>OY747125.1:29740663-31018163 GCA_963556465.1 Berberis vulgaris | reverse complement strand
TCCAACAAGCTTCTTTCAGAATGTTTAGAAAATTGGATTCCAAATAACCCTAGACCAACTGAAGCCCAGCGGAAGACCCAAATGCCAAGAGGGGACCTCTCTAAACCTACAATACCAAATACTAGCCAAACCCTAATATATGAATCTAACCTGTTGCAGAGCGGCTAGTTTTAAGAGATAAAATATTACCTCACATGAGAAACTACATGAAACAATATTACAGATACTAGGGGAAACCACATGGAACCCTCTCTTCAAAGAAACACTAAGGTGTCATCGGCAAACTAGATGTGCACCTGTACCCAACCCACAAATCATCCTCCCAAAACTCTTTTGCCACAAGAGTAAACAGAAAAGAAAATAAATAAATAGTTTATCCCCTTACCTAAGCCCTCTAGAAGTCCTAAAAGAACACGTTGGCCACCCATTTACTAGAAAGAAATGAAGCAAATATTTCATAGTCTAGCCTCTCTATCTCAACCTGATAGTCTGAAATCCATTCTATTAAGCAAATAATCCAAAAACTCCTAAACTGAGATGATCATAAGCGTTCTCAATATCCACCTTAGCAACTGTTAACATTTCGTCGGAAACTTTTAAATGATACCCCATCTAAACTCCATATATTGAAGATTTTTTTAAAAGGTAAAACTTTATTAAATGAGAGTGATTGTTATTACATAGAAGAGACCTTAAAGGCATTAAGCACCCAAAACTAGCACACACCAATTAGGGTGCAAATTGTCAAAAAAAAAAAAAAAACTTTAAAAGATGGAAGATGAGAAACCCAGCCTGAAGCGGTAATGAGAACCTCCATGATCACTACACCAAACTCTGATTCCTTATCACAAAATACTATGTTATTGCATTCCTTCCAAATTGGAAATATCTTCCATAAAGATTTCCCTCTAGGACAGATAATGTGGGGTCTTCCAACTTCTCAACAAAGTCTTCATAGAATCAGGCAGCATCCAATTCTCCCCAAACAAACCAATGGAATGAATCCACACCCTATAAACCCAACCAGAGTGTAGGAGAAGATGAATCTCCATGCCTCTATGTGCCAACTCTACCTTGGAATTGGATAGAAACTATTCCATACTTCTGTCCACATGAAAAAAGACAGTCTCCATAGTACCCCTCAACTCCACACCAGGTTAGTTGAAAAGTTGTGAAATGCAACACACTCAAAAGAATCATAGCCAAACTTGGGAAGAATGCACCAACTGAAAAACTTCTCTTCTTAACCTATTTCCAAAGATACCTATCACCTCCTCCACCTAAAGTCACATTACCCAAGACATTAGAAATAAGGCATACTCATTCCCTTATCCAACAGAATGAGCCACCCTATGTAAATGAAGATTGCAGTGCATGGATCCATTAATCAGACTACCAAACTCAACCACTACACCCTGACATTTATCTTTAAAAGCTTCATCCCCCACTCAAACATCCTACCAAAACTTGATCTCATCTCCTCTTCCAAGCACCACCTTGACCCACTTATCAACCTTAAAAGTAGAAATTGCTTACCATATAGTAGTACCATAGGAACCAACTGGGTGCAGTGGAAGCCAATTCACTCCATAGTGATCACGCCTAGTTTTAATGACATTTTTCCACAAACAATCTCAAACAAATCCTTACCACTCATTAATTAAAGAAAAATGCCCCTTGTTCAAGTTTAATCAAATTTGAGATAACTTTTTAAGTCAATTAGAAAAGATCTTAACAATGATTTATAAAAACTTCCCACCAGGTTGATCGGTCAAAAGTCCAAATATCCTCCAATTGGAGGAGTTAGGAATGAGTAATGCAGTTATAACGTTTTTAGCAAAATAAACAAGAATTCCATTAAATGAAATAAAAAGATAACCGATGCAGGCCTCAAGAGAATGAGAAGACTGGAAGATACATTTATCCAATTACATCAAAGCAAAAAGGGACCCCCAACCACCCAACCAGCTAAATAGGCATCAAAAGTTACATCTTTTAGGGCATCCTAAGTTTAACCATAACACGAAAGAACACTATTGATCTCTTTACACAAAATCTCCTCCACTCCTCTTTTCCCTTCGAATTTTCTCGATTCTTTCTCTCCAAATTCCCCACATGATGGCTATAATTAGTAAATCCCATCCCATAAGAGCCACAACTACCTCCCTTTGGGCAGACATATCCTGTTCCATTGCTCTGCCCGTGAGAAGGCGTTGGATGATGGAGAGGAAGCTCCGCTCTCCATGCTGAGATGGCCCTAACTTTTATCGAGTAAGAGCTGGTGAAAAATTGGTGCGAACCCCACTTCGCAAGGGTGTCAGTAGTTAGATTTCAAGAGCCATGACGCTCAAGAAGAAACATTTTTTACTCCAGAAAAACATCTGACCTGAAGATGCTTGGGGAGGTGGTATGAATGATGGGGTTGAGAAGAAAATTGAAACAGCTGTTGACAGTGAATAGATCTGGTTTGTCCAACCAGATCCATTCATCATTACCATCACAAATCATATGCTGGTCCAAAAGGAAAACAGGTCCCCCAATTTACTATCTCACAATCGTCCACGCTTCGTCTTGGAGCTAAATCCCATGCTAAGACATTGCCATATGACACTGCAAAATAGCTGATTGGTTCTAGTTTAAATTGCAAACTCTGTAGATCTCGCTGAATTTTCAATGGTTTGTCAGTCAACCAGATGTCCACCCAAAAGTTGATGAATCTCCTTTGCCTCACTGACATTTGATGGGCTTGGAGAAGTGTTATTTGAGATTCATGATAGCCTGGCAGAGAACCCAGCATAAGGAGCGCATGCTTGATTGGAAAATCACCCAATGGAAGCTTCACTGTATGATTCTGTTATAATTTGCCACCAAAGAGCATATCTACTGCCATATCCATTTTGAAAGCATGGCTGATTGAAAATTTTAAGCATCCTAAGACTGTTCCAAGTAACACAATGTGTAAAAATCCTCCAACATTCTCACTCCTAAAGATATCCCAATATATCACATAAAGCACCACGAAAACCCATTGGGCCCGCATCTCTAAATGGCATATACAAACTTCCTCCTCTGTAAAGGATCTCTAACCAATCCCAATCAACTGTTGAAATGGAGTCAAACTCCACATTCTGAAGCCACTGACAATGCAATTCACTATACAGGATATCTCTCTAAGACTCCCTCACTTCTATATACTCCCCATTTTGTACAACAGGGAACTAGGATTGGACCTCCCTTCTTGCATTGGCCAACTTGTGTAAGTTGTACATTGCTTCCCATTTCACCATTTGGTCCATAGAATTTTACCTCCATTGTGATTCCTACGATTTAATCACACCTTCAAGTTGGCACCTGAGGATAGTTTACATTTCCCATCTCATGGAAAACCCTTTGGGTTTTCTTTACATTAATACTTTTCCACCCATTAGTTTATGTAATTGAGTTTGGCCCTAATTTTAAGAACTAATTTAGTCCAACACCAAAATTCACATTGACTGTACCAATCAATCTCAGTCAACTACATTGTTGGTCAACATGAAATTGATGATAAAAATAACCCCACTTTAACTCACACATGACATATACTAAAAGTTATCTAATGGCTAGGTTCTCACACCCATCTCAAGACAATCTAATGCTTATAAAAACGCTAAGAAAATGACATTGGAAATGCAAAGCAATTAAGATAATGTAACTTAGAGATGTTTATCTTACTAAGTTGGAAATAAATAAATAAACATCGGTATATGTCCTTTAAGAGTAGAAAATATGCTTCGCAATAATTCAAAACATCGTGGACGAGAGTAATCCACCTGGCCTCTACCCTTGAATAAGGTATATGCTACAGTCTTTTATCTCGTGAAGCATAATTGGCCTCCCACCACCCCCAAAGGGCGAGAGAGAGAGAGAGCAACATTTTTGCAGAAGAGACAAGATGCAAATTTCCAACTGTCCCTTGTCATCCAAAATTGCTCCTTAATGCCTTTATATTATAGAACTTTCTCATTCATGTTCTTTATCCAGACCAAAAGAAACAAAGTGAATATACGTATATCCACAGATATGAGTACCTATCAGAGCCATATGAAATACAAATTTCTACTGTCCGATCCAGAAACATATCGAAAATTTAATAAAATCAAGTAGCATATTAAGTATTCTCCAAATAGTGTTAGCCTTCCAATGCCTACTTTGAAATGTAGCACGCTAAAACAACACATACAACCAGGAATTCTACATTTCTGGAACAAAACTTAAAAATCGGGCATTAAATTCTCACCTGCACATATATGAGGCCCTGTGTTCATGTAGATTCAAAGGAATAAGAGTGAATTGTGTTCAATCCCAATGCCTTGGCTCTCAAAAGTCTATCCTTCTAATACTGTCAAATCCAACAGTTTTTATTTGGTAAAATAAGCAATATGGATAAAAAACATTACGTTCCAATTCCATGAAATTACAATATAATAAGCAATGGGTATTGGCTATTTTTTGAATTGATGTGAATTATTACCTAAGGGTGAATGCCGAAATAATGCAAGTCACCACCAATGATCTGAAACGGATTATCGTCTTTACAGAACTTATAATCAGATGATGGACCTTTATCCTTAAGCTGCTGTGTTGCATTAGAAAAGTTGGTGAATTGTGAGTCAGTCAAATTGAAAGATTGTGTTAATGTGGAAAGAGAAGAATGAGGACTTACATGGTGGGAGTTAGGTTGATTGTGTAGAAGAAGAATTGGAGAGGGCTTCTACCCCGAGCAGAGGGTACCCTCTACTCCAAATAGAGATTGTGAGGCTAGGAAAGAGAAAATTGCTATGAAGGCAAGGGAAAGAAAGAAGGGGAGGCTGATTCCCGCTGCCATTACTGCTACTACCAACATCTTGGAAACAGCAAAGACGTCAGTCCACTTTCCACTAGTACAGTGCTACCCATGCTATGAGTCAGCTCATTTTAACAAATAAAAAAAAAAATATATATATATATATATATATATATATATATAATAAAATAGGAAGTCTCGTGTTTGCCCTGATATGCACTCTCGAGGATGGATTATCAGTTTTTCAATTCAAGTCTCTTAAACTGTACATGTTTTGCATTATGCAAAATACGTTTTTAATTTTATAGACTTTTTTTTAGCTGAAATTTTGAGAAAAATTAAATACCATCATAAAAAAATATGTCAAAGTTGCTCCTCATTTCACTGCGTGTGTCTCGAGATCTAGGTTGAGTAGGATAATAGAAATTTCTTTATAAATATCACAAAGAGAGCGAGGGCCCATCTTGGGAGCGAAACAAGCCAGCCGATAGGCAGGCTAGCAGCCATTATCCAAGACCATCCTTTCGAATGGAGAAGGTCCTTAAACACTCATAAAATATTGTTTATCAAGATATTTAATAGCGGATACCTAAATAGTATCTCAGTGAACAGTCCGAAACTTTGATATGTTGTTTCTATTATTAATCTATAATTTTCCTGAGAAGTTCAGTTCAAACGAGTTAAAAAAATTGGTTTGCTAGGGACTTGAAAGGTATAATTATGAATGGGAGTCTTGTTGGGTATGAATTAGAAGTTTGAGGGACTCTAAGCCCAACCCCCCTCCCCTGGGCACCAAAAAAATACAAGTCAATTCTTTTTGTATACTAATAAAGTAATCTAATACTGTAAAGATCACAAACTAATTAACTAAAAACTAAGGATAACTGGACAACAAAGGTACTACGTAAAATTTTTATGTGTCTCGTTAGTTTTTCTGATTCTTTACTTATTTATAACATTAGTAATGCTAAGGGGTAAATAATACGTTCGGTGCCACAGTGAAAATGGGTGGAATGGTAAGCTATTAACCTCATCCCTACTTACATAGCCATGCCTCAAATGTGAACTTTGGAGGGCATATTTATCATGTTTTACATAATACTCTTGTTTGGATGTCCACCATATTTGAGATAGTTGTCTCAATAAAACTGTGTCAGGAAAATCCAGTGGGACAAAACCTAGCTAACGAAAAAAGAGTATGAATCTCATAATGGTGTTGGACGCGTTGAAAGTTGTCTCATTAAAACTTTGCCAGGAATACCCAATGGGATAAAACCATAGCTAAGGAAAAATAGTATAATGCGTAAATGTCTTGTCTTTGATACTTTCACTGATAATCATAAAGATTAGTCGAGTTAATTACTAAATCATAAGATTAGTCGGGTTAATTACTAACTCCCTCTCATCCTGATATCATGCACCAATATCTTGAATGTTGATGTTGATAAAGCTTTAGTAAACAAATCTGCAAGATTCTCGCTAAAACGTATCTGTTGGAGATTGATTTCACGTTCGGTGGTGTATAAGAGTTTTAATGAAATATGTTTCATTCTATCACTTTTGAGATAGTCAGTTTTAATTTGTGCTATACAAGCTGCATTATCTTCATAGATAGTTGACCGGCGATCAATAGTTGAAGTTAAATTGCATGTACTTCATATATGATGGATCTTTGTCCTTAATGAGACATATTCATGCTTGTTTCATGAAGTGCATGGGTTTAGAGTGATTGGAGGATGTATCCACCAAAGTTTGTTTAGTGGATCACCAAGAAACTTTTGTACCACCAATTGTGAATATGTATCCTATTTGTGAGTGATTATTGTGTGGTTCATAGAGATATCCTACATCGGCATATCCTTTTAAATGTTGGCCATCAAGTGATCATTTCCAATATAACAATCCCAAGTAGGTTGTGCCACGAAGATATCATAAAATATGTTTGATGTCATTTCAATGTCACTTAGTTGGTTTGTTGCTAAACCTGGCTAACAAATTTATTGTAAAAACAATATCAGGTTTAGTACACTATGTTAAGTACGAGTAATGAATGCATAAAAGTACACTATTAACATCACTTTTCTAAGTATAAGTGCTAGATTATGTAGTTAATTCTAGTACATTTATTATAATTTTCTAATTAGCTAGCTACATGATCTGTATTTTGATGTTTGGCAGGTATCTTAATGGTATTTTAAGAAGAAAATGGAAATAATGTCGCGCACAAGGCCAGGTCATTAAAGATGGAAGTAAGGTTTAACAAGAATTTTTAGGGCAAAGCCCATTAGCAAAAAAAAAAGGCTTTAAAAATATTCGTTAAGAGAAGAATTGTTCATCTCCTTCTTGGCTGCGAGAGAACTTTGGTAGCAATTGAAGAACTTTCTTTTGTTGATGTTGAAGAAGGTGAAAACCTTGTTGGCTGCGAGTGAATCCATTGATGTTGTTGGCGTCAAGGCGTCACAATTGAATTTTCTTTGTGCTGATTCTTGAAGGAGGGCTTCTCTTTGTGCTGATTCGTGAAGGAAGGCTCTACTGCTGTGTTGAAGAACTTTTTTTCCTGTTCTGCGTGAAGTCACTAGCTGTTGCATTAAATTATCTTCTTGCAGCTCTCTTACCCTACTTTGTCGCAGATTTACTCCTGGCATGAACTCTCTTTGTGGGTTGTGCGAGCTCTACATGAAGGTGAGGAACTGTTGCGTGATTTTTCTCTTGATCTTGGTTGCGTTTGAGGAGAAAAATAATGAAGAGAGGTCTCTTAGCTATGTGAATTGTCTAGTTGTTGTTGGCGTGAAGATTGCTTTCCTTCTTGGTTGTTTTGTGAAGAAGAATAAGATAAGGAAATAGATAAGAGAGGTGATAGAGAATGAAGAACTGGACTGCGAATTTTTTGTTGTCAACCAGTTTGCTCATTTTCTCATCCCTCCAATCTCCAATGCTTAATTTATATAACTATTTTTAATGCATTATGTGTAACTAAATAATTTAGTTAGGGCTAGATTGAAGCACTAGTTATGAATCCTTAAGAATTTTGGCATGCCTTGCTACAACTATTTTTGTGATGCTTAAGATTAATTTATGATTTTTTTTGCACCCTTCACATGGATTATGTTTATGCTTGATCATTTGTGTGGAGATTGTTACATGGATAAATTTAGATAACCAAGTCGTGTGCCTATGCTAAGTGACAAAAAGAGTCAAGTAAGATAAGTTCTTGGAATTAGTCAATATGAATTACTGAAATAGATACCATGTTTTTGGTTTTGGGTTTTGTGTTTTTGTCGATTTTTATTGATTTATACGTTCTTGAGGTGTAACTTAGTAGATACCATGCTAAATACTTTGTGAGTTACAAGAATTAGAGTAGACATCAGTACCTAATTTGTTGTTTAGAGATATCAATAGCTTAAGGAGTAGACACTCATACCCGAAGGTTGACAAAATTTGAGCATTTGAATTTAGTTTGTATCATTGTGTGTGTCGTTCAATGAAGATACTAGTGGCGGATTTCAAATCCCTAACTTATTTTCTCATTATTTAAACCCTAGTTTTACCTTTATTTTCATTTGAATATCATCTTTATACCTTATCTTTGTTTTCAGTTTAACAATTATCATTTTCATATTCAACTATTATTAGATTTCATTGAAACTGGAATGTTATGAAAAATGTTTTAAACACAATTCATCCAATCCTCGTAGAAATGATCTCGTTATTTTCATCTATACTATTTATTTGATCGTTAGCACTTGCAAGTTAAAACGTACATTTAGAAGCTTATTAATTAGGTTACTATTTGTACAACTAGTTTTTGGCATTCTTGCGGAGGATTGCGCTAAATTTAAAAAAAAAAAAACCAAAATTTCTGTTCAACAATTGTATTTTTTAATTTCTTCAGTACCTATTCTTCCCAAAACACTTACGCGGTAAGAGTTGCCTTGCAAGATTGAGTCTCGTTTATACATGGTCGTCGTTCCCAGGCCGTAAACATTAGTGTATACGATCCAGGGATTGATCTAACCCTTAGACGATGTCAAAGGCAAGCTGAGAATATAGAATCTGAGGAAGAAATGGACCAAGAGCAAGTAGAAAATATACCAGTGCGGAAGCTAATGAAGCGCTCATTTATTCCACAAAATCTTAATCAACCATCATGCATTGCATTCCAACAAACAGTGCAACACAACTTCAATTTATCTCCCCACTTACTTAACATTGTGCCATATTATAGAGGCACACATTTTAAGGATCCATGTCTACACATCAGGGATTTCTTTGATCTTTGCAAGACTCGAAATATTCAGGGCTTAACTCTGGAGAAAATCAAGTTATTATTATTTTATTTTTTTAAAGATAATGCTAACTGTGGTTGAATTCCTTGATTGCAGGTTCCATAAATAATTGGAAAGAATTAGCCGTTAAATTTTTAAAGAAGTTCTTTCCAGCCTAAAAACACAAGGTAGCTCAGAAGGGAAATTCAAACTTTCCAATAAAAAAATGGGGATATTTTATTTGAAGCTTGGAAATAGTTCAGTGAATTGCTTCTCCAATGTCCATAAGACAAGCTATCTTAAGATGACCAGGTACAAATTTTTTACGAAGGTTTACATGATACCAATCAAAGTCGTGTTGATTCTGCTTGTGGAGGTGTGCTTATGGAAAAGAACAGTGAGGAAGCTATTGAGCTATTTGAGACCCTATGTGAAAATTCTCAATAATTCTCATCAAGAAGGAGGCAAAGAGTGGGAGGTAAGGTTGTTTATGAAGTAAGCACTAATGGTGGAGTCCAAACTCAAATGACAAAAATGGAGAGGAAGATAGATATGCTTGTGAAAGGAATGTCAAACCAAAACTTCTCTCCATTTCAACATGCTCAAGTCGAGGTATGTGTTATATGTTCTCATTTTAATCATACTACTAAGACTTGTCCTATGTATTCTTTTACAGAGCGGGAGCATGCAACTTATGTGGGACAAAATAACCATCCTCCCAAGAACCATCCATATTCCAATACTTACTATCCAGGGTGGAGAAATCATCCAATTTTTCTTAGAGTGAAAATCAGAACAGTCTAAATCAATAGGGGCAACAGAAAAATTTCCAACAGGAAAGTAATTTTCAACCTCCAACACAAAGGGTACAACCAAATCCTGAGCTGAAGAATTATGATCTTGAAGGTGCCATACTTCAGTTCTTGAATACACAACAACATACCAATGCTCAAACTAGTCAAGTCATTTTGAGATAAGAGGCACAAGTATGGAAAATGGCCAAGGAGTTGAGTGAGAGTTTTCAGCACAAACCACATCAAACCCAAAGGGAAACGAGCAGCTCAAGCCCATGATAGTCCTTAGGAGTGGTAAAGTTATTGACAATAAGGTGGAAACATATGAAAATGTGGAAGCACATCCAACAAAAGCCACAAACTCCAACAAGGTATGTGAGAAAGTGAAGGTGATATTGTCACATTTTCCTAAAAGGTTAGTCAAGCAAAAGAAAGATAACCAATTTCTTGATATTTTGAAACTTTAAGGAAAAATATAAATTAATGTTCCTTTACTTGATGCAATTCAAAAGATTCATCTTATGCCAAGTTTTTAAAGGATCATTGTATTCACAAAAGAAAGTTTCAGGAATATGAGAAAATTGCTTGATTAAAGAGATAAATGCAGTTTATTGAGAAAATTACCGCCTAAGCTAAAAGACCCAAACAATTTTACTATTGATTGTAGAATTGTTGATCAATTCTTTAATCATGCTCTGCTTGATTTAGGAGCTAGTATCAATTTGTTTTCATATAAGGTTTATGAGAAATTGAAGTTTTAGGAACTTAAACCAAATTTAATTACATTGTAATTGATAGACAGAAGCATCAAGAGACCTAGAGACATATTTTAGAGGATGCCTTGGTTCAGGTAAATCATTTGTGAATTTTATTGTTTTAGATATGGAAGAATCTTCCATGTTATCATGTTTGCCTATTATAGGAAGACCTTTTATGCATACTACTGATACAAAAATTTGTGTTAAAAATGGTACTATAAGCATGAAAGCAAATGGTGAAAAGATAGAATTGAAGGCATTTGATGCATTAAAATTATCACATGATGAGCATGATTATTTTAATATTTATGTGGTTCAAAGTGTTGTTGAGCATGTTTATCAGGTACATAGCATTGATCTATTAGAGGCTACCAGCTCTCATAATTTCACACGGCCAAACTCTGTCCATGAAGATGACAATGTGATGATGGACATCATTGAGGTTTTACACTCTCTTGAGGTTTTAAGTCTCATTCAAGTAAGTATGCACTTTCATTTGAAACTCTTGTGCCTACTAATATGACTCTTATTCCTTCCATTGTCAAGACAATGAAAGTGGAGCTGATGCAGTTTCCCAACCATTTCAAATATGCTTATTGGGAGAGGACCAAACACTACTAATGATAGTGGCTGCAGACTTGAGTTTGGGGGAAGAAAAGAATCTATTGAGAGTTCTCAGAAAACACAAAACTTCATTAAGGTGGACCATTACCGACATCAAAGGAATAAGTCTGGCTAAGTGCATGCATAGGATCCTTCTGGAATGTCAGAGATGTGCATAGAAGACTCAACCCACACATGAAGGATGTAGTCAGAGCAGAAGTTCTGAAGTTGTTGGATGTATGCATCATCTACCCATCTAAGATAACAATGGGTAAGTCCAGTTTAGGTGGTGCCTAAGAAGAGTGGAATCAAATTAATGACGAATGAGGAGAACGAGCTTGTTCCTAACAGGATGAAGAGTCTGCGTCGACTACAAGAAGTTCAGTAATGAAACCAGGAAAGATAACTTCCCCCTTCATTATATTGATTAGATTCTAGAGAGGTTTGTGGATCACAATTATTATTGTTTTATAGATTGTTTTATGAATGCTTTCACAATTTGTAGCTTGTCCTTAAGAGATGCGAAGACTGTAATTTAGTGCTGAATTGGGAAAAATGTTATTTCTTAGTACAACATGGCATTATGTTTGATCATGTCATTTTTAATAGAGGCACTGAGGTGGACAAGGCAAATATCGACATCATCTCTGAATTACCACCCGTGAGAAGCTTCTTAGGGCATGCAAGGTTCTCCAGAAGATTCATAAGAGACTTTTCCAAGATTTCTGGACCTATTTGTGCATTGTTGACTAAGGACGTTGAGTTTATATGGACAGAAGAGTGCATGGTTGTCTTCTCCCATTCGAAAAAGTTACTCATGTCTGCACCAATTATGATGGCACCTGATTGGAACCTTCCATTTGAGATCATGTGAGAAGCCAATGATTTGGCTTTGGGTGCAGTTCTAGGTCAGAGAGTTGGTAAGATACCTCATGCTATTTATTATGCATCTTGAACCTTAAATGATGTTCAACTTAATTACTTTACAACTAAAAAAGATTTGTAAGTTTTCATATTTGTTTTAGATAAGTTATAGGTCATACTTGATTAGTTCTAAAGTTATTATATTTATTGAACATGCCACTTTGAGATATTTGTTTGCCACGAAATATGCCAAACCTAAATTGATTAGATGGTTATTAATGTTACAAGCTGTTAATCTTCAGATTAAGGACAAGAAATGTAGTGATAATGTGGTGGCAGATCATTTATCCAGATTACTTCATGATGAAAAAGGAAATGAGCTTCCCTTGTGTGAAACATTTTCGGATGAGGAATTATTCACAGTAGAGATATCGCATCCTTGTTATGCAGATATTGTTAATTATATAACTACTAAGGTTTTTCCTCTAGGGATGTCTAGCCAGGAAAGGAAGAGATTGATGTCAATGTCAAGGTAATACCATTGGGGCAGGCCATGCTTTTTCAAATTTTGTCTAGACCAGATCATTCGAAGGTGTGTTCAGAGGAGGAACATATGAGTATCTTACGCCAATTGTCATCAGCTTGCATGAGGAGGGCACTTTGGAGCCAAGAAAACAACACCGAAGATATTCTACTATGGTTTCTATTGGCCTAGTGTGTTTAAATGTGTTTTTTCATTTTGCAGATCTTGTGATAGAAGCCAGCGGACAGGAAACATTTCCTCTGAGAATCAGATGCCACTACAAAACATTCTAATGTTCGCTCTTTGATGTGTGGGGTGTTGACTTCATGGGTCCATCTCCTAACTCATTTGGTTACTTATATATTGTTGTGGGTGTGGATTATGTGTCTAAATGGGTCGAGGTTGTCCCCTCAAATACTAATGATCACAAAGTTGTCGTGAAGTTTTTGTAGGATAACATTTTTACTCATTTTGGGACACCAAGGGCAATAATAAGTTATGGATGTAGCCACTTCAATAACTAGCCTTTTCTTCCTTGATGAATGGGATCGCACCTAAGGTTGGCACTCCATATCATCCTCAAACCAGTGGTTAAGTGGAGATAAGCAACAGAGAGATCAAAAACATCCTAGAAAAGACAATGAATAATCAAAGAAAAGATTGGCCCCTATGCTTGAATGATGCATTGTGGGCCTATAGGTTTGCTTACAAGATCCTTATTTGCATGTCTCCGTATCAGTTTGTTTTTTGAACGACATGTCAACTACTAGTAGAATTGGAACATAGAGATTAATGGGCCATCAAGAAATTCAATTTTGATATGAAACAAGCGAGTGACAAGAGTAAGCTGCAGCTGAATGAGTTAGAGAAACTAAGGCATGATGCCTATGGGAATGTCAAGCTATACAAGGAAATAACCAAGGTTTATCATTATAAGAACCTTATTCGGAAAGATTTTCAAGTGGGACAGATGGTCTTGATCTACAATTCAAAATTGAAACTTTTTCCTAGGAAGCTCAAATCTAGGTGGTATGGCCTTATGTTGTAACCAATGTTTTCCCTCAAGGAGTCATGGAGGTTTATAGCAAAAAAAAAAAAAACTAACATTCAAGGTTGGACATAGAGTAAAACCCTACATTAAGATGGGCTTTGAGTTTAGAGATGAGGATTTGACTCTCCACTTCGTCCAGTACATGGCATGACAGTTATCCAGTCTGACTAGAGACTATAGACTTAGCATTACTTATTAGGTAACCAAACGACTAGAGGAAAACTTTATACTAAGGTGCTCGCATATTATAGAAATCCAAATAAGTCCCTCTAATGTTTTTTTTTTTTTTGGTATTCTGTTTTGCTAGGTTGTTAGATTATTTTCTTTATTTACTTCCTCAATACAACAGATTGATTTAAAATTGAGAACAATGTCAAATTTAGGTTGGGATTGTGGAAAAGTTTTTTTATTTCGTTTATGCTATGATTAGATGTTGATAGAACTAAAAACAATAAAAAATAATAAAAACAAAATGAAAATAATAAATCTACAATGATTTCTTGGCATGGTTATGTTAAACTCAATGACAGATTAAGTTGTCTTTTAGAGTGTTGTTGAACTTTAGTTTTTATTCAAAATTCATTAATGAGTTTAAAATGGTGAACATATGATCAAATGTCTAGAAAATCTGAATTTGCGCTACTTATTTTTTATCAGTGAGTATTTCACTTGTATCACTTCGAATTTAACACAAGCAAACTGACACATAGTGTTGGGTATGAAAAGTTGAAACCAAATATGCATGCTTATATCTTAGGATAAATTGATAGATTCGTTAGATGAGTAACCTTGGCATGATGTTTATGTAAAAATAAACTAGTTTAGCTTTGTAATCTTTTTTACTCGAGTTAGTAAACCTGTAGGAGTGTTTTTACACCGAATGCTCTAAAGCCATCGAGTTTGGGAGTCATTGGTATAAAGTTCGATAATCGGTCAATTAGAGAACTTAAGGGAGCTAGACACTGCACATGTGAAGTTGAGTTGTGGTTAGTTTAGTTTCGTAGTCTTTCTTACTCGAGTTAGTAAATTTGTAGGGGTGTTTCTACACCTACTGTCCTAAAGTCATCTGGTTTGGGAGTCACTGATCTAAAACTTGATAAATGGGTCAATAATAAAACTTATAGGATTTAAACATTGCATGGTCCACACATATATCCTTGATAAAAAAAAGGTCTTAATTTGTGTTACTATCCATTGCCTTGGTCGTTTCGTTAAATAGAAATTCCAATGAATTTTGAGGTCGTAAATTATGTATGTAGGAATTACTTTGAAACTCCATGGTTATGTGTTAGTTCACTTTACACCAAGGGGGACTTGTGGCTTCTCGTTAGTTATATATAAGTGGTGTACCCTATTTTGGAGTTCCTAAATTTATGAAGATGAAGTTTATTATTTTAAATTTGTTAATGAATGAGAACCATTTTTTTTTTGTGATACTTTACTTTCATTGACAATTTGTGGTATTTGTTAAATTGGAAGTCAAACCTGAGCAATTTGAGGAAATAACACAGTGTTTGTGGGTACCACTCTGGTAAGCCTCACGAGACTATAGTTCGTCAACTAAGGACAACTAGAGGCTTGTTGTATTCGCTAAATACAATTAAAAGTGCCAGCGAAAGTGGTATAGATAGTAGTTTTATTTCAATTGTTTTCTTGACTTAGGTTTTGTTTTTCTAGCTAAGTTTGAGTCGCTTGAATTGCTAGAGACTAGCAATAAGCTGGTTGGGGGATGTGATGAGTGTATAAATTGCACTCTTAACATCGTTTTCTAAGTGCAATTGTTAGATTATGTGGTTAATTCAAGTACTTTTATAATAAGTTTCTACTTAGCTACATGATGTAAATTTGGATGTTTGGCAGGTATTTTAATGGTATGTTAAAGCGAATACGGAAATAATGTCATGTGCAAGGCTCGGTCGTTAAAAATGGATGTCATGTTTAACCAGAATTCCTCTCCTGCTTACAGTGACTTCCTCTCCTCTTGGCTGCAACTTCCTCTCCTCCTAGGCTCCTAGAGAACTATGGGAGCAATATAAGAACTTTCTTTTGTTGTTGTTTAAGAAGGTGAGAACCTTGATGGTTGCGAGTAAATCCCTTGCTGCTACTGGCATGAAGGGGTCGCGATTGAATTCTTTTTGTGTTGATTCTTGAATGAGGGCTTCTCTTTGTGTTGATTCTTGAAGGGGGCTTTTCTTTGTGTTGATTTGTGAAGGAGGGCTCTGTTGCGTTGAAGAACTCTTCTTGTTGCTCTGCATGAAGTTACTGGTTACTGCGTTGAACTATCTTTTTGCAGAGTTGTTACCCTACATTGTCACAAATTTGCTGTTGGCGTGAACTCTATTTGTGAGTTTGCAGGCTCTGCGTGAAGGTGAGGAAATGTTGTGCGATTTCTTTCTTGATCATGGTTGCGCTTGAGGAGAATAACAATGAAGAGAAATCTCTTGCTGTGGGAATTGTCTTGCTGCTGCTGATGTGAAGATTGTCTCCATCTTGGCTGTATTGAGAAGAATAAAAAGAAACTTTAAAGATAGGTGACAGAGAAGGAAGAGTTGGTTGTTTGTGGTTGCGAATTTGTTGTTGTCGACCAGTTTGCTCATTTTCTCATCCCTCCAATCTCCAATGCTTATTTTAAATAACTATTTTTATTGCATTGTGTGTAACTAAATAATTTAGTTAGGGCTAAATTGAAGCATTAGCTATGACTCCTTAAGACTTTTGACATGCCTTGCTACTATTTTCGTGATGCTTAATTGATTAATTTCTGATTTTCTTGCACCCATCAAATGGATTATGTTTATGTTTGATCATCATATACATGATTTTTATATAGAGATTGTTACATGGGTAAATTTAGATGAGCAAGTTTTGTGGCTATGTTAAGTGACAAAAAGAGCCAAGTAAGATTGGTTCTTGGAATTAATCAACACGAATGATTGAAATAGATACCATGTTTTAGGTTTTTATATTTTTGTCAATTTCCATTAATTTATGTGTTCTTGAGGTGTAACTTAGTAGATACCATGCTAAATACTTTGAGAATAAAAAATTTAGATTAAACACCCATACCTAGTTCGTTGTTTAAGGAAATCAATAGCTTAAGGAGTAGACACTCATACCCTTAGGTTGACAAAATTTGAGTATTGAAATTAGTTTGTATCATTGTGTATGTCGCTGTTCAAAGGAAGATGACTAGTGGCAGATATCAAATCCGTGACTTATTTTCTCATTATCTAAACTCTAGTGTTACCTTTATTTTCGTTTGAACATCATCTTTATACCTTGTTTTGTTTTCAATTTAACAATTATCATGATCATTTTCATATTCAATTATTTATTAGATTTCATTGAAATAGAAGTGTTGCGAAAAATGCTTTAAACACGATTAATCTAATCCTCGTGGAAATGATCTATTTTTTGCCATCTGTACTAATTTTTTTTTGTGCATTTGTGAGTTAAAATGTACATTTAGAAGCTTATTAATTATGTTACTATTAAACAACAACGTCAAAACATCTATAACACTTAGATGTGGTACTTCGGGACCATGAAATGCTACATTTTCTTCTTTAGTACAAAATAGGTTTTTCTTGGCCTCAAGTAACCTTACAACCATTTGGGAACTTAATGAATGAGATTTATCCATACTAAGACGCTTCATACATTTTCGGTACAAGTTTTCTGAAGTATGAGTATTCCATTTGGGCTATGTTTAAGCTGCAGGCTAAAACAATATTTGGTCTTACCAAGGTCTTTAATTTAAAATTCTCGTTTTAGATATTCACCAGCCTTTGAGGTTTCTTCAGGAGTCCCAATCAAAATTTTATGACGCCCCTAATCCGAAACATAAGGAGCTCGAGGTATTATCCAAGAAAACATAATTTATCGCGACGAACAATTATCGGAACAACCACTCATGAGAAAATATATAATACAAGGATTGTATTATTATACATTTCCTTGAGTCATAGATGGTACACTAGTCCAAAAAGACACATTTCGGTGTACATACTCTATTAAAGTCTATACCATACATCCTCATATTGCAGTTGTTTCAAAAAGGCATTCTCCACTGCACTAGGACAAGAAATGCATTCTACGTAACACAAAACGTTGGTTCATCATCCACAATAGGTTTCTTATATACAAAGTCTCCTAACATATTCTCAATTTCAAGGGTGTGTCATGCAATTCTTCATCTATAAATAATATAGATATTGGAGTGAGTTTTGAAAAAAACCCAGTAAGTAGCCAAACCACCCGTCCCTTGTCATAAAAATCAAGGTTCTAAAAATTGCTAGGTAATAGGTGGGCGATGAGTAGGGGACTAGCGCCTAGAAGCCAAGTTGGGGCCTATGCGATTTTTTTTTTAATTATAGTTTATAGTTTATTAAAATTAAGCATAATAGCATATAAATTACTTCCAATTCAACGCCAAAATAAATATGAAAATTGTATAAACATGAAAAATTATGCACTAGCGTATAAATAATGAGTAACATAAAAATTGAATCTTAATATTATTTTATTTTTTGAACTGGAAATAAAAATAAAAAAATATTTCAAAAATTCGCTCAGCCCGCCTAGGCGTTTTTTAGTCGATTAGCCCCTACATGTCGTCTAGACCGATTTTTAGAACAAAGATAAAAATAATATATAACTAGGATTTTTAAATATCAAACAGAGAACCAAATATAAAAATGCTTCAATTTTCAAATACACAATAAAAGCACCTAGCTAATGAGATGATGAAGTAAAAACATGCTTTTGTATTGTTGGAAATTATTTATTTTCATAGACAATTTATATTAGATGCAAAACCTTTTGAAAATGTATCAATAACATGTAAAAGAATTCTAAACATTCCTCATATGTACATTAAAAGTACAATTTCTATAGCATAACAATTATGTCTTAGAAATATGTATTTCAATGGAAATATGACATGAAATTCTAACTAAAAGAGTCATAAAACACTATCATGTGAATCTTAATTTGGAAAGTACATAACTTGACTAGGGTGTAGATGCACACTATATGCGTGTATATTCAGTAATTTTTTTAATTTTATTAAAATACAAGAATAAGTAAAATTAAAATTTTAGCAGTAAAATATTGTAATCGAAGAATACACTCTCACTTTTGTAAGAGCCTATTTATAATTTATAGATAACTGAGGGGCTACAAATAAATTATATTAGGGGCTTCGGTAGAATTAATCAATGTTCGAGAAGGGTTGGTTTTATTTGAAATTATTCTAAATTTGGGAGGGTAAAATGGTAAACATGTGTAATAGTGTCTTTCATTAAAAAGACACAAAAATTCATTGGAACTGTTCATACACCTATTGATTTTGCATGTAAATATTAAGAAAGTGTGAAGGTAAAATGGGAAACAAAAGTTAAAGTGAAAGACAAATCACTCTTCATCATTATAAAGTTTATAATATTATTTTTCAAAAGTAATTGTTAGATTACAACATTACCCCTGGTCACTTTTCATCCACTTCTTGTTTTGATTGCAAAACATATGACATTGTAAGGGCATGTTTGGAACCCAAAATCATCATTGTTCAATAGTTTATTAGTATTAAATTCAAAATTAATATTCATATGTATAAAACTAAGCTTGGTCACTGTGCATCTACCTCTTGGTTTGAATTGCAAAATATATGAAAACTTTAGTTTTGAAACCTGAAAATCAGGTTGAAAACATTTTTCAATGTTTATCACTGATCATTTTTCACTTTTCTTGTTATAGTCAAAATATTTGGGATATAGTCTCTTAATAAATTTAAATTATATGGTTTTATTGTTAATTTCATAGTTTAGTTAAATTATATGGCTTTATTGTTAATTATCAAAATGGTGAAAAATGGGAGATCATGAATGTTAGTGTTGGACCCAATGAGCACACATTTTGAGGAGGGAATGGAAAATAAAAAGTGAGTAGCTTGGTACCCACATGGAAAACTATTAGACTACATGGATGTACTAATATGCCCATAATTTTTCTTTTGTTTTACATGACTTTACAAAAATTTGAGTGGAATTTGAAATTTTGGTTGAGGACAAAATTGAAAACCGAGAAATCAGGTTGAAGACCTAGGTTAATGTTCATTCAACCCTTCTCTCGTTATATAGTTTAGATGTAACAATACATGTCAAGGTCTAAGTTAGTAAGAGTACCCTACCTTAATCGGTAATCTTCATTGCTATGATTATCGTCCAAATCATCTAAGTAACACTCCCCAAATATCACTAACACTTGTTGTGCTTTCTTGAAAATTTACTGTCACAAAAGGTATATATATAATTAGAATGGATTTTTAAGTGAACACATTGATTTCCTTGGTAAAGTGTGGCCTTAGGATGTTAAAATGTCACGACTCTATTGGTTGAAGCCTTAGAGTTTGACAATTTCCATTGGTTGCATGTGAGATCACAAACAAAAATCCATGTATCCTATGCCTTATCTCAATGGGACACATAAACATGTTGTGGCCTTGACATGTGTCCAGGGATGTGCCACCTCATGGGACACGAGTCATTCGCTAAAGGTCACACCTTCATGCATGCACATCGCATGATTAGTCTTGATATACTAGTATTTCCATGACTATTGATCTTTGAAATCTCATTTTAGGTTAACCTAGATGCGCATCCATCCAACGGTCCAAAATTGTATGTCCTGATCTATAGCAAGGGTTCATTTTATTGTGTAACATTCTACATGGATATTGATGTATTTAATGAGGTTTACAATATAAACTGTCAAGATTTTCAAAGAAACAAAGTATGAATCACATGGATTTTTTTATGTATCTCATTAAAAAAAATGTGTGTATGCTTATCTAACGCAATTACTAAATACTTGGTTTTGCACGCACTATACATAGAAAACTTGGGGCAACACAATTTATGTCATCAACATAAATTGCAATCATAGCAAACCCAAATTTAAATTTCTTAATGAACATTGAGCTAGCAGTAGCAGATCTCGTGGCAAAGCTATAAGTTGGAACATGGATTTTATCCAATGGGTCATTTTAGTTTCCTCTATCATGAAGACTCAACAAAGGCAACTTGCTATTGCCACCCAGGGCGCCTTCACCGGCTGATGGACATATGTGATTATTGATACATCCATCTTTCACAAGATATTCTTTGAGGTGACCATACACATTCGTCTAGACTGCTTTAATCATACAAGGATCATTATAGTTTTATTGAGTACATGTTTGTGTTATTTACTCTTGGCATTTTTAGTCCTTTTATAACTTTCACGTGTATATTTGTATCTAAATTTTCATATAGATACGTTGTGACTTGTGACAACATCAATGAGGCGCATATTGAGTCCTTCATAGAGTTATTATGCTTATTAAGAAAAGAAAAAAATTGGTATCCATTGATGATGAATCAGTTAAGTCATAATCTATCCTAGGTTTTTGTGAGAAACTTTGTGCCACGAGTTGTGCGCTATTGATTATTGAATGATCTTGCATTTTTTCTTTATGACTTAGAACAAACACCCACTTATAGCCTACAAAGTTTCCCCATTTAGGTGTTTGAACTACAGGTTCAAATAATTTACGTTTTGTTAGCATAACCAATTCAATTTGCAAAGCTTTTTTCCATTTTGGACAATCACATCTGCGTCGATATTCCTTGATGGTCCTTGGTTCTGGTTCTTCATTATCATTTATAATTGAAAATTTGTAGCAAAACAAAATACATCATTAATGATGCGTCCAAAAATGATCCTCCTATGAGTTTGACCTGCAAAACAAATGTTAAACTGCCAAGGGCCACCTTTTTGGTGGCCAAAAGCACTCCGATGCTTAAGTCAGCAACTCTGTTTGAAGAAGGAAGTAAATTTGGACAAAACTCATTTAAAGTTGCATACTTGTGTTGAATGTTCCCTTTACTTTTTATAATGGTCGCGGTTAATTCTCTGCGTGACTTAAGCACGTGAGGCGCAACAGAAGGAGGTGTTTCTCATAACACTTTCCTCCTTGATGAAGATGCGTCCGTGGAAACATAACTCCCTCCACGACTCTTTTTTGGTTCAAAGTTTCTCTTCTTTATGAGAGAACTCGTGTCAGGTCTGAATTTGGGTTTTGATTCGTTCAGGCCTAGATTTGGGCTTTGATTATATCTTCTTATAGTAGGCCTTATTTGGGCCTATGTGGTTGGCTTTATTCTTCTTGGGTTTTACGAGCTGACCTAGTAGATGGGATGCTAGATCCTCATGATGAATGTTCTCTGCCATGTGTATGGCCGTGATGATTGGTCTATTTTGATGTATCATCAATTAACATGACTCTCTTGTATAAATAGAGTTTGTTGATATCTCTTCATTTATAACAAGTATATGTACTTTTTCTTGGATTGTTTGTTTGGAGGTAATGGATTGATTAGCTAGTACTAAAATATTTTGTTCGGGTGCAAGTTCTTGAGAAATGATTCATTTAATGACCTAAAATTTTTATTTTTTGGGAATTGAGTCTTTTAAACCAATAGGTCGACCACGCTTCAAGTATACTTTTGATGATTGATTTGTTGCTATTTTTACAACTTTTCCTTTTGAGATTTTAACATGTGTTGGTAAATTAGTAGTTGGAACATATGACTTTGTAACTTTTGGCATTGCTTTGCAACTTTTGTAATTAAATTGTTCTCTTAACCTCATTTTCACTTTGACTAGTACAGGGATCAAGGTGAGACATGGTTGTTGCATTCCAAGTTATTTCTCTTCGTTCTTTTAGTGGTGACTTTTCTCCCCCTAATAGCTATACCAATGAACACATCACAAGTTAGGGGTTTCATGTATTGAATGATAGACGGTTAATCGAGACAAAAACATATTTCTAGCTGTCGTTGAGGTCCAATGTTTTTGTGATAGGGTTGCAAAAGGGGGATAATAATTGACATTAGTATAATTTATGAACTTGAAAGCCTTAGCATCTCCCTATTTAATTTTCAAACTCTCTTCCAATTGATTTTCTATTTTCCATTAATTTAGAAATTTATGATTACAATAACCTCTTTTAAATTGGTTGGGTAGATCTTAGTTTTTTTATTGTGTCTTCAATCCCCGTGGGATCGACCCGTATTTGCCATTGTCTAGTAGTTAGACAACCGTGCACTTGCTATATAATAATCAGGTCAAATTAGTCGATTAATTTAGATTAGTAAAATCTGCATCAAGTTTTTTACGCCGTTGCCAAGGATTGTAATAGTGCAATCAAAGTCTAGGGTTTATTTTCACCAGTTTTATTTTAGGTTTAATTTTTTTTGTTTAGAAACAGTGTTAGGAGTCACTTGCTTGTTTGTTTTATTTGTTATTAGTTTGAGTTTAAATTTGTTGTATTTGTTTTACAGACAAATCATACACATGTATTTATAGGAGTTCTCGTGGAGATGAAGTGAAAAGCAAAGGTTGTGAGACACAAGCAAAAAGGAAATAGTAAAGCAAAGAAATAAAATATATATATATTGCATTGCGATTTTTCTTTTCAGGTTGTGATTCGCGTGGACACTCTCAGAAGTCGGCGAGTTGTCAGGTGGACAACGCTTCTGATCAATGGCAACTCAACTTTTAGTCGACATCACAAGTAACCCGAAAGAGATTTACATCGGAGGTAACTTCTCCCCACCACATCTGCACGCGGTTTCTGTTGTGATTACTTGGTGCTTTGGTTGTTTTAGTTAGTATTGCATGCGTATTTACATAGTGGCAGTATTGATTTGCAACTTTCGTGCCATCTCCCATGGATAGGTTAACAACCATCTATTTTAAGGTTAGGAACCTAAGCCTTCACTATTTCAAATTTATAGCAAGATAATTGTCTAGGATATATTTCACACTCATAGGACCCTTCTGTGAAAGTTTGAAAGCTTAAAGTAGTCAAGTGAAGGAATATATCTTATCTTGAAATGGTTCTTGAACTTATATTTCACTTTAAACTGGAAATTGAAAAAAGAGGTATGGGCAATTTTGTAGTAGGAGATTGATAGGAAAGTGTCGTGTCTCTCTCACGATTAGATAAATTGAATGAATTTCAGCCTTTCATTAGTAGCAAAACTCTAGGGTTGTTTGTCATTCATCTGGTTTCGCATTATTTTGGTGTCATTAAGGGCTCCTTTTTTTTTAGATTATCTTCATATAAAGGTTAAGCCTGCATTAGAAAAATAACTTTCTAGGTTCCCCGTCCTTGTCTACTAAGACCAAGGAGGTGGCTGAGGAGAAGGCCTTTAAGGGTTACGTATCCCTTTTTTCCAGCAATGCGCCATCTTGCAATGTCTTACTTGAGACAACTGCAAATAGCTTTGAACTCAAACCATCAATCATCCATCTTTTGCCTTCCTTCTATGGTTTTGAGAAAGAAGACCCATATCTCCATGTCAAAGAATTTCTTGACATCTATGCTACCCTTAAGTACCCAAACTTTTCAGATGATTTGGTCTATCTTAAGTTGTTTCCCTTTTCTCTAAAAAATAAGGTGAAGTCCTGGTTAAATTCGTTAGAGACATGGACCATCACAACCTGGGATGCGTTGTCAAGAAAGTTTTTGTCAAAGTATTTTCCCATTCATAAAATGAATGTCCTCCAAAGAGATATGTCTAATTTTAAACAAAAAGAGGGCGAACATTTTTAAGAATATTGGGATAGGTTCAATGAATTCCTTGTTAAGTGTCCCCATTTTGGATTTGAAAAGTAGCATCTAATTCAATACTTCCAAGACGCGTTAACCTTTCAAAACCGTTGTATGATTGATGCCACTAATGGTCAATCACTTATGAAAATGAGTGTTAATGAGATATGGGATTTCTTTGAAACGTTTTTCAAAAATTCTTAGCAATGGAGTTATTTGAGAAATGTTTCTTATAGGCGAAAGGATGGTTTATATGAAGTTAGAGAGACACCCGTTTATCATTCTTCTCCCTTGAAGCTAGAAGTAGTTGTTATAACTATGGCGACACCTAAGAGAACAATTATTTGATAGGTTCGAATGGCGGTAAAAGTGTTGGGTGAAATTGCTAATCGTTGCAATAATTCGCACGCCAAAGGTCATCCAAACCAAACCCATGTCCACCCATGTGAATCAAACCTAAGCCCAAGCCCAACCAAAACCTATTTATTTCCCTTCCTGCCAAACAAACATCCCTATCTGTGTCTGGATTGGCAACCACAACACATAAAATTCTAACAGCCATGCCCCCTTTTCTTCTTCCTCTTACGATTCCTTCACAGCCAGCCACCATAGACCTCTAATGACCAGAGCCCAACGACCTTTCCATCGCCTCATTCCCGCTCGCTAGAAAGAGCTCGCAGCCCCCATCTCGCCTCCATCTCCTCACAGATTGAGACCTCATATCTCTCTCCCTTGTTCTACCTGATCACTCTTCTTCCATCGCGCTCTTTTTCTCCCCTCTTCACAGACAACTTCCATCACTCCCTGCTCGTCCATTCTCCATTTTGCACAGTAAGCTTGAGGAATCACAACGAACAAACCCATCACAACTAGCTTCCATCAGGCTCTCTTTCTTCCTTCACTGACCACCATCATGCATAGTTCCACCAATCTCATGCAACCTTTTTCCCTCACGAACTCCCCTCTTCCCTCTCGCATGATCTCCTTCTTCGCCCCCATCTTTTCCTTATTTAGCCACAGACACAACAAGCAACTCGATCGCACATCACACAGAAATAAAACATAGTGAAGAAGAAAAAGTTTTAGATGGAAAGAGATTTTAAATAGGAGCATTTGCACGTGCTTTTGTGAAGTGCATTCATTGAGTAGGTGGAGTTAAAGCATGCTGCTTTCGCGACCACCACCATGGGTTTCTAAACCCTCCGCTAAGGCGTAGATGATTCCTCAGGCTTAGTAGAATTTTCTCGTCTTTTATTGTTCTCCGATGCATTTTATAGTTTAATATTGGATTGATTTGTGTACAAACGGATATTACTTTCACCGTGTATGTCATGCATCCATGGTAGTTAGTATATTTATGTTTATGTTTAAGCATGTTTTATTTGTATTAGTTAAACCTGTGATTAGTTGTGCCTTATAGATAATTAATTCTAGGGGTTTGCATCTTTGCTAAAGTTAATCCACAAAAGGGGACAATAATTGACATTAGTTTAATTTTATGAACTTGATGGATTATTCGAAAGACTTAGCATCTCTATATTTGATTTTCAAACTCTTATCCAATTGCTTTTGTATTTTCCATTAGTTTAGAAATTTACGATTGTAGTAACCCCTTTTAAATTAGTTTAATTAAATATTAGTTTTCGATTGTGTCTTCAATACTGGTGGGATCGACCCATATTTTTCATTGTTGACTAGTTAGACAACCGTGCACTTGCGGTATAACAATCAAGTAAAACTAGCCTATTAATATAGGCTTATAAAATCTGCATCACTTGTAGTGGATGTTAAAGGCGAAAAACTCAAGTTTCGTAAGATTTGACATATTTAACTATTATAAAACAAAATGTAATTGTCAAAACAACTTTAAAAAAATGATAATCATCAATGGTTCTTATGTGACTAATTTTTTATATTATTATTTTATTGTATGTCATTGTTATCATTTGTCGATAGTTACACTTGACCTTAAGCCTCCTTTAATGAGGATGAGAATATGTTAACATATTGAGGTGAATAGATGTAATTTACAATATTTCTAGATATTATTAAATGAATATTTTATGGCAGTGACTTTTGATATTACCATTTAGACTTTTTTCCACCCCCTACATTTATGTTTAAAACCACCACCTGCTTAGTGAGACTACCACTTCTTTTTTTGTTTGTGTGTTTTCTTCTCCTGGATGATGAGATTTCATTGATACGGAGCCAATTCCAATAGACGCATTGAACGTTCGCGTTGTACTGCATCCAGCAAGAATTGAACCTAAGAATTTGCCAATTATGAGTTGGCCGCTTTAACCATTCAGCCATGGATGAGTAATGGGGATTAACATATATTTCAAGTATCTAGCCTAACTCTATAGAAAAATTGTTATATGTTCTATATAATAATAATTTTCAAGTCAATTCTACATAATATGTCGCCTCATCTCGCTGGCCTCATCGTTACCTCGCCTCACTGCTACCATCGCCACTGCCATCACCACCCCCATTTTCTCTTTTTTTTCGATCTTGCAGGATGTGAAATTAAGTCACAATCTCGAAGGCTTTTCGGCGAGATTCAGACCCAATCTTGCAGCCCTAGTTGTGAAATCCAAAAAATTTTGATACTCCGAGATTGGGTTCGAAACTCACCGGAAGGGCTCCGAGAATGAGATCCAATCTCATAACCCTATCAATGAGGTCAGAAAGAAAGGGAGAGAGAGAGAGAGATGAAATGGATGCTAACCTAAGGAGCCGAGCGTCAACAATGAGAGTAGTGGCGAGTGGGGTAGGGCATTGGCTGGCAGCTACGTTGCTGCAATTATTCTTGTTCTTGTTGTTGGGTTGTTGCAAAGAAATAAATAAATAAGAGAAAATGAAAAAACTGTGGCGGGGTTCGGCGCCGAGGTGGGGTGAGGCGTTGGGCGATAGCCACGGTGTTGCTCTTGTTTTTGTTGTTGGATTGTTGAAAGGAAGAAAAATAAATAAAGAAATGAGGAGAGAAGCATTGGCAGAAATAGGCAAGGGCAATAGCTGTTGAGTTACTATTGTTCTTAGTGTTGTTGATTGCAGGGGGGCGAGAGATAAGAGAAGAGGAAAAAAACAAGAAAAAAAGAAGGGTTTTCTTTTAATGGTGGTGTCACATAGTAGGTCTAAAAAATTCAAATTTTTTTTTAGGAGGTGGTGTTAAAGAGTCTAATGGTGGTGTAAAAAATTCACTGCTATATTTTATAATACTAAGTATAAATAATAATGATACCATATGGAATAGATAAATAAAATAAGCATATGTGGTGCAAAAACTGAGTGTGTAAATAACTTGAAAAACAAATAATTATACATTCTTGCCTGTTAAGCTTAATGATACCAAAACAATGTTTCACTTTCATAGCTTCAATTTTATTATCTAAATGTCAAAACTTTTCAAAGTAAAACATGAAAGAAAACAAATATATTAGTTGCAAATGCTCAAACTAGGTTATCTATTTTGACTAAGATGATAATGTCTTAGTCAATAAATAATGATTGAAATGCATTTACAATCCTGATTGTGACATGATTCATATAGTGTGATTTAACGTACATGTTTCCCTAATTACACATGGAGTGATTGTTTTATAACAATTTCACGTATGAAAACAAATAATAAGAAACAAGAAAAACAACCACCTGTAATATATATATATATATTTATTTTTATCTATGATCTTGATTAATAACTTGACAAATATAAAAGAAGATTGCAACAATAAATTGAAAACCAATAATCAATTACCATGTATACATACCAAACCCGAAATTCTGAATAAATCGTTGACGAAACAAGTGTTGAAATGATATTGGTAAGAACACTATCATGCTGATAACATTTTGTATGCTAATGAAGTAATCTTATACTATAAAGATCAGAAATTATTTAAGCAATGACTAAGAATAAATGAAGAACAAAGATACTACGTAAATTTTTGGTGTGTCTCATCCTCATATTTTTTCTAGTTAAGGGCACCACGAGCCACCACCACCCCCTTAATACCATATCTATCACCATCAAGTCACAGCTAAAAGCAACTTGTATTTCACAAACATTGCCTTAGTGCAACCAAATATGCATTATATCGGTGCAGCATCGGAGCTCCACCACCATATGACATCCAATTGGAAAGGCACCTAACCCAAGGAGTGGTAATGGTTGCGCTATGTAATGTGGTGTGTTTGAAAAATGCCTAGCATAAGGATGGGCAATGGTTGTGCCAGGTTGTTTCCCACATGTTTACGCAACAGTCGAAAGAGAAACTTATAAGTAATGATATGCACTCTTCTAACACTGAGGCATTTGTGGTTCAACGACGAGATCAATAGAAAATGGTATCAAACATTACGGGTTCATTATCTGCCAGGACAAATTTATTGAGGTTAAAACCCCACACATCAATGGGGGTGGTTAAGATGTGACATCTTCCTTTAATTTTTATTAATTTACCTACATTTTTAAATTAATAAAATTTCCATCATTCTCCTGTAAAATTTAAGAATTTATCTATCATTACTAACGGGAAACTTTTACATTTATTTGTGTTTTCTCATGGTCACATTAAGTTACAAAACTCTAATTATTTTTTATTAAATAAATCAAAATTGGATTAAAAAGAGAACCATTCAGCTTCAAAGTACATCCCATATCTAAATCATCATTATTACTATTACTACTACTAGTAGCATAGACTGATGCAACCAGTCGATGAGCTATTAGGTTCATGTTTATTCTAATGTGAATTGCTTTGAAACTTTCAAAATATACTAGTTTGTGTTCCAGCCGGTACTACCAAGTAACTTTTTGTTGCATGATAAATGCTCGCTTCTGCCATTGATCGCATCTGTAATGTCTTTTCTGTCATTTATCACTACAACCTTCTTGTACCCTTTCGCCATCGCCTATTCACTTGCTAGTCTTCCCCTTCCAATTTAGCTTCAAAACTTGTTGCCATGCCTTTTTAGCGCCATCCTTTAATAATCCCTATTATCTTACCATCTGCAACAGTTGTGTAGAAAGAAAAACAACTATCACACTTGTTCCTGTGGAAAGCAGCAACATCAATGACCAACATAATAATTTCTTGAGCTGCCAATATCTTTGCCCGTTCAAAGACCATTGAGATAGAAAAATTATTTGCATTTATGTCTCATTGTGGTGTGTCAATTCTGACATCATTGGAATTTGATTGTTGTTGTTCCATATTGCTTAAATCTTGCCTGAATTTAACTGAACTTTCTGCTAGGCTTGCTATCATTTGTACCCTGAATTTTTTGTGTTAAAAAATCAGACTATTTCTAGCCTGCCAAATATGATTTCGGACTGTAGCTGCTCTAACAATGCCTTGTTCCATTTCATACCCGCTTGTGTACATGTACCACAAGAACTCCAGAAAATCCTTATCATGAGAAAAATCCACTATATCCCATTTAATAGGTATGTTAGACATCCTACACTTGGACAACAAGAGAACATTGAAAAAGAACATGCGTTGACATTTCCTTTTCTGTGTTGCAAAGTGGGCATTCATCACTTACTACTATATGATGATGTGTAAGGACCTCCCCCACAATAAGCAGTCCTTTATAAATTTTTTAGAGAAAAAGTTGAACTCGGTGAGGAGTTTTGAGTTTCCAAGTACGTTGGAACAATCTCCTATCATCGCCTCTGGATGAAGAGGCATTAGATAAAAATGTGGCCTCATTCCTGAAAAATCTATAGGTCGATTTCACAGTGAAAACTCTTTTGATCTCATGTTCTCAAATAAGCACATCTTGCTCATCCGAATGTCTAATGGGAGTGTTCAAAATAGTCATAGCTTCCTGTTGGGGGAAAAGATTTCAATAGTAGGCTGATCCCACTATTTTTGTCCCCTTCTTCCAAAATAATAAGGTCTCTCAAGGAATCAAACAAAAAGAATGTATTCGGAGGCACATAGTCTCTCTGAGGAACAAAATCAGGTAACCACGGGTCCTCCCACATATTGAAATACTCCCCATTTATTAACATTCGCAATAAACCCTTTTTAGAGTATTTAGAGTTTTCCCCAAACCCCTCCAAAGGAAAGATGAGCCTGATTTGGTGAAAGAGGCTTGGAAAAGACTACAGTTTTTGAAACAAATAGACTTGAGGAGTGCTGGCCAAAAGTCGCTCTAAAATTCTAATCACCGTCTTGGACAACAAGGTAAAATTTTTAGGTTTAGACAGCTAAATATTAACCCACCCTTATTTTTTGGTGCAGACACTAAATCCTACTTAGCAAGAAAATGGGCTTTACTGTTTGTAGTTCCCCTCCACCAAAATGTCATATTTAAAGAGTCCAACTTCTTAAGAATAAAAGTTGGGAACATGAAAGATTGTATAGGATAGATGGGGATGGAAGAAGACACCGATTTAATGAGGGTCGTTCTACCGGCCTGAGACAAGAGTTTACATTTCTAACCTGCTTGGTATTTTTTGACCCTATCAACCAAATAATTGAAGTCTTGGGTTTTGTTTCTTGAGATAATAAGGGGATGACCCAAGTATTTTCTTTTTTGTTTGCAACACTCATACCCAACATCCTCAATATCATGCGCTAGTGTTTATGGTGGACATTGGGGGTAAACAGAACAGATGACTTGTCAAAATTAATCAATTTACTAGATACAACACAATAATCCTTAAGGATTTCTTTCACTCGGTGGCATTGATCAATATAAGCTTTGCAGAAAAGAATGAGGTCATCTGCAAACATAAGGTGATTGATACCTAGGGAGGACCTTCTCACTTTAAATCCATTAATGTCTCCATTGGTTTGGGCTTTCATCATCATTCTGGAAAGTGTCCAGAAGAAAACCCCATTCAGCCTTATCATAAGCCTGAACCACCATCTTATTATCAGCAATCAACCCTCTAGTATAAAGGCTCTTTGAAAGGGAGATATGAATTTATGGATAAGGACTTTAAGATGGTTTGCTAAGATTTTTTAGAAAATTTTGTATCAGACGTTACACAAGCTGATGGGTCTGAATTGTGAGACTTGAGTTGGACTGGAGCATTTGGGGATAAGGGCAATGTATGTGAAGTTCCAAGCTGCGGGGACATTTGTTAGTTAAAAAATTATTGGACAGTATTGATGACATCATCTTTGAAAATATTCCAGTACTTTTTGAAAAAAAATTGCTTGAAAACCATCGGTCTGGGAGCTTTAAAGTTTCCATAAGACTTGAGTGTATTTCAAATCTCCTCCTCCCTTGGTATAGAAGTGAGAACACTATTTTCCTCACTACTAATGCAAGGTTGGAAAAGTTGAAGAGTTTTCAAGTTAGTGTTTGGTTCAGAAGAGGTGTAAATATTGTCTTGAAAGTAATCTTTGAAAAGGGTTTCCACACATTTTCTATCGGAAACTCGTTGACCTTCCGTGTTTTTTAGTTTAGAATTGGAATTATTCTTACCCTTTAGAATGGTGGATGTATGGAAAAACTTATTATTTTTATCCCCAAGAGAAACAATATTGTTTTTGGAATGTTGTTTCCATTAAGATTCTTCCCGGATCAGGAGTTTCTCAAGGAAATTATTGAGATTAACCAGTAGGAGGGTATTTTATTCTGTGATAGCGAGAGTGAGTAAATGATCAATCTGATTTTTTGCACCCTTCATGAGATAAAAAATATTACCAAAATGTTCCTTATTCCGTAAGGAAAGATTATGCCTGAGCTTATGGAGTTTATTGAGGAGACAAAATGGGGGGGGGGGGGGGGGGTAAGTTGAGGGTGAGCATGTTGAGGAGATGATTCATAGGTATTTGTCCACGTGTCTTCAACTAGGTTTTAACACGTTGGGTCTCTGGATCACATCTCAAGAAATATGAAAAGCATGTTACCCTTGTTTTGCTTGTAGTATAGATTTAGAATGATGGCTCTATGGTCAGAACAATGAACAAAAAATAGAAGATTGGTTTGCAGTTGGAAACAATTGATTCCAATCAATTCTTTCCCTAACGTGGTCTTCTCCTACTCTCTTATTGGTCCAAGTGAGCTTGACACCTTTGGAAGGAAGGTCAATGAGGCCAAAGGTATCAATGAAAATTTCAAGTTTAGATGATTCTTTCTTGTTTATATTCTTGCCTCCTAGCTTCTCATTAGAATAGAGCATAACATTAAAATCCCCTAAAATTAGCCAGAGAGACAAGATATAAAAGCCAAGACATTGCAGAGATTCCAAAAGCCATTTCACAGCCTAGGTTAAGATTGCAGTACACAAAAGACACAGACCAGGGTATAGAAGCATGATAATCTATAAGAGAAGCATGGATGAAATCTTGAGACGGTGCAATAATGCTAATGTTAACATATTTTCTCCAAAGTAAGGCTAAGCCCCCAGAGTTACCCACTGATTTAACTTCATGACTATGAGAAAAATTAATATTGTTTTTTACAAAGTTAACACGATGTTCTGATGCTTTGGTTTCCATGAAGAAGATCATATCAGGATTATACTCCTTAATGAGGGTCCTTATTGAATGAATGGTAGAGGAGGAGCCCAATCCCCTCAATTCCAGGAACAAATCATTTGCATTTTCCAACTGAAATGGAATATTACTATCAAAATTGCATTGTACATCAATAATAGACCTAAGAAGACATGATCCCAGGCAGGTACTTGGCATGTCCCTCCTCTTCCAAGCTCGTCACAAGGGAAACGAAAACCAAGATTTGCTTTATTTCGAGCCATTTTTCAATTCCATTATTTCAATTCTTCACTCTTTTTCTTCTATATGCCATGCCCAATTTTGTCTGTTTATTCATTCGTTCCAGACGAAATAGAAAGACTTATATGGAAACCGTGTCTTTTTACGAGAAGCCACCACTGGAACCTCATCAAAGTAGTGAAATGGAGAAGAATTGTGACTAAGTAACAAAACAATTTGTGTGGAGGAAAGGTGATATAGTGGAAACAAATATATGATTAAAAAACATAAAGGAAAATGAGAGTAGTAAATGAAACAAACTTTGGAAGGTAAGGATGTACCTTATCAGGTGTGATTAAAGAAGAAGATGAATCATTAGAGCTTTCATTCCCCAACGACGACTTCTCGGATTTCACTTGTAGAGTCGATAGTTCAGGATGGGATTTGATGCCTAGATCATCCTTCTGACTACCTATTCCACTTGCTATCATTAGTTGTATCTCCTTTTTTCTTTCTTGTCGATTCGAGTTCAAATCTAATATGTTTCTCCTATTTATCCGAAATGTGCTAGTTGGATTTCTTTTGCTAGATGTTCCACAACTCCTATTTTTGAAAGCTCCAAACTTGCATGCAACCGGGGAGGGGGGGGGGGGAGAGAGAAGTAAGCAATGTGTTATGAGAAGCCTCATGTTTTCTTCCCGCCTGAAATCACTACTATCACTCACCAATTTAGGTATTTTCAAAACCATTTCTTTTTCTTGACTTGGATCTGATATGCTGATTTTTTTCTATTTCTTCCTCATCTGGAAATGTTAAAAAATACTCTTGATCCTCCCCTTTTTGGTTTTTTAGTGGGAATTGAAAAGATCCAAATGTCATCTCTAGATTTCTCTTTTTAGAGATTAAAGTTCCACTATGCTTCTTTGCTGGTGGACTGGCCACAATGTTCGTACCAAGATTGGGCCAACAATTTTTTTTGGGTGATGTCCATTGGGCTCAGAGAGGCGGCCAAATCATGTGAAATAATATTGGGCTTATGTTTGTTAAATCAGGGACGGATTTATTTAGGCTTGGGTCCAAGGGTGAGGGGTGGTACGGTAAATCCTCTTTATACAACATTGAGACCGATCCAAAACCTACCTCATCTTCGTTATCTTCTCTGTACCTATTACTTTGCAATGAAATTGACTGTGAAGGTGGAATGGAAACGATATTCTCGCCATGTTCATAGCTCCAAAATGCATCTAAAGAAGGAATTAAATTGAGGCTTTTAATTCCCTTATCATGCTTGAGCAGGGATGGAAGTGTTGCTGATTGATGAGCTTGATTCACACCCACAGGCATTGGAGGAGATAGCTTAAGATTCCTTCTTTCCTTTTAGGTGTCAGAGAATGAAGAGGTAAGAAACTAATTTGGAAACTTTTTTGGTTTTCTTCCATTAATTGATTTGTTTTCGATTTGGGTAAAGGAGGATTAGACCATTTTAGGTAGGAAAAGGAAATTTTATAATTTTTTTTTTCATATATGTGTTGCTTGCATTGGGGGAGATTGGGGACGAATTGATTAGGGGTGAATTAATGTAAAACAAAAATGGAAATTGAGGGCAATTGGTGAAGAACTGAAATGAATCAAAGATGGAAATTGGGGGCCAAATCTCTATCTTTTCTGAGGATGATTAATGGACGGTTTTGTTGAGATAACACCAATTTGTGAGCCGTTCATATCTTGAATGGTTGATGAGATCATAGTTGATGTTACGACCACCATGCTCTGGTTTGTAACTGTAGAATCTTTTGTCTATTCATGTTCCTTATTGTAATGAAGGGGTGTGTAGCGTAGGGTGGCAGCGCAGAACCTAGTATCAATCTCCGCGGCTCTTGTCAATTTGCTTGTACGCATTTTTGGGTGCATGGTGAGCTACGATGAAAGTCTGCCCTGAGGATTTCAATCCCTGTGTTGTTGAATTGTTCTTCTCCATTTCCCACAAAGGTTGACTTCATGTTTTAGGCTCCCACAATAGAGACATATCATTAGGAAAACCTTCGTATCGAATTAGGACCTCAATGTGTTTACCCTTCTAAAAAGAACTATTTATCACTGATGTCACCTCAATTATATTATCAAATAAGATTATAGCTCTTCCAAATACATATTTATTGTCAACTTTTTTGGTGAGATCCAAGTCTAGAACTTCCCCAATAGTGCTAGCCAAACCCTGGATATCTTTCACAGTGAATCTCTTAAGAGGAACTCCAAATAATTGAATCCATACCAGTACCAGATGAAATGGGTATTTTGTCAAAGATGTTTCCGGCTTCCAAACATAAGTTAACATAATGAAGTTGTTAATCTCTCAAGGACCATTGTTAAGAACTCTATCGATATCCACTTTATTGTCAGATTTGAAGAGGAAAATACCTGTGCTGAACCAAGTCGTACTAACTTCTTCAGATGGATCCCATTGCTTGATAAGTGCTTCATGGATGTCCTCACTTTTCACTTTGGTAGGTGAAAGGAATTTCCCCAGCACAGTAAGCTGCCAAGCATTGGATGTCCCTTTCTCCTCCTATGTGAAAGTGAATTCCTTAGATGTGTTGGTACAAGGGCGCCAGATGGGATTGACTGTTTGGAGTTCTTCTCAAAGGAAGATGGAATAGAAAACTTGTTAGACTCCATGAGGAAATGAGAATAAATGAGAGTGGAGAAAATATATGAGTGCTATGTGATGAGATGCTAGAATATAATGGTGTTTGTGAGAACCATTGATAAAAATAAAAGAAAGAAACGAAATAAAAAAATCAAGAGAAATATATCTAAGATAATTTCCTGATTTTATGTGATTGAAAACCAAATCAAAAGATATATGTTACCTTGATATCCACCAAATCAAACCTGATATGTTGGAGAATATTGATCTTGCTCATGGAAGTAGCTAATTAGATGAAGTTGGGTGTTCTGAGGAAAAAACTCAGAGAGAGCGAGGACTAAAGGTATATGATGAAAATCATCCTATCTGAAGTAATCTTAGATCATAATAGTTACAAACCACTATCAAACCAACTCAATAAGAGTTAAAAATTAATTTTGTAAATTGGCTTAAACGAAAACTATTATGACATTGCACATTTTATAATACCTAGTTATCACTATGCTCATACATAATACTTGTTAATAACTTATCACTATGCTCATAAATAATACCAAGTTGTTTTAATTCAACTTTTAGGTTGCCCATCCTGAGAATCAAATCATGGATAGGGGGTTTGGCTTTGATACCAATTGTAAGGACCCACTCTTGAATCATTGATATTGTTTCCACTTAACCACCCCTATAGGAACCAAAACTTGATAGAAGGTTTAGTATTAGAAAATAAATTTGTGTTCTTTCAAGTTAGTCAAATGTAAAAAGTCCTTCGATAATAAAAATGTAATCAACATTTTGATATAACTCTTATATTGCAGGAAGACTAGGGAAATTCTTCGTTATATCAATTGTCATTTGAATTCTTGCATGATTTTAATTTATTTCATCCCTTGAGATACGAAATTGTTTTTTGACTTGAATTAGTTGGAAAAGATTGTGTTTTCTTACTCTAATTTCAGAAAATCACATTTTCATAGCTTGCTCAATGTAAAGAAAATAACTTTTAAAAAACCTTCACAACGAAATGTGTCATGTAACATTTTACCATAAACTATTGACACTACCATTTTTCTCCATATCCTTAGAAATTACCCTTTTTACCATTTCGTAGGTTTTAATAAAGAATCTTTGCTCAACAAAGTATAAAAGTGCATCGTAATTGTAGGGCGAGTCATTGACTGTGATACTTTTTAGAATTATATTGTTGTAATACTGACACAGAAATAAAATAACTTTTAGTGGCATGTTAAAACACAAGAAAAGAAAATGGGGAACACCATTTGGGTAAGAACTAATGTATTATAGCATAAAGACAAAATATGATGCGTCCAAAATTCAGTCTCCAATAAGTAAAACCTGCAAAACAAATGTTAGATTGCCAAAAATCACCTTTTTGGTGGCCGAAGGCACTCCGATGCTTAAGTCAGTAACTCAGTTGGAGATGGAGATAAAATTGGATAGAACTCAGTTAAAATTTCATACCTTTGTTGAACGTTCCCTTTACCTTTTATAATGATCGTTGTTAATTCCCTACGTGACTAAAACATGTGAAGCGCAATGAGGGGAGACGATCTTTGTAAAAGTCTCATCCTTTAAGAGATACGTCCATGGAGGCGTAACTTCCTCCCCGACTATTTTTCTTTGTAACAGTCCTCCCCCTTAAGGGAGAACTTTATCGAGCCTGGATTTGGGCCTCTGATTACAATATATTCTGACGGACTTTGTTTGGGCTTTCATGACTGGATTCGTCCTCTTTGGGTTGTATGAGTTGACCTAGTCTTGGGACACTTGATCCTTGTGATGGATGATCTCTGCCACGTATACAGCTGAGATGTCGGTCTTATTTGATGTATCATTAGCTACTCCCCCTTTGTTAGTAGGTATGTTCGCGTGGTCACTAACTGTATGATGGTTGGATTTTTTATTCCACCGTAATGCGGCTACCGGCTGTTAGTGCTTATGTCTCTCCGAAGTCTCATCTGCCTATACGTTTTGGCGTGATTTTTGGGATTTCATGCAGCCGTCATATCTCGTACATTTTTCCATGAGTGGGCCTTTCATTTCATCCTTATAAAAGGAGGAAGTTGGTACAATACCCTTCCTTTTACTTTCACTTCATTCCAAGTTGTTGATTTCTACTTTTTTTGTTTTCATCTCATAATGATGTCTAGCTTCAGAGTTTTGAGTGGCGACGTGCTTGATGCTTGTGAAGTTTACTACTTACCTAAGAGGGCGATGTGGACAACTCTAGATAGCATTTGTGATGCACTATTTTACTAGCACACAATTTAATACTCTGCTTTATAATTGTAGTATAGACTAAGTAGTGATCATCCTGGATCGGGGATTAGAGGGTTTGCCAACTAGCATTAAGAATAACTAAAAGACAACTAACAACCTAATTAGGAAAATATTGGGGGATTGAATTTTTCTAATTTAAACTAAGGAAATTATTGTAAAGATAATAGAACTAAATGGATGGCAAATATGAGAAAATAGCTAAGGGTTTATCTCCATACACCAAACATATGCTCCTAAATCAATCTTCAATAATCACTTGCTAATTCGTTTTAGACAATGCTCAAAATTAACCGTGATCAACAATGCATTAATCTTATTATTTTCCCAAGTTCGTTGAGTTAAACTTATCGCTTTCAAACTATTCTTATCATGCTATCTAATCAGGAATCACAAGTTAGATAACAATCTAAAAACATTAACTTTTGTGGAAAATATGAACACTGACTAGGTAATTACAAGTATGATCAACATCTTGTTCTTACCTAGGTTTTCACTTAACCTTACCAACGTTCCTTGGTATTTACTACTTGTGAGTACAAGGTTATAAGGATTAAGTGAAATTCTCCTATACTCTAGCCCTATATCTTAGCATGCTTACTAAGTTGGCCACCTTAACAAACATACAAAAAAAGTTCTCTATAAAGCAGTTAAGCAAAACACAATCACTAATAGCAAGGAAGATTAAATTTAATTAATTCATAAAATACATGTTCGGGGCTTCGAATCCACCCCTAGCTAAAGGGAGTTTAGCTAGACATATTAATCATGTTTGAATAGCAATACAAAATTAATTATCAAACCACAAATAAGAAAAAAAAGGTGATGAGAAGGAACACTATCGCCCGATCTGTGGTGGTGGAGAGAGTTTGCTGGGTGCGGATAGCACTAAGAAAAAGATATTAAGATCTCTTATTTTCTCTTTTTTTTCCGCTTCGACCTGGTGTTGTACGATTTGCTCCAGTGTTGTTGTTGATCTTCTTGTGGCTGTGGTTGAGAACGAGAAGGAACGAAGAGGGAAGGAGGTGAACAAAGTGGCGATGTGGTTGAGGGGAAAGAGAGAAGTCAGGCGAAAGACAAGAGAACGGGTGAGGAGGAGATGAAGAGAGAAAGGGAGTTGTGGTCTAGCAATGGTGATCGGTGATGGACTATGATTTGGTGGACGAAGATGGTGATGGCTGAGGGACTGTTACGATGAGGGATCTGTAAGGATGGGTTCGTGATGGCTTGCATCTGCGAGGATGGGTGGTTGTGGATGGGTGATATATCCAAAGCCAGGTATTGTCCCTTTTATAATCGTGTTTCTTAGGTTTCCTTGTGTAGTTTTCTTTTGCAATAAGTCTTCCTAATTCAAACCAATTTGCACTTCTTAGCTTCTATTTTAGAATCTTGTAATTGGAAACCTACACAAACACGAAAATAGAAATTAGTACCATAATTAACAAGTAATAGCCAAAAGAAAGAAAAAAAAAAAAATATATATATATATATATATAGAAATATGGTACTAAAATATATATAGAAATATGGTACTAAAAATAGCATAATTATGCTCCTATAAAATTCCCCACACTTATCTTTTGCTAGTCCTCGAGCAAATCAAAGAAACAAAAATAAAAGACTCAAATGACTCAATCTATACTTTCCAACATTTGTCTAAGAGATTTTCAACTGATCATGACATATTAAGATTCTTTATAAACACAAGATTAAATCCACATCTTTCGAAAATTAATACATGTTCATAGCAATGATATAAAAATTCACAATTAAATCCATCCAAGTGACTGTGAAACTCAAGCGCGTGCTAAGAAGAATTAACCTAAAAATCTCACTGGGTGCACTCTTTTTTTTTCACTGATTGTTTGGTAAAATCACTCTTCTTTTTCCAGTTATATGTGAGAAGATTGATGTAAAAGGGAAACAAATAGCTAACATATGATATAACAAGAAAGAAAGACATTTTCTGACATGTTTTTATTTTTTTTTCAAATATATGATCTCATGGAAGGAATGCTACTACTTAAATGCAAGAACTAGTGACACCATATGCTCATACCTCATTCAAATCTCCACATCGTGACATTGCAAGACACACTCAATCAAAAGGTCTTAATTCAGGTTGTAACGAGGTCAATGGGTCAAGGGAAGAAAAAAAAAAGGATAAGAAAATTACAAAGGGCTTAAAGAAATGGTGAAAGCATGCAATAAGATTAGAGACATTAGCAATGAATCATATGGTTCAAGACATAAGTAGGAAAATGAAAAGGAAAAGGAAGAAGTGACCTACTGATAATGAAGAGTATCAACCATTATTTTGTATCTACTGAATGAAAAGAATTAGACTATTTGTATGGTATTGAAATACTGAATGAATATAGACAAGGGCTTGTGTCCCTTCTGTAACTTCGTACCTTTTTTTTTTTTTTGCAGCTCTTTCTTCTTGAACTGTCTACCATAAGGGTCTTCCTCCACACTTGTTTTTCAACATACCTCAAACAACAATAAAGTCTCTGCAAATCAAATTATGCTCCACTCTTCTTATTATGTTAGGGGTAGAAAATGAGGGTAATGAAACAAAAGGCTAAATAACATGCTCAACAGGGTTAACCTAAAAGTAATCTATCATGGATCAGACTTATTTGGCAATGGTGAAAACTAGGTGCCTTTATCATGTCAAGTATGTCGTGCAATTCAACATAATGCTTTGAACGAAATTTAAACAAGTTCTAGTGTTTAATTCTTAATTATGAAAGCAATCCAAGTAGCAACCAAAGCAAACAAAAGTGAGCTCATGCAACGAAACATTATTGACAAAAGAAATGAAAAATGACCTAACTAAAAACTTTCAAAATCAAAGGAACAATAGGCTCAAAACTCACATATGGGTTATAATGAATTAAATTCAATTAAGCATGCTACGAATACCAATTACTAAGTTGATTACATGTGAATGTGCATATGATAACCATGAATAAGCATTAATCAAAGAATAATATTAGATCTTAACTCATGCTTATAAATCACCTTAAAGTCATGCAATTAAAAACCAAATCTTATCATTGTGTTGGAAAGTATCCTAAGACTCAAAACGACTATAATTTTTTTTAATGACACTAATACCAACAAAGAAAACAAAAACCAACACTTTTTATTTTTATTTTTTAATGGTCGGACACTTTTTATTTAATTATTTTTTCAAAATAAAAAAAAAATTTGTTCCCCCCACACTTAAACTTAACGTTGTCCTCAATGTTAATCGATTATAATACATGCAATGAAAGATTTAAAAGAGGAAAAAAAACTACTAACAAACAAAAATAATGAAAAGTAAATAAAGGGATAGAGAAAGCAAATCAGATTGGGTTGCCTCCCAAGAAGCGCTTGTTTTAACGTCGTGCAGTCTGACGGTATCTTTAATTAATTCTCATGGAGTGATATGTCCTCCACGTCATGCTCCACAAATGACTCATAATAGGGTTTAAGTCGATGATGTTTCACTTTAAACTCCTTACTGGATGTGACATTCTTAATATGTATAACACCATGGGGGAAAACATTAGTAATAATAAAAGGACCAACCCATTCAGAACGTAACTTACCAGTTCTAAAACACGATTGGAAAAGCAAGACTTTCTTTCCAACAACAAAAGTATTTCCATGGCTCATCTGATCATGAAAAGTTATGGTGTTCTCATTATAATTGCTTTTACTATCATATGCTTCATCCTGAATTTTTTTTAGCTCATTCAACTGTAATTTCTTCCACTTTTTTGCGTCATAGGGAACTCTATTGCTCCCATATTTAATGGTAGTAGTGATGGTGGTCTCAATTTCATCCTCATTTCTGACGTGTGACAATTTCTGGGCCAAATTGTCATTCACATTAATAGAAAAACAAGAATGATTTTTAGTAGGATATCTCGTGGCTTCAAAGATGTTGAAGTCAATCACATCACCATCAAATTCCATGGTCAGTTTCCCCGCATGCACATCAATATTTGTCTTCGCAATTTTCATGAAGGGGCGCCCAAAAAGAAGAGGCAAATGTGCTGAAAATTCCGAATCTTCCATCTCAAGCACATAGAAATCTGCTAGGAATATCAAATGGTTAACCTGCAGCAACACATCTTTCAACAAACCTCGAGGATATGCATTAGAACGGTCAACCAATTGAATAATAACACCATCATTTTTTAGCTTCCCAAGATTCATAGATCGATAAATAGAATATGACATAACATTAATTGAAGCACCTAAGTCTAGCATTGCATTTTCAATTTTAGTATTACCGATAACAAAAGGGATAGTGAAACTACCCAGATCCTTACAATTCGGCCGCAATTTCATTTGAAGAATTGCGGAAACAGTCTCACTCGCCTTAACTACCTCTTCGTCTTGAAGTCGTTTCTTTGTTGTGAAAAGCTTCTTACAAATTTTTGCATACTTAGGCACTTGCTTAATAGCATCAAGAAGCGGAATATTGACCTGGACTTTTTGGAAGGTTTCCAAGATTTCCTTATCCTGCTCATATTTCCCAGATTTGGCAAACCTACCTAGAAAATGTATAAAAGGTGGAGAAAGATTAGCAAAAACTGAATTTGGAACACTCGCCTTTTTAACTAGGGGTTTTGGTGTCTCAATGATGGCTGGATCATCCTCCTATAACTCAGTTTCCATATTTCAGCTCTGTTTGGGGACTATTGGCTCACTATCTATTTGCCTACCACTCCTCAATGTAATGGCTTTTGCGGTTTCAAATCTACGTTTCCGATTTGGAATGGTAGAACTAGGGAATTTTCCTTGCTCGCGAATTTGTCCCATAAACTCAGCTATATGTCCCATTTGGAGCTTCAAATTTGCTATATCTTTTGCTTGGTTCTGTTGAGAAATAGTTAACGATTTCATAATCTCATCATAATTAAGGGGCATACCTAAATTGTGTTGAGGTGGTTCTGGTGATCCTTGAAAGAAACCAGGGGGTGACCGATTTGAAGCTTGTTGTTGAGGTTATTCTAAATTTCTCCATCCAAAGCTGGGATGATTTCTCCAACCTTCATTGTAAGTGTTTGAATAAGGATTATTCCTATAGTGATTTTGCCCCTGAAAACCTACTGCATTTACATTCTCCCAACTTCCATTCTCAATCAGTTGAGGACATTGATCAGATGGATGTCCTGGCTTAGTGCACACACCACAAACTTGTGCAACTCCTAGCACATTCGGCTTCCCCAAGGCTTGAGTCACAAGTGAAGTAAGATTAGCCATTTGAGCTTCCAAACTGGAATTAGTACTTACCTCATTGACTTGGTGTGAAGGCTCTCCAATTCCTTCATACTGTTGAGCGGTTAAGGCTTGGTTTGTAATCAAAGTCTTTGCTGCTGTTAGAGTTTTATGAACCAAAGCTCCTCCTGCCGCTGCATCTAACATCTGTCGCTCAAGAGGAAGCAATCCCGCATAAAAGTATTGAATCAGAAGCTCCTCCTTCATCTGATGCTGCAGACATGATGCTATGAGAATTTTGAAGTGCTCATAGTAAGCTAGATATGATTCTCCTGGACCTTGCTGTATACCACTGATGTTCTTCTTTAACAAGATAATTTTGGAAGTTGAGAAAAATTTATCTAGAAACACCTTCTTCATGCTATCCCAAGAGTATACTATTTCGGAAGGTAGTTCATAGAGCCAATCCTTAGCCTTAGCAGTCAGAGAAAAGGGAAATGCTCTCAGCTTCAATATGTTTTCATCCACAGTTATTGGTGTCATACTGGAGAATACAACTTCAAATTCTTTTAAATGCTTATTTGGATCCTCCATAGAAAGACCACGATACTTTGGAATATGGTGAGGTAGGTTGGATTTCAACTCGAATGACTCTGTCTCGCCCTGCGCTGCTGTTGGATACTGAATGCACAAGGGTGCAACATTGTCTAAGGTGGATGCCGAAAGTTCTTTAGTAGATCTATTGTCTCCCATGTCGAGCTCTTCTGATTCAGATTCAGAGCTAGATGTTTGTGACTATTTTGTTTCTCTCATTCATCTTTTAAATGTTTTCTCAGGCTCTGAATCGTACTCTAATAAGTTTTCGCTGGATCTCCTATTGCGCATGAACTAGTACGTGAGATAAAAAAAGAAAAAAATCAACATAAATAAAAATAAATAAATAATAAAAAAAACTAATGAAGTAATTAGCAATTTTATTAATCCTCGACAACGATGCAAAAAATGAATGCACTATTTTACTAGCACACAATTTAATACCCTACTTTATAATTGTAGTATAGACTAAGTAGGTATCATTTTTTTTTGAAAGGCAAGCGTGGGGGTTTATATGGGCTCCCCAGACCACGGAAAAAAGAAGTAAGGAACAGATTGGTTACATTCGCACATATTTCCTACCTCTAGCATCATCAAATACAATCTTTTTAATATCTTCTGCAAAAGAACTTGGTATGATCTCAAAAAACTCATGACTTGGTAACAGTTTTGCTAGTTTATCCGTCGCCTGGTTTGTTTCCCGTACTGCATGCATGATCCGACAACCTGCAAAGTTGTTTAAAGCTTCCTTGATCCTTCTAGTTATATGGATTTCTTCCCATGGAGGGACTTTGTCAGTAGTAAGGTACTTGAAAGCCATATTGGAGTCCATACTCAACTCCACTCTGTGTAGGGCATATCTTTGCGCTAGTTTGATTCCTAATTCTATCCCCTATAGCTCATAAAAAAGAACCATTTGTGCTCATTGACTCCCTGCCCAGCTGTTACTACCAATCCATCGTGGTCCTTAATCAATGCTCCGTAGCCCCCTATAGTTCCAGTGAGTGAACCATCCGAGTTTACTTTAAGAATCAAGAATAACTAAAAGACAACTAACAACCTAATTAAGAAAAATATTGGGGGATTGAATTTTTCTAATTTTAATTAAGAAAATAACTAAGAAATTATTGAAAAGATAATAGAACTAAATGGATGGCAAAGATGAGAAAATAGCTAAGGTTTTATCTCCACACATCAAACATATGCTCATAAATCAATCTTTAATAATCACTTGCTAATTCATGAGAAACAATGCTCAAGATTAACTGTGATCAACACTGCATTAATCTTATTATTTTCCCAAGTTCCTTGAATTAAACTTAGCCCCGCTTTCAAACTATTCTTATCATGCTATCTAATCAAGAATCGCAGATAACAATCTAAAATCATTAAGTTTTGTGAAAAATGTGAACACTGACTAGGCCATTACAAGTATGATCAACATCTTGTTCTTACCTAGGTTTTTACTTAACCTTACCAACGTTCCTTGGTATTTACTACTTGTAACTACAATATTATAATGAATAGGTGAAACTCTCTTATACTCTAACCTAAGATCTTAGCATGCTTACTAAGTTGGCCCTCTTAACAAACATACAAATAAAAGTTCTTTGTAAAACATTTAAGTAAAACACAATCACTAATAGCAAGGAAGATTAAATTTAAATAATTCATAAAACACATGTTTGGGGCTTCGAATCCACCCCTAGCTAAAGGGAGTTTAGCAATACATAATTAATTATCAAACTACAAATAAGAAAAATAGTGATAAGAAGGAACACTATCGTCTGATCTGTGGAAGTGGAGAGAGTCTGTTGGGGTGCGGATAGTGCTAAGAAAAAAGAGATTAAGATCTCCTATTTTCTCCTTTTCTTCTGCTTCGATCTGGTGTTGTGTGATTTGCTCCAGTGCTGCTGTTGATCCTCTTGTGGTTGTGGTTGTGGTTGTGGTTGAGAACGAGAAGGAACGAAGAGGGAAGGAGGTGAATAGAGTGGCGATGTGGTTGAGGAAAGAGAGTGGAGTCAGGCGAGAGACGAGATAACAGGTGAGGAGGAGATGAAGAGAGAAAGGGGGTTGTGGTCTGGCGATGGTGATCGATGATGGATTGTGATTTGGTGGACGAAGATGGTGACGACTGAGGGACTGTTGCGATGAGGGATCTGTGAGGATGGGTTCGTGATGGCTTGTGGCTGCGAGGATGGGTGATCTCTCCAAAGCCAGGTATTGTCCCTTTTAAAATTGTGTTTTTTAGGTTTCCTTCCTTGTGTAGTTTCCTTTTTCAATAAGTCTTCCTAATTCAAACCAATTTACAGTTCTTAGCTTCTATTTTGGAATCTTGTAATTGGAAACCTACACAAACACGAAAATAGCAATTAGTACCATAATTAACAAGTAATAGTCAAAACTATATATATAGAAATATGGTACTAAAAATAGCATAATTATACTCCTATCAATTCGTCATGACTATTCTCTACCAGCCGATCTCAAGATCATCCTTCCTGAAGAGGGCGATAGTCCCGTCGTCCAAAGTCTGGATATATTGCTTTGTATCCTGACATTTTACACTCTGGTTTCATGCTTCCAGTTCCTCAGATAATTTTGGAATACCTAGATTTCATTGGTATTGCTCCCGATGAGATGGTTCCTAATGGCTTGAGGCTGGGTATTGATTACGACCTTGGCAATAGTCGTTTTATCTGGGATTCCCATGAATGTCAAGGTTTTGTACTCCTGGGTGGGGTTCGAAGTAAACGCTAATTGTACTTGCTATCTTTGTCCTCCACATTGTTTTAAGGATTTGCGAGAAGAGTATGGGGGCTGGTCGAGGCCCTAGTTTTACGGATCCACTGCTTCAAACTATTTTAAGTTGCACAATCACCAAATTTTGCAGTCGTTTCGAGAGCCAAAGAGGAATGAACCGTCATTGTCATTGAAGGAGCATGAGTTTTGTGACCGATTTAATAAGCTCTCTTGAGTCTCTGTGGAGGATTTCCTTCCTACGAACGCTATCACTCGTAATGGTCTATTTACGTTGAGTGAGGCGAGTCATTCAGATTTTACGGTAGCTCACGCTTTGAAAGTTACCACTGCGCGTGCTAGTAAAGTCATTGTATCCGATAAGGGGTCAGGGCATCCTCCTCCGGTTAGCGTTGGTGATACAGATGTAGGTCGGAAGGCGAGCTCCGTTAGGGAGCATGTGGGCCATGTTGCTCATGTTACTGCCAGAGACTCTGGTAATGCTGGCCCGAGCATTAGGAAGAGGAAGGTGTTGAGGCCTCCTAGTCTGTCTAAGCTACTAGCGATCAGTTTCGGTCGTGCATTGGAGAAGAAGAAGAAGAAGAAGCTCACTACTTCTGTTCATGGTGCTACTATGGCTCCTCCTCTCCCGAGATCTTCCAGGAAGGGTGGTCGTGATATTGGTGATCTTGCCGCCTGAGAAGCTGAGGAAGTAAATCAAGCTCTCGAGAGGAGCAAAAAGGAGGTTTTTCATCCTTTGGATACTCACAAGAAGAGTCTTGTATCTTTGTATGGCTTGTTTGGCTCCGCCAATCTATCGGTTGACGATTCCCATGATATTGACAACAAAATGCTTCAGCTTGGCGTTAAGTTATCTAAGAATCCGAACAGCACAAAGACTCTAGTCGATTTCGAGTTTGATCCTTTGTCGAAAGACCAAGTTGTTGCCATAGGTTTGGGCTCTAAGCCTCCCGTGTCCTTTGCTGTTGTGGGTACCTTAAGATCGACTGTTATTCCCTCTTCTTCCCGTTATGCTGCAGTTGTTCCCAAGAAGTTTTGTTGGTCTTTTAAGATTTATGTGCAAAATAGTGCTTGTAATCTCATTATTGTCTGTCATGGGCGGTTGGCTAACAGGACCCCATGCCTATGCGTTTGCCACGTAATCATGGAAGGAATGAGTCATCTCACTTATGCAACCGTGATGGGGTAGATTATAATGCCGCTGCAATCAGGTAGCGCTCGTTGAAGAAAGCTGGTAAGGCAGCCATTGGTTCTTTCTCATGTTCTCCGTAAGTTTGATCCACTGAAAGTGCAGTGTACAAAGTATGCGCGGGTTGTTGAGACCGAATGGATCTCTCTAAAGGAAGTTGATGCCATTCGAAACAAATTTGTTTCTGACCTTGAGACTTCCGAGGTAGAGCTGGATAAGTTTCGTTCTCAGCTGAGTACTACTGAGGAGTTGTCCGATCTAATGGCTGAGCGTGACGAGGCCAAACGTTCTACTGCAAAGTACTCTACCAATATGAAGGCTTCTATGGCGCAAGTTGCTCAGGTGAATTCCGAGTTTGTTACCGCCAAGTCAACAACTTCTACTAGGCTTGCCGCCATTGATAGTGAACTCGCGGTGACTCATGCTGAGCTTTTTTCCGTCACCGATATGTTAAAGGCTATAGAAGCAGTGGATTGGAAAAGAATCGTTGATGGTCGCCATGACCTTTTGGATTTTACCGAGTCACGAGGCTTGGATTTATCTAAGTATTGTTGCTACGTTGAGCAAGTATTTGAGGATGAAGAGGAATTCGTTCGAGATCTACTGAGTGACCCTGTTGTTGAGGAACAATCATCTCCTCACTTGCCCAAGCCTGTGCCATCAAGCGACATTGTTGCTGACATAAACGCCATTCCTTGAATACTTTTAGACTCTCTCATCTTCGTGTAATCATTTCTTATGTAGCGAATTTGAAAGGTCAATGAGAACGTCATTTTCTTTTATTGTTTGTACGCAATATTTTTTCCCATCTAACTTGTTAGACTTAACTTTTTGCTTTCGACATTTGTGGTAGAATTCTGACTTGTTCGTTCGAATTTTTACAAATGTGTTCCAATGTTTGACGTGTTAGTCGTGTAGATGCTTCTTATGAAATCCGACTTTTCGCGTCTGGATTTTGATGTCGTTCGTTATAGTCAACAAGAAAAGTACGACTCGTACGTCCTGGTACTTTATTACTTCATGGTTGATCAGACCAGAAGCTTCATGTTCATGCCCAACACGTTTGTCCTGATACATGTGGGGGATGTAAAGGAGTTTTATTGATAGTATTTTTTTAGATGCTTTACATTCCACGATTGTGGTAGTTGTTCGCCCCTCGTATTTTTTAACCAGTACGTCCCCGATTTGTTGATTTTTATTACTTTGTACGGTCCTTCCCAATTCGGATTCAAGTTGCCTGCACCTAGTTCCTTTATGTTGAGTTGGATTTTTCGGAGTACCCAATCACCAATATTGAAAGTACGAGGCTTTACCTTTTTTGTTATAGTAGCTGGCCATACGTTGTTGTTAGGCAGCTACTTTGATAGAAGTCGTTTCTCGCTTTTCCTTGAGGAGGCCTAATCCGACTCCCAGTGCTTCGTTATTGTCCTCTGCATAGACTTCTTCGATCTTGAATGTTAGCATGCCAATTTCTATGGGTATCATCTCTCCAGACCCGTATGCGAGGGTGAAAGGAGTATCTTCTTTTGGAGTTCTTTACGTTGTTTTATATGCCCAAAGGATGTTAGGTAGTTCAGCCGTCCACAGTACTTTTGATGCTTCAAGCCTCATTTTGATTGTTCTAGGATCGTTCTGTTGGTGACCTCGACTTGCCCATTTCCTTGTGGATGGGCGGGTACTGAGAAGTGTTGTTGGATGTTCAGGTTTTCGCACAACTCTTTGACTTTCTTGCCTTCAAAATGCTTCCTGTTGTTGGTGGCAATTACCCTTCTTTTCGATGAATATTATGTTTTTCTAGAGGAATTTTTTGACTTGAGCTTCTCCTATCTTTGCTAACGGCTCTACTTCAACCTTATTAGTAAAGTAATCTACTGCTACAATGAGGAACTTCTTTCTGATGGACACAGGGAGTGGTCCCACGATGTCCATCCCCCATAGTGCAAAAGGCCAGGGGCTACTCATCGAGATTAGATTTTGGCCCGGCATGTGGGTGTATGGGGCAAATCTCTGGCATTTGTCACAAGTGCGAATGAGTTTATTTGCATCTGCTTGCATCATGGACCAATAGTATGCCAGTGTCATTGTTTTGTGGGCTAGTGTTCTTCCACATGCGTGATTTTCACACGTACCGTGGTGGATCTCTTGTAGAACATAATCAACATCGTTGGGTGAAAGGAATATTAGCAGTGGACGAGTTGCGAGCCTCCTGTAGAGTCTACCATTGATCATTGTGTATCTTGCTGCTCTGATTCGCAGTTCTCGAGCCTCCGTCTTATCCTCTGGGAGTTCCCAGTTTGTTATATAGACTGGAATCAGAGTTATCCAATTGTTCTCCTGATCTGTGACGCATGCCTCTTGTAGTTGACTTTCTAGTATGGAACTTTCCTGCACTGTGATGAGTGGATTATAATTTTCTTTAGTTCATGACGCTTCCTTCACCAGCTTGTCGACTCTTTCGTTTTCTGCCCTTGCACATCTTCGAATGGTTGCGGTCTAGAAACCTTATACTAGCTGAGCAGTCTTTTGGCAGTAAGCTTTCATTCAAGCGTATTTGACTTGGAATTTACTGCTCAATTGATTGACCACCATTTTGGAGTTAGTGAAGACACTGATATCTTTTATTCCAAAGTGTTTTGCTAGTTGTAACTCAACTATCACTGCTTCGTACTCGGCTTCGTTGTTCGAGGCTTCGAAATTAAATTTTATATCCTTTTCTAACGTTACGTCTTCCAAGTTGTATAAGATCAATCTACATCCGCTTCCTGCCTCGTTGGATGCTCTGTCACAACAAAGGATCCATTCGTGGGTGTTTTGCTTGGTTTGTTCCTTCTCATGATTGCTTTCTGGTTGGTGGTCGCAGCTGCCTATGAATTCAGCAATGAAATCCGCCAATGTTTGGGGTTTAATTGCAGTTCTTGGGGCATGGCTGATGTCGAACTGCCCTAGTTCTATTGCCCATTACACCATTTTTCTGAATAGCTCTTGTTTGTGCAGTACTGACCGAAGTGGTTGCTTGGTCATGACAATGATCGGGTGTGCTTGAAAGTATGGTCGTAGCTTTCTCGAGGATACAATCAAGGCGAATGCCAGTTTCTCTAAAGCCAGATAGTTGTTCTCTACATTTGCAAGATTTTGCTGATGTAATATACTGGTTTTTGTGCGCCCTTTTTTTTCAATTGAGCTTACCGCGTGGTCAGAATAACTATTGTGTACTCCTCATGTACACCTTCAAACTCTGAAAAGCTTTCTCGCACTCCTCATTCCACTTGAATGTCTTGTTTCTCTTCAAAATTTTAAAGAAAGGTAGGCATTTGTCTAAGGACTTGGAAATGAATCTGTTTAAAGCCAATATTCTGCCATTGAGACTTTGCACACCCTTTATGTTTGTTGGTGACTGCATGTTGAGAAGTGTATGTATCTGCTTCAGATCAGCTTATATTCCTCTTTAGTTGACCATATATCCAAGGAACTTCCCTGACTCTACCCCAAATGTGCATTTCTCCGGGTTCAGCTTCATTTTGTATCTCCAGAGCTGTTAGAAGGCATCTTTGAGGTATTTTATGTGGTCCGTTTGCGTGAGCTATTGATCAACATGTCATCGATGTATACCTCCATGGTTTTACCAATCAGGTCTCTGAACATTCTGTTGACCATCTGTTGGTACGTAGCTCCTATGTTCTTAAGTCCGAATGGCATCACTCGGTAGTAGTATGTGCCTCTCTGTTATAAAAAAATGTATTTTCTAGGTCGGTGGGTACATCTGAATTTGGTTGTACCCAAAATATGCATCCATGAAGCTCAGGAGTTCGTGTCCGACAAGGGCATCCACTATCTGGTCTATGCGTGGGAGCGGGAAACTGTCTTTCGGGCATGCTTTGTTCAAATCAATGTAATCTACACATACTCTCCACTTGCCATTTTTCTTCTTTACCAACACCGTGTTAGCTAGCTAGTCTGGGTAGTGAGATTCTCTGATCATTCCTACATTTATCAGACGGTGCACTTCCTCGTTTATTTCTTGGTTGCGTTCAGGGGCTACTGCATTTTTTTTGCTGGACCGGCTTTTTGAACCGGCCTAATGGCGAGTTCTGGATAGATTTTTGTGCCAATCCAAACTGTTTTATCTCCTACGTTGTCCAAGTAGACCATTGTTGTTTCTTCTTCTGGTTGTCCAGTGTTTGGTCGATCCTTTGGACTGGTTGGGTTTGTATTATCATCCATGAGGTTGGGTCTATTTGACCAGATCGCTGTAGCAGCTCCTCTAGTCATTGCAATAACTGCTATTTGTGTGGAGCTTTAATTAATGCGTAATGGCATTCGCGCGCAACTGGCTGATCTCCTTTAATTGTTCTGATGCCATTGTCATTGTGGTACTTCAATCATTGATGTAAGGTAGATGATACCCGCACCCATTTTATGTATCCAATGCCTTTAGAGAAGCATATTGTATGCGGATGGAGTGTCGATTATAAGGAAATTTTTCAACAAGATTCGTTGTCTCCACAGTTCTCCCACTTCCACTGGTAGTTGGATCATCCTGGTTGGTCGAGCTGCTAGTGTCGACTAGTACCTTTTTTATTTCCCATTTGGTTATTAATAATGAGATTACTAAAGCGTCATTATGTGGGAAATTGACTCCTTCTGTGTCCTCGTTGGACAAGATCAGATTTTTCTGCGTCGTTCTAGCTCGCCGTGCTTGGTATCTAACTTTTGCTCGTAAATCCCAGATTGATCACTTTCGAGATCAATTTGATAACTCTTCCTCTCTGATTGCGCCATGCAAGATGTATATTACCTCTCTTGATTGCCCTTCTATCGCGGTTTTTTTTCCGTTGGATTCTCTCAGCCTAAAGAACTCTCCAAATTGCCCCTTTTGGATGTGGTGCTCGATTTCATCTTTTATGTTGTCGCAGTCCTCAGTGTTGTGCCCGTAGTCATCGTGGAAGGAACAATATTTGTTTTTACTTCACTTGTCTAGATCTCCTCTCATTTTGGGTGGCCACCTAACGTCTTCCCACTTCGCTATAGTCTTTAAAACCTCAACTCAACTTGTTTTCAAAGTTGTGAATGATTTACCCGCTGATTGCTCGTGTTTGGATCCTCCGGATTGTAGTCTTCCAAGCCTTTGTTGATCGAACTTAGAATCGCCTCTGATTTGATGTCTTTTCGGTTGGCTATTTTCTTCTCTAGGAGTGTCGTTCTTTCATCCTTCTCGATCGTCTGAAGCATGTCTCCTTTCTGATTCATCCTTCTTCCTGATGGCTATCATCTCCTCGAGGGTGATGTGCATTTGAGCGGTCTTCAATAAAATCACCATGTTTTTTGGGGGTTCCAGGTTCAAAACATAAAAAATGGCATATTTTCAATCTGGCAGTGAAGGTAGCAGTGGTCGTGTCGTCGCTGCATCTGTGATCATTGTTAACTCGTTAGTGAAACGAGTAACGTATTCCCTTATTGTCTCCTTGGGCTTCTGTTTGATGGGGAGCAAGTAGTGCGACTCCTTTTCATCCGTTGATTGTCGATAAACCTCGTGGTGAAGGCTGTGGCGAGTGCCTACAAGGAGTTTATTGATCTTGGTGGTAAGTTGTTGAACCAACTCATTGTTGCAGAAGTGAGACTGGTCAAAATCGTTCTGCATAAGATGGACTCTGTACTTTCTTTCAACGCCATCATGTGGTGAAAGTGTTGCAAATGGTCTGTCGGATCAGTGGTGCTATCCTATGCTTTAAATTTTGGTGGGGTGAACTTCGTTGGTATGGGAGTCACCATGAGTGTGTCAGATAATGGTGGTCTGGCTAGTTCATACAACACATTAAGATCCGTGACTTCGATTCTGAATAGGATTTCAACAGGGGTCTTGTCGCTCTGGGGGTCTCATCTTGAAGTGGTTCACTACTTTCAAGATTCGCCTCTGTAGGTTTTGTAGGAACTTCGTTGGCCGAGTTTTGTTGGGGTGGCTCTTGGATGTGGTCGGCGGATTGAGGATGCTCTTAGGTGAGCTTTTTAACCATTTTGATCATCTGGTCCATGAGTAAGTCTACATGAGGGTCCGTGGCGGCATCTCTGGACGTTTGGGATGTTTGAGCCAGCTTGTGTTGTGGCTCTATTTTGTCTGGCATGATCGACCCAGTGTTCATCGTTGGGTTTGAGGTGTGCGCTATCGGCACCGTAGCTTCTCTAGTGGGAGGATTACTTTGATCGTCACTAGGTTGAGGTTCTGTGGAGTGCCCCATCTGTTTTGTGAGCTTTTTGATTACTGATTAGATTCGAAGAAGTTTTCAAGTGCAAACTCTCTTCTAGAATGGAAACAGTCATTTCCCAAAGACGACGCCAAACTGATGAGTCCAAAATCTAGTCTTCATTTAGTAAAACCTGCAAAACAAATGTTAGACAAAGACCACCTTTTTGGTGGTCGAAGGTACTCTGATGCTTAAGTCAGTAACTCAGTTGGAAATGGAGATAAAATTGGATAGAACTCAGTTAAAATTTCATACCTTTGTCAAATGTTCCCTTTACTTTTTATAATGGTCATTGTTTATTCACTGCGTGACTTAAGCATGTGAGGCGCAACGAGGGGAGACGTTATTTGTAATAGTCTCCTCATTTATGAAGATATGTCCGTGGAGACGTAACTCTTTCCACTACTCTTTTTTTTGTAACGCTCCTCCCCCCTTAAGGGAGAATTTTATTGGGCCTGGATTTGGGCCTCTGATTATGATATATTCTGATGGACATTGTTTTGGCTTTCATGACTGGATTCATCCTCTTTGGGCTTTATGAATTGGCTTGGTCTTGGGATACTTGATCCTCGTGATGAATGATCTTTACCACATGTATAGCTGAAATGTCAGTTTTATTTGATGTATCGTTAAAAAAGACATTGATGATACATTAAACCGTCCTTTGATCAGCACCGTACACGTGTCATGATAATCTCATCAACAGAACAAAGCAAGCCTGATTGCACACCCAATCCAGTAAGGCCCAGACAACACTAAGCCCATTATTGGCAGGATCCAGAAGGTTGGACCCAAATTGCAACGCGCCACTAAGCCCACACATCATGTGGTCTTGCCAAATACTCGTAAGCCGTATAAGGCAAGTATCTTAGGGATCGACCCAAGACGAGCAGGCCAACAATAAATTGGTTCCAACTCAGAAACAAATACTGGAGTATAAGTCGGGCAGGGAAACTTTTTTGCATGGACAATACTCCGAAAGGGAAACCTCTCTCACCGATCTAAGAGCACAAGTCGTGTAGGAAAACTTATGTACATGCACAACTCCCAACTAGGAAAGGATCTTCACCAAGATCTCTTTCCCTAAACTACGCCACCAAAGGCCTAGATGAACAAGGACTTTCACACTATAAATAAGAGATAAGGTCGATGAGAAAAGGTATGCTACAAAAACTCAATTTACAGCTTTAAGCCTCTCCTAAGCCTTATATAACTTAAGCATCAGACGACACATGGTGGTTTTTGGCTCACGTGTGTTCCCTGTGCTGGTTTAGGTCAAGGCCGAGAATGATGCAGAAATCGACAACATCAGTTTGGCACCGTCCGTGGCGAACACCGAAGTTCCTCAGAAGAAACAACAGTACCGCATTTCCCTTCGAGCCAGAAAGATGGTGAAACAAGGTCTCACAACAATGGAAACGTTGTTGAACCCTCAGAGCTCGAACTAGCAGAGCGATGCCAGCTTTGATGTCACTACAACTAGGTGAAGAACCCTCTCAAACCCCTACCCCAGTGGCAGCCATGGCAGACCCAAGGGTGGATCTACTGTCAACCCAGATGCAACAAATCACACAAGCAGTTGAGATACTCAACCAGCAGAATCATCCACCTGCAAGAGGAGACCATGAGCAGCAAAGAACCCAGTCCCTTGAAGGTTCCAGAAAACACGTTCAGGAACACATGCAGCTTACCAGTGGATCAGAGGCGGAGGAGCAACCAACAGATACCCAACGTCAAAAGCCGATAGACATGTCTCGCAAAAAAACCATCCGACTAGGCGTCACGAATCCTGACGTACTGTTCAACCTCACTGTCCCCTAGTTCATGGATCATATCATGGACGAACCACTACCGAAGAAGTTCACTCTGCCAAAGCTGAAGTTTTACGATGGGACAGGAGACATGTCTGATCACTTGCGCCACTTCCAGTATGTAATGGCACTCAAGGAAGGGTCTGAAGTGATAATCTGCCGATCATTCGATCGGGTCTGAAGTGATAATCTGATGATCAAGGAAGGGTCTGAAGTGATAATCTGCCGATCAAGGAAGGGTCTGAAGTGATAATCTGATGGGACAGGAGACAGCATTGACCTGGTTCCACAGCCTCCCTCCGAGGTCCATCGACTCATTTTGGACATTGGCGATGGCGTTCCTCACACGCTTTATGTGCAGCCAACGAATCAGGAAGGGCCCGCACTTTCTGCTGACCCTAAAACAAAAACTGAATAAGACGTTGAGACAATACGTCATGCGCTTAAACGATGAGTTGACTCTCATTGACGATTGTAGTTATGACACTGTCGTCACAGCCTTCACCTTGGGTCTGAGGAGAGGAAAGTTCTATGATTTCCTTACTTTTGACCCCCAACCGATATGGCAGACCTGCTGAAGGATGCCTAGAGATATGTCACTCTATACGAGATGTTGACCGCCAAGAAGAGGAAGACTTAACCCCCACCACTCACACCATGGTCGGATTCAGTGGAGAGAAGTGCTTCCCCATTAGGAAGATCAATCTAATGGCGATGGCGGGAGAGCCTCAATTGCGAAAGTATATTGGCCAAGAATTTATGGTGGTTGACGCTTCGTCCACCTACAACATTATTCTTTGAAGGTCTTGACTCCATCATATGGAGGTAGTAGTCCCCACTCTACACCAATGCATCAAATACATAGCCAATCAAACCCAAGGAACTATCCGAGGAGATCAACCTACAGCAAGAGACTGCCATTATGCAACCATGAAACAACTGAATTGCTAGCAATTACAACTCTGGCCCGCAGACCAGACATATCAGACAATAGGCCTATACGAAGAGGGAGAGTCAATTGGCATGGATAGAGAGGAAAGCCAAAATTTAAAGCTAGAGACTCAATCCAGACCAATATAAAGCTAAGTAATAACACTTCAGCAAACGAGCACCCACTTGAAGAGCTGATAATCAACAAGGAACTGCTAGCCAACATGAAGTCCACTATTTAGTAACTTTGCTAGCTTTAGCAAAACAAGACACTGCGCTAAAGAGACTACGCAATCTAAGCCAGAACCATACGCGTCTCCTTCATGATCGGGTTAGCTTAGTCTCTGCTCGAAGTCAAATTATTTTATTGCTTTGATTTCGTTGTTGTTTTCTGTTTTTCTTTTTTCAATTTAGAAGAATTGTACGCACGAGACATATTCAAAAAATAAAACAGATTTTATTGATTGCAATGAAAGTTATTACAAAGCTTGCTGACTGACTATTATATAACTTTGCACACTACAAGTATCCAAGTCCGACACTCAAATGCATGTCAAGACTTCATTCCGCTGATTTGTCTTAGAAAAGGATTCGGCAGTAAATGAAAAGTACTTGAAGAAGGCTCCAAGTACAAGCGTAATTCTTTGCTCCACCAATTTACCTTGTGGAGAGGAATAGAAGGACGCATAAGATGGCAGATGAGAATGTCCCCCTAACGAGGAATGACTGGGGTGATGAAAAGTAAGCACCCCAGGCCACGGCCGTCAGAGCTCGCTCCGTCTATCTGTCTTCCAGTTGTGGCATCACGCGTTAAGCCTAATAGAGACAGTAGAAGCAAGTCACCCAAGGTTGGTTGTGGGTATTATCCCAAAGATTGAATGGCGCGAGACAACATCAGAGCACCAAAAAATGGAAAACAGACCTGACCACTGGGGGGTCTGTAACTCTTCTTCATGTAAGAAGATATTACAAGATCTCATGCGATCAATTGGATACTCACCTAGATAAGGTGGCATCGCATAATAACAGGTCTTATTAATACTCAATGTTGCAAATGTCAGAACATTCGAAAATTCTAGTAATGGATATCTTCCTTCAGCCTTCGAAAAACCCAAAGCATATTCTCTGGTAAGATGCATTCGATCAACATGCTCTACAAAGCTCATCAAAATGCCTGAGATAGAGTTGACAAAGATATATATAGGCGAGGTGGTTTACGAAGTAGCGTCAGCCAAGAGTTATATCAGCACTAATGCCGTATGGGAAATAGGGAAACGACGTTTCCAATTACAACTGCACGAGGTCACATTCATAGAATTAATTGCCCTGCACGCAACCCCATTAGCTGAGGGGGAGTAACCAATACAGAACTGTCCCGCAATCTGCACCGTACACATGGCACGCTGATTTACAATGATTTTTTCCACTTGGGCCCTACCAACTAATGTGCCCAAGCTTATGCCTTGCCGAATCCGGCCTAGCGCATGCAAAAACACAAATGGCAAAGGCCTTGAGTGCCCATGGAATAAGGAGTGCGCCTACAGAGTACTGTCAATAAATCTCCGACATCCGCCTTCTTTTTATTTTGCTGATGTTCATTAAAACTGGTCAATCTATTATTAGTCCGATCAATCGATCTGGCTCCAGAATCAGATTGCTAGGCAAATTAAGTAAGTTAGGACACCCAAATCAGAGTTGCATGCCTGAAAGCTTATTCTAACCAAAGCTTAGTCAGTTTCAACTGACTACAATAGCTTCTGGTCCACTTTAACACCTAGCCCCCCAAAAGCGGACGACGATGAGTTAGAAAGTGAGAGCTTAGTTAGCGTTTGTAACACTTGTCCGCAATGGCTAGCCAGGGACCATTGTTCAACTACAAATAATGGTTGCCGAACTTAACCAAAGCTTAGTCGGTTTCGACCTATGATGATAGATTTTGGTCCGCCTTAACGCCCAGTTCGTTAAATGGGTTAGTTTATAAAGTGGCAACTTAGTCAGTGCTTTGATGCCTAATCGAGACAACTTGCCAAGGATCATTGTCCAAACATGGACTATAATGACCGAACCCGACCAAAGCTTAGTCGGTGAGGACCGATGACAATAGCTTCTGGTATGCTCGAAGCCTAGTCCGCCAATAACAGATTCCGATGGCTTAGAAAGTGGGAGTCTAGTCAGTGCTCTCGACGCCTGATAAAAGGGATCACTGCTCTTACATAGACGATGATCACCGAACCCGATCAAAGCTTAGTAAGTTGTCGTTGATGATGATGGCTTTTGGTCCCCTTTAAGCCTAGTTCACTGCACGCAGATTTTGACGACTTAGAAAGTGGGAGCTTACTCAGCTCTATGACACCTGACCGCGATGGCTTGCAAGGGATCGTTGACCAACTACAAACAATGATCACCGACTCTGCCAAATTTTAGTCAAACCGACTAACAATGACAACTTCTGCTTCACTCCAATTCCTAGTCCGCCAAAATCAGACGACGATGGATTGGAAAGTGGGAGTCTAGTCAGTGCCTTCAATGCCCGATAACGACAACTTGCTAGGGACCACCGTTCAACCACAAATGATGGTCACCGAACCTGACCCCGGTTTAGTCAGTTGTAACTAGCGATAGCAACCTTTCGTCAAACTAAGCCTATTCTACCAACAGTAAGTAAAGACGAGTCGAAAGTCTGGTCAGAGCTATGGAATCTCAACTTGAGGACTCGCGAGGACTTTTGTCTGATCATCTATGATGGTGCACGTGCTAGGACCATAGTCTAACTAGTTCACTTACAATAGCAACAACAAATTCTGGTTCGATATACAGCCAAGTCACCAAGCAAAGGGTGAATTACACTCCCCGATTTCTAAAGGATTCTAACCATAATTGCACGAACTATCTCAGCATAAGCAGTCAGGACCCTCATCAGTAGATCAATCGTACGACTTCCTGACCCAACAAAGTCTTTCATCTAACAACTAATGTCTCCATAAGACAAAGCAGATAAAAGCTAGCAGAGAAAGTAAAAGAAAAATGCACCAGTACAGAATGATATTCATTTACAAGCCCAAAAAATACAAAGTTTACTCCACATCAGGAGGAGATTCAAATACAGCAGAGCCGGACTTAGCAGGAGAGGAAGCAAGAGACACATATGTACGTGCTGCCTCTCGATCACCCTCATTAGGGCCACCTTCTTCTTTTGACGGATTGGAGGCTACTCCAAATTCCATGTAGGTGCCACCTCTTCATAATCGGAGAGATCCCAATCGGGATGTTCCTCCTTCATCAGCTGCAACAGCTCCAACCTTCCATGCACGACTTAGTTGAACTCTAACGTGTCGTGGGCCTTAAGAAGTTTCTCCTCATGCACCCTTGATTTAGCAAGCTCCCGCTCCAGCTTGCCTGACAGCATGTCAGTCTTAGACTACTCAGCACCTAGCTTATCATTAACAACACTTAGTTCATTTTGTGCCAGAAGTTTCTCTTCCGCGGTTCGCACACTCTTGGCATTAAAGTCAACATAAGCCTCCGACTGCTTACATCGTACAACCATTCAATCGTACAACCCATTCAGACTCCTTCTTGGCCTTATCGACATTTATTAGCCTGTACTCCGACCACAACATCCTGGGGAAATCGTAAGTCACGACGGACAAGGTTCAGTTCATTCTCAAACTGATCCCTCATGAACACTTCTCCCGCCAGGTCGGAATCAAGCGAATCCTTTTAGCCTCCGATCTTGTGGGCCAGGACTCTACTCCAGGATCTGAGTAAGCTTCGAGTTGCTTCCTCAATGATTCAATCTCGTAGAGAGTGTTAGAATATGACTTTGTCAAGTTTGCAAAAACTCACTCTATGGTATACCTCGCTCACGAGCGACACTCTTTCTGGCTTCGGAGCACAGTTCGCCAGCCAGTCATTCCACCTGCTAATATGCTTCCTAGAAGAGTAAAAAATGTAAACCTCTTGGTGCCAAGCTTGGTCGCTCATCTTTACCACATCTAGAGCAAACAAACTGATTTGCGCATCTAGATGAAGGTCCTTCGGGACCAGAATCACTCCAGCACCACCCTTTACTATTTTCACTGCATCAAGTCCCTCATCCACAACTTTCCCTTTGCTCGTAACGATCAACTCTCTTTCACGAGACGATTTGAAATCAGTTGATGGGGAAGAAGGAAGCGAGTTATTCCTCGGACCCATCGTCACCTTAATATGGGGGCAGAACTGAGACAAAAGATAGTACGGGGAACGCAAAGGGGATTTTTCACCCTAAGGACGATGATCAAGCAACTATTTAGCAGGTCGCGATCCAAAAAATGGTGGTACTCAAAGTCTTCCATTGAAAAGGGGCGACCTAATCCTGCATTGCATGAAGCTTCCATGCCCGCTTGCAGCAACATTTTGTTCAGATTCTCTGCCTGCTCTGTACTAAGCTTTGTTACATATTTAACCCCCACCATTTGCAAATACTCCCTTTCCAAGTCAGAAATGAACTAGGAGCCTTTGCTCGAGCATCATGCCCCTTGGACACAACAGTCTTCGTCCTAACGAAGGAATCAAAAACTTGTCCGACAACTTCACGTCCCTTGGATGAAGCTGACTGCCCACGAACAAGTCTAGACATAACATGTGGCCTCTTCAGACGCAGGGAGAAGGAAGCGCCTCATTTAGTTCTACCTTCCTTGAAGAACTCATAATCTTAATCTCCGAGAGCTTCCTCTTCCTCAAAGAAGATAAGCCTTTGGACTTTGGCTTCGAAACCCTAAAAAAAGTGGGAGCCTCATGCCAATGAGCCCACAATTCGTTGCGCTTGATATTAGAATACTGAACAACATCCTCTATCTGCAGACGAGGCATGTCGCGAAGTGCATCCAAAGCTGCTTTATCCTCAGCAGAAAGAGACGAAGTTGGGAATTTCCTACGAAAAGTACAAAGATCAATTTGATATGCATGTAACGCAAACATGATCAAAAACAAAATTGAACTTACTCAATTGTCTAAATTCCCGGTCAACCGGACTACTAGCAAGCTCGAAATACTTTGAGTCTGCGGAGGCCATGAAGCAATATTTCTGCCAAAACTTAAAATCATCAGGCAGATTGCCAAAATAGTCTGGTGATGTCAGCACGCACACAACGTGCTCATTTATCCGAGGGGAAGTGAGCAGTTGGATAGCCCTCGAAGATACTCGGACACCAGCGTCCTTCGCCCTAATTAGAATGACGCTCACAGTCTTATACCCGTTCGACATCAGTTGAGCGGGCACAATGCAGAGGTATGCCAGGAATTCCCAAATTTCCTTGATAACAGGAAAGCAGACGCCCGATTGAAGCATACCTCGGTAAAAACATATGAACCCTTCTGGAAGGGACAATGGCGTCAGATCGACGCCCAAAGAGAAGAACACCAGATCATCAAGAATCCCATATGTTTCACGAAGGACTTCCAGACTCGACTAAAAAATGACCTCTTCTCAAAGAGTTTGTGGCCCTTAGCAAACAGTTCATCAGAAAAATGATTCAAGCCCACCCCGCCATGAAAGATCGTACAAGCTTTCGACTATGAAAGTTGAGCAAAGTCAAAAGCACAGAATGCGATACGACAAAACAGAGTCTTTGAGATCAAAAAAGTAAAGAAGTTAAACTCCGCAGAGGGGAGATTTATATCGAAAACATAACTCCTGCCTTTTTCTATTTCGAACAAGTGCACGTCCAATTAATGAAGCTCGCCGCTAGAGGAAACAATTCAGACTCAACAATCACGATTGCATAGTTTCTTCATGAAATGACTTGGTGGACCCATGAGTTGGCCCACTAACTCAGGAAGAGTAGTTGATGATTTTCAAATTGTCCTCTGATCAGCACCGTATGCGTGTCATGATAATCTCGTCAACAAAACAATGCAGTCCCGATTGCACGCCTAATCCAGCAAGGCCCAGACAACACTAAGCCCACTGCTAATAGGATCTAGAAGGTCAGACCTAATTTGCAATGTGCCACTAAGGTAAGAATTTGAGGGATTGAGCCAAGACAGGAAGGCCCGCAATACGTTGGTTTTGACTAGGAAACAAATACTGGAGTATAAGTCGGCCAGGGAAATTTCATTGCATGGACAACACACTGAAAGGGAAACCTCTCCCACAAATCTAGGAGCACAAGCCGTATAGGGAAACTTCTCTACATGGACAGCTCCTAACTAGGAAAGATTTTTTTTCCTAAACTACACCACCAAAGGCCTAGCCGAATAAGGACTCTCGCACTATAAATAAGAGATAAGGTCGATGAACAAAGGTATGCTGCAAAAACCCAATTTACAACTTTAAGTCTCTCCTAAGCCTTATCTAACTTAAACATTGGAGTGCCATCGGTGCCACATGGTGGTCTTTGGCTCACGTACGTTACCTGTGCAGGTTTAGGTCAAGGCTAGGAAGCAGAGCAGGAATCGACTACATCATCATCATCATCATCATCATCATCATCAAAGCCCATTCCCGAGATTTTCGGGGTCGGCTACATGAATTTTGGTTCTCCAAGCAATGCGATCTTCCCACATTTCCTCACCTAATCCAAGCTCAATGATATCTTCATTCACCGTCTTCATCCAAGTTTTCAACGGTCGTCCCCTCCGTCTACACCCTCCATTAACTTGCCAATCTAAACATTTTCTAATTGGCGCCGTGCTTGGTCTCCTCCGCACATGACCAAACCAAGTTAAACGTCTTTCTCTAATTTTTTCGTAGGAAGGCACTACACCTAAGTATCTCCTAATTCTTTCATTTCTAATGGGCGCTACACCTAAGGAATCGACTACATCAGACCCCAAAAAATATGAATGCAATATTAAGTCCAAATGATATTTCCAATAATACTTTAAATATTACAGATGAGACATCAAACAATCACTCAATCACAGTCGTACACGTGGCATGGATTAGCCCTAGCACGTAAATGCTTCAGCGCAGTTCCAAGTGGATTCATGCGCACGACTACTAATTAGCATGTAAGTCAGGTGCCCAAGCTCAAGACATGCCAACCTCAGAGGCACGAGTCTTAGGGTTTGACCCAGGAAAATTAGGCCTCGAACAGTGAATCTCTAAGCTATCACAGTGAATCTCTAAGCTATCACATAGCCGAATCAAGCATTGGGTCCTAAATAGAGCCAAGTACCGAAAAACTCAGTCATGTACATGTAATATCTGATGCGAGATCTCATTCCTCCATCACGCCTCGATCCCAGGGACAGTTGGGGAGGGAAGGCTCACTATAAAAGTCGGTTAAATGAGGAAGAAAGGTACGCACATATATGCAACTATACAAACTACAATTTTACATGCATTCTTCACTCTTTCTCGAATCGATATCATACTTAAGCAACGGATTGCCTTCAGCCACCACAATGATGGTCTTAGGCTTAACCGCTGCTTATTTTTGCAGGTTAGATATCATCGGGGTCGGCAAGGACAGATCTGAACCTATCAGTTTGTTGTTGTCTGTGGAGAAGACCACAATAAGTTTTTCTTGAAACGAACGTACAATACAAAGCATCGAGGAATGGTCACCAGCACCAGATCTTAAGTCGATCCAGACGAAGCTCTGGCTGGTGAAATCCAACCATCGAGCCAAATTGATCCAATCAAGGAAGTCGAACGGTAGCACGACTCAACCCTAGAGGCAATCGAGGCTGCCCTTGACATGAGTCTGATCCTGCTCCACCTAGACCATTTTATAGGGGTGGTGGAAAGGGTGACTCGAGAACGACAACAGTGATCTGAGGCCAGCCGAGATTCAGGAGGACCTCAAATCCAAAAGCACATCCAGGAGGGTGAAACCTTCCAACCCCCTCCCCCCGTAGAAGAACAGAAAGCCAACCGAAAAGGAGGGTCACGAGGACTACACCTCGGGGATTAACAGGACCATGGTCGTGAACCCGCTCCGACTAATGGCGTTTGACCCCGATGTCCTATACGATCTCACAGTCCTTCCCACCAGATTACTTGCGGCAATAACACCATGTGATGGCACTCAAGGAAAGTTCAGAAACCATCATGTGCATAACCTTTCCCACCAGCCTAAAGAAGGTTGGGTTAACCTGGTTCCACAGTCTCCAATCCGGGTCCATCAGGTCATTTCAGGACTTGGAAAAGGCATTCCTTACCAGATTCCTCAGAAGCCAAGAAATCATAAAGGGGCCTCACTATCTGTTGAGCCTCAGACAAAAGCAGAATGAGACCGTCAGGGAGTACATTACTCGTGTCAACAACGAGCTGACATTGATCGATTGGTGCAGCGACGACACATCTCCAACCTCTGAGGAGGTCAGTTTTACAACTACCTCACCTTAAAGACCCCAAAAAATATGGCAGGATTGCTAAGGATCTCCCAAAAGTACATCTGCCTAAAAGAAATGTTGGCTACCAGGAAGGGTGGAAGCGAACCAAAGCACCCCTCCAAAGCCAAGGACATGGATGAAAAGGGGGATCGTTCCAAATAAAAATGTGCGAGAACTAGAGGGGGCTCAACTAGGCAAAGTTCTTCAAGCTAGGTGTGGGCATCCCATTCCACGATACCGTACCGCTCCGTCCCTATTTTTTTGGGTCCTTTTGGGATTGATCAAACCCATCTCGTCCCGATCTAGAGTGAGATGGAGATTTTCAATCTCGCCCATCTCGTCCCACCCCGAACTTATTTACTTACTATTTATTATTTATGATACACCAAATTGTCCAGTAATTCGCACCATACACGTGTCATAATGATCTCGTCAACAGAGTAAAGCGGAATTAGATGGGCGCCCAATCTTGCAAAACCAAGATAACGTAAAGCCCATTGAGGCAGGGTCCAGGAGGTTGGACCCAATTAGTGGTGCCCTGGTTCTGTAGCACACCTTTGTTCATCAACCCTATGCTCTATTTATCATGCGAGAGTCTTTGTTCGGCTTTGGTAGCGCAGTTTAGGGAAATATATCTTGTTAGAAATCCTTTCGCTGTGGAGTGTTGTCCATATAGAAGAGTTTCCATACATGACTTGTACTCTAATATCTATTGGGGATTCTTCCCTTGTGGAGAGTTTTCCATGCAGGAGAGTTTATGTATAAGACTTATACTCCGGTATTTGTTTCCTAATAGGAGTCAATGTAGGTCAATGTAAAAGAGAACATGATTTGACACCATCAGTTTGGCGCTGTCTTTGGGGAACAACAAAGTTCCTAAGAAAACAGTGATAACACCCCTTCATTGTAGTCAAGAAAGATGGTAACCACAAGATCTAGCAATAATGAAGAAATCGCCAAGTCCTCAAATGCTGGAACCGGTGCAACGCCGTCAGTTCCGGCGGTACCGACTTTGCAGGTAGAACAACTAGGGGCCCTTGTACCAGCAGCAGCCACGACAAACTCTGGGATGGATCGACTGACAACCCAAGTGTAGCAAATCATGCAAGCAATGGAGATACTCACTCAACAGAACCCTCCACCCACAGAAGGAGAAAGGGAACCACAAAGAGCCCTATCCCCGGAGGACACTAGATAGCCCATTCAGGAGAGTCAGTATGCCCCCATCAGCTCTCAGTGGAACAAGGGCGGAAGAATGGCCTACGGAAACCAGATGTCTAAGGCCAACAAACCCGCCTCGCAGAACCCCTTCGGACTTAGGGCCACCAATCTGGACATGTTGTACAACCTCGTTGTCCCCCCATTCACAGATCACATCATGAATGAGCCACTGCCAAAGAAGTTGAGCCTGTCAAAGATGGAGTTTTATGACTGGACAACGGACCCGTCCAACCACTTACGCCATTACCACCATGTAGTGGCGCTGACCTGGATCCACAGCCTCCCACTGAAGTCTATTGACTCATTTAGGACACTGACCAAAGCGTTTATTACCCGCTTTGTCGGCAGTTCACAGATCAGGAAGGGCCAGCATTACATGCTCAGCCTCAGACAGAAACCAAATGAAACACTGAGGGAGTACGTTACCCGTTTCAATGATGAGTTAACTCTTATCGATGGCTGCTGTGATGACACCTCAGTCACAGCCTTCATCTCAAGACTGAGGAGAGACCAATTCTACAACTTCCTCACCCTCGAGCCTTCGACTGACATGGCGGACATGCTGAAGAGTGCTCAGAAATACATCACTCTCGAAGAGATGTTGGCAGCCAAAAGGGAAGGAGAAGCTGACAAGAAACATCCCTTTGCTCCCAGAGATAAAAATGAGGGAAAAAACAGGAGGACGATGATAGAAGTAAAAGGAAGCAGAATGATAGCAAGCCAGACTCTGGCTGCACCAGACAAGATAAAGCATCCAATTTTGTAGGGTCCAAATCCTTTACTCCCCTTAACTCCAGCCAATTTGACATCCTCAATACCATTAAGAATTGGAGAGAAGTGAAGTGGCCAGCCAAAGGGAGATCCCACCCAACAAGACAATGGCAAATACTATTAGTTTCACAAGGACGCGGCCATGACACTGAGGATTGCAAGAGTCTCAGAAGCGAGATTGAGTACTGGATCAAGAAGGGAAAACTCGAGGAATTCCTGAACCCGAAAAAAAGACAAGACCGTGCAAAGGAAAGAGAAGATGTCATCAAAGAAATAGATAAAGAAGCTCCTAGCATTATATATGTCCTTCATGGGGTAAGCTTGGAAGGTGAGCAATCCAACAGGTCCTAAAATGGATGCTCCGCGAGATGTGAATTTGACCCAGTTATGCAAGTATTCAGAACCCGATCCCATCGCTGACATTCACGGATAATGACCTCCAAGGCGACCACTTTCCTCACACGACGCCTTGGTCACCTCAGTCCTCATAGTGAAATGGGAAGTGAAAAGGTCCCTGGTAGACATGGGGAGCCTTCTAAACATGATGTTCCTCAATGCGTTTTGCAGCACGTAACTCAAAGAGAAGAACTTGATCCTCGCCAGTCACCCCATGATCGGGTTTAGTGAAGATAAGTGCTTCCTTATCGAAAAAATCAGACTAACGGTAGTGGCGAGAGAGCCACAACTGCAGAAAATCATGTTCCAGGAGTTTATGGTAGTCGATGCCTCTTTTACCTACAACATCATCTTGGGAAGGCCTTGGTTCAATTAGATGGAAGCGGTAGTCTCTACTTTACACCAAGGCATCAACTACACTACCAATCAGGTAGAAAGAACCATTTGAGGAGACCAATCGTCAGCAAGAGACGGCCACTACGTAGCGCTGAAACAGCTGGATTGTTAGCAATTATAGCTCAGGCTCGTGGGCTAAACATATCAGAGCCCGATCCCAACTAAGGGAGGAGAATCACCCCGCACGGATGATGAGACTCTAGTCAGTCCGAAGGGAAGACCTAATGTCCGCCAGCTAGACTAGCTGGCTAGTGCCACTTCGGTGAAAAACAAAACGTGGGAAATAGGGAGTTTGTGTGAATTACACGAGCCAGGATAAGGCTTGTTCGAAAAATAACCCTCCATTACCTTGCATGGATCAGAGCGTGAATGACACCTCCAAACACAACCCAGCTCGTACGGACCAAGACAAGGCTCCGACAACCAAAGCCCAACTAAATAATGAGTCAAGACCCAACACTGAAAATATTATCCATCTGTCACTCCAGTTCAATACAAAACTAAGTAGCAACACGTCGACATGCCAATGCCTATTCCAAAATCGAACAACCAGCGAGGAATGGTTCGCCTGCACAAAGTTCACTTTTTTGGTGACTTCACTATCAATGGCGAAACGTGATATTTCGTCGAGGGAACTACACAGTCTGAGTTAGGACCACGCGCGTCTCCTTCAAAGCTTGATTAGCGTAGTCCTTGATTAGAATCAAACTATCTCATTGTTTTTATTTATTTATTTATTTTCAGGCTAGAAGAATTGTTCGCACAAGCCATATGATACAGATTCATTCAAGGAATAAAAAGCAAATTATAAAAAACAAACTTTATTGATTACTAATAAAGTTGTTACAAAGCTTGCCAGACTGACTAGTACAAACATATATACACTACAAATATCTAATTCCAGTGTGAGTATGGATTCGATGAAACGCACGTCAAGACTTTGCTCCGCCAATCTGCCTTGAAAAGAGGATTCAAAAGTGAAAGCAAAGGTACCCTAGAGGCTGCAGGTACGCACTTGATATTTTGCTCTGCCAATTTGCGTTAAGAAGAAGATTTGGAAATGAAAGCAGAGGTAGCCAAGGTGGGCTATGGGGATGATCCCTCAAAATGTAATGTCGGGGTTGAAACAGAGTTAGCACCCAGGGCCACAGGCAACGTCACTGGAGCTCTGCTCCGCCAATCTGCCTTTTGATTGTGGCATCACGCGTGAGGCCCAGGAAGAAGCAATAGGAAAAACCACCCAAAATTGGTTGTGGGTATTATCTCCCAAACTGGATAGCATGAGACGTCAAGGGAGCACCGAAAAATGGAAGACAAACTTGACCCTTGAGGGGGAGTCTTTACTTCTTCTACGCAATGCAAGAAGAAATTACGAGGTCCCATGGAACCAATTGGATGCTCACCCAGACCAAGTGGCATCACCCAATAGCAGGTCTTGTTAAGACTCATCGTTGCATATGTTAGAACATTCCAAGACTCCAACAATGAAAATCTTCATCCATCCTTTGGTGAGCCCAAACATATTTTTTGGAAAAATGCATTTGAGAAACTTGCTCTACAGTGTTCATGGCAACGCTTGAATTTGCTCTACAGTGTTCATGGCAACACTTGAAATGGTGAAAGCCAGCCTATATATAGGTGCGACGGTTCACAAAACGAGGTCACTCAACAATTATGTCAACATTAAATGTTGTATGAGAAATAGGGCGGCGACGGTTCCAATTGCAACTGAGTCCAATTCATTGAATTAATGGAACTGCATGCAGTCCCATTAAATAAGGGAGTAACCGATACCAAACCATCTCGCAATCTACACCGTACGCGTGGCATGTTGATCTCGTCAACAGAGCCCAGAGAAGCTAGCGGGCCCAAGTGAGCGCCCAACCAGATACAACCTAAAAGACAGAAAATGGCCCAATACATACTCAAACACAAACGGCGAAGGCCTTAAGCGCCCACGAAATGTAAAGCACATGCGGAGATATTATCAATAAATCCAAGGTATCTGATTTATTAAGGTTCCACTGTTGATTATCAAATCAAGTTGAAATTCAATTTAGTCAATCTATTGTGATCCGGCTCCATAATCCGACTTGCTGATCAAACCCCGTAGAACTATTAGGTGAAGTAAGTCATGACACCCAAGTCAGACTTATACGCCCAAGACCATATGGTCACCGTACCTGACCAAAGTTTAGTCAGTTACAACTGACGACGATAACTTATGGTCCATTATAAGTCTAGTCTGCCAAGAACAGATGACAATGACTTAAAAAGTGGGAATCTAGTCAGAGCTCACAATGCCTAATTAAGATGAATTGCCAGGGATCATTGTCCAACTACAGACAATGGTCGTCGAACATGACCAAAGTTTAGTCAGTTACGACAAATGACGATAACTTCTGGTCCGCTCTAAGTCATAGTCAGCCAAAAGCAGATGAAAGCTGCTTAGAAAGTGGGAGTCTAGCCAACACACACAATGCCTGATCATGATGATTTGGCGGGGATTATTGTTCAACTATAGACAATGGTCGCCGAGCTAGACCAAAGTTTAGTCAGATACGACTGATGAAGATAACTTCTAGTCCGCTCTATGTCATAGTCCGCCAAGAGCGAATGAAGACGGCTTAGAAAATGGGATTCTAATTAGCGCTCACAACGCTTGATCAAGATGACTTGCCAGGGATCATTGTCCAACTACAAACAATGGTCGCCAGACCTGACCAAAGTTTAGTCAGTTATGACTATAACAATAACTTCTAGTCCGCTCTAAGTCATAGTCCGCCAAGAGCGGATGAATACGACTTACAAAGTGGGAGCAGTCAAAGCTCAAAACACCTGATCAAGATGACTTATCAGGGATCATTTTTCAAACATAGACAATGGTCGCCGAACCTGACAAAAGTTTAGTCAGTGACGACAACTTCTAGTCCACTCTAAGACGCAGTCTGCCAAGAGCGGATGAATATGGCTTAGAAAGTGGGAGTCTAGTCAGCACCCACGACCCTGATAGGATTACTTGCCAGAGATCATTGTCAAATGATAGACAATGGTAGCTAAACCTAACCAAAATCAGTCGGTTACGACTGATGACAATAACTTCTGGTCCGCTCTAAGACCTAGTCCGCCAGGAGTAGAAAAAAAGATGATGTGGAATGCAGGAGTCCAATCAAAGCTCATGAAGCTTCACTCAAAGGACTTGCCAAGATCATTGTCTGGCCATAGACAACGAAGCGCACACTTGACCAAAGTTTAATAAGTTCTCTTATATCAATAAAGACAACTGCAAATCCGATTTGCAGCCTAGTCTGCCAAGGACAGGTTAAAAAAGCGTGTGGTACCAAAAGTATGATGAATTCGAATGATCTACTGCCAGCCAAGATTATTCCCCCGCATGAAGTTTAGCCAACTTACAAGATTGGGCCTATACAACCTCCGGATCTCTAAAAAGTACAAAACATGATTGCTTGATCTCGAGAACTATCATAATAAAAGCGATCATAACTCTCATCAACAGATCAACCAGACGGCTTCCTAACTCAGCAAAATTTCTTGTCTAAAGACCAACCACAACAAGAAAAAATAGAAATGAGCCAGCAGGAAAAGTCAAAGAAAGTACAAGTACAAAGTGTTACTTAACAAATCGTCTTTCATTGATGAACCGAAAAATACAATTTACTCCTTATCGAAAAGAGATTTGGATACAACGGAACCTAGCTTAACAAGAGAGGAAGCAAGGGATGGCTCCGCGTGCACTACTGCTCCAGCACTATGATCTGGATCACCCTCTTCTTGTGATTGATGGAAGCTTCTCCAAACTCCACAAAAGCCACTTCTCTGTAGTAGGAGATAGGTCCCAATCAGCATGCTCCTCTTCCATCAGCTTCAGTCTTCCTTTCAAAACTCTGCTAAACTCAAGCATGCCCTGGGCCTTGAGAAGTCTCTCATCGCGTACATTTGACTCTGCAAGCTTTCGCTCCAGTCTGCCTAACATGGCGTCAACTTTGGACTGCTCAATACTCAGATTTTCCTTAACTATGCTGAGTTTATTTTGCACCAGGAGGAGTTGCTCTTCTGTTTCCCTCGCGTTCTTGGCCTTGAATTCGACATCAGCCTCTAGCTATTGACATTAGACAGATTACTTGGACTCTTTCTTCGCCTTCTCAATACTCAGAGCCTGCATCTTGGTTGCAACCTCATGAGCAAGTGTTAAGTCACGACAAACATGGTTCAACTCTTCCTCCAACTTATCCCTCGCGGACACCACATTTGCCAAATCAAACTCAAGTGTTTCCAAGAGGACCCTTTGAGCTCCCGATCTTGTCTTCCAGACCTCCGAATCAACATCGGATTTAGTAGGTCTCTGACCTTCAAGCTGTTTCTTCAACAATTCGATTTTTTGAAGAGCATCAAGTATGACTTCTGCAAATGCCCAAAAACTAGACCCATGGTGTACACTCTTTCACGAGCAGCTTCTACCTCCGTCCGAGCAACGACATCTTGGTTCAGATACGACATCCCCATTATAAGATTTTTCTACCCCTTGTCCATACACTTGCCTAGCATATCCCTCTTTGGCTTTGGAGAATAATTGGCTAGTCAGTCGTTCCATATGCTAATATGCCTCCTAGAGGCGTAAAAAATATCCACCTCATGATACTAGGCCCGATTGCTCATCTTTACCATGTCTAGGGCAAAGAGACTAAGTCGCGCATCTGGGTGAAGATCTTTTAGAACTAGAACCCCTCCAGCACCGCCCTTCACTATCTTTTCTGCATCAGAAGCCTCCTCCACCATTTTTGCCTTGCTCACAACAACCAGCTTCCTCTCACCAAATAAGTCGAAAGTAGTTGAGGGGGAAGAAGAAGGGGAATTATTCCTCGGGCTGACCGGCATCTCAAGTTGGGGTCGAGATCGTGATGGAAGATAGTATTGGTGATGTGGAGGGGATCTTTCACCTTTTGGATGACAATCGAGTGACTTCTCGCCAGGTTGAGAGGACTCTTGCTCCAAAGCGAGGTTATATTTAAAGTCCTCCAAAAAAAGGACGAGTCTGACCCGCATCGTATGAAGCAGCCATCCCCGCCTGTAACAACAGGTTGTTCATAACCTTCACCAACTCAGTGCTCAACTTCGTTGTATCTTCAACCCCTACCATTTTCAGATATGCCATCTCCAAATCAGGAAAGGAAACGGAGGCTTTCGCCTGAGTAACCTGCCTCTCGGGCACAACAGCTTCCGCCCCAATGGTCGTTGAAAGATCCTACCCCGCAACTTTGAGCCCCCCTTTCGAAGGGGCCAACCGCTTGGAAGCAAGCTTAGACGTGGTGTAAGGCTTTTTTGAAAACAAAAACGGAGAAAGTGCCTCATCCAACTCCACCCTCCTTGACGAGTCAGGTGCTTCATCTTCTTCGAAGAAGGTTCGCCATCAGGCTTCGATTTTAGAGCTCTAAAGATAATGGGAGCCTCGTGTCAGTAAGCCCACAGTCCACTAGCTTGATGTTATCGGGCTGCACAACATCCTCCACCGGTATTAGGGGCATGTCACGAAATTTATCCATTTCCACTTTGTCCTCAAGAGAAAGGGGCGTTGTTGAAAATTTTTCTACAAAAAACAAGGTTCAGTATGTAATCAACACAAGCGAGATCGAGAACGAAATTACATTCACTTAGTTGCTTGAACTCCCGTTCAATCGGACGACCATCAAGCTCAAAATACTTCGAGTCTGCAGAAGCCATGAAACAATATTTCTACAAGAACTTGTAATCGCCAAGCAACTTCAGCACACACATAACATGCTCATTCACTCTAAGATAAGTAAGCAGTGAGATAGCCCTCGGAGACACTTGGATACTAGCATCCTTCACCTTGATTAGAATGGCGATCACAGTCTTGTACCTGTTTGGCACCAGCTGAGCAAGCAAAATGTCGAGATATGCCAAGAAGCGCCATATTTCTTTGATAATAGGAAAACGAATGCCCGATTAAAGCATACCTCTGTGCAAGCAAATAAATCCTTTCGAAAGAGATAAGGGCTTCTGACCAGCGCCCAATGTGAAAAGCACCAGGTCATCATGTATCTGATACTTCTAGCGAAGGCCCACCAGATTCGCCTCCGAAATTTACCTCTCCTTGAAAATTTTACGGCCTTTAGCGAACAATTCATCAAAAAGTTGATCCTGGCCAGCCACGGAAGAACATATGAACCTTCAACCATGCTTGCAAAAACAGAAGTTAAGCAAAGTCAAAAGCACGAAAGCGAGATAACAAAGCAGGATTTCTCTGAAATTGCAAAAGTAAATAAACTAAACTCTGCAAAGAATGGGATTTAAATAAAGCACAGTGTTGAGGAACAAAGGTACACTACATAACCTAATTTACAACATTACACCTTTCTCAAACCTTGTCTGACTTAGGAATCAGAGTGCTATCAGCCGCCACAACGGTAGTCTTTGGGTCACGTGTGTTCCCTGTTGCAGATCAAGGTCAAGGATAACAGGATTTGACACCATCAATTATTATTAATTTTAATATTTTAATTTTATGATCGAAAGAGAAGTCAATTTGATATAAAGTTTGAAATTATTATTCCAATAACCAAGAAAACAAAATAACTAAGAATACCCTTTATTGAGATGTGGACATTTAATTTATGGAAGAAATATCATGACATTTCTCATCATACCCAAATGAAAAGCATGATTTTTTTTCATTAATATGCACATAAAAAAGAATCCCCCCAATTGTCTTGCATTATTAAACAATTGATAAGAATAAACATTTCTGTCAATAATCATACTATTTTGTTAATGCTAGTTTGTTTTGTCTCATATAACTAAAATAAGATACCATATTGTTATATCCTTTCTAATGCGACCAAAAATTGTCCTCATGTGAGTTTGACCTATAAATAGATGTTAGACTGCTAAGGACCACCTTTTTTGTGGCCGAAGGCACTCTGATGCTTAAGTCAGCAACTCTGTTTGAAGAATAAAGGAAATCTGGAAAAAAAAAACTCAGTTAAAGTTGCATACTTGTGTTGAATGTTCCCTTTACCTTTTATAATGGTCGCGGTCAATTCTCTGCGTGACTTAAGCATGTGAGGCGCAACGAAATGAGATGTTTCTTGTAACAGTCTTCTCCTTAATGGAGATGTGTCCGTGGAAGCGTAACTCCCTCCACAACTCTTTTTGGTGCAACATTTCTCTTTTCTATGAGAGAACTCGTGTCGGGCCTGGATTCGGGCTCTGATTCGTTCGGGCATAGATTTAGGCTTTGTTTATGTCTTCTCGTTGGTGGGCCTTGTCTGGGCCTCTGTGATTGACTTTATTCTTCTTGGGTTTTATGAGCTGGCCCAATAGACTAGATGGTATATCCTCGTGATGGATCTTCTTTGCCACGTGTACGACCGTAATGATCGATCTATTTTGATGTATCATCACTTGCAATAATAAAAGGAATTGTTATTTTTAATTTGGGTATTCGATAATAAAATGAATTTGTATTCTTAATTTGGATATTTAGTTGCACTGGAATAAAAAGTCCCACTCTTATTTTTTTATATAAAGTTTTAACCATTTTTTTATAGCATTTGAACCATGCTTATCCCATCATGTCCTGTCTCGTCCCGTCCCAAACCCATTAGGGATGGGACGAGGTCGGGATGAGGTATATCTCATTCTGATCCTGTCCCAATCCCAAACAAATGGGATGGGATAGGGATTGTGTTCATCCCATCCCATGCCCATCCCTAGTTCAAGGCCAACGGCTCCAGGTACCCCTAATATACCCCACTCAACTCTAGTCTGCCCAACATTTTGTCCACCATTGAAAATGGGCAGGCATCAATGGTCGTTGAAACTCAAAAAATATCTTTCAAAATGTGACAAGAGTAAGCACTACTCTTATCACAAGGACACGAGCCATAACACCAAAGATTGCAGAAGCCTCGAAGATGAGATCCAGTACTGGATCCAAATAAGATGACTGAAGGAGTTCATCGACCTTAGGGACACGCATCCTCGAGGCGAGAGAATGACACAGGAAGCGGGATACATGACTCCCAACATGGTGTGCGTCCTCCACGAGATAAAAGAGGAGATTCAGTATTCGAATTTCTCATTGAAGAAATCAGTACGAGAGCTGCGTGTTAGATCGAGCTACCAACACCAACTTGTACAACACCTACGAGATGGGAGAGAGACTTCGATCTTAACTTTCACTAAACGGAAATGAAGGGTGTCTACTTCCTACACAACGATTTCCTAGTCATCTTAGTAGGGATAGTGAACTGGGAAGTGAGAAGATCACTGGTGGACACAGACGGTTCCGTCAACATACTATTCCTAGACGCATTCCTGAAAATGCAACTGATAGGAGGAGAGATGACACCTTCAAATCAGGCCATGTTTGGCTTCAATGAAGAAAGTTGCTACCCAATCAGTAAAAATCACATTATCGGTAGTTGCAGGGCAGCCAGACTTGCAGAGGATCCTAATGATGAAGTTCTCGATTGTAGACGCTCACTCAGAGTACATCGTAATCTTGGACCAGCCTTGGTTACAACACATGGAGGCAGTCATCTCTACCAAGCCTCAGTGCCTCAAGTACAATCAAAGGAGACCAGATTATCGCTTTGGTAAAAAAGAAGAATGGGAAGTGGAGGGTTTGCGTGAATTACACAGACCGAAAGATAGCTTTCCACTGTCCTCGAATAGAACAAATCGTGGATGTGCATCCAGGAACAACTTACTCTGCTTCATGGACGCGTACTCTAGTTACAATCAGATCAGTATACACCCGCAGGATCAAGACAAATCAGAAAGACCATGGAAGTTTACATCGACGACATGCTAGTAAATAGCCTCCACAATCTAGACCACTTGGCGGACCTCCAAGGAGCGTCATCTCAACTCAGGAAATATCGAATGAAGATCAACCCACAGAAATGCACTTTTTTGGGTGCAATCGGGGAAATTTCTTGAGGCTAATCCAAAGTAGATTCAGTCTCTTCTCGACATGAGACCATCCACAAACATCAGAGAAGTTTAGAGTCTTACTGGGAGGGTGACAACCCTAAATTGTTTCATCTCTAAATATTCAGATAGATGTCTCTCCTTCTTTAAATTTCAAAAGGGGAATAAAGAATTCAAATGGGGAGAGCATTGTGAACATGCCTTCCAAGACTTGAAGGCGTGCATGGGAAGCACGAAGCTGCTCTCTAAACCTTTCTAGGTGAGACGTTCTACCTATACCTCTCAATCTCAGAGCATGCTGTCAACTTAGCTCTGGTACGGGAAGAGAATGGGAAGCAGAAGCCCTTCTACTACATCAGCAAAATGTTCGATGGGGAAGAGTCTAACTACCCTAATTTGGAAAAATTGGACTTGGCGCTGGTGACTTCCTCAAGAAAGTTAAGACCCTACTTCCAAGCTCACTCGATAACATTCATGACTGAGTACCCTCTCCGATCGGTGTTACACAAGCCAGAGCTATCCGAAAGAATGGTCAAATGGTCAGTGGAGCTGGGACAGTTTGACATTCATAACACTTCGAGAACAACCATCAAGGCACAAGCATTGGCAAACTTCATCGCCGAGTCCATTGGGATAGGAGAATCGAGACTGAAAAACTAGTAAGACAATAACCTCGAGCCACCCCCATAGGGATGGATCTTGCGATGCAACGGGTCATCTAATGTGAAAGGTTGCATAGCGGGGACCGTCTTGTACACCTCGAAAGGGGTCACCCTCAGAAAGGTTATCGAATTTGATTTCCACTCTTAAAACAACGAAATAGAGTATGATGCCCTCCTAGCTTAGCTAAAGCTAGCCAAAGGAATCAGAGTAGAAGAAGTCACGGTGTTCAGCGACTCCCAACTGGTGGTCAATCAGGTGAACGGTGAATTCGATATCAATGAACCCTTAATGATGGCTTACTGTGGGAAAGAAATCAATGCCAAAGGTGGTTCAAGAGGATACTACTCCGCCGTTGCTCCAGAGCAGACAACAAGGAAGCCGACGACTTGATCGAAAATGCCTCGTCCGCACAGAACGACTCTGACACACTCATAGAGTTCCAGGAGAAGTATGCCCTAAAAGAAGAAGGCATCCACGAAACTCTCTTCATTGATGTGGAGACTAGCTAGATGAGCCCCCTGATCAGCAACATAAAAGACGAAGTCGTCCCAACAAATAAGCTTGAGGCCCGCAAGCTGATAAACAGAGCGGTACGACACACTTTCCTCAATGACAGGTTGTATAGGAGATCAGCGACTGACCCTATACTCAGATGCCTAACCCACAAGGAGGCAAACCAAGTCTTCCTCGAAATCCTTGAAGGAGTTTGCAGGAACCACCCCAAAGAAAGGACACGGGCTCATAAAGCCCTCACACTGGGGTATTATTAGTCGAAAATGCAACAAGAGGCCAAAGATTTGATCTGCAAGTGCGATAAGTGTCAAAGGTACGCCCAGTACACACATGCCTGCACAGAACCTGGAGTATAGAACTGCTAAATTTGATTCCCAATGGTCTTTCTTACAAAAATTATTTTCCTTAAATAAACCCCAGTGTTGTTTTTTACAAAGTTTACTTTTATTCTGTTATAAAATCGACCTAGAAGTCAATTTTAGAAGAGTGGTTAAGGGGACCAACAAAGATGCTTTATTTTATATGAGTTGATTTGTAGCTTAATCAAGGGAATTTTTAGATTTGTAGGTGGACATTATAAATAAACCAATTCTCATGTGAGGATTTTTATTTGGGTATCTTAATCTCTTAGAATTTTAGGATAATTGAGGGCACCACTAGCCAAATCTACCATCTTCGTTTTTCCTCTCTTCATAAGGGCATCACCTGAGACCAAAACCACACCACCACCACCGACTAGATCCATCATCGTTCCTCCATTCAAATCCATCAATACCACCTTCTCAATACTAGATTTTCCACCAGCTCGTGTTATATCAACAAACAACTGTTGTTTTCATATCCACCATTGCAGTGCAACCAATTTGCATCATACTAGTGCAACATCTACCGTCACTTCCTCTAATCCTTATTAATAGCACCACTAGCCACCACCACCACCTTAGTACTAGATCTATCACCAATTCGAGTTAGATCTATGAACAACTTGTGTTTTCACGTTTGTCGTTGTACTGCAACCAAATTTCATCATATCAGTACAACATTCATCACCTCCTCTTATGCTTTCTAATTAAGGGAAACACCACCACCACCAAACTCATCCATTCGGATCCGCCAACACCACCTCTTTTGAATTAGATCCACCACAAATTCATAATTTTAAGTTCATCGTTGTGGTTGTACCACACTAGTGCAAGATCCACTATTTCATCTCTTTTTTTCCCTAAGTGCGCCACCAACTAGATCCACCACCACTCTTATATTTAGATCCACCAACACCTTATCCTTTCTGCAACAGATCCACCACTAGCTCACAATTTCAATCTTAGGGAGATTAGGGCAATTCTCCGTTATTTCAATTGACATTTAAATTCTTGCATGGTTTTTATTTTGTTCCTCGAAATTTTTGTTTGATTTGAATTAGTTGTTAGACTCATTAGGGGAAATTTTTGACCAATTTGACCAACCAAAATTGTGAGCCTAAGAGGCAAAATGAGTTATGCAAAACTAGGGTGTGGACATGCCCTACATGCGTAGATATTCAATAACTTTTTAATTTATTCAAAAATTCAATAATAAGTAAAATTAAAATTTTAGGAGATTTAACTAAATATTTCTAGCAAAATAATTATAAAAATATTGTAATCAAAGATTATACTCTCAATATTGAAAGGGCTTATTTATACTTTATAGATAATTGGGGACTTCAAATAAATTATGTTAGAGACTTTGGTATAATTAATCAATGTTTGAGAGTGATTTTTTTTCTTGTAAAAAGTATAGAATGTGGAGGGCAAAATAGGAAATCTAAGAATCGATATAAGGGCCTAATGATGGCTTCAAATAAATTACATTAGGGGCTTAGGTATAATTAATCAATGTTTAGGAGAGGTTAGTTTTGACTGTAATGTGGAGGGCATAATAAGAGAATATAAAAGTTAGATGTAATGGGCTATTTATAGTTTATATATAATTAGGAGCTTAAAATAATTTATAATAGAGCTTAATTATAATTAAGTAATATTTGGAATTGGCAGGTTTTAAATGTAAACAAAATTAAATTGGGTGAGCAATACGAACATTTAAAGCTTTTAAAAGGAAAAGTTTAGCCCTCCCACGTGGCATGTGCAAAAAGTCAATAATTAAAGTATTTAAATTTTTTATAATTTTTACATAAATGTTCTATCTAATTTTTTTTGTCTTATTTGATACATTAGAAATTGTTTCCTTTGTGGCAAAATGAGAACCAAAACTTAGATTACTTCAAATAAATTATTATATTAGAGGTTTAAGTATAATTAATCAATGTTTCAAATGAACTTGATTTGATTGTAAAAATATGAAATATGAATGGCTAAATGGAAAATAAAAAAGTTAGTTGTAAGGGTCTTTGTATAATTTATAGATAATTAGGGGGCTTGAAATAAATTATGTTAAGGGCTTATATATAATATATTAATATTTAAGAGGGGTTGGCTTGTATTGTAAAAATTATGAAATGTGGAAGGCAAAATGGGAAAATGCAAAGTTAGATGTAGGGGCCTATTTATAATTTATAGATAATTGAAGAATGTGTTCATTTTGTGTGGGAGGGAGAAGTTGGGGTTGAGGGAGCTGAAGGTTGAAGGTTACGAGGTTGTACGTGTGAGAGGGGTGATGATATGTCGGTGTCAGGGTTGTGAGTGTGAGAGGGGCGACGATCTGTGTTGCGACGGCGAGAGGGCGGCGAGATGTGGATGTCGATTTTCGTGAGGTCTGGCAAGAAAATGAAGGGAAAACAGTGAAGGAGGGGAATACAGTAGGATAATTGAAATATGGACAGGGGCATTTTGGGAAAGAAAATTAGAGTAGATGACATACATGTTTTATTGTTCATTTTGGAGAGTGCGCATTATAATAGTCCAGATTAGATTTAGATTTAGATAAGATAATGAGGGTAAAAATTCAAATCCTCAAATATTTGCTTCGTGGTCGGGAGTGTTGGTTGCTCCAAGAGATTTATTGTACGACAAAGTGTTCCGTGTTCCGAAGTATTGGCTGGTTTTGGATGGTTTTGTGAGTGAATTGACTCATACCTTTTTACTTTTAAGTCTATCATGGTTGTCGAAATAAGTCGTATTGTGTATCTCCAGCTTTTGCTTCTTGGTCTGATATTTTGATCGGTTAGAGGGCTTTTATGACTACATTTTGCCTTATGTGTCTGGATTTCTTGATCCGATATATAGGGCTGAATAAGTTGACTCATTCATCCTTATGTCATTCATCTGACGCATTAGTTGACCCGGGGTTTTTCCGGGTAGGTTGGCTTGTTCGTTCTTGCTTCGTTGGTCCGATGTGTTAGGCAACTCGAAGTTTATTTGAGTAAGTTGACATGTTCATCCCAACTTTTACTTCGTTGGTCGGACGTATTAGTCGACTCGAAGTTTATTTGAGCAAGTTGACTTGTTTGTCCCAACTTTTACTTCGTTGGTTTGACGTATTAGTTGAGTCAAAGTTTATTTGAGTAAGTTGACTTATTCATCCCAACTTTTACTTCGTTGGTCTGACGTATTAGTCAACTCAAAGTTTATTTGAACAAGTTGACTTGTTCGTCCCAACTTTTATTTCGTGGTTGATCAGACCAGAAGTTTTGTGTCAGACTTATATGTCCTGACCTTTTGTTTGTGGCTTGGTATGCCAATTGGTTCTCATTGTCTAGCTTTGATGCCGCCATTTTGGGCGGAAGATGGAAAGTTTTGAACTCTAAATTTTATTGATAACTTCGTTTCGGGTGTTTAACAATCTGTACTCCTTTTTCATAAAGTTACGTTATGTTGTGGAGTCTGCATTGTAACTTTCTGACTGTTGCTCGATTTATTTTTCCTTGAGTGGTCTTAACATTTTAGCTGTAACTTCTTCCTCCATGATTCTTTGTCATTTTGTTTTTCATATATTGTTTTCGTGAGGTAGCTAATAAACTTGGAATGTTTGTTGTCGAATCATTGGGTGTGTACCATTGACAGGTTGGTTCGGACGAGCATAATAGAATGTAGTCCCAAATTATCCAATCATGTTCACATCAGTGCCTGCTGCCAATGCTTCATTCATCGATTCATAGAATTTGTTTGTGTTGTCTTTGTTGTCAGTAATGTAGGAGGCGTTGTTTGCCTTGTCGTGGATAATGTGGGTCAAGCTTGTAAGCTCTTCAGATTTTGTCAACTGGTTGGCCCCAATTTGAATTGCCAATTTTCTCCGCGCTCCTTATTTGTGAGTTGTCGTATTGATTTATCTGGTTTCGTTTGATAGTATTGGCACTTCTAGTTCTATATAGATCAGCTCGAGTGGGAGGTGTTATTGGTTGTCTCTTCAGTGGGCTTGATTGGTTGCTTTCTCCAGCTACGTAGTGTAAGGCATATATCAGTTCTTTGGGTTGTTCATTTGATCCCACGATGGTGTCTGCATTCTCTTTCCTTTTTGGATGTTTATCAGGTAGCCCGACGAATTCGTCAAGTCGTCATTTTTGAACCCAGTGCTCGATTTCATATTTCAGGTTGTAGCAATCTTCAGTGTCGTGCCCGTAATTCTTGTGGAAATAGCAGTATTTGCTATTGTCTCGCCCATTGAGGTCTCATCTCATCTTGAGTGGCAAGTTGACATCTTCCCATTTCGTCATGTGTTTCAGTATGTTCGCTCGGCTGGTATTCAAGGTCGTATATGGTTTGTATATCTTTTTTGCCACGCTTGTCACTCGCTCATGTTTGGGTCTTGTCGATTGCTACTTTTCGGATTCTTACTGGTTGAATTCGGACCTCCCATTAGTTCAGTGCTTTTTTTACTTAACGTTTTCCTCCCGGGGTCTGTCGCCTCCCCTTCTTTCTTCCCTCTTTTTCGCCTTTTTGAATGGCCTTTCCTTTCAGATTCGTTATTCTTCCTAGCTGATATCATATCCTCAAGAGTGATGTGTTTTGAGCGGCCTTCAATAGGATCGCCATGTTCTTTGGGGGTTCCAGGTTCAGAAAATCAAAAAATGGTCATCTTTTCTGTCTGACAGTGAAAGTAGCGGTGGTTGTATCGTCGCTACATCCGTCGATCATTGTTAACTCGTTAGTGAAATGAGTAACATACACCCTTACTATTTCATTGGGCTTCTGTTTGATATGGAGCAAGTAGTGTGGCCCCTTCCTTATTCGTTGACTGCCGATGAACCTCATAATGAATGCGCTAGCCAATGCCTAGAATGAGTCTATCGACCTTGGTGGTAGGATGTTGAACTAGTTCATTTCTTTGGAGGTAAGACTTGTCAGAAACGTTTTGATAGGATGGATTTCGTGCTCTCCTTCAAAGACATCATGTGGTGAAAGTGTCGTAAATGGTCAGGCGGATCGGTAGTACCATCGTAAGCGTCAAACTTTGGTGGAGTGAACTTTTTTGGAATAGTAGTCACCATGAGTGCGTCGGAGAATGGTGGTCTGACTAGTTCGTACAGTACATTGGGATCTGTGACTCTGATCCTGAATGGGATTTTAGCAGGGGTCCCATCGCTCTAGGGGTTCCATTTTGAAGTGGTTCGCTGCTTTCAAGACTCACCTCTGTAAAGGTTCTGCAAGAACTTCGTTGGCTGAGTTTTGTTGGGGTGGCGCTTGGATGGAGTTGGTGACCTGTGCATGCTATTGGGTGAATTTTTCCACCATTTTTATCATACAGTTCATCTGGACCATGAGTAGGTTTACACGAGGGTCCATGGTGGCACCTGTTTTGGATGTTGAGCCATCGTGTGCTGCAGTTCTCCATTGTCGGACATGATCAGCTCGGTGTTCGTTGCTAGGTTTGAAGTGTGTACCATTGGCAGTGCAGCTTCTCCGGTGGGAGGATTGTTTTAACTGTTGTCGGGTTGATGGTCTGTAGAGTGTTCCATTTGTTCTAAAGACTCCTTAATCGTCGATCAGGGCTGAGGAAATTTGCTACTGTAGACTATCTTCTTGAAAGGAAAACTTGTCATTCCTCACGGACGGCGCCAAACTGATGCATCCACGACTTTTTTCTATGTAATGTTCCTCCCTTTTAAGGGAGAATTTATCGGGCTTGGATTTGGGCATCTGATTTTGATTTATTCTGATGGACCCTGTTTGGGCTTTAATGACTGGATTCGTCCTCTTTGGTCTTTATGAATTAGCCTGATCTTAGGATATTTGATCCTCGCGATGGATGATTTTTGCCACATGTGTGGCTGTGATGACAGTCTTATTTGATTTATCATCAGTAACCAATACCACTTCTCGAACTAGACGCATATCCTGTGGTGCTGAAATCTCAACACCTTAAATTAGAATTGTCCTCACCTCTGATACCAATTGTTAAGAACTAACCAATACTCCTCAGAATCCAGAGATGTCAGAGCCAAAACCAATTGCTTAACTATGACCGTAATAATATATGATGAACTGGAATCTTTATGAAAATATTTTTTTTCGGCGGTGGTTGATTTTTTGAAATCCCAAGTAAAAAATGTATTCAAGATTTATTAGAAAAATTTTGCTCACATCGAAGGAAAAATTACAAAATATATATTTTTTAAATCACCCTTGGTTGCAGCTACAAGGAGTTCCCCATGGGTTAACCCTCGGTGGAACATGCAACCGTCAAGGCAAATAAGCCTCGGATCAAAGCACAGTTTATTGCCTTGAGTTATGTGTAGCAATGAACACATGTACAAATGTATCTAAGAGCATCTCCAACAGTTTCCTATATTTTTACTCTTTTGTAATTTTTTCTTTGCTTAGCTGTAGATATAGAAGAATTTCTAAATTTGATTCCCAATGGTCTTTCTTACAAAATTTACTTTCCTTAAATAAACCCAAGTGTTGTTTTTTTTTACAAAGTTTATTTTTATTCTGCTCTAAAATCGACCTAGGCGGCTAGGAAACGCCCAGACAGGGTTTGGCAGGTTTTTGAAAATTATTTTATTTTATTTCTAGTTAAAAAAATATATTAAGAATATATTTTATTTTATTTTATTTCTAGGCAGCTAGGAATCGCCCTGACAGAGTTCTGCCGCTTCCTCATATCAAGTACATTCGCATCCAAGTCAGTTCTCTTCCTCGTGCGACGAGCAACCACCCCCTTAGCCGGTGAACCTGACGCAGGGCGAGCACCATGAGAACACCGCAATAACCCGTTGCGTACGACATTGCCTGGCATTATGACCTCCTCAACGGATGTCAAAGGGAGCTTGAGAAACTCTTTCTCTATCCACTTCTCTTCCTTGCTAAGAGACGGAATAACAAACCTCCCTGAAACAAAAAAAACACGTTAGAACCAGCATCGCAGAAGGGACATATAAAAATATGCATACACCGACAGCCAAAAAACTCACCAAGATCAAACTGAAAGTATCAAGACACTCTATGACTCCCAAGCTTAAAGTAACTGAAATCTGCAAAGCTAAGAACCAATGCTTCTCCCAAGATTCAGCGTTGTCCACCGCCAATTGCAGACAAGAAAGACATTTCAGCATGCAGATACTCCTGGGGTCCAATTGAGCCTTTGTCATGTGATGGATCACCGGCGGGGTCAAACGGAGGCTAGCATCATGAGCCCTCAGGAGAATTGCAAGCAGAATCTTGAACCTGCTCGGAACCATTTGAGCGGGAGGCATACATAAATGGATAAAGAAGAGCCAAACATCATCGGGCACTGAAAACCGAAGCCCATACTCAAATATGCCTCGGTGCAAGCCTATGAACCCATGAGGAGGTACAGTCGTGCCTAAAACTTTAGACGCGGGAACAATTTGCAAATCTCCCGGGATACGGTACAAACTACGGAGTCTGACCAACTCAGTTTCGTCGACCAAGCTACCTTTGAAGAACTTGATACAAGTAAAGGATAACGGATCCTTGGGAGAAAGTTCAACGTTGTCAGACATCAGTAGAAAGAACAAATACTATAGTTCGAAAAAAATAGTTCAAGATAAGAATGAGGAAACCCTCCTCAGAACGATAAATATTTATAGGGAAGACAAATTGCATTTCTTTCTTTGAGAAGTCACGTATCTATTAAATGTCATGTGTCGCATACCAGAGTACATTTCACACAGGGAAACTCCCTTCTACGGATTGCTCTCGTATTGGAAATTATCTCTCGCGTATCTAGGAGCACAAGGCTAACAAGAAACTTCCCTCCCACAACACGACTCCTAATTATAGGAGGATCTCCACGAAAATCTCATTCCTAAACTACGCCCTCGATTGTCTGGTAGAACCAGGACTCCTTGCACTATAAATAAGACATGAGGTTGGTAAGCTAAGGTATGCTACAAATTTCATGTTTACAACATTACGCATTCCTCAGATCCTTGTCTGATTTTAGCATCGGAGTGTCATCGGCCACCACGACGGTGGTCCGTGGCTCACGTGTGTTACTTTTGCAGGTCAGCAAGACTAGGTCAAAGCAGGGAGCAAAAAATGACTGCATCAAAAAGTATTTAAGATTTTTTTATAAATTTTACATAAATGCTCTATCTAATTTTTTTTTGTCTTATTTGATACATTAGGAATTGTTTTCTTTTGTGAGGGGCAAAATGAGAACCAAAAGTTGGAGGACTTCAAATAAATTATTATATTAGATGTTTAAGAATAATTAATCAATATTTCAGAGGAATTGATTTTGATTGTAAAAATATGAAATATGAATGGCTAAATGGAAATAAAAATATTAGTTGTAAGAGCTTTTTTATAATTTATAGATAATTAAAGGGCTTGAAATAAATTATGTTAGAGACTTATATATAATATATCAATATTTATGAGGGTTTGATTTGTATTATTAAAATTATAAAATGTGAAAGGCAAAGAAATCCAACGTTAATGTAGGGGTCCATTTATAATTTATAAATAATTGAAGGATGGGGTCATTTTGCGTGGTTGAGACAGTGAGAGACACTAGGGTCGAGGGAGCTGAAAATTGACGGTGACGAGGTTGTACGTGTAAAAGGGGTGACAATCTGTGCTACGATGGTAGGAGAGATATTGCAGACGAGAGGACGGTGAGATGAGGATGAGGGTTAAGGTTTTTCGTGAGGTTTGACATGAAAATGAACGGAAAATAGTGAGGAAGTGGGATACATGGGATAATTGAAATGTGGGCCGAGGCATTTTGAAAATGAAAATTAGAGTAGATGACGTGCACGTTTTATCGTTCATTTGAGGGAGTGGGCGTTATGATAGTCCAGATTAGATTAGATTTAAATTTAGATTTAGATTTAGATTAGGTTAGACAAGGAGGGTAAAACTGCAGTTTTAATAAGGGAAGAGCGCAAAATTCCCTAAAATATCATCAAATCCCCACTCTTGTCTCCTTCATTGCTTGGTTTCTTCCGTCCATCCGACTCCTCCATAGGATAGGTGGTAATGGAGAGACCAAATTCCGATTCTATTCATCAGTCTCATGAACGACGTGTCAAACTCAATGTCGGAGGCAAGCACTTCGAGACTAGGGCTTCAACCCTCCTCTCAGCAGGACCAGATTCCCTCCTCGCAGCTCTTTCGGGTCGACCCGACGACGAAGACCCGATTTTCATCGACCGAGATCCAGAAATCTTCTCCGTCATCCTCTCTCTGCTCCGAACCAATCGCATCCCTTCTTCTTCAACTCGATTCTCCAAACAAGAACTAACCGATGAGTCTCTCTACTACGGCGTCGAATCGCTTCTCAAATCCGCCATTTCTCCTCCTCCACTCTCCGGCGTCGACGCTTCGCTCGTCGACACCATCCGACCTGCCGCCGAGGCGTTTCCTACCGCTTTCACCGCTTCTGCCGTCGACGACGGCTCCGTCTGGATTGCTCACGGTGGAGGCCAGGTTTCTGCCTACGACTGGAATCTAATTCACACGGGGACGATTCGGACTCACCTCGAAGAGATCACTTCGATACGCCGGGTCTGGCCGGATGTCACGGCCGTAGGATCCAACGCCAACACTGACTCCGACTCTTCTGGACTCCACTTCTACAACTTATCCAGTGGGCGTCAGATCGGTTCGGTTCACTGGACTGACTCGTCCGATCCACGAATATACAAAGCCCGAGTCTGGTCCATCACCGATTCATCCGACTCGGTTTTCGCCTCTGTTGATTGCTTTCATAGAGAAAATTGTATCCTTGATGTTGATAAGACAACACTTCAAATTGCTTCGGAATTTGGCCGTCTGCCCGGGAATTCGACTAAGAACACAGTCCCTACGAAGCTGATATACTTGCAAGGATCGGGCGCGATAATGAGTAGCGCGGTGAGCTCAGGCGCGTTTGGATACTCAGGTTTCATCAGACTATGGGATCCAAGAAAGAGAGAGATGGTTTGGGAGACGAGCGAGCCAGGAGGTTCGGGCAGGAGCAGTAGGTTCGGGGACTCATTTGCCGACATGGATGTAGATGTGGACGAGTCCCTGATGTTTAAAGTTTGTTCCAAGTCAGGTGACTTGGCCATGGCGGACTTGCGGTATTTGAGAGAAGATCCGTGGGTGTATTTAGAAGAGAGAAATCCGAGTTTGCGAAACACAGGTGGAGGAGAGAATAGTGTGGTTCATTGTTATAGGAAACAAGTGTTTGTAGGGAGGAAGGAGACAGGATTGGAGGTCTGGTCGCGCGTTCTCCGCAAAGACGTAAAGGAGGAACAAGAAGAAGAAGAACTGAGGGATCCCAATTGTTATAGGAGGAATTTTGTAGATAAAGAGGACGAGGGAGGGAGAATAACGATGATGGAAGGTGGTGGAGAAAGGTTATTTGTGAGTAGAGAGGGCGTGGAAGGTCTTCAAGTGTGGGAAACTTCTAATATATGTGGGGGTCCTGTTTCAGTTTTGTGATCTAAACCTACCATGTAGTATGTGATTGGGGGTTGTGTAACAATCTAATCGATTTTTAGTTTCAACATAATAAAAACTTGATGAGCTCTGATTTTATTTTCTTTTCTTCTCTTTAATAGAAACAAATAGTGTAGGGATGATGAGTTGGCATACATGTGCATAATTATCTTTGTAAATTAATTGATACCTAAATCCTAGTTAAGATCCGAAATAGAATTGTAAGGGATATCTCCATATGGGCCAATCTACAAAACACTTGGATGAGAAAGGAAATATGGTGGACTAAAGTGTCATCAAATGTGCTTTTGTTTGAAATAATTTTCTCAAACATTTGAGAATATACACACGCTCAAACTCGCAGGCACATTCGAGCATCTCTAGCTCTACAAAAATTGTTGATGTCATACCCTTCAAATACGAAGGTGGGGAAGGGAATGCACATCAAGACAATTCTAAACAAGTATACAGAAGCGCATGGTCACATTTGGCGCAATGTTTACTTTATGTACAAGATAAATGCTTATATAGTTGTGTGCTTTGGGAATGTTCACCTATTTATTGACTTCATCAATAAAGTTGTAATGAACTCTTAGTGGATGCAAGATTAATGTGAATAAGTAAATCCTCACAAGTTTGACCCATAAGCATAGTTCCCCACAAGCTTTGTGAAAGCGAAAGCTCTCGTAGGTTAGTTCTTTAACACTACAAGGATGAAAAACCCCAAAGGTTGATCCCACAATAAACACAACAAAATTAAATTTGGAGAATGATTTTTAGTGTATAGGTTCGGTTCCACGGATTTTGGACCAATCAAACATTTTCAAGCAGTCTTAGTAATTTTAAATTAGTCCACGTCCTTTGTGTGTCATTTTGACTTATAAACATATACACTGTCAATATTTCAGTGTGAAACTTGGCTACCTTTGACTTTGACATATTTATGAGTTTTCTATAAAAATTAAATCAACATAAATTTTGGGGTTTCAATTTTGACCATCGTTTTAAAAAATCGTTAGACTCTCGTTTGTAGTGTTTTCTGCAATACTCACAGATCATCCGCTAAATCTTTTGCAACTTCATAAATAAATATTCTCATTGCAACAATGTTCTTTTGAAGGAATGACAAACAAAGTATTTTATTTTCAAAACGATGTAAAGTCATATGATTCAAGCGTCGATTGCATAGAATGGTTTCTTCCTCCCGAAAAATTTGTTCAATGCCTTGTAGTCTATTTTGTCCAATGACATAATAACCTCGAATCAAACTATGACATGATTTTGCCTGCCTCTCGACGATATATTTGTTCTTCCACAACGACTGTTGTTTTTGTTTCCACGTCAACATCTAAATCAGAATCCTCAACAAACGTATCATAAACTATTATAAGACATAGTGAGAATTTGAGATAGTTCAGGTAAATATGGTAAGAAAAAAAAGGAGAAAAACAAAAATGAGATACATAAAACAAAACTTGAGCTGCATCTTCACCTACAAGATCCATTTCCTCACCCACGTGAATATTTTTATCTCATAACCCAAAGTAATGAGAGCTTCATTAGGTTTTTTTTAAGAAACATTTGTTTTTCACCAAAAATTGATTTCCACATCTTCCCATGTGTTTTTTCTTGGATAGTGATGTTGTTGAATCTTGTTCTCATTGACCTTGACTTGCACAAGGACCACACATGAGCCAAAGACCACCGTTGTGGCGGCCGATGGCACTCTGATGCTTAAGTCAGACTAGGCTTGAGAAAGGCGTAATGCTGTAAATTGGGTTTTGTAGCATACATTTGTTCCTTAACCTTGTGGCCTATTTATCATACGAGAATCCTTGTTCGGCTAGGCCTTTGGTGATGTAGTTGATGGAAAGATATATTGCTGGAGATTTTTTCCTTATTAGGAGTCGTCCATGTAAGATAGTTTCCTTATACGACTTGTGCTCCTAGATCTGCGGGAGATTATTCCCTTGTGGAGTGTTGTCCATGCAAAAGATCCATGCATGAATTATACTTCGGCATTTGTTTCATGATAGGAGTCAGTGTATTGCTGGCGTGTCCGTCTTAGGTCGATCCCCCATATGCTTGGCTTATTAGGTTTTACGAGTATTGGGCTTGACCATGTGACGTATGGGCTTAATAGGGCGATGTAGTTTGGATTCATCCTCTTGGACCCTGCCAAAATGGGTTTAGTGTTGTCTGGTCTTTGCCAAAGCGGGCTGGCAATCAGTCCCACTTTGCTCTGGTGACGAGATCATCATGACACGTGTACGGTGCGAATTACTGAACAATTTGGTGTAACATCAACTACTCCTCCTGAGTTAGTAGGCCAACTCGTCAGTCCACTAAGTCATGTCATGAAGGAACTGAGCGTTAATGATGATTGAGTTTGTACCGTCACTTCGAGCGGCGCGCATCATTAATTGGGCGTGTGATTGCTTAAAAAAAGCGAGAATCATTGCTTCTATATAAATCCCTTTTTCTGTAGAGTTTAGTTATTTACTCATAGAATCCCAGAGACTCTTCTTTGTCGTTTCGCTTTCCGCGCATTTGGCTTTGTTCAACTTTCGTAATTGAAAATTTGTACGTTCTTTTATGGCGAGCCATAATCAACTTTCTGATGAACTGTTTGCTAAAGGCCATAAGTTTTTCAAGGAGAAGTTATTCTCCGAGTCGAATCTAGAGGGCCTTCGTAGAAGTACGGGATCCTTGATAATTTGGTGCTCTTCACTTTGGGCGCTGGTCAGACGCCACTGTCTCCTCCGGAAGGATTTATCAGTTTGCATCGAGGTATGCTCAATCGGGTGCTTGTTTTCTTGTCATCAAGGAGATTTGGAGACATACCTCGGCATTCTGCCGGTTCAGCTGGTGCCAAACGAGTACAGGACGGTGATCACCATTCTGATCAGAGCGAAGGACGTTGGTGTTCGAGTGTCTCTGAGGGTGATCCAATTGCTCATCTCTCATCGGATAAATGAACACGATGTGTGCATGTTGAAGTCGTCGGCTTGTTTTGGCAAGCTGTCTGGCCATTACAATTTCTGGCAGAAGAATTGCTTCATGGATTCTGCAGACTCGAAATATTTCAAGCTTGATGATTATCCGATCGAGCATGAGTTCAGGCAACTGTAAGTTTAATTTTGTTCTTGATCCCCCTTGTGTTGATTGCATATTGAATTGTTATCCGTGTTTTCTATAGGGAAATTTTCAACGACGCCCCCTTCTTTTGAAAACGAAGCAGCCATGGATAAGATTCATGACATGCCTCGGATGCGGGTGGAAAATGCAGTCCAGCCCTATAATATCAAGTGCAGTGGACTATGGGCTAGCTGGCATGAGGCTCCCACTCTTTTTAGAGTTTCGAAATAAAAGTCTATAGGCGAACCTTCTTCTTCGAAGAAGAAGCTCCCGAAGGTTAAGATTCCAAGATCGTCAAGGAGGGCGGAGTTGAATGAGGCATTTTCTTCTTATGTGCGTTCAAATAAGCCTTGTACCGTGCCTAAGCCTGCTCCTTAGCATTTGGCCCCTTCAAGGGCACGCAAAGTTGTGGGGAAAGATTTTGGTTCGTCCGCTGGGGCGAAAGTTGTCGTGCCCGATGGGCATGATGCTCGGGTGAAGACCCCCATTTCCCTTCTCGGCTTGGAGAAGGCGTATCTGCAAATGGTGGGGGTTGAAGATGTAACGAAGCTGAGTTCTGAGTAGGCGAAGGTTATTAACAACCCTACCATGAAAAAATTGGATCTATATTTGTTCCATGATTGTATCTATATTTGTTCCTACTGTATCTTCTGAGCTTTACTCGTGATGCAACATCTAGAAGGCAGATTGGCGGAGCGGAGTTCCGAAAATGTGGCCTGCGATCCCAGAGTGCTAACTCTGCATCACTCCAGGCATCCTCGTTTAAGAAACATCCCCATCGGCCTACTTTCAAATCATCCTTGCGAGGCAGATTGATGGAGCAACAAATCAAGCACATGCCTGCAACATGTTTCAGATACTTTTGCTTTCACTTTTGAATCCTCTTCTGAAAGCAGATTGACGGAGCGAGGTCTTGATATGCATTTTAGCATATCCATACTCGCGTCGGACTTAAATACTTGTAGTGTGTAAACTTTTGTACTAACTAGTTAGGCAAGCTTTGTAACAATTTTCTAAGTAATCAATAAGTCTGTTTTCTATAATTTGTGTTTTATTCCTTGAATGACCCTGTATCATGTAAGCTTGTGCGAACAAATCTTCTAGACTGAAAAAGAAAAGAAATCAAAACAATAAGATAGTTTGACTCTGAATGGGGACTAAGCTACTGGCTCTGAAGGAGATGCGCATGGTCCTGGCTCAGACTGTATAGCTCCCTTGGCGAAGTGTCATGTTTTGCCAATGACAGTGAGATCACTAAAAAGTAAACTTTGTGTGAGCAGGCCGTTGCTTGCTGGTTATTAGCTCTTGAAGTAGGCGCATGTTTATCGAAGTGTTGCTACTTAACTTTGTATTGAACTAGAGTAACAGACAGATGGCATTCCCAGTTCTGGATTCTGACTCGTCATATAATTAAGTCTCAGTTGTCGGAGCTTTGTCTTTGTCCGTATTAGCTTGGTTGTGTTCGGAGGTGGCTTTCACGTTCTGATTCATGTGAGGGAGTGGAGGGTTGTGTTTTGGACAAACATCATCTTGGCTCGTGCGATCCGCATGAACTTTCCATTTCCCGCATTTTTTTTCCGTTGAAGTGCCACTAGCCAGCAAGTTTGGCTGGTGGACTTTGGGTCTTCCCCTCGGACTAACTAGAGTTTATTTGTTCGTGCAGGGTGATTAGGACCGAGATGACCAGGGCGTCATTGTGAGGAAAATGGACGCCTTGGAGGTCCTTGTCCTTGAATGTCAGTGGTGGGATCGGGCTTTGAATACGTGCATATTGCACTCGTCGGTCCTTGCAGTGGACTGCGTCCGCATCTCAAAGAGCGCCCTTTTTTGGGTATCTATTGGACTGCTCACCTTCCGAGCCGACCCCATGAAGGACATATATGATGCCATAAACTTCTTTCTCTATCTCTTTGACTATATCTTTTATTTCCTTCGCCCGGTTTTGTCCTTTTTCTGAGCCCTGAATTTTTTGAGCTTGCCCTTCTTGATCCAGTACTCAATCTCACTTCGGAGACTTTTGCAATCCTCAGTGTCGTGGTCGCCTTCCTTATGAAAGGAGCAGTATTTGTTGTTATCACGCCGGGAGGGATCTCCTCGCACTTTGGCGGGCCACTTCACTTCTCCCCAATTCTTGATGGTGTTGAGGACGTCGGACAGGCTGGAGTTGAAGAGTAATAGATTTGGATCCGATGAAGTAGGAGGCCTAATCTAGCCTTGTGCGACCAAAGTCTGACTTGCTATCATTCCGTTTTTCTTTGTTTCTATCATCGTCCTCATGTTTCTTTCCCTCTTTCTTATCTGTAGGACCAGAAGGTTTCTTTTCAGCCTCTGCCTCCTTTTTGGTAGCCAACATCTCATCGATAGTGATGTATTTCTGGGCGTTTTTCAGCAAGTCGACCATGTCAATTGGAGGCTCCATAGTGAAGAAGTCGTAGAACTGACCTTTCCTCAGACTCGAGGTGAAGGTTGTGACCAAGGTGACGTCCTTGCAGCCGTAGATGAGAGTTAACTCATCAATGAAGCGTGTGACGTAGTCCCTCAGTGTCTCGTTTGTCTTATGTTTGAGAGTGAACAAGTAATGTGGGCCCTTTCTGATTCGTTGGTTGCTGATAAAACGGGTAAGAAACTCTTTGGCCAGCATCCGAAATGAGTCAATGGACTTCAGAGGGAGACTGTGAAATCAAGTCAACGTTGATTTCTTCATGCTGGTGGGGAACGATCGATACATTACTTTTTTGAATCCTTCTTCGATCGCCATCACATATTGGTAATGGCATAAGTGGTCGGACGGGTGTGTTGTCCCATCATAAAACTCCAGTTTTGGCGGGCGGAACTTATTCAGCAGTGGCTCGTTCATGATGTGATCCACGAACGGGGGGACGATGAGGTTGTACAGCACATCTAGATTGGTAGCCCCAAGCCCGAGGGGGTTCTGCGAGGTGGGTTTGTTGGCTCTAGACGCAGGGTCTCCGTTGGCCACTCCTCTGCCCTTGGTCCACGCCGAACGTGCTCTCTAGTGTCTTCTAGGGATGAGGCTCTTCGCGTCTCCCTATCTCCTTCGGCGGGTAGAGGATTTCGCTTACTGAATATCTTCACCGCTCGTGTGATTTGTTGCACTTGGGTTGACAGTAGATCCACCCTAAGGTTCGTCATGGCTACTACCGGCGAGGGGATCTGAGGTTGTTCACCTAGCGGGGTCGGTGTTATTGGAGCTGGCGGCGCTCCGCTGGTTCGAGCGTTCGAGGGCTCAACGATTTCTCCATTGTTGCGAGATCCTGTGATCACCATCTTTCTGCACTGCAATGAAGGGCGATATCACTGTTTCTTAGGAACTTTGTCGTTCCCCATGGACGATTCCAAATTGATGTTGTCGAATCCTATTCTCCTTGACCTTGACCTGCACAAGGAACATGTGTGAGCCAAATACCACCGTTTTGGTGGCTGATGGCACTCCGATGTTTAAGTCAAACAAAGCTTGAGAAAGGCGTAATATTGCAAATTTGGTTATGTAATGTACCGTTGTTCCTTAGCCTTGTGACCTATTTATCATGGTAGAGTCCTTGTCTGGCTAGGCCTTTAATGGCGTAGTTGAGGGAAAAATATATTGCTAGAGATATTTTCCTTTTAGGAGACGTCCATGTAGGAGAGTTTCCCTACACGACTTGTGTTCCTAGATCTGCGGGGGATTCTTCCCTTGTGGAGTGTTGTCCATGCAGGAGAGTTTTCATGCACGACTTATACACCGATATTTGTTTCCTGATATGAGTCAGTGTATTGTTGGTCTGCCCATCTTAGGTCAATCCCCCAGGTACTTGCCTTATTAGGTCTTACGAGTATTGGGCTTGACCATGTGACGTATGTGCTTAATAGAGCACTGCAGTTTGGGTTCATCCTCCCGAACCCTGCCAAAATGGGCTTAGTGTCGTCTACACTTTTCAAGATTAGGCGGGCAATCAGGCATGCTTTGCTCTATTGACAAGATCATAATGACACGTGTATGGAGCGGATTACTGGACGATTTGGTGTATCATTAGATAGAAATATTCAAATAAGACATTTTCCTTGACTCTAACGAAGCTCTAAATTTTGAAATCCTTCCAACCAAAGCCAACATGCTTCAAAAAAATCTTGTCCAAGCACTTTAATATCTTATTAGTTAGTTTACCTAGGGAGTGCATATTACCACCAATTTTTTTTATCATGTCCCACCACATAATTAATTATTAGTTATTTGTGTCACAAACACCGTTACAATGTCAAAACTTAGTCAACCATGAGTTAGTTTCTATTTCTTTTTTCAAAAGATTGTATGAATGTGTTTCATTTCATTATTCCAAAGAGAGAAAGTCATGTGTCTCTCCCACCAAAATTTTAGCATGATAAAACCTAAAATTCATCAATGGAATATAACATTATGAAAACTTAAATCTCACAAAATAAGGAGGGTTGTGGAGAGAAATCGAGATCACAATGAAATAAAACTAAGAATGAAACCCTAGCATCTCATTTTGTTGTTGGTCTATCGAACTTGCATTGGGGTTTGAAGAACGTGGAGTCGAAATTTGGAGTTTGAATAACGTGGAAGTTGAAGGTAAAGAGGAAAAACCTAACAAGTTGTTGACTAAGTTTTGACCTTATGATGGTGTTTGTGATAAGAAAAGGTAGTAATGCTTAATTACGTGCGGGACATGATAAAAAGGTTGGTGGTAATATAATAATATAAGCTCCGTTTACCTATAGCAGGGGGCAAATCTTACATGACCTTCCTCGAGATGCTTCTAAGAGGATTAAATGATTGGACAATTGTTGTTGGAAGAACGATGTTGCTTTTGGACAAACTGCTTCTAGAACGTTATGAGGATGTATTGCACTTGCAAAACACTAGAACGCTAAAGTAAGAAAGAGCACAGAGTTGCAAGTACTTGGGTTTTGGAATTCCTACTTATAATTGTAGGCAGCTCCAATATAACTGGGTTGTACCAGTTTGGCTCCAACTGGACTCCTGCTCCTTGTGCAAACATAACTACGTTGGGATAATATGTTAATGTGTGGTAAGTAGGATAAAGTGTTAATATGTGGTAAGTGTTAATGTGTGGTAAGTAGGTTCAAGACTTGTAAAATAAGTGGAAGATTGTTGATGTATTTTAATAAAATTGAAAAATGATTTTATGGGTCATAGACCCTTTGACATTGATCATTGATTTGGCTCTGTTCCGCACTTGTTAATATTTGATGTTTCATGAATTTTAGGTGCCCGATTTGAAACCCATGACCTCTTGGTGTGTGTGCTTCACATGTTTTCACCCTAAGAAACTTAGTTTGCGTGCACTGAAGGGTACAATGGGTGCTTGTGGTGTTAACTAATAAGGAAAGTAAAAATGTGAAAAACAAATACGCACGCCGTTGCCGCCAAGCCAAGTCAGACGTGGGCGTTGTTCTGCATGAAACCTATCTTTTGGGGGAAATTTTATTTGAACATTTTTGTAGTTTTCTCTTAATTAGGATTTTTGACGAAGTCATAATTTTTTTTAATGTTTGTGATTATCCCACTTTCTCTGGATGTTAGCTGTCATACGTTATACACAAACGTTTTGCTCTTGATCTATATATTTGTGTTTGTTGTTTTCATCTCATTGTGCGATTTTATCTGTGTGTGATTTTGGTTTTTGGGCAAGGATCAGTAAAGAGGGGTGTGAAACACTTTCATCGTTTCAGTGCAGAGAAACGGTGAAGAAGATTTTTTTGTGGTTTTGTATCGTGGGGGTTACATGATCCTTTTGTTGCATCAGAATTGTCCGTAGAGGAGTGAAATAACCTTAAAGAAAGTGATTGTGTACGCACCTCAACCAGTTATTTGAAGTTGTTTGTGTTGCAGGTTCGACATCAGTTTTCAACAATTTTAAGGTTAACTATTCTCTTCATCAATGGAAACCGAAAACATTGTGATGTCTCTTGCTCCTAACTTTGCAAATGATTCCAATCACAACAGACCTTTTCGATTTAAGGGTCAACCCTTCAAAAGATGGAGAGTAAATATGATATTGTATCTAACCCTCGTGAAGGCGGCTTATGTGCTAGAAGAAACGAACCCTAGGGACTCTGACACAATATTGGAATCAGCGAGACCCTATATATGAAGCTAGGATATGAGCTGCAACAGATTTCGAGTGCAAGGATTATATTTTGAATGGTCCGATAGATGAGCTTTACGGTTTCTATGAGGATTACCCACTGCTTCAAATGTATGAGAAACTCTAAAAAAAAGTATGACACCATGGAGGCTGGATCTAAGAAATAAGTTGTAAGTCGTTGTTTAAAGTTTCAAATGGTAGATGATAAGTTCGTAATTTCGTAATGTCACAAATTACAGAAGATAGTTCATGAAATTGTTTAAGAGGGTGAAGATTGAAGAACAGTTTCAATTTGTTGTCGTCATTGACAAACTTCCTCCCTCCTGGAAAGATTTGAGGAATACGTTGAGGCACAAGTCACAAGAATTTGCGATGGAGAGTCTCATTGTGAGACTCGGTATTGTGGAATAATCATGTAAACATGACCAAAATGTAGAAGTTTTATCATCTGCCAAAGTGAACTTTGCGAATCAGGCTTGTAATAAGACTAATATGAACCTGAAGCCTGTTAAGAAAAATATGAAGAATAACAAAAAAGCAGGGACACAACAAAATATGAAATCTCCACAGGTCCACCAAAACCAGGGTCAATGGAGTCAGAACCAGAACCATAAAAAAAAAGTTCTTACAAAGTAGACTTGTCTAATATGGTCTGTTATTTGTAAGAAAAGGGGCACTTTGCTAAATGGTGTTGTAACTGGAATCATCACGATGTTCCACAAGCAAACGTGACCGATGAGACCTTAGTGACCATGATCATGGAGGTCAACTCTGCGTTTCTGAAGGGTGGTGGGTTGATACAATAGCCTCCCGCCATGTGTGTTTTGACAGGAAGTAGTTCAAGACTTGCATTAAAACCAATGATCATGAAGTTCTTCTCGGTGACTCTCACACAACCAAGGTTGTAGGAACTAGGAATGTGGAATTGCAGTTCCTTTCTTGAAAGAAATTAGCATTTAAGGATGTTCTACACACACCATAGATTAGGAAGAATTTGGTGTCTGGTTTTCTGTTGAACAAGGTTGGTTTCCAGCAAAACATAGGTAGTGATCAGTGTGTGAGTACAAAATCGAGTCTTTGTAGGAAAGGGCATGCATGTGATGGGATGTTTTAAGTTGAATGTTAAAATGAATAAGAATTCTACTTATATTTTGTCTTCATCTTTTATTAATATTTGGCGTGCTAGATTATGTCATGTGAATAGGAAATATGTGAAAATTTTAAGCATGTTAATGTTAATTCCAAACCTTGAAAAAAATATATAAATAGCATGTGAATCATGTAGTCGGGCTAAAATAACCAATACAACACCTAAATCAGTAAATAGAAATGGTGAAGTTTTGGACGCGGTGATTTCTGATTTATGTGAGCTAGATGGTATTTTGGCTAGAGGTGGCAAAATATATTTTATCACATTAAATGATAAATGTTCTCGTTATACTTATGTTTATTTGCTAAAAAATAAAAGTGATGATTTTGACGCCTTCAAAAATTATTTGCTTGAAGTTGAAAATCAACATGGTAGGAAAATAAAAATTATAAGGAGTGATAGAGTATTGAGTATGACTTCAATGAATGTAAATTGTTGTCGATCGGCCACCTCCTGCTTGGCTGACGCTATTCTGGCCGACGCCCTACTTGCTGCTCAACCTCCCTTGGTCGGTTTGTTTCCTGGACATCGAGTTTGGTTTCTTGGCAATCAAAAGGGCTGGCTGGATTTGTCAGGTTGGCTTCTTCATTCTTTGTTGTCCCTTCATCCAGAGAGTAGATCTAGTCCGTTAATAGAGGCGGATAGGTTTTTCCATGGAGGCGACACAACCAGCCAAGGGGGCTGCCCCTGCGGCTGGCAAGGAGGACGATGGATCTTCTAGGCGCTCCTTTGCGCAGGTTCTTGGGAAGGCGATGAAAGATGACCTTGACGACAAGCCGACGGATTCCACGACCTTTAGGAAAGACAGAAGTCCGGCTTTGAGGCTATCCGATTCAGATGTTGCAAGAGGTGAGTCCCATCTTTCTAATCATATTGTTGTTATGAAGTTCTCAAGTTTCAGGTCGTCGCTAGATTCGATAAGAGATTCCATTCATAGATCTTGGGGGATATCCGGTGAGTTCATAATGGGTCTTATTGATCCTAGGCATGTGATGGTTTATTTACAATTTGAAAAAGAAGTCAAGAAAGTGTTATCCTAGGAATCCTTTACGATTTGGGTGTTTCGTTGGCATCCAGGTTTTAGCCTACGGGTGGATCCGGAGTTGGCACCTTTATGAATTGAACTCCCTAATCTTCCTTTCGCCTTTTTTCTCCCGACAATCATGAAGGCGATTGGAGATTCCTTCGGTAACTTTATTCGGATTGATGATGGTACAAGATACTTTGCTCGCCCAAAGGTCGCACGAATGTGTGTTGAGATGAAAGTCTCAAAACCTCTCCCACATAAGATATGGCTTGAGAGCCCAAAATATGGAGGTTATTGACAAAAACTTGAATATCCAGGATTCAAATATTGTGACCATTGCTCCCTAATTGGGCATGAGAAGGATTACTGTCAAAAATTGGTTGGAAAGAAGAGAGAACAACCTAAATCTGCTGGAGAACCCTATAAAGAATTTAAATCTCTAGACAAGGTCAAGCTAAAACAAACTCCGGTTGAAGAGAAGCAAGATCAACATGTGCCAAAGCAAATGTATGTCCCGGTGGTCAAAAAAGCAATGGAAGCTAATGGAAATATAGGAACTAGCGGAGCCAAAAATTCTCAAGGAGTCGAGGTTAATAGTGTTCTTGCCAAAAAAACCAAGGAGAGAACAAGGGGAAACGATTTTGACAATGTGATTTCGTCGAACCAATACGGGGTCCTAGCGGAAGAAACTTCGGAAGACATTGGGGAGGGTGATGATGTTGAAGTAATAAAACCCAAACATGAGCGTAAGATGGAGGACCATAATCCCAAGGTAAGTAAGATTGAAGTTGAAAACACACAAGATGTGTTAAGAGGTGCCGGCTACACCATGAGCGAAATCAAAATGACTACGTTGAAAAAAATTGCGATGCAGTTACATTTGAACAAGGATCCGCAACTGCGGCTCCGCTGTGGATCATTCCTTTTGTGGGGGATAGTTGCTCAAACAACACACAAGAAGGCAGTAAGATAGAATGTGCAATAAATAGCTTTAATCCAGCTGAAACAAAGGAGCAGCAGGCGCGAAATCTTGCCGAAACAGAGCAGCGTCAGGCGAGACAGGGGCCAGCTCTTGCTGCTCCTAGGGTGCTAAAGACGCCAGGGAACATACAGCGAGGCCGAACTGACCTCGTTCAAGTCAGGAATAATTTAGCACAGGGTACGCTAGTTTCAAAGGCAAACAAGCTGGAAAATTGCGAAATTCAGATGACGAAATAGAGCACACTTGAACAGAATAAGCAGCTGGTGGGTGAACCAGAAATTTTGAGGTTACATGATCAGGCTGAAGATGCAACTGACCAAAAGATTCAGGAACAGGGAGAGGGCAACAGGTCAGACCGTGACGCGGTGTCGGATAATGATTCTGATGCTAACATTTCTTCGAACAATATGATTGATCCAGGGTACCAGTCGGGTGGAGTCAAGAAGAAAGGAAAAAAGAAAAGCTCTAAGAACGGACCGGTGGTGGGGTCTCGGAGGATGGCGAGAAATATGTATACCCCAGGTATTAGTAATGATAGATAACATCATGTTTTGGAATGCATGGGGAGTTGGTAACCGTGCGACCCGATGTAGACTAAAAAAGTTGGTTAAAGAAAACAATGTCAAGCTACTTGCTATTGCGGAACCTATGATTCATTCTTCTAGACACATGGAGGTTGCAAGTAAGGTGAGCCTGCCTTGTTTTGCAACGAATGACGAGTATGGCGGCAAAATTTGGCTCTTCTGGGGCAATAATTTAAAAGTGGACGTCCTGCTATGCACGAATCAACTCATGCACTGTAAGATTCATATTCTCTTTTCCAATACCGTGTTCTTCATTTCTTATGTATATGCAAAGTGTTCAATACATGAGAGACGAAGTTTATGGGAAGATATGGAACACATTGCAATGGGTTTGAATGAATCATGGATCATTGGTGGCGATTTTAATGTGATTGTTGAAGGTGGAGAAAAATTAGGAGGACGCCCCCCAAATCTTTTGGCGATGACAGAATTTTCCAGTTGTATCTCAAGTTGCGGGCTTTCTGATTGTGGGTTTGAAGGACCTAAATACACATGGTGTAACAATCAAATAGGGGAGGACAGAACATGGGCTAGGTTGGACCATTTTCTGGGGAATGCAGACTGGTTATCAGTAATGCAACACGCTCGGGTTGATCATTTACTTAGAGCTTGTTCGGATCATGCACCTTTGTTACTTTCTTTGCCACTGTCACAAAGGGCAAGTATGTCTCCTTTCAGATTTCAAAGTATGTGGATAACTCATGAAGGGTTCTTAGGGTTTGTTGACAGAAGTTGGAATGCGGATGGAGAAGACAATGGAGCTATGTATAGTGTGGCTTCCAAACTGAAGCGCCTTTGAGGAGAATTAAAGATATGGAATAAAGAATTTTTTGGTAATATTTTCAGCACCATTAGAAGGTTGCAAGATGAAATTGAAAAACTGGAATTCGGCCTAAAGCAGGGTTGGGATCCAAGTGATATGACTAATTTGAACAGATGTCAGGCTGAACTTAAACTGGCCCTGGTGAGAGAAGAAATTTACTGGAAACAAAAATGAGGTGAAAAGAAATTTAAGGAAGGAGATGCTTGTACTAAATTCTTTTTTGCCTCAGTCAAAGCCAAACAGAAAAAAGAGCGATTACCAAAATTCATGATATATCGGGGAACTTAATCACAGATCCGAAATCTATTATTTTGGAAGCGAATAATTTTTTCGGATCCTTGCTGTCATCGGGAGAGGGCATAGATGATCCAGAACTCATGGATTGCATTCCGAGTCTGATACAAGAGGATGATTGTGACTTACTCATGCAGATGCCGAAGTTAGATGAAGTCAGGAAAGCAGTTTTTATCGTTGGGGCACTACAAAACAAGGAATGACCAAAATGGGATTGCTGAAATGGAATAAAGGATTCCCAAGCAACTCGAAACATCTAACCAGACAACAACTTCAATGAAACAGTAACCATAGCAATCAAGATGAGCAGCAAGAAAAATGATGGTCATTCTCTACTAGATTTTTGGTCAACACAGAAATAGTTGACAACAAAGAAAACCAATTGAAATATCAATCAAATATGCAAATCCAATCAAACCAAAAGAAACCCATACACCCAACAAGACTAGAAAGAGAAAAACAAAAATGGAGAATGGGAGAACACACTCACATCATAATCAAGTCCTACTAAGAAGTAATTGTACAATGGAAAACCAGCCACACTTTAGTAGTAGCCATTAGAAGATCTAACCACCTACCATGACCTTGCGACATGATGACAATGAACTACACTATAATATTGATCATAAATTAATAATAATAGTAAAATAGAGTTTTAGCTTCAAAAACAACGTGTAATCCTCCTCTCTGTCCCACTCCTATTCTTTTACTAAATTACTTGTACACAAACAAAACTTACAAAAGAGTGACTGGTCCTTGATTACACAAGAAAACTGCATTGTGACTATTTGCAAAAGTTTATCCAATGACTTGCAACAAATTTATGATCATCGATAGATTCATCAAGTATTGACTCATATCAAGGGCAACCCTTCGTAACCCATCACTAATACAAACACTCTATTCGATGTTGCACATTCCAAAACCATGAATACCCATCACAGAATTCAAACACAAACATTGCAAAGAAACATGAACAAAATGAACAAAGAAAGCAAACCCATTCTCACAGGCAAAACCCATTCTATTTTTGTAAATTGGGGATATTCTATTTTCAAAAAACAACATGAACCAGCCACCCAATCAACAAATCAAACCATCCAACAAACCCCATAAACCCAAATCATCCCAACATCATTATATTTGCAAATACGCAAACACACCCAAAATTCAAAAAGAACAAGAAGAAGGAAGAATTCACAGTAAAAGAGAAAGAAATGAAGAAAACTCACTGGTTCAGTTTCTCCATCCATCACCACGACATTGTCATCAATCCATCTAATAACATCTCGTGCATAACATCGCTCAACTCGGTGGATGGCAAGTCTGGCCATGACAGCAGCAGCAGCCTCTTGGTCAAATCCAGAACAGGCTGAGAACCTCTCTTCACCATCTCTTGAGACAAAGAGAGCATCCACCATCGCCCTCCATTTCTTCCCTCGCACAAACCCCTCTCATTGCCAGCCGCCAGAGGAGAAGAAATCGTGAAGAATGGAAGGAGAAACAAGAAAAGAGGGTTTGCACAAGAGAAGAAAGAAAGAAGGGTTTTCTCTTTATATGGTGGGTGGCTATTCGCCCTCACTGGACTTCTGAAAGCACCCCACCTTCTAACTCACCAAATAAAACCCTAAATTTTGAAATTCACATTCAATTAAAGGTAACCATATTTTATTTAATTCAAAATAAAATAAATTAGTTTTATAAAATTCAGGGGTGTTACATTATACACACGTTAAATGGAATCTCGTCCCGAGATTCGGGAGGTAAGAAAGTTGACTGAATTTCGAAAAAAATACGACTTGTCAAACGAAAGAAGGTTTTAAAATACAAATTTCAATTTAAAATTTTTTTTAACATAAATATTTATTGGCATTGGAAAAGTAGGGGTGTTACATTATATACAACTCAAAAGGAATCTCGTCTCGAGATTCGCGAAAAGTGCTAAGTGAACACTACGGATATCAAAACCCCTAAAAAGAAAATAATACGGAATAATGTAACGCAAATATCGACATTATAAATAAGATTACTCGCGAACACACAAGTCAATGGAGCCTCATCATGAGATTCACGAAGAAAATGAAACAATACTAAAGTTTCAAGGTTCAACCTTGTCACTTCATCTTAAGACTTCTACACTCCTACACACCCATATCCACATTCCGAGGATCACCTAGACTCTACCCAGCCTAGGCTAACCAAATGCTCTGATACCAAACTGTCACGCCCCGATTTTCGGAGAAAACGAAAATCCCAAAATCCTCGTAGGATTATCCGTTTTCCCAAAACTCGGGACGTGAAATTCAATAACAACAGAAACATTTAGTAGCAATGACAAAAATATAGTTCAGAAGATAGGAACAAACTAAAATTTATAACAAAACTCTAACCAGGAAAAACTTACGTCACTAGCCCCACTAGCGAAACTCCCGTAACGCTGCTCAAAAGTCTCTAAACCTGAAAGGCTAATTGGCTACATTCCCAAAGGAATGCACCCAAGAAGCAAAAGCTCACTTGGGTCAGCAATAAAGCTGGTGTGAGAAATCTTCATCCCAAAATCAATAAAATCGTACGTGATAAAACATCAAGCGAAACACAAACAATACACAAACACACCAACAGGTAGTTCCTCAACGAGGCAAAAGTGTGATGCAAGAAAACACAGTTCCAAGAATTTAGTTCCTCATCGAGGCCATCATATCCTCATCCCAATTAAGTAAAAATGCATTTACTTATACTTACCCTATAGGAGTTGACTATGGCAAATCTGACCTGCAGAAATATTAGTGGACTTGCCATCCTGCATAAAAAGGATTAGAAACAATGCAACGTAATTTATTCAGTTTTTATTTGAATTAGGTTCATCTTTTAACTGATTGATCACTTAGACGATACCACATTCGCACCACCTCTGTGCCGAACATACATGCCCGTATGCCTCTCTCATATAAAGGAAGACTACTCCGTCATCCATGCCCAAGTGAGGACATCACATACAGGCATGCATCGCGGATACCCCTAACTATATGAGTACCAAAAGCCACCCTTGGGCTATCAATGCGCATAAACTCACATCACATTTTTTTACGGATAAATATCAAAGCCTATTTTAGGCATAACAATTCACCTCATTTCCGCAAGACTAACCCAAAGGTTATTTTAGTTTCCCTAGTAAGAAATGGGTGCCCCAACTCCGCAAGACGACCCGCAGGTTATTTAGTTTCTCTAGTAGGAGAGGGGAAATAATAAACAAAAGAGGTATGGTAGTTCTAAGTGATACAAGTCCAAGTGGTTTATATTTTCAGAAATCAAGGTTTACTAATATCATTTATTTTTGATAATTCAGGATTCCTCCACAATGACATTTTGTCATACATAAATCGATTCACAATCGTATCCACCCACATTTTTTGGGAAAACATAGCATATTCATAAATCATGCTTTATAATAACACGGTGATCAAGTGACATTTTGTCATTCATAATGAAATCCACCCCTTCCTTTGGGAGAACATAACCATTTCAAGATGCATACATACAGAGGAACACCATTAATCTTAAATGGTCCTACATCAATATAATCAACGAGACATTAAAACAAAACAAACCATAGTGCAAAATCAAACACTACTACACATAGTACTCTCCCTATGAATGTGATTTTTTTTTGGGATAAACCCATACATCTTAGTTTGGCAGAAAGTATCTCAAATGCTTAATCCAACAAAACCACTACATGCAATCTCCGAAAAGACAATTTCAATACATAAACATGAAAGTGCATGACAATCATGGGTAAACACTAACTCACACCAAAGCAACCAACCTCCTTCGGCTCAAAACAATATTTTTCTCTACATCAAATGCAACTCAAAACAACTCAAGGCAGACCCTAAACAACTATGTTCCCATCCCAACACAGTCAAACAAATAACTTTGCCAACAACACCGAAATGAACAAGTTGTCCTAACCGGGTAGCTTGACCAATCATCGCTAAAATGTACATAACTCTCACGTTAGAACCCCAAATTGCATACCGTTTGGGGCAATGAAAAGTAGACACCAAGAGGTTTATAACCATATAAGGCATACCCCATGATTATGTCTATAACAATACAGATTTTACAAACAAAGCAGACCATCTGTCATCCTTCGGCTGATTTACCTATTGTCACTAAAATGAGTATATCTTCCTGTACAAAACTTAGATTATGATACCGTAAGATCATTTAAAAACTAGACTCAAACAAAAAACTTTTGGGATATAGCATGATACTGTACTTACTCAAAACCGAAATCAAAACCCTTGTCAAAACCTACACAAAATCAGTCCAACTATAAGACGCCTGCTCAATGACGGAGCGTGACAGGTTACTACTATGACACACCAAAAATGGCTATCAAAACTTCTTGGTTATGATTATGAAATATTCTACAAGAGAGGGGCTAAAAATCAGGCAACATATGCCTTGTCTAGATGCATTCACAGCACAAGTTCAGAATCAATGGAAGTGGCAGATACAAGTACCTGCTTAGCTCTTACTTCTCTTACTCCATCAGTGGATACAGGAAGTTCTAAGCAATCAGGATCAGCAAACACCTAGCATCATTCAGCAGTTTAACATACATCCTGACTCACTACCTCACTATTATGTCAAGAATGGACTCCTCTTATGCAAGGGCAGGCTATACATTGGCTCTACAGGAAATCTAAGAGCACAACTATTGAACAACATGCATAATTTGGCTCTAGATGGTCATTCAGGCATTCAAGCCACTTATCAAAGGCTCAGACAGTATTTTCATTGACCGGGCATGAAGACTCATGTGACCAAATATATCACTGACTGTAACATATGTCAAAGGAATAAAAATGATAATTCAGACTACAAAGGACTTCTCCAACCTCTCCCCATTCCGGATCACGCATGGCAACATATAGCCATGGATTTTATAGAGGGATTCTCACCTTCCAATCAACAAGACAGTGATTTTGGTTATTGTAAACAGGCTGACTAAATACAGCCAACATCTTCTTCACTACCTTCACTTAACCACACATTTAAGGCAACCTTAATCTAAATTACAAACATCCTGCATTTCCTGCTTCCAGCAATGAGTGGGTCTGCTTCAGGAGGCATAGAAAAGAAAATGCAGACTGTGTGCAAAACAAGGAATGACCAAAATGGGATTGCTGAAATGGAATAAAGGATTCCCAAGCAACTCGAAACATCTAACCAGACAACAACTTCAATGAAGCAGTAACCATAGCAATCAAGATGAGCAGCAAGAAAAATGATGGTCATTCTCTACTAGATTTTTGGTCAACACAGAAATAGTTGACAACAAAGAAAACCAATTGAAATATCAATCAAATCTGCAAATCCAATCAAACCAAAAGAAACCCAAACACCCAACAAGACTAGAAAGAGAAAAACAAAAATGGAGAATGGGAGAACACACTCACATCATAATCAAGTCCTACTAAGAAGTAATTGTACAATGGAAAACCAGCCAAACTTTAATAGTAGCCATTAGAAGATCTAACCACCTACCATGACCTTGCGACATGATGACAATGAACTACACTATAATATTGATCATAAATTAATAACAATAGTAAAATAGAGTTTTAGCTTCAAAAACAACGTGTAATCCTCCTCTCTGTCCCACTCCTATTATTTTACTAAATTACTTGTACACAAACAAAACTTACAAAAGAGTGACAGGTCCTTGATTACACAAGAACACTGCATTGTGACTATTTGTAAAAGTTTATCCAATGACTTGCAACAAATTTATGATCATCGATAGATTCATCAAGTATTGACTCATATCAAGGGCAACCCTTCGTAACCCATCACTAATAAAAACACTCTATTCGATGTTGCACATTCCAAAACCATGAATACCCATCACAAAATTCAAACACAAACATTGCAAAGAAACATGAACAAAATGAACAAAGAAAGCAAACCCATTCTCACAGGCAAAACCCATTCTATTTTTGTAAATTGGGGATATTCTATTTTCAAGAAACAACATGAACCAGCCACCCAATCAACAAATCAAACCATCCAACAAACCCCATAAACCCAAATCATCCCAACATCATTATATTTGCAAATACGCAAACACACCCAAAATTCAAAAAGAACAAGAAAAAGGAAGAACTCACAGTAAAAGAGAAAGAAATGAAGAAAACTCACTGGTTCAGTTTCTCCATCCATCACCCCGACATTGTCATCGATCCATCTACTAACATCTCGTGCATAACATCGCTCAGCTCGGTGGATGGCAAGTCTGGCCATGACAGCAGCATCAGCCTCTTGGTCAAATCCAGAACAGGCTGAGAACCTCTCTTCACCATCTCTTGAGACAAAGAGAGCATCCACCATCGCCCTCCATTTTTTCCCTCGCACAAACCCCTCTCATTGCCAGCCGCCAGAGGAGAAGAAATCGTGAAGAATGGAAGGAGAAAGAAGAAAAGAGGGTTTGCACAAGAGAAGAAAGAAAGAAGGGTTTTCTCTTTATATGGTGGGTGGCTATTCGCCCCCATTGAACTTCTGAAAGCACCCACCTTCTAAACTCACCAAATAAAACCCTAAATTTCGAAATTCACATTCAATTAAAGGTAACCCTATTTTATTTAATTAAAAATAAAATAAATTAGTTTTATGAAATTCAGGGGTGTTACAAGGGGGCTACATAAGCAGAAAACTCACATGGATTTACAATCTAGGACAGACTAAAACTGACCAATTTTGAATCAAGGTTTAACAAAAAACAAAAAGGATTTAGGAAAGACAAATCTGGAGTGTCCATGCCTTTTCAATCTTAATACATTTGCCTCCCCGTCCAAATTCAAAGCGTCTACAAGTTTAATACAAATCAAACAATCTTTCGCCCTGTAGAAAAACGAAGGCACTTCAACTAGTTATAAAGAGTAAAAAAAATGACTGGAATGCTGTAAGAATATCAAAGAGGATATGGGTAAGATGCAGGAGATGATCAAAAAAAAAATTCTAAATCATTCTCATTCCTGCAAGTGGCTTTTAACATGGGCAATGCTAAGTCCTCTCACATTCATTAGTTGAAGGACTAATTTGGGAGTTGCTTCTGCAACAATCAAAGGAAAAAAATTGATAAGAGTTAGTAATCCTATTTATCCTTTATTCTCTACCATTAATGCATGACTGATATGTTTTCTTCTTTTAAGTGAAAATACCGAAACTTTGATGTATATGGATATCAAAATATTGCAGATGTTCATGAAAGAAATTCTAAAACTTACTTTCTTGTCCACCGAGCCTTTCAACAGCATGAACATCAGGAGTCCAACGTAGTCTAAGCAACTTTGATTGAATATACTGTCTTACTGAAGTAGCCCTTTGTTGCGGAGTCCCCAACAGTACAGTTTCCGATGAGTTTAGAACAACTAGCAGGTGCATGGATCCCCAGGTTGTAAGCACAACTCACAAAGGTCCATGGTTCATTCAAAGTGATCCAATGTTTCACTTTGTCACCAAACTCCTTGAAATAAACCTCTGCATAATCTTGTAATAATTTATGCCTTCTTGGTTCTCTCCATCCCTTCTTTTCCCATCTAAAGCCAAAAAATAATTGTCACAACTAATTTTTTTGTGTATATATATAATCAAAAAATCCATTAGGGACGGCTTATATCGTAGCTACCAAATTTTATTTGTAAAACTTAGCGACAGCTAATATACCGTGGCTAAATGTTTTTTTATATAGTTTTTTTTTCAAAAAAATCCATTAAAGACGGCTTATACCATAACTACCAAAATTTATTTGTAAAACTTAGCGACAACTAATATACAGTGACTAAATGTTTTTTGTGTATATATTTGTTTTTTCAAAAAAAATCCATTAGGGACGGCTTATACCGTAGCTACCAAATTTTATTTGTAAAACTTAGCGACAGCTAGTATACTGTGGCTAAATGTTTTTTTTATATATATTTTATTCTTCAAAAAAAACCATTAGGGACGGCTTATACCATAGCTACCAATTTTTATAAGTAAAACTTAGCGACATCTAATATGTCGTCGCAAATGTTCTAATTAGCTACGGTTAATTCTGAATTTAGCCACTGTTTTCCCGTCCCAAGCATAGTTTTTATGATTATGGTTTTCGTCAGCTACCAAAAGAATTAGTGATGGTTTTTTGCCATCGCAAATCTTTTAATTAGAGACGGTTTTTTAATTCATTCTCTAGTATTTGTAGCTATTGGGGTTTTTTTTGTAGTGGGGTGAAGCTGTTCACACAGTATATTACGTTTTGAACAGAGTTTCCAACACTAAAAGTAAAATTACACCTTATGAGTTGTGGTAAAACATGAAACTCAACCTTAATTATTTTAAGGTATGGGGTAGTCTTGCATTTGTAAGGAAGACTGATCCTAAAATAACTAAATTTGATGGTAGATTTTGTTTTTGTTGGATATGCCTTGAATAGTAAAACTTATCGATTTCTGGACTTGAAAAATAATGTGATAATTGAATCTATAGATGTTGTTTTTTATGAGAATAAATTTCTCTCCAAGTTCGAAGCTAGTGGGGGTGCCAATAGTGAGGGTTCCCAAGAACCCAATACTAATATATATAGCACTAGTACAAGTAGTAGGATATATGATAGAGGCACTTCTCACCTCCTCAGACGCAGAGTCTTGGAAAGAAGCCATTCAGAATTGAGTAGACTCGCTCTTAACTAACCGGACTTGGGAACTTGTAGATTTACATCCCGATTGTGAAGTCATAGGATATAAATGGGTATTGTGGAGGAAGCTCAAACCAGATGGTTCTATAAAAAGACTAGTAGTAGCTAAAGGGTTCACACAAAAAGAAAATGTAGATTTCTTTGATACATATTCTCCTATTACTAGAATTACTTTTATTACAATTTTATTATTTGTGACTTGACTGTTGTTCATAATATGATTATAAATCAGATGGATGTTAAAACTATTTTTCTAAATGGTGATTTAGAAGATCTATATAGGGAGCAACCAACAGGTTACATTGAACACGGTCAAGGTAATAAGGTGTGCAAACTTACCAAGTCATTGTATGTTCTTAAACAAACACCAAAATAGTGGCATGAGAAGTTTGACCGGTGTTGTTATCTCAAATGGCTTCAAAATAGATGATAGCGATAAATGTATATACTACAAGTATATTGACGACATTTCTGTGATGATATGTCTTTATGTTGATGATTTGTTGATTTTTAAATCAAATATCCATGTTGTTAATGAGATAAAAAATTTAATGTCACAAAACTTTGACATGAAATGTTGGGTGAAGCCAATGTGATTTTAGGCATATAGGTATGAAAATCACAAGGACCAGTGAAGGTATTTTCCTTGACCAATCTCATTATGTTGAAAAGATCCTGTAAAAATACAAGTATTTTGATCGTAAACCTATTTGTACTCCTTTTGATCCTAGTGTATATCATTTCAACATAGAGGAATTGCAATTAATCAAAAGAAATATTCTAGTATTATAGGCATATTGAGATATGCTACTAATTGTACTAAATAAGATATTACCTATGTTGTTGGTGTATTTTGCAGGTTTACAACAAATCCAAGCAATGAGCATTGGTATGCCTTGGGAAGGTTAATGAGGTATTTTAAAAGGACCATTAATCTTTGCATTCAATATAAACAATATCCTATCGTTTTGGAAGGATCCAGTGATGCAGATTGGAACATTCTTTCGGAAGATTCTAAGGCAACTAGTGGCTACATCTTTAGCATTGGCAGTGGTGTCGTATCTTGGAAGTTCAAGAGACAAACTACAAAAGGATCTACTATGGAATCAGAGTTGATTGCATTTGCAGCAGCCAGTGATGAAGTAAGTTGGCTTCGGAATCTATTGACTAATATCTCTTTATGTGACAGACCCGTTCCAGCTATTTTGATACATTGTGACGATACAACTGCTATAGAAAATGTACATAGCAAATATTGCAATGTCAAGAAGAAGCCTATTAAATGGAAGCACAATTGTGTAAAGAACCATATTGCAAATGAAGTTATTACCATCTATTTTGTCAGACCTAGAGATTATCTTGCAGATTCGTTTACAAAAGCCTTGGCCAAGGAAAAGGTATGAGACAAGCCTATAAATAAATGGTGACCCTACTTGGGGACTAGAGATCCTAAGAATCAGGTTTAAAGGGAAAAACAAGTCACGAGATTGTCTAGTAATGAACATGCAATTTTGTTCTTTCCCATACTTGTAAGTATACGCATGTAATCGTGTAGCTATTAGGAAGGTTGAGCTTGAAGCTCTTGGATCTATCACTGCCAGCATAGTGCAATGGCAGTAACGTGGGAGCTTGGGATGATTCTCACCCTAAAACTGTTAATGTTTGGTAAGTACCTGTTGTGTACCCAAGAATGTAGGTTCAAAACTAACTTACAATTCTCATACTTAGAGAAATTTACCACCAAGAGGTTCAAGTCGTTACGTACACACCTTATGCATGACAATAGTATATTGATCTTATTGCCTAGTCTCTTTTATGGTCCTTAGACCCTTTGACATTAATCACTGATTTGGAGGGCACCGGGTTTGTATCCATGAGCTCTTGGCGTGAATTCTTCACATGTTTCACCCTCGATTAACCTGGTCCCATATCAGATAAGTGAGAATGTTAAAAACACATGCCCCCTGCAGTGAAGCCAAGTTAGGTTGGGCATGGCGTGCAAGTTCGACATCAGCTATTCCAAATTTCTTGTAGGTGTACAAACAAGATCACAGATAAATTTGATACTTCATTAATCTGAAATGATACTTGAACACGAGGGAAACAGACAACACATGGAGAGCTCTACATTCATACATACACCACCATCAGAATTCTCTGTGCATTCACTGTTTCTTACTCATGCATTCACTGACAGCATCAACAAAGTAACACTAAAATCCAGACCATCTCTTTTATCAACGAAATAGCTAGCTAGAGAGGTCCTTTCAACACAAAGAGCTCCATTATTTTTTTGTACTCTTTAATTTCTTGGGTTCCTCCTACCACATGCTACAAACAGTTTTTTTTTTTTTTTTTTTTCCTTTTCAGTTTCTTTTTTTTTTGGATACTTTTCTTGGCTTTCTTCTCCACATTTCTGATCTCATTCATTGTCTCTCAGTACTAATTTCTTATAATATCTAGAAATGATGGTTATTGCATGGGAAACAACCACAGGATGTGTGATCTGATATATAATAAGAGTTGTGTTGTGTTTTCATTCTTTGTGCTTGTACAGTGGCTCTTTGGATCTGTTGTGAGTGTTGTAGTTGAGCTGCACCTTTCATTTCCTCAGCTTTTCTATTCACAACTGCCATCCTCTTCAGCAACTTCTCTTCTAGATTTGATCTCATCTTCTGTATTTTCACCTGAAAATTAAGAAACACACAACAGCTTCTTCAAAACAGTTATTGCAGAAGCAACCATTTCCCCCAAAAAAAGAGTAAAAATGTCATGTCCACTTATACGTGGGAAAAATGTTAAATTTTGAATAGTGCAAGCGAAACATTACAAATCTTTATAAGTTATCACCATGCAAGGACACCAAAAACAAACAAACATCCATCCATATTGAATTAAAACTCAAAACAAAAATGTTCTGCGAACCAACCCTCTCTTCTTTCAACCCAATCCAATTATTTTATCATTTTATATATAGTAAGGCTTCACATCGGACTCATAACTTAAAAATTGACTCCTTGTATGAAGTTTTTGGTGAGGAAATGATACCTTTATTGTGAAGGGTACACAGCATACAGAAAAGCCAATAAAAATAATGGGGTGATAAAAAAATTATTTAGTAGAGAGGTTTTTGGGGCTCAAGAGAAGCATGCATGCATAAAAGGGAAGTAATGGACCACAGGCCTTCTGACTAGTCAACCTGATACAGCCAGCCACATTGATGATACCAATAGAGAAGTATTTAAATTATAATTGGATAACATTAACAAAGTGCGTTATTAGTTTCATAGTTGCCAAGGAATATTCAATGCTGATGGTGCTATTCCCTCCTTCCTAACCCATTTTAAAAACTGATCCCTAAACACAACTTCCTGATATATTCAATTAAATCTAGTTTGCTATAACCACTATTAATAACATCTTCACAATTTCATCAATTTAAAGTAAATTCTTTGTGATACTACTTTTGATTATTTGCTGAAGCTGGAAACTCTACGGTGTTGAAAAACCATGTACATATTCCTACTCATATCTGTTGTAGCACTATGGTGGAGCTGTATGCCACTGAGACAGCTTCTTGCAGATTTTGGTGAATGGCTGAATTTTTTATGACTCACTCATGGCTGTGAAGTTGGTAATAGGTGATCCAATTGGTCCAAGCATAACAGTTCAGGGGGTTGGAAGGCACTTTTTTAAGTAGGGAACTCAATCTATGTTGGAGATGTGGTTTGGTTTGAGCGCGCAAGCTACTCTCACATGGGCTAAGGAGTCGCATCAGTTGAAGCTAATAAACATTGAACACATTTTCAGTTTTTAACTAGGAACGAGGAATTTTGAGATAAAACCTTGCACCTAGATGCAACTAAGTTGAGGACAATATCATTGCATTGTGTGGTGGCACATGTCTGCGGTGGTGTCGGGGGCCTTTTTCTTGTGAATCTATAAGAACAAGGGATTACTAGGCAATTCTAGGGCTAAGAGATGGGAAACAAAGAGAGAAGTTGTTGGTCTATCAAGAAGAGAACAAAGAGAGATTGATTGTAATCTTCTTGTTCTTCACCAATATCATGAAAGGCTGGTCAATCACCAAGTGTGGAGTGGGCGATTTGGCAAAACAGCATAACTCCTTGTGTCTCGAGAGTTTTTCCTTACCTTGTTACTTTGCCCAGAGCTCGAATATAATCCTACGGTTTTCTCTTGGATTGATCAATCTATGTCTATCCAAGGGAGCAGTTTCATAACATTCTATTAGTACACCTAGCCACCAAACAATGTAATGGCCCTCTTTTGGCAGTTTCAATATATTGCTGACTTTTATAAAGAAAAATCCACTATTAAATCTTCCTTTTGCCCTGTATTGCTCAACTAAATTAAAGTTTTCTCCAAATGCATGTTAATTTTACTGCACTCGCATTGTTTTCACTTAGGATAACATTCGGATTATACACTGTTAGTCGAAGTGACAAATCAAGGATGGTGTTCAATCTAGCAGGTCATTTAGCCCTGATATATCTCGACAAGGATATTTTTGCCAGCCAATTCTTATGGAAAATGTTGGGATACATCACATACTTGTATGAAGATGATACACTCAAAGTATGAAAGAAAACAAACACAAACGACCATATCGCACACATTGCACTTGCTACTAGAAGCTATTAACATGTCCAACAAAGAATGCCAATGGAGTACCAGAGCTTTGCCTGTGGTGGCGGATGGAATCACAGGTCCCCTGCTGGCGGCATTTGGGATGGAGGGGTTAAGGGATTTAAAAATATATAAAAAAAATTAAAATAATAAATAAAAAAATAAAAAGTCCAACAAAGAATATCATGGTATCGAGTTTCAATAAATTGAGTAGCAAATTATTTAGAAGAATGTATGAGACATTTTAGAAAGATGAGAGTGATAACGATGATTGAAAAATCAACAAATGGTAAATTGAGTTACAACTTCGGGCCAATGAAAAGATTTACAAAATGGGAAAGAATCTTCATCAAGATGCACTAGAAGAAGCAGAAAGCAGTAGGCAAGTTTTGAAGCTTATCATACTAACTACGGGTGGGCATCCCATCCCGATCCCGATCCCATCCCAATTTTTTCGGGTCCTATTGGGATTGATCAATCTCATCCCAATCCCGTCCCGTCCTGATCTAGAGTGGGATGAAGATTTCCAGTCTCACTCATCCCGTCCCATCCCGAACCGATTTTTTCTAATATTTAATATGAAATATGTAGCATGAAAATTTAACACACATCTTGAGGCAATGTGGTGATGTTAATTTCTAGCGTATTAACCTTTTATTATCTTGGAAAAGATTGATTTCAGACTCCAATAATGTATCATGATATTGCTTATCCAACCAATGTATTTCTTTGTGTTTGGATAAAAAAAAAAAAAAAACGTTCACTACACTACATGGGTAAGCTGCAAGCTTAGGTGAATAGCTTAACATTAGGAATAGAGCTAAAAGTTCAAAGTTCCCATTGACTTCATGATATCCATTTTGAAAGTGACCTACCTTTACTTGGTTTACCCAACGTAGATCTTCAGGGAAACGTTCACAAGCACATCCTCACAAATGAGTTCTTATAGAGGTAAAACCTCCTAGGCATTTATCATGAACCAGAATCACTTGGATCATGAGTTCTCTTAATATGAGACAAATGATGCTTTGAGAAGATATAATTTTCTCAAGCAATACCTTGAGCTAGTTGTACACTCCATTAACTATATGCTGAAATTTTTTCCAAAATTTTCAATCTTGCATATTAAATTTTCAATCCAAAATTTAGTATATGCTCATCCCATCCCGTCCTAAATCCGTTTGGAATGGGACGAAGTCGGGATGAGGTCTATCCCGTCCCGTCCCAATCCCGAACAAACGGGATGGGATAGGGATGAGGTCCATCCCATCCCTTGCCCACACCTAAAACTAACTAGTCACAAAAACAGTACAAAGTAGAAAAACCAATTTAGTATGTACCTCCAGCTTTCTTGATTGTGCTTCAGCTTTTGCATTCTGGAGGTTCACCCAAGCTTGAATCCTTGCTGCTTCCCTTTGATACCTGCCAGTTCAAGGTCAGTTCAAGGTCAGACACAGAGACAAGTAAGCCAAGTTAGACATCAAACAAATTAAGATAAACTGTCAATAAAAACCCAGACCCATTAACTATCACATTCTCCAAAATATTGAATTGTTAGAAGTACTTAACAATGTACATTAATTAAAACAACTCAGGATCTTGAACAGAAGCCCGGCGACACTGGGAAGAAGGGAGACACACACAGACACCTAACAACAAATTTACCTGATACAGGACTTAATTCTTTCTTCTTCTTCCCATGCGGAAGCTCCGGACTCGGCTGCGATGTTAGTGGCACGACATCCCTTGCCAATGTCAAAATGTCTCAAGCTCTTTGATATCTCTGCTTCCTCCTCTTCTCTTGAACTCCAATTAGACACAACAGAATCAAATTGTGTACCAAGCTCAAGCTCAAGCTTTGCAAAATGGCATTCCTGAAGCTCAGCAATATCGATCGCAGCAGTGTTTGCTAAGGGGCCTGATATGTTAGCAGGAGTGTTATGCCTTGCTGGGGATGAGATTTCAAATGGGGTGTGGCATCTTGAAGTGGTTGAACTTCCAAGAGGAGTCATCTCTGTCCCTACATCTCTATGTTGAACTGGAGGAACCACTTCTGTACAAGCATTTTTCATTGTTTCACAAATTGTGTTCCTAAATACAAACTTCTCTTTTGTTGGCTCAGAATATTTGTAATTGGAAAATTTTGGCTCCACAGTGTCGTCTGTAAACTTATCTGCATGTAATACATCCATTCCATTGGATGGTTTAGGAAATCATAATGATCAAATAATCCATTAAAAAGAAAACTACTACTTTGCCTTTAGGATTTATTATTAAAAAAAATTACTAATTGAATAAATCTGGTCCTGTGCTGTCTCTACTATTTGCAGATCAATACAATTCCAAAGAGAAGTTGTAAGTGGGGTTTTTACTAGTAATTAACCCTTAAACTGTCTTTAACTCTTTATAACAGAACAAATTTTGAAATGCACATTGTGATTTTACCTCAAATACCAAAAGTTGAAAAATCCAAAATGCGTGTACTCAGAACAAAGAAACAAAATAAAATCAAATCATACGGTAGCAAGTAAGTAAGCAAAAGTAAGCAAGAAAGGCTGAAAATTTAATAATCACATTCTAACCTTTCAGAAGCACTTGAGCAGACCCACCACCATGAAAAGCTGAACTTGGTTGGTCCAATGGCACACAAGCTTGAAAGTTTGAAAGTGCCATTGAGAAGTTGTAGTCACCTCCTTTTGGCTGAAAAACATCAATTTGTTGCTTAGTAATCTTTGAAGAGGATGGTGGTCTGATGAGATGATGAGCATTTGGAGCAAGGCCAGGGGAGTCATGGCCAGAGTTAATACTACTACTGATGAGCCATTTCTCTGCGTCATCCCACTTTGAAGGGAAGCTTTTTCTTGAGAGATTCCCAACACTAAAGCAGAAAACAGGTCTACCAGGAGTTGGTGGAGCTTCTAAAGATCTCTTGTGTTGTTGTTGTTCAAGAAAGTCTCTACTGCTGCTTTCAATGCTATTGCTCTTGCTACCACTACCACTACTTGTCATTGGTAATGCCTTGACAAACTCAGAGGTTTCTTTGAGATTCAGCTTGCAAAGCGGGTCATCTGCAAATGGGTTTTCTTTGCTTTTCCTGTAAAACCCACTGTTCCCTCCCTCTGTTGTCGATGATTCCTGAAATCAAATGCACAAAATGAAATGAAAATTTATCCAACTAGGACAACGAAGGAAGGATAAAATGCAAGAGAAGAAAACCTTCCATTTATTTAGAAAATTTACCTTATTAGATAAAATGAAGGATGGGGATTTCAAGTATGTTGGGGTCTTGAGATCCATGGTTGTCATGAGATTAGAAGGTATTACCGATTTGGGGATAGAGGGTGACTCCCTTGTTTCTTCAACTGGGTTCCCTGATATTTGTATCATTTGCTTGCTTTTATGTGAAAAAAATAAAAGAGCTTTGTCTTGTGAAAATAACTTGGGTCACTGTTGACAACTACTGTTGCTGAATAATGGGAAAATGTTTGGCTACTAGCTCATTTACCGATTCTTGTCAAAATGCTATTTTTTTCTGTAAAACCAAACCAACCTAAGTTGAATCCAGTGAAGGTGATGAAAGTGTTAATTTTTAGGAGTAGAATTTATGAGAGAAGAGAACAAGATTAGCATAGCGGATGAGCTGGTCATAAACGAAAATTCTAGGGAGCGAGGGATGGTGATGAGCTGGTCATAAACGAAAATTCTAGGGAGCAACCACTCATTCCCTCGAGATGCGCATCCTAGCTTATCACGAGGGGAATGAGTGGTCGCTCCTATCCCCCGCTTCCTAGAAGGGCGTGGTCATAAAAAAATGAATGGGTATGAAGCAGCTTTGGGAGATGTAGTAGTCAGACTCGGACCCCAAAAGTCAAGTGAACTTAACCAAGTGACTATAAAATTCGAATAATTTTGTTTTATCCAAACAAGAGGAAAAAAAAACATGTAAAGAGGAAGCACTCATGTTGTATGTTTTGAATTTTGGGAAGGTTCTTTGTTTGTCTGATCCACAGTCCACACTACACATGATAAATCACAGGCAACTGTTGCAGTTGTACAACTTAACAAGCAAAGCAAGTAAAGTGTGACCTAGCCAGCTCTTGCTTTCATGCAAAGATGCTTGTGCCCTTGTAGTGCCACTCTTGGGTCGTGTATTTGTCACTAAATTTTTATCTATCAAAATAAATTATGTACTATTTAAGGATTGTGATTTTGCGAATTTTTTTTTTTTTTCAAATTGTGAAAAAAAAAAGCCGAATGAAAATAAATTTACATTTTTTAAAGGGTTTTTCGAAAGATTTTGAGGTTTTTTTTGTAAATTTCAAGGTTTTTTCATAAAAATACCAAATCAGCTACTAAATTTAATATTTTTTCAAAATATTTCGGAATTTTTTCGTAAATTTTGAGTTTTTTTTTCTAATTATCATTCATTCTAATTATTTATTGATTTTTGAAATCACTCCCTATTTTCCTAATTATCACATCTTCTACTTATATATTGATTTTTTAAACTACTCCTTAAGTTTCTAATTATAGGCATTTTAGTTTCATTGAATGTGTTTAATACATTTATTTACTTGCATATTATTTATTCACATATTTAATATACCCTCAAAATTCATTATATATTTCATTTATATTCGAAATTTTTACGTTTTTATTTACACATCAAAATATTTCTTAAAATCAGGAAACTGAAATTAACTCGAAAAATGAAATCACAATCCTTGGTACTATCTACTATTATTTTTAATTCAAAAAAATCTAAATTATTCTCACCCTATAAAGTTGAGATACCAAAACCAATTAAGATACAATCCTCACTAAATTGAGTATCATTAAACTCCAAAAAATTGGTACAAAATTAAATTTACATGAAAGTGGTCAACAATTTATGAACTAAACTAATCTGGACCATTTGATCAACCCAACTACTTCATGGGCATTTATTGAATCATCAAATGGCCTAGCCCAACTCAACTATGGTGAAAGATTGAGGTCCAAGTCCAGCTCACCACTGGAGGGCATTAGCAGAATTCCAAATAATGGAAAATGATAAATAAATAAATATTGTAATAAAATTTTGACTGGTAAGACAAATATACCCTTTTACTGTTCATATACTATTGGTTTGTGTCGTATATAGTTAAAAATATGGAGAGTAATGACGTCATTCAAATAGAAGAAAGTTGATAGAAAAGTCGATAATAATCGCTAAGGAAACCAATGGCATGACAGCTCAACAGTTGGAGCTTGGCGGATGGTACCACTTGGTCTTGGGTTCGAACCCAGCTTGCGACATCTTTATCAATTTATGGTGTGTTGACCAATTCTGGTCTTTAATGGGTTCTAGGATCCTATAAAAACCCTGCTCGCCTTCCAAAAATAATAATAATAATCGCTAAGGAAATTTATCATTTGCCTCTGGTCACTGTTTATATAATATTGATTTCTCCTATGAATAGTAAAATTTGTGAATGGCGTTTTAGACATTCCAGAAAAGATATATGTAGCAAAATCACTTTTGAATTGCAATTAAAAAGAATTTTTTTTAAACAAAAGAAAGGTGGATTACTACAAAGAAATGTAGGGTGAAAATATGATGATGGGATTTATTAAAATCAAATGGGTTGGGTCATATGGTAATGGGTTATTGACATCATTGGGCTAAGTGGTGTAATTGGGCTTAATAACCTGATATAATTGGCTTGAAAGTGGATGTGGAGAGCGTTTTCGGGATTTCAAATGACAGACGGATATACGAATTCACTTTTGAATTCCAATTATTGATAGAGACACCTGTATTTATTTACATACTATATGTTACACTAAATAGAGCATATGTTATAAATATACAACAACATAAACATGGTTGCCCCACCTAATACTCATTTATGATTTATCCACGTTATTCAATGCTGGTCCAAAGTTTCACATTTTGTTCAACAAACACCTAATAGAATTTTAACCATTTAATCTATCTGGACTATATAACGAGAGAAACCTCAAATGAAGAGTGAAAATGTAGTCAACTCTAACTTTTCTTTCCCATTTTGCGCTCCCAATTTCATAATATTAACAAATACAATTAAAAGGAGGGTGAACGACGACTAAGGGTAATTTTGTACATTTAACAATTAATGATAAACTTTATAAGATGAACAATGATTTTTTTGGATTCCAAAAATGCCTTCTCAAGTTCATATTTTTTGTAATTAAAATCGGAAAATACTAGTAAACCAAGTTTTTGCAACGAAGATGTTGTATCGTGCTATTGAAATAATGATGAAAGCCCCAAAGTATTTATGTGTATCTCGAAGTTGTAAAAATCCTCTGGTGATGTCACATCATCGTGGTTGCAAAACCTGGTTCCCTAGCCTCGCTCATTAAAACCAAAAAGTGGATGAACAAAGACAAAGGTAATGGTGTACATTTAACAATTAATTTGAATATAGTAATATTAAACTTTACTGGTGAACAATTATTGTCTCCCACTTTAACTTTCATTCCCTATTTTGCCCTCATAATTTATTAATATTTACAAGTAAAATCAATAGGTATGTGAACAGTAACAATGGGTGTTTGTGTCTTTCAAATGAAAACACTATTACACATTTTTACCATTTAACCTCCCAAATTCATACTATTTACAATTAAAACCAGTTCCTCTAAATATTTATTAATTACACATAAGCCCCTAACATAATATATTGAAAGCCCTCCAATTATCTATAAAGTATAAACTATAAATATGGCTTACATCTAACTATTGAATTTCTCATTTTCTCTCCAAATTTCATGTACTTTTCAATCTAATCGGCCCCTCTTAACTATTGATAAATTATACTTAAGCCCCTAACATTATTTAAAGCCCACATTATTTATAAAGTATACATATAAAAAAACCCTAACATCTAAATTTTTTATTTCACATTTTCCCCTCCACATTCATATTTTTACAATCAAAATCAACTTCTCTCGAACATTGATTAATAATACATAAGCCTCTAACATAGCTTACTTGAAGCCTTCTAATTATTTATAAATTACATATGGGCCATTAAATTATAAATAGTTATTTTGTTTAGAAGTTAAATAACAATTTTCGTTTATTATTGAATTGTTGTAAAAAAAATATTAAATATACGCGCACGTAGAGTGCGTCGACACCCTAGTCACTAGATAAAGCCTGGTATGATCAGTTCATGGTTGCATTATGGAAGGAAATGCACGTGAAATTGTGTTTCCTAAAACATGAAGAATGAAATAAACTGATGGTGTATTTGATTTTTGGAAAAGTTTTCTTTGGAAAAAAATTTCATGGAAAAAAAACATCAAAATAAAAATGAAACACCCAAGAGTAAGATGGAAACACCCAAAAATGAAACACTAATGAAGTAAATACTACAAACGTATAAATAAAAAAGCTCAAATAAGATTGAAATAAACAAGCCCAAATGAGATGGAAATCTCTCTTTTCATTCATTGTTTCTTATACTATTATTCTTCTATTTTTTTATTACATCATAGGAATGATTCCTTATATATAACATACATGCAAGAGAGGCATGAGGTGGTGATGCCACAATGTTACCATTTCATGACACTTAGCTCTCATATTAGCTAATGTCATATCACCTCAAAAACATGAGATGGATATAGAAGAGGTGGACATCCACAAGGTTCTACAATACTCTCCCTTGGATGTTTATCACACGTTGTTTCGTAAAAAAAATTGTACTATAAAACCCAATGAAAAATCTTGGACAAAAAGAAAAGAGTACAATATTCTTCATGAATATGTTATGCGTGCATAACGATGTCTCGTTAAAACCTTGACAAGAAAACCCAATGGATAAAACCATGTCGAAGGAAAAATAGTACCATGTGCAATATTAATGTGGCATACTTTCAAATGCTCCTGGTTAAATATTATGCTGGATATTCTCCTTGATAATGACTTTCTTCATGATATTTGATGTTGTCGTTTTTCGCTCCCTGCTCCGATTTGGTTCTTGTTGACATGTTGACCTGCACAAGTAACACACTGAGCCACAGACCACCGTTGTGGTGGCTGATGACACTCCGATGCTAAAGTCAGACAGGGGCTCTGAGGAAAGTGTAATGTTGTAACAGGGAATTTGTAGCGTACCAACCTCATGTCTTATTTATACTGCAAGGAGTCATGGTTTAACCAGGTCATCGTAGGTGTAGATTAGGGATGAGATCTTCGTGGAGATTCCTCTATAATTAGGAGTCGTGTTGTAGAAGGGAAGTTTTCTGTTAGTTCTGGGTGCCTAGATACACGGGAGATAGTTCACAATCCAAGAGCATTCCGTAGAAGGGAGTTTCCTTGTGTGGAAGATACTCTGATGTTTGCTTCCTAGTTGGGATTAAAGAGCAGCTGTAGTTGCCCGTCCAAAGCAGATACTTGCCTAAGGAGGGCTTACGGGTATTGAAGACAACTGTGAGACGTGTAGGCCTAGCGCGTTGTGAGAGTCCGAGTCCACCTGGCGGACTGAATTGAGCGGGCTTACAACCGCTTGGGCCTGTACAGTGTTGGGTTGATGCTAGGGTCCGTATTTCCTCGAGATTATCACGACACGTGTACGGCTCATGGGTGTAACCGTTTTTATGTATCATCAGCTACTCCCCCGAGTTAGTGAGCCATCACATCGGTTCGCTAAGTCATCTCTTGAAGGGATGCGCCGCTCATGATGATTGAACCTGAATCGTTGCTTGAGCCGCACGCCACATTAATGGCACGTGCGTCGGTTCGGCGAAAAAAGGCGGAAAACCATATTCTATTTAGACCATCTGCAGTGCAAAATCTAATTATTCTACTTTGTTCACTTTCGAAGATATTGTTCTAAAAAGATCATTTGCCTTCTTCATGGCTCAAGAAAGCCTTCTTGATGATGCTGTTTTGGCTGAGGCCCTGAAATTTTTTTAAGACTGGTTGTTGTCCGAGGCTAGTCTTGCAGAAATTCGTACGAAGTTTGGGGTTCTTGAGGACCTGCCATTGTATCTCCTAACGGGCGACCAGACGCCTGTGTTACCTCCTACCGGTTTCATCTGTTTACATCGTGGGATGCTCCAAACTGTAGTGCATTTTCTGGAACTGGGCGTGATTTGGGAGTTCTTGGATCTCTTAGGGATTTCTCTGGCTCAGTTAGGGCCTAATGATTATGGGATCATCCTCATGATTCTGCTAAGTGCCAAGGAGGCTGGTGTTAGTGTGACTTCGCGGGTGATCTAGTTGTTGACCTCTCATTGGCTGAAGAACAATGCTATCTATAAGATGAAGTCGCCGAAGTGCTTCGCTAAAATGCCTGATGATTTCAAGTTCTGGCAGAAGTACTGCTTCTTGGCTCTTACAGATTCGAAGTATTTTCGGTGCAGGGGTCGTCCACTTGAGCTACATTTCAGATCGTTCCGTAAGTTCAATCCCTTTCTCGCGATTTTGATATCTTGGTAGCGAGCCGACTGCTCATTACTTGTGTTCCCTTGCAGGAAGGTTTCCTATTATTCCTCTCACCTTAGAGGAGCAAAAAACCATGAAAACGTTCTGTGTCATACCGCAAAGGAAGTCGGTCAATGTCATAAGAGTTTTCATTTTCATCCGTAGTGGGCTGTGGGACAACTGTCACGTTGCCCCCATTCTGTATCGCGAGTTGCGCATTAAGTTGGAAGATGAGACCCCTTCTAGGAAAAGAAAGGTTGTTGGGGCCAAAGTTCTTGTTCTGTCCGTTGTGGAGAAGCCATTTGAGATGTTTGCTTCCTTCATGAGGAAGAGTACTCGCATTAAAGTTGGGCCATCTTCAGCACGAGCCGCTCAAGGGAGAGAGGAACGTGAGTCTGCTAGGCTTGTTGAGGGGGAGACTGATGTTTTCGTCTTGGAGAGAGACTACCTGCGGTTGGCAGGAGTCATGGACAGGTCGAACCTTAGTGATATGCAGGTCGTGGATCTGAATGACCGTCTGGTGTGGGTTGCAATGGCAACTTCTGATGGTGCTGATTCACGAGGGAGCATTGTTGTTGGAGGTTCCTGTGAAAATTTACCTGAGGTGGTGGAATCTGATCGCCCTATTGTTGATTCGCCTGAAGGTGGCCGCAGTACCGGTCGTGTCTTTTGTAGTCCGCATTGTTCACCGTCTCGTTCTAGGCCACAATTGGAAGTGTTTGAAGGTCTCCTTTGGATAATTTGCTCCTTTCTCTCCCTCCGGATCCCATTGAGCCGTCGCGCAATAAAGGGTCGATTGTTCTTGACAAAGGAAAGGCCACAGAGGAGAGTCTAAGGACGGTGGCAACTGTGAAGGGCGGCGCCAGCGGAGTTCCCGATCAGGGAAAGCTTCACCCATACACACGGATAAACTTGTTTTCACCTGACTTGGTAAAGATGAGCTCACAAGTCTGGCATCAAGAGGTGGATATAGAGTATGCTTCGAGTAAGCACATAAGCAGGCGCCACAACTGGTGCATGGATCATGCTCCAAAACCCGAAGATGACACATTGGAAGGATGCATGGATAAGGGTCTGAAGTACCTTATGCTGGGTATGTCTCATATGAGCCACACAGCCATTGCTGGAATGGAAGTCGAGGCGGCTCCTGAGAGAGTATATACCTTGGAGCGTGTCTTCTCTCACATGCAATTTATGTATTCTGATTCGCTATGTGAAATCGAGCGGCTTAAGAAGCAAGGTGAGGAAAAGCGTTTGGATCAGTCAACTGTGGTCGCTGAGGCTCAGGGGGTTCATCTGGAGGACCTCGAGCGTAGTCTGACAGAGGCGGTGTCAGAAAGGGACAGACTCAGGCAGGAGTTGAGCCAGGTCTGTTGAAAAGTCGAGGTTGCGCAGGATGTTGTGGCTAAGGCATGTTCTGAGCTGCAGTCTTTAGTTGAAGAGAGCGCTTCGAAGGAAGCTGAATGGGCTGCTGAGAAGCAACGGTTGGGATCCGATACGGAGTACTACTCCCATGAGGTGAGAAAGGCTGAGAACCAACTTGAACTGAGGTGACATGAGCTTAGTGCTGTGAAGAGCAGTCTCAGGTTGACACGCTAACTGGCAAGTTGGAGCTACCGAAGCGCGAACTTGTTGACTTGAAGGTGCAAGAAAAATAACTTCTTCAGGAGTAAGGCAAATGCGAGTTCCGCTAGGTTGTATATGGCTGGCTGGAGCTGTTGGCACTGATGAAGGAGGATCATCCGGAGTGGGATATTGGCCGGTATAAGAAGATGTCATATGTTGATTTGTCTATTGCCTTTGCATCGTCGGATGAGGAAGACAATGTGGGCCTTTATACGTAGACCGCGGCGCGTGTGGATGCTATCCATGTTCCATCTTCCACTAGGCTTAGTTCTTCTGTTTTTGTACCTTCTCCTAGTAGGGAGTAACCTTGGTGCGATTGCACCCTTTTAGTTTTGACCGTTAATGAAAATAGTTTTATTAGTAATGTGTTTGTTGTCTCTATTGTATGTTTTTTTTTCTTTTGCCTTGTCGTCTTGCTTAGGCTGGTTTAGTCAATATGACGCTTGACTATTCTGTCTGCAATAGAGAGCTTGACCGCTTTGTATTGTAAATGACTCGGGGTCGTTATTGCGTAGCCATATTTGATAGTGGGCATGTTGCGCATAGTTTAGCTGGGGGGTTGCTCGCGCTGAGTCTTGTTCCCGAGGTAAGCTGCTTGAGACTTATCCTGTCTGTCCAACCGGTCGGCCGTAGTTGATGTTAAGAGCGAGTTGCAATGGTTGAGCGCATGTGTCTGAGTGTTCATGCCGAGTCAGACGTCGTAAGCTCGGGCTGGCATCCTAAATAGCTTTTATCTGGGCACTGGCCGTACAATCTTTGTATCTGCGCGAATGGCATTCGCAAATATTAGGATGTCAGTCTGTTTGAGCGTGAAGACACTGATTTGGCTAGATTCATGTTTGGCGACCAGGCTGAAGAGTAGTGGTCTCGTGGCAAGTTGTTGGGATCAATGCGGGACTGACTAGGCTCCCACCTTCCGAATCATGTATGACCAAGCAAAGTGGGCTACGGATTTGGGAGTAAAAGTTTGGTGACCAGGCTGAAGAGCAGTGGTCCCGTGGCAAGCCACCGGAATCAGTTCAGGGCTGACTAGGCTCCCACCTTCCGAATCGTGTATGACCAAGCAAAGTGGGCTACGGATTCGAGAAGTAAAAGTTTGGCGTTTAGGCTGAAGAGTAGTGGTCCTGTGGCAACTCGTCAAAATCAGTTCAAAGCTGACTAGGCTCCCACCTTTTGAGCCGTTTACACCCTTCCCGCGCGGTGGGGGCTATGAATTCGAGAAGTGTTTGACGACCAGACTGAAGAGCAGTGGTCCCTTGGCAAGCCATCAAAATCAAATCAGGACTGACTAGGCTCCCACCATCCAAATTATCTACATCTGAGTGCACCAAGCTACAAATTTGGGAGGGTTCGGCGACCATGCTGAAGAGCAGCGGTCCCATGGCAAACCGTCGGAATCAGGTCGTGGCTGACTGGGTTCCAACCTTCTAAACTATCACACCCTTGCAGCGCAGGCTACCAGTCCAGGTTTGGTGATTTGGCGGCAACGCTGAAAAGTAGTAGTCCCGTGGCGAGCCATCAAAATCAGTTCGGAACTAACTAGGTTCCCACCTTCCAGACTATCTACACCCTCGCAGTGGGGGCTACAAGTCCTAGTTTTGATCATAATCTTTCGTTGTTAGTCGTCACCAGCTAGGCTTACCTGATTAGGTTCGGCGATCATTGGCCGCAAGAGGGGGCAATAATCCCTGGCAAATCGTCATTATCAGGCATGATAACGCTAATTAGACTCCCACTTCCTAATCCGTCGATGCCCACGCTGAGCAGACTAGGTGTCGGGTTGAACCAGAAGCTGTCGTCATCAACTTTGGCGAACTAAGCTTTCATGGTTTGAAAAGAAATTCCGCCTATTAGAGGGAGTGTGAATTTAGTGGTAGCATAGTGTTGACGAAGCTACCTCGAATCAACTGGTGATCTATAGGTACAATCCGTATGTCAGGATCTGCTAGGATCTCTTAATGTTCATGCCAAGCATGCAACAGAATGTTGTTTGAATAATGGGTCGAGCCCATGGGCCCCCAGATGAGGGGCTAGGGCACAGTGTGTTGTGTGTATGGCGTAAATCGCGTGGTAACACGTATACAACATAGGTTGTGTGACGGTTGAATATCGGTTATTCCCCCTTAATTGATGGGGTTGGGTGCAGCGCCATTAATTTGAATGACATAGTCTGCGCAGTATCCTTGGGAACCGTCATCTCCTCATTTTCCATACCGCATTGAATGTTTGACAACTACTGTTGGAGTGCCCGCTTGGCGAACCATCATGTCTATATAATGGTGTTTTCCAATCGTTGTAGGCACTATCTTTCACAGAGCTTATCTTCTGTAATGTTCTCGCTTGAAGATGATGTTTTGGGTTTTCCAAAGGCTGAGGAAAATGCTTTGGGTTTTCCAAAGGCTGAAGATGAATCTCTGTTTCTGGAGTCTCCGAATGTTCTGACATTTGCGCTGATCAGGCATAGAGATAGTTGTCGTTATGCGTGGTCACTTGATATGGGTGGGCATGTAGTTGATCCGCTGTGGTCTCATAATTTCTTCTCATATTGCGGAGAAGTAGTATGGATTCTCTCCCAAGGGAAGAGTTTGTCTTTTATGTGCAGGCGCCTTATCATTGTTCCTGAATGTTTGATCTTAGAGATAGCATCTGCGTCCTACTCCGTGGTGGTCGCCTCCGCTACTTCTCGATTAACCCCGTCGTTTCGCCTTGCGCTGGAAGTCTGCATCTGGGTTGAGGCGGAGTTGGACATGGCTTGTCGGAATGGGCCATTGATTGCCAAATATTCTTGCTTTCCTTGCGTGAGAAGGTATATGCGATTCGAGCTCACCTGATACTTGTCCCAAATTCACAGAGTGTGTGAGTTGGACTTCGAATTTTGGCCGGTGCTCCTGGTTGCCGATTTTGTACCACCTCATACCATATTTGAAGGGTATGTCTGTGGGAGCATTCGCACATGATGCTTTTCTCCAGATCTTGCTCAATTTAGTCTTCTTCGGATGCCTCTCGTAGTAGAATTGTTTAAACGAATCTTTTACTTCATGTAGCACTGTATTAAGATGCTTGTAGAATATAGTCTTTTGTATCTGCCTCAAGACGCTTATTGTTACATCTTTCCAATAATCAACAGAGTTTGTTTCGTAATTCTTCCTTTATTTCTTAAATGATTGCAAATCACATAAGCTTTTTAAGAACTAAAACTCAATATTGATTATGGAAAGGGAAACAAACAACTTAAAACAAACTAACTTTTGATGGAGAGAAACTTATCTTGGCCTTGAAGTGAATTCACGTTGGTGGGTGGTGGATCCTGTCGCGTGAGAGCCCTCCACCGCCTTGGTGATCCGCTGTATTTGGGATGCCAGCGTATCAATTCTGGGATCTGTCACTGCTGCCGTTGGCACAGAAGCGTGAGTTGGCAGCGCGTGCATGATAGGGGCTGTTGAAATAGAAAGTATAGGGATGGCCAGAACGTTTGACGTGTCCCCTGGTTTTCCATTGTTACATGACTTGGTGGTCACCATTTCTCTGTGTGTTTGAAAGGAGACGACACTTAGGGTGTGTTTGGTTGCATGAAATCCTATGCCATGGGAATCCATGAAGGGACCCCTATATTTTAGGCTAATTGAGGTATAACTCCACATGCATTATTTGATTTTGTTATCAATGGTGGGAATGGAAGTCTCATGAACATGAGAATTCCACTATTTGGTCCCCCAAGGCATGTGATTCCCATGTTCATGAGACTTCAATTCCCACCATTGATAACAAAATCAAATAGTGCATGTGAAATTATACCTCAAATTAGCCTAAAATATAGGGGTCCCTTCATTCTATCACGGGTGGTTATAAAAATAGGTGCTTGGTAAAATTTACATAAAGCGGTTATGGAATCAAAATGCATAGCCTCTGCATTTTCATGTTATGCGATCCTACATTATTATACGGGATAAAATGTCCTGAATTCTTTTGCAGAGAACTCTCACATTCACTTGTTGGATTGTAGTTCTTAATAGAGTCCATATTTTTAAAAGTTCTTATTATTATATGAAACTCAATAGAGTCCATACTAGGTAGAACTCAATATAGTACACATTTACAAGAGTTTATTTTAAATAAAACTCTTTCCAAGAATCTTTATTTTTCTTACATATTATTCAGTTACATATTTGAAGAAAATATATGTGAATAATATATATGGGAAAACATAAGGTATGTGAAATGCATGCCAATGTAAAAAAACACAAAAAAAACTAAAAATTATGGAACTAGCATTGTTTTTCTCTGATTAATACCAAGCAACTGCAAAATAATGCATTGAAAACTAATGCATTTGCATGACTTTGCAAAATGCATTTTTTTTACAATGTACCAAGCGGAGCCTAGATCGAATCTGTTTGACTTCAACCACATGGTTATTCTAAGTTCATGTGGGTAAAAGAATTCTATTGAAATGTGTTTCGTTCGATCTCCTTTGGTGAAGCCTTCTGGAATTTAAACAATACATGCAACATTATTTTCACATATTGTAGTCGGCTGATCAATAAGCAAGGGCAATTGACAATTATTTCTTATATGCTGAATTAATGATCTGAGCCAAACACATTCTCGTCTAGCTTAGTCAAGAACAATAATTTCATAATGATTTGATGAGATAGCCACTAATGTTGTTCAGTAGATTGCCAAGAAATAATTGTGCTGCAATTTATAAATACATGTCTGTGAGCTAATAGATTCATAGGAAAAAAAAAAAAGCTATATTAGGTCTTCTACATTGTGCAAACTATAACAATGCACACTTAAATATGGCAGTTCATGTCATGACCAAATATCTCTTAATTTTCCTCCTTTGGTCTATATCAATATTTATTTAAATTGAAAGACTGTACAACCATTGGTGTACTAAGTGGATGAGATTTGTTCAAATTAAAAAGTTTAGATCTTTTCTAGTATATCGAGACAGATGGATCAATATTTCACTAGTACTTTGCTCAATATGTAGGCTGATGCAATTTTTTTCCAAGGCCTTTCATTTTAAATTATTTCTTTAAACAATTAGCAACATTTTAATGTCTTCGGTAGATCCTATAAGATGTATATCATCTACATAAACAGCTGCTACGACAAAACCAGTAATAGATTTCATTATAAAGACATATGGGCAAATGTGGTTATTTGGATAACCTTCCTTACGCAAATATTCACTAAGACGGTTATACCATATTCTTCCTGATTGTTTCAAACTAAGGCACATCTTAGTTTTATCAAGTAAGTATTTCTTGACTTTATCTCAAGCAAAATAAATTCTTTAGGGATTTTCATGTAAATATTTGAGTCTAAATCCCTATAAATAAGCAATTATGACGTCCATATGTCTCATATCAAGTTTTTCAGAAACTACAAGACTTATTAAATAACAAAATCTAGTCATATTCATAATCGGGGAATATGTTTCATAAAAATCAATATCCGGTTTCATCATGAACCCTTGTGCCAAGACTCTTACCTTATATATGACAATCTCATTTTGTTTTTTGATAAACACCCATTTGAAACCAACAGAAAATACATGTTTGGTGTTTGTATTATAGGTCCAAATATACCATGTATCATTATTGATGCAGTCATTTTTCGTTCCCTACTTTGACCTTGACCTGCAAACCCGTTGACTAGCAGAAGGAATGCACATGAGCCACAGACCACCGTTATAGTGGCCGATGACACTCTGATGCTAAAGTCAGACATGGATCTGAGGAAGGTGTAATGCTGTAAACATGAAATTTGTAGCGTACCTTAGTGTACCAACCTCATGTCTTATTTATAGTGCAGGAGTCCTGGTTCAACCAGGCCATTGATGGCGTAGTTTAGGGGAGAAGACATGCATGGAGATCCTTCTCTAATTAGGAATCATGCTCTGGAAGGAAGTTTTCATGTTAGCCATGTGCTCCTAGATACGCGGGAGATAGTTCCTATTTTCAGAGTAGTCTATAGGTAGAAGTCACCATATGTGATACGCACTCTGGAATATGCTTTCTAGTAGGAAGCAAATAGCCGCTATAATTGCCCGATCGAAGACGATCCTCGAGATGCTTTCCTTAATAGGGCTTACGAGTATTGAGGATAGTTGTGAGACATGTGGGCCTAGCAGGCTGTAAGAATTTGGCCCCGCTTGGGGAACTGCATTGGGCGGGCTTAGAACCGCATGGGCCAGATCAGTGTTGGGCTGACGCTAGGGCCTATATTTCCTCGAGATCATCATGACACGTGTACGACACAGATTTGGGACCATTTTGATGTATCATCAGCTACTCCCCTTGAGTGAATGGGGCGTTTAGTTGGTTCATCGACTCTTTAAAAAGCAACTGTATCATCGTGATGATTGAGCCTGAAGCGTTATCTCGAGTGGTGGACAACATTTATGAGTACACAACTGCTCAAGGAGAGAAGCTACGATTTGTCTTTTCTATAAATATTTTCTGCTTCAAGGAAAATTTCTTCAGTTCTTATCTATGTAATTTCTTCAAGAAATCGTGTTGCTGTAAAGTTCGATTTGTCCCTCTTATCAATGGCAAACAATGTTGAACTTTCTTCTAAGGATCTGCTGTCCTTCACTTGCCTCAAGCTCTTTGAGGATAGTCTGGTCGATGAAACTGAACTAATCAGGCTTCAAAGTCTGTATCATATTCCCGGGGATCTGGAAATCGTTCCGCATTCGGAGATTTGGCTCCATATACACCCCCTCAGGGGTATATAAGTTTGCACCGGGGCATGTTCAAGTCAGAGCTCTGATTCCCAGTATCGGATGACGTCTGGTGTTTCTTTCTCACTCTTCGCATGCCTCGAACCAAGCAAGTTCAAGGTTCTGATTGTGATTTTCCTGAAGGCGCATGATGCCGACCTTCATTTGACTTTGGCAGTAATCCATCATATGACCACCGGTTGGTTGGATGCTCGAGGCATTTACATACTGAATTGCCCTGTTTGTATGCGTTTAGTAGCTGATGACACTGAGCCTTGGGAGAGGTATTGGTTCTTGGCTTCGGTGAACTCTTCGTAGTTCAAGCTTGGGAGTCGTAGAATCCCAAGATACTTCCAGTTCAAACTTCGTAAGTGTCTTAGTTGTTGTTTATTTTTTCGATCCCAGATGTGATGCTAGTTTGATGTCATTTTCTTTTTTCAAGGAAGTTCGCAGTTCTGACTCTCACTGAGGAGGAGAGATGGATAGAGAGGGAGTTCATCAACATCTCATTGACGTCCGTCGAGGAGGTCATAATGCCAGGCAATGTTGTGCGTAGCAGGTTGCTACGGTGTTCTCATGACGTTCTCACTGCACTGAGTTCGTTGGCTGAAGGGGTTATCAATCATCATTTGAAAAAGAAGTCTGGCTATGCCTTGCCCGACCAGGGTAGCAGAATTGGAGGCGAGTATGCCTGTTGTTGTTCCGAGAAGGAGGTAGTCTTCTGATCGTGCGACCTCTGCCCTTGGGCTGTCGCATTCTGCTCAGGCGACAACTTCAAAGGGTCGTCGTCTTCTGCTTGATGCTGTTACAACCCCTATTGACTTAAAGGAAGAGAACATTGGTCCTCGCATTGACGTTTCACGTAATTATGAGTCCAAGGCAGACGTTCGTGTCCTTGAATCGTATAGTCCTATTACGTTGCATCCCGAAGCTTGCGGGCGAGTCCTTGCCATGGAAAAGGCCATCGCGGACTTGTGGATGTCTAATTTGGATGCTTTCTACCGAGTGGATTCCTTGACTGGTCAGCTGCAGAATGCCGGTACTACCGCAAACTTGGGGGTCATAAAGGACATAGTTTCTGCCTCTGAAGCGGAGTTTGCTGGAATAAGATCTCAACTAAGGTTGGCCAAGTCGGATTTTGCGTCAACCCGTGCAGAATTGGGACAAACTTGAGCCGAGTTGGAACGCTTGGAAGTGGTTGTGGACAGGTGGTCGTCTGATATGCAGGCCCAAGATGCTGAAAGGAGGCGGGCGGAGACATAATGGGCCGTCAAACGATGACAGCTGGAATTAGAGGTAGACGAGGGGCTTCGCCATGTTCGCAAGGCAGAACGCTTACTGTCAGATGAGCGTTCGTACTATGCTGCCTTGGTGGGTGCAGTGGATTTCAACACATCGGGACGAAAGTCGTTGATCTCGTCAAAGGTTATTTGGGGCAGATTAGAGCTTTCGGAGCTTATCAGATAAGAACACCCCGGTGTCGACCTTGACTTCGCCTGTTATAGGATGGCTGTTTAAGACCCATTTCTCGAAGAGAAGGTTCTGGCTCCACAAGACAAGTTGCTGAGGAGGCTGTTTCTCCTTAAAATAGTTGTAACTTCCCGGGACATAAAACACTTTTTTTAATGAAATTATTGTTTTGTCCTGTACTGTTAAGTTTTCTTTAGATGCTTTGTAGATCGTAGAATCTGTACTACCAGGCATAATTCCTACTTTTGTCAGTCGAGTTGTATCGAAACTGACTATTTTTGGCTGCTATTGTTTATTGGTGAGTTATTATGGTCCGCATATTGATCGTTTGGCAGGTCTTCGTTGTCGTGCATAAGAATGTCGAGAAGACATTGGCTTCATCGATCATCGCCGTTCGTGGGCGTCGGACTAGTTGTTGAGCACCTGAAGCTGTCGTCATCAGTTGTGGACTGATTGAGCTTACCAGGTAAATTCGGCGATCATTATCTGTTGGAGAACAATGGTCCCTTGGCAAGTCATCATAATCAAGCGGGTGAGTGCTAATTACTCTTCCACTTCCTCGGCCGTGGTGGTCCGCGTGCAGCGGACTAGGCGTTGGGCACCAAAAGTTGTCGTCATCAGTCGCGAACTGACTAAGATTACTTGGTAAGTTCAACGATCATTGTCTGTTGGAAAGCAATGATCCCTTTGCGAGTCATCATTATCAGGCGTGTGAGCGCTGACTAGACTCCCACTTCCTCGACCGTCATGGTCTGCGCGCAGCGGACCAGGCGTTGGGCGCCTTCGTCGTCAGTCGCGAATTGACTAAGCTTACCTGGTAAGTTCGACGATCATTGTTTGTTGGAGAGCAATGATTCCTTGGCAAGTCATCGTCATCAGGCGTGTGAGCCCTGACTAAACTCCGACTTCCTCAGCCGTCGTTGTCCGCGCACAACGAACTAGGCGTTGGGCTGATACTCGAGTCTGGCCATAACCGAGATGGTCGGGGGTCGCAACGAACAACAGTGAAAGTTTTAGTAAAAGCAAATATTTTATTAATAATATTTTTTGAGATGTTCTACATTCCATGATCGTTTAAGCCCATCGCCGTCTACGTCTTCCAACCAGTACGTCACTGGCCTGTTGACCTTGGTTACTCTGTATGGTCCTTCCCAATTTGGTTTTAGTTTTCCTGCCTAAGCTTCTTTGGTGTTTTGCTGGTTCTTCCTGAGTACCCAATCTCCCACCTTGAATTTGTGTGGCTTGACCTTCTTGTTGTAGTATTGTGTCATTCATTGCTGGTAGGCGGCTATCTTGGCAGAGGCTAGATCCCGCTTTTCATCGAGGAGGTCTAGCCCAACGCGTAAGGCTTTGTTGTTATTGTCTAGTCTAAACTCATCCGTTCGGAAGGTCGGCACCTCGAGTTCTACCAGAACCATAGCTTCTGACCCATATGTCAGGGCGAAAGGTGTTTCTCCGGTAGGGATTCTTTTAGTTGTCCGATATGCCTAGAGTATTCCTGGTAGCTTTGGAACCCGTTTTTCTTTGGCCACGTCAAGCTTCCTTTTGATCGCCTCCAGGATTGTTTGGTTGGTAACTTCCGCTTGTATGTTGGCTTGGGGATGCCCTGGTGAGGAGAAGTGGTGATTAATATTCAAACTTTTGCACAATTTTTTAACCTTGATACCTTTGAACCGAGTTCCGTTGTCGCGACCAATACTCTGGGGATGCCAAATCTACAGACAATGGTGTCCCATATGAATTTTTCTATATGGACCTGCCCTATTTTGGATAGGGGCCCGTCTTCGACCTACTTGTTGAAGTAGTCGACAACTACAGGAAGGAACCTTTTACCGGCTGATGCTGGGAGCGGTCTAATGATGTCCATTCCTTATTGTGCGAATGGCCACGGACTAGTCATTGGCTGGGTTGGCATATGTGTGTATGGCACAAACCTCTAACACTTGTTGCACTTGCGGGCAATATCTGTGGCGTCTTGCTGCATGGTCGGCCAATAGTACCCTAGAGTTAAAGCTTTGTGGGCGAGGTTTCTCCCGCCCGGATGATTTTCGCATATACCGTTCTGGATCCTTCCCAAGACTTGATTTGCCTCTGAAGGTAATAGACATCGGAGCGGGGCCCTGTCACAGATCTCATGTATAACTTTTCGTTTTGGTGAGTGTACCTTACTACTATGTTTTTAAGCCTTCTGGCTTTGACATTCTCGGTCAGTAGGGCACCGGTTACGATGTATTCGAGTATTGGAGTCATCCAATTTGGTTGCGCTTCTGCAATGCAAACATCTCTAGGCTCTGCTTCGTCGAGGCTTGATTGCTTTTGGTATTCAATGAGGCCGTTTGAGACTTCATCAGAAACTGAGGTCTCTCTAGCTAGCGCGTCAACTTTTTTGTTGTCATCTCGAGAACACTGTACAAGCTTGCACCTCTTGAACCTACCCATTACATCAAGTACCTTGTCACGGTAGGCTATCATGCGGGGGTCCTGGTTGACTACCAGTCTTGAGTCGCTGTATGCCATTAGGCGATCTATCTCGATCCCCAAGGCTAGCTTTAGGCCAGACAAAAGGGCTTCATATTCGGCCTCGTTGTTTGAAGCGGGAAAGCCGAACCTGATTGTTTTTTCGAGGGTGAAGCCACTAGGTGATTGGAGTGTGATCCCAGCTTCGTTTCCTCTCCCCTTTGATAATCCGTCGTAGGGAAAAATCCACTCCTGGATGCTTGAATCTGAGGACCGGTGATCTGTCGTCGGCTCTTTTCCACCAGTGAACTCGGCAATGAAGTTCGCCCACGCCTGTGCTTTGATGGCGGTTCTTGGAGCACAGCTTATGTCAAAATGTCCAAGTTCCACTGACCATTTCACCATCCTACCAGATAGCTCGGGTTTATGCAGTACCGTGCGGAGCGGATGCTTGGTTAGAACTCTTATAGAGTGGGCCTGAAAATAAAGCTTCAGTTTTCTAAAGGATACGACCAGTGTCAGAGCTAACTTTTCCAGGTTCGGGTAGTGTGCCTCTGCTTCCAAGAAGGTTTTGTTAATGTAATCCACTGGTCTTTGGGTCCCTTGGTCATTACGTATGAGAGCTGAGCTGACATCGTGCTTTGAAACATATAAGTACAAGTAAAGTGTTTCCCCCGTCGCACGTTTTGAGAGTATCTCTGGACTCCCCATGTATGCTTTCAGGCTCTAAAAGGCTTGTTCACACTCTTTCTTCTAAGAGAATCCTTTGCTTTCTCTTAGTATTTTAAAGAAAGGAATGCATTTATTGGATAACTTAGATATAAATCCGTTGAGTGTTGTTACCCTCCTAGTTAGGCATTAAACGTATTTGATGTTGGCAAGGGCTTTGATGTCGAGAAGGGCCTAAATCTGATTTGGGCCAGCCTTGATTCCTCTCTTGTTCACTATGTAGCCTAAGAATTTTCCATACTCAACTTCAAACGTACATTTTTATAAGTTGAGCTTCATCTGGTATTTTCTGAGCTGGTTGAATGCTTCAGTTAAGTCTTCTATGTTGTCGGGGCTGCGGAGGCTCTTGACCAGTATATCGTCAATGTAAACCTCCATATTTCTGCTAATCTGTTCTTTAAACATTCGACTTACCAATCGTTGGTAGGTAGCACCTGCATTCTTTAAGTCGAACGACATCACCCTTTAGCAATATATCCCTCTTTTAGTTACGAATAAGCTTTTTTCTTGATTTGGGGGATGCCTCAATATTTGATTGTAGCCTGAATAGGCGTCCATGAAGCTTAATAAGATGTGCTTGGACGTGGCATCCACGATCAGGTCAATGCGGGGAAGTGGGAAGTTGTCCTTCGGGCATGATTTGTTCAAGTCCGTGTAGTCTACACACACTCCCCACTTTCCGTTTTTTCTTTTTATAAGAACAGTGTTTGCAAGTCATTCTGGGTATCGTGTTTCCTTAATCATGTCCACATTAAGTAAACGCTGCACTTCCTCGTTTATGATCACGTTTCTCTTGGGCGCCACGGGCCACTTTTTCTGCCATACGGTTTTCCTCGTGGGGTCCACCTCTAGGCGATGGGTGATTATTGATGGGTTGATTCCCATCATGTCTTGCATGGTCCAAGCAAAGATGTCCTGGTTTCGGTTTAGCAGCTTCCTAAGTTGTTCGTCCAGGTCTTTGCTCAACTGGAGACCTATCTGGATAACCCTGGTGTTGAGAGAGCTGTCGAGGTAGACCGTGATGGTTTTTTCCTCCGGTTGGCCGACATTGGGCCTGCCTCGAGGGCTTACTGGAGCCTCTTCATTTAGGATAGGTTGTTCTTCCCCTGTTTCTCGGGCGAAATAGAGTCAACTTATTCACCGAGCCAGCATCCAACTGAGAATTACTGGGTGACAATGTCGTCATGTACTAGCATTCCCTGGCTACTGCCTGGTTGCCCCTTAACGTACCGACCGTTTGCTTTGTCGGATACTTGATGCATTGGTGTAGAGTGGAGACCGTTGCTCCCATTTGGTGTATCAAGGGGTCTCCCCAAGACCGCATGATATGCCGAAGGTGCAGATCACTATGAATTCTTGAAATAGGGTTTTTTGAGTTGGCTTCTCTCCTGCTACTACTGTCAATTGTATTTTTCCCACGGGGAAGCACTTTTCGCCACTGAAATCGATCATTGGACGATTATCGAGGGTCAATGCTTTCTCATTTAGTTGCATGCTATGGAACGTGCGGAGGAACAAGATGTTCAATGAGATCCCAGTGTCCACCATGGAACTCTTTACTTCCCAGTTTGCCAGAGATATCGTTACTACCAGGGTGTCGTTATGCGAGAGTTGTATGCCCTGGATATCTTTTTCCATAAATGCCAGTGGCACAAAGTGGTCATGCTTCTGAGAACGCGGTGTCAGCTGTTCGCCACGTATTGCTTGGATCCTCGTACCTCGGAGAACCTTTTTCTTGGACCTATTTGATAGTTCGAACTTGTAATGGGCTCCATGAAGCACGCATATCCTGTCGGTTGATTTCTCTCTAGGCATGACTTCGGTCCTGGTTGCCCGCTCTTATTCTAGGGCGATATAGCTCTACACTTCCCTTGACAATTTTGCCATATTGGCTGGTGGGTATAGAGTTAGGAAGTTATAGAACTTACCCTTCCCCAGACCGTTGATGAAAGTTGAGACGATTGTCGTGTCACTGCACACGTTGACCGCAGTTAGATCACTGCTGAAGCGAGTTAGATACGCCTTTAGTGTCTTGTCAGGCTTTTGTTTCATCGATCTGAGCGTCTTCATCGTCAAGAAAACTTGACATATAAAAAGTGATCTTGGATCCGATTCGGGGTCCGTCAGCGCTGCTGCTGTTTCGGGAAAATTAGCTTGATGTCTGCATGTTATTTGCGCCGTCGAGAGCGGTGAAGTAGCGCCAGGCTTAGCGTCCTACGTTTTCCCTTGTTCTCCATTGTTGTATGATCGGGTGATCACCATCTCTTAGTATTTTGAAGAGAGATGATGCTAATGAAAGGTTAGGAACTTTGTCGTCCCCACGGACGACGCCAAACTGATGCAGTCATTTTTCGCTCCCTGTTTTGACTTTGACCTGTAAACTTGCTGACCTACACAAGGAACGCACGTGAGCCACGAACCACCGTTGTGGTTGCCGATGGCACTCCGATGCTAAAGTCAGACAGGGATCTGAGGAAGGTGTAATGTTATAAACAAGGAATTTGTAGCATGCCTTAGCTTACCAACCTCATGTCTTATTTATAGTGTAGGAGTCCTGGTTCAACCAGGCCATCGATGACGTAGTTTAGGAAAGAAGACATGCGTGGAAATCTTTTTCTAATTAGGAGTCGTGCTATGGGAGGAAGCTTCACTGTTAGCCATGCATTCCTAGATATGTGGGAGATAGTTCATGTTTCGAGAGTAGTCTATAGGTAGAAGTCTCCATATGTGATACATACTCTAGAATATGCTTCCTAGTTGGAAGTAAAAAACTGCTGTAATTGCCCCATTTGAAGTCGATCCTCGAGATACTTGCCTTAATAGAGCTTTTGGATATTGAGGATAGTTGTGAGACACGTGGGTCTAGCAGGCTGTAAGAATTTAGCCCCGCTTGGAGGACTGCATTAGGCGGGCTTAGAACTTCATGGGTCGGATCAGTGTTGGGCAGACGCTAGTGCCTATCTTTCCTCGTGATCATCGTGACACGTGTACGACACAGATTTGGGACCGCTTTGGTGTAACATCAATTATAAATATCATCGCCCTTTGATATTTTGGTAGCTACCATATTTATAAATTTCTCATCGATGATCACTATATTTCGATTTATCATTTCTCTTGAGTGTATTAAAATCTTATTGTTATCAGGTACCTGACATTTTTTTAGGGCTTTTGAGTCACTTTAGTGATATGAGTAACTACTTATGGGGTTATGGAGAAATTAGATTTTCAAACATAACTTCTTCATAAACATTATGCAATGCTACTTCTAGAGCTTCATGTACAACTTCTTCTTAAGCCTGTACAACTTCTACAAGAGTTTTAAGAATTGCGTCTTCGAGAGCATTATGGCATGAATTTTTACTAATTCTCCTTTTTCAGGGAGTTGAATCTTTGGAACTTATAGGTCTGCCACGCTTCTGGCGTGCAACACATTCATTAGTTGTCTTATTCAAAGTTTGTATTTTAGGGACACAAATTCGAGCAGGCACATTCACAGTTGGCATATGTGACTTTGTTACTTTAGCTGCAACATTAAATGTGTCAGGCAATTGATTCGCAATTGCCTGAAGATGTAATATTTTTTTCATCTCATATCACATTGGGATTTTTAGGGTACAAATGAGACAAAGTGGAAGCATTCCACGATAATTAACCACCGTTCTTTCTTCATTTCTTGTTCTGTAGGAATTTATTTATCTCCCCCTAATAGTGAAAATACAGTCTCATCAAACTAATAGTCTGCAAATCTAGCAGTAAAATGTCACCAGTTAAAGGTCCAAGATAGCGGATAACAGAAGGTGAGTCAATTAATGCAGTGCGCGGCTCAAGCGATAATTCATACTCAATCATCATGAGCAACGTATCTTTTCAAGAGATGACTTAGCAAACCGATGTGACAACCCACTAAATTGGGAGGAGTAGCTGATAATACATAAAAATGGTCACATCCCTAAGCCATACATGTGTCATGATGATCTCGAGGAATTACGGGCCCCAGCGTCGGTCCAACACTGATTCGGCCCAAACGGTACTAAGCCCTCCTAATTCAGTCCGCCAAACAGACCCGAACTCTTACAACATGCTAGGCTCACACATTTCACAACTATCTTCAACACCTGTAAGACCTACTAAGGCAAGTATCTCGAGGATCAGCTTTGGACAGGCAATTACAACAGCTCTATGTTTCCAACTAGGAAGCAAATACCAGAGCACATTCCACGTAGGGAAACTTCCTTCTACGGATTGCTCTTGGATTGGAAACTATTTCCCACGTATCTAGGAGCACAAGGCTAACATGGAACTTCTCTCCTACAGCATGACTCCTAATTAGAGAAGGATCTCTACAAAGATCTCCTTCCTAAACTACGATGGCCTGGTAGAACCAAGACTTCGACACTATAAATAAGACAGGAGGTTGATAAGCTAAGGTACGTGAAAAATTCCTTGTATACAACATTACACCTTTCTCATATCCCTATCTGACTTTAGCATCGAATTTCATCGGCCACCACAACGGTGGTCCGTGGCTCACATGCGTTACTTGTGCAGGTCAGCGGGACTAGGTCAAAGCAAGGAGCAAAAAATGACTGCATCAACATGTATATAAAAATGCAGTGTTTTATCCATGGATGAAGAACTATAAAATGCAAATTTGAAGTTTCATTACAGTTATATGCCCTCCAAAGCAATGACATTCACAAAGAAACCAAAGAAAATAAAGAAAGTGATTTTGATTATCAAACAAAGAGAGAAATACTAAAAATTTGGAAAAATAAATTAAGATACTTCATAAACACATGAAATTATTTATAAAATATATTTTTCACATAATTACCCTAGAGTTTTCAATTTGTAAAGATTTCTTTAACACCATACTCCTATAGATTCTCTGAAAATTATATTTTGACACTGCATAACATAATTTTCTTAAACTATTTCACAGAAGTAGACCATGCTTGGAAGTTTAATGATCTTATTTTAAATATTTGGAAGGATTTTTACTTATATAGAAAATTAAAAATTTTTGGAAACATACAAATTAGAGTAGGAATTTTTTTTAATAGTAAAAAGGAACCCCTGGTTAACCTACCTATGGCTTCGCCCCTACATGTCAATGTTCATCATTATGTACAAAAGAACTGGGCATTAAATGTCAATGAAATTTTAGTCATGAATTTCAGAAACTCCCACATGATAATGTATTTGTATTTAGATTAAAAAAATTTATTGGTAGAATTTTTTAAACCAATATAGGTTTAACGGTGAACAAAATGTATAAACTTATCAAAAACGCCAAATCAAAGTCAAAGTGAACCAAAGACCTTAGTTAACATTTGAAGACCGAAGTAAAAAATAAAGGACCAATCAATAGCAGTTAATGTGCGAGAAGACTAAAGTTAATGAAAGTTGCAGAAGCCAATGGGGTACCAACTCAACAGTAGGCCTGTGGTGGATGGAATCACAGGTCCAGGGTTTGAACCCTGCCGACGACATCTTGAGTGGGAGAGTTTAAGGGATCCAAGAAGGTGGACTATAAAAATGGTAAAATAAGACTATCCAAAAGTGGCATATGATATAGCCCAATTCAAGTTGAAGAGCAAAAAGTCTTTTCGAGGTTTATTCTAAATTTCAGAACCAAAATTGAGGATAGTTGATTATGAATGTTTGGCTTGTCAATGTTATGGTATAAAGCCGTTTCAATTAATATACTGACAAAAGAGAAGTTGTACAAGGATAATCGACTATGGGTGTCCATAAATGTGAGACCCTCTAATTTGGTCATTCTAACTTGAAAAAATTGAGAAGCTTCAAAGAGAGCTAAAAGATATTTTTAGAGAGAGACTAAAACAGAAGAAGACAAACTTTCTCTTGAAGTTCAAGTTCAAGAGTGATACTAATATATACTAAAAATCGTGTCTTTTCTTTTTCATTTTAGAGCTCAGTGAAATGTTATTAGTACTAACAATACTGGTTAAGTTTGTAAAATAAATATAGTTTGAGAAGAAAGTTATTATAAAAATGTATTGAGTGAATTATAAAGTCATGAATAATGAGTTCTGAGTGATCAATGAAATTAAATCATTCAAATGTGACCATGAAGACTCAACCAAAAACGACAATGTAAAAAAAGTAAAGCAAATCATGTGCCAACCAAAGTCAAAGCTAAAGTTAATCAATGACGAAGTCAATTCAAGAGACCGAAGTCAAATATATGAAGGCCGCTGAAACAATGTTAAAGCTCCAAGAATGCTAACCCAAAATATTGGTTGAAGTCCAAGAAGGTGGATTATGCCAAGTAACATTTGAAGACAAGACAAAAATAGCTTATGACTGACCAAATTTCAAATGAAGTGCCAAAAGCTATTTGGAATCGAATATTTTCTTGAATATTTCCGTTCTGAAAAGCGGATCTGGAACATATTGAAGTCAACTTCACCCCTCCAGGATCAGTCTATAAATAACACTGATAATATACCAAACCGTCCTCTGATCAACACCATACACGTGACATGATAATCTCGTCAACAGAACGAAACATGCCCGATTGCAAACCCAATGGCGGTGAGCCCATCATTGACATAATCCAAGCAGTCAGGTCCGAGTTGCAATGAGCCAGTAAGCCCACACGTCACGCGGTCAGCCCCAATACTCGGGGTGCCTGTTCCTACTAAGGTAGTGACAGGGTGGCGCATGTGCATTGATTATGGGAAACTTAATTCTGCCACCCGCAAGGATCACTTCCCACTTCCATTCATAGACCAAATCTTAGAGCGAGTAGCTGGTCATTCTTTCTATTGCTTTCTAGATGGGTATTCAGGATATTATCAGATTGAGATTGCATTAGAAGATCATGATAAGACTACTTTCATATGTCCTTTTGGTACTTATGCTTTTCGGAGTATGCCATTTGGTTTGTGTAATGCACTGGCTACTTTTAAGAGATGCGTGATGAGTATTTTTAGTGACATGGTTGAAAAATATATGGAAGTATTCATGGATGATTTGACTGTTTTTGGTAATTTCTTTGATTCATGTTTACTTCACTTGAAGGCTGTTTTAAGTAGATGTGAAGAGAAGGGTCTAGTGTTTAATTGGGAAAAATGTCATTTCATGGTTCCCTATGGAATAGTTCTGGGACACATAGTTTCTGATAAAGGAATCGAGGTTGATAAAGCAAAAATTGAAGTGATTTCTAAATTACCTACACCTAAAAGTGTCAAGGATGTGAGATCATTTCTAGGGCACGCGGGTTTTTATAAGAGGTTCATACAAAATTTTCTTGCCACACTCTTGTTCCAATGGGCACAAGAGTGTGAGGACGCCTTCCGAACACTCATTGATAGGCTCACCTCTGCCCCCATCATGCAGCCACCGGATTGGAATTTACCATTTGAGATAATGTGTGATGCAAGTAACTATGCTGTGGGGGCAGTCTTGGGACAACGAAGGGAAGGGAAGCCCTTTGTTGTTTACTATGCTAGTCGAACACTTAATGATGCTCAAATAAATTATTCGACTACTGAAAAAGAGTTGCTAGCTGTAGTTTTTGCTTTAGATAAATTTCGTGCTTATTTGATTGATACACCTGTCACTGTTTTACTGACCATGGGGCTCTTAAGTTTCTTATTTCTAAAAATGATACTAAGGCAAGATTGATTAGGTGAATTTTACTTCTACAGGAATTTGATCTAACTATAAAAGATAAGAAGGGGGTCGAGAATGTTGTGGCGGATCACTTGTCTCGACTGGAGTTCAGTGACTCTTCCAATGGCCCATCCATCCGTGATGACTTCCCTGATGAACACCTATTCGTCGTCACTCAAGTACCATGGTATGCACACATGGTTAATTACTTGGTTTCCGGCGAAGTTCCATCATCATGGAGTGCTCAGGATAAGCGCAAATTTTTGGTCGAGATAAGAAATTTTTATTGGGATGATCCTTATCTATATAAGTATTGCCCCGACCAAATCATGAGGCGTTGTATCCCTGAAGGTGAGATTGAAAATGTCTTACATTTTTGTCACAGTGCAGCTTGTGGATTCCATTTTTCTATGAAAAAGACCGCTGCAAAAATTTTACAGTCTGGATTATATTGGCCAACATTGTTTAAGGACACTAACAATTATTGTCGTTCTTGTGATAGATGCCAGAAGTTAGGTGCATTGTCCCGGAGACACATGATGCCCCTTAACCCCATCTTAATCATTGAGATATTTGATTGTTGGGGGATTGATTTTATGGGACCTTTTCCACATTCTTTTGGATATTTGTATATTTTGCTTGCAGTGGACTATGCGTCCAAATGGGTAGGGATGTGGCGCGCCGGAACAATGACAACAACACTGTTGTTAGGTTTATCAAAGAACACATTTTATCTCGTTTCGGTACACCACGAGCCATTATTAGTGATCAGGGGACTCATTTCTCTAATCGCTCTTTTGAGGCTTTGATGCGCAGGTATGGAGTTCATCACAAGGTTGCCAATGCCTATCATCCGCAGACAAATGGCCAAGCCGAACTGGCAAACTGAGAAGTGAAACAAATCTTGGAGAAGATGGTGAATCCGGATAGGAAGGACTGGTCCTAGCACCTTCCTGATGCACTTGGGCTTTTCGTACCGCTTATAAGACAATTCTCGGGATGTCTCCGTATCGGCTTATATATGGAAAAGCCTATCATTTACCTGTTGAGTTAGAACACGCTTATTGGGCTGTAAAAAGCACTAACTTTGATCTCAATGATGCATGTATTCAGAGGAAATTTCAGTTAGCTGAAATTGAGGAGTTGCGGAATGATGCCTATGACAACTCCCAAATATACAAGGCGAAGATGAAAGCAGCTCATGATAAGCAAATTTTGAGAAAACATTTCGAGCCCAACCAACGAGTCTATCTCTATGACTCACGACTTCATCTTCATCCTGGCAAGCTAAGATCGAGATGGACGACGGGCCCATTGATGGTAAAACAAGTCTTTCCCAATGGTTCCATAGAAATTGAGGATCCAAAAGATGGGAGAGTATTTAGAGTAAATGGGCAACGCTTGAAGCACTATGTGGAGCGAGTACAGGTGCCAGAGGAGATCTCTCTGGTTGCCCCTGTCTACTTGATTTGATGTTCTCCACCTTATCTTTAGTTTAGGTTTTTATTTTTTTTATTTTTTATTTTTTATTTTTTATTTTTTATTTTTTATTTTTATTTTTTATTTTTTATTTTTTATTTTTTATTTTTTATTTTTTATTTTTTATTTTTTATTTTTTATTTTTTTATTTTAATTTAGGTTTTTGCTTTTATGTTTTTCTTTTAGTGTTTCAAGTTATTTTAGGTGTTGCTACTGGAGTCACTCGGAGCCCCTCATCCCACGTGTTCCTTTCTCCCGTCGGTATGATTTTCTTATATTTTGGTGACTGTGAAGACATTGTCTATTTGAAATTGGTAAAGCTTCACCATGGTAATATCACTCTAACCCTCCTTTTTTTTTGCCTTCATTTGTCATGATTATTATTTTATACATTGAGGACAATGTTTGGTTTAGGTTTGGGGGTGTGGTTTATTAGATTTTTTGTGCAATTTTCAAAAATCTTTGAGCTTAAAACGTATTTTACAATTAAACCGAGTCATTTTTGTGTTCTACTCAATATCCATTGAATACTTAGATGATTACGGTAATTGTGTAAAAATTTTATGAAAATGCATTTGAAATTTGAACTCTTGGTGAATTTAAAAAAAAAAAAAAAAAGTTTGAGTCGTTTTAATTTTAGAGAATATTTTTGTTGCCTTTAATTTTGAGAAAACACATACTAACACGTGTCACATAGGTATATTAGTAGAAAACATGATATTTGATATTATCCTTATGTTAGATGTATTTCGTGAGACTTTTCAGCTCGACTATTCGTGCACTATAAGCCAAGTCAACATGATTTGAAGTTGACTAGTGAGATATTGAACTAGAAAACCTTAGAATAATAGTGGAGACTTAACCCTTGTGAGTTTTGAGTCATTCTTTATTTCTTGAGGGTTATTAATTACACTCTGATTTTTCTTGAGTCCGCATTATTTCGTTGATGATCTCATTATTCTTGACTTTCTTATTGATTGCTTAAAGAATGACATAAAAATTGAATTTTTACACTAGAACTTTTTGCTTTATTTAGTTGAGATGTCCTAGTACCAACTAGAACTTATGAAGTGATATAAGCATTTCTTTCTTTAAACCATTTTTTTAGCCTTTTAGCCTACCCAATAATAAATATCCATTTGCAGCCCTTTGAGCCTTTAAATAGCCTTCTTTTTGTTATCCTCATTCCCATTACCTACTCCAATCAATGAGTAATACCTCTATTATTTTATCGTTATCCAATTTTCTGAGAATGTATACGGTGAGATATATTTATGGATTGTGCAAATAGAAAGAGTTGAAAATAGATATTTCATGCCCCCTCGAAGTGAAAGTGTTTGATTGTATAAACGAGGAAAAGCATGCAGTAAAAAAAAAAGTGGTTGAAGAAGAAAAAAAAAAGTTTGAAGAAAAAAATAATGAAGAAAAAGTTAATGGTGTACAACATTGATTTGTTTTCAATGCCCTATGTCTTTATTCAAGGGTGTAGCCATTCTCAGAAAAATTTTGTATCATTTTTGTCCATTATTGTTTGCCATAATCCAAGCCCCATTACAACCTAGTAAAGACCTAATTGATCTTAAGTGAATGTTGGTTCGGTAGATGTGTAGATTGAATAGGCAAGAACTATAGTGTTTGATTAAACATTCTCAAAAATAATCAATATTCTTGTCCATGAGATCATATTCATTTCACTCTTTGAAAATTTTGTTTTTCATGATGATTATATGTGAGACGTTTGCATTTTCCATAATCTATACCCTTTTCCTCACATATAAACCGAGTGCCCAATCTCTAAGTATTTTATTTCTGAGTGGCATGAGAGATTTGTAGTCGAAGCGTACTTTCTAAACGTTATCTCGTCACATCTTTACTATGAGATGAAGAGTTTTGTTGATAAGGTTTCTCACACACACACACTTCGAGTTGAGAATGACTATGAAATTTATTTAACCTTTAGATACTATAAATTATTGTAATTTATTGATATACTATTGTGACATTTTTAGTTTGTTGTTTTTCTTGAATTTTAAGCAATTAGAAAATTACTCTAAGGAAAATAAAGGGGAATACCCATGTTTTTGCATTATGTTTTTAGAAAATAGATTTTGTTTTATTGAATCAGTAATGTTTGAGAATAACATTTCTGGAAACCCTCATGAGACTATAACTCGTCCACTAGAGGTAATCTAGAGGTTTAAAGCCTTGTTGCACGTTAAGGTAAGTGCAACCGTGATTCCTACGAAAGTGAGTTAGAATTTTATTCTTCATTTTGTTTTACTCGAGGACTAGCAAAATATAGGTTTTGGGGTATTTGATGTTCACATAATTATTACATAATTGTTAGTGTTTCAAATAGTGTATTTTAGTTTAATTATTTTGTTTTTGTATTTTTGTAGGATTTGGAGTTTAAATGACAAAATTGCATTAGGGTGGCGAATTTGGAAATTCATAGGCAAATTTTCAAAATTGAGTGGGAGACACTCAAGCCAAAGAAAAATAATGAAATTAGTTTTGAATTGGTGGAACAAAGAAGTCATATGAATGAACATAGCCAAGCCCTTTAGTTTACAATTGAAATACAACAAATTGAAATTGAAATTGGGCTTCCAATTTACAATTGAAATTGGGTTTCCAATAAGGTACTAATGGGGTATTTTGGTTTCCAATTTGGGCCCAATAGGGAGTAGGTTTCTCTTTACCTTAAAGAAACCAAAAAAAAAAGGGGAGGGGGGAGTTTTTTCTCTGGAACAAACACGCAGCAGCAGCAGCCGAAAGAAGGGAATAGAAGTTGTCCAGGACAGCAGAGAAAAATGATGTCTAGCAGCAGCCACGACGTAGCAGCGCTGTCCAAAGCAGCAGCAGCGACGCTATCCAGCAGGGAGCAGAAACGCTGTCCAGAACAGTAGTGAAGACGTCGTCCAGCAGGGTGCGCATCGCTAATCCACCACGCACCGCCATGCCGATAAAGCTCCACACCGATGTTGCTGTCATCACCTTCGCCACGTGTCACTAAACTCCACACAAGGCGAAGAGGTGAACTCCTAGATGTAACGCACTTAATTAGTATTTGATTTGTTTTATGCTTTCACGATGAATAATGGTGTTTATGATCCTCACTTTTATTTAATATAGGAATTTATGTTATTTTAGTGACATAGATTTCATCAATTTCTTCGTAGATTATTATTCCGGTGGTTGTCTTTTTCTTCTCCATATAAGTTTAGTCACGCTTTTCTTATGTGTGGAATTTTTAAGTATCAATTGATTCCGGTAGGTTAATTATATGTGATCGTCTTTTATTATGTTATTGTCTCCGGATATATCGTAAATTTAGGATATCACATATGACCAACCTTTATGCTTTCTAGAAAAAAGTAAAATCTAAAATCCATATACATTAGGATATATAATGTATTAAAGACTATTCTTCCAATTATGTTGTTTAGGATGTGAAACACGTAATCGAGTCATCATAGCGAATTAATACTAGTTGGCGCGTGAAATCTAGGAGGGATTCTTGGAACCTTGTGATTTTCTAAACTTGATTTTTATTAAACTAAATTCAATTTCATATTTTAAAATTGCTAGAATTTCTTACATTTAGTTTCACGTGGTTTTTCTTCCTAGACCTTGTTTTGTAGATCGCTTTTCCTCGTGGGATCGACACCCCAATCTTTACTGCAATTGACCGCGTGTACTGTTTGGGCGTAATCATTCACCAACAGACCAACCACTTAATGCAAAACCCTCACAGTCAAAGGTGCCAGATAGAATAGCCCTCGCGTAAGAAGAAACCATCACCTTCCAACCATTAGGGCCCATTTGAGCAAGAGGAATGCCCAAGAAGTTCAGATATTCCCAAAACAACTCCGAAACTGGGAATCGAAAGCCCAAGGAAAACATGCACGAATATCGTGCGATGTATCCAGCCTTTGGGTTACAAGGGCTATCATCCTGTTGAGGCAGAATAATCTCAAGGTCGGGTGGGAGATTATAATCAAAACGAAGACTGTCTAGTGTCGCCTAAGAAGCTCTATTGGAATAATAATCAGCCTCACACAGTGTTAATGACTTACCACTTAGCTTATCACCAACAGACATCGTTGAAAAGCAGATAAGTAATGAAAATGAAGGAGGTGAAAGAATGAACAAACCCTAATTTCAAAGATAGCGTGAAAAAGGAAAATGAATTCGTCACATCTTAAAGAACCGAGCAATGAAGGACGACTCGTGGGATAGTGCGCGAGATATGATGGTTACGCGAAATCGCAAAACTGTGCGCAAAAATGAACAGGGAAAGAAAGAATCGAGACACCAACTCGCGAAAAGTTACTAGCAGCATTAAATACAAGGTAATGGTGGAATTGAAAGACAAACCGTCATGAAGTTAGTGGCCAAGTCAGCATGCCCACAAACTAAAGGGGGAGCAGCTGATGATACATCAAAATATATCGATCATCACGGCCGTACACGTGGCATAGAGATTCACCACAAGGATATAACATCCAGCCTATTGGGCCAGCTCATAATGCCCAAGAGGAATAAAGCCAATTACAAGGGCCCAGACAAGGCCCGCCAATGAGAAGACTTAAATGGGGCTCGAATCTAGGTCTGAATGAATCAGAGCCCGAATTTAGGCCTGACATGATTTCTCTCATAAAAAAGAGGAACGTTACACAAAAAAAGAGTCGTGGAGGGAGTTACGCCTCCACGGACGCATATCCATTAAAGATGAGACTGTTACAAGAAACATCTCCTTCCATTGCGCCTCACATGCTTAAGTCATGCAGAGAATTAACCGCGACCATTATAAAAGGTAAAGGGAACATTCGACACAGGTTTGCAACTTTAACTGAGTTTTTTCCTTATTTACTTCCTTCTTCCAACAGAGTTGCTGATGTAATTATCGGAGTGCCTTCGGCCACCAAACAGTTGGTTTTTGGCAGTCTAACAAATGTTTTGCTGGTCAAACTCACAGGAGGACGATTTTTGGATGCATCAGTTTGGCACCATCTGTGGGGAACGACGAGTTTCCTTTCTAAAAACAAAATCGACAATGACAAAGCTCACCATAACCTGATAAAAGATCAACAAGCCGTTAGAGAAAATGACGTAATCTAAAGATCCTTAACCCAGTGATGATCACAACAACTCTTCTATTGATAACAATACATCACTTACAGCTAACGAAGAAGAAGCAGCTCGGTTCATCAGACCAGTAGCACCCAAAAATGCGGATCCACAACATGCAATAGCCCAAACAACCCAATCATCCGGCGACACTGCCACGGATCCTCGGGTAGACCTACTAATTGACCAGATGAGTTACATGACAAAGATGCTGGAGAAAATCACCCAGGAGCGCATTCAGCGAACTGACACTATTCGGGTATCGCCACAACAAAACTCCGCCAACCAAACTCGAGGAAATGACGAAGTCCCAGCAGAACCCCAACAAGGAAACTTTGAAAGCAACGAGCTCCTTCGAGGCAAGACTCAATTGTATGACGTAACGTTTACCGAAATCCCGTTCAGGATAGGAGTCATGGATCCCAACATACTATACGAGTTAGCAAAGTCGTCATTCTCTTATTCCCTCATGAAAATGACAATGCCGAAAATGTTCAGTCCGCCAAAATTCGAAGTATATGATCGTACTACCGACCCAACTGATCACCTGAGACATTTCCACCACATGATGGCTCTGAAGGAAACCACAAAGTTGATCTTATGCAAGACATTCCCGACTAGCCTCACATCCACAGCAATGAACTGGTTCAACATCCTACCACCGAGGTCAATAGATTCCTTCCAAGCTTTGGCCACTGCTTTTATCACCAGATTCATCGGGAGCCAGCAAATGAGGAAAGGACCACACTACCTCCTGCATATTAGGCAGAAGCTCAAAGAGACAATACGAGAATATGTCACTCGCTTTACCAATGAATTGACGATGATTGATGGATGTAGCAACGACACAGCCGCTGCAACCTTTGTTGTCGAACTAAAGAGAGTCTCCCTTCTTTGATGTTTTTAACTTGGAGCCTCAAAAAGGCATGACAGTCCTGCTGAAAATAGCACAAAAACACATATCCCTTGAGGAAATGAAGGCGATGAGGAGGAGAAAAGACCAAGAAAGATAAAGTATTTCAAGGAAACGGGAAAGATAGGAGGAAAAAAGACAAGATAACGAACAACGGTAGGGTATTAACCAATCGAAGAAACATTGAAATGGCAGAAGGAACGATTCGCAACAACAAGAATCTGAGAAGCTACAACCAGCACGGCCTCGACACGAGCGAGTAACGAGTTTGATTAAGTACACATACAAGCCATATACAACCCAGAAAACAAGTCGAGCAAATATACTGAAGCACATAGCGAAATGGGATAACGTCAACTGATCGCTTAGGATGAAAGGATACCCGGATGGAAAAGACAAAAGCAAATATTGTTCATTCCATAAAGATCATGGGCACGATACCGAAGACTGCTACAATCTAAAAGACAAAATTGAGCATTGGGTTCAGAAAAGACGACTCGACAAGTTCATCGGAATGCTAGATAAAAAGCTCACATGGAAGAAGAAAGCAGATAATGATGCAGAATCGAAAGAATAGCCTAGAGAGCTAATATACGCCTCACACTGCATAGCCGGAGGAAGCAAAACACATGAAGTGTCCAAGAAAACTTCTCACTCGAAATGATTTATATCAGAACAAGAGTATTATCGAAACTAGACTAGCCATTTCAAGAATGCACGAAACATGGAAACGTTTGCATCAACCAATTAATACGATTCAAAAGATCCTACCGACAAATGAAAGTTCTACCTGAATCACTAACGATAAAATTGACAGCAACAGACTCAACCGAACCCCGATGGTTGATACCAAACACGGAGCCAACATCAACATGATTAGACAATTTTGAGCTGATGTGAGAATGATTGGACAAATCGGTGCTAATGTGAGCATGATCGGACAATTTGGTGTTGACATGAGCATGATCGGACAGTTCGGTGTTGACAAAAGTATGATCGAACAATTAGGTGATGACATGAACATGATCGGACAAGCCAACACTACTCAGCCATTGAATAGAAAAACACCTTGAGTCTGCTAGTCACGACAACATATACGACATACGAGGATCAACATCATGCAAAGAAAAACAAAGCAACAAAAACATCAATCTCTAAACGAAGACCAACATCGAGCAAAGGAAGACAAAGTAAATCCTACTTTGAACCAGTATAAAAAGGGAATACCAATAAGATGACGAATTCAATGCCCCCATTTTTTGTGTGGACAACGCAATAGACACATCAAAAAATTAGCCATACAGAGCAATCGACGTATCGAGTAATAAGTAATCACGTCAAAAGTCGGATAAATATAAACTTCTAGTTTGATCAACCACGAAGTAAATGTTGGACATTCGAGTCAACAAAACACAAAAACTTCGAGTCGACTAAAACGTCGAATTAACGAAGTAAAAATTGAACAAACAAGTCAACTTAACACAAAATTTAGAGTCAACCGAGATGTTGAGTTAACGAAGTAAAGGTTGGAGCCCTGAGTCAACTTAACACAAAATCTTTGAGTCCACCGAGATGTCGAGTTAACGAAGTAAAGGTAGGACACTCGAGTCAACTAAACATAAAAACATCGAGTAGATCGAGATGTCGAGTTAACAAAGTAAAGGTTTGACACCCGAATCAACTTAATAAAAAAACTTTGAGTTGACCTAGATGTCGAGTTAACGAAGTAAAGGTTGGATACCCAAGTCAATTTAACACAATAACTTTGAGTCGACCGGGATGTCGAGTTAACGAAGTAAAAGTTAGACACCCGAGTCGACCCAACACAAAAACTTCACGTCGACTTAAACGCCGAGCTAACGAAGTAAAATTTGAACAAACAAGTCAACTTAACATTAAAACTTTGAGTCAACCTAGATGTTGAGTTAACGAAGTAAAGGTTGGATACCCGGGTCAACTTAACACAATAAATTCGAGTCGACCAGGATGTCGAGTTAACATAGTAAAAGTTGGACACCCGAGTCGACTCAATACGAAAACTTCGAGTCGATTGAAACGTCGAGCTAACGAAGTAAAAGTTGAACAAACGACTCAAGTCAACATAAAAATTTGAAGTCGACCTAGATGTCGAGTTAACGAAGTAAAGGTTGGACACCCAAGTCAACTTAACACAATAACTTTGAGTTGACCGGGATGTCGAGTTAATGAAGTAAAAGTTGGACACCCAAGTTGACTCAACACAAAAACTTTGAGTCCACTGAAACGTCGAGCTAACGAAGTAAAAGTTGAACAAACAAGTCAACTTAACACAAAAAATTCAAGTCAACCAAGACGTCGAGTTATCAAAGTAAATGCTCAACGAACAAGTTGACTTAAAACAAGAACTTCGAGTTGGTGGACACATCAAATCAACGAAGTCAGAATTAGAGGAACAAATCAACATGATTCAAGGAAGTACAAGCAAGAGCAACTCTTTGCATCCAATCAGGAAGGACAACGCTGATCCACCATTAGACGAATCACGAGCCAAAGCACGAAAGCAGCTACAAAAGAATTCAAAGCAAAATCCTTGACAACTACAACCAAATTGAAAGAAACAACAAAAGTTAATTTTTATTGATAATTTTACTCTGTTACATCTGGAGAATGAGATAAAGAAGTGGGGGAAGAAACAGAGGCAATTACAGGATCATCACTCATGGGAACAGGAGAAGGACTCTCTTCAGAAGAGGGAGATAGTGTTGACTCTGGGGCGCTCGAGGGTAGTAGAAGCAATGGCTCATCAGCTACTGGAGCATATTCTTCAACGTCGTCGTCCTCGAAAACTTCACCAATCAAGTGACGATACCTAGAAAAATTTTCGCCGAGTCCCTCGATATAGTCAAGAAATTCAACCCATCCGTCAACAACTCACTTCCAATCTTCGGCATTGACAATACGGAGCCTATCCTTGGCAACATTGAGTTCATTTTTTTGCCACGGCAAACTGCCCCTCAGCGGTGGAAACATACTGAAAGTAACTGCCTTGACATCATTGAGCACAACAGTTATTTGTTCCACCCGCCTCTCAGCGGTATCACACATAACTAATTGCTTTACTACAGCACAAGAAGCTTCATCAAAAGTTGATTTCTTAGCAGATAACTTTTTTTCCACATCACGAAGACGGGTACAAACCCCCATCCAACTTGGCTTTCCAAGAATCAAACTTGACAGCAAATTTCTCCCGCATACTTTTCGCCTCAACAAACAACTTTCGAGCAGCCCCTGCAGTTTTCTCCAATTCCGTGCATTGCACTTTCAACACATCAAATTGGGAAAGAACATGAAAAAAAAACCAGGAACAATGTTGCCAACCTCCTTTCCAAAGAAGCCACTTGATCACCACCAGCTCGATATATCGAGCCCATCACCCCTACATAGGCGAGATGATTCATTTCGTCCATTATCTACTCAAGATTGTGATCGATGTGATCAAATGGATCCAGTACGGGCATCGAAGGCCTTTCCACTGACCGTTTGTGACACTCATTTACCAACCTGCGTGCATCGTCTTGCACGTCAAGTTGAGTGAACCAACAAAACTTGTCATCCAACTTGATACGGATATCCTTTGGGCCGGTCTCAGTCCAACCAACCCGTGGATGAAGAGCACTAGCATCCGAAAGCACTGAATAACTATCCCCGACAGTCGAAAGGGCAGAAAGAATAGCAGTAACAACAAAAAGGCCACTTTTACCCTCCCTTCGAGAAGCGTCTGTGGCAAGGGCAGGACTAGTAGTAACGGCGGGAGCAGGAGAACCCTAACGGACATGAGAAGAAACTAAGAACCTGGCTGCTTCACTGACAGCAATAAAAGGAAAAGGAGAGTGAACCTTGAAACTCGGACCACCACCAATGTCTTTAGACTACTCCAACGCTAACTGAAGCATTTTTTCATTGATAACCCGAGGATCATCATTGTACAACTCAGCAGCGTCTGAGACACCATATGTAGAAAGGAGCTTCTTTTCATTATCGTCCAACATATGAGTAGTCTCATTCTCGCTCCTTTTAAATGCGTGCCCCAACTCCTCAGCCTTCTTGAAAGATTTAAAATCTCCTTTCACAACATCGTCTTGGGAAGGGCTTGGGCGAGAGGCAGCCCCCGTAACATCCTGAACAGGATTCGGACGGGACACAACTCAAGCAGAACCACAATTAGAAAGTCATTTCTTCCTCGGAACCCAACCAGGGTCAATCGGCAATTGCCTTGACGGACTCGCAAACCTCGCAACCTTTCTTTTTCTTGAAGGATGGACTGTGATATTAACAGGAGCATCGAGATCTGTAACACGCAGGTCCGAACTCACTTCCCAATCAATGCTAACGTCACTAACACTAGCATGAGCAGCGCGAGCAGCAAAGGCCTCAGCACGAGATTCAGTAAATAAAGCTCATTCCGCTTAGTTCATAGTGTACAAACCACTATGCTCTATACCCTCGTAAAGAAATGCTTCCATAGGAAAATGAAGAAGCTTCAAGGATCGATCACCGATCCTCTACTCATCGACAGTTAAGTGAAGATTCTTTCGCTTATTAGGAACTCGGAATGATCAAAAAATCAAATGACCTCGTAATTGGAAGTAGCAGGAGTTCACCAAAGCATAAAACGAATACCGTGACCAATTGCATATGTCGTCACTAAGTTTCTGGAAACAAACTGGAGAATGGGGGAAGCATATATCCTTGTTCACCAACAACCAACCACCAAATGCAACCCTCACAGTTAAAGGAATGTCGGATAGAATAACCCTCGCGTAAGTAGAAACCATCACCTTCCAACCATTAGGGCCCATTTGGGCAAGAGGAATGCCCAAAAAGTTCATATATTCCAAGAACAGCTCTGGAACTCGAAACCAAAAGCCAGAAGAAAACATGAACAAATACAGGTGATGTATCCAACCTTTGGATTACAAGAGCTATCATCTTCTCCAAGCAGGATAATCTCGAGGTCTGGCGGGAGATTATAATCAGAACGAAGACTGTCTAGCATCGCCTGAGAAGCTCTATTGGGAAAATAATGAGACTCACACAGATTTAGCGACTTACCACTTAGCTTATCACCAACGAATATCGTTGAAAAACAGATAAGCAATGAAAATGAAGGAGATGAAGGAATGAGCAAACCCTAATTTCAAATATAGAGTGAAGGTGGAAAATGAATTCGTCACATCTCCTTTTATAAAGTCGATTAATGAAGGGACGGCTCATGGGACAGCGTACGCAAAAATGAACGAGCAAGCAAAGAATTGAGACACCAACTCACAAAAAGTTACTGATAGCATTAAATACAAGTAATGATGGAATTGAAAGGCAAACTATCACGAAGTTAGTGGTCACGTCAGTATGCCCACAAACTAAAGGAGGGTAGCTAATGATACATCAAAATAGACCAATCATCACGGACGTACACGTGGCATAGAGATTTATCACGAGGATATAGCATCCAGCCTATTGGCAGCTCATAAAGCCCAAGAAGAATAAACCCAATTACAGAGGCTTAGACAAGGCCCGCCAATGAGAAGACGTAAACGGGTCCCGAATCTAGGATCGAACGAATCAGAGCCCGAATCCAGGTCCGACACGAGTTATCTCATAAAGAAGAGGAACGTTGCACCAAAAAGAGTTGTGGAGGGAGTTATGCCTCCACAGACGCATCTCTATTAAGGAGGAGACTGTTACAAGAAACATCTCCTTCCGCTGTGCCTCACATTCTTAAGTCACGCAGAGAATTAACCGCGACCATTATAAAAGGTAAAGGAAACATTCGACACAGGTATGCAACGTTAACTGATTTTTGTCCAAATTTACTTTCTTCTTTCAACAGAGTTGCTGACTTAAGCATCGGAGTGCCTTCGGCCACCAAACAGGTGATCCTTAGCAGTCTAACAATTGTTTTGTAAGTCAAACTCACAGGAAGACAATTTATTGACACATCAAAAACATTGTCAGGAAATACACTACAAAGTAAAACATATGTATCAAGAAAATACAACAACTGATTAACTTGCACATCTAAGGTTCTAAGAACTAGTTTCTTGACGATTTAAGAAAATGTGTTAAATAAGTATGTTTGAAAGATATTTAATGCAAATTTTGTCAAACAACTTAGTTAAACATATTTTTTTATGATGTTTGTTATCAAACTTGTCAACAATAATAAAAGCATATGTATCAAGTAACAATAAGAACTAAGAATAGGCTTTTGACATACCACTTACGCGTTGTATAGCCATTAATATGAATATCACTTGTTTTGCTTGTGCCTAACATTATTCTTCTTCGTATTGCAAATTATAAATCTCCTTCATATAACATACACTAGCATCTTCTAATGCTATTTTACAACATACACATACCTCAGTGTAGATGTCTTCTACATGTATAACATGTGCTTCTAGTATACACTGCCATTGGCCTAACATACATGTCGTCCACATGTGTATATTACTACACCCTAGCTGCTTCCAGTAGCATAACCATATTGGTGAACTAATTGTGGAACTAATTGTAGATACAACTACTCTAACCAATCCACTAACAATTGCACGTTTTACACATATGGATATATATAAATACTGGGGGTGGGCATCCGATCTCGTCCTATCCCGTTCCAATTTTTTTTGGTCCTTTTGAGTTTGATCAAACCCATCCCGATCCCGTCCCGATTTAGAGTGAGATAAAATTGGGATGGAGATTTTCAATCATGCCCATCCCAAATTTATTTATTCAATATTTATTATATTAATTTTAATCAAACTACTATTCTAAAGGAAAGTTAAGGTTATGTTGAAATTAAATCATAACATGTATTGTTTGAAAATTTACTTGCTTGATTTGGTATTATTTGTTTAAATAAAAAATTCAATTTAGATATTTTAGGTCAAATAAAACCCATGAAATTTTTTTCTTTCCCATTTTATATTGGCTATAGGACAATTTTTCTTGTAGAAAATAAAGGCAAACGATGGTTTGGGTTAGTTTTGCATTATGAGTTATGTAGTTGGAGAATATTGCTCCTAATTATATCTTGTTGGAATGATATTTCAACTATTGCGGAATTATGGAAGATGGATCTATGAAGGGGCAACTTCAATCTCTCATCATTCACTTGACAAACTTAATTCTATTTTAAGGTAACACTCTACAAATTTTATATGACATTTACATTGTTATTGATGATACATCAAATAAGATAGACATCTTGGTTGTACACGTGGCAAAGATCGTCCATCAGGAGGATAAAGTGTCCCAAGACCAGACCAATTCATAAAGCCCAAATAAGACGATTTCAATCATGGAAGCCCAAAAAAAACCCGTCAGAATGAATCATAATCAGAAGCCCAAAACTAGGCTCGATAAAGTTCTCCCTTAAGGGGGAGGAACATTACGTAGAAAAGAGTCGTGGAAAGAGTCACGCCTCCATGAACTTGTCTTCATAAAATAGGAGACTGTTACAGAAATCTTTTCCCCTCGTTGCACCTCACATGCTTAATTCACACAAGGAATTAACTGCAACCATTATAAAAGGTAAAGGGAACATTCGACAAAGGTATGCAATTTTAACTGAGTTTTGTCTAGTTTTATCTCCATCTTCAACTGAGTTATTGACTTAAGCAGCGGAGTGCATTCGACTACCAAAAAGGTGGTCTTTGGCAATCTAACATTTTTTTGCAGGTTTTACTTATTGGAGACTGGATTTTGGACGCATCAATTTGGCGCCGTCCATGGGGAACGACAAGTTTTCCTTTCAAGAAGATAGCCTACAATAGCAAACTTTCTCATCCCTAATCATCGATTAAGGAAATTTTAAAGCAAAGGAACACTCTAAAAACCATCAATCTGACAACAATCAAAGCAATCCTTCTACCAAGAAGCTGCGCCATCGATAGCACACACCGCAAACCCAGCGACGAATGTCAAGATGATTATGCCCGACAATAGAGATTTGCAGCACGAGGTGGCTCAAACATCCCAGTCGTCTAAAGGCACCACCACGGATTCTCGTGTACACCTACTCATGATCCAGATGGATTATATCATCAAAATGGTGAAAAAGCTCATCCAGGAGCATGCTCAGTCCGCCAACCCCATCCAAGAGTTGCCCCAAAAAAATCCAATCAACGAAGTTCCTACAGGACCTCAACAGGTAAATCCTGAAAGCAGCGAACCACCTCAAGATAGGACCCCTCAGAGCGGCAAAACTCCAACTGAAATCCCATTCAGGATAGGAGTCACGGATCCTAATATATTGTACGAACTAGCCAGACCGCCATTTTTCGACGCACTCATGGTGACTCCCATGCCAAAGAAGTTCACCCCACCAAAGTTTGAAGCGAATGATGGTAACATTGAGCCGATAGACCACTTGCGACACTTTCACCAGATGATGTCGTTGAAGGAGAGCCCGGAATCAATCTTATGCAGAATATTTCCGACAAGTCGCACCTCCACAGCAATAAACTGGTTCAATAGCCTACCACCAAGGTCGATATAATCATTCCAGGCGCTGGCTAATGCCTTTAATACGAGGTTCATCGACAGTCAACGGATGAGGAAGGGGCCACACTACTTGCTCCACATCAAACTTAAGCCTGGGGAAACAATAAGGGAGTACGATACTTGTTTTACTGAGTTAATCATGATCGACAGATGCAGTGACGACACGACCAACGCTACTTTCACTGTCGGATTGAAAATATGACCATTTTTTGATGCTCTGAACCTAGAAACCCCGAAGAACATGGCGATTCTACTAACCGTTCAAAAGCACATCACTCTCGAGGAGATGATAACCGCCATGAAGAATAGAGAAAAACGTTCATTCAAAAAAGCACCGAACCAATGGGATGTCCGAATTCAACCAGCAAGAATTAAAAAAGCTGCAATCAACAAGGCCTAGACATGAGCGCATGACAAGTGTGGCGAAAAAAGCGTACAAACCATATATAGCCTTGAAGACCAGCCAAACGAACAAACTAAAACACATGACAAAATGGGAAGATGTCAACTGGCCACTCAAGATAAGAGGAGACCCAGACGGACGAGACAAGAGAAAATACTGCTCTTTTCACAAAGATCATGGGCACGACACTGAAAACTGTTACAACCTGAAAGATGAAATAGAGCAGTGGGTTCAAATAGGACGACTCGACGAATTCGTCGAGCTACCTGACAAACAGCCCAAAGAGAAAGAGAAGGTGGACACCACCACTAGATTAAAGGAACAACCCAGAGAGCTGATATATACCTTACACTGTGTAGCCGGAGAAAGCAATCAGACAAATCCATCGAAGAGACGACCAATAACATATCCCACTCGAGCTGATCTATATAGAATCAGGAGCGACAATGGTATCAAACAAGACAAAATAAATCAATATGACAACTCATGAACAAGGAACACAAAAACAATTGTCAATTCAAATAGGAGTCAACCAGCTAACAAAATCTGGAAAAGCTTACAAGCTTGACCATTATCAACAACAAGGCCAACAACTCCTACATTACTGACAATGAAGACAACACAAACAAATTCTATGAATTGACAACAAGTACTGATGTGAGCATGATTGGACAATTTGGGACTACATTCTATTCTTTCAACCTGTCAACGATGCATGCCTAGTGATTCGATCAAGAAGAATTTTGAGTTTATTAGCTACACGCGACAACAATATAAAAATAACAAAATTACAGAGAATCGTGGAGGAAGAAGTTATAGCTAAAGCGTTAAGGACCACTCAGTGCAGAACAAATTGAGCAACAATTTGAAAGATACTATGCAGACTCCACAACATAATTTTATGAGTAGGGAATTACTACTGCTACTATAGATTGTTAAACACCCGAAACAGGGTTATCAATAAAATTATGACTTCAAAACTCTCCATCTTATGCCCAAAAATGCGGTATCAAAGCCAGACAATAAGAAGCAATCAGCATACAAAGCCACGAACAAAAGGTCAGGACGTATAAGTCGGACACAAAACTTCTAGTCTGATCAACCAAAGAAAAAAAGTTGGGACAAACAAGTCAACTTCCTCAAATAAACTTTGAGTTGACTAATATGTCAGACCAATGAAGTACAAGTTGGGATGAGCATGTCAACTTCCTTAAATAAACTTCGAGTCGACTGATACGTCAGACCAACGAAGTAAAGTTCCTCAAATAAACTTGGAGTCGATTGATACGTTAGACCAACGAAGTAAAAATTAGGACGTACAACTCAACTTCCTCAAATAAACTTCGAGTCGACGGATACGTCAGACCAACAAAGTAAAAGTTGTAACGAACAAGTCAAATTACTCAAATAAACTTCGAGTCGACTGATACATTAGACCAACGAAGTAAAAGTTGGGACAAACAAATCAACCTACTCAAATAAACTTCAAGTCGACTGATAAGTCAGACCAACGAAGTAAAAGTCAGGACGAACAAGTCAACTTACTCAAATAAACTTCAAGTTGAATGATACGTCAAATCAACGAAGTAAAAGTTGGGACGAACAAGTCAATTTACTGAAATAAACTTTGAGTCGACTGAATGTCAGAAGAACGAAGTAAAAGTTGGGACGAACAAGTCAACATACCCGAAAACCCCCGGGTCAATTAACGCATCAGATCAACGAATGCAAGGACGAACGAGTCAACTTATTTAGCCCTATATATTAGATCAAGAAATTTAGACACATAAGCCGAAATATAGTTGTAAAAGCTCACTAGCCGATCAGAATATCGGACTAAGAAGCGAAAGCTGGAGATACACAATACGACTTACTTCGACAATCATGATGGACCCATCCAAAAAGGTACGAGTAAATTCACTCACAACACCATCCAAAAATGCTTTGGAACACCTTGGCATGCGAGCACTTGAGGATCTGAATGGGGAAAATGCCTCGATTAACAATAACAAATAAAGAAACTTCGGATGGTCGACAAGCAAACACAAAAACAGAAATTCGGATAAGCTTAAATTACTAGTACTTACTACAAATGACTCGATAAAGAGAACACACACGTCATATAAAATGAGTCACAACGAATGACCCAAGACAAATCACGGTCTCAAAGAGAAAGCATGCGAAACAGAAATTAAATAAAAGGCAACACAATATTGTCAAAAAGAAAAGTTTCTCATTCGTAAAAGCACTTTTTTACAGCTGGAAGAGAAGATAGAACATTTGAATAAAGAATTGTAGAAGCAGCAATAGCATCTGACATAAGATACCGCAGCGACAATGGCAGGAGAAGATAAGGTTCCCTTCTCAACGGCAAAAGCATACGACAGAGCCTGGTCTTAATGAGAAGGGGATAATGGTTCTTCATCTACGGGGTTGCTTGGGAGATCCGAAGTACCTTCTTCAACATCTTCATCCTTGAAGACTTGATCAACCAAGTGACGATACTTGGATAAATCGACACCAAGCCCTTCAATATAGTCAAGAAGCTCGACTCGTCCATCAACAACTCTCTTCCAATCTTTCACATCCACAATCTTTAGCTTGTCTTTTGTCGCAGCAAGCTCATTCTTAGCTGAAATCAGTTGCCATTCAGCAGCGGTCAGCATGGCGGAGATATCCGACTTGACTCAATCGAGTGCAACCATCAACTGCTCCACCCACCCTTCAGCAATCCTACGACTGACTGATTGTTCAACGACGGAGCGCAGAGCCTCGTCATGGACAACTTTCTTGATAAACATATTTTTTCCAACTCGTCCAATCATGCCTGAGCCCCGTCCAAATTAGTCGTCGAAATCATAAACTCTACAGCAAACTTATCTCGCGCAGCTTGTGTTTCCTTTAAAGAGACCAGAGCAGCCCCAGTTGCCCTATTTTATTCCGCGCACTGCGCCTTTAGCACGTCAAGCTGACAAAGAGCGTGAGCAACAATAGTGTTGTATAATTCCTCTCAAGAGCAGCCACTTGGCCACGACCAATCCTGTACTTTGACCATCACCCCATCATAAGTTAGGTGATTCATCCCATCTATTATCTGCTTAAGACCATGGTCGAGATGAGTATTGGGATTCAGCACATGCATCGAAGGCCCTTCTACCGCCTACCTATGCCATTCATTAACCAACCTACGTGCACCATCTTGCACGTCAAGCTAGGTAAACCAACAAAACTTCTCATCCGACTTGATATGGATATCCTCTGGGTTAGGCTCCTTCAACTAATCCATGGGTGAAGGATGTGAGTATCCGAAAGCACAGAGGAACAACCTCCAACGCCGGGAAGAGAGGGCAGAACTGCGGTGACAACAAAAAACCACTCTTGCCTTCTCGTTGCGAAGTGGTCGTCACAGGAGCAGAACGAGTAGTAGTGGCGATGGGAGCAGGAGGATCCAGATGAACTGGAGAAGAAATTGAGAACCCCGCCGTATTATTGACAGGAATGGAAGATGATCGTGGGGGAAAAACCTAAAATCCTGACCACGGTCACCAACCTCCTTAGACTGTTCCACCACTAGCTGAAGCATCTTATCATCGATAACTCAAGGATCGTCATTAGAGTATCCAGCAACGTCAGGTGCACCATAGGCAGAAAGGAGCCTTTTTTCATTATCGTCCAATAGACGAATAATTTCCTACTTACTCATCTCCATCGCCAAAGTCATCTCCTCTACCTTCTCAAGGGATAAACGATCCTCCCTCAAAACCTCTTTATCAGAAGAACTCGAGTGAAAAGCAACTCGAGCAACACCACGAGTGGAAAACCATTTCTTCCTCGGAACATGGCTAGGACGCTTCGACGGGCTGGCGGAGCTTGAAATTTTCCTCTTCTTAGAAGTCGAGCCAGCAACACCAATGCTAACAGGAGCATCAAGATCCATAACACATTTGCCTAAGCTCACTTCCCCTTGAATGCTAGCACAACTAACACCAGCACGAGCAGCGATCTCCTCAGCTTGGGATTCAGTAAGCAAAGCCCATTCTTCCTTTCATAGTATATAAGCCACTACGCCTCACTACATCCTGAGAACGAAACACTTCCAAGGGAATCATAGGAAGCTCCAAGAAATGGTCACTGATCATCTGCTATTCCACAACGAGCTATATGCCCTTTCGTTTGTCAAAGACTCGAAACAGCCGAACAATTTGATGACCACGCAATCTGAAGTAACCAGAACAAACAAAAGCATAAAACCAAAACTTCGACCATCCCCTAATGTCATCGCTGAGATTTCCAAAACAGACGGGAGAACAGAGGAAACAAATGTTTTTTGTCACCAACAGACCAACCATCGAGTGCAAGATTCTAACAGTTAAGGGAATGGGGGGGGGGGAATGGCTTTTGCATAAGTAGAAACCATAACCCTCCAACCATTAAGACACATCTGAGCAGGAAGAATATCCAAAAAGTCCAGATATTCCCAAAACAGCTCTAGAATCGAGAATCGAAAGCCTTATGAGAACATGCACATGTAAAACGTAATATACCCGGTCCTTGGATGACAAGGACTGTCGTTCTGCCTAGGCAAAACAATTTCGAGGTCAGATAGCAGCCATAATCAGAAAGAATATTGTCCAATGTTGCATGAGAAGCCTTTTTAGGCGAGAAGTAGGCTTCGCAAGCAGCAATCGCCCCGCCGTCTAGTATATCACCAGCAGACATCGTAAAGGAACAAAGGAGCAAAGAAAATGAAGAAGTAAGCGAATAAGCTCTAATTTCAAAATAAAGTAGCATAAAAAGAAAAAACAAATCAATCACGCCCCTTTTTATAGAGTCGAACAACGAAGAAACTGCTCATAGAATGACGTGCAAGATACAATAATAGCATGAAATCCTGAAATACACGTGGAAACGAGTGGACGAACAAGATATCGAGATACCAACCCACCGAAAACTACCAACGACATTAAATGTGAAATAATGATGAAGTCAAAAATCCAACCGTCATCAAGTTAGTGGCCACGTCAACATACCCACTAACCAAAGGGGGAGTAGCTGATGATATATTAAATTAGATAGACATCTCGGTTGTACACGTGGCAGAGACCAACCATCACGAGGATCAAGTGTCCCAAGACCAGGCCAATTCATAAAGGCCAAAGAAGACGAATTCAATAATGGAAGCCTAAAAAGGGCCCGTCAGAATGAATCATAATCAGAGGCCCAAAACTAGGCCCGATAAAGTTCTCCATTAAGGGAGAGGAACATTACGTAGAAAAAGAGTTATGGAGAGTCACGTCTCCATGAACGACTCTTCATAAAGGGGGAGATTGTTACAGAGAACGTCTCCCCTTGTTGCGGCTTATATGCTTAAGTCACACGGGAAATTAACTGTGACCATTATAAAAGGTAATGGGAACACTTGACAATTGTATGCAATTTTAACTAGGGTTTTGGGTTTATCATCATGATTAGATGGCACCATTAGGTCACTCTTAGATTAATCATTCAAAATTCATTAACACATCCTAAGGTAGATTCTCATCTCACCTTAGGATGGAGAATATGGCTTTATGAGCAAATTGATTTCAAGCTTAATTAATATTATTAACCAAATAATCAAATGTGAATTTAAAAGCATATAAAGAATCCATACTTAAATGAAACACCAAATATCTAACGAATCACAATGAATTTTAGACTAATAATATGTAAACATTATAAGGAGCTTGTTAGAGAAATGCAAGTATAGAAACATATCTAATCTTAAGCTTAAGAAGTAGAAAAAGAAAGCGAGGACTGAATTCATTACATGAAACACAAAACATCTTACCTACCTCATATGTTCATGATACAACCAAGCAACAAGATCAATTTAACTAAACTTGTTTCTCTAATACATGAAAATGGAAAGAATAATCTAAAAGAGAACCATCTTGGAGTTATCCTCCCATTGTTCACTAAGATCACCAAAGCTCTACTCCAAGTATCATTTTTGCACAAACCCTGAAAATTATACCATAGGAGGATGATTAATGCCTTCAAAAACAAAGTATAGAACCAAAATTTTGAAAATCATTCAAGTTTGGCAAAACAGTGTAGTGCTAGAATTTTCTAGAACTGATAGATTGACTTTGAAAAATCGTGCAAAGTTCAATACTCGATGAAATTCAGATTTTCAAATTTTCATGGATTAATAACAAACCAAAGTGTTCTTAGAAAAACTCTAAAAGTTCATTTGGTAGCTAGAAGGTTATTGAAAGTCGAAGTGAACTAAAAAAAATAGTATATTGTCCAGATTATGTAGATGTTGCGAGAATTTGTATTTTGTTTCAACCGGTTATCCAAATTGAAACCCAAAATATGATCTAGAAACTAGACAAGATGTAGAACGATAGAATTTTAAAATGCTCAAAACATGATTATCAATCAGTATAATCATGAGTCCAAACATCGGTCTTCTACAGCAATCAAATTCCAGCACAAGGGGTCCAACTTCAAAATTTTGTTTCTCACTAGAAAAATGTCTGTGAAAGTTAAGATCATGTACATTTACCAGATAAATTGGAAAAAATAAAACAAGAAACGTTAAATGCTCAAAAAATGCAAACATGAAGATGCATCAGAATTTCCAGACTAGAAATGTTAGCAAATAATGCAAATGCACCTAAACTAAGCTAGTGATGAGCAATCAAAATTGACTTTAAAACTAATTTTCCTTTGTTTTCCCCGACAACTAAACTAAACTAGTGATGAGTACTAAATCTCAAATCATACCGCAAGCGCACGGTTATCTATTGAGCTAGATAACGGCAAATACGGGTCGAATCCCACAAGGAGAGCTATAAAGTTAGGAAATATAATCGTCAAATCTCTTTTGAAACTTAACCTAGTTTAAAAAGAAGTGATTGGTAAAGTGTTTGAACTAAAATGAAAAAATAAAACCTAAATGTGAGAGTTAGAGCTTTGAGTTTACCATCATGAGTAGATGACACATTTAGGCCACTCTTAGATTAATCATTCCAATTTCATTAACACGTCCTAAGGTAAATTCTCATCTCACCTTAGAATGGAAAATATGGCTTTATGAGCAAATTGATTTCAAGCTTTAATTATATTAGTAATCTAAGAATTAAATGTGGATTTAATAGCATACCATGAATTCATACTTAAATGAAACACCAAATATCTAACAAATCAAAATGAAACTTATAGAAGAATAGATGTGGTATTTATAGGTGAAGAGATGTGAAATAGTAGAATAGATGATGGAATAAAATAAGGAAAAATATTGTAGAATAAAATAAGAAACTGATAAGAAAATATGTTGAAAAATGGATGGTGGAATAAGGAAAAGATAAAAGAATATGGTAGAATAAAATAAGAAAAAGACATAAGAATATGTGAAGAATGGATGGTGGAATATGTAAAGATTCCTTTTGGCTAGGATGAAGTTGTCATGTGGATGTCCAAATCTTCAAATAATTTTCTCAAGATCCATAGATGATGGTGCTTTGTGGGCTTGAAAATCATTGGTAATGCATGTGTTATCTTCCAATGGACTTTGTTGTTGAACTTAGCCTTATTGAGTCATTTTGTGCATATTTGATTATTAATACTTGAATTCCTGCATTATACACAAAATACACATAATGAGAGTATTCTATTAGATAATAGAACATCAGAAATATAGAATTAGGGGCTTAAATGTATCATTTTAAGACTATCGAATCCCCTCAAACCTACATTTTGCTAGTCTTCGAGCAAAAGAGGAATAAAAATTAACTCACTTTCGTAGGAATCACGATTACATTTAGCATGTGTAATAAGCCTTTTAACCTCTAGGTTTTCCCTAGTGAACGAGTTGTAGTCTCATGAGGGTTTCCAGAAATGACACCCACAAACACTAATGATACAATCAGACTAATAACGTTAGTCAAAAATAACTTTTTTCCTTATTTTAACCTCAGAGAGTTCCTACTTGAATGTGTAAGCCTCAAGAGATGTATTCCTGTAACTTCTTGATCAGTATTAAGTCAATAAGTGACTTTAGTAAGCACTATTCAATGACATAGGAATTATTCATTCAATTTTATATTAATAGTTTGATCATCTTCTTTGGTTCAAATTTTAGTTTAAAAATGACATATATCTGAATCACATTCTAGAAAATTCGCTTCAACTTCAAATCTCACAATGTATATAATCATTCAGAATGAAATCACTTAGAAATTTAGCTATTTTCTCTCAAATGTATGTGAATAAGATGAAACAATGAATAAGAGATTGTTCACATACAAGACAAAAGATCGAATTCGAGAATATAATAAATATGATCTCAAGAAAGAATATCATCCACTGAGAATGTTGATTCATTCACCACACAATATTTCTTAATTCACCCTCCACACTTTAGCCATATTTTCCTAAGGATCAAAAGATTTTGACTAGTTTGTAATGGGGCTTATGAAATGTGACATTGAAGGTTAAGTACAAACAAAAATACTTTTGATAAGGTTAGAGGTTTTCTATGAGTATTGAACTTCATGGATTGGCTTAACACCTTCTTTTCTATTAAAGAGTTTTACATCTTCATGGATGTGGAAAACAAGGGCTACTTGTGATTTTTTTTTTTGAAGCCTTGTACAAAATGGTAATGGAATGTGAAGCTCTTTCTCCTCATTTTGGCACTAAGAAGTGCGTACCTATCCGTTGATGGTGATAAAACTTTCTTTGTTAATCATTCATCTCCAACCTTTCTCAAAAGTACAAGGGTCGGGAAAAATATAATTGGGTTATTTTGTGGTTATCAATTAGTGGGTTAAAAACAAAATTGTTAATATGACAGCCTTCAAACTGGCTCCAAGGTTAAACAATACATGGGAAGGTTAAAAGGCTCAATCTAAGCAAATAATGACTTTTCTTCATTTCCCAAGAATAACATGGTTTCTATGCTTCGGGTGAATTTCAGAATGTACTATAGTGGTATGATTCAACTTTGATGTTTTATTCTCAGTTTTTTACAGAAACAAAGAATTATAAAGATCATGCAACAAGATAATGTAGGACTCAAAAAAGTCAGAATTAGCTTATAATCCGGAGAAATGAGAAATGCTAGAAACCTCACAGGGTTAAGTCTCCACTATTATTCTCATGTTCATTAGATAACTAGTCCACTTTTCAACTTTAAACAAGAACATCAAAGCTAAAACACAACTCTGAATGCAAACTTAGAAAACGCCTAGCTTATAAGTAGTACAAACTATTGTCTAATATTGACAAACTACTAACTTTCAAAGTTTCAAATTTTACACTCAGATGCTTTTGCAATTAGATTTATGGAATCTAATCTCATCATGGATAAGTATTCGGGTTACAAAAACGAAAATGACAATTTTTTTATTGACTCAATAAATTGGAAAACTCATTTTTCAAATGAGATATAAGTTTTGAAACATCTCCCCCTCCCCAAACCTAAACCATACATTGTCCTCAATGTTTTAAAATAAGACATCGTGGGTCGCGACCATGAACAAGAGAAAAACAATGATAAATAAAAATGGAAATGGTATACCATTAAACGACATAAAAGCTCAAATGACTTATGTTAAGATCCAAAAGTATGCTCCAATCAAATCATAGTCAAGTGATTTTTCCTTTTTTTTCTTTTTTTTAAATTCAGTTGACCTAATATATACACTAAAATCTTAGTCTAACAGTAAATCATACAATAACAACCTACAAATTTGTGGGTCGTACCAAACATGATTATAAGGGACAATAAGATGCAATTGATTTGACATGCCCCACAAGTGAGAAACCTCTCAAGATTAAATTTTATATTTAGCTCATAAAATGTTTCCTCAAAATAATGATACAATTTCAATTTGTCAAAATGAGTAAAATCAATTTGGTGTTTTAGGAGAGGCCATCGGTCAGGCGTGGATAGGTCATCGTCTTCTTCAAATTCTTCACAATTTGTTTTACATTTCACAAAATAATTCTCCAAGGTTTTTGAAACATGCAATTCAAGTCTAAACTCGGGGAACTTTCTAATATTGGAAAGAATGTTAACAAATTTCTCAAGTTTAACCTTTGTATTGGACATGGATGTTCGAACAATGGTCAAAATATCACAAGAGTCACATGGCAATTCAATTGAATAATCACTTATGTCAACATCTTGTGTGTATATAGGATTTACATCAATAAGCACAGGGTTAGGTATAGAATCACCATGACTAATTTCATCTTGTACACAACACTCATGATTCACCCGCAATTATGCCTCATCACATTGTCTCACATGTTTTATCCACTCATTTTATTCTACCTGGGGAGTTTGAGGGGTTGATATAGGTATATCAATGTGGCACAATTCATCAAATCTCTCACTCTCCTCTAATAGACTTTTTTCACATTCATCCCCAACATTCATCAATGCATCATTTTGAAGCCCTAAATCCCAAATTTCAGACAAAAGTCGGTTAGTGGCCCGCTGACTTTGTTCTATTTCTCGTATAGAATGCCTTAAGAATTGTGTATATTGATCTAGGCTCTCTTGAAATGAAGGAGAAATGTTAGTTTTCTCCCATGATCTAATTGGATATGAAGATGATGTGAATTGCATATTTTGCATAACGTGGTATGGATTGGTTTCTACCGAAGGCATTGTACGACAACTAAGGTAAGACTTATTGTTATGCACTTATTGGGGATCAAAGGATGGTGTGGACCTAAAAGGTTCATAACCCCAATTGGGTTGGTCTTGGTTTCATATCCATTTTGTGAAAAATGATTGGTATAATCAAAACTTGATTCTAAGGGTTGACCTTGGTTTACCGAGGCAAAGTAATTTACCTCAACATTGTCATCATCTTCCCAATGAAAATCCATAATTGTATGGCTCCTAACACAAGAGAAACTACTTGACACTGAACTTGAATAAATTTTGATTGGATTTTTTTTGAATTTTTTTAAAACATTTTTAATTTGTAAATGACTAAAATCTTATGCAACCATAAATGATATGACCTAAACTAAATGCAATATGAAAATATACCTAAAGAGGGACACTAATCATGACACTCAAACAAGGCTCAATAAATTCCTATCCATCATTCTAGCAAGCAACAAGTTGATTATCTTCAATTAAGTACAAGGACGATTGATTTTTAAAACCCAATCTAATTGAAGTGGAGAATGATTTTGAGCATCTCAAAATCAATTCTCAACCTACTTAGATTTTCCCATATGTCTTGTAAGTAAGTAAGAGGTAGTTTATTATGTAAAAATTTCCTAGCAGATATGCATTCTAGCTAGGTTTTACCCTATTTAGTATGTTAGAACTGGCTAAGCCTTTGAAAGGCGTCTTTAAGATCCAAGGATTTCTTACAAAATTTAGTTGTCACTTAAAACTTTCAAGAACCTTTGTGTTCCTAATATAAATAAGATTAGACTTGTGAAAAACTCCATCGAAACATCACTCTCTAGGTGAAAAGGTAAAAAATGGTGGTGCAGTCACAGTGGTCTTTATTGGTCCATACCAATTGGTACTAGAACAGCCTTACTTCGAAAGAGTTCAATCACAGTCTATTCATTTTCTGAGGTCCTGTGAACACCGTTCTAATTGGCTCTAGTTATCTGAGTTCATTTTATTAAATTTGGCCAAGTTTGAACGTATTGGAGTTATGAGGTAGGTGATCAAATTCCACTCAGTTGCAAATAGCCAGGTCCACTCTTATGTAGTTTTGCACAGTTGGATATATTGTAAAAATATAAATACTCAAAAACATTTCAGAAACACTTCTTGCAAGAGATTCGAAGTGGGTTGAGAGAGGTACCTCATTTTGCTTCTGGTTGTATCTTAGACCATGTTTTAGTAATTACAGCTTAATAGCACAAATTTAAATCCTCATAATCACTCAAAGAAAACAAAAAAATGTTCTATGATCAAAATGTCCTCCATTGTTCACTAAGTTCACCAAATCTCTTCTCCAAGTATCTTTTTTGCACAAACCCTGAAAATTACATCATAGAAGAATGATTAATGGCTTTAAAAACAAAGTATAGAACCAAAGTTTTGAAAATCATTCAAGTTTGAAAAACAGTGTATTGCTGGAAATTTTCAAAACTAATAGATCGGCTTTGAAAAATCATGTAGAGTTCAATACTTGATGAAATTTAGATTCTAAAATTTTTATGGATTAATAACAAACCAAAGTTTTCTAAAAAAAATTCTAAAAATTCATTTGGCAAATAGAAGGTTACTGAAAGTCGAAGTGAACCCAAAAAAATAGTACATTGTCCAGATTGTGTAGATGTTGTAAGAATTCATATTCTGTTTCAACTGGTTATCCAAATTGAAATTTAAAAGATGATCTAGAAATTAGACAAGATGTAGAACATGCTAGAATTTGGAAACGCTCAAAATAAGATTATCAATCAGTAGAAACATGAGTCCAAACTTCAGTCATCTGCGGCAGTCAAATTCCAACACAAGCGGTCCAACTTCAAAATTTTGTTTCTTACTAACCTTTGATCCAATGAACAAATGGAAAGATGTCCATGAAATCTCAGATCGTGTATATTTACAAGATAAATTGAAAAAAATAAAACAGCAATCATTAGTTGCTCTAAAAAATGCAAACAATGTTACAGAGTTTCCAAACTGCAAATGTTAGCAAAACAATGAAAATGCACCTAAACTATGAAAATGAACCTAAACTAAACTAATGATAAGCATTCAAAATTTATTTTAAAACTAATTTTTCTTTGCTCTCCCTGGCAACGGCGCCAAAAACTTGATCGATCGCAAATCATACAACAAGCGCACGGTTATCTATTGAGTTAGATAATGGCAAATACGGGTCAAATCCCACAATGAGAGCTATAAAGTTAGGAAAACTAATCTTCAAATCTCTTTTGAAACTTAACCTTGTTAGAAAAAAAGTGATTGGTGAAGTGTTTGAACTAAATGAAAAAATAAAAGCTAAATGTGAGAGTTAGGGCTTTGAATTTACTATCATGAGTAGATGACACATTTAGGTTACTCTTAGATTAATCATTCCAAATTCATTAACACATCCTAAGGTAGATTCTCATCTCACCTTAGGATGGAAAATATGGCTTTATGAGCAAATTGATTTCAAGCTTTAATTATATTAGTAATCTAATAATCAAATGTGGATTTAAAAGTCTACAAGGAATTCATACTTAAATAAAACACCAAATATCTAACAAATCAAAATGAAACTTAGACTAATAATATATAAACATTATAAGTAGTAGCTTGTTAGAGAAATTGCAATGATAGAAACTTATCTAATCTTGAACTTACGAAGTAGAAGAAGAAAACATGAATTGAATTCAAATAATGAAACACAAAACATCTAACTTACCTCATTGGTTCATGAGAAACGGTAAAAATAAATTTCTGAAATTTCTTGTTCGCAATGCGAGCTTTTTGCAAAAACGCGCAGAGTTTCGGGCGAACAGGAAATTTCAGCAAATGTTTTCAGACAGATTTCCGTGACTTTAGTAAAATGACCATAACTTACTCATTTCAAAACATTTTCAAGTAATTCAAGTTGTGTTTATTAGATAACTCAGATTACTACAACTTTTGTGTTTTGATAAACTTGAGAATATGTCTCAATCGAGCACATAAGTTGGCCGAAATTCAGGAACACTATCCCATTTTATTGTGATACAGATTTGCGCGACTTTAGTAAAATGACTATAACTTGCTCATTTCAGAACATTCTCAATTGATTCAAGTTGTGTTTATTAGATAACTCATAGTACTACAATTTTTATGTTTTGATGAGCTTGAGAATCGGTCTCAATTGATGGTTTAAATTGATCGAAAGTTACCCTGTTTTTAAGTTAAGTTATTGTTTTTTTCAAAAACAGTTTTTTGGGTGGTGGTAGTGTGAGTTAGTAAAAAAAAACAAAAAAAAAGGTACATGGTGGTGTGGAGTAGTTGTTGCCATCTGGAAAACTTAAAAGAAAAAAAATTTTACTTGACAAGGTAAATATGAGTTAACTAAGAGTGGTAAGTATTAAAATTTAATGACAAGCAAAGGATGATATGTGGATGATTCAGTCATAAATATTTAAAAAGTTAAAAAAAAAAAAAAAAAAAAAAAATCACAGGTTAAACGGACTTGTGGTGATGGGTGATTTAGTTACTTTGAAAATGTCAAAACTGTCATAATTCAACATATTTTGTATGATTACAGATTAGAAATTACATATTTTCTAACTTCAAATGCAAGTGTGTATCTACATATAATAAAAATCTTTGTAACTAGTATTAAGGTAGAAATTTATGTGCATCAAGGATCTATTTGTTTCATGCAAAATTATTTTTTGGAATGTTTATTCTTCATACTCTAAATTTCTAGTGTCAAGTTCGCGAAAAATTATAAATCTTGAAAAACTTTATTCCAAAAGAGCCTCATAGGTGAAAAATCAACACACCAATTTTAAATGAGTTATTGATTTTTTAAGATTTTCCTAAACTTTTTATTCTCGCCATTTCAACCTCAAAAAGACACCGCCATGCCTCAACCAACACCAACACTACCATCATAGCATAAACAATATCATACTACAACCACCATAATCATCACCACTACCACCGTCACCACCACCGTATTGAAACACCCTACCCTCTCCTCCCTCTCGATGTGAACATAAATTTTAATCAAACACCCTCCCCTCCCTCTCTATGTGATCTGTTAAATCTTTATATTTTGAGTGTGTCTTAATATTGGAAATACTTACGACATGAAGTGTATTAGATTATAGTTATTTATTGAAAAAATTACATACGGCGTGAAATGCATATTTAAAACTTTAATTGTTTGTATTAATGATTGGTTTCATTGGAAATATATTCAAAAATGCATTTCAACCATACCAAGTTTATTAAAATCTGACAACTAAGTGTTTGGTTATGACGATCTTCATTTAAAAATACACAAATTTTCTCTCTCCATGATTTAAAAATACACAAATTTTCTTTCTCCACGACATGCATTCCATCAATTTTATTTTATCATTTTTATCCATTTTCTTTACCTTTCTACTTGCAACTTATTTGAAAAAAATGTCATTGTTGAATAATGAATCTCGACCATCAGCATTTTTCGAAACTTTCAATCTTGACCATCTTTTATCTCAAACATCATTCTGAATTCAGAAATTCTAGGGAGCGAGGGATGGGTGTAACCACCCATCATCCTCGAGATGAGTGTCAGTGCCATTGAAATGCACGCTGATGCTCATCTCGAGGAGGATGGGTGGTTACACCCATCCCTCACTCCCTAGAAGGGCTCTTCTGAATTATAATAATTATTGATAATTTTAATGCTTTTGGTGACTAATTATTTATATCATGGTAGGTACCATTTGAAAGATGCAGTTGTAGGAGGGATACCATTCAACAAGGTCCATGGAGTACATGCTTTTGAGTACCCTGGTACTGATCCCAGATTTAATGAGATCTTCAACCGAGCAATGGTTGATCATACTACCATAATCATGAAAAAGATACTGGAAACATACAAGGGATTTGAGAACTTAAAAGAGGTTGTAGATGTGGGTGGTGGACTTGGAACTACGCTCAAGATTATCACTTCCAACTACCCTACTCTTAAGGGTATTAACTTCGACTTACCACATGTTATCCAACATGCGCCATCCTATCCAAGTGAGTAGTGGTGTTATAATTGACCAAAATTTAAATATATCCTTTTCAATTTAAACTTCTGCTTTAAAATAATAGAAGAAGTTATTTTAATAGATAATCTCCCATTAGTCACCAAAACAATTTTCTCCCACCAGTCTGTCTATACTAAAAAAAAAAATTATTATAGTGCTTATTTTTTAAATCCCCACTATATACCATTGCTCATCTTATTCAACATTTTTTCTCCTTTATTCACAGCCACCGCGAATACCAATCTCTCACATGGAGGCACCGCTTTTAAATCCATCACCAATGTCCAACCACCGTGAGGGAGACTTTTTTTTGTGCATCTTTTGATTTTTTTTTTTTTAATAAATTCTCTTTAAAATACAACCACATTAATCATTCATAAAGGAGTAGAAGTATCAAACAAGGCTGCCAAAAATTGCTGCTACCATCATATATCACCCTAAATCCAACCACCACCAGTGAGCGGCAGGAGCCGCATACAAGTAACAAGACAAGGGGTAGCTGAACCCCCTGCCCCTTCAACTTTCAAATTAAACCGACCCTTTTAAATAAAAAAATTTAGTTATACCCCTCTCAGCTCAACTTCTCTCAACTAGTGGGCCCACCAGTTTCTCTTAAACCGATTTCCATGCAAAAAAAAAAAAAAAATTAAGTATCATTTCACATCAATCTCAACTATAGCTTAATTTAGAGTGGTGTTTTATTATTTATTGTTGATTAAAATAAAGTCAAATCAAAAGAATTAGAAATAAAAAATGGTTAGAATTGAAAGTTGGAAAATGTATGGAATTTGAGGGTTGTAATTCATTTCCTATGATGTATTATTTGCAAAATATAAAACATGTAAAAGGGCAAAAATAATGAATTTTTTTTTAAAAAAGTTGGTAGAATGTACATGTGGCGAATAGAGAAAATATTGTGTTTTTCTTTTAGCAAAATGAAAATTATCATAATTATCTACATCGTTATCGAATTTTGGTAAATTTAGTATCGTTCAAATGCATTTTTGAAGATCTTTCCAACAAAATCAATGATCAATACAAACGCTAAGATTATAAAATATATATATATATATATTATAACTAAAAAATGTATAATGTATTTCACGTCTTTAATATTTTCAATATTTTTCAAAGCATTGAAACAAGCCGACCATATCAAAAAAAATGAGTCGAACATCTTAATCAACATTTAAACAAAAACTCTAAACTTCATGTTTTGGCGAATTTAAAGATTGGAAGAGAAATTATTCTCGGCGTTTAAAATTTTTCCCAAACTGATTCAAATTTGACTGAGTCTAACTCTAAAATTTATAATATATATTTTTACCTTAGAATAGACTTACACTTTAATACTGATTGAGAGCGAAAATGAGAATAGTGATGGAGGTGTTCAGTACAAATTTTTTTAGCAAAAATAAAATTATGTGAAGCGCCAACGGCACGGAGCATACTCTAATGTTGATATAAATTGAAGTTAGAATATTTTAAGTACTTTCTTATTCAATTTGAAAAAAAAAAAATCATCCAAAGATAAAAATTCTAATTTCAAAATTGCTTATTATCAACCCCGCACCATTAATTGATTTTATGGCATTTTTACTTCTTTAATTGAGCTTAGTTTTCCAAATTTTTTATGGTTTAATTTATCAACTAAATTATAATTATTTCTTATGTTGCCCCGACCCCCTTTTGGACCACCACCAAACCTGATTAAGTCATCACCACTTACCATTGACGACCACCGTTACCCAACTTCTTATGAAGGTACGACTGATCCATTCGACCACCTCCGATCGTCATCACCACCATCACCAACAGGGGCCAAGATCTGTTGATTTTGCAGTGACACGTGAGGATGTACTAAATATACACAACATATTTTTCTGACTTGTTTAGTATTAAAGTTTGGAGCATGGACCATTTAGATATTGCTCATTTTAATAATTTAGATAGACTTTGTAAGTAGGGATTTCTAACGATTGCTCCAATGCATATGTTGAGCATATTGGTGGAGATATGTTCACAAGTGTTCCAAGAGGAGAAGCCATTTTCGAAGGTTCGTGAGTTAGATTTAACGTAGCTATAAATCATACACTCTCGTTAGAACCTCCAATCCAATAACCCTAATTCAACAATACCAGAGCAAGTCATCTTTACAAGTGAAATTGCTTCTAAATCTTTTCAAATAACAAGTCCAACAACTTAAAAAACATGTCCTAATGCAAGGTGCAATTCAAAGTTTTGCACCAAAACAGGTTGTCCTTGTTATCTTGATTTTTTAAATTGACTAACGATTGCTCCAATGCATTCTTACTCCTTCAAATTAATTCTACCACTATAATGCAACACTAGGGAATGTTGGTTCCAATGAATGTAACTGAGTTTTTTGTTCTTTTTTCTTTTTGAATTCTCATCAAATATTTACCACAAGAAAGTCCACAATGATATTACTCGAAGGAGTAAGTCTAAGGGAGCGAGGGAGGAGCGAAGGAGGCCCACTACCATCCATCGTCCTCGAGATGTGCATCTCAAGGACGATGGATGGAGGAGGGCCTCCCTCCCTCCCTAGAATCAGCATACTCAAAGTTCTTGGAGTTGTTACTGTTAGTGTTTTATTAATTCGTTCTGATATTTCTAAATTTTTGTAGTAGATTCTTCATGATTGGGGTGACGAGCAATGTTCAATTCTACTGAAGAATTGTTATGAAGCATTACCTGAGTATGGTAAGTTGATTGTGGTTGAAGCCATTCTTCCTTTAGTGCCGGAGACTAATGATGTTGGTAAAGGCCTTTGTCAAATAGACCTTGTCATGCTGGCTCAGTTTCCAGGAGGAAAAGAAAGAACTGAGCAAGAGTTCAAAACCTTGGCAAACAGAGTTGGTTTTGCATGTATTAGGAAGGTGTGTTGTACTTGTAACTATTGGGTAATGGAGTTTTTAAAGTTGTGAAGGTGAGTGGGTAACTCATCAAATGAGTTAATCAAACAACAATATGTTATCTAAATTTCTTGATAAGTTTTAGTTGTTAGTCTGTTTGAATAAATGTCCTAGTCTTTAGGGTTATTGTTATTTGATTTGGTCAAGTATGTTACCACGTTCTAGTTACAACGTGGGTCGTAGTTTTTGCTTCTAGTTGATCATGTAAAGCTATTTAATAACTGCAGTTTCTCATTCAATAAGATAAGTCATTCCCAGATTGTTCTTGAGTCCAATTTATCTAACATTCTGGTATCAGAGCCACCACCTGGCCTGAGAAAGGGAGAGAAAAGCCGCAGCTTTTGAGTGACTTCAACAGAGAAAGAAAGGGGGTGAAGAATGAGTGAAGTGAAAGAGTTCCTGCAGCCTGCCATCCCACGTTTCAGTGGTCACTATGACCACTGGAGTATGTTGATGGAAAATTTGCTAAGATCGAAGAGTCTCTGGAGTCTTGTTGAGAATGGTTTTGAAGAACCAAGCCCAGAAACTACGTTGACAGAAGCGCAGCAGACGCAGTTGGAGAAGGCCAGGGTCAATGATCTTAAGGTAAAGAATTATCTATTTCAATCAATTGATAGAGAAATTCTTCAACAAATCTCAGAGAAGGGCACTTCGAAACAGATATGGGATTCGATGAAAAGGAAGTTCGAGGGCAGCGCTAGGGTTAAGCGATCTGTTCTTCAAGGTTTGAGGAGGGACTTTGAAGTTTTGGAGATGAAAATAGGGGAGACCATCATCGACTACTTTGCTCGGGTGATGACAATTGCCAACAAAATGAGAAGCAATGGTGAGCAGATGAAGGATGTGACGCTTGTGGAGAAAATCCTTAGAACTTTGACCGAGAAGTTTAACTATGTCGTTGTCTCGATCGAAAAATCTAAGGACATTGATACTTTATCGATTGATGGGCTGCAGAGTTCCCTCACTATCCATGAACAGAAATTCAATAGGAGTAGTGGTGAGGAGCAAGCACTTAAGGTGACACATGATGATGGTTACAGTGGAAGAGGACGTGGAAGGGATGCATTCAGAGAAAGAGGCAGAGGCAGGGGACGCCAATATTATAGCAAGGAAATGGTTGAATGCTATAAGTGCCATCAATTGGGGCACTATCAGTACGAGTGTCCAACTTTGGGAAAACATGCAAATTATGCAGAGCTGGATGAGTCAGAGGAGATGTTTCTCATGACTTATGTTGAGTCGCATGGAGTGACTCGAGATGATGTGTGGTTTCTTGACTCAGTTTGTAGCAACCACATGTGTGGTGATCCATCTCTCTTTCAGGAGATGGATGAGGGGTTCAGACAAACGGTCAGGCTAGGAAATCATACACGGATGAGTGTTGTTGGAAAAGGAAGTGTGAAGCTGTCTTTGAAAGGTGGTAACCACCTTGTATCAGAGGTGTTCTATGTGCTAGAGTTGATAAATCACCTTCTTAGTATCGGTCAACTATAGGAGAAGGGGTTAGCTGTCCTAATTCAGTCACATTAGTGTTGAATCTACCATCCTTCAAGAGGTTTGATTATCCAAGCTGATATGACAGCCAACATAATGTTTGTTCTGTTGTCAACTAGGCAAACCAAGAAGGAAGATAAATAAGTGTGTCTTCAAGCAACCACTCAAGACTTAGCTCATCTTTGGCACCGCCGATATGGCCATATCAGCTACACGGGTCTCAAGACTCTACAAAACAAAGGAATGGTAGGAGGATTACCGAGTTTCTCTGAATCCGATATTGTATGTAGTGATTGCCTGAAAGGGAAGCAACATCGGGATACTATTCCTAAGAAGAGCACATGGAGAGCATCAGAGAAGCTTCAGCTAGTTCATGCGGACATTTGTGGACCAGTCTCTCCCATCTCTAGCAGCCGCAAGAGGTATCTCACTTGTATGTTGATGATTTAATTTATACTGGAGATGATGAAGTCATGATGTGTGAGTTTAAGAATTCTATGATGAGGGAGTTTGATATGTCGGATTTGGGCAAGATGAGGTATTTCCTTGGTATTGAAGTAATGCAATTTGATGGGGGGATATTTATAAGTCAAAAGAAGTATGTGTCGGAAGTTCTAAGAAGGTTTGGGATGGAGCACAGTAATTCAGTTCAGAATCCAATCATTCCAGGGTTCAAAATCTCTAAAGATGCAAACGGCGTAGAAGTGAATGGCTCGTTTTACAAGCAGCTGGTGGGGAGTATGATGTACTTAGCAGCTACAAGGCCTGACATAATGTATGCAGTTAGCTTGATTAGTAGGTACATGTCAAGGCCAACAAAACTTCATCTCTTAGCAGCCAAGAGAATTCTGCGTTATTTACAAGGAACCGCTGGTTTTGGTATTCTTTACAAGAAGGGAGTGAATAGAGAGTTGATTGGATTCACTGACAGTGACTATGCTGGTTGTGTGGAAGATAGGAAGAGCACACCGGGGTATGCTTTTATTTTGAGTGGGGCTGCAGTGGCCTGGTCCTCACGCAAGCAACCAATAGTCACACTCAGTACAACTGAAGCTGAATTTGTTGCAGTTGCAGCATGCACTTGTCAAGCAATATGGATGAAAAGGGTTCTTAAGAAGCTTGGTTATGAAGGCAGTGAAAGTTCCATCATCTTCTGTGACAATAGTTCGTCCATCAAGTTGGCAAAGAACCCTGTAATGCATGGCAGGAGCAAGCACATTGATGTTCGTTTTCATTTCCTGCGTGAGTTGGTGAACAAGCGAGCTGTGCATTTGAAACATTGTGGAACACAACAGCAAATTGCAGACATACTTACCAAACCGCTCAAGCTGGAGTCATTTCAGAAGTTCAGGAAGGAGTTGGGAGTCTGTGATGCACCAAAAGTAAACTAGCTGCTTAGACAGCCTAGTTTAAGGGAGGGAATGATAAGTTTTAGTTATTAGTCTGTTTGAATAAATGTCCTAGTCTTTAGGGTTTTTGTTATTTGATTTGGTCAAGTATGTTACCACGTTCTAGTTACAACGTGGGCCGTAGTGTTTGCTTCTAGTTGATCATGTAAAGCTTTAATAGCTGCAGTTTCTCATTCAATAAGATAAGTCATTCCCAGATTGTTCTTGAGTTCAGTTTATCTAACATTTCTGATTATCGAATTTTTGCTAATGTTTTTTTTCAAATATTAATAAGAAAATTACGGTGGATTTGTTAACGTGCAGGCATTTTGGAAAACCCCCGGTATCAACACAGAACCGTTGGAACCTAGGGCCGAATATAATTTGGGGTATGTATGGTCCGAGGGAACCAAGCAACAACATATGTTTGTCTGCTTCTATACCCTTCGAATATTTGTTGTGGAATATTGGCGATGAAGATAGTTGTAGCATAGAATTGTTACCATTGATCAAAATGGGTTGGGTTGGATATTAGTGGTGGTACTTGGTTGTCTCCTTCCATACCCTGCAATAAAGATAGTAATAATAGGGGCAAGAAAGGAAATTGTGCTATCCTTTTTGTTTTGTTTTGTTAAGAACCAGACATGCATTAAACAAAAACAGGAGTACATAGTGCTAAGCCGGCTGTATGAGTCAATTTATAGGCCCCTAAATTGAGTTTCCTATTAATATATTTACATTTCCATTCAAGATGTAAAAGAAATAACCTTCTAATGTTAAAAATAATTGGTCTCCATGCCCAATTCATATCAAAAGTTCCTCCTGAAGGGCCAGTAACAAGTTCATCGAGTGCCCTAATAGTAGCCCTTCCTCCCATCTTTTCGCATGAATCAACTCTAAAGTCGCTTCTGCCGCAAAAGCTTCCGTCATAGTGTTGTCAGTGATGGTACCAAGGCAAGCCAGAGTGGAGATATCCATAGCCGCCACACCTATAGCTCCCTGTTTGGATATTTCAAAAAATATGCATCAAAACTGACAATAATCGAGTAAGAGTGTGTCAGTGGATACTGATCGTGGTCCTGAGCCAAGTTGGTGTTGAAGGGATGACACCTTGCTACAAAAAGCTGGGATTGAAGAGTGTTCCATCTGGCTGTGTCTTCGACTGATAATGGAACTGTCAACATGTTCTCATTAAATTGGACAGCCACAGGAGGGTGACTTTGGAAAATAATGCACACACACACACACACATGTTCTCATTAAATTGTGCAATCCCTTGGTTTGTACAATGCACACACGCACACACAAAAAATAATCTTTCATATATTTGCACTAACCCTTCTATATATATATATGTGTGTGTATTTGTCTATGTGTATATGTATGTATGTTTGGGGTGTTCCTTGTTGTACGATTCTCAGAAAATGAGTTTCACAAAACCAAGGGATTGTCAGTAAATGATGAGGGTGCATGTGCAAACTTTTAGATTGATTTTAAGGACTTAAAAGGAATTAAAGTTCTATATACTGACAAATCTTAAGTCAAAATTCAATTGTAAACCTAATAGATCTAAGATTTAGATATAATTAGATTTTCTTTCAATGTTTTGCACAATTGCATAAATTATAATGCGAAAAAATAAACAACACACAATATAACATGATTTACTTATAGAGTTTGAAACACCAACCCCACAGGCTATATTCATGGAGATAAGCAAAAAGATCTATTATGAAAGAAAAAACACGATTACAAGAAGTTTCGCAGCAAGGTTGATCATCTCAAGCAAACGCTCACACATGGTATGTGCTCTTCAAAACACATAATGATCAATTATCAATTCCTACGAGAGGCTTGAAGTTCCTAACTTTAATTTCTATCTCAGCATAATTGGAGTCAAAATAATAATATGCTTTCTTTCTTTGGGTTGAGAGAGTGTGGAACCCCATGGCACACTATAAATATATCATCATCGTTAGAGGAGAATGCTTGCTTCATTAGTAACTCGTGAAAGTGATGTCTTGAGCCTCATTATGCACTTGCAATTATTTAAAGGCTTAGAAAATCCCTTTGTTATTTTTAATGTTGTGAATAAGTTCGATTGCATGCTTTTAAAATTTCTTTTTGAAGATCGTTAATAAATAGAAAGTGAACTAAAGGGACCCAAATTTGGTTTTGGGTTCCTATTAGGACCAGAGGCGGAGCCAGATTTTTGTTGGGAGGAAGGTAGCATAGGTGAATCTCGGTTAATACGATAATTTATTTACACACCATTTTAACAAAATTAAAAAAGAGTATTCTGACTAAAGTAAAAATACATTAAATTTTCTTTTTGAAAAACTAAGCTCAACTGAAGAAGTAGAAATGCCATAAAATTCAATTAAAGGTGCGGGGTTGATAAATTTATAATTCTAGTAAATTAAACCATTGCATTTTGAAAGAGAAATTTTATCTCTTGGGTGACATACAAAAATGAAAATAAATTCAAAATGAATAAGGAAATTACATGGAGTTCTTTAACTTCAATTTTTATTAACATTTTTAGAGAGAAGAAGATAAGGAGGCAGAGAGAGAAAGTGGGCAAGTAGTAGGTGTCAGGTGCACAATCTTGCCAATGGCATGACAACTCAACGATTAGAGTTTAGCGGATGGTACCACTAGGTCATGGGTTCAAACCCAGCTTGCAACTTATTTATGGATTCTAGGATCCTATAAAAACACTGCTTGCCTTTCAAAAAAAAAAAATTTGCACAATCCTTACAGTAAAACAAAACTCAATGCTGGTAAAAAAACTGTTCTCTTGATATGCCATGCCCCTTAAATAGACAATGTTCAATGAGATAATGAATTTGTTGTCCTTCATATCTCTCGCAGGTGTTGGAAAAAAATGTTCTTTTAGTACCATTCTTCATTACTTCTTTACAAACACCACCCTAGGTCCACACCAGTCATCGCCATCACAACTATCAAACACTACCATCACCAACAACAGAAACTTGGATTGTGGCACATAATGAGCATGTGCCATGTGTTGCAGATGAACATGCCCACTTGAAAGTAAAGGTTTACTAGGGCACAATTTTTATTTTTTGAGATTTTTTAGCCCGTTTTGTATATAATGAAATTATACAAAAGCCCATAATATCTTGCACCACATTTATAGTGCTTAGTTTGGTAGTTTAGTTGTATGTTTTTTTCCAGAAATGTTTGGGATTCAAAAACTTGCCATGCGCATTGTTTTTTAATTGAGACCAAAAAATTTGGAGTATGGCAATGCACGTGAATAGGTACTAAACACACATTAAGGGTTTGTTTGGTTGCACGAATAATAGACATGAAAATTGAAACCGTTTCTGTGAATTCGATTTCGATGCCTCCCCCTCAAACTTGGATTTCCATAAATAATGGGAAAACGGTCTAATGAAGAATCAATTTCCTATCAGTAAATAGACAATCAAACAGCAAAAATCTGCATAATTAAGGAAATGAATTTCATTTCCCAAGAAAAATGGCTAACCAAATAGACCCAAAGATTTTTTTATTTTTTTTGTGTAAGTTTCACCATAACCATATAGGCATTGCCTGTTTCAAAATAATATATATTGTTCAAGTTTCATCTTTCACACAAATTTTCCTAACACATTTTTGTACTAAATTTAGGCATTTCCATATGATTAAATGAGTGGCTAAAAAGGAAGAAGAAGAAGAAGAAGAAGAAAGAAAAAAAATGTCATTGTTTTTTTCGTAATGGCTCAATCCAAGCCAACTCACTAAAGAGTCATTAATGGTATCAAAAGTTGTATCCTATACTAATTAGATAACAAAGTTCTTTGATTATTATTTGCTCATTATTTTAGTCATTATTCTTTCATTATCATTTACTCATTATTCATTCATTTATCGCTAACCATCTTTTAATTTTTGTAAATCTCATCGAGACATGATATAGAACTCGGGGCAAGGTAGCAGAGAAATTAGTGGTTATATATTAGGGTTTTTTTGAATTTGACACTCATTAGTTTATACCAATTAGAGTTTGATTCTCGTTTTGAAAATTAATTGAGTCTAACACTCGTTATTTGACAGAACTATTAAGTCCACGTCATTGACTGATCAATACTAATTTTTTTTAACTATTTTGACCTTACCTTGGTTTTTTTTTTAATTGAATCTAATTTTATGGAGTGCTTCTAGGGAGCCTGGGTTTGCTGCCTGGGTGGCATTTTTACACTTTTATCCCTGCCTTTTTAACCACTCTTTAAATATAACAACAACAAAGGAGGGGCAAAAGGATAATTTCGCCCCCGAGCAGCAAACCCAGTCTCCCTAGAATTATACAATTTTATGAATCCTAAAACCCTAATTTTCTTCATTGACTATAATAAAAAATTAAGCTTTTGATTGTGAGGGCCAAATCATGTATCAAAGTTGCCTTGTACGATGTTCCAGTTCTAATGGAATGAATTATGTTTGCTGGATCAAAACAACTGGTGGCTCTGATTAAATCATCCATTGTAATCTTTACAATGGGCTTCCTAAAGCAAAGAAACCTGAACCAGTCTGTAAGGTCTCAGTTTATCAGCTCCACCACTTTTAGCCCTTCTCTTATCAGTGGACCAAACAAAGAACTTCCACCACCACAAACATGATGAAGCAAATGCACCAACCACACCAGCAGCAATGATGATTATAAGAGGAGGATTCTTGTTTTTTATATCACCCTCACATTCCGATTGGAAAGGACGACCACATATTGAGACGAGAGTAGGGCTGAACAAAAAACCGATCAAACTGATTAAACCGACCGAACCGATTGGTTCGGTTCGGATCGGTTTCGGTTTTAAAAAATTCAAAACCGAAGTAGTCGGTTCGGTTTTCGGTTTCTATGTGATTTTAACCGACCAAACCGAACCGACCGAATATATATAATAAATAATATATATTTTATATATAAATAATACAATATGTTTAAAATAGTCAGTCGGTTCGGTTTTGATTCGATTTTAGTCGGTTCGGTTCGGTTACGGTTTGCATAAATTAGAATCGGTTCGGTTTCGGATCGGTTTTGTTAATGGTCGGTTCGGTTTCGGTTTGAAAATTTTAAAACCGACCTAAGTCGGTTCGGTTCACGGTTTAGGTGAAAAACCGAACCGTCGGTTCGGTTTTCAGCCCTAGACGAGAGAACTGGAAAGGGATCTGACCAGAGAGTTGGTTATTAACAAAAGAAACATTCTTGAGACAAAAGGTTCAAGAATTTAGACTCAATTATAAAAAATAAAATAAATAAAACAAAAAACTAAGGTAAGGTCAAAATTGTCCATAAATTAGTCTTGACCAGTCAAAGACGTGGACTAAACTGTTCCATAAAAAAACAAGTGTTAAACTTAATTAGTTTTCAAAACGATGACCAAACTCTAATAAGTATAAACTAATAAGTGTTAAACTAAAAAAAACTCTATATATTATTGAAATTGATAATACGTGTTTAGTTATAAGATTTACAAGTTTATATTAGTGGATTGTTACCAAAACAGGGCATTAAAGTTTTAGTAATCATTGGAGGGATACAAATTTAATCCTCAAAGAGAATATTAGTGCCGCCCATACGCAAGGATGCATGCATAAATTTAAATATGGTTCAAATTTTCACAAAAGAAAAAAAGGAATTGTTGTAAACCCATATTCATTTTGCAATGATATATCCACTAAATTGAAATGTAATGGTAAGAACTTTTTTTTTTTTTTCATCATGAATCAAAACTAACTGGGGCTCTTTGGGATAATCCAATCAAAATTTAAATTGATGAATAAAATAGATGGGAAGTGAAGTTAACAAAAGACATTTTGTATCATATATTTCTTAGAGTTCTATAATGCAAATCTCAATTAAAAATTACTAGAGAAAAAATTTTCAAAAACAATTACAAGAGAAGTAAAAATAAATGAAAATGATTAAAACAAAAAGTAGTCTTTTGAATTGCATCGAGTTCTACAACGTAAACCTCTGAAGATAATGAATAATGACAATAATAACCCTGTCTCCCTACTTAGGGAGACAACCTTTGATACATTTCATGTCATTAATGACTATTTAGTGGCTTAAATTGGATTAAGCCATTTTAAGTAACGACGACATTTTTAACTTATAACCACACATGAATGCCTAGATTTGGTACAAAATATTGTCATAATAAGCTTCCTCACAAATCTACAATACACCGAAAGAAATTCATATTGCTATTTGATCAGAATCTCTGTCTGCATCATAACAAATAGGAAAAGATTGAGATTCATATTGATAAAAGATTATTGCAGTCAACTGCCAAGACGAGTCTGTAAATGCAATGCATTCAACAATTACTATGAAGAAGATGGACAAGAAAATATGTTAGCACTCTCTTCATAGCTCAGGATTTTGGCCTTCATAACTTCCAATGAAATGTACAGCAGGGTCAGACCCTGAAGAGAAGCAATCTGAAGGAACTCGGAAGAAATATACAACTTGCGCTGCTGTACTGCTAATTTAGAATCGTCAATGATCAACTCATCAATTTAGCAATTTGAAATGGAAAAAATAAGAATGGAATCAATGGAAAACATCATTTTGATACAGCAGATAAAACTGAAGTATTGCACTTGAGATTTTATTGCACAAACACTTGAAAATATATTGTAAAATATTCACGAAGAGGTCATCTAATAGTATACCTCAGACGAGAATCTTGCTTTCAGACAGCCATCTTTTGCTTCTAACAAATGGATTTTATATTAACAAGAACGAGAAAAGGCTGCTTTTCATAAACAAAAACAGCAAAAAAAAATTAAAAATAAAGAAAAGAAAAAAGAAAGCACAGAAAATTTTACAACAGATGCAAGGGCAAATGAATTCCAGATTTACATTTTGAATATACATAGGCCAACTGTTTCATTCTACAGAGTTTCCGCCTTGCGTGTTCTCTTCAGCGAGGTCAGACTGAGAACCACTAGGGACAATGGTTGAAGGTGACCACTGATCAGGGACCATAAGGAAATAAGCAGACATGGCTTTTCTGAACCGCTTCTTGTATTGTTTGGGTGAGATTACAGTTGGGGATGCATTTTTCGGCCCGCCCAAGATGCGTGAAGCCTTTACCCAAGTCTCAAGGTGCTTGTCCCATGTATATTGCCTCATGAAATCAATGATTCCCAGAACAAGCTCATGTTTCTCCTCATCCACACCCACAAGTAATGAATAATCCATTACATCAATTGACTGGCACCACAGAAAATATAAAGTATTAAAAAGAAAATAAACTAACAGAAGCTTTGGTAAACAGTAATGCATTTATAGTGCAAAGCACATGATTTGCTATTTGATGAAGACACGAGATGCCTACGCAAATCATCTTCAACATCAGATATTTACTTAATAAGACCACAATAAAAAAAAGATGTGACTGAAACCTACTTACAACAAAAGACATGATCATCTTACCGCAAGAAATGATGTATCATTCCATACAGCTCTCTCCAGCAATCTTTTTGCTTTGTTTCCCACAAATATTGGAGAAGTCGGCATTGCTTCGATAAGGTTCTGATCCAACAGAACTTTATTGCTCCCACTAGAGTCTGGATTGTAACGGGACCGCGACGACCCTTTCAGATCATAAAGTCTTGTAACATTCCGTTGAAACAGAAGGTTCTCCATAACCAGAACATCCATCTTTAGCTCCTTACCTCCTTTAAGGTGTTTTGAAGTCACCTTCCAGGTAACACCAACAAAATCATGAACTCAATTTCAATGATTAAAATTGTATGAAAAAAAAAAAACAGATTCAAGAACTAACAAAATGACAAAAACATAACACATACAAACAACAATACACACACACACAGAGACATACAACAAACAGTTCTGACAAATGAATTACTTTAGTTCTCAAGCTGAAGGTCACTTTCCAGGTATCAGGATAAACAGTATTAATAATTCACTGTACCATTAATTTTGCAACAGTGATTACATCAAGGCGATCTGAACAGCTACATTTAACGGGACTTGTAACAACAAAGTCAGAAGAAAAATATATAATAGTTGATCAAAATTGTAAATTTAAATCACATGGAAGGTGACTCAAGTACCCGGGATGTTTCCTGAAGATTAAACAACCTACCAATTCATTGATGTGAACATTCAGTTAAAACAATCTTATGGTCTAATACCAATACACATAACAATTAGAGTACCTGCACATATGCTTCGACGTGGTAGCTTAATTTAACAACATTAAATACTAAATTTTTCAAGCCTTTTTCATTTACGCTTATTTGTCCCCACACCTTTAAACTCCCAACCATCTTATTCTCCCAAACAATTAAATTGTGCCAAGTTGATATGCAAATGAAGTTTTATTTCTTTTCTGCAACTTCTAAAGTGTTTCGTTTTGGTCCGTGTGTCAGATTCTAAAACCAATAAGAATAAATAATTTTTGTAGAGATATCCCCACGACAAACATAGTGAAATATATATAATTACATAATACACATAATTAAGTCTTTAAACCTAAAATATCCATTTTATGTCTCGCCACAAGGAGAAAAAACAAAACATAAGAAAACACAAAGCATCGTCTTTAGGGAAATTTGCAGGAGTAATAAGTATCAAGTTTCAAGCTCTCCAACTTTAAGAGAGTTGCCTAAGGCTATTAGCTTTCCAACTTTCTAAATGAGAGTATGCCATGACACCCTGCTAAATTATAATGTTACCTTTATGGAAGCACAAAGATCAAAGACACCAAATTGATTTTTAGTGATTCTCAAACTGGGGACTTTACAAAACCTTGGTTCTTTGAGCAAAAACTCTACAACTCTCCAAGAATTTTAACATAAAAGGCCTCATTTGAACTGAACTGATTTGGCTAGTGATAACACTAATCATAACTAAACATACCCACGTGGAATGCGCCACATATCTTATATCACATCCACCAAGTCTAAATTGATATTACAGTTCCGTCCATTGCAAATAAAGAAACTCATACCGATTAAATACCAATTCTGTCTATTGCAAACAGGAAAATAATATGGATCAAATGCCAGTAGAATCTTTAGATATATCACTATTATATAAAGAAGCATATACTTGGGAGAGTGTCTGTCATACTGGGGTTACTCAAAGGGAGAATCGACGAAAGCCGGCGGCGATCTCACTTGGTTGGGTCTTCGAAGCCTCGATAGTGGTCAATGGTGATAGTGGGTAGTATTTGGATCACGCCTGGATGGCCTGGTACTTGGCTTGCATGGTGGTGAATGCCTAGATCGGACCTTGCATATTATCGTTGATGTCTTACCCCATGTTTTCTAGTTTCTCATCCAGGGTTGGGTCATGAAAAAATCTTCAATCACTTTGCTGGGGTTGGAAGGTGCAAGGTGGATGGGCTTTTCAGTTTGGGGTTTATTCGTCGTTGTGGAACGGGTATTCACCACACTTCACGAGATTCACCAAAGCTCTAATGCCAGACTTTGATGTGTATCTTAGCGTAACCAAGGGATCAAAGACACCAATTTTTTTAATTTTTTAATTTAAATTTTCTAATTTAAATTATTTAATTAAAATTTTTTAATTAAAATTTTTTTAATCAATAAAACAGAAGCTTCAATAAAAATATGAAAACAAGTGTCAAGTGTGGGAAAAAGTACAGAGCATAAGCACCAAAAAATTGCTAAAACATACAATTTCTCCCCAATCAAACATACACGAGAAGTGGCAATCCATAAACATACCCTACATGTTACCCCCAAGCCATAAAGTCATTATGATGTCTACCCATAGGGTTTATGCAATTTCTTAGAAGTGATATATGAAGCATTGACATACTGGGGTTGCATAATGGTGAAGGCCTACATCGGACTTTGTATCTGATTTTGGATATCATTTTTTATGTCTAGCTCCATGTTATCTAGTTTCTCATCCAAGGTAGAGTTCGTGACAAAATCTTGAACCGGCTAGTGGGGTGGGAACTTTTAGATTAGGGGTTTTTCATCGTACTACTGGTATTTACTACCATTCCCAAAATTCACCCTAGGTTTGATACTGGATTTTGATGTGTATCTTCTTTCAAGCAAGGGGATAAAGACATAAAATTGATATTTAATTATTTATGATTCTCAAATTATGGATTTTAAAAAAGGCTACTTTTTAAGCGAAAGCTCTACAACTCTAAAAACAAAACTGGAATAGAAACTGAGTGTTGCTTAAAATAAACGAATTTGACCAATAACAGTCATAGTACATAGTAATTGCTAAACACACCCACATGGAATGCGCCAACTCTAAAAATACTTAGAATTTACAATTAATATATCAAACAACAATTTGAAAAACATATTAATGTAGGACATCATCATGCAAGCATTAGTTTTCTAGGTTGAAGTTTGCAAGTATTTATTTAATAGATATAGTAGGATAATGAATTATAATTGTTAGTATGTCTATTTTCTAAGTTTAGTTGAATTAAGAAATTGGCTACTATACGTCTATAAAAGAGAACCTTCTCTTTGTAATTGACGCAGATTAATGACTAATAAAATTTGAGTTTTGATTTCTCATCTATGTGGCTTGTGGATTCAAGTTTCTTTTTCTATTTTTTCACTCTTTGTGCTTGTGGATTCAAGCTTCTTCTAATATTTTTCCTTGTTCGTCTTCTCTTCCCCCTAAAACCTTGTGGATTCAAGGCTTCTCCATATCTTTCTCCTATTCTTGTAGATACAAGGTTTCCCCCTCTTCAGTTGGTAACTGAGCGGGATTTATTAGGTTCCTCAACCAACCCGTCTTCAAACACCCCAACGTCAATTAATCTAATCAGAAACACATTGTAAGTCCCCTACAATCAGACCATTTATCATCATCTTCAAACCCAATTCAAAACTATGAAGACCCGGAAACGCATAAACTCATAATATCAGACCCTGAAACCTGCACTCCAATTCAAATCCCCAAACCTCAAAACTCCTCTTCTCATCATCATCTACAAAGTCGCCTTCATCAAATTCCTTGCAACCAGATCTCAAAATCAGATCTGCAGCACCCACCCTAGTCGTTCATGTCGTCGCCAAACCAACATCACCCGTCTCTTAGTTGCACAATATCACAGCATTCACCACCCTTATCGGTTCCTGTAGACCACAAAACCACCAACAATCCCTTAGTTTTTATACAATATAGTAAGTTACCATTTAGTTAAATTGCTTATAGTCCACAGCCCAATTTTTATTTCAAGCCCAACTTTCTTGGCCATTCCAAAATCAACCTATTTACCCTCTAGGTTTATTTCTAGTTGCCTTTGTCTTCCAAAAGAAGAAAAAGAATTGAACTCTACAGCTCAGCTCCTTTACTCCTAACATGGCCAAAGACAATTCTCAAGAGAGTTCAAACGACTTACCAAAAAGGATCTCCGCAACGCTATATAGATGTTTCAACTTTCAACACAAATTTGAGGAACAAGCCAGTTTCAACAATGATTCCAAAGCTTCTCTCCAACGAGAAGCCCTCATCGACGCAAATGCGCCATCTTCAATGTCTAATATCACCACCATGAGTTTCAATTCATTCCCAACTTCAATATCTCTTCTTTCACCAACAATGGTTCTTTGACCTTTTGCACCAATTATTTCACCACCCACCGACTTCAAGCCTATTGTGGATACACAACCAATGCCTCAGTTCCCATTCACTTGGTGAGTCTCTTTTATTGATGGACCAATGGAGGTTCCAACACAATGAGAATAAAAGAAAAAGTCATGAGTGAGCATTACAATAGGCCTCAAATTCTATTCCAGTTTCATTCCAAGAAGATAGAGTTAAGATTGCACAAATCAAATCTTCCACCTTGGCCGGATGGAGAACTTGTTTAACACCTACCAAGGGAAATTCTTGTGGTTATTACTGAAAAATAAGAGAGAAGGTGGTGGAATTTGGTGGAAGCTTTCACCAACTCCTCAAGTGAGTTCACTTTCTTATGAAAGAAACAAACTGAAGAAGGAAGTAGAAGTCCACATCCGTTGTTGACTTTTGAATTCTTTGAGTAAGTAAAGATGAGAAGAGGTTGTCCACCAGTTAAGTCCAACTCCTCAATGTGCTGCTGAATATGAGCAGCTCGTGTAGAGCTCATATGTAGTGTTAGCTTTTGCTTGAAGCTTCCACTTGAGTAAGCAACATTGGATAGCCGACTTAATGTCCCCCTCCTCAATTGGCTATAAAAAGGGACCCTTGGTCCCTTTTTTGAATCACCCTCAGTGAGAGTTTTAAGTTTGTGAGAGTTGCCCATTTGTATCCAAATTTCGCCTCGACAAATCCAACATAGTTTAGTTTTGTTCTTTGTTTGGGTTGGGTTTTCATTTTTTAATTTGCTTGGGGTTTGTTCGGATTCTGTAATTGGATTTCGTGCGAGAGACTAGGGTTGTTCATGGCCTGGTTTCCATGTGAAACCGCAAACCAAACCATATGAACCGGTTTGACAGAAATTCAAACCGAATGTGTATTGAAACCAAGGAACATGATTTCTCAAAATATATCAAAATTTCAAGAAATATTTCCTATTATCGAAATATTTTCAATTTGAAATATTTATTTTTTTCTCATGGGAATTCACCTTAGAACAAAAATAAATATTTCAAACTACGTATATATTTTAACCTGCTACAATGTTATTTTAGTATCAAAAATTTGTTATATGAGTGATTATTCTTATGTAATATAGAGTATGTATAACACTGAGTCGTGTGAGACCTTTTACGTAGTATTTAAGAGTTTAAAATGCATAACTTATATTGTTAAATTTGAAATTACAAAAGAAAATTTTTACCTTTCTTTACACAAAACAAAATATTTCATGAAATAATTATTAAAGTAGGAGACTGAAATTAACTCGGAAAATGAAATCACAATACTTGATTTTGAACCAAATCGAAGTAAAACTCAATTAAACCGAAAACCAAACAGCCAAAAACTATGCTAAACTGAACTGAACCAAAAAAAAATGCATTATGCATTACTTTTATATTATATATATAAAACTTTTAAAATAAACATAGGTTTCGGTTCGGTTTTCTCATTTCTTGTCAACCTCAAACCGAACAAATCACTTCGGTTTCAAAATGTTACAAACCGAAACAAAACCAAAGCAAATTGATCGGTGCGGTTTGCTTTGGGCGGTTGATTTGATTGATTCAGTTTTTTGTTTAGCCCTATGAGAAACCAATCCGTAAGAGAGTATTTGTAATCAGTTTGTAATCCGAATTTGAAGTGAACGAGTTGTTTGTCGTAGATGTAGGCAATTTTGCCAAACCTAGTAATTTTTATGCTTTTGTTGGGAATTTTGCAATTTGGTATTTGCAACGCTTCCACCCACAACAAATTGGTATCAGAGTCGAAAGTATTTTTGGGTTCGTTTGAAGGTGTGTAAAGTAGTGATCGCTGATGAAGATTTTGAAGAATATGACAGATCCTTCAAGTTTGAGTGTTAGTCTGAAAATAGTTACTGCTAAAATTGGAAATTTGATGTCGATAAAGCTTCACATCGAAAAGTTTAATGGAAAGAATAACTTCGTAATGTGGCAATGCGAAGTTTTGGATGTGTTGACAAAGGAAATTCGAATGATGCTTTGGGAGATAAGCCAGAGACCATGACAAAAAAAAAGAGGAACAAACTGAATCGACAAGCATGTGGATCAATACAGTTGTGTTTAGTGAAGCAGAAATACTTCGTTATGAATGAAGCCTTCGCTAAAGTGTTGTAGAAAAAATTGGAGGTTAAATACATAACAAAAAGCATACAGAATAAGTTTTACATTATCAAACAACTTTTTCGAATGATTATGAGACAGGATTATTTTGTTTGAGCACTTAGATAAGTTTAATAGGCTTACTTTCGACCTATTGAATTTGAAAGAAAATGTTCAATAAAACTATAAGGCTTTGCGCTTTTGAATTCCCTTCCTGAAAAATGTGAACATGTCGTGACAACTCAATTAACGGGAATTTTTTTTAATTATAATGAGAATGCTACAAAATTACTCAATTATGAATTTAGGGAGGATGGATCTCAAGGTCTATAAGGCGGAAATGTCTAAAGTATTGGTTGCAAGGGGAAGATCTAAAAATAAGTATATTAGTACTAGAGGAAGATCACATTCAAGAGGAAAATTTGTGGACAGATGGTTTTTACCAAATGATGAATGTGTCTACAATCATGAGAATGGCCATTGGAAGGTTGACTTTGATAAGGATTATGTGTATTATTTGATTGCAAGTTCAATACTTTAGTCATTCTGATGAATGGCTTTTTTATTTGGGTTCTACCTATCATATATCCTCAGAAGACTGATTTTCTAGCTTTAGAGAGATGGATGGCGGAGTTGTCCATATGGGAAACAGTATTAAACGTAAAATTGTTGGGATAGGTAAGATCAAAATAAAGCTGCATAATGGACTTGATCGGGTGTTGAATGACATTCGGTATGTCAAGATTTGAAGAACCTTGTATCTGTGAGTGCTTTAGAGTCCAACAATTACAAGGTTATGGTAAATGGTGGAGCTCTAAAGGCCATTTCTGTTGCACTGTAACTTGCCTTCTTGCAGTAGTGTACAGATAATCGAAAAGGTGGATTTGGTGGGGCAACTTGTGTTGTTGATGGTCCTCTGGATGTTGTTTCTGATGGAGTTATGAATATCTTCAAGGGTGTTTGTTTGGATACCTCGAGGGTTTGGCATTGTAAAGGGGAAAAGGTTTTGCACGAGCCGTTAAAGAAACATTTGTTAGAAGATATAAAGATATGCAATATGGATGTTTGTGAACACTGAAATTCGAAACTACATCATGACCAAGTTGGTGTTGGTTTGTTAGCTTGAGCACCTTCAGGTGTATGGCGCCTATGAGAGCGTTTGGGTGGGTACTACCTATATGTTTAATTGTGTTCTTTGGAATCGAATCATATTTGTTAAATCTTCACCGAGGTGAAGAATAATTGTTGAGTTAGGCGATTAGCAAAGAAGGTTGGAGAAGCCTTGAGGAGGTGGAGGCAGCTCATGTTGGAGAAATAAGAAGCTATATAGTCAAAGACAGAGAGTCAAAGAAGAACAAATGAGAAAGTGGAAGATTTTTTTGGACAAGTGTGTATGCCACCACAAATCACAGTCACATATGGTCATCTAAAAGATCAATTTCCTGCAATCTTTAATGCTTCAGGTAACAAATTTGGATTTGTCAAAGACTTCTAGGATGCTCAAGATCAGGCTTGGAACTTCCTGCAATCTCAATGACTGGGAGATACCCAACTGACCAACTTGCTGTTCCCCCATGGAAGAAGTCTCGCTTGATGAGCATTCTCTGAATGAGCTTTCTGACATATGGTTTTGGATTGACAAGGATTCTCCTTTTTCAGTCAAGGAGTGGTACAAATTGTTATCTCCCAACAGTTTAGTCCTTATTCATGCCAATACCTGTTGTTGTGAGCTGCAAAAGATTGTGTGGATCAAAGGTGTGCCTCCCAGGGCATTCCTTTTTACTTTGGACAATGTTTCATGGCAAGGCCCTCACTGTGGACAATATTTGCAAAGTGGTCTCATCATTCCCAATCACTGTGTAATGTGCAGTCAAGCAGCAGTCCATTGACCATCTCCTTGTCCAATGCCCTTTCACCTATCTAAATTTCAATTTCAAGCTGCAGGGGCATCATCCTTCCTATCTTGCACTGAGAGTTTGATGAATGCTAAAACCAACCTGCTTGATGTTACAAATTTTGGGAAATGGATTTGGGAGAGAATGCTTAATGCCATAGTCTGGGTTATTAGACGGGAGAGACAATAGAGTTTTCAACAATTCGGCCAAGAATAGAGCAATTGTGGATTGATATCAAAATCACTTTGTGGCTTTGGGGGTACAAACTGGGATAAGTTTAGGGATATAAACTCCGTTTCCTGCATGTTCAGTTGGGAAAGTTTGATCTTTGCAAGTGTATCCTGATATTAACTTTTTTATATTTCTCTGAGCAAGGTTGTTGTCTAGTTATACTACCCTTGCTCCTTATGTAATTTTACACATGAATACAAAGTTTGTCTTTCTAAAAAAAAAAACATATAGGCTATAAAAGGAACCCATTGGTCCCTTTGTGAAAGAATCCCTCATTTTGAACTCCCTCAGTCCAGCAGAGAGTGAATTTAGTTTTTTATTTATTTGTCTACCCCATTTGTATCCGAAATTTGTTTCAGAAAATCCGATATTGGATTAGCTTTGTTCTTTGTTTGGGTTGGGTTTCCATTTCTTAATTTGTTTGGGTTTCTTTTGAGAAACCAATTTGCAAGAAGGTGTTTATAATCTGTTTGTAATCCGAATACGAAGCAATATGAGTTGTTATTTATCGTGGATGTAGGCTGAACCACATAAATTTGTTGTCTCTGCTATTATTGTCTTTGCTTGGTAACTTTGCAATTTGGTATTCAACACGTTTTTTGACATACTTAAACACGTAAAGAGTGGAAAAGGAACATTTTTTCTAAACAACTGGAGGTACCAACTTTCTCACCGTATGAAGATCCATTTGCAATCCTTTATTGAGAGGTTAACTTTCGGAGGATTCATGAATTTCTTGGCTATTTTGATCGTTAAAGATGTGTTTCAATAAGTTTTCATGCAAATACTTACACGCCACTTTAGAAAAATTCAACCCAAGGGTCGCAAGAAACATCGGAAGATTATTTGTGTTGTGTTGCTCATCTCATGGAACTGACTTTATTATCTTCTTGATGTGCGACTCAAGAAGTTATTTTACAGAATGGGAAAGAGATGTAGGACATCACCTTTTGGTATCCAATTTGTTTTTTAAATTACACGATGGTACCAAAAAGATTAAAATGTTATTTTGGTACCTAGTTTACTCTTGATAAGTGTTGACCCACCCAAACCATCCTATTTTTTCTAATGATTCAAATGCCCATGATTCACATTTTGACAAAAGTTACACACATCTCGAGGTGCATCTATTGGCTAAGAAAATAAAACCCACCATCACGAGGGGAGTGGTGTAAGAGATGGTGGGTTTTATTGTTTTCTTGACCAATAGATTCACCTCGAGATGTGTGTTTACTTTTGGTCAAGATGTGAATCATGGGCAAGTCAATCATTAGAAAAAATGAGAATGGTTTGGGTGGGTCAACGCTGGTCAACGGTAACCAAACGGGCATGTTAATCTTTTTTGGGTACCATGAAGTAATTTAAATACAAATAGGGTACCAAAACGTAAATAACCCATTATTTTCTAGGTTGAGTAGGATTCGAAAGTTTAGTTTTCAAGTATTTTAATTCATAGATTTAGTAGGATAATGAATTTTAATTGCTAGTATTTCTATTTTATAAGTTTAGTAAAATTAAGAAATTGGCTTTTATTCGTCTATAAAAGAGTCTTCTATTTGTAATTAAGGCATATTATTGATTAATAAAATTTGAATATTAATTTATCTTCTATTTGGCATGTGGATTCAAGATTCTTAATCTCTTCTTATCCTTTTGGATTCAAGTTTCGTCTAGTTTTTTTTTTCTTCCCCATTCGTCTTCTTCTCCCTAATACCTTGTGGATCTACGACATCTCTATATCTTTCTCCTATTACCTTGTGAATTCAGGTTTCCCCGTCTTCACACATCCACACCCATATGTACATTTCTGCAACTTACTTTCTTGTTTTACTTGAAATTTGTTGTTTGCGGTAAGTTCCATAAACTCGGTCACCATTTTCTATATGAAAATGATGAAATCGCTTTAAAATGCAAAATTGCCAATCGTTCTAGTTACTTGTAATAGTGATTATTAATACAAATAAATGCATAAATAAAATAGAAAAATTGAAGCACTAAAAAGTAATGTGATGAAGTCGCTCTCCTCATTTAACAAAATAAATTACTCATCATCGATAATAGTTAGATGTATGGGATACATTACTCATCATCGACTCATAGTTTATCTCGGTTTACCTATCTAGAAGTTTCATTGTGACACCACTTTTTGAGGGACGATGTCTTAGACATAGATATCAAATATTTAGAAAGTAAGAAGCATTATAATTCTTTTTATTTTTTAATCGTTAACTTTAGGTTATATTTGATGCAAGTGGAGCTTTCATAACTATTTGAACTTTTGTGGAAGCCCCATGCATGTTGAGGAGCTTATTTTTGTATTTTCACCAAAAACATGGGACTTTTAAGTCAAATGCAGTATGAATCAAACTATGAGTAAAATTACCCGAGTCCAGGGATCTTATCCAGACATAATTCCATAATGCTTAGTAGGAACATAACTAAGAAAGAATTATATTCCTTCCAATATTAATACAATCGCTCCCTACTCTTCACAAAACAATAGAACGAAATTAATCAAAAATATCTAACTAAATTAACTATTGAAACCCCTAATATTTTTTTGATCAATAACACAACACTGTGTACCATTTCTTGAGATTTTTTTATGAAAATACATACTTTCCTTGACTTAAAATTGAAAGGAAGCCGGACGACTTGGAATCATGTTGAGAATTTTGTGAAAACTCTAATATTGAGATAATCGTTTTCTTACTTCTTACATTAAGTAGAACCATACCATTTCATTCCTTTATTAAAATTTTGTTTCAACTGTCTAAGAGAACCCATTCTGAAAATTACCAAGAAAAATAAATAAACAAATAAAATAGTTAGGTTCCAAGGAAAAAAAAAAGGACCTCAGTACACACGGTCAGGGCCACTCAATTGGGTATTTGGACGTCAGGGTGTGTGTAGGGTGGAATATTTAGAATGCACAATCTCTGGCTACATATAAACTACCCTTTTCACAAGTCAACTGAATAAAGTGTGCCCTACCACTCGAGTACCCCATCGTTTTATAAAAGAACATCGAGGTGGTCTTGAGCTTTAAAAACTAACATCCCAATCCTTGCAAGCATGACCTCTAAGAGAAGGCTACTTCATATCGGGATCAATTAAGTTGGTTAGTTTTAATAAAGTTGATTCAAGCTTAGCAGAAAGCTTCTTCCAATTGAAAAGATCTCATAAAATCAGACATGAAGAACAATCGACAAACAAAATTTGATACATAAAGAGCAAAGAATACCTGATAAATCCCCAGAATCTTTGCCAGGCACGTCGGGCTTCTGCTACTGATTGATTCAGACAGATACTTAAAGTAAGCTGGAGCAAACTTTATGAATGATTCTAGCTCGGTCTTTGTAACTTGTTTTATGATAAACCGGTCATCCAATGATTTAGCGAAGAAGACATTACTCTTACCACCCTGGGCTCCCCATTTCTTACAACGACTAAGAGATCTTATGAAATCCAACTCAGACGGACAGCAAGTTCTCCTTAATGCCTCAAACCTCTTTGCAAAGTAACATGTCACAGTATATTTCACTTTACCAAGTGGGCCATCATCTGTAAAAGATACTCTGACATGCAATGCCTTTGTATACAAGACAGGGTCCAAGGAAAGGGTGCTCCTTGACCCAGACAAGCTTAAGATACTTTCATCCATAGAACTAATGCTTCTAAGTGGTTCAGACACCGTCTCATCAAAAGAATGAAGCAAGTGAAGATTCATTAAATCATACGATGGCAAAGAAGATTCGCTGCTATCTTTCGGCCTATCATACTCATCAGACATTTGGACATGATAATCTTGTGAGACTAATGCATAGGATATAATACTTGTGGGTTCATCATCATATACTGGCACAACGGTTTCATTGACACCGATAGGTAAAAGCAACCTGCCCCCACCTTGACATTCCAATTCCCTGAACAATGACACATAGACAGGATTATAATCACTGACCGGATAACCCATGACAGTGCTCCCTGAATAGTTCTTGTTAAAAGAGTGATAAAAATTTATAAAGGGCATCCGAACCCAGCTAGTGGAATCCATGCTGTCAACTGCCTTAACAGATAAAGCAGGTTCATGAGATTGTGTCAGATCAGATGACCCTTGATCTTCTGAATGCTCTTCCAACTCTGTCTTCCTCGACACAGCTTCTTCCTTTGACCTATCTGCTAGGGTAGCATCACAAAGCAGATGACTATCTTCCTTTGGTGTTATACTTTCAGAGTGATTTTCACCTGTCCATGCAGCATCAAGAGTGTCAGATAAATTCTTCCCTATTGGAAATTGTCCTTCCGAAATGGCCCTGCGAACGGTTGTACCAGATACCAAAATGTCAGATTGATGAGACAGATCAAAGCTAGAAAGATTAGCTAGGCCTTCCTTTCCATGATTTGATTCCTGATCTGTCTCCTTCCCATGATGAACTGAGCCAGGCTCACTGGAGTCTTCACCAACTCCTCCCTGATTAAGAATTTCATGGGACTTTGCATCATTGGTTGATGAGTCACTACTTGTAAAACCTGTACCATGCTTGGAAGTAGGGATCTCAACGAGCTTTGGTTTCTCCATAAACCTTGGCATGGAGCTGTTCAGCCCTTCCTGAAGATTGCTCTTACCTAAACTTAATGCATGTATCAGGCGGTGATCCCACATATAAGAATAAAAGAGTAACTGCCTCCTCAACCGATTAATCTCAAGAATGTCAATGATGGGTTGTCCTTTTCTCACCTCCTTGTTTAGTGATTTGTGGATAGATTCCTATATCAATGCATAAAATCAATCAGAACCTGAAATGTCAAAAAGAGTATACTTTCTTTCCCAAAGGGAGAGAATTGGAAGGACTAGAAAGTTCTTTTACGCTCATAATAATAGCACGAGAAATAATAAATCAATCAAGGAAATAACCTTTTTCTCAAACAGGGAAAAACATGACTGAACCATAGAAAGTAGATTAAAGGCCAGAACAACCAGAATTTACTGATTGTTATAACATTTGCCAATTACTTGCAACCATCCTAGCTTTTGCATTTTTCCTTCACTTAATACATGTTGTGACAACAGGAAATTTCTATAGAAAAACTTTCAACACAAAACATCACAGGAAACATGGATTTTTTCTCTCTGTCAAGAAACACACTTTAGAATTCTTAATCCCCAGGAAAAAACGCCAAATATTTTTAAACAAACATACGTTAGGGTGTGCTTGGTTGAAGGACAGAGAAATTTCTCCCTGGAGATTTTTCTTTACCCAAAGGGAAAGAATTGCTAAGCCAGAAAAATTGTCTCACATTTTTTTTTTCCAGTTATTGTGAAAGTTTTGCTTATCTCACCCCTACACAATTTTCCAGTAAAATTTGCTTTTCCTACACATCCTATTTTCTTTACTAACAAAGTGCAAAATTTCTCAAGAACATTTTTATGGGGCAATTTTGTAATAGGAACCGAGCCCCTAAATAATAAACTTAGTCAAGAAAACTCTTCTTTCTCCTTCAAATAAACATACCCTTATGTGAGGGGGAAAAAAACCTTTGTCGAAACATCTATTCTGCATGAAATTTTTCTCCAGACATAAGCAGAAGCTCAAATGAACAGCTAACACAACTTGAGACGGTCACATTTCAGAGCTTAACATTCATTTAAAATCTTGGTTAATTTAAGTGGCCGGATATCAGATATGATTCCAGCAATAAAACATTACATGGAAATTTAGCTTGGTATAGAAAAGTAGGAGTAGAAGGAGAACCTTCACCTCAAATTCTGCCTTTTCCTTTTCGAGAATTGCTTGCAGTTCTGCAATGCTGCGTCTTGATTCGGATACTTTCATGGAACCATCAAAATACCCCACATCAGATTTTTTCTCTGATATCTGACAGAGAACGTTGAGCACTTCAGTAAATAAATGCCTAGTTTTATCAACAACCTGTTTCATACAAGAAAAATGCATTACGAACTATGAGCGAGGAGAATGTATCATAGTACACTTTTGGACAATGATAGTATCTTTGCACCTCATTTGCTTCATTCTCTATCCATTCTTGAACCACGTAGTTAAATTCAAGCTTCGAAGGTGGAAGGTAAACTGAATGAACATCAATTGATGCATAACGAAAGCACGCAACCATTCTCCCGAATCTGCACATATAAGGTTTAGTCATTACTAGAAATGAGCAGGCATCAAAAGCATAGTTAGTCTATATTTTCAAAATACTATAGTCGGAACCTACCCATGCATTCCTAATCATAAAACTTTTTGTTTTGAGCATGGTTTTTATTAGATCCTAGAAACATAAATGCCTTTGGCAAGGTTCAACCCTGGATTTGTGATACCATCTGCCACATATCCTACTAGCTGAGCTAGCACACGTTAGCTTAAACAAAAAATTTACAACCTTAAATATGATATCAGTACATGAAAAATTCATGACAAAGCCCGCTTTCTTTAGGTCTAGATCTGAATAAGAATCCATGGGGATGAAGCAGCATGTGGTCAACTGCAGTTTGGCAATCACTCCCATCCCCCATATTCCAAACTTTCTATTTTTGGTCAGACAGAATTCAGGCACATCAGAGACCCTTTCATCGATTCATAAATTTGTCCATAAATCTTTTAATTTGTAAGCTAGCGAGTTTATTTTTCTCATCTATAGCATTCATTGTGAAAATTGTCTGATAGACTTGACAAGAGAAGGTCGAGAAGTCTATGTAGCAATATACGAGTGTGCATCGACAGTGGGCACCAGTATGAGGCGCCAGGCACAGCAATTAAAATCCCCACCAAAACGGCAATGCCCAGACATAATACAAAGTTTTATTTTTTTTCCTCCAGTTACAAACTTCAGTTATGAGTCATTTTAAACAGAGGTCAGTATTTCTATTTCTTACATCCTTTGACCATTATAATATGTACATTGGAACACTCGAAAGATATGTGAAAAACTTGATCATCTAGAGAAGGGAAACCTAATCATATTCGTAATCAAGAATGGAGAGCATCCAAAACATGTGATAAAGGACAAAATGATAAAAATGAAGCATCCTTATTAAAGTGACGCAGGACACACAAAAGTGTCCGCTTTTCTTTATTAGCCAACCCCTCTCCTAATTTGTTATTCATTATTTTCCCTTTCTAAAAAATGGTATTATAATGATTAGTGGAGAAAACGTATTTTTGAAATGTATAAATTTTATTAAACAATACTCATGGCATTAAAAATCAAAAATCTTAAACCATTAAGGTCGTGACACTATAAAATCCCAATTAACAATTAAATTCTCAAAAAAAAAGAATTCCCAAATTGTGATGAGGACCTCCATGATCAACGATAAAACCAGATGTTTTGTCGCAAAAACCCTACTATTGCGCTCTTTTCATATCGTCAATATATTGCAAAAGGTAGTAAACTCCAAATCTCTTTTTCCTTTAGAAGACAGATAATTCGACGTATCCCAATTTTTTAACAACGTCTCCAATACCATGCATCACCCAATTAACACCAAACATCCCAAACAATGCACTCATACCTTATGGACCCATCCACAACGCATTAGCAAGTGAACTACGATTTCCTAATCAACTGTGCATAAAGTTCATTCCACTTGAATGTCCATTCCCCTATGAGCCAAGTCTACCTTAGACGATAGTTTATTCCACATAATTGTCAACACGAAAAAAGATATTCTTGAAAGCAATCTTTTTCCACAACAAACTAGTTGGAAAATCTTAACCATTCCTCTAGGCAAATTATCCATGGCAACCTCGAAAAATATGCACCAACCGAAAACTCTTTCTCTATCTCCCTTCCACACCCATCTATCATCTTCTAGACCCAAAGTAACACTCTCCAAAGCATATGATAAAAAGGCAAACCCCTCCATCTCACCCACCAAAAGAGTGCTCATACGTGAGTGAAAGTCCCATTGCAAAGAGCCATTATCCAGCTACCAAAATCAACCACTCGACCCTGCTTTCTCTCACACAATGCGAAAAGTCTTGGAACCTATATTTCATTGCCATATCCCCCACCCAAACATCTTCCCAGAACTTAACCTTATCTCCTCTTCCTAGAACCACCTCGATCCCTTAAATAAACTCATCCTTATAGTTAGAAATTGTTCTCTAAGTATTGGTACCATATGAACCTCGTGGATGTCTAGGAAGCCAACTCGCTCCTGTCGAATCATATTTAGCTCTAATCATCTCCTTCCACATGCATTTTCCTTCCGTCCCAATCCATTATAACCACTTACATAATAAGCCTTATTCATCAATTGAAGAGGCCTAATACCTAGATTGTCCACCTCCTTAGGCATACCCCCCCTACCAGACATCCCAATAATCATGCCCCCCAAAACACTATTAGCACTCTCATGCCATAAACTACATTTTTGTCAAAATTTATCTAAAAACCTAAACAAGCTTGAAAAAAATCAGCAATATATACTTCAAAATTTCCACCTGAGTCATGTCATCCTCAAGATAAAATAAAATAGTGTTATTTGCAAATTGAAGATGTACTACCATCGGTCCTGGGTAAGAAATCTTGAAACCAGATAACAACCTTGTCTCCAAAGCCTTCGCTAGCAATCTACTAAGAGCCTCCACCATAATGGTAAACAAAAATGGAGAAATAGAATCTCCCTAACGAACTGGTGACCCACCGAATAACAAAGAAAAGTGCATTGTTGACATACAATTCTTCACCCACTGCATCCATCTCTCCTCAAAACCCATCTTATATATACACTACATCACAAAATTCCAGTTCACATGGTCATACGCCTTTTCAAAATCAATCTTACATATCATCCCTATTACAACACTTCTTAGCCTAAAATCAACCAACTCATTAGCCACCATCACAACATCAAGAATTTGTCTATCTTTGACAAAAGCCCCTTGATTTGGTTTAATATTAGAATTCAAGCACGTCTTTAGTCTTAAATTCGTAGCCTTAGCAATAATCTTATACATCCCACCAAGTAGACTAATATGCCCAAAATCACGGATAAAAGTAGCTCCCTCCTTAAGAATTTTTTGTTGGTTTCTAGAGTTGGTGAAGAAAAATGGAAGTTTAATAATATCTAGTTTGATGGTTTCATTGAATTAGATTGTGCATCTTTTTACTCTTCTGCAACATCACATCAATTTTTAGTATCGGACCAATATGTGTTCCTTGTAAAAGATCGAGAAAGATGAAAATAAAATAGGAAGTTGAAGGGTATTGTGATTGATGTCACCCTAATGAGCACACAATCATTAGTGATGAAGCAAACCAAACAACACACTTCACCCGAGCAACCATATAAAGGCTTAACCAGTCCAAGCAACAACAAATGGTTGTACGACTTAAATCACAAGCAATTGTGTCACCACGTCCGTATTTGTGTCCATGCTTCTTGTCTTCTAGGACCATTAAGCACATACTTTTCTGAAAACACAATTTTAACATATGTTCTGAGGCACAATTTATAGCTCCTCGCTTCTATAAATACTCGAACTATGTAGTTTAAAAATAAAAAAAAGTTTATGGGTGTGCTTACCCATAGAAACGAAGACAGTCTCTATGTAGGGAGTGGCCACAGCTAGCCACCCTACTGGCAGCAGCATGGTTTGAAAAGCTGAGCTCCAAGAACTTCCCAAAGGACAACCCCCAAGCAGCATCGGACATCACTACTCTTCGAGTTGCTGGAGGGAATCCATTAGACCTAGGACACCGCAGGCACCTGTGCCACATCCAGATCTTTCCTTCTCGTTCACCCGGTAAGAGAAATTCAGGAAGCTTTTTAACAGATATCGTAAGACTACCTTGTCGGTGAGTATAACAATGAACATGTGCTTCTGATGGCATATCACATGAACGGCAGCGAAAACTCTGACAAATGAAAGGTAGTTAGTGTATGTCAAACAAAAAGTGCTTTCATACCAAAAATACATCACCTTCTTACTTGATCAAACAAATGGTCTCGTAAAAACCGCCCCAATGGCCGGTCAAAGCTCCCATAGTATTTGATGCGAAATAGATGAGCTCGTTCACACACCGTTCCCTTCCACACACACCGAGTTGATAGTGAAACCAAAATGCTTTGATGATCAGATGGGGATGGAGGAAACTCTTCCTTAGCGGAGCCAGGCTCCTCAGAGTAGATATTACTATCTTGTTGCAAGGATGACAATTCTCTCGTACCTTGTTGACTCACAACCATCACATTGCTATCATTCTTTGCTTCATCATTTGAAGCCTCCAAAACCCCAAAACCATTAGTAACAAGGTGGTCCACCATAGTGTCTTGATTTCCAACAAATTTAGAATCTTTCTCCATGATAAGTTCTCCTGACTGCTCTTTATTTTTCTGCTCATATGCAGAATAAGAGGAAAGTTCATAGCAGAAACGACAAGAATCAAACTGCTCTGGGGATGATAATGAAGAAAAAGAAGCAGAACTGAAGCTAGAAACTGGCCCTGTATATCGCAAATGAGAACCTTTCAACAAACAAGGCGATAAAGTCATGTCAGGTTTGATAGTGGCAGAGTTATGGTTGAACACTGCTGAATCAGATGCAAAGGTAGTGATGAGTCTTTCTGGTTCACTAATGGGTTGATGTCCCTGAGCTCTGTTATTAGGAGAGACACTGAAACCAGGTATAGTAGATATAGACCTCCCAATTTTGGATGGTTTATCTGGAAGTGCAACCGTTATGGGCAACTTCAGCGGAAGTTCTGGGAGGGAAGCACCTTCATCAGCAAGAAACGAAGTTTCTAACGCCAAATGATATGCTGCAAAGACTCCATACTGGACCACATGCTTTACTTTCTTCAACTCATCCCCATTAGCACCCTTGAGCAAAATCTGAAACAGACGGTAAATACAAGTTGACTAATGTTTATGCATAATTGATAATCACTGCAGTATAGGTGCACTTAAGAGGGACGCATACATACGTAACATGCACATCAATATACATCTACCTACAGATGGTGCTCAAGCAAGCTGATACCATTCATTATGAAGATTCACTGTGGAGGTCAAACCCGAAGCTGGTGCATCATGCAGTGGCACAGCCAGAATTTTCTCAAAAAGAGGGGGGTGTGCAAGGTGAAAAATTCATTATTTTTTCTTCACATCACCATGCACCCACCATATTGTTGCGTATCTCCTCAAAATTCATCTACTTTACATCAGATTATCTGTGTGCAAGCGCTATTCCACAATGGGAAAATTGCTAACTTCTCGTTTGTTTATGGTAGTAACAGTCATCTTAAGAGGTCTGATAAAAGCTTAAGCCGAGCATATTACTGACTGAACATAATGATGACATTTACCTTCTGAAGCCCATTTTTATAACTAGCCAAACCTATAATTCGGGGGGGAGGGGGGGTATTATAGTACAACTAGCTGAATTTGGTAAAATGATGAAAACTGGATATAGAAAACATGGGGAACTACAGGTTCAAAATTTAGTAGATAGTATTGCTTGTGTTTAGAATTGGGCATCTGTCAAACCTAGTTTTGTAGGAGTGAATTTTGAAGTTGGTTGTCTATCTCTCTTTCTTAGAGATCCTTGTACAGTTAAAGGTGCTCTTCAATAAAATTTCCCTTCTCTCAAAATAGTTCCAGTATCATGGCATGCCACCAAAACTTTGAGGCAATGGTTAGTTTGAAAATGGAGAAATCCTTTGACATTTCTCAAAAGTTTGAAAATTATTTTTACTAAAAGTCAATATCTTGCAAAAAAATCAAATGTGTGCATAGGGTGACTGCGAACAATATTTTGTTGTAACTTCAATAGTCCTTAAAAAGGCCCGAAAGGTAACTCATCTTTCTTGTTTTTCATAAATTTCAAGAATTTATATATAAAAGCGCTCTTTTACATGTTCCATGCCAAGAATTGGTGATATGTGTACAAAAAAATGTGATTTAGAAAACATTTAGAAGAAACCTCATTAACACGGTTTAGAATGGGTTGTTTCAAATAGTCTATCTGAATAGGCGGAAACCCAGGAATGCATACAGTTATCACCCCAAGATAACCCAAAAATATATATATTTATAATGCAATAGCTTTACCATAAATTAAGCACCTCTTAAAATAGTCATTGTATGTATGCAATTTGTGTGACTTGTTTTTCTAGCCTTTATTTGTTTTTCAAGCTCCACACTCCAAAAGCAATTAAACGCTTATCATGTTCCCTCATCTTTGTTTTATTGTGCCTTTTCATTTTTTGCATTTCATGTCTTCATCTTTAACTGGGCTAGTATTTTCCAACTGTAATAGGTCTTGGGGTGGCATGTATTTTGGTTTATCTGTCTTGATTTGTTTTTCCTGCTTGGCAGCCTAGTATTGTTCCCCTTGTTTTTGTTGGTTTCATATATTTAGCCTATATATATGAATTTCAAGGCAGGCAGGTGCCCATTCTGTAGTGTACGTGGCTCGGCCCCTGACTGCATAGTTGCCGTAACAAATTCAAAATTCAATGAAAAATATTGAAGCTATAGTCATTCTTCGAGCTTCCCCACTTCTAAATTTTTTTTCTGTACTTACCGTATAACCCAGTGGCTTTGGACAGCCATCGAAGAACATCAGTGTCTTCACCAATTTCTTTCCACCTTGCCCTGCACTACCATGCTCTTCAAGAAATTTTTCCACATGGAACATGTCACAGTATCCCAACTTTTGAGATGAGAGATGATCAATTGAAGGAACAATCTGTGCACCAGTGCATCGGGCAATGCGTTCTAAAAGTGGCCTCTTGATATTTAAAACAAGTGATATGTCCTTTGCAAGGAGGTATTCTTGAGCAAAACGAGAAACTGATCTTTCAACCAAGAGAACATTGGGATGGTGAGAGTCAATCTTCGCAACAGCCATCTTCAAGTGGTCCATTTCCTGGGTAAAGATAAATATACTTTTGAGACGAAATTCAAAATAAAATCCAATTGACTTGGGGCTCGATAAGTACATATATATGGCAAATGCAAATATAATACTTGAATTGAAGCCTGTGTGCTAGCTTTCTTTTAACCAATAAGCATACTAGTAAAAAGAAAAAATGGAAAGGAGACACGAACCTGTTGCAACAATGTGTCAAAACTTGATAGATGATTAGAAACCCGCTGATATTCAAGAGCTCCTCCAAGAATTAGGAAACGAGGTTTCACTATTTTTGAGGTCATTCGCCGATGGGCCACGTTTTTCTTACAAACAACTCCTTTAACAACCATACTGAAATAAATGAAATCGTATAGTTCAGTTAAAGCCATTCAAATTGAATGGTATACTAACAAAAAAAATGACACCACATACTTTTGGTCTGTAGATTTTCTTTAAATTTTCCATACTAAAAAAATAGTATCGGAGTGTTTTACGTATAACATCTAGATGAGGTCATGCAGCATTACAGCATGTGTCGATTATTATCTCACCAAAAGCCCCAAAATTTTCTAATAAGCTTAACAATACCAAAACAGAAATGTTTAAAATCAACTCTTGAGTAAATTATTTTAATATTCAGATGTATCAACTTCAATCTCATTTAATTAGGGTTGGATATGCTGCTACTTAGAGAATTATCAAGAATAAAATGTTAGTGGGTTTTCTATTTTTTTTATTTTAACAGCATCTTTCATTGCAAAGCATAAAATTTATTAAAAGGGGCCACACCACTTTGCTGTTAAATAAAATAATTAAAACAAAATATAATCACAATGCAAGACAAAAATTAAAATAAAAGCAAATACAAAATAGTGAAAAATGATAAAATTCAAAAGTTTAAAATACATAAGAAAAATACAAATTACATACCAAAATATATAAAATTCAAACAAATAATTAACCTTTCACTTTTTTTTAAAATAATACATTAAAATAACTCAATAAAATGAGATTTTTAAACATTGAAAAATACTAGAGTGAAGTTCAAAGATAATGATAAATTAAAACAAACATAATACAGTTACCAAAATTGAAAAAAAAATCAAAGAAAAGTAATAAAGTTGAAAATTGAGAAATTTAGATATAAATAAATAAAGTTTTATGTTGAAAGGGGGGAATCAATAACATATATGGATATAGAGATGTATAATCCTTTGGCTGGACTTATTTTTCTAACAAGAAGGGAGACAACCTCGATTTCTTTCTCATACAATATCCCTCCACGTTTAATGATTTATGGGATTTTGGACCAATCTCGATCATCGACCAAAGTACTTTCAAAATCCACCTTTCAGACTTTTTTTTCTAGGGAGAAGAAAGAAAATCCTCTTTCGTACATTTATTAAATTTTCCTCCCATATTTATTTTGTTGTGGGATGTATAAACCAATCGCAATAATCAGTTAAAGTCCTTTTGGACATTATTTAACTTTCAATGGACATTTTGCAGTAAATTAGAATCATAACTGTGTCAAATTTCAATTATCTAAAACTTTCAATCTTAACCACATTTTATGTCCATTTTGTGTAGTAAGACAAACACAGACAATTAGTTTAGCATCCAAACAAAACTCTGCAATTTTCCACATGGCAGAGAAGGAAATAAGTAACTTATTCGGTGTAATTCATTTCTTTGACATATTTGTGTGGTGCCAATATGATTAGCATAGGATGTAAGTGCTGTCTATTTTTTCGTTTTGATAAAAAAAAAAAAAAAAAAAAAAAAAAAGTTTTGAATGAGAAATGGACTGCTTTAAATTGGGTGTTAACTTTTACTTCTAATCAGATGTATTCTTAACTTTTAATGGGCTGTGACTTCAGAACATGTTAGTATATACCAAGGAGAGTGCTAAGTATTGCGTGCCTGAATGAGAGGGAAAAAAAAGAATCATTTCAGTTATTATTGGGTTTCGTGTTGTAGTTAGATTTGGTTTCTTTATTAATTAAAGTACGTACTTCCTAATAGGTTCTTGATATCTTCTGAGTTCAAAATATGTTAGTAATTACAAGGGGAGTGCCTAAAGCTGGGTGCTGAAAAAAAAAAACCCTTTGGGGTTATGACTGAATTTGTTAAGTCAAAGATTAGTTATTACCAACCATTTAGGACCAAGATGCTAGTTGTCTTTGTTACTATGTAAAAGACTTTAGGGTAGAGGTCAATTTGTTTTGAGTATAAAAGATTTTGGGAGTAGATCAGTACATGGGTGAGGTGTGAGCATCAACTATTTATGTTATTTGATTCATGACATTCTGTTAAATAAGAGTGCAGACGCATATACACACTGTGTAGTGGATATGAAGGTATGGTCAGTTTCCAAAGTGACTCAAGAACTTAAAATCCATAGGTTAACCTTCCATCTAAAGAAATAAAGAACTTAGAACCCACAGACGGTGACCAGTAAACCAATCTGGTAATTGTCATCTCAAAATCTGGATAGGTCTCCTTGACCTACTATCCTACATTTTTTTTCTTGATTTGATCACATAAGTGCTTACTACAGAGGCGGCTAAGTGAAAATGAATGAGTTGACAGACGAATCATAAGGTAATACAAATGAAACAATCATATGTTTCTTTTAAAAACCTTACCTCTCGCTACGACGGCCACAAGCTAAGCACTTAACTTTTACGTATCCACCAGGATCCATCCCTCCACCCTTGCTTGTGTCTGGCTTAAGGAGTGTAGCAGCCTCCCAGGACAAAGATGTAATTATCTCCAACCAACTCTCTTTGTGATCTTCCTCACTGACAGGCAAATTTTCGACCTCCAAGAGCTGAGCTACCAAAGCCCTGAAATGGTCATCAACAACATTCTTCATAGCCTTCTTATGCTCCTCGCCTGACCGTTCTTTGCGGTATTCCCCACTGCCAAAGCTGCTCGAAGAACGTAGGTAACTCCAGTCACCTGTAGCATCATCCTCATCGTCATCAAATAAAAGAGCCTCCCTCTCATCCTCTTCATCTTCTGGTTCTGGTGGGAGCCACAATAGTCCATTATTCTCGAAATCTACAGGCTCAGAATCTGCAACATCTACACCATATATGGAAGCAGCTGCTTCACCTTCATCAACACTGTTGTGTCCCTCTACTTCTTCACCCTGCTTCTTGACCCCTTCCAACTCTTGTGAATCTAAACATTCATTTACTGAAGAGTTACTCAGGTCTCCAGCCTTTGTAACTTCTTGATGAGGATGCACTCCATTAGACCCAAACTCGTGTGAAACTTCATCAAACTCACCTGGACTATAATAGTCATCCCTTTGAGCATACCGTCTTCTTTCTGTATCTGATCGATAAGTAATATATTCATCATCGTCATCATCACTTCTGCATGAATCAAGCAACAATAATTAGTTGCAACACAGCTAAACCATTGATAGTTTAAGAATGCAGCTGTCTTTCATGGCATACAATAATTCGGCATATATCATATAGATAAAACAAACAAACCAGTAGTAGTTTATTCAAAACAGCCTCCCTCAATGCTAAGCACAAATTAGAGGTACTAGATATTATTATATTAACGTAGGTTTAGAAGATATCTATGTGATTCAAGGAATCAATAATTACATCTTCATGCTCATATTGAAAGACCAGAACAGATCATCAATGACGGAATACTTCCATCTAACTACATGAATAAAAACAGGAATAAAAGTCCGTTTCGCTAAAAGTTTAACAAAGTCCAATATATATATACCAATTGGGGCAAATAGATTAGTGCTTTAGAAAAATAAATGGAGAATTATATTTTATTTTGAGATAGTGCATAAACTAATTACAACCTGATATGCTACTATCAACCAGTACCATGATTCCTCAATGAATATCAACCAACCCATACAGAATAGCAGAGCTAGTGTCCACTTGTATCTACTTGAACACTTTCTATACACAAAATTTGACTCAGCTTCTTAATGCAACACAGGGCATCAATCTTGGTAAGGATGATTGGTCTCATGGGTGATGATGACCAATCAACCATCACACGGTATTCATGTTAACAAATATGGAAATGCATTACCGTGACTTTCAATTTAACAAGCAGAAAAAGGTGAGAAATAGTAGAATGGGTCAAAACAGCATGGAAGAGGACCACAGCTGATGGAAAGAAAGAAAAATAAAATATTGGTCATATGCAAAGCTTCTCTCTTGTGCTAAACTTACACAAGAAGGGAGTTTAATGGCTCTCAACATCACACCACGATCCAAAAATATGCAGAGTATTTGCCAGAGGAAACTTTAATAGAATAAGTGATACATATCAACTTTATAGAAAAATATGCAAATATATGCCAGAGGACACTTTGATAAAACAAGTGATACACATCAAATTTATAGATAAATATGCTAATATTTGCCCGAGGAAACTTTGATAGAACAACTGATACAGATCAAATATATAGAAAAATAGGCTAACATTTGCCAGAGGCACGGAATTGCCAGATCGAGAGGCATGCAGGTGCAAGTCAAATTTCAAAGAATAAATGAAGTTAACAGATAGTATCATTTGCATTGGCAAATTGCTAGTGCTTCTAAAATGGACAAAGGAAATTGAATCATACTAAAACCAGAAAACAGAATCCTAAGTTTATCTGGCACAACTTTGATGATACAAACCTGAGCAACTCAGATAAAGAAAATAAAAGTCATTAAGAAATTTGCAGACTCTCATGATGATATACATATAGCCATGATCAGAAAATATTTGATCGTGTATTAGTTTGGTTGTCCTTTTAGATTGGATCCACACACCCCATTTTGTCCAAGTAGGATACATCAAACCCAATCTGTACAAATCATTTCCATAATCAACATGAAAGTTGTTCATGATGAGACTGGATGTAATCCATAACATTATTAGGTCCATTTTTTATAAATCAAGTTCTTAGTCACTAATGGAGAGTTCAATAGTCTCATACTCTCTTAGCATCTTTGAAAGAGTTAAAAGGGTTTCAACCATAGAATCAATCAAGTTTCATAGAAATATTTTAGTCAGGGCGATTCCACAGCGTTTGTACCAAGGGATGCACATTTGAACTAATTCACATGATGAGTTTTTAAAATTTCCAAGTCCCCTCTCTTAAGCGATTTTTTGTCTTGTTATTATTGAACATGGGATAAAAATTGTATTAAAAAAATACAGGGAACACAACCCAACATTGGTGCAAGTTCAAAAATAAGAATTTTTTGTGCCTGAACATCTTCGAACCAGGACACAGAGACTATAGTGAGACTATAGTGAGAGAAACCCCAATGCCAAAGGATCATAAGACTTCATTGTTAAATCTATCAACTATAACTTTAACAAAAACCTGAGAATTACGCCTCATGCCCATAAGTTAATATTTCACGAATAACTCCCAAATTGGGTCTCGCTTGGTTCACAGAAAACCCATTGTAAATAAATGTTAATTTCTCAAGAAAATTTGTAAGTACATCCCCCATACTAAATGATTTACAAACCTTGTCTGGTGACAATCTTTGAGTCTCAAGGAAATGAATTTCTCTCACCATAACTATAACAAACACCACTATCACCATCATCACAACCACTACTATCACCATCATCACAACCACTACTACCACCACCACCACATCTAAATTCCTACCACCACCACCTATATCACAACCACTAGCACCACCACAACCACAACCAAATTACAATCACGACCACCAACTGAAATTTGGCTAATGACTACCAACCATCCGAAATTACATTTCCTTTTTTCATTTTGAAGGGCAAGCTACCATCCCAATTACATTTTAAGGAAAATTATTTGCATTTATAGTAGGTTTACATTGAACCAAGCAGTGCCTTATTCGTGAATAATATTTATTTAGAAAATGAGTATTATATTTTAAAATTTACTTGCTTGTAAATGTTCGGTGAACCAAGCAGAGCCTTATTCGGAGGTCGTCCATTTATACGCAGTTTTTCCGATGACATGGATATGTAAATGTACTATTGACACCAAAAGAATTAAATTGAATAATAAGATATTCAATATTTCAATACTGATTATCAACACTTACGTAAAGTTATCTTTAAAAGATATTAAAAATGTAAGGAAAAAAAATATTTTGAAAACATCAGGTAATTATATCATCATTAAAGCAGTGATATAACAGACTTTAGGAACCCAAAAGAAGTGGAAAATGAAGTAAATTAAATTTTTACAATACTCTAACATTGAGGAAGACATCTGCAAGAAGATGTACCTTGAGGAAGACATCTACAATACTCTAACATTGAGGAAGACATCAAGGGTCGGCGTTAAGTCCATATCTCTTTGCTTTGGTCATGGATGAGTTGACGAGACATCTGCAAGAAGATGTACCTTGGTGCATGTTATTTGCAGATGATATTGTCTTAATGGATGAGACTAGTGCATAGGTCAGAAATTAGTTAAGTGGCGGGAGGCTTTAGAGAGTAAAGGTTTTAGAATTAGCCGTTCGAAGACGGAAAATCTAGTGTGCAACTTTGGGTGTGAACCAAGAGGGAGAAGTAATGCAATTGAAATCGAAGGTGTCGAGGTCCCGGAGTGTGAGGCTTTTCGATATCTAGGGTCTATAATTCAAAAGAATGGGGCTATTGGAGCAGATGTAGACCACAGGATTAAAGCTGGTTGGTTGAAATGGCGAATGGCGTCAGGAGTATTATGCGATAGAAGGATGCCTGCAAGGCTAAAAGGGAAATGCTATAAGACAATTGTTCGACCAGCCATGCTATACGGTTCAGAATGTTGGGCTATTACGGGACAACATACGCATAGGATGGCAGTAGCAGAAATGCGTATGTTAAGGTGGATGTGTGGTAAAACTCGTAAGGATAAAATTAGAAATGAAAGAATTAGGAGATACTTAGGTGTAGCGCCCATAGAGGAAAAAATTAGAGAAAGACGTTTAACTTGGTTTGGTCATGTGCGGAGGAGACCAAGCACGGCGCCAATTAGAAAATGTTTAGATTGGCAAGTTAATGGAGGGTGTAGACGGAGGGGACGACCGTTGAAAACTTGGATGAAGACGGTGAATGAAGATATCATTGAGCTTGGATTAGGTGAGGAAATATGGGAAGATCGCATTGCTTGGAGAACCAAAATCCATGTAGCCGACCCCGAAAATCTCGGGAATGGGCTTTGATGATGATGATGACTCTAACATTGAGGAAGAAGAGTTCATTCTTTTATGAAAATGAAGGAAATGGCTATTCTGTAATTGAATTCACTGCAGTTTTTCCATCTTCAATAATTGTAAGGAAATAAACAAATAAAAGTTATATCTTTCACTCTCGGGTCCAGAGTCTTGAGTTTTGACTAGATTTATTTCTCATGGAGATATTATGTACATTTTTATGGTATGGACGTAACCAATTATCTTTTAAGGTTTTGTAAGTTTTACATTAAATAGAAAAGGTAATTTAGTGAATCCTCGTATTCGAACCCTTATGCTAGTTTTATATCTGAATTTTTCATTTATACACTTCTGTCAAACCAATAATACACAAATTTATTCCACCAACATTATTGGCATTTCCATTTTTTAACTTAGTTTTGTTTGAACCTCATTTCCTGTGTGCCAAGTTGCTAACTATCTCAGACCTCAATAAAAGGGAGTGCCTCAGCACCCAATTAGCCTTTTTAAACAATGCTTATCCATTCTCTCTGAAACTTTTTTGTCCTTCATGAATTTACCATTGATAAAATAAAAAAGCAGCCCACCCACTTCCATAGAACAATATCGTGGCAACGTAGACCTAACAATTCATGCGCATTTTTTAGATTAGATAAAAATAAAAATAAAAACTGAGAAATATAGCATAACCTCATGGCTACTGGTGCTTGTATTTGGCCAATGATCTCTTGTGCGGTATAGCACTTGTTGCAAGGAGCATAATATTAGAGTTTTCCGAGATGAGTCTATTGCTGAAGATCAGTTGATTATTAAAATCAAGGCAAATATCTTCAATTCGGGGTAGGCTTGTAAAATGTCATTTCTTTTGAAATTTTCATGGCGATAAAATTCTAATACAGCAGGCCCTCGTCTGTGATCATGATTTAGGTTACACAAGGTCTCACTACTAATCCTTCATTTTCTAATAAATATTTGTCATATATTACCTTTCAAAAAAAAGGAGATACACGTCACTACTGAAGAAGTGTTGAACCACACTGTCCTGACTGGAACATATTCTATAGAGTCTAGAAAAAAAAAATCCCTTTAAGAGTATCCAAGCCACACCACTTGTCATCCCACATCCCAAAAATCGATTCTATCACCTTTCCCCAGGATATGCACAACTCAGTCGAGAAACTAGGGGATGTGTTGTAAATGTTCCCCACAAAGTAGTCCCATAAGAACCCACCTACATTATTTGCTTCAATTAGCACCAAAGAACATTGAATGAAACAAGCTTTTTGAGATATGTTTCAATCTCTTGAACGTTGAATGAATCAAGCTTCTTGATATATGTTTCAATCTCTTGGTCGTGGAGTAAGGAAGGGGAAAATGAGACATATAGAGATGTTTGTTAAGGTACTCTTGGCTTAAGTAAGAACATCTCCAACAACCTTAATGTAAGGCTCCTTAAATTGATTAAAATATTATTTTTTAAGGAGCTCCTTAAGAAAAAAGAGAAATTTTGTGTAAATCCTCTCTAACTAACCCATTAGATATCCTCCTTATTATAAATTGGATAGATGAAGGGATGTGATGAATTGAGAGTCCCATTCAAAGTCAAATTGGTGGGACCTACTTATTCTTTCCTATTAAATAACAAACTAATGAGCAGTTGTTTCCTCCTTATTTTGAGGAGTGAAACCAAATGCGTTGCAGCACAGTAAAGCCATGTCACCCATAAATAAGGTGTTGGAGTCACAAAATAGAGTCCCAACTTATTAATTGTCACTTAGCCCCAATGAACCTCTTAAGGAAGCTGTTGGAGATTCTCTAAGTCTTCTATCAATAGCATCCCTCCATATTCAAGCATCAACCACCATGCAATATTCACAATCTCATCACTTTTGCCTTTTGGATACCTATTGAGATCACTAATGTGATTGAATTCCTTGTCAAGGAAAAAAAACATCATCTGCATATTGATGATGTGAGATCGTAAGGACCATTCTCCCAACTACGACTCAATAGGAATTCAATATTTTGAGCCTTGATGATAGTCTACTACCACATAGATACAAAATCCCCTTTTTTCCATTTTTATAGAAAACTTCAAGTGATCCATTGACCAAGACTGAAAAGTGAACTAATCCAAACATACAAAAACCCACCTTCTCCATCTGTCCCCAAAACTCATCCTTTCCATACAATACACTAGAAGACGTTTCGATTCACATTATTTTATTTATTTACTTTTTTTAAAAAGTAAAACATTATTATTCAAAAATGCTTTGGGATACAACATGACCCCTTAAGAGCATTAAGGCCCCAAAATCATAGTTCTCCAATTAACATAAAAAATAAAAAAAAAATAAAAAAACTCTCTAAACTCAGGTAATGTGATACCTAACTCCACAACATGATTAAGATCTCCATTGCCACCTCATAAATATTTGCAACTTTGTTGTTGAATATTCTATTGTTGAGTTCCTTCCATACAATCCAACACAAAGCAAAAGGAACCAATTTGTAATTTCCATACAACTGTTTCTTTTTTCATGAGATGACTAGGAGTCTTCCATGCCCAACATACTATCCATAGATCTTGGCACCACCCAATACAGCCAAACAAATCAATGAAGTGCATTCACAACATGTTAATCAAAATTACAATGAAGTAAAAGATGAGTTGAATCCTTTGGCACCAAATCACACAAACAATGCCCAACATTCAAATTCAGCCCCCTTTGACTAACTCTATCTTGGAACTTTTGACTAACTCTATCTTGGAAGGAAGTTCCAAGATAGAGTTTTCCTCATATTGTTGTCCACGTAAAAAAGGATACCCTAGGCAGAACTCCTTTCTTCAAAACCAATTTCGTTGAAAATTGTTATACCTATCATCTGGCATGTGATTTCGCGTCAACCTATAGAAGCAAGAAATGAAGTCCTTGAAAACCATTGTCTCTATCATCTTTCCAAACCCATTTATTATCTTTATCCTCCAACTGTATGTTTTCCAATAAGCCAGACAATGTCACAAACTCATTCAATTCCCCACCGAAAGACACATCCTGCGAAACGTAAATCCCAAGTCATAACTCTGCTACCTTCACATGTTTTCTAGGGCATACGCATACAATCTAGGAAACCTATCTTTGAACAGCTCATCCCCATGCCAAATATCCAACTAGAATTTACCTTATCATCTCTACCCATAACAACTTCTATTCCGTGGACGAATTTTTCTTACAGTTGGAAATCGTCTTCCAAGTACTAGTACCATATGCCCTTATAAGATGCCTCAGAATCCAGCTAGACCCGTAAGGATCATATTTAGCTATAATTACCTCTTTCCACAAACATTCCTTTTCCATAGCATATTTCCACAACCACTTACTCAACAATGCTATATTCATCAATTGAAGAGGTCGAATTCCAAGCCCACCCACATCTTTCGGCAACAAACCAAATCCCAACTCACCCAATGAAAACCTTTATCTTCTTCACATCCACACCACAAAAAATTTCTAATTAGTTTCTCAATAATTCTAGACACAAAATCGGGCATGTGGAATAGTGGCATATAATAGATAGGCATGTTCTTGAGAGCACTTCTAATAAGCACACGGCAAACCTACCTCACTTCAACAAAAGTTTTGCTTTCCAAATAACTAGACGTTTTCCATCAACTCAATCATTGGTTCCTATAAATGCTTGGATTTGTTCTTTGCTCCCAAAAGAAGACCAAGATATATCATTGGCAACACCCCTACCTGACAACCCAATACCTCAACACCACCCCCACTATTAGCCCCTTCTCCCACACCATACACCACACTCTTGGAAATTTTGATCTTGAGACCCGAAAAAATTGAAAATCAATAGTAATTTAAATTTTCCACGTGGTTCAAATCATCACCCAAGAAAAAAAGAGTATCATCCGCAAACTAAAGCAATCTTCCTCCCCATAGGAGACACCTAAAAACCAGTTAGAATCCAGCCTCCATAGCTCGTGTCCGTGCCACCAATCTACTAAGAACTTCCACAACAATAGTAAATAAAAGGAGACATAGGATCTCCATGCCCGATTCACATTATCATACAACTTATTGAAATCAACTTTGCAAACTTGAAGCTCCTCGAATTAGTCTCGATAACCTAGATTGATATCGTTCTTAAAATATCCAAATTGACAAAAAACAGAAAATAAGGTTCTCTAGCTTATATCTAATAAGTTCACAAGGTTTTCTAGAAGTCTAATGTGTTCAGGGCAAAATAAATACACTATAAAAATAATGTCCAACAGCTGCAATGCAACCTACATAAAAAATCAATATTTTTGTTTGTGAAATAATAATACTACGGAAAAAGATAGAACACAAATGAGACTGAGCAGCCAATAAAAATGAACAAAACAACGAAAAAAAAAGTGAATTTTACAGGTAAAAGAAGACTTTTCCAATTGGACATGTACCCTTCAAAATGAATACATAATCTCCAAGAAGACCCTTCGCAGTGCACCAACTAAGATGAAATTTTTTGATCTCCAAGATTGCCCAATCAATCTCATGCATGAACCTTCGAACATCCTCCCATTTCACCCAAACTAAATGCTCCAACGGATAGCAAACGGAATAAGATGAAACTTCCATGCCCCACACCCATATGCGCACTTAATCTCACAACTCCCCCACCCATTATACTTCCATGCCTAGCAACAACACCCTTTCCCAAATTGGTATTTCCTTTCCAAATCATCAATCTCCTCCTTAAAAACCCACAAAACTTGTCCTGAGATCCCAAAGAGATGCACTCCTCCACCATGTCACATCGACAAGCTATGTTATAACAATAAGTAAATGAGGACTACATATACTTAAGAAACCTCTAGAACAAGGAGAAAAACTTTTTGGAGGGGAAAACTTGCAAACTCAAGCAAATTTAACTACAAAAAGGGCATTATAAAGAGTTTAGTGCTTATACATCCCGTCAGCCACCTCTCATGGACATACCCCGCCAGCTCGAGCTCCAATCCAAAAACTCCCAGCGTGCCGTCCAAATCATAGAAGATCACTTCCATTTAGATGAACTCGCCAAGTGAAAAGCCATATAGATGTAAAATGTATCTTCTCCAAATGAATGGGCGCTCCAAGTGAGGGATAAAAGAGGATTGAGAAAATCAGTTTTGCATAGAATATGAGTGAACAATTTAAGGTTCAAAGAAGAAAACAACTTGGGAGTTTGCTCTCAATTCTTTCCTCATTTTTTTCATTCAAAATCCACAATTTCAAAATTTTCAAACGGAATTAATTGTAGTTTAAAAAAAAACAAAAATGACTTTTAAAAGAATTACCAAAAGTGCCCATAAAAACAAGTTGTGGCACTTCAAGATATGTCTAAGCCAACCCCCCAATGCAATGGCCGATCTCCATGACCAGTCGGGTGTATATCAAAAAAATCGTGGCCAGACCTGCAAATTTTTTTAACTTTCTTAAGGGATTTAAGATACAAGGTTTAAGCAACATGCACCTTTATCGAAGTTAACTTGAAAGTGCTCACCCAAGATGGGGGATGGTCGCCTTAAGCAATATGCACCTTTATTGAAGTTTTCCATGTCTTGATGATTCTTATGGCCATGGGAAATTACGCTTACACGCCCAGGACATCATTGTTGTTCTGTTATGAAATTAGTCCAACCAAACTGGGTGTTCTACAGTTGGTGAAATGCTTAAAATGACGTACTGAGTGTCCAGAATAACCCAAGATTCCCCTATTTGTTCAGTGTGCTCTTCTTAACAAAATAGATAACCTTGTAAAAAATAACAGGAACTCCAATAATAATAACGATAATAGTAAATAGATGCCCTCTTCGCCCAACATATAAGGAGTTATAGTTCACAACATAATTTACCCAAATCATTTGAGAGAATTAGGAGCTGTTTGTTTCCACCACTTGTATGTGACAAGTTGCTTAATGCCACTTATAAGGTGACCTCCCCCAATAAATAATGCTCCTTTGCATAGTTTTTTAGCACTTACAACTGAAAAGTGCTTAATAACCATTAGGCTCCATTATGTTGTTAATGCTAATTAATAGTGGTCTTTTATCATCGTGTGCTCAATCAAAATGCATTACTGTAATTTTGAGTTATAAAAATTGTAGAGTGGCTGTTGATACCTAATTGATCTCACGAAACTCAAACAGCACAGTGCCTCATTAAAAGATAACCACTCTCTTCTTATCACCAGAAACCACAAGAGCACTTAACAAAGCTTCATCTCAGTTCAACATTCCATGGGTTCTTACATCCACAAAAGCAGCAACATGTTTTTGCCCCTCTTTCTTACTTCATCCTCTTTCTTCTCTCTTCTTCTTCCTCCTCAATAGCCATGTTCAATTCTCTCGGCTTAATGACTTTCATGTAACTACCCATCATCTTGGTGAGTATAGTGTCCATGTTCATTTCTCTCGGATTAAAATGAAAATGGCTACATGAAACTATCCATCACATTGGTTAAGTATAGAACTATGAAATGGTGTCACTGAACCTAATGGTTGAACAAAATTTGAATAATACGAAAACAATGATTATGACAATGATACTGATGAAGATAACGAACAATAGTTTTGTGAACACTGATTAAAAAAATGACAGTTCCATTTTTGTAGTAATAGCATTTTTTTTTAAAGGCAAGCAAGGTTTTTATAGGATCCCAGAACCCATAAAGATGTCGCAAGCTGGGTTTGAACCCATGACCTAGTGGTACCATCCGCCAAGCTCTAACCGTTGAGCTGTCATGCCATTGGCTAGTAATAGCATTTTGCGGGGTATAATTTCATTACAACATCAATCCTACATATATTTAACAGTGATCTGTCAAAAAAAATTAATCATGAAGCAACAAGAAAAACAGAGTCAAAAGCACACCTATTCATGCAAAAGCCAAATGTATTGGGAGATGGATCACCACTGTGAACAGTGGGACTTATGACCGTTTTAGATGGTACAGTGTCCTGCCTATCAGTGACAGAATCCATTTGAGCAGAATGAGCTGGGCTGAGATCAGAAGTATGTGGCACACGCTGGTAAGGTCCAGTGGAATACAGCACTGAACCAGCAGTGCTGCTGCTGCTGTTGCCAGTGCCACTAGACTTTGTGCTGACAAAACTTGTAGTTGATGGAGAAGGACTGAGAGTAGGGCTGCCTGCTCGACTCCCATTACCAAAGGCCACTACCTCCTGTTCCCATTGCTTGAAGCAATAATTACAAACCCTGACCCTGTCGGACTCTTCACGACCAGACTTGAGCTCAACAGATGGTACGGGGATAGTGTTTGTTGTACACTTTGCACAGAAGACCCGTCCGCAAAGTCGGCAATGATGTCTACGGTTGAAAACGGTGAAATGGGAGTCACATTCATAACATACCCTACAGCTATTATCGGGCATCCAAAAGTCCCTTGACACATATGCTGGCTCAGTTCGTCTTGGAACCCAGGATTTGACAAGGCCAACCAACTCAGATAACTTCTTGTCGGGGCTGTCCATCGACAAATAACCCTCCCACCCAGCTCATCATGAATTGTTCATTGGCCAGTAAGGAAACCAAAACAATAAAGGCCCTGCCAAAATCAACTTCTAAAAGATCTGACTCGGAGGCTGAACCCAATAAAAATTAATGATCCCAAACTCCATAATCTTACCACCAAACACTAAAAATTTCAACTTTTGCTGACACAATCCAAAACATAAGGGAAAAAAAACCCAAACTCAAATTTCAATAACTCTGACAATAGTGATCAATACTACTCAATTTCAATATGGAATGATAATAAAAATGAAACCAATTGAATAGAAAAGTAGTGAAAGTCCCAAATAAAGATTGGAAAAATTACTCACTCTGACATGGATCCAAGTTTAAACACCGAATTGCCACTCCAAAGCCCCAAACTTGATGTTTCAACTGGTATCCTCAAACCCAACCACCCTCCAATCAATCAATGATCCACACCAGAAAAAACTCAACCTTGATTCATACAAAACTCCCGAATTCCACCTTTTTTAACCCAACCAACCCCCAATTCAACGCACCAAAACCTCAAAGATGAATAATTTTCAAATACAGAATCGAGAACCGACTTCAACTCCAATCAATCAATAAGTCTCAATCCGTGAAGGATCTTCTAGCCAGTTTGACCTACCGACCACCAAAACAGAATCCGTGACAAGCCCAATAATCGAAAGATAAGACCCTCCAAAGGATTCAAAGCAGACAGAAAGAGAGATCGATCGATCGAAATGGGCACATGTAAGAGAGACAGATAAGTCGAGAACGATGAGACTCCGAACAGAATTCACGGAAATTCGAAGAAAAGAAAAAACGGAAAGTTGAATAATTATTTCATTTTTTATTTATTATTATTGTTTTATCATTTCTTATGCAAATTTTCTCATCTCATGTGGCGGTCATCTAGTGAAAGGGACCCCTTCTTTTGATTGGTTCAAATTTTAATTATTTTGAGTAAAAGGGATTAATTGAAGGGTTCCTCTAGATTGCACCACAAATTAAGATCGGGGATTTTGTCATCCAATCCGTTGGATCAATAATGTAGTTTCCAATTTTAGGTGTTTAAATCAGATTCAGATTTTATTATTTTGATTTTGAGTTTGACTTCAGGAATACGAAAGTTATTGGATCAAATAAATATTTTTTTGGTTATTTACTATTTGCCTCCTATAATAAATAGTTATTTTACGGAGTACCCCATCATTATTCACTATTTACGAAGTACCCATCACTATTTTTTGGGTTATTTTGCTATTTGACTCAGAACTAGTGATCAAAGTGCGTTGACTATCTATTTTCAAAATATTCGTATTTAGATAAACAAAATACTCATGACAAATCAAAAACTGAGATTGAATGTTTTGTATCTTGTATAACTCAACCTGAAGAAGATTTAAGGGTCCAATTAGAATGAAAAGCGTATCTCGAGGAAATTTTAACGGTTATTAAAAAAGTCATCTTATTCCCCAACCCACTCATCTCCCTTCCTCCTCCCTACTTTCTTGATTGAATTCCCCACCACCATCGTCCTCCTCTCAGCCTCCATACCATCCTCTACTTTTTTTCATTGCTTTAACACAAGTTTGAAGTTGAAGAGCTTGAGCAAACCCAAGTTTTGAACTTAGGGTTTCATTACATAAAGATTACATAAACTCTAGATCTGAGTTATTTCATCTATAAATTTCAGTTTAGAACACTATCATAGAGGTAAGTCGGTGGTTTTCATTTCGTTTTCACATTTTTGTGGATATTTGTTTAGAGTTGTAGGTCATATTCAACATCTCGCATGTCTATTTTGTTTCAGGGAACATTCTAGAATTCAAATTTATTATATAAGTTAAGTTATTGCCAGTAATTTTAGTAAGGGGGTAATTGTAATAAAAAAATGTTTGTCTTTTATACATATTTCATGCAAGCATTGTCATCGACACAGTCATACAAGTGAAGACTGCCCTTATTTGTATTATGCTTATTCCAAAAAGGTTTTTGCAATAGAGTATGCAAGATTTGGAGTCCAAAACTAAAAGAAACCCGAATAGGATGTTCTTGGCTTGTCAAACTATTGGATGCATGAGTTTGTATGGCTTGATGAAGTAATTTTGAAGAGAATGAAAGCTCGAGCTCATTGGAGCTGTGTACAAGCTAGCTAAAGCCTATTTGGTTGCATAGTAATAGATAAAGGGACTGAATATTCCCAGCAATCCCATTAATACACACCTTTACTAAGTCCCGACTTATTCTTCAACAAACCTAACTTAAGTTGAACTTACTCTAATCTGAATATTTGAATTGTTGCCTAATGCCTAGGTTGGACTTAGACAGTTTCGACCTACACAAATTATAACCCAAGTTTACTAATGGCACGAGTGAACCAAAGAAAAAAGTTTATTGCACAATTTAGTATTGAGTACACTTACGTATTTCGTTCCTTGATTTCAACCTTCATTAGTACAACTAGTTACACAGCTCCAACAAATAGGATGTTAAACCAAGTGTTCTTCATAGAGCATCAAATGGACTACTTAATGAACATATTTGTACATTAGGCAACAAATAGTGAACCATAGCCATGACTAGTACAATATTTTGATCCAAAAGATGTATGAACATATTTGTATACTAGAAATTTAAACTAAAACTAACTTAAATTTATGATTAACTTGTGTCCAAATTATCCAATTGTCATCGTTATATCGACATATAACTCTTAAATTATACACTAAAACACTTTCAGACCATGTGTGCAAACATTGAGGACTATTATGGATGTCTGAGGTATTGAAAGTTGCAATAACCTTGATCACTTGAAGCAACGAATCGGTAGTAATACAGATTTTGGATACAAAAAGACGAAACTAAAAATGATGCACATAATCAGTAAACAAACAAACATGAACAAAATTACAAATTGGAAATTAGTTTATATTTCCAACTCTATCTGTGTCTTCTCTTTGTTAGTTGGATATGGAATAAATGTTGTTGGTGGTGAGACCAACAACCCAATTTCCTTTGAGACGAAAGGACTTGATTGAATTTCTTGGTCTTTCGCAAGGACTTTAAGTGCTTCTTTTGGAACAAACACTTCTCCTCAGTTGAGAAAATTTTCTTGAATTGTAGTTGGCGATGGAATTGAAATATAAAGAAAAAATGTTCAAATCCAGCGACTCTTCTTCTATGCAGTTTTTCCATTCGATGCATGGAATGGAAATTTAATTACCTGAAAACAAAAGGCAAGAGGAAGGCGAGAATGAGAATTGTGTGAAATAGGGTTCGGTAAGAGATGTGAGGAGGTGCAACCTTGATATTCATGAAGTCGAGGAATCCATGGGTGCTCGAGATCGTGATGTTTCTCGTGCTAGGAGATAAATGAAGTTGCATCCTCCTCGTCTTCCTTATTTCCTTGTCATCGCAACAACAACAAAACCCATGGATATCACTGCGAAGACAAATTCTTGAAGGCAGCAGCGATAGGGATGATGGTGAAGACCTTTTTCATGAGACCATTTGCACGACATTTGATGACAAAGTCAAGGGCTTTATCAAAAACCTTTTATGTACCATCAATGATTCGTCGAGTGGGTCGTTCATAAAGACTTGAACTTGCACGAGCGGCTTGGTAAAGAAGAGCAATGAGTTTATCTGTCTTGATTTGACTTATGTGCCATCTTGCTTGAAGGGTTGGGCATCTTCGACTGATTTGCAGACTTGGTCCGCCAATTGTATCAACTTCGCCAGGATTTGCTTCGTTGTGTCTACCATCGTTGCCTCTTCTCTCGCTAGCTGCTTATCAATTTCTCAGAGAGAGAGATACAATGAAGAAAAAGAAAGAATACAAACAAGACTTCTCTAGGTGTTTCTATTTCCCCTTGAATGGCGTAGAGAGAGACGTATTGATAATAGGCATGGGAGGCCACGGTGGAGAGAGGGATATAGGGAGGAAGAAGGTTGGGTGTTTTGTAAGAGAAGGAAAATGAGAGGAAGAAAGGTGAGGAGAATCGGGAAGAAAATGAGGTTTTTTTTTTAATATCTGTTAAATTTTTCTCGAGATACACTTTTCATTTTAATTGGACCCTTAGATCTTATTCGAAATGAGTTGTTTGATATACAAAACATTCAATCTCAACCTTTGATTTGGTAAGAATATTTTGATCATCTAAATACAGATATTTTGAAAACATACGATTAACGCACGTTGACCGCTAGCTCAGAGGGGAAACTAAAATTGTGAATAATGATGGGGGACTCCGTAAATAGCTAGCTATTATAGAGGCAAATAGAAAATAACCATATTTTTTGTAAAGGCGTCAACATCTAGTACTTTAACTTTTTCGAACTTACCTTCACGCTTGTTATTTATCTGTCTATTTTACTTGTGCTAAAAGCAGCTTGGTAAAATTGAAACCATTTTGTTTAAGTTGTTTTGTTAAAGTCATACCTCTAGTTGGTTAGAAACAATCGGAATAAAGTTTCCAGGAACAATTTTTGTTCAACATTGTGATCTTGAGGTTTGGTCCACACCTAAGGAGATTGGGTTGCAAGGTGGTGACTAGTCATAGGGATATTGAAGGTGACGATCACAAGGTAAACTGTTTGGAGGCCTTACTTCATTAATTTAGATCCGATCCGATGATCATTTGTCAAGGCAAAAGCTTGCTTAAAGACAAGAATTTGGAAAATGTGGAACAAAAACCAATACTTTTTTATAGGTAGATGCAACACATGTTGTATTGGCATATTATCATATTTTAGAAAATTTGTTGGTGATCCTATGAAAACTAAAAGGCAACGACTACTCCACACCATCAAAAGTGTTTTCCCACACCATTTAACTCTCCCACACCACCTGTTTTATTTCCCACATCGTCATTCTTTCCTACACCACCTATATAAACAAGGAAAATCATTTTTCTCCTCTCCATTCAAATCAAAATGCAAGTCTCCCCTCCCCTCCTTCATTCAAATCGAACTTTTCCCCACGTTCAAAACACATTCAAAATCGATTTCAACTCCTTCTATTGATTCGATTGTTTCTTCCTTTCTCGCATCTTTCGTAAAACAAGTAAGCAAATCTTCCCTCTCACATCTTCCCTTATCTTGGTTCGATTGCTTCTACAACCCCTCAGATCCATTATTCACTTCGTCTCAAATTTCAACTCCAACGCTTCTAAAACAAACTTTCAAGTTATTCATTTCTTGCCAAAATTTTCAAGAAGTTAACATTGTTAATTTTAGCAAAATTTTTAGAAAAATAAAGTAATCTCATGGAAACTTCAGAAAAATTTTCAATTACAAAGACAAAGTAAATTTCAGGGACACTATCCCGTTTTCATTACAAAACAGATTTGCACGATTTAGTAAAATGACCATAACTTGATAATTTTAAAACATTTTCAAGCGATTCAAATTGTTTTTATTAGATAACTCAAAGTACTACAATTTTCATGTTTTGATGAAGTTGAAAATCGATCTCAATCGAGCATATAAGTTGTCTGAAATTTAAGAACACTATCCCATTTTCATTGCTAGACATATTTGCGCGACTTTAGTAAAATGACCATAACTTACTCATTTCAAAAACTCAAGTTGTATTTATTAGATAACTCCCAAGTACCAAAATTTTCATATTTTGATGAACCTTAGAATCAGTCTCAATTGAGATTTTACATTGATCGAAAGTTACCCTATTTTTAAGTTACTGATTTTTTCAAAAATATTATTTTGGATGGTGTCGATTAGTAGAATAAAAAAAAAGGACATGATAGTGTGAGACAAGCTTTTGGTGGTGTGGAATAGTCATTGCTAAACTAAAAAGGTAAAATTAAGGAAAAGGTTAAGCAAGTATGGTAAACACTCAATGAGGTTGTCATTCTCACAACAAACTCAAAAGAAAAAAGGTTGATGGTCTCAAGAATACAAACCTCAGAAATGATGAGATGTAGACTCTACAACCTTAAGAGATTGCAAGGATGAACTTGGTAAAAATAGCATCCCAACTTGATGAGCACCAATAGTGCCCAAGCTAGAAGTGAAAACTGATCTACAATTTTTTGCTCAGGTAACTCAAAAGTGAAATGCTAATGCTTTCTGTTGCACCCACTTAGGTGCATTGGGTCGCTATCAACTGTAAAAATAAACAAAAATATTAGAAAATCAGATTTTTGCAAAAAGATTTTACAATGAAAGTGATGTGGCTCTAAAGTGTTTATGTATATCTAAAAGTTGTAAAAAATCTTATCTCTAATGATGCCAGATCATCCTGATTGCGAAACCTATTGCAAAAACTGGTTCTTAGCCTCAAATGTGTTTCACATCACCTTTCAAAAATCAATCCAAACTACTCTAAAACATTATTCTATTTAGATCATTTTGAATTACGAAAAGAAGAAGAAAATGTAATATAGTTTCGGAGAGAGCTTTATACACAATCTACGAGCAAGTTCAAATCCTTCAACACTGTACAGAATATTGTAATGCCACGGCAACCAAGTTCCAGGGCTTTAAACAGCCACAAAATATTCTTGTTGTGTGATAAGTCAATCGCTCATTTGGTTCCAAGTTTTCTTCCATTATCTACAGGTTATTTTTTAAGCTTCACTGACTCAGGGAGTTTCAGAACCTAACAGAGAACTTCCTCTATAACTCGTCACCTGGGCACTGGATTTTGATGGTTCCTTCTGACCAATTGTAGCAATCCGAGCATCTCCAAATGGTGTTACACATTTGTCCTTGGCAAACTTAATACATGAATCTTCCGAAATAGCAAGACAGGCTAACATCTCACGCTCTTCACATTGCTCCCTTTCAGAAAAATCACTATTAGATCCTAATCCGAAAAGGGTTGTCCACCATGGAGGCTTACATTTGCTCGACGCACTGATTGAACATCCTATCCGTGCTCCACCCTTGATATTCAAATAATAAAAAACATTCACAACATAATTAGATTATTCAAGAATTGACGAAAATGAAATGTATTATCAAATTTTGGAATGTAGGGCACCCATCAATCTCGAACGGTAAATCTCTACCAGTCAAGAGCTGGTTTTGTCATGCTCTCTTAATAAATTTATGCAGCTGTGTATACTTACTGCTTGGCAATACTACAGCCAACCAGCTCGGCCAGTGCAACGGTGAAAATGATAATAAAACCACCACACACAATTCCGTGAAAATGAAAGAGAAAAACTACCTCACATTGATGTCTGAGTTTGGATTGGCAAGATCGAAGGGCTGATTTCCAACTATTAGCGTCTTTGAAAGCAAGAACGAAAGGACCACTGACAGAAGAAGGGTCATCAGGTAAAGGTCCTCTGAGAAGAGGAATTGGGGGGTTGAAATAGATTAGGGTCGCTGATGCAGAAAAATCTTCCACTTCCACAGCGGTGGTGCCAGGAGAAGCAGCCATTGCTAAGGCTGGAGTTTTCTTTAGCTGCGCCTTTCTTTTAACCCTAGCTTTTAGGCTCTTGGTGGCAACAGCATTGTACATCCACTATTTTTGCTCAGTTGTACCACCAACTTTTTTCATCATTAGATTAAGGCAAACACTACTTCACACCTAGGGATGGCAGTGGGGCGGATTTTCACGGATATCCGCCCCACCCAATCCGTTTGGGGCGGTTTTGGATATGGCTGAATGGGTTTTCGGGTGGTTTCGGATATCCAAAAAATATCCGTTCACTATTCGGGGCGGATACGGATTTTGCCATATCCGCCCCGCGGATATCCGTTTAAGTGTTGATATTACAAAAATACCCTCAACCTTTAAATGAGAAAAAAAAATAAAAAAAAACCTACATCTCATTCTCTGCCTCTCACCTCTCTCTCTCAATCGAGTGATTCTATGTGTCGAGGGAAAGGGCGAGGAAACCAGCGAGGAAAAGGAGGTGGCGGTTCACCCCCCTCGAGATGCGCGCGCCAAAAAAATGGGCACACATCTCGAGGGGGGTGAACGGTTCACCCCCCGCCACCTCCGTTTCCTCGCTGGTTTCCTCGACATTTAGAATTTCTGCTCTCAATCACTCACTTCGTTTTTTCATTTTTTCAGCTCAAGCAAACACAGAGGAGGAGGAGCAAAAGCAGAGACAGACCAACACCCGTCTCTCTCGTCTCCATTCCTGTCTAGCTCCTACCCCTCTCTCTCTTGTCTCCAGTTCTTCGTCACAGCGAGGTCTCTCTCTCGTCTCCAATCCTTCGTCACAGCGAAGGTCGTTTCCCTTCGTCCCTTCTTCTCCCTCAAAACAGCGAAGGCCGTCGCGAAGGGGTACCTTCTTCCCTGCTCCCTCGAGAGATCTGCCTCCAGCCTCCCTGCTCCCTCACACCGCGAGAGATCTGCCTCACGCCGCGATCTGCCTCCCTCACAGACAAGGGTTTCTTCCTCTCCCCCTCGAATAAAGATCTGATCAAGATCAAGATCAAGATAAAGATCTGATCAAGATCAAGATCAAGATCTGGATAAAGATCTGATCAAGATCTGGATAAAGATCTGATCAAGATCAGGATCAAGATCAAGATCTGATTTGATCAGGATCAAGATCTGATTTGATCAAGATCTGATCAGGATCAAGATCTGATCTGATCTGAGATCTAAGATCGATTTTTTTTGAATTTGTTGTAATTTTTTTTGTTAATTTTTGTATGGTTTGTAATTTCTGAATTTTTTTGTAATTTCTGTATGATCTGAGATCAATATTATAATCTATTTTTTTGATTATACGAGAATCTGTTTTTTTTTTTTCCCCTCTTCGGGTACTTTGGGAGGGGCGGATATCCATCAATCCGTCCGGCTCGGGGATGGTTTTTACAAAATATGGTAAACGGATATTCGGGGCGGATTTGGATATCCGTGATCTCCAGCGGGGCGGGGATGGATTTGTCCAAATCCGCCCCAATCCGCCCCGTTGCCATCCCTATTCACACCACCAAACTACGGTCCCATACCACTAATCTAATTTTTTTTCTCTCACACCGCCCCCTTTATTTCTCACACCACCACCTCTCTTCCGCATCACCAATATAAACCCAAAACTTAAAATTTTCTTCCTCTTCCTCTTCTTCTCCTCTCTCTTCCTCTTTTTCATCAAACACTACCACCAACCCGCCACCGCCACCTCTTTCCCTTTCGCCACCACCACCGTCACCTTTCTCCCTCTTTTCTCCATCAAGCACCACCACCATCCTGTCACCTTTCTCTCCCTCCTTGTCCTTAAAAACATGGTATTATCCCTGGCTTTGATTCAATTTCAACGCTAAATTGAGACCGATTTTCAATCTCATCAAAACGTGAAAATTGTACTACTCTTAGTCATCTAATCAATACAATTTGAATGGATAATTATTTTTTTTAATTAAACAACTTATGCTCAGTTTACTAAACTCACTCAAAGCTGTCAAATATAAGTATTGTCTCTCATTTTGGCCAATTGATACGTTCGATGGAGACCGATTCTCAAGCTCATCAAAACATAACAACTGTAGTACTCTGAGTTACCTAATAAACACAATATGAATCAGTTGAAAATGTTATGAAATGAGTAAGTTGTGGTCTTTTTACTAAAGTGATGCAAATCCGTCCAATAAACAAAATGGGGTAGGGTCCCTGACTTTCGGCCAACTTATATGCTCGACTAAGACCGATTCTTAAGCTCATCAAAACACAAAAAATGTATTACTCTGAGTTATCTAATAAACACAATTTGAATCACTTGAAAATGTTTTGAAATGAGCAAGTTATGGTCATTTTATTAAAGTCATGCAAATTTGTCCCGCAAAGAAAATGGGGCCAATTTATACACTCGAGTGAGACCGATTCTCAAGTTCATCAAAAAATGAATAATGTATTACTTTGAGTTATCTAATGAACCCAATTTGAATCGCTTGAAAATGTTTTGAAATGAAAATTTTATGACCATTTTACGACAAATACTAAAACTGTCAAATAAAAAAATAAAAAATAGAGTCTGTTTTCACGCATTCGCATAGGACAATGCGAGTGGGACTATGATATTCGCAAAGAGCCATTAGAGTGGAAGTCTCACATTCGTATAGGTCTAGGCGAATTTGAGTTTCCCACTCGCATTGCCCAGTGCGAATGGGTGAAAACAAATTGTTTTTTTGTATAGTTTGAGTGTTTGTCGTAAAATAACCATAACGTTCTCATTTCAAAACATTTTCAAGTGATTCAAATTGTGTTCATTAGATAACTCAATGTGCTACAATTTTATGTGTTGATGAGCTTGATAATCAGTCTCAATCGAGCGTATGTTGGCCGAAAGTCAGGGATACTACCCCATTTTATTTGATGGACATATTTGCGTGACTTTAGTAAAATGGCCATAACTTTCTCATTTGAAAACATTTTATAGTGAATCAAAATTTTTTATTATATAACTCAGAGTGCTACATTTTTCGTGTTTTTATGAGCTTGAGAATCGATCTCAATTGAGCGTATTAGTTAGTCGAAAGTCAGAGACACTACCCCATTTTTTTTTGCGGGATGACTTTGCGTGACTTTAGTAAGATGGCTATAACTTGCTCATTTCATAACATTTTCAATTGATTCAAATTGTATTTATTAGGTAACCCAAAGTATTATAATTGTTATGCTTTGATTAGCTTGAGAATTGGTCTCAATTGAGGGTTTAAATTGGCCGAAAGTTACCCTATTTGTTTTTTGTTTTAAATAAGTGATAGCTATGGTTGTTTTGAAAATAGCGGAGAAGATGGGAGGCTGGCGGTGGTGTGGGGCGACGTGGTGTTGCTCCGTTTTTTTGTTGATCTACAGATAAGTGAAGAAAAAAGATAAAGAGAACAGAGGAGGATGATTCTCTTGCGATTTCATCGTTACTGCATTTTTTTTTCAAAAACAATTTTTTGGATGGTGTGGGTTAGTAGGTAAAAAAAATTTGCATGGTGGTGTGGGACAATACTTTTGGTTGTGTTAAACAGTGTTTGCCTTAGATTAATTTGTCACACCACCATTTGTGATTCTTTCTAGTACTTCCATTCTCACTAGGCACCACAAATGTGAATGAGGTGTTTTCCCTTTCTCCCACTCTCAATACCTCATTTTCTTTTTTTACGCAAGACAAGCCGAGTTAAAGGGATCCCTTAGTATTTTATTCAGAAATGGAAACACAAATAGAACAAAGGTAGGACTTGTTTGGCCATCAAATAAAACAAGATAAGACCAACAACACCACATGACACCTAATCATTCGAGGAATTTTTTGCTCTTTGAGATTTTCGCTCCTTGTATCATCGATCAATTGAAGAATGATATGTGGCTTCGAATGCTTACATAAAAAAAATCCTAATCATTCCACTAGTTAGGCACAGGGGCGTCACTATTATCCACGACTCAAATCATTTGCAATTTATCATACAATACAATTATGATTGATGTAAGATAGCGAACTCCCATGATTGGTAACCATTCTCCTTAAAAGAGATTTCACTTCACCTCTCACTCAAGTTATTTTCAATTGTTAGATGGGAAAATAGGACAACAACCCACAAAGGACAAAAGAGCAAGCAAAAAAAACCAAAGCTGGAAAACAAAATGGACCAATTGAGCAGAAGCCCAGACTTGAAAGAATAGGAAAAAAAATGTCTAACTTGTGAAATCAAACCGATTGTTCCCTACATATTGGAGGGATGCTAAATAATAAATCATTGTTACCTTGGTTGGGTAACAGATACCATATATAATTGAAAATACACTAGACATCTAAAGGGATTAGCAAGGCGGAAAACAAACAAATAAGATCGAAGAAGAACAAAGAGTTGTTGAAGAAGAATACAGGAGAAAGAAAAAACTAAGAAGGCATTATTTTTACCTACGATCTAGACCAGAATAATGGTCAAATGCTCTTGCATCCAAATCGAAGAGAATCCCCGTCATCATGCAGATTGCAGAGAGAGTGTTGAACTTGAAGATAGTGAGAGAATGATAGAGCACAAAGAGTGGTATGTGTTTGTTTGTGTCTGAACTCTGAAGAAATAAGAGACAACTATCCAATTTTGTTAGGTGGGACACCAAATAGGCTAGATAGTAGGGGTGGGAAAACGGGTCGAGGAACCACGGATCTAAACCGAACCAGGCTGTTTTGTTCCAAACAATCCGTTTTTATTGTGTAATTTAAGAAACGGTCTGGATCCATTATCTAGTTCCAAATATGTATATTCAAACGGCTCGATTCCAACCCGTTTTAAATAACACTTATACACATGTCTTAATATGAATGTGGGTAATTTAACCCTAAAAATACCTCACAGGCTCGCACCCTCTCTATCGTTTCTTACCTCTTTCTCTTCTCTTCAGTTTTCAATTTTCATCACTTTATCTTGTCTTCATCAGTTATTTCACCAACTGATTATTCATCAGTTCTTCATTTCCTCAAGGACTTCAACTGATTAGTCTTTGCCATCTCACACTCTCTCAATCATCTCTTCATCAATTCATATTATTTTCATCTTTTCGACTCAAACCTCACTCTCTATGGTCGTGACATGCTCTGCCACCCCACCACCACCACTACCTCCTCTGCCATCACCCCAAAGTCTCAAACTAGAGCCATCTTAGCCTTACAAAAGTTCTCCCAAATCTTGCTCAAACACAGGGTCCCTCATGATCACACCAAGTTCATTGCCATCTCTGCAGTACAGGAAGCCTGAATGGGGCACAAATTTATATCCAAGATTAAACAAGAATCAAATTTTAAGGTTGAGATCTTGACGGGTGAAGAAGAAGCTCATTTTGTGTATATTGGGGTCCTTCAATTTCTACCCATTTTATGAGAAATGTGTTTTAACTGTGGATGTAGGAGGTGGGTCGACTAAATTTGTGATTGGGAAGAAAAGGAGGTGGTTTTCGCGACGTCGTTGAAGCTCGGGCATGTTAGTTTGACAAAAATGTTTAATGGGGTTGGCGGAATTGTGGATATGATGAAGTACATTCGGCTGTGATGAATTAATCTGGTGTGGTTGAGAAGGTGTGGGAGATTGGATATGAGATAGTTGTGGGTTCGTCAGGGACGATATGGGCGATTGAGAAAGCAGTTTACTTGGGTTATAGATCTGGGTAGGGGTGGCACAGGACGGGATGGGACGAGATGGACCCATCCCGTTCATTCGGAATCGGGACGGGACGAGACTGGATATGCCTCATCCCGACCTCGTCTCATCTCAAATGGGATCGGGACGGAACGGGATGAACATGTACTAAATAGTCCTCCAATAAAAATAACAAAAAAAGTTTTATCTCACATTACTCACACACCAATAATATCAAATTTATATACATATAACTTACATCATAAATAATAATAGATATTACATAAATAAATATTAAACATTTTTTGGAAGGCAAATAAATATTAAATTTCATTTAGAATTATTGATTCAATTCATTTAGATTTCATTTATAATTTCATCTTACATTGATTTAATTTCAACACATCCTAAACTTAATTTAGAAGAGTATTTTGATTAAAATTAATAATAATAAATATTAAATAAATAAATTCGGGACGAGACGGGATTGAAAAACTTCATCCCGATCCCATCCCACTCTAGATCGGGATGGGACGGGATTGGGATGAGTTTGATCAATCCCAAAAGGATCCAAAAAAATTGGGACAGGATCGAGACGAGTTCGGAAGCGTGGGATGAGATGCCCACCCCTAGATCCGGGAGAGCCAACACAAACCCCATCTTTTATTCATTTTGCAACTTGTTGGAGTGCTTTACTTTTATAAATTGAAGTGTGGATGTAACTAAAGTAGGTGCTAGAATCTAAATACTATGTTGTTACAGCCACAAGACAGCGGCTCAATTATTATTGGTGATTTGTAGATTTTTTTCCTTACCTTGAAAAGGTCAAGTTACGTTCGAGTTAGGTTATTCAAATAAATTAATGTGCACTCTGGAACCATAGGAACCAGACCGTTCCAAATGGTTCGAGATAGGTTCGGTCCCAATGTTAAAAATAGGGAATCCAAACCGGATCCGTTAAATTTAAATGGTTTAAGTTTAAGTTCCTCAAAATTTGGAACTGATCCAGATCGTGCCCACCCCTACTAGAGAGTGGATTGTTTGTGTGACCCTCCTCAATTATCTACTAATTCGGAATAACGTTTAACCCACTGCCGAAGGACCGTTCAAAAGCCCATCAGTCCTTTCAATAACGTAAATGCTCATCTTTATAAACATCCCTTCACTATAAGCAAACTTAACTAGATAACATTTGGTAGATCTAAACAACAAACCAGTTAAACTGCTCAGCCCAAACCGAATCGACCAATTTGGTTTGGTTTAATATTGGTTCGGTTTGTAATTTTTGAAACCGAAGTGATTGGTTCACTTTTCGATTTAAGGTGGAAAAAACCAAGAAAATCGAACGGATACATATGTAATATAAAATTAGTAGATAATACATAGTTTTTTTTTTTAGTTCGGTTTTCTGTTTAACTGAATTTCATTTGGGTTCGGTTTTATTAAAATTCGTTTGGATTTCTACCAAATTAATTGATATGGTTCGATTTAGTTTCAGATTGAAACTGAATCACACCAAACCATGAACAAACCTAACATTTGGTACATGGTAGCAACTAATAAAACAGAGTAATATTTGCGTTGTTGTTGTCTTTTTTTTTTTTTTTTTAACAAGTACTTCATGATCATGGTCACAAAAAAAATAAAATAAATAATATATATATATATGTCCTAGCTCTCCCCTGAAGCATTTTATTTGTTTATCTAAACAGTTTTCCCACATTTCAACATTTTAAAATTCAAAAGGAATGGAAGGACTTCGAAACTAAAAAAAGCTTCAGAACAAATAAATAAATAATAGAAGAATGGAATAACTTCACCCATGTTTCAACAAATATATAATATGAATAGTCATTCGACAAATAATCATTTTTGTATTTTCTTTTGAAGTATTTGTACAAATTCAATCACTAATATCAATAACCAATAACAAATTGAAATAAATGATTCGCTTGGGGGATTTACGGGAACCGGCGCATCGCTTTGATATATATGTTGCATGACCCCCTCATTCGATTTTTAATATGAATATGACGAGAAAATGTTCCCATGTCGTATAAAAATTCTCATCAAGAGATAACTATCTTTTTCCTACTTACTAAAAAAATATTTTTGTATAATTTCGTAAAAATATAAGTTTCCTTTTCTATTGCAACACAAAATGAACAAAGACACTATATGGGAGGGGATGAACGCGTTGTTTTATATAGCTCAACCCATTATGTATTTCGATAGAATTTTTAAAAAGTGGGTGTTCTTTGAAAATTTTGAATACATTATGATAAATAGTCATTTGTCACTACTCCAAGCACTTGCTGACAACCAATTTCGAATTCCTTTGTTTTCAAACAAGCCACCTATAAAATTGTCTAATCATCCAACGAAATCAATTATTCTTCATTGTTTGAACTCTTGTAGTTGCTTTGGATACCCCCTCATGATAATTGGGATTGAGGGGGGCTCCTGCGCACAGTGGGCAGGAGCAGCTCCTACGCGGTCCTCCCAGCCATTGGATCAGAATCCAACGGTTCAGATAGAGGAGAGAGGTTTTTGGCGGGAAATTTTTTAAAATAAAATTTGAATTTCAAATTCAAATTCATATGATCTGAACCGTTGGATTCTGATCCAACGGCTGTGAGGCCCGCGCAGGAGCTGCTCCTGCCCACTGTGCGCAGGAGCCCCCCTCAATCCTGATAATTGTCATTCTTAAGCAATTTTACCTTCAAGGGTTGCTCACTGAAAACCATGTAACTTTCAACAAAGCCAATTTTATTTTTATATGTCATGTCGTCCTCTAATGTAGTAAAGATCGCTAACAAGCTTTATATTCGTCTCGAGCGTACCTTTTTTAGCTCCATTTGTTTGTAACGGAGTATTTAATCCAAAGTTTATTATTAGAAGCTAATGAACTTCTTGGAGTGTCATTTCAAAATCTTCATATAGGAGATGAACAAAGAATTTTTGCAATGATACTGAAACTAACATTGAACTTAACAATGAATGGGAAACACTAGAGTTTCAGGATCCACCACAACCATGCATATCTAGTTCATACCATTACTTCAAACCCATACTATTGAAATGGTTCGTCAGTAGAGATGTTCCCACAGGTGCCCCTTCTTCCAATGGTACTATAACTCCCATTCCTACCCTTTTATTCCCTCTTTTGGTCTATCTACATTACAGGAAAATCAGACGCTCCATGGACGGAGCAAAAAGGGAGTGTTGGTCAGAGCAAGCCTCCCTATTCTATTACTAGACATAATTGGGAGAAGCTCATCCAAAATCAGAGCTATATATATGTGGTCAAGTTGTTTTTCTATCCGAAAGTTTTGGCTAGGGGTGAGCACGGGACGGGATGAACCCATCCCTATACCATCACGTTCATTCGGGATTGGGGCGGAATAAACCTCATCCCATCCCAAACAGGTTCGGGACAGGACAGGATCAACATGTTCTATCTGTTGATCAAGTTCTTTGAACCCAATTAATATACAAATCGTTTCCTTTCTTGCAAGCAACCAAAATTTCAGGTGTTGTGTGTATATTTATGTATTAAGAAAAATATTGCAAAAAATATTGTAAATCAGTTTATCAAAGAAATTGTTTCTAATCATGAGCTTTGACAAACACATTAAGTTAATCAGTTTATCAAAAATATTGCAAAAAATACTAAAACCACCGAGATCTTACAAGCAATTAATGTAATTCCAACCTAGGTGACAGAAAAAAGAAATATTCAACCAGGAGTTTGATTATTCTTGATGACAAGTGGATCCAGCACATGAAATGAACACCGATAAGAGAATCCAGATGCAAAATGATATAATATTAGTTGTTTAGTATATTCTTTATTGAACAATATCATAACGGATAAGAAAGGAATGTTATTTAATAAGGATTCCAATAACTACTATAGAGGCCAAAACCACCAAATAAGCAAATATAGCCAACTAGAATAGAAGAAAAAATAAAACCACTTTGATTCCTTCTGCCATTCGTCCAGAATCTCCAAGAATAGAAAACAAAATGGTGAACAGAGAGCTGAATCCTCAATTCAAGAACTCGTTTTGAAGATTTCGTCGAAGAAGTTGGATATTCCCGACGAGGTTGAGTGAGATCAATAGGGCTTGCTTGGAGTTGGATCCAAGAGAAGTTGAACTTGGATCAGAGCGAGAACAAGTTGGATAAAAAAAAAAGATATTTAAAAGGAGACCGAAGGAGTTGAATGAGGCATTGTGCTCTAACTCGGCGGAGGGAAGAATCAGAGTCAGCTGACAAAAGTCGGAGCAGGCATAGTTGTTCTGCGAATGAGCTGCTGATGTTTTTGTTGATGTCTTGATGAAGCAGAAGCAGGAGAGGGAATAGGTGTGCTGCTGTGCGGCGTTGTTTTTGTTATTTTTTTTTTATTCTCTTCAGGAACCCTAAAGGAATAAATGAGAAAGGAAAATACCAAATTTACTTCAGAATTCATATCAGATGATTTGGAATCAAAAGATTAGTCTAGAGATGCGTAAGTGAGAGCACATTGAGATGTTGAACTGCTATCTCCACTAGTGTATTTATATGGGCATCCAAACAATTGCAATTCTAAAATAAATATATAAATAAAAATATTAAAAATATTAAAAATAAATATTAAAAAATTAGTACGGGACGGGATTGGCGGGATTGAAAATCTCCATCCCATCCCATTCTAGAACGGGACAGGGCGAGATCAGGATGAGATTAATCAATCACAATAAGACCCGAAAAAATTAGAACGAGATCGGGATTGTAGGATGGGATGCCCACCCCTACTTTCGGCTAAAGTGGCTTTGCTCATTTTCTTCTATTATCACTAAAGTAGCTTCTTCCTCTCTAATCCTTTATTCTCTTGTCTAATCCTTTATTCTCTTGAAATTTCGTTAAAGTGGCCTCCCATTTGGGGCATTTGAATGTACCTTGGTGGGGGATATCTTTTTTTGGGGCTTACAACTCGTTTAGCTCATAACAAAAAGAATTATTGCTTGCTATTCTTTGGATGGAAGGAAATGGGATTTCTCTTTCCTGTCGAAATGAGGTTCCGCATGCCGGAATAACTCTTTTCTCCATCTATGATTCAACACAGTGGCCCACATCGTCTTTATGTGACTTCATCGAGAAGCAATTGCTATTGGGAAAGAGTATCGCCGAAGTAGCTGGTTATAATATAGATATAGAGGTTGAGTACGGGCAATGAGGCATGTGCAACGTCTCTGTAGGCAAGCCACAACAAAGGGGAAAGAGTATCTTAGAAGAGGTTTGTGAGGCGGGCAATACGACTGAGCCTATTATGAAGGGGACGAGTGAGCAAGCATCCGTTGTTTCGTGCTTGAATGAAAGAAAGAGTCATTAATAGCACAAACACTAATATCAATGATATTTCCCACATGGTATAGAGATTCCCCAATATCATGCTAAGAATAAAAAACCTTATTGTAGGACAAACCCTTCACGCTGGCTTATGTTCTTTGATGCTGTACTTTTGACCCCTGATTGGTCGTTGTCCACACCGAGCCTGATATATCATATCCGAAGCACAATCATCTACTGGAGATGGAGAATTCACTAGCGCAGATACAAAAGCTATTTGGAGTTGTAGTGGGTGCTCGAGCTGTAGCTTCCACACACCTTCTTACTTTAACTTACTGAACCGGATAGTTACGTAGGCACTTGACCTTGAGTCTCAGGTTCAAGTCTCAGTTCCGCTTGAACTGTACTCGCTAATGGAAAAACAATTGTTTTTTATGCATCCAAAAATCGTCATCCTGTGAGTTTGACCTGCAAAACAATTGTTAGACTGTCAAGGACCACCTTTTTGGTGGCCGAAGGCACTCTGATGCTTAAGTCAATAACTCTGTTGGAAAAAGGATGCAAATCTGGACAAATCTCAGTTAAAGTTGCATACCTATGTCAAATATCCTCTTTACCTTTTATAATGGCCGTAGTTATCTCTCTGCGTGACTTAAGCATGTGAGGTGCAATGGAAGGTGATGTTTCTTGTAACAGTCTCCTTCTTAATGGAGATGCGTTCGGGGAGGCGTAACTCCCTCCACGGTTTTTTTTGGGTGCAACGTTCCTCTTCTTTATGAGAGAAATCGCGTTGGGCCTGGATTCGAGCTCTGATTCGCTTAGGCCTGAATTCAGACTCTATTTGTGCTTCCTCATTGGCAGACCTTGTCTGGGCCTTTGTAGTTAGCTTTATTCCTTCGAGCTTTATGAGTTGGCCCAATAGATTGGGCGTTGTATTCTTGTGATGGATCTTTATGCCACATGTACAGTCGTGATGATCAGTCTATTTTGATGTATCATCAGCTACTCCCCCTAGTTAGTGGGTATGTTCATGTATCCACTAACTGTGTGACGGTTGGTATTTCATTTGCGTTGAACTTAATGTTTAATAACTTTCGGTAGGTTGATCGTATCGATTATTTCGTTGTCTGTTCGTTTTTGTGCACATTTTTTGATAGTTTTGGTGCACCATTATATCCCGTATGTCGCTCCGTAAGCAATCTCTTCGTTGCCTAGTTGTATAAAGGGTGTTATGGCTACTTTGCCCCATTCTTTACGCCATCTTCGCTATTAGTGTTATTTCTTCTCCTCTATTGCCTATTTTTCTTTGTTTTTTTTCTCTTATTTGCGATGTCTGTCGTGACCTGCTGGATGGTGATCAGCTTTATACCCGTGAGTCTTATTTTTCCCCAAACAAGGCTTATCAGGTTACTCTGGATAGTGTCCATTCCAACTATGCTTCTCCCCCCGACCTTGAAATCGTTTTCCCTCATGAAAATGACAGTCCTTGTTGTCCGAGGAAGGGATATATTTCGCTTTACCCTCACACGTTCTATGTTGGTCTTCTGTTCCCAGTTCTGGAGCTATTCTGGTCGTATCTAGATTACCTAGGTATTCCTCCCGCTTAGATGGGCCCGAATGGTTGGAGGTTATGGTTTCCACCTATGTCAGGGCCATTCTTTCTGGTATTCCTTTAACCGCTAGAATCTTGCATTATTTGGTGGGTTTAGCGTGAAAACCAACCGTACATGTTTCCTGCATTCTCTTGCGTGTTTTGGCAATCTCAATGATGACATTAGGGGTTGGTCGCAGGATTGGTTTTTATGCGTCAGTCAACTCTGGCTACTTCAATTTGCGGGGTCTTCAGATAGTAAGGTCATTCCAAGTTCCTATTAAGCACCATAATATGAAATTGACTGCTGAGGAACAGGTTATCAGCGAGTGTTTCCTGGAGCTTCTGATAGTTCCATTGGACGCCTATCTTACTGATGATATGGTAAGGCGCAGTGGTCTATACATCATGAATGAGACCGAGTAGGCTTTGCTAAGCGAGAGGCAAGCTGCAAAGATTGTTGTCGGTGCTGCCATTGTTGAAGGTGCTGACGTTGTCATTGATAGAAAAGTGAGCTCGGGTGTTACGAATATCGATGCTCCTGTTCGTAGTGCTACTGGTCATTCTTCTAGGAAGAGAAAAGTACCGAGGATTGCTAGTTCGTCGAAGCGGTTGTGTTTGCCTTCTGACCATGTTCTGAATAAGAAATGACTTGTTGACTCTGTGCATCGCACATCTCTTTATTTGGATTCTGTTGATAGAGAGCCTTTGAGGGAATATTGTTGCTCTTTGCAGGAGGGCGGAAGAGATGAACTTGGCTTTGGAGAAGAGTGAGAAAAATATCATTCTTCCGCTGGACGACAAGGAAAATAAGTTTTTTTTTTCTTATGGCGACCTTGATGTTGCCTAGTGTTCTAATGAGGATCGTTGGTTCTTAGATTACAAGATTCTCCAGTTGGCTGTTGTTCAGTCTAAGAAGCTTGGCAATCGTGATCGGGTTCCCGAGGTGTAGTCTCATCCTTCTTCTTCCCTTCCTGTTGATGGAGGGGTGGAAACCCCTCATTCCATAACCTATTTGGGTTCTTCTGCTCTCGTTGGGACTGCCATTCGTTCCGTTTCAACTAAACAATGAAAGGGTGATGGAGGTTTTCTTGTCGTTCTTTCTTCTTTCCCGGCTGTGGGTGGTGGTGGTTCCTCTATACTACTCGATCATTGTGTTCTTCATTCGCGGATTAGTTGGAAGGAACCTATCCCCGAAGAGATTCGAGTCAAATCGGATGGGAAGTTCTGTTGGTTTTCTCGTCTTGGCGTGCAGGATGGTGTGCGTAAGCTGATTAATGAATGGCACAAACGGTCAGTGGAGAGGCCTTCGTTGTCTGTGTTGAACCCGAATCTTCATCTTGAAGATGGTATTAGGCTCATAATGGACGAGATGATCCATCTTGTCTATGCGAGAGTGATGGGTTTGAGTCATCAGGTTAATCACAATCTTGTGGTTTTTCTGAAGAGGAAGCTCTCCATATTGTTATTGGTATTCTCCCATGTTCTTCACTAGTATGATGTGTTAAAAGAACGTTGCTCTAAACGGACCAAAGCGGCTAAGGTTGCTCAAGCTTCGTTGGTCGAGGTGGAGGGTGCACGACATCGATCTGTGGCCGCGCTTGTGTCCCTGAGAGCTAACTTATACGACATCCACACACGTTTGTACGATGTGGAGAAAGAGCTTTCCATTGAGAAGATGCTTCATGACGAGGCCGCACGAGCCATGATAGAACACTCAAAGAGTTGTGACATTGTTGAACAAAAGGTGGAGCAGTTATTGGCTTCACTTGACGAGGTCAAGGCTGATTCCTCCGCGATGCTTACTATTGCTAGGGCTGGACACGGTTCAGATCGGTTCCAAATTTTGAGGAACTTAACTCGAACCGTTTAAATTTTATCGGTTCCGATCCGGATCGGTTCCTCCATATTGAATGTTGGAACCGAACCTAACTCGAATCGTTTACAACGGTTCGGTTCCTACGGTTCCTGTATTATATATCTCAAAGTCAATATTAATGCTTTCACTACACAACCTTTGTTTAAGCAAGATCTAAACTGAATAGAGGTTTAATATCTGAAAATTTTGTGCAAGTTCACTTGTCATATTCAGATCGAGCTAACAACTTGGATATGTTTGTAGAAATAAAAAATATACATAGTTTGTGTTTTAAACTATGAAGTAATTGTTAAATATCATTGCAGGCAATAGCACAACTGAAGTATGACATTGGAGACAGTGCATAGAAGAAGTGTTGAAGTCCGACAGCTCGTGACAGTGGCTAAATAGAAAGCATCAGAACTTGAAACTGCATTTCTAGTTGAGCCTTCTTTGAAACAATAATCTCTGCTTCAGACTCCAACTTTCCAACTCCCTCTTCTGTTAAGCAACACTCCTCAACATGTTGCACCATCACAAGGTCCTGGACTTTCTGCAACTTGGATAGCTTGGAAGATGTCAGTTTCGCTGCCAGCTCAGTCAACTGAAAGATGTTTACTTGTAGCTAAATAACAATCTTTTTCCTTGTTTCATTCATGAACTATTTTGAACTATTGAGCACTATGTATACATAGTTTACACATAATTGCAACAAACTAGCTATCAATATGACCACTCACCATAGAGAGCTTGACATGAATTGGCAGGCAAGGCCATGTCAACTGACTCAACACGATGAATATGTCATAACAGACTTGCAAATGCACAACAAGATAAATGAAGAAATGTTAGCATGCAAAATCTATAGACCTTGCAAGATAAAGTTTCACAAACCTGTAAATTGGTTGCAGAAAACAATTCAGACTAACTCTGAATCCAAACAAACGAGACATTTCAGTAAATTGTCTAATTCTGAATCCAAACAGACCAACTCTGAATCCAAACAAATGAGACAATTCAGTAAAAGTAAATTGGTTGCAGAAAACAATTGGTTGCAGTAAATTTACAAACTAACAATAAATCAGAGCCAGTAACAGTAAATCAGAGCTAGTAAACTTGAATACTTAATTAAAATGGTTTCCTTGTAGATAAGTCAACTCAAACAAATGTAATAATAAACTTGAATACTTAATTAATTATGGATTGCATTAGTGGGGTGGTGAATTAGATACCTGAGATTATTATCCAATTGATGGATTCAATTTTGCAAATAGAATAATGTTCCTTACTGCATGCTGTATACAAAAACATCAAAATCTTCTGTCTGTATAAATCATTTTTATATTTCGAAAGTAAACTTGTTCAAAAACATATTGAAATTAGAATTACAAAGGGATACCAATGGAAGGAATCACAAGATAAGCATAAAATTGATTTGAGAGATCGGATACCCGATTTCTGTGGCTAAATGATGAATCCCCTGAAAATGGGTCCATTAGATATGTTATGTGTTCTAATTACAAACCTAGCCAACAATCTCTTTGTTCTATTTGACAAAGAACAGGGAAGAAAGGAGGGGTGGGGTGGGGTACTCGGATAAAACATCATTTCTAATTAGAAAAAAGGTTCTAAAAATTCAACTTCATTCAAGCCTGGTGGTACTCCAGCGAATTTGAGCCCAGCCACTGCCATAGCCAGCATGTGTCTTGGTCATAGTGACATTTTCTCTTCGTGTATAATTTCCTAACAGTGAGGAAGCAAGGTAAGAATGCACTGAAAGCAATAGCCATAACAGGTCTAAATACTGATTTATATTTTAACAAAATCTTGGAACAAGGCAGATTAGTTTGAGCTGCAAAATGTCCATAAAGGGTCAATTTGCTGTCAATAATGCTCGGAGTCTGACCAAATTTGGCGAACTCCTTAACTTTAATTTGAACTGTATCACTCTGTTACCTCCACCGTCTTTAAAATGTGTTTTGTTCCACATGTGAATATCTGATTATTATCAGCCAATGAGGCCATAAAAATATTCTGAATAGATTCTCGCCAAATCCAATCAAATTTGCGGCAATGTTACTGATCAACCTTCTTCAACCAGACATACATTGGTCATTATGTACTGAACTTATGTAGAAGAGATTCACCATATACCATATACCATGGAAGTGCGATCAACTACAACATCCAATGGTCATTCATCAACTATATCAATGCACACCATATACCATGAAGATTCTAAAGTGTATAAAAAAGAACAAATAGATAACATATACACTACTATTAGAGTTTTCACCCCTAAAACCAACCATTCTCACAATTAGTTTAAACACACAAATACACAATACATAACATATACACTGTAACACTACTATATTATAAATACTCCATCAACACATGAATCCAAACTAACCTTTAGTTATATGATGATGGTACTGAGAATCTGAGATCTTGAGCTGAAAATAAGTAACAAATCTTCAAAGAACACAATCAATTGAGTCTCATAGATTTATGCAAAACTTTAACTTTCTGTAAGCTTTCTAAGGGTTGGGGATTATGGCTGTGGGAGGAATATTTGAGACGAGAGTGAGAGAGGTTGAGATTTGGGGGTGTTAGGGTTAGAAATCAGATCGTGGTGGCTGGGTGGTGCGTCGTGCAGTTCGCTTCAGTGTGGTGGAGACTGGAGATGATGGGATTTGGGGGTGTTAGCCTGTTAGGGTTAGAAACAAAATTTTTCTACCCAACCATACTAAGGCACGTGTAAGTGGATTATATAACGGTTCGGAACCGAACCGTTTGAAACCATAATTTAGGAACCGAAACCGAACCGTATTAGAACGGTTTCGAAACCGAACCGAATCGTTTCATAATTTATAAAATAAGAACCGAACCGTTTGGAGTAAAACGGTCCGGTTCGGATCCGCGGTTCCTCAACCCGTTTGCCCACCCCTTACTATTGCTAAGGGCCAACTCATCGTGGTAAGAAGCAAGATTGCTTGTGTTAAGGATAAACTTCTTGTTATGGAGGTGGCGGATTGGCAGCGCGTTGTTGATGGTCGGACTGAGCTTCTGTTTTATATTGAGGGTATCCGTGTCGACTTGTCTCAATATCGTCATCTGGTCTATCGGCCTTTCAAGGATCACGAAGGTGCTGAGGATCCTCCAGGCAATCCAATGGCTGAAGAGCCACCTCCTCCTCTTCTTGAAGAAAAAGTTCTTATAAACGATCTGAATCTTACAGATGGCATGGTATTGATGAGGTTGTTATAGATTTTTTCCCTTAGTCTTCGAATGTAACTGAATATATTTTGAATGAATGGTAGGAGTTGTTCCCTTTATTTTCTTCTTGTTGACTTTGTTCGTTTGTCGTTATCGTGACAATTCGTATTTGAGCTTTGATGTTTTACATATATATCTATAGCAATCGTTTGGTGATTTGAATTTTTCTATGCTTTAGCACGCATGTCTTGATCTTGTGTTTGTCTTCTCTGAATCTTTGTGGGAAACTATTTTGCTTGCTTGTCTTCTATTTTGTTGATTTGGTATGTTAGTTAATCCATGATTTTCCCTGGCTGTGCTAACTTGCTCCTTCGTTTGTTCACTATATTCGTCCGATCAACCACGAAGTTTGTTTCCTTTGAGTTGATTTGTTGATTCAGTGGTCTCGAGGTTGCCTCTACTTCGTTGAATCATCCACTCGACCTTTACTTTGCTAACTCAAAATTAGTTTGAAGTAGTTTATCGGTTTGTTCAAATTTTGCTTTGTTAGCTCGACATTTCAAATGGCTCGAAGTTTTTGTTGATTCAGATGTCCAACCTTTATTTCGTTGGTTCGACGCTCTAGTTGACCCGAGGTCATTTGGCTTGTTCATCTAGTTTCTACTTCGTTGATTTGACGTTTCGGTCGATTCAAAGTTTTTGTGTTTAGTTGAATTGGTTGCTCAACTTCTACTTCGTTAACTCGACGTTTCAGTCGACTCAAAGTTGTTTTACTTAGTTGACTTGTTCGTCCAACTTTTGCTTTGTTGGTGCGACACTGTAGTAAACTCGAAGTCGTTTTACTTAGTTTACTCGTTCGTCAAACTTTTGCTTCGTTGGTGCGACACTCTAGTCGACCCGAAGTCGTTTTACTTAGTTGACTCGCTTGTCCAACTTTTACTTTGTTAACTCAACATCTAGGTCGATTCAAAGTTTTTGTGTTTAGTTGACTCGGGTGTCCAACTTTTGCTTCGTTGGTGCGACACTCTAGTTGACTCGAGGTTGTTTTACTTAGTTGACTCGCTCGTCCAACTTTTACTTCGTTAACTCGACATCTCGGTTGATTTGAAGTTTCTGTGTTTAGTTGACTCGAGTGACCAACTTTTACTTCGTTGGTGCGACACTCTAGTCGACCCAAAGTCGTTTTACTAAGTTGACTCGCTCGTCCAACTTTTACTTCGTTAACTCGACATCTCGGTCGATTCAAAGTTTCTGTGTTTAGTTGACTGGGGTGTCCAATTTTTGCTTCGTTGGTGCAACACTCTAGTCGACCCGAAGTCGTTTTACTTAGTTGACTCGCTCGTCCAACTTTTACTTCATTAACTCAACATCTCAGTCGATTCGAAGTTTCTGTGTTTAGTTGACTCGGGTGTCCAACTTTTGCTTCGTTGACACTCTAGTCGACCCGAAGTTTTTTTTACTTAGTTGACTCGCTTGTCCAACTTTTACTTCATTAACTCGACATCTTGGTCGATTCGAAGTTTCTGTGTTTAGTTGACTCAGGTGACCAACTTTTACTTTATTGGTGCGACACTCTAGTCGACCCGAAGTCGTTTTACTTAGTTGACTCGCTCGTCCAACTTTTACTTCGTTAACTCGACATCTCAGTCAATTAGAAGTTTTTGTGTTTGGTTGACTCGGGTGTCCAACTTATACTTATTTAATTGATCAGACCAGAAGTTTATTGTAAATATCCGACTTGCGTCCTGATTCCTTTTGGGCTTTATATGTCGATCGTTTCGTATAGCTTTGCTATGAATTTGATCGCCTTTGTGGGATGTCAATTCCGAAATTGAAACTTTATTTATTCTTTGACCATTTCTAGCGGTAATTTTTTGGAGTGGTTCCGTTATATTGTTGAATGTTTCTTCTTTTATTCTTGCGTGGCTGATATCTATCCCTGCGTTGGTGTTTTCGTGCCTCTGTTGTTCCTTTTAATTTATGACATTTGCTTGGACCGTTATTGCTCCCCTTTTGGCTTTGCTTGTTAAGGCTTGATAGAGTTTGTCATTGTTAGCAACTTTAGCTGAATTTGTATCCGCTGTCAGAGTCTTCGAGTTGGTTAGTGTAGCTGTCTTCGGGGCATTGACCTTTCTGCTTTGATATAGGTCTGCTTGGGTGGGAGGTGCTTCTTTACTGGGGCGGATGAAATGTAGAGCATATATCAATTCCTTGGACATTTTTTTGATCTCGTGGCTGAGTGACACATTTTATTTTCTTTTTTTTTGGACTGTTTGTCTGGTATGTCAATGAATTCCTTCAATTGTCCTCCTTGGATCCAATGCTCAATTTCTTTTTTTAACTTGTAGTAGTCCTCGATATTATGTCCGTGATCCTTGTGAAAAGAACAATATTTGCTTTCGTCTCGTCCTTTCGGGTCTTCTTTCATCCTGGTTGGCCAGTTGATGTTTCGCAATTTTCTATGTGTTTTAAGATGTCGGTCGGACTTGTTTTTAGGGTTGTGTACAGTTTGTATTCCTTCCTCATTATACTGGTTATTCGCTCATGACTGGGACGTGCCGATTGCGATTTCCTAGATTCCCGCTGGCTGGATTCATTACGTCCGTTGTTCCGATGTTTCTTTGAATGATTGTTATCCTCCCGTGATCCATCATCTCGTCTTTTTTCATCTTTCCTGTCCCGTTTCCTCGTTCTCCCTATCCTGCTCATTATTTCTCCTTGTAGCTTTCATTTCTTCAAGGGAGATATGTTTCTGCGCTATTTTCAACAGGACCGCTATGCCTTTTGGAGGCTCCAAGTTAAGGGCATAAAAAGGGGTCTTTCTTCAGTCCGACGATGAAAGTTGCGGCGGCTGTGTCGTCGCTACATCCATCAATCATTGTTAACTCGTTGGTGAAGCGAGTGACACATTCACGTATCGTTTCTTTGGGTTTTTGTCGGATGTGCAAGAGGTAGTAGGGTCAATTTTTCATCCGTTGGCTCCCTAAGAATCTGGTAATGAAAGCGGTGGCTAGAGCCTGGAAAGAGTCTATCGACCTCAGAGGTAGGCTATTGAACGAGCTCATTGCTGTGGACGTGAGGCTGGTTGGGAAAGTTTTGCACAGGATCGACTATGTGGTTTCCTTTAGAGCCATCATGTGGTGGAAATGTCTTAGGTGATTCGTTGGGTCGGTGGTACGATCGTACACTTCGAACTTTGGCGGAGTGAACTCTTTTGGCATTGCCTTTTTCATGAGCGCGTCGAAAAATGGTGGCTTGGCTAACTCGTACAGTACGTTGGGATCCATGACTCCAATCCTGAACGAGATTTCAGTAATCGTTCCGCTGCACTGCAGAGTCTTGTCATGTGGGAGCTCGCTACTCTTGATGTTTCCCAGTTGGGTTCTGCTAGGGTTTCGTCGCTTCCTTGAGTTTGGTCAGTGTAATTTTGTTGGGGGGGGGGGGGTGCCGAAACAGGGTCAGCTGGATGAACGCATTGCTGGGTGATTTTCTCCGACATCCTTGTCATGTAATTCATTTGGGCCATGAGCAAATTCACCCGAGGGTCCATGGCTGTGATTACTGCGTGCAGCGAATCTGCATTCTCGGATGCTATTGGTCCAATGATTCGGGCCGCTTCTTCTCCCTGAGCTGTCAGCGATGCATCAGTGGGAGAGTTGTCGTGATCAATACTGGATTGAGGATCTGCAGACTACATTATTTTCTCTGATGGCTTGTTGATCTTTTATCAGGTTGTGGTGAGCTTTGTCACCGTGTGTTCTATTTGTAGAAAAGAAACTCGTCGTTTCCCACAGACGGCGCCAAACTGATGCATTCAAAAATTGTCCTCCTCTGATTGTGACCTGCAAAACAATTATTAGATTGTCGAGTACCACATTTTTGGTGGCCGAAGGCATTCCGATGCTTAAGTCAGTAACTTTGTTGGAAGAAATATGTAAATCTGGACAAAACTTAGTTAAAGTTGCATACCTGTGTCGAATATCCTCTTTACCTTTTATAATGGCCGTAGTTAACTCTTTGTACGACTTAAGCATGTGAAGTGCAACGGAAGAAGATGTTTCTTGTAACAGTCTCCTCCTTAATGGAGATGCGTTCGGGGAGGCGTAACTCCATCCACGACTCTTTTTTGGTGCAACGTTCCTCTTCTTTATGAGAGAATTCGTGTTGGGCCTTGATTCGGGCTCCGATTCACTTGGGTCTGGATTCAAGGTCTGTTTGCGCTTCCTCATTGGCATACCTCGTTTGAGCCTCTATAGTTAGCTTTATTCGGCTTTATGAGCTGACTCAATAGATTGGGCGTTGTATTCTCGCGATGGATCTTTATGCCACGTGTGTGGCCGTGATGATCAGTCTATTTTGATGTATCATCAGTTTTCTCTAAGTCGATTCCAAGACCTTTTTTCAATTGGGTATGAGATTTGCCCTACTCAATGAGAGTGCCGCTTGCTAACTAAAGTAGTTTGTTTACTAGCTAAAGTTTTGGTTTTCTCTATCTTCTGTTCCATTTAGTTTTTTTTAATCTCAACATAAAAAAAATTGATTGTTTAAGAAAATATCACTTTGAAAGAACACAATTGACAGATTGTAATCTATTTCACCTTAACTAATCAAACCTAAATATTCATGATAATCCAAGCATTTATTATTATTGATTTTTCTGATACGAAGTATAATATTTCAAAAATAACTTTCATAAAATCAAAGGGACTGATACATCATAGTAAAAGCAAATGTTGTAATGAATTACTCGGTTAAATTGAAGTGAGATCACTAAAAATTGAATAACGCAAGTTGGAGAATACTTTAATAACATAAAACTACTTAACTTGCATATTATGTCTTTCTTCTCAACTCTAGTTGAGGACTCGACCTCTCATGACACAATAATTAATCTTAAAAATAAAGTTTTCATTGATAGAACAAAATAACTTATAGGTTAGTAAAACCTTAAAGATTCTTTGCTCCCATGGCTACAATTTTATAACAAAAGTTGTGTGTCTAAGGGGTGAATACCCATATTATAGTATTTTGTAAGAATGATACAATAGGAAGAAAATAAAAATAACATAAAATTTTTGAAATATTTTCCCATAAAATTTATGAAAATTTCTCCAACAAGAATCACTTTTTCATTTCTTGTGTAAATATCTTTGGCTCTAGAGTGCAAACATTGACATGTAACCACACTTCAAACTCTCACCTTGCCAAGTTGGCACACGAATCCATCATTAGCCACCATCAGTTGGAATCAAATATTGACTTTCATCATATGGTTTTGAATAATATTCTTGAACCATATGTGCCATGTACATACTTATTTAAATGCCTCAAATTTCACACTTCATTGATTTCAAAAAAAGAACAAGAAGAAGATGAAATTAATCAAGTTAAAGTAAAATTCATTATTTTTAAGTACTTCCAGGGACTATAAGAAACTAATTGGGGTGAAACTTTGGTGTTATAAAGTGATTATCAACAAAATCAACCACAAACACCCAAAATTTCTTTAAACTCTACTGATTTGCAAGAAAATACTTGTGAAAAACCAAATTGTGCTTCCTTTCTCATTTTTTCTCTCTACGAAATAAGCTTCGACTTGCAAAGAAAGCTTGCAAAATTAGCTTATGTCATTACAGAATCAGCTTGTGCTGCCACCTCAGGTTTGTATTCTCTCTCATTGCGAAGTGCAATCAAGAATAAAGAGAAATTGAACAAAACAAAGGAGGCAATTGGTATTTACGGTTATTAGTTTTAGTTTATTTATTTATTTTTATCAAAATTCATTTAACTATAACGGACTGGGATTAAGAAGTGTCGTCCACCTCCACTGATTCCCGAAAGAGTAGATTTGAAAGTCATAATGGTTTTTCTAGAAAGTTAAGCTTGAATCACTATCTAGTGTGGAGATTGCATATGTATTTGTGTTATAATGAGTTCTCGATTTCACGATCGATCTTGCCTATTTGGTGTTACAAGATTCGTGGTTAGTGGACTTAAAATAAGTAGACTTAACATACATTTTCACAAATCAATTTCCACAATTTTTTGCGCCAAGAATTGTAACCTTTTTACTCAATTTTGGGAGCTTACTCAAAAAATAAAAAACAAGGTGATTTTGGAATCTTTAAACTAACGATAGGGATGTCATAGAAAAGCTTGGAGCAACTCGGAGGTGGTTGGAAACGAGTCCAACCTAGCCGGATTTGGTTCTAAAGTCCTGAATTCAAGACTGGGGAATGAATTGAGAGGAGAGGAGAGGGAAGTGGGGTGTTGTAGAAATTTTTTTTTAGAGCCCATTGCACTTAAAGTTGGGTGCTCTTATCATGGGGCGCCTCAAATCAAATATTTGGGCGCCTTTATCGGAAGCCAAAGAAAAGAATGGAATCCGGTTCTAAAAAGTGTCACCACGCTATTGCTCTTCGCATTTTTTGCTCTCTAAAAACTCATCAGGTTCAGGTACGGGCGAGGTGAAGTCAAGTGAAGGGAGAAAGATAGTGATTAGAGAGAGAGAGAGAAAAGAGGAGGAGGGAGTGCATGCGCATCCCTGTCACTAATAAAATAGGAAAATTCTTAAGTGCACTGGTGGTAGGGGTGAGCACGGGATGGGATGGGATGCGACGAGATATACCCATCCCGTTCATACGGGATTGGGACGAGACGGAATGGAAAAAACTCCATCCCGACCTTGTCCCATCCCAAATGGGTTCGGGACGGGACGAGATCAGCGTGCTGCGAAGATTATTATGATATAAGAGCGTGAAAAATAAATTTCTTATAATTAGATATAGATGTGACATGCAAATATAAGGGTAGCCACTAAATCCCCTAACAATGAAGTCGAGTGGGCTGACTTATAAAAAATGACATGATAAATGGGACCCACTAAGAGTATTGTGTCGCTGTGATAGCCTCCCAACTGATTTTACAATTTCATTACTGTGGGAAACAAAATTCATGGTTCCTTGACAAAATGACATTTCATCTTTTGTTAGGGAAGAAATATAGACCTATTGGTGATACTCTAACATATTCATAATGGTTTACCATCAATACATATATTGATATTAAAAAAATTTATTTTTACAGCCCGGGGCATCTCAAATTCTTGGCTCCGCCCCTAAATGTTCCATTCTGAATATGTATTACTCAGTTGATTGTTATTTTTCATCTTCACCTGGGTATTATCAATATTTGAAAGTTAAATAATTGGAGCCACTTTTATTGAAAATCCAAACAACAGTCTGCTATCTTTATCTTGCTTAATGAATATTTATTTCTTGAAGTAACATTTCTGTTACCACTGCAAACACCATGAGTTTCTGTCAGTCATTTGTAAGTTTATATGAATAAAAATAAATATTAATAATAAATATTAAAAAATTAGCTCGGGACGGGACGAGATTGGCGGGATTGAAAATCTTCATCCCATCCCATCCCATTCTAGATCGGGACGAGACGAGATCGGGATGAAATTATTCAATCCCATCAAATCTTATTGTACTATTCATCAATTGAAAATGGGAGGCAGTCGCTTGCTTCACAATCTAACCATCCAACCTGAAACACAATCTGCAACAATTCCTCTTTTAGGCCCAACTTGTCCACTCTGACTTTGGAGACTAAGTCATGACTACGTCCTGCGTTCTAGGAGTAGGATAACAGTACAAATTGTACACTTGCTCGAACAAGTAGCATGAAGGATAATATATTTTCTCCATGCTAAATTGTCCTTTGTTGTGCCAATGGTGTGAGAATCAGCCATCTCCGCCTCAGGACAGCCCATTGATAAATTTCGTCGAAATCATAGCGCAAGAAATATGCTCGAAATCAGATATCACCCAAGATTGCAGGCAAACTACGAGTGAACAAGCCTGGATCGGTCCAATCTATTTTGGTTGTTGGTGATGGCACCCACCCGATCCAAGTCAATTGGCTTGGTCAACCTTGATGGGGGTGGTTTCTTCATCTTCTTCAAGAGGTTGGATCTTTCCTCGCCCTCTTTCTCCTTCCTTCTTCTTCAACATGGTCTTCCTTAACAAACTATGCAAGCGAACATACTGATACCAATTTGATGGAAATTGCAGCGGAAAACTACTCATATTCACAATTACAAACGAAGGTTCAAATGCAAAATCCTAAGCTAAAAAAAAGATTCCATGTCAATCGCTCACATTAAACTCCCAAAATTGCCCAGGGCTTACAACACTTTTCAAATGGATAAAAGTGCTAGATAGAAGTTGGCTGATTCTATTGGCCTCCTAATAAATATTCTAAAACAAGGGAAACAAAATAAGTGTCCACATTGTCTTGTATATAATCTGGTATCCTGTTATTATATATGAAACAAGCGAAAAGTTTGACCTTCTGAAAAAAGCCCTGCCTCATCTCACCAAGGTGCTAGTGGGGGACTTTTGTGTCTCACCATAGATAGCTGCCATATGTGTTCTCGTAGACACTGTAATTTTTATTTTATTTTTTTAGGAAAAACGGAGGTGTCTAAGCTATGCGTGAACATAAAGTTGCTAGTGTGAAAATGGGTTATCTAGGCGTCCTTAAAGAGGTTTCATTGTATTCAGTTGCAAGTGTTACCCTTTTTCCTTTGCAAGTTTCTCATTTGCAAGAGCTCTTTAGTTACAAGAGATTTAGTCTTAAGGATCTTGTCGTTTCTTGCATGGTAGTTTTAAATATTGGAAAAATTGGATTGGGGGGGGGGGGGGGGGGGGCTCCTGTGCATATTTCTGAGCCGTTGGAGCCCCCCCGAATCCGGAAAAATTGGGGCGTTCACAGAAGGGAAAACTAAGGTGTTATAAAAGCTCTCATGCAATATGTTGGGTTATATGGAATGAAAGGAATGACAAGGTTTCCAATGGAAATGGGCGATACTTAGAAATTAGAAAACTTTAATTTAGGTAGATATGTGAGCATTGATTTTAATTGAATGGGAATTATGTGTTTCTCATAGTACGTCCAAGGTGTTCAGACCACTTGAGATTTGAGAATTGAGGGAACATACTTATGTGCTGTGGCGGTGTTGGTTGCTGGTGGAGGTGGTTCACCGCTGGGAAGAATGAATGGGGAAGGGGTGCATTTCATTTTATTTTTTAAAGTTAAATTTGTGCTTCTAAAATTTCTTCAGATGCGCGTTTTAGCCATAATATTGTGATTAAGTTTAGGATTTTGTCTAGGGATTCATATGATGATTGAAAAAAATGTGTGACCCCTTTGATGATCAATTTTTATCCCAAGGAACCATGGACGGGAATCATCCATTTAGAGGGGTATGTCTAATTTCAAATAATTTGGGGGAGTATGTCCAATTTTCAATCAAGGACAATGAGGGAAGTCTAAAAGACCCTTCAAATCATTGTTGATTGATTGTTCCGTATGTGTCTAACAATCGATAGTACAGTACACAACGTGCATTTTAAAATTTAATTAGAACCATTGCTTCTTACTATGAATTATGAAGTACAGTTTCCTATTATCGGGAGTGTGCTTTTATTTGGTTGGTAGGCTAAGAGTTTTATAAATCTCTATTATGCTCGATGATGAATGAAAAAAATATTAATCATATTGTAACAATGAATTTGATTGGGTCTGAGTTATCTGGCCGAGCAGCTACAATGCGTGGATAACTGTTGGAGCACATTACATGGATCAGCACATATTATGTCACAGTAAGACATTTCTAAGTATTTTGCTAAACTAATGTCTAGGATGTTCTATTTAAGTCAATTTCAATATGCAAATATAAAGCATATTTTCCATCCAAACATTAATCATATAAGCAATAACATATGCAAATAAGCATACTGATGTAAGCAAACATAGCAAACATTCTTTGAAACATAATTCAATCTATGAAATAAATTCATACCTGATTGTGTAACTTCCGTATAAGATTCTATTGCTGTAAATAAATCCAGAAATAGTTAGGCTCAATGGTACCAGTATTTCTTGGGTTGAGTCGCGGACTAGGTCGCTCTCTTTAAGACGTTTCGCGGCTCTGCCCAAGATTGTGCTAGCAGTGTTATAGCCCCGCCGTCCCCAGGATAAAACAGCCCAGAATCTTCTCTGTCTCGTTCAAATGTGCACAACAAATGAACGGTATACTATTCACCCTCATTCTCATTATTTGCTCGGAATCAAAAAATCAGAAAAACACGTTCTGGATTTTTGCAAAAACCGCAAGAACTGTTTTCTGTATTTGCAAAAACGCAACCACTGTTTCTGAATCTCACTGTGTTTGCAATAAACAGATTTTGAAGCAGCAAGCAAAACTATGTTGAAGAAGCAAACAATACTCTGTTTTGCAAATACAGATTTCGAAGAGGCAAGCAATACTCTGTTTTGCAAATACAGAGTTCGAAGAAGCAATCAAGACTGAGTTTGTGTTTCTGCTATCACTCTGTTTTCATGTTGAAAAACATATAAGCTCTGTTCTATCATTTCGAATAGGCTCACCATCTTAAGAACTGTTTTTCGAAATTCAAATAAGCTAAACTGTTTTTGTATGAGCTGATTGAAGCAAGAATGATTTTTTCAATGGCGGAAGCAAGACTGCTGTTTCAGAAGATGCAAGAACTGAAGAACAACTCAGTTTCATTGTTGTTCATTCTGTTTTTTTTCAAAAACTGTTCATCAGAAGAAGAAGCAAGAACTGGGAGAAGCTCTCTTCAGAAAGACTAAATCACTCTGTCTGTTTCAGTTCTGTTTTTGGAAGCTTGTTACTCTTAACTATCTTTCTAAGCAAGACTCTGTTGCTTTTATATTCTCTCAAGCTTTAAGCTCTAAAACAAGAGAACACAAATAGAATAAAAAACGACAATGAAAACAGGGAGTGTTTTACGCCAGAAAACATGGAGCCACCCTGTCCACTTCAGTTTTAAATTCGTTTCCACTCATCATCCTCCACTCAACAGAATTTTAAATTCGTTTATAAAGAAAGTGTTTTATTTTTTTTAAAAACCAAAACAAATGTTCCAACAATCCCCCACTTGGATTTTTAAAAACAATTTTACAATCCTCCACTTGATTGAAAAAACAATTTTTCATCGAGCAATCGTTCAAACATAAGATTGTGCATAAACAAAAGTGTCTTTCGACTTGAACTCTTGCGTAGTGTTCATGCTTTAGATTATACTAGAGTAACTCGTAGTTTTGAACTCTATCTCTAACAGACATTACACGCACAACCTTTTCAGGGTGAAGTCTAAAAAGCCCGTGCTTTACGGCCATGCACGTATATCCCAGTAAGTGAAGGCTCTAGGAATTTTGCCCACAAATTCCATAGGAAGCGGCCAAACTTCCACAATCACTTAGGTGAGTCTATCAAGAGTACTCCTGTAGCTAGGTACTCCACTCCACATAGAGTATAGTCCTCATTAAGAGTTTTTCAACTCATCCTACTATCGCTTCAGGAATTCATGCTGTATTCTAGGAATGAGATTATTATTTTGTCAGCATGATTCACATCATATCATTCACAACTTGTTATTACCCATTGAACCTATTTCTTGGGATCTCCAGTCTATAGGTTGGGTTACCGTCACGAATGACTCATCCATCTAAGGGCTTTAGTCACATTCCTTTCGAGGTTTCAAAACCTTCTCTCTAGCTAATACTTTCGTCAAAGAATTAGCCGAGTTCACATCAGTTCGTACTTGATCCGATCTCACAGCACCAGTACATGGAATTCTCTATCCTTACTGTGCTTACGACGTATTTGTCGTTTCTTGCCGTTATCATAACGGTTCTGTATTATTCTTGCAATAGCCGCGGAACTATCGCACTGGATCAAGACAACTGGAATCAGTCTTTCCCATAAAGGGTTCTCTGCTAGCAGGGTTCTCAACCAAACTGCTTCTTCACTAGCCGTAGCTAATGTTCTAATCTCTGACTCCATCGTGGACTGTGCCAAAATGGTCTGTTTCTTTGACTTCCAAGAAACAGCTCCACTAGCTATATTGAAAATATAGCCACTGGTGGCTTTGGAGTCTCATCTGAAAGGGCATTCCAATCAGCATCGCTAAATCCTTTAAGGACAGCGGTAAACTTCTGTAAGTCGAGGATCGTAGTCCTCTTAAGGTACCTCATGACCTTTTCAATTGCATCTATTAGGCTCCTTGAAATCTAAGGAAAACCTTCTTTACTGAAAATACATAGTAATCGGGGCCAAGAAGTTCATTGCCGTTTACTTCTCCTAGGCTCAGATTCTATGACTTATCATAGGCACGGTATTTGAGGATATACCCCCACTATTCCTCGAAATAACCCCCACTATGCCTTGAAAATAAATGCAATTTATCTTTTCATGAAAAATTCTTTGAGAAACACAAAAAATCTTTTCACAAAGAATCAGAATCCACAAAATTATTTTTAGCATGTATAAAAATATACGTAAGCTTCCCATTAAGGGACTTTTGAACTTCGGTCCTTCTAACTCTTGTCAAAAACAGGTTTAGCTACCTTTTTGAATGCATATTCAATGACGGTCTTCTTGCTATCTGAAGCGGACCATGCATTCAATTCTTAAGGACCCATAAAATGATAATATCGAATAAGATACACATTCTATTCATCTCGCTATTCTCATTTTTTCTTTTAAGTTCAAGGATCAACTAAAAATATCATTAGAACACGTATCTTAAATTCAGCTTCTGAATTTTTCAAATTTTGATGTAAACATCAAGCTTTCTGTGTTCAGCCTCTGAGAATTTAGTTGCAAACTTTGATAACAAAGTTCCGCAACAAAATCAAGCAATAGCTTCAATTGATCTATATTTTCATCAACATCATCATCATGAGAACATATCCTTTACATAAGAATACATGTCCTCATGTGGAAGTCCGACCAACTTATGGTCTAAGCATAATCATTTATTTATTGACATTAAGAACAAAATCCACAAGTCAATCTTTATATAAATGATTCCTTATTGCCTCTTTATGTCAGCTTAACATCAAACATAACATAAAACACAAGGTTTTTCTTTCCATCAATAGTATTGATAATTAGAGGCATTCTAATTTTCACAATAGATCAATTATTGTTCTCACCAAAATAGACTGAATCTTTCAAAATGCATAACATAATTATCATATAAATGCATACTCATTATCTAAAGAGTAACATGCATAGATGATATTATTCACTTCTCATGAAATGTTCAAATGAAATTTATTGATTCAGATTTCATGATATTCCAACTCAGAAAGCATCAATTTCATAGTTACATTTCTATGAATGGTGTTCTATTCCTCCAAGGTTTAGAGTTTAGACTACATTTTACATGTCATCATGTGTATATGTATGTCAATCTCTAACTACGTTAATCATATTTAATATGATTTCAATATGGTAGTAAAGTCACCATAAAAATATCTTTAAAATTTCACAACATGGTAAACCACCATTATAGCTAAAGATATCTAATATTGCAAACGTAGTTGTAAAACTCTAAATCATGTGGATCTTTAAATATAATCCTCTTTCTAAACTTTTCAAGTATTACCATGGATTGTGTCCTTGCATAGATTCTACCATAATCAATTTATAAAATAAATAAATGGAGAAACATGCTTCCATCCCAATTTCACAACAAAACACTACTACCCAAGGATACATAAAAGCATCATAGTGTAAACAAAACTAAATTCCAATCCTTGGAACAAATTTTGCTTCGGTGAATGAGATCCATAACAAACAGACACATTCAAGCAACATGGCAATAACATACATTTTTCTCATCAAAGAAATGTTTGCCAACCTATCCTTGGATCACTTTGAATCAAGGAATAGTCCATAGCTAAAGTCAGTATCATAACTCAACTTCACTTCTAGTGTGATCACATGTGTGCATTCTTGTATTACAAATATATGCCAACTTTGTTTAGCAAATTCAGCATTTGTAATCATGGCAGAAAGAACACGTCTTAAAATTGTTGGAGCACATTACATGGATCAGCACATATTATGTCACAGTAAGACATTTCTAAGTATTTTGCTAAACTAATGTCTAGGATGTTCTATTTAAGTCAATTTCAATATGCAAATATAAAGCATATTTTCCATCCAAACATTAATCATATAAGCAATAACATATGCAAATAAGCATACTGATGTAAGCAAACATAGCAAACATTCTTTGAAACATAATTCAATCTATGAAATAAATTCATACCTGATTGTGTAACTTCCGTATAAGATTCTATTGCTGTAAATAAATCCAGAAATAGTTAGGCTCAATGGTACCAGTATTTCTTGGGTTGAGTCGCGGACTAGGTCGCTCTCTTTAAGACGTTTCGCGGCTCTGCCCAAGATTGTGCTAGCAGTGTTATAGCCCCGCCGTCCCCAGGATAAAACAGCCCAGAATCTTCTCTGTCTCGTTCAAATGTGCACAACAAATGAACGGTATACTATTCACCCTCATTCTCATTATTTGCTCGGAATCAAAAAATCAGAAAAACACGTTCTGGATTTTTGCAAAAACCGCAAGAACTGTTTTCTGTATTTGCAAAAACGCAACCACTGTTTCTGAATCTCACTGTGTTTGCAATAAACAGATTTTGAAGCAGCAAGCAAAACTATGTTGAAGAAGCAAACAATACTCTGTTTTGCAAATACAGATTTCGAAGAGGCAAGCAATACTCTGTTTTGCAAATACAGAGTTCGAAGAAGCAATCAAGACTGAGTTTGTGTTTCTGCTATCACTCTGTTTTCATGTTGAAAAACATATAAGCTCTGTTCTATCATTTCGAATAGGCTCACCATCTTAAGAACTGTTTTTCGAAATTCAAATAAGCTAAACTGTTTTTGTATGAGCTGATTGAAGCAAGAATGATTTTTTCAATGGCGGAAGCAAGACTGCTGTTTCAGAAGATGCAAGAACTGAAGAACAACTCAGTTTCATTGTTGTTCATTCTGTTTTTTTTCAAAAACTGTTCATCAGAAGAAGAAGCAAGAACTGGGAGAAGCTCTCTTCAGAAAGACTAAATCACTCTGTCTGTTTCAGTTCTGTTTTTGGAAGCTTGTTACTCTTAACTATCTTTCTAAGCAAGACTCTGTTGCTTTTATATTCTCTCAAGCTTTAAGCTCTAAAACAAGAGAACACAAATAGAATAAAAAACGACAATGAAAACAGGGAGTGTTTTACGCCAGAAAACATGGAGCCACCCTGTCCACTTCAGTTTTAAATTCGTTTCCACTCATCATCCTCCACTCAACAGAATTTTAAATTCGTTTATAAAGAAAGTGTTTTATTTTTTTTAAAAACCAAAACAAATGTTCCAACAATAACTTTGTAAGGCATGTGTCATGATCATGAATATGAAATGGTTGGCTTCTGTTCCTACAGTCATGGGATACAACCTCCATCTCGTTGACCGCCGGCTGTGATATATTCATGCGATATGTAACCAGAACTTCGGCATTAGAGTATGAGGACTTCAATGCGGCCAAGTCCTGATTGATTGAACGTGGAGAGAAGTTTGGGGAGATATCGCTCAAGGTATATAAGTTAGTAATGGTTTGATGAAGTAACTAGGTTGCTATTTGTAAGTTGATTGTTATTGTACTCTAGGGCATGCATGCATTTCATTGATGAAGACTAAATTGTAAATTGTCTTCTTTCAGGCGCGCAGAACTATTGCAATGCTTGGTCAGGATTTTATATTCGATGGCTGTACCATTTTGGTGCACGGCTTCTCAAGAGTTGTAGTAGAAGTTCTGAAGACAGCCGCACAGAATAAGAAACTCTTCAGAGTTTTTTGCACAGGTTCGTTTTGTTAAATCCTTGTGTACGTACAAGACTACGAGTAAAAGTACACTTGCAGCCATATAGGCAGTGTGTCTGATCTATTATACAATGGTCTAAAAGGTCAGAGCATTCTGGTCGAGCTTCTGGCAGACGACCAGAATGCTCTCATGATTCATGAAACAGTCTGTGAAGTGAATTATGACTTTGGGAACTTACCTTTACCTTTCCATTTTTTTTTTTTGGGGGGGGGGGGGGGGGGAGTTAAGTTTTCCTGGTTCAGTGTTGCAGAGGGTTTTCTGGCTGCACTTGAATCATATTAATAGCAGTATCTCTCAAATGATTGCATGCATTAGAAAATGAAACCTCTTGATTTTGAATTAGCACATTAACAAAGTTATATGTTGATGATGAAGTTGTTTTCGTGTGATATCGAATAAACAGAGGGAAGGCCAGATCGAACCGGCTTAAGATTGTCAAATGAACTGGCACGGCTTGACGTTCCTGTAAAGCTTCTAATCGACTCTGCAGTGCCTTACTCAATGGATGAAGTTGACATGGTATTTGTCAGGGCAGATGGAGTCGTTGAAAGTGGAGGTATAATCAACATGATGGGAACATATCAAATTGCATTGGTGGCGCAGAGCATGAACAAACCTGTATATGTCGCTGCTGAAAGTTACAAGGTATGATGGATGGAGAAGATTTCATTCTAATTTTTAATGTTAATTTTATTTTTAAAGGAAACTTATAGGAAAAAAACTAAAACTAATTTGATGACCTGAACAATTGCTTTGTCAAAATCTACTTCAGTTATTGTATGTGGCAAGCAAGCCTCTCTGAACCTGGGAGACAAAGTTTTGCAGTTTTGCTTGTGTAACAATGCAGTTCATTTCACGCAAGCTTAATATAATTGCGTGATCTTAAAATATTCCATCTTCAATTAGAAACTGAAGGTGGTGATTTAGTTTTTCACTTTTATCAAACTTGTGATGATTCTGTCAGATCATGGTATTATTGCTGTAATTGAGGTAATGCTGCTAATGCATGAAAGAATGTTCACTGAGCTGATTCAGATATTGTTAAAACCTATTTTGCAGTTTGCACGCCATTATCCATTGGATCAGGAAGATTTGGCACCTGCTCTATGTCCGATTGATTTTGGTGTCCCCATACCATCTGGAGTTGAGGTTGAAACATCTGCAAGGGATTATACACCGCCTCAATATCTTACTCTTCTATTTACTGATTTAGGTGTTCTAACACCATCTGTGGTTAGTGATGAACTCATTCAGCTGTACTTATAGCTGAAATACAGTATGATTAGATTTTTTAAGCAGTTGGTAAAAGAAACGTTAACTGTCAGGTATGCTTGAGAATTTTGTTGGGTTGTTATTCTTTTGCATTTGGTTTTTATGTTATCTATCTTTCCTTGAGGGTATGAAATTAACGTTACTTTTTTTCAACCTTTTTACTACTGTTGAATGGAAAACCTTTTACAGTATTTTGCACAGGTTTGTTTTCTCAAAACATACTAAAGGTAAGGCAACTACGTGATGTGCATCACATTCTTTTATGTAAAAGAATATGCAAATTATGTAATTGCATGTGATATTGAGAGCATCTCCAAGAGTCTTCTTTAAGGATATTTTTTTAATTCATCAAGGATAAATGCTCGAGTTTTTGACTCATCTCGAAGAACCTCCTTTACAAAGAGGGCTGTTGCGGCTGTTAAAGGAGCCCGTAACTTGGATTAGCTACTAGGCTACTATCATTTGAAAGCTAGTGGCTTGTGCAGGACTGCCATTTGAAAAATATGTTATATATATGTTTACTGATACGGGCTGACAGAATAACAAGAAGTCGAATTTTATCAAGCAATCATCAAGACTTTGACAACATACAACATAGTTATTGCTTCTATAAGAATCAACCTATATCTACTTAAAAAAAGTCAGAATGCACAAACTTGTGTTTTAACAAATTTATGCTACATTGATATTTTGATAACCAACATGTATGTTGAAGAACCCCTGAAGCCATCATCACTTGCACTAGTGACATTATTCTTCAACATCATGAAGTCCATACTCTCATGTTATTGTTTTGAAGCCATTATTATTATCCTTCAGGTGAGGCTTGTTTAAGGTAAAAATAGTGATTAACGCTAATCTATCATCAAGCATCACGGTTGAACTTATGCCTGTTTCTTGCACCTTCGATACAAACAGTACAAGAAACTCGATTAGGGTTTTCCTGTCCAACATTACTTGATTTCCCTATATATTTTTTTTGGAACAAAAATAACCCTGATGTTCATTTTCACCTTTGCTAATTCCCGAAGTTAAAAAAAAATGCTAAAAGATCATATCTCATCAAACCCCACTTGTCAACAACTCATATGAAGACCTAGACATGTATGATTGATTCAATTCCATCTCGTGTATTTGGGATTAGAATTTGTTATACAATAGCAAGAATAATCAACAAGGGGCTTTAGTTCAATTAGGTTCCATGGTAAAAAGCAAACCCTAATCTCTTCACCAAATGAAAAAGGGAAAAGTGTTGCGGTGGCTCTTGGGAAGGATACCAAGTTGTGGCTCCACACTGGGTGCATTTAACAACAACCCAGCAAAACCCTACCAGTAAATTCTCATTTTCTGACTTACCAGTCTGCTGCCTGCTTCTGCTTTTACGCTCAACAAAAAACATAAAGAAAAAAAACCTTCTCTTCTTTCCCTCCCTCCCTGTTCTCACTCTCACTTATCAATGGCTAGCAAAGAAGCAGAACGCAAAGACAAGAAAGAAGAAGAAGAAGTAGAACCCACCGCAGCAGCAGGAGAAGAGGAAGATACAGGTGCAGAGGTGGCCCCTTTAGTGAAGCTCGAACAGGTCGCCGTCACCACTGGAGAAGAAGAAGAAGAAGCCCTTCTCGATCTGTAATTACCACTATCTCAATAATTATTTCTTCTTTCATTTACTCGCCCAATACCCAAATGTTGTTTTGGTTGATTTGTGGGTTTTCCGTTTGTAGAAAAGCGAAGCTCTATCGATTTGACAAGGAAGGAAATCAGTGGAAGGAAAGAGGGGTGGGAACAGTCAAGCTTCTTAAGCACAAGAACAATGCCAAGGTTCGTTTGGTCATGCGCCAGTCCAAGACTCTCAAGATTTGCGCAAACCATCTAGGTTCGTTTCCATTCCTTCCACTTCTTTTTGTTGAATTATTATTATTATTATTATTATTATTATTATTATTATTATTATTATTATTATTATTATTATTATTATTATTATTATTTTGTTTCTTTTTAGTTCTTCCCACTATTTCGATTCAAGAACACGCGGGGAATGATAAATCGTGTGTATGGCATGCAACTGATTTCTCTGATGGTGAGCTGAAAGAGGAGCTCTTTTGCATTCGGTTTGCGTCCATTGAAAGTAAGTATTATACCTTTTCATGGATTTTGCATAATTTTTTCGTGTTATTCTTTGAGGTGGATTATGGATTGTGTCATGTGTATTGGTGGAGACAGAGGTCACTTATTCCTTAATTGTGCTTTTACTAGATATATTTGCAAATCATTTTCTTCATTGTGTGCTATGGTTTTTCTCTATATCCTAGTAGATGTCTTGCAAGAATGGAGGGGGCCGAGCTTTCTCTAATGTAGAATAATTGGTTTATCATTTGTACTGAATTGTTGGGATCATTGGGTTGATAGGAACAACCGGGTCTTCCATGAAGTTCCCACGGTTTGTGTTCCAATCATTTAAGCTTAAAATGGTACATTTCAAGATTTTGTGGTGAATTGGGAGTCTTAATTTTGGTTCAATAACTTCTGTTATTGATATGGGGGCATTTCAGATTTGTATTTCCTCACATTTTACAAGTAATCGTTTGAATCTTAAAAGCTTAAGCGTCTTACGTAAGCTTTAGTGGTTGCAATCTATCATATCCCATCATCTTTGCGATTTTTGTTCAATGCCATTAATGGAGCTTCAAGTCATGAAAGCGACTGCAAAAATCACAATCTATTGTCATTACATTTTTTAATCTAAAGAGGCATTGAGTTGGAATGAGGAATACGAGACGGATCCGCTCAAACATATTTCCGTTTAAAGAAAAATGAAAATGTAAAGAGGTAATCACCATTTGTCACAGGATGCATATTAAAATCCATTACAAAGCTAACAGACGGGTCAAAATAGGGCCTAAACTTCAATTTCTTATTAACTTGGCCTATAGTCAGAATCCATAACTTAATGGCAGCCTAAACTAAAAAAATCCCTAATTTCCATCTTTTATGTGTCTTTTGGCAAGTTTGATCTTTCTTGTTGTTGATCTATGATCTCTCTCCTTCCGGTGGTGGATAGTGGATAGTGGCAATCCTGGTGTATTTTTATTTATTTATTCAACTCTATTTTATTCTTTATTTACCTTAGCCACAATAATTTCTTTTTAATATTTTTTAAATAATTTTTCCCCCTTTCACCTCAGCCACAACAAATGTGGTTTTGAAATACACTTTTGGTGGTTATTTGGCTGAGATCGAAGCAATTGGATTAAGGGGAAGACCTTTGGTGCAATTATAACCGGTTATCTCCGTGTAGGGAACATAATGTTTTTTACTGAGGAAATCTTTAATCATTTTCTTATCTATCCTTGTTCTGTGTAGTTTGGGAGTGTATTTGACTTATATTTGTAGATAATGAGTACCAATTTTATTTTTGATTTACCGGGGAGATTTTCTTTGTGGGGTGAGATTTTTTTTCCTTCGGAAATTTTTTTCAATACCTCTTGGAAGGAATTCCCTAAATTTTGGTTAGATCGGATTTTTTTTTTTTTTTTTTTTTTTATATTTTTTTAAATTTATTTATTTATCCACATTGAAGAGGATTTTCTGCGTGTCATTGTTTAACTATTGCAAGTTGATGGGCACAAGTTCTTCATTGAGAAAGTTGTTTTTTGGAAGAATTGTGGTAGAAAACTTTGTTGGTGACTCACGTTGTGGGGGAATGGATTTGGCACTCAAGCCATTTTCGTTCTATTGACTCTATGCGTTTCCAAATGGTGTGAAGAGGCTCGAAAGCTTTCGAGATTGAGTAGGATCGTTCTACTCAAATACGTTGTTGGCTCCAATTTAGTGTTGACCACTGAGACTCATTGTTGTCAAGAACACGAGTAGCCGTCTGGTGATCCATTGATGTCCTAATCTTCATTTTCTTTTGGAAAAAGTGGTTGCTTGCAACTTTGGGAGTTTGGGAAAGAGTGGTTGCTTGTAACTATTAGGAGTTTTGTGTTATGTACTAATGTTCGTATTAAATATATCCTTTGTGTTTCTGTATCAATTTATGTATTGTTTGTTGATTATACTAGTATATGTTTACAGAGTTGTTAAAATCACTAGAATTGTACGTTTTGACTCGCGATTCGAGTCGTATTGTAGCTCTTGCGACCTGAATTCGTACCCCAAACCGTCCGACTCGATATGAGTCGAATTGCAAGATCACGATTTTGCTAAATTGTCTGACTGAAAATATGCTTAAATCAGCCCATGTTTCGATAAAAAAAATGAATTTATTTTTTTTGTGTTTTCAAGCTTCTAATGCAGTAACAGTTGCTTTAGAAGAAGAAAGGGATGGACAAGAAAGAGAGAGACCTGGATTTGAATCCTTCACCTTGTACTCTTTGAAGAGGTTTTCCTTAGAAGAATGGCCATGGCTAAGTCCTATGCAGTTAAAACGGATGACGGACCCATTGCGGTCTAGGAGCGTTATAAGTTATAACGAGTTATATCGAGATATAATGGTATATAACAAATTATTTTTTTAAATATATTTTTATACCCCACTAAGTATATTAATGTATTATAGACTATAAAGTCAAAAAATAAATCACTAAATATAAATTTGTGATGATGATTCCATGAATACCTATCATACAATAAATTGATCACTAAACATAAAACTAATAACTTACTGTAAGTCTGTAATTAATATGTTATGCAAAATTAGAATGAAGAATGAAGAAGCAAAATTAATAATAAGTCTGTCATTAGAATGAAGAAGCAAAACAAAACAGAAGAAGGAACGAAGCAAAAAAGAAGGAACAGAGCAAAGCAAAACAGAGAAGAAGGAAGAAGCAAAACAAAGCAAAGCAAAACAGAGAAGAAGGAACAAAGCAAAGCAAAAACAAAGGAAAGCAGATAAGAAGGAACAAAACAAAGCAAATCAGAGTCCAGATCCAAAGATCAGACTTACAGATTGATCGAAAAGGGGCCAAGGGTTCGATCGGGCCTCGATCGACTAGGGTTCTTCCCTTATCTTCCCTTCTTTTCTGTTCGATCGGGGTTCGATCGACTAGGGTAGCAGCACTAACGTTTCTCTGCTAGTATGCTATTCTCTGCTAGGGCTCGCTCGATCGACTGGGTTCTTCCCTTCTTTCGTTTCTCTGCTAGGGCTCCTTATCGCTTTCAGGGGGATCTGCAATCGATTCGAGAATAAAGGATTAGTAAATTTTATTTATTTATTTATTTATTTACTGATTCATTATAGCGGCGTTATGAAAAACGTTTTATACAAATAACGCCCGATATATGCCGTTATAACTCCCTCCGTTATACCCTAACGTTTTATGAAAAAACTTTACTCCTCGAGGCCGTTATGAGTTATTTCGGTGTTATAACCCGCAATTAACTACAAGTCCAGAGCTGTAGATCTCTCCGTATGGTGAAGTAAAGGGAGAGAAGATGAATATTTTGGTTGAAATAGATTGCATAATTTTTTTTTTTCCTTTTAAAGATTCTAAATTAGACAATTAGTGAAGAAAGAGAACACAAAGGAAAGGGATAAGGCTGAAACAGAAACAAACTTAGCTTTTAAAACATTGGTTTTTTTAACAAACTTGTGAAGGAAGCTTTTAAGGGTTTTGTTATTTGCACCTTACTCGGGTTATTTGCACCTCACTTAAAATCCCTCTCCAATTTTTTCTAGTAAGGGTTATTTATTTATTTGCCAACATTAACTATGCATTTGTTTCATTAATATCTCAAGGTGTAATGTTTTGTATACTATATGTTAGAAAAAATTAAGAGACTACATTTCTACTTCTCTTCTTATTCATGTAATGAGAATATAGATGCATATAAATACAACCTATTGAGGGTAAACTAGGGAACCTAATTGACAATTAGATACACACTAATTGACAACTAGATACACTACCTAATTGACAACTAGATACACACTAATTGACAACTAGATATACTTTAACACTCCCCCTCAAGCTGGAGCATAAATGTTAATCATGCCCAGCTTGTTACAAAGATAGTTAACCCGAACCCCATTTAAAGCTTTGGTGATTCCTGATACGTTGAGAACGGGCATCCGCATCAGCAGAGATAAGGATTGATTTGGCAGAAGCAACAGAAGTGATCGCAACATGGACAGAATGATTTACCCCAAAACAAACTCTACCCCAAAAGTTGATCGAATGGATCGAATGGAAGAATCGACTGGAAGAGTCGACTGGAAGAGTCGTCTAGAAGCGACGATGGCTGGAAGAGACGACTGGCTGGAAGAGACGACTGGCTGCATCGGCTGACTGGGTACAAACAGGCCCTTATCAAACAGGGTACAAACAGGCCTGATCAAACTGTAGCTTTCTACAGTCAAACTTGGTACAAACAGGCCCTTATCAAACATGCCTACAAACTGTAGCGTTCACAAACAGGCCCTTAGCAAACAGGCCTACAAACTGTAGCTTTCTACAGTCAAACTTGGTACAAACAGGCCCTTATCAAACAGGCCCAAATAGCCAAATAGCCAAAATCTCCAAAATCAGGAGCTTCAAATCTCGAAAATTTCCCTAACCAAATCAGGAAATCAGGAAGAGGCCCCAAACAGGCCCAAATAGCCAAATAGCCAAAATCTCCAAAATCAGGAGCTTCAAATCTCGAAAATTTCCCCAACCAAATCAGGAAATCAGGAAGAGGCCCCAAACAGACCCAAATAGCCCCAAACAGGGGCTTCAAATCTCGAAGATCTCCCAAACCAAATCAGGAAATCAGGAAGAGGCCCCAAACAGGCCCTAAACAGGCCCCAAACAGGCCCAAATAGCTCCAAACAGGCCCCAAACAGGCCCAAAGAGCCCCAAACAGGGGCTTCAAATCTCGAAGATCTCCCAAACCAAATCTCGCCCGCTACGAAATAGCAAGGCTCAAAACTCGAAAGAACGAAACTTGGAAGCAGAGAAATGGTCGACTGGAAGCAGACAAGCAGACAAGCAGATTGGAAGCAGACAAGCAGTGGATCAAATGGTCGAATGGATCGACTGAACGCAGACAAGCAGATTGGAAGTAGAGGGTCGACTGGAAGCAGACTGGAGGTCGATTGGAAGCAGAGAGTCGATTGAAAGTGTCGACTGGAGCAGTCGACTGGCTGGAGAGGTCGATGGGAGGGTTCGACTGGAAGCTTCGACGTCGACTGGAGAAGTCGATGGAGAGGTCGACTGGAGACGTCGACTGGATCGGAGGAGTCGACGTGTCAGGGAGCTTCCAAGGGTCGAAAGGATCGGCTGACAAGCAGAGGGTCGATTGGAGCTTCAAATCAGGGTCGATTGAAGCAGAGGGTCGATTGGAGGCAGCGACTGGAAGCAGAGGGGCGATTGGAGCAGCGACTTGAAGCAGAGGGTCAATCGACGGGAAGCAGAGGGTGCTTCTATCGACTGGAGGAGTCGATCTGATGGCAGGATCGACTGGAAGAGTCGATAGGTTCTGGGCTGGTAGAGTCGATCGACGCCGAACGGAGGCTGGAAGGGTCGATCGACTTTGATCGACGGCCTGGAGTGTTGCTCTGATGGAGTCGACGGCTGAAAGAAGTCGCTCTGTTGGAGTGCTGAAAGAGATCGACGCCTGTTGGAGGGTCGATCTGTTGGAGGGTTGAACGGTCTTTGGAAGAGTCGATGTCAGCCGAACGGAGGAGTTGACTGGTTGGATCAGTCGATCGGCTGATCGGACTGACTGAAGGAGCCGTTCGGACGGCTGGATTGACTGGATGAGTGGATCGACTGCGTCGGCTGGATCGACTGCTTCGACTGGAGGACTGGATGACTGGCTGGACGACTGCTTGGATCGATTGGAGAACCAAATTGCAAACTGCAAATTTCGAAGGATCGAATGGAGAACCAAATTGTAAATTTCGAAGGATCGAAGAGAACCAAATAGGTGAGAACCAAATTGCTAAATTTCGAATTTAGAATTTAGAACTATGGCTCTGATACCATGTTAGAAAAAATTAAGAGACTACATTTCTACTTCTCTTCTTATTCATGTAATGAGAATATAGATGCATATAAATACAACCTATTGAGGGTAAACTAGGGAACCTAATTGACAATTAGATACACACTAATTGACAACTAGATACACTACCTAATTGACAACTAGATACACACTAATTGACAACTAGATATACTTTAACATTTTGAATCTCAACTCGAATCTTACTATTCATGATTTGAATTTCGATTCGATTTACGCTTTGACAACCTTGCATGTAAGGATTCCATTGGATGAATATTATTTAAGTAAAACTTTCTATTCAGAAAAAAGCAACAAAATGGTTGTTTGGAGGTATAGTGGTTAATTTTTCAGTTTGGCCATGGTCATTTTATCTTTTGCTTTTGTTAGAATGGTGTCTATTCAATATTCATGAACATGGGTATTGCGAGTGGGTTGCAATTCCATAGTGGCAACTTATCCAGGAAAGCCATTGGCGTGAATAGATTAATAAGTAAACAGGTGATCAGTCATCCTTTTTTTTATTTTTATTTAAAATTTTAAAAGATAAATAGAATGTGTCATCGCTATTAACACTAGTTTTTGAATAAGGTTCGATATAGGAAGAGGACAATTTTTAGTTAAATGAAGAATGCAAAGTTGAAGATTTGTGAGAAAGTTTACTGTCGATTACATGGGGCTTTCCTCCCTTCCAAATTTGAGGTCAAATATAGAGAAATGTAGGGATCCAAATATTTGGTTATAAATTCGAACATTTGGAGTGTGAATAGCACTTTTGCCTCAATTTAGGATATTATTATTATTATTATTATTATTACAATTATCATTATTTGAAAAGATAGTTGCTAACTGTATTTGCTAAGGATGATGCTTCTTGTGGGTTCACATATTCACCATGTGAATTAGGCAATCTATGGTTTGAGCAGGACACCATATACTCTGAAGTGAAGCTATTGGGCATTTGTGGTGGGTTTGCTCATTAGGTTTTTGTTGCCCATTTTCTGTTCTTCTGAAGTCGGCAATGTTTTGTAGTAGATTTTTTTAAGATCTGGTTGGTCGCTAAGAATTCGATTTTCAAGAGACAAGGATATGGACGCAGGGGCGGGGGAGCAAAAAGAAGAGAGAGAAGGATGTTGAAAGGATCATAAAATTCTCATTCTTTCAGGCAGATGGTCTTGCCCGAAATCATTGAATATTCACTTTGGAAAGATGTTATAAGAGCAAAGTATGATAGGCGGTTTCATGTTGGTTACCAAGACATCCATTATGCTCTTTTGGTACTAGCGTGTGGAAATCAATTTCAAATCTCAAGGACGATTTTGTTCAAAGGGTTGAAGTAGTGTTGGGAAGAGGTGACAAGGTGAGTTTTTGAAGTGATTTTTGGATAGGGAATGACAATTTTCTCAGGTTGTATGCTCTTTCCAATAGGAAGCGGGGGATGGTGGCTGGTTATGACTGAATGAGACTATGGTGAGTTTTTGAAGAGAATGAAAAGGTGAATTTTTTAAGTGATTTTTGGATAGGGAATGACAATTCTCAGGTTGTATGCTCTTTCCAATAGGAAGCAGGGGATGGTGGCTGGTTTTGACTCAAAGTGAATGAGACTATGGTCTGGGACTCACACTTTAGAAGGGTGGCTCTTTCAGTAGGAGAGTTGAATGAGTTTGTGGTTCTATCATATGTGTTAGATTGCGTGTTTTTTTTTTTTTAAAATAAAAAAACAAGAAATTTCTATTAATACAGTGTTAGATGGCATGTTATTGGGGGACGATAATGACATATGTTTGAAAAGAGGATTGGAAAAAAGGATTCTTGGTTTTATCTTATCTCTTTGTGTGGTCTCTAGATCATATTCATTTTGGGCTCTTTAACAAATTTTTTGAAGAAAAGTATGCCATCGAGAATCTCTTTCTTCATGTGGAAAGTTGTATGGAATAAGCTACCTTCTCAACTAGAGCTAGCCCATAGAGTTGTATGGATATTGATATAAATTGCACATTATGCAACACATAAATAGGAAAGTACTCGGCATATTCTAATTCATTGCTATTGGTTGGCAAGTTGTGATGGTTTTCATTGGTATGTTTGGTTTGTTGCTGGTCATGCCTAAGATAAAGGAGCTTCTAAGGTGTTAATGTTTAAACATTTACATTTTTAATCCTTGAATGCGAATTGGGATCGACTTGTTATAGTATCTTAAGGTCATCTCCTGGAGAATGTAAAAGAGTTTCTAATAATAATTCTTTTACCATTGAAAAAAAAATTATTCAATTTCTTTATCGAATGAGAAAGCTTAGTTTCAATAGCATACCCTACTTTTGTAAGAATTCAATAATCTGCAGAAAAATAACCCCTACTTCCATTTCATGTACTTTTCGTAGATCTATCGAACCACCTTTTTATTGTTTTACCCCTTTTATTGTTAGTTTGGAAAAAAAAAATGAAAACATGGATTTGGTTTTACAAGCATTTACGAAGAGGAAGGATTTTTAGGTACTCTCCAAAACAAAATTAACATGAGTTACTATATGAAACCAAACAAAATATCCCTAAGTTTTGTCCATGAACCCCCCATCCCCCATGTCATCTCCTTAGAAATGCAGCAGTTTCGCTCTTTCCAAACCAACCACATGAGGTACTCCGATCCATAGCAAAGCACTCGATACAGAGAGGTTATCACACGATCTGGGTTATTTATGCGACGATTAATTGTCGATTAATCAACTATTTAGTATAAATCGGAATAGATCGATCCGAACTAGGTATTTAGTGGTTGGGTTTAGCAGTCATCGATTAATCGCGAGTCACCAAAAATCGGTGATAAATTGAGATTGTTCTGTTGGGTGGTGATGGTGGTTGCTCTATGATGTGTGATGTTTTGGACATGATTACATAATTTGCTCTATAATATGACTCTTGTTGCTCTAAAATACTTGTCTTATTAATTTTTATTGTCAAGATTGTTATATATTATAATTTACATACATGAGGGTATAAAAATGTATACTTTGAAAAAGTAGACCGATTAAATACGATTAATCTGTTTAATCTTAAATCAGTCCTGAACCTTGAAGGGTTCGTTATTTGCATTTACTACGTAGCACACGATTAATTCTTGAAACTGCTTCAGTGATCTTGCAAAAATTTCCTCCAAATAGATTGAAGAAAAGAATAATGTAACAGTAAGTGGTATATCGATTAATCATCTTGGTTGCAAAAAAAAAAAAAAACGTGTTGTTCAACAAGGTAGTTGGACTGTATATTAGAACGCAAATTGGAAAGGGGCCTTTTGAATTGTATCGTAAATCGTAAGATTTTTAAGACCTTCAGTATAATGAAGAAAATATCAAAACAATACATAGTAATATTTCCATGCAAACAATAAAATAGTTTATTTCAAAAATTAAATTACACCTGCTCAATCATCAACTATAATAACCTCAAATTTCATTGTCAAATGATGTCAATTATTCTAAATTTTTTGCAAGGACCAAATAACTAGCTCTAGTTAGAGTTTTCTTTATGGTGTTTAGTGTTCTTTAGCAAGATGATCCAAGCAATATAAAAAGGACTAGACAGTGAAAAAAAGAAATCCTAGTTGTGTTGTGACGTGAAGAGTCTCTGAATCTTTGAGTATGTCTTGGAATAATAGTATACAATTGAATGTGTTATCGAATATTCTCCATTTAATGTTTGAGGTGAACGACGATTAATAAAAATTTCAAATGAACATAATCAAATAAGGTTTAAAAGCTCTGAAAACTCACCTAAGACCTGCAAATCAAATCGCAAGATTTAAGCTCAAATCATGAATCATGATTTGAAATGTGATTTGCAAATCAAATCATAGGATTTGTTTGTTTCTGAATTATTCATCCGATTTAAATCGACTGCCATAAGATTTGATTTAAATCGTAATATTTGGACTACATTGCTGTTTAGATCCATTCCTTTATGGTTCAGATTATCCTGTGTTAGCAGGGACAACCCATCTCAAGGCATAATTGCCACATTCAAAGGCACAACTAATAGTTCATTTTTTTTCCTAGTAAAATCATATGCTTGTATTTGTATTTGTATTTGTGTTAAAAAGAAAAGCCTTTGGAAAGGGCATAGAAAAACCATACCCAAAAGATTTGTAAAGTATACTATATATCCATACAGGTAAATTCTATTTAGCTAAGAAGAGAAAGAAGTGTATCTAAATACACCCCAAGGCCATAAGATGATTTTTACATCTGTCCATGGGTTTGCGATCATTCTTGAACACTGTTGTTTCTCCTCCTCGAATGATCCAAGTGAAGGCCTGAAGAATCCTTTCCCAAAGCCATGCCGCAGTGTGGTTAATACTTCAAATAATTCTTTAACTGAATACGTAATTTCCATTCCATCCCAAACCAATGAGTCCGTTTCCTCTAAGATGGGCTAATTCTCTAAGACACTCAAAGAAGCCAAACTTCCGATGAATTTTGTTTAAACAAATGCCTTAGATGCTAGGGAACATTAGGTCGGGTTGCCTGTTGCACCAATCGTCATCCCAAAATGGGTTGTTGTGCCATTAAACGAGGTTGCTCTGCCATTAATTGAAGGGGGTAGAATTCATCAAAGTTTATATATGGTTGGGTTTTTGAATTAAAGGCCATTGAAAATTGGAAGATAATCCATTTTCCAAGAAACTTTAGAGTAGGTTTGAATTTTTTTTCTATGGAAACAATAAAATAGTAAAGATAAGAGAGTAAGTGCGAAAAGTTTTACAGCCACGATGTTGAAGATAGAAAACACCCCCCGCCACCTGAAGATTTTTTTTTAGGTATTGGCACATTATGAATAAAATATAGTTTTACTTATCCAAGAAGACCCCCCTTATTTTTCATTGTAAATTTTTCTGAAAATGATGGCAGGGACTTAAACATGTATTGTGAAGGAATGGTGTCGAAATGATCTGAAACTTTGGCATGTTGTTTCTAATGTTAATTCGTAATTTTTCTGAAAATTTCAGCTGAAACGAAACTCATACAAATTAAAATCAATTTTTAAAAGTCTTTAATTTACAATGAAAACTAAGTGGTCTCTTCTTGGGCTAGTGAAAACCATTTTTTGTCCCGAAACTCGCAATGCCCCTTTTTTTTCCATAAATTTATGAGAAGATATGTGGTGGAAGGTTACAGTTTTTGTCCTCGTTCCCCCATACTCTATTTTTTCACCATTTTTACGGTTTTCTGCGGAAACAAATCAAATGCAGTCTTAAATCTTAATGGTCACCCATCTGTAGTTATTCATGGAGTTTATGCTTTCTAGTGATCTCCTTTCCCAGGCATTAAATTATACTTCTATAATATACACTATATAATATCTTCTCAAGGATATAATCCACTGAATTATATAATAGGAGTGATATTGCACTTTCCTTTTCTGTTTAGATCTCTATATATTTTGTAGAACTAACTTCTTCTTCAGCTAAAGGAAAAATGAGTAAAATGAAAAAGTTATACTACTTGATCGGGAAAGTAAATTTGTTAGGCAGGTGCATGTTAATGATGATTCACAATGGGTTTGTTCTATTGCAGATTGCAAGACATTCAAGGAAATGGTAAACAAGGTAGCTGAATCCCAGGCGAAGGATGCTGGTGAGAGCAAAGAGGCAACATCTGCTGCTGACCTTTTAGAGAAGTTGAGTGTTGAGGAATCGAAAGAGGAAGAAAAACCCAAGGAAGAGGATAAGACTAAGGAAGAGGCCCCTGCTTCTGAAAAGAAGCAAAATGAGGAGTAAATGGAGCTGGCCTCAATTTCGTATTTGTTTCCCATGATGGCTTCCATAAAAGATTCAGGAAGTTTTACACAAAAAGTACTATAACATAGGCATATATAAACTAGTGAAATTGATTCAGTTATTAGATTTGTTGGTTAGAGTTCGGGTGTTCTTAGGGTATCAGTTGATTAATTTTCATGTGGGGGCAATGGAACTTTATTAGTAAATTTTTTCGGATCACTTGGGGTGTTCTAGTTATTGATATTTTTCAATTGACAGCAAATTAGCAATTGGAAGATCATGTGCCTGCCTCCAGGTCCGTTTGCAGCTATTTACTGATCTCAAAAGCATAGTCCCCCTTACATTTTAATTAAGATTTTGGGATCTCGAAATCTCAAAGATTGTGTTTTAGTAATGGCCATGAAGGCTTCCTTTTTCATACTAATAACCAATAAAACCTATTTTATTAACCTTGGTTAGCCAACAAACTAAAGAGACATTCTTAACCTTTCTAATCTTCGAAAATACTATTCACGTTGTCTTCTTCCCCAAAATGGATGAAGTTGCTTAGAACTTCCAACATCTTGATGGCCCATATCGGGATGATAGTTTACTCCAATCCCATCTCTCTTCTAATATTGCATTGATATTTCGACTTGGCTTGAATCTATGCTCTCCAACCTGGTTCAAAAATATCAATCTGCCATTACCAATGACCTCTTTACCACTGTTGCTCCGGCTAAATCTTCCACCATCGCCACACCATTGATTTCCTTGGCTTACCCCAGATCTCCGACGAACCAACTTCGTTTTATTACAAACTCTGAGCAATTCCAACTAGGGAGATGGTTCACCTTGAAAGGGAGAAGAAGCAAGTCAAACACCATCGAGTGACCTCATATGTTTCTTCCTTTTCACTTGGTGTTATTGGTGCAGATGTTGGGGTTGTCTTTACAACCTTTTATTTTTTTATTTTTTATTATATACCTTAACCCTTCCCACTCCAGATGCTGCCGGCTGGGTTCGACCAAGTGACTTAGTAATACCATCCGTCACTGCTCAACCATTGAGCCATTACACCTTTGGCAATCTTTACAACCTTCAATTGCATCAAATCGGCCGGTTGAATCCTTAAAAAACAAGGATCAATCTCGTTAAAAAAAAAGAATGTTGATCTTACTTTTTTTGAATTATAAACTTTTAAAGTTAATATCAAACCACAAACTCAGTGAAAAACTAATGATGAAATCAAATGAATAATTCAACCAATAAAGAAAATGGGCAGGCATAAAAAATATCAAAATTTTGAAGTGATTTGACTCATCAAGATTTTAAAGACCTAATTCCAAGAATCTCTCTATCGACCACTTCACTAAATGATAAAGAAAACAATTCATTTGATAACCTATTCCAAATTGGGTATCAACAAAATTCAAAAAGCTAACCTGAAGCAATAGTGTTTGGTGGCTCAAGATTCGTATAAATTTTTTTGAGATTATAAGGGTTAAATTATCTACTTAGTTTGTTGGCTAATCAAGGTTAATAAAATAGGCTTTATTGGTCATTAGTATGAAAAAGTAGGTCTTCGTGGCCATTAATCCAACTATGATGTCTAAATGGTCTAATTTGTTGAAAAGTAGACATTCAAAGTCACTTTCTAGGGAAATTAAGAGTGGTACTGATCCATATTAGGGAGAATAATGAGAGTGGAAGATGTGATTGGGCGAGAATGGTAGGGAGAGGGGAAGGCGCTCTCTAGAGAGATGGTAGTAGAACGTGATGATTAGTGTCGAGACAAAGTAAAGTGGTGCTGAGACTTCGTGGGAAATCGTTGATGTTTATATAAGAGGGGGATTAAAATATTTTAGAAGGGCTATACAAAGATTTCCCCTAAAATTACAACAAGTTTAACTATTGGATCCCAAAGACAAGCTTTATTTTATATAATAGTGAAATAATATCCATTAGGAGTTGCTTGGAATTTCGTATTGTAATATGTTAATAAGATTATTTCATTAATTCATTTTTTTAAAATAAATTTTTTGCAAGTTTATTTAGGTTGAGGATTTTGTTTTTCTTATTCGTTTTATATACATCTCTATAGTAATGCTAGATCAAACATATTTTATTACTAAAAGGATGTTATAACTTAATGGAGGTGTATTACAAAAAAAATGTTTCAAGCAGTGGATCTTAGATGTCAATGAATTATGAGTTACAAATGAAGTATATCAAGATAATGGCCGAATCATTGAAGAATTGAACGATCACATTCAACACATCAATACACTAATTCATTGGATATTGTTATATTTTTCAATCATCCAAAATGTGCTACAAGTCGTATAAATTTTAACTACAGAAAAAATCATTGCTGCAATTAGGCAAGAATGAGAGAGATAATTTGCAAGGTAAAAGACATGGCATCAACTCTAAACTTAGATAAATGTTTTATTCAATCTTAAAATTTAAGTGTGACATATATATATATATTGACAATTATTATTATATGGAGGCAAATTACTTAAGATGGGATCTTAAAAAACTATAACTTATTATGGTATGGAGACTATTCGTATTTATAATTGGCTCAAATTGGGGCCGCAATTTTTTTTAATGACTAGATGGATGTTATTCCTATGTAAAGTATCAATATATAGAGAGGGTCTATTGTATATATAATCAAAATTTCTTACAAATAATTTTATTATCGCCGTGTTTTAAAGAAAAATATTGATAGTTATAATCCTTTTATGATTATATTTTTCACTTCAATCTTCTAAAAATTTTGTAATCATCTGTGTTGAAGTCAATTTATATATGTATATATCTTCCCAATTATCATTAATATCAATTTAATTTCAAATATCTCTTGAAACAAAATCTTTGCAATTTTATGGTTTGGAGGCTCATTTTGGAATTATAAAAGAATTCTTATGTCGGATGGCTTAAATCAATAGCATGCAATCAATACTATAACAAAAAAAAAGTATAAAATTAATAGCCTAGAATGCTTTAGGGTTGGAAATTTGATTATAAAAGCATAGCATCGCAAGTGTGAGTGTAACCACCCATTAGGTTTTTTCAGCCCTTAAAGAAAAGATTGTAGATGAACAATCTTCCGTCTCTGACAATATTCATATTTGCTCTCATCAATGCTTCTATGAATCTTGAATACTTCTAATAAGGATTTGTTGATATTTCATGGATTAATTTTTATGTAAGTTCACGTACCACTTTTGTATATTTGCGTTATTTGTTGATATTTAGATGGATCAATTTTTCATGCAAGTTCATATAACATACTTGTATATTTGCATTGTGTTTTTTAGTTGGGTAGTGTTCGTGCAAGAGCTTTCAAATAGTTTCATGGATTAAACTAAGACTAAAATTATCAAATTGTTTCATAGATTAAAACTAAGACTAAATTGTTATTTGAGTGGAATGTATTCTTAAATTATTTTATTTGTTTTGCAACAAAAGGAGGAGCAAAAGGAAAGAGTTGGTGTTCAAAATTTTGCTACAAATTCAGGTCATAGGTCCAATCCCAACAAAGGTAATATTTTTTATAACACATATTCATCACATGTATTTACTTAATAGATTCTAGAATTCGTATGTAATTATCCCCTGCATGGATGCTTGAAGAGTGGGAGGGACTCACATAACGGCTAATAGTAATAGTTGCTAGAGAGTATCTCTATAACAATATTCAGGGAAGAAGAAGGGGAGAAAACCGAAGATCATGTTATGTAATCCTCGGCTCTTGTGTGTTTGTTTGTTTTTGATGGTATCTCTATTTGATTTTTATATATATATATATATATATATTCCAAATAAGTGTTTCACAAATTTAAAAGATCGGCACAAATATTTATAATTTTTTTTTTCTTGTGATCAATGTTATAGAACCACACAAATCAACTTTTTGAGGTGAAAATAAAGATGTCCCTTATATAATTAGCTTATTGGCATCAACATATGATTGCAGATAAGACCACATTTCATACCCTAGCCTACAGATAGGCTGCGTTTCACACCCTATTTGGTCATAATCCTATTTACATCCATGCCATCTCGAGAAGTACATAGAAGAGAAAAACAACCCCGAGAAATGACCATTAATCCAAACTCAATTTGATAAAGACCCACTAGCCCAAAGTTGAAAAATCCCAGACATAGAGATAGATATTGAGAGGAACTTACAGACTGAATAGATGATATGTTTCCTACTGGATGAATTTGGTGAGATAAAGATTGATAATGAGAAAGATGTAGAGAACACATAATATTATGAAATTGTGGAATCTATCTTCGATAGAAAACAAACGAACTTGAGAGTAAGTTGGGGTTGTATCTAAAGTTCGTCAAATTGAGAAAGGAGATGATAGAAAGAGGAAGGTGGAGCCGTGGAGGAGTTTGAACGCTTTTCATACCTCCATTTTGATATCTTACACCTTTAAGGCAAATTTGGGCAGAGGAACAGTGATTCCGCAAATCCGTCTATATTTTGGATTTTCGATAACACAATCGCATAAAAATGTGAAACCCAAGCCCTCCCTCTCTTACTCTTTCTTCTTGCCATTTTGCTCTCTCAACTTAATTCTATTTACATTTAAAAACTAACATCTTTCAAACATAATATAATTATACCTAAGCCCTTATAAAACTTATTTTAAGCCCCCTCCTAAACATTGATTAATTATATTTAAGACCTTAATAAAATTTATTTAAAATCCTCAATTAACTATAAATTATAAATATGCCCTTGCATCTAACTTCTAGATTTCTCATGTTGCCCTCCACATTCTATACTTTTTACAATCAAAACCATTCATTCTCAAATATTGAGTAATTATACTTAAGCCCCTAACATAATTTATTTGAAACCTCCAATTATATATACAAATTCTAAACAAGCCCTTACAATAGTAATATTTAGTTGCATTATTTTTTGATTATTTTGTTTAGAAATCTTTAGTCAAATCTCCTAAAATTTTAACTTTACTTATTATTAATTTTTTTAAATAAATTAAAAATACTGAATATCCGCGCACGTAGAGCGCATCCACCCCTATTGAATATAACGTCAAATTGTACATTATACATGTCGGTAAGTTGGGGTTGTATCTAAAATCTAAATCTAGTGTGCGTACCGACACATTACTTTTTCAAAGTATCGTATATATTTTAACAACTCTATCTGAATCTTAGTCACATAAACCTTATGTTAGGGGTGATGCTCACACTCTCAATCCTCGCTCTGACGCTATTGGGCGAATTATTTTCAAATCCTCGCTCTATATTTTAAAATATAGGGATTTTTTGAGTTTGACACTCATTAATTTATACCTAATAGAGTTTGGCCCTCGTTTTAAAAACTATTTGAGTCTAACCCTCATTTTCTAACGGAATTGTTAAGTCCATGTCAATGACTGATCAAAAATAATTTTTTGGACCCTTTTGCCATTACCATGGGTTAAACCATAGTTAAGCTTATTTCCCTAAAATTTTATCAAACCCTAAAATTTTAATAATGAAATTTTCTCTAATCTCACACACACTCTCTCAAATAGCGGCTGGTGGAGCACTGCAAGAGGCTGGCTTCTTTGCAACTTAGGTGAGTATAGTGGAGATCTCAATTTACAAGAGGTGGTGTTTGATTTGCAATGTCATTGGTTGGTGTTTGATTTACAATGTTTTCTCTTCTTCCTCATAGACCCAATCTCTCTTTGTAAATTCCCTTCTCACCATGAGATCTTCCTCACAAACCCTCTCTCTCTAATCTCTCCTCTCATCACGGGAAACATAACTCTCCCCCTGCGATCGTATTACGCACAACGATTGAGAAGTTTGGAAGTGGAGAAGGGCGTGCCAAAGTTTATGCTCAACACTGTGACACCTTCTGTATCATTCTTCACCTTGGTTTTGCCTTTTAGCCTTTGATGGGAAGTTCACCAATAGTGTCCAAAAATGCCAACTACAATGAAGAGAATAAATCATCTGCTACCCATCACAATTGTTTTATAGTAATTATTGTCCACATAAGGTGAGAGAATAATATCTAGTGAGATAGATTTGTAGATCAATGATAGAGAAGATTGTTAATTTTTTCCTAACTCGGGGATGCTATGCAAAATTTTTATTTTTTTTTGATAAAGCTTAGCGCATAGTATGTTAGATAGAGGAGCAAAAAACATGTCCAACATAGGTAGCTAGTTCGTGAGCCTCTCTATTGAGGTCACGCGGAATATAATTACAGTGCCAGTTATATAAAGTAGAGAATATGTTTTTATACTAAAAATCAGAGGTGGCCACATCCAACAGGCCTCAGTCTGTTCCTCCTGGTGACCCTCATAGAGGATTGTTATGAGCATGCCCGAGTCATCATAAGACCTGTATTCCATTGTGTAGAACGAATCAACAAAAGTGCGGTCTCAGCTGCAAAACACTCGACCATCGTACTATCAGCCACCTTTCCTGAGATTGATGAAGCTATCTTGGCTAGAACTCTGCCACTGTCGTCCATTGCCAAGACTCCAAAAGCTCCTTGCTGAGATGATGGAAAGAAATAAGCATCATAAGTAACAAAAATCACGCTGTGGGGTATCTCATCTGGTAAAGGTTGTTGGTTTCTGATTTGAGTGTTAATTCTGTGGTGTCTGATAGCTAGGATTTTGGATTTAATCAGGTCCGACGTAAGAATTTGTTGAGAAGAGCCAACATGGTTCGGTTGAGTTCCTAGTGGGGGGTAATTGGATTTAAAGGAATGGTAGGACTTGTGATTCTATCTATGGTTGTTGTCTCAAGGATAGAGTGAAGGGATACTGGTTCGGTATTGTTAGCATTGTGATGGGGAATTTTGAACCATTTGTCCCAAGTGTTGTTGAAAGTTTTTTGGAATTGGGGGGGGGGGGGGGGGGGGGGGGCTGAGAATCAGGTCTTATTGAACATGATATCATTTCGCACAGACCAGATTGTGGAAATGACAGCGGTGAATTGAGATAACATCTCTTCTCTTTTGTGGTTGTGAGTTTTAACAGTTTCCCACATGAATTTGAACGTGGTGTGGGTACCGTTTCCCATGTTTCCTATGTTTGGCAAATTGTGCCAACGTATAGGAAGAGGAATGAGATGCCAGAGTCTCGACGTTATAGGACATAGGAAGAAAAGATGTGTGATATCTTCTTGATGTTTGTGGTAGAAAATACACCCATTATCGATAGGAACATGAATCCTATTAAGGTTGATCAAGGTGGGAAGTAGATTTTGAGCTACTTTCCAAAGATGAAATAGGGCACTAATTGGTGCTTTGATTCTCCACAGTTCTCGGTAAATCTTGGCAGGAAGATGATGGAGTTGGGTCTGGGATGTAGAAACAACCTGACTATCTTAAAAGAAGGTTTTAGTCGCACTTCTGACCGAGAAAGTACCCCTTTTATCAGAGGTCCAAATGAGCTTGTCCGGGTTCGTCGAAGCCCTGATAGTGATGTCTTGAATGTCCCTCGCTATCGGTTATGGGAACAACGATAAGAGAAAATCCGTGTTCCAGATCAATTGTTGCCCAGGGGTGGTAATCCAAAATTCCGCTATCCTAGAAGGGATGGTAGCGTGTGTCCCTAGATAAAAGCTTTGGCAATCCTCTAGCAGACAATTCAGTTTTACCCAACAATCTTTCCAAAGATTAATATCTTCCTGATCCAATCTGCCAACAAATGTGTTGTGTCATTTTGTTGAGGACTGTCAGATTCCCTCGCCAAGTGAAGGAGGCTTGAGAAGGCGGTTTAACAAGTTGAAAAAGACTTGTTTTTCTAATAAATTCTTTTAAGCTGGATTGAACGAGGATTATGAGGCATAGAGAGTGCTTGCCAAATATTCTTTGCCATAAGGGCCATGTTTCTAGTACGGTTGTTTGGAATGTTAAACCCTTCTAAATGCCGAGGAAGGGTTATGTTCACCCAGGGTTAAAGGTGCTTCCCTTTCCCACAATCCGTTCCGTTCCACCAAAAGTTCTAGGCTATGTGATCCATTTTATTGGTAACCGAGCAAGGAAGCAGAAATTTTTGCATGGTGTAGACTGGGATCAAATTGAGGACAACTTTAATCATTACTGTTTGCCTCGCCCGAGACAACACTTTTGATTTCCAAGCCGACAGTTTTGAGTTAATTTTATCGATCAAAATTTTGAAATCTGTGGATTTTTTCTTTGAGAGGAGCAAAAGCGACTCAAGATATTTATCTTTAGGGTTGTACAATTTTGAGCCTAGGATCCTATTGATCATTTTGGTTTATCTAGGATGGACATTTGAACTATAGTAGACCGAGGATTTTTCAAAGTTAACTGCTTGTCCAGAGACAAGACAGTAAGAGGCAAGGATATTTTTACTGCATGAGCCTCAGATAGCGAGGCTCTACCAAAAAGCATTAGGTCGTCCGGGTACAACAGATGGCTAATAGCAGGGGAATGCCTTCTGATATCGATCCCTTTAATTTGATTTGATGCTTCTGCTTTTGCAAGCATTCTGGAAAGGGCTTCAACAACCAGGATGAACAGATATGGGGAGAGGGGATCCCCTTGGCGCTGGCCGTGAGAGGGGGAGATGGTCGGAAGGGGTTTTCCATTGAGCAGTACCCTGAGAGTTGTAGTCGAGGTGCATTGATCAATCATTTGTATCCATTCTTTTGTAAATCCCAATTGTCTTAGGATAAGAAGGGGAAAGGCCATTCAACTCGGTCGTATGCCTTAGCCATGTTGATTTTTATGGCCATCCACCCTTGTTTCTTCTTACGACAGTGTTTCATTTGGAAGAAAGTTTCGTGAGCCAACGCCACATTGTAAGTAATCGATCGTCCTTTGAAAAAGGCCCCTTGATTTGGGGAAATGATGTTATCCAAAAAAGGTTTGATTCTATTTGCAAGAATTTTTGAAATGGTTTTATAGATAACATTTCAAAGGCCGATCGGTCAAAATTTATCAGGAGTGGTTGGATTCGAAACCTTAGGGATTAGGGCTATGAAAGTTTCATTAAGTTTAGGATCGAGTTTTCTAGTGAGAAAGAAATTAGTTACCACCTCCGTAACAACTGTTTTGACAATTTCCTAATAATATTTGAAGAAAAAGGCGTGGAAACCGTTAGGGCCAGGTGCTTTGTGACTTCCGATAGAAAAGATAGTGGCTCTGATTTCCTCTTCCGTAGGAGGACTAATGAGAGTCATTGTCCTGGATAGAGATGACCGGAGAGAAGAGTTCAGAAATGTCTGCGTTAGCAAACGGGTTGAACGACTGGAAGATGGAGTTGAAATAATCATTAAGAACCTGTCTAATGGCCAGGTGAGAAGAGTGTCAGTTATTTAGATTATCCGGGATATGAAGGATTTGATTTCTTTTTCTGCGCAATAGGGTGGCAAGATGAAAAAACTTGGTGTTTTTGTTTCCATCATTAAGCCATGACTCTTCTGATTTGTTTCGCCAAAAAAGTTCCTCCCAATTGTATTGGCATTGGCTGTTGATGGGTTGACATTTTGAGCGTTATCCAAGGCTTGAATGGTTACTTTGATGTTATTAAGGATGTTCTGAAAATCTCTCTGTTCCATCTGGTAAGGTCATGGCTCAGTTTCTTGGTTTTGAGGTGGAAGTTCAGAGCCGGTGATTGGTTTAGTATAGGAGTCCAGGTTTTATTGACCAATTTATGACAATTAGGATTTCTTGTCCACATATGGAAAAATCTAAAAGGTTTGGGTCCAGTGTTTGAGTTTGTGATTAGATGGAGAGAGAGCTCTGTGATCGGAAGAGGTGTGGATAGTTCTAGCTGTAGCAAAGGGGAAGAGGGTTATCCAATAATTGGAAACTAAGACTCGATCTAATTTGGCTTTAATACCGTTGTGATCATTTCTTTTGTTGTTCCAAGTGAATTTAGAACCAGTAAGGGGGAAGTCCACCATGTTGAAACTATCCATGAAAGTAGAAAGACGTCTAATAGTTGCATGATTTGCCCTTATGCCTAGCTCCAATTTTGTCTTGGGTAAGTAAGATAGCGTTAAGGTCACCGATAATAAGAGTGGGGTGACCTGTGTTGCATACAATTGGGACAAGGATTTCCAAAATGATGTCCTTAGGGCTGGATTTGGTTCCCCATAGACAAAGATGAAAGACCAAGTGCTAGCGGTGAAATAATTATCTAAAGAGCAAAGAAAGAAATATTTACAGGATGAAATAACATTTAAATTGATACCTTCTTTCCAAAATAATGCGAGACCTCGAGAAAGTCCAGTAGCTGGTACAGAGGCTCCGTGTCTGAAGCCCAGTCTCCGGCATAATTAATCCATTCTGGTTGTTGTGGCTTTTGTTTCGGATAAAAAAATGATCTCAGATTTGGATTTTAGGGAGAGGACCCTTAGATTCTGGATGGCGCCGGGGGACCCTATGCCTCGAGCGTTCCGGGCAAGGATCACGGTGAGGGTGACAACCCTTTATGGGCGGTCGCCTTGTCCTCCTTGGTAAGTCCAAGAACTGTAAAGAGTTGTTGGATGATGCTGTGGAACCGGTCTGTAGAGCGTCTGGGACATGGTGTTCGTCTACCAAAATTTGTCTGGAATTTTCTTTTAGAGTGGGATTCTATTGGGTCACTGCAGATCACAAGACCCGTTGAGTGCCTTTTGTGAAAGAGTCGTTGCATGTTTTTTTTAGGAATTTGTTTCAGTATTTGATTATGTCTTGAACAAGTCTTAGTTAAGTCCTAGTCTTTAGGCACTAGTTTAGTGTTTCCCTGATTTTATGCATTGCACTTATCACGTTGAGTAGTTGAGAACGTGAATCCGCTTTCTGTTCATCTGTAAAGGCTATATAAAGCCTTAGTTTGTTCAATAAAATTGTAGTCATTCCCACAGTTTGTTTTGTATACTTGATCATCTGAGTATTTTGATCACTTGTTCCTAACAAATTGGTATCAGAGCCCCCACTGGGCATCAGAAAGAGAGATAAGCCACAACTTAGAGTGATTTCCAAACAAAGAGAGAGATGTCGGGTGAAGGGAATGAGAATTTTGTCAAGGCTGCAATCCCACGCTTCAATGGTCATTATGATCACTGGAGCATGCTTATGGAGAATTTCTTGAGGAGCAAAGAGTATTGGAGCTTGGTAGAGATAGGCTATGTAGAGTTAGAGGGAAGAGCAACAACGTCTGTGTCAGATGCACAATCGAAGAAGCGTGAGGAGATGAAACTGAAGGATCTTAAGGTGAAGAATTATCTTTTCCAAGCAATCGACAGATCTATTCTGGAGACCATACTGGACAAGAGTACCTCAAAGAAGATATGGGATTCCATGAAAAAGAAGTACGAAGGCAATGCTAGGGTGAAGTGCTCAATTCTTCAAGCACCGCGGAGAGACTTTGAGACTCTGGAGATGAAGATAGGTGAAAGCATTACTTATTATTTTGCTCGTGTTATGACAGTTGCCAGCAAGATGAGGGTGTATGGGGAATCAATGACTGATGTTACTATTGTGGAAAAAATTCTTAGATCTTTGACCGACAAATTTAATTATATAGTGTGCTCGATCGAAAAATCTAAGGATGTAGACACACTCAACATTGATGAACTGCAGAGTTCACTCATTGTGCATGAGCAAAAATTCCACAGGAGCAATGGAGAGGAGCAAGCATTGAAGGTGACTGTTGATGAAAGAAATGGAGGAAGATGGTGTGGAAGAGGCACTTACAGAGGCAGAGGTAGAGGAGGAGGGCGTCAAGGTTTCAATAGAGCCACAGTGGAGTGTTATAAGTGCCACAATCTCGATCACTTTCAGTATGAATGTCCAACCTGGGACAAAGAAGCCAACTATGCTGAGTTGGATAAGAATGAAGAGATGCTCTTGATGGCCTATGTAGAGATGAAGGGAGCAAGGAGGGAAAATGCTTGGTTCTTAGACTCGGGCTGTTCAAATCGCATGTGTGGGTATTGAGCCTTGTTTTGTGAGATTGATGATGATGCATTCAGACACATGGTGAAGCTAGGCAACAACACCAGAATGGACGTGCGTGGGAAGGGAAAAGTGAAGCTTCACATGAATGGGGATAGCCATGTGGTTGCAGATGTGTTTCTTGTTCCTGAGCTGAAGAATAACCTTTTGAGCATAGGGAAATTGCAGGAAAAAAGTCTTGAAATCTTGATTCAGTCAGGGAGGTGCAAAATTTATCATCCAAGTCGAGGGCTTATTATTTAGACTAAAATGACTACCAACAGAATGTTCGTTTTATTGGCCAAAACTCAGCTAGAGAAGGATTCATGCTTCCACACAACTACCTCGGATCCTACACATCTTTGGCACTGTAGATATGGCCACTTAAGTCATAAGGGACTGAGAACCTTACAGTCTAAGAAGATGGTTGGAGGACTTCCACAACTTCCAGCCTCTACTGTGACTTGTGTGGATTGTATGGTAGGGAAGCAGCATAGAGATCCTATTCCAAATAAAAGCTCATGGAGGGCCTCTTAGAAATTGCAATTGATCCACGCAGATTTATGTGGTCCAATCTCTCTAGCATCAAATAGCAAGAAAAGGTACTCCTTGTGCTTTATTGATGATTTCGGTAAAAAAGCTTGGGTTTATTTTCTGGTAGAAAAGTCTGAGACATTCAACATGTTCAAAAGCTTTAAGAAACTGGTTGAAAAAGAAACTGGTATGGTTATAAAGTGTTTGCGAACTGATAGAGGAGGTGAGTTTAATTCTGAAGAATTCAATGAGTTCTGCAAGCAGGAGGGAATTAAGAGGCAGCTAACCGCATCGTACACTCCACAACAAAACGGTGTGGCTGAGAGAAAGAATCGTACTGTGATGAATATGGTCAGATGCATGTTGTCAGAGAAGAGAATGCCAAAGATCTTTTGGCCAAAGGCTGTAAAATGGACGATTTATGTGCTGAATAGGTGCCCTACGCTTGCTGTGAAAGACATTACACCAGAGAAGGCATGGAGTGGAGTGAAACCCTATGTTGATCAATTTAGGGTTTTTGGCTGCATATCACATGTGCACGTACCAGATGCGAGGAGGACCAAGCTGGAAAATAAGAGTATTTGTTGTGTACTATTGGGGGTCAGTGAAGAATCTAAAGCCTATAGGCTTTACGATCCTGTTGCAAAGAAGGTGGTGATCAGTAGGGATGTGATATTTGAAGAAGAACAACAGTGGGATTGGGATGCAAGCTATGAGGAGCAGTTGTTGATGGACCTAGATTGGGGTGATGAAACTGATCCAGATTTAGCAGAAGGAGATGAAATAGTTGATGAAACAAATGAAGTTGTTGATGATGAAGTCCCAATGACAGTGAATGCATCTTCTGATTCTATGGCCGTAGAAGCAATCAATGCAAGTGAAGGAAGGATCAGGCGACAACCTCTTTGGTTGAATGACTATGTTAGTGGTGAAGGCCTTTTAGATGAAGAACATGAAGCTAACATGGCCTTAGTTGTATCCACAGATCCTTTGAGCTTTGAAGATGCAGAAAAGTGTTCCAAATGGAGGTCAGCCATGGATGCAGAAATTATGGCAATTGAGAAGAACAAAACATGGGAGTTAACTGAGTTGCCAAGAGGAGCCAAGAAAATAGGAGTCAAATGGGTTTATAAGACTAAGTATAATGAAGTTGGAGCTGTAGACAAGCACAAAGCCCAACTTGTAGCCAAAGGGTACTCACAGCAACATGGTGTGGATTATACAGAAGTATTTGCTCCAGTGGTATGGATGGAGACTGTTTGAATGATCATCGCAATAACAGCTCAGAGAGGTTGGAAAATTCACCAACTTGATGTCAAGTCTGCCTTTCTTCATGGGGAGTTAAATGAGGATGTATATGTGGAGCAGCCAAGGGGATATGAGAAGATTGGAAGTGAGCATAAAATTTACAAACTGCATAAAGCCTTGTATGGACTAAAACAAGCTCCATGAGCTTGGTTTAGTCGTATTGGGGCTTACTTCATCAAGGAAGGGTTTCAAAGTTGTCCAACTGAGCAAACATTGTTCACCAAGTCTGGAGAAGGAGGTAAAGTTTTTATTGTCAGCATTTATGTGGATGATCTTATATTCACTGGTAATGATGAATTTATGATTACCGATTTTAAGAGTTCAATGATGAGAGAGTTTGATATGTCTGATTTGGGGGAAATGAGATTTTTTCTGGGCATTGAAGTTTTGCAAGGGCCTGAAGGTATTTTTATATGTCAAAGAAAATATGCTCTTGATGTCTTGAAACGCTTTGGAATGGAAAATAGCAATGCAGTGTGTAATCCTGTCGCTCCAGGCTTGAAGATGCGCAAAGATGAGAATGGTGTCAAGGTCGATGAGACCTACTACAAGCAAATTGTGGGAAGTTTGATGTATCTTACTGCAACAAGGCCTGATATGATGTTTGTTGTTAGCCTTATTAGTCGGTACATGGCTAGACCTACTGATTTGCATATGCAAGCAACAAAGTGGGTTTTAAGGTATCTAAAAGGCACTATAAATTTTGGTATATTCTACAAGAAGGGAGGGGCTGAGAAGTTATTAGCATTTACAGACAGTGATTATGCTGGTAACATTGAAGATAGGAAGAGCACATTGGGCTATGTTTTCTTGCTTAGTAATGGTGCAGTTTCATGGTCATCAAAGAAGCAACCAACTGTTACTCTCTCCACCACTGAAGCAAAATTTGTGGCAGCCAGGCACGGATTTACGTGGGGGCAAGTGCCCCCACTGAGTTTTGAGAATTTTTTTTTTTTTTTTTTTATAATTTATTTGTTCCCCAATTAATTTTTTTATTTGCCCCTCTATTCTCACTTTTCACTTCAACCAAGACTTCATCCTTCAAATAATGTACATATCAAATTCAAACTCTAAAGATAGAGGTTAAATCTCTCAAATCTCTTAAAGAACAGAAATTCTAGCGGGCCTGGGAAACCAGTGTGGTTTCCCTGCCTGGGGGGGCAAAAATACATTTTTGCCCCCCCTCTTTAAACACATACTCCAAAAAGGTGTTTTAAAGAGGGGGGCAAAAATGTATTTTTGCCCCCAGGCAGGGAAACCAGGCTGGTTTCCCAGGCCAGCTAGAATTGCTCCTCAAAGAAACCAAAATCCACAGTTTCTTCTTCACACTCCATCGATTGGATAAGATGAGGGAAACCCCCATATTTCATCATCTTCAAAGATCTATAACTATTGAGTTATTTGAGCTCATCTTCACAAGATCCAGTAGGATCCAAACCACCTTATTCTTCTTCTTCTAGGTACCAGGTGCCTTCATTAATCACTGTGTTGGTCATCTCCACAAACAAATCGTAAGCAACCCAATCTCGTCATCATTTTCTTCATGTAGTAGTAATCAATGATTCAAACCCTTCTCTTCTGTTGTGTTTCTAGAAGTAGTAATCATCTTCAATGAATATAGTAGCAATCATCTTCAATGACTGTCTTTGTTGTACTCCTCTTTTTGCTATATTTAAAAAAAAAATTCATGTTAAAGTAACTAATTTTTATATTATATTTAATTAATTATGACATCACTCCGCCCCCCCCCCCCTCAACAAAAATCCTGGCTCCGTCACTGGTGGCAGCAACAGCTTGTGCATGTCAAGCAATATGGATGAGAGGTATCCTGCAAAAATTGGGCCAGACACAACAAGGGTGCACTACATTAATGTGTGATAATAGTTCAACCATCAAACTCTCTAAGAATCCAGTACTACATGGTCGCAGTAAGCACATAGATGTGCGATTTCATTTCTTGAGGGATCTTACTAGAGGTGGAACTGTGGAGTTGGAGCATTGTGGCACTAAGGATCAGTTGGCTGACTTGCTGAAAAAGCCATTGAAGTTGGAGGCTTTCTTGAAGCTACGAGGACAACTTGGAATGTGCGAGGTGACAAATTAAACTAGCTGCTGTGCAACATTTAGTTTAAGGGAGGGAATGAAAGAGCTGTTGCATGTTTTTTTTAGGAATTTGTTTCAGTATTTGATTATGTCTTGAATAAGTCTTAGTTAAGTCCTAGTCTTTAGGCACTAGTTTAGTGTTTCCCTGATTTTATGCATTGCACTTATCACGTTGAGTACTTGAGACATGAATCTGCTATCTGTTCATCTGTAAAGGCTATATAAAGCCTGAGTTTGTTCAATAAAATTGTAGTCATTCCCACAGTTTGTATTGTATACTTGATCATCTGAGTATTTTGATAATTTGTTCCTAACATTTTGTTCATGTGTGTGGACTTCCAGACTTGATCATAGTTCGTTGTGCGCTTTCATTTCTGTGTATTCATGACAGTGGCTGAGTTTGAGCACGATTGAAACCGTAACACACTTGAGGAAGTATCATTTTTGACAACTGATATCACATTATCCCCTGCATTAACAACCTGATCATTCTTGGTACATACATTCTCTTCTGGCTTTTCCTTCTCTTGACCTTGCTCAGTGGTTGGGTTTTGTTTGTGCATGTGTATTGTTCTTGGAGTCTGATTAAAGTCATAAGAATCCATGAAACCATACAGAGAGGGGAAAGGTATCGCATGAAGCGTCCCCATGGCTGTTTGATTTGCATCATTTACTGCCATCATTTGATTAAAAAATGGTGCTTCCGACGCGAAGTGTAACGACCCGATCCGCATAGTAAGATATTGTCCGCTTTGGGCCCAACCGGCCCGCACGGCTTTAAAAGGCCTCTTACTATGGGGATCCAACCATTCTGTAACGACCCGATCCGCACAGTAAGATATTGTCCGCTTTGGGCTCAACCGGCCCGCACGGCTTTAAAAGGCCTCTATAGCTTTTGAAACCATCAAAACACCAATAGGGGACCCACCTACCAAATAGATGTATAACCATGGAAAGACAACCTCAATCTCCTTCCTCCACCATTGTATAGTTTGAAACCTGGCACCACCTGGAACGCCACACTTACTGGCCTAACAAGTGCAACTGCATGCTTTAACTCATCCTTGGCACCCAGAGTGATATTGACTGACTCGACAACCTTGACAACAACATTTTCTGAGGTGTATTTGTAGACACCATCTTCACCCTTGTAAGGATAGGCTTCTTCAATTTCAAGACCACCATTGTACTTAATATACTCAAAAGCTTGGGATGGCAAACCACCGTTACAACCAAAGTTGTTGAAGGCCCCAGCACAGTCCACCAGCTGCTGCTCCGAAAGAGATGCCCTTTCCAAATGCCTGCTTGTATGCTGCTTCTAGAGCTCCTGTTGTGCTGAAAGTCCAGCAAGATCCACAATGATCTGGATTCTTCACTGGGCTGATTATGCCATCCTTTCTCCAATCTTTCTCTAGTGGGAGGAGATGATGATGGGGTTTGTGAGTTTTGTTGCGAGGATGTGTTGTTATGATTTGGAGTTTGGTTTGGCGGTGTGATGACTTGTATTTGTGTGTCCTTGATGATTTTAGATTGGATTCTTAGGCTTGTTGTATTGTTTGATTTAAATCCAATTTCAAAGATTTTGGGTGTAAGGTGTAAGTGAAACTCTTAGCCCTTTATCTCTTTGGATGAGCAATTCAGTATACTGTATGTATATTGCTTGTATGGAAATGACGAGTTTCATTTCAGGTAATCCAATTGTGAGATTTTAGACATGTTGAGAATGATGTTGCCTTATTTGTGGTGTATTGTGTTGCAAACGCTTGCTCTCCAATATTTGTGATCTGTTTGATGTGTGAGATTTTTTCTAGCTTGCTGGGTTCATGTTTGGGGTCACCCATGTTTACCATTTTATTGATTGGGTGTGACTTTGTTTGGTTGGTGTTTGAATGGTTGATGAATATTAATGCATTGTGATAAATTTGGAGATTTGTATGCATATTGACTTGTTTATGCATTATGAAGAATTTGGATATTTGAATCAAGGAGTGGCTTGATTGCCATATTGTTACATAGCATGATTAATGAATATGCTATGTTTTCCCCAAAAATGTGGGTGAATAGATTGTGAATCAATTCAGGTATGACAAAATGTCATTGTGGAAGAATTCTGAATTATGAAAAATAAATAATATTGGTAAACCTGAATTTCTGAAAATATAAAACACTTGGGCTTGTATCACTTAGAACTACCACATCTCTTTTGTTTATTATTTCCCCTCTCTTATTAGAGAAACTAAATGACCAGTGGGTCGTCTTGCGGAGTTGGGGCACCCATTTCTTACTAGAGAAACTAAAATAACCTTCGGGTTAGTCTTGCGGAAATGTGGTGAGTTTGTATGCCTAAAATAGGCTTTGATATTTATCCGTAAAAAATGTGACGTGAGTTATGCGCATTGATAGCCCAAGGGTGGCTTTTGGTACTCATATAGTTAGGGGTATCCGCGATGCATGCCTGTATGTGATGTCCCCACTTAGGCATGGATGACGGAGTAGTCCTCCTTTATATGAGAGAGGCATACGGGCATGTATGTTCGGCACGGAGGTGGTGCGAATGTGGTATCGTCTAAGTGATCAATCCGTTAAAAAGATGAACCTAATTCAAATAAAAAGAATAAATGACGTTGCATTGTTTCTAATTCTTTTTATGCAGGATGGCAAGTCCATTAATATTTCTGCAGGTCCGACTTGCCATAGTCAACTCCTATAGGGTAAGTACAAGTAAATGCATATTTACATATTATGATGATGATATGATTGCCTCGTTGAGGAACTAAATTCTTGGAACTGTGTTTTCTTGCATCACACATTTGCCTCGTTGAGGAACTACCTATTGGTGTGATGGTTTGTTGTTTGTGTTTCACTTGATGTTTATCACGTGCGATTTTATTATTTTTGGGATGAAGATTTCTCACACCAGCTTTATTGCTGACCCTAGTGAGCTTTTGCTTCTTGGGTACATTCCTTTGGGAATGTAGCCAATTAGCCTTTCAGGTTTAGAGACTTTTGAGCAGTGTTATGGGAGTTCCGCTAGTGGGGCTAGCGACGTCAGTTTTTCCTGGTTAGACTTTTGTATTAATTTTAGTTTGTTCCTATTTTCTAAATTATACTTTTTTATCTTTGCTGCTAAATGTCTCTGTTGTTATTAAATTTCACGTCTCGAGTTTTGAGGAAACGGATAATCCTACGTGGATTTTAGGATTTCGTTTTTCTCGAAAATCGGGGCGTGACAGTTTGGTATCAGAGCATTTGGTTAGCCTAGGCTGAGGTAGAGTCTAGGTGATCCTCGGAATGTGAATATGGTGTCATGTGGATCGGGTCGTTACACGAAGTGTTCAAGCAAAGTTGGAAGCGTGGGCGATGGTGTGTCCGTTACAAAAGAAGCTGATGTTTCTTGCAAGGAAATTCCTTCATTGTTCTACATTTGTTCAGAGATCATGATGCTGGCTTGAGTTTGAACATAACCTGTTGATAGGTGTTTTTCAGAGATGTTGACATGAACAGCTTAAAGTCGAGGATGAAGATGAGTTGGAGTCTCGACATCATGCACCTGTTGTAACAGTGTAGTTGCCTAGTTGAATGCTGCAATGGAGTTGCGTGTCGGCGAGAGGACAACAGTTTAATGCTTGAAGCTCAGCTTGAGACGAAGCCTCGAGTTGCACTGGTGCAGTAAGATTCGCCTTAAATGGCACCTTGTGAACTAGTTCTTGGGAAGTGGTTGCAAGTGGGGAGACTATGTTGAAATTTATAAAGCTATGATGTAGGGTAGGGGCAAGGGGAATGTTGGTTTTGTTGCTGTGGACAGTAGGCGATGGGTTGAGAGTTAGAGTTTGAATTGGTTGGCAAGTGTAATTGTGGTCAGGAGGTTGTTGTTGTGTTGTCGTGGCCTATGTGGGGTTGCATTGAAGTGGGGAGGGAGACAAATTTGGGAAAGGGAAAATTCTAAATGGCCTGGGAAATCCAGCGAGGTTGACTGCCTGGGAGGGGCGAAGTTACACTATTGCCCCCCCCTCTTTAACAACTTTTAGAAAAAGTGTTTAAAAAGGAGGGGGCAAAAGTGTAAATTCACCCCCTCCCAGGCAGCAGCCTCGCTGGTTTCCCAGGCCAGCTAGAATTACTCTTGGGAAAGATATCCGGGGGGATTTAGTAGCTGTTTTATCATTAATTTGGGGAAGACTTTGTGGTGGCTGTATTAAAGAGGCAGTTGGGATGGGCGTGACGTCAGCTTGGTTGAGGGCTGAGTCTGTAGTGATTGGGATCGGTGTGTTTGGAGTTAAATCGGTTGGACTCGGTTGAGATGGAAGAAGGATTGCATGAGAGTGAGATGTGGCTTCGCTGCCTTGAGGCTGAGTTTGAATAGTGCATCTTTTGTCGGTTAAGTTGTATTGTTTCCTTTTGAATATTGTCACCAGCGAGACCTTGATCGATCGAAAAGTATATCGGAATGACGGGGCTAGAAGATCTCTGGGTGGCATGCCCACTCGTCGTTCGCAACAGTAAGTGTTGGAAATATGGCTTTTTAAAATAAAAGAAAATGGGTGTGTATCTGGTTTCGATATCTGGATCTCTCACTAATTTTAGTCCCACATCTTCTACACAACTCATTGTGGTAGAGTTTATAAGGAGATTGTTTGGACTTGGGTTTGGACCCCTTGGGGGTACCACACTTTTGTGAGGAGGGGAGAGATAGACTCTCGCGCCCGCCGTCGCCGTCGAGTCGGGTCATTAAGAGAGCAACCCATTCTTTTTGCTACAAATTTATTTATATGAAAATAAATTTTGAATTTCTGAAGAGGGAATGAATCTAGACGAGATTCTGTCCATGTATCTAGACGTCTTCCTAAATCACATGTTTTCCACGTTTTTAAGTGCGATTTCCACGTTTGGATTTTCCCCACGTTTTTCATGCATTTATTGTGCCAATGAATCTAGCCGAGTCTTTGTATTGTCAATGTACTTATCCGAATTTTCGTATTTGAACGAATCTGTATTCTCCCTATAAATACAACACAACTTAGAGTTTAGAGATATACAACAAGAAGAGAAAAACAAAGCATTTTGCAAAAACAAGAGTTCTTCTTTTGCAATCAGAGAGAACAAAACATTTTCGTTTTGCAATTAGTTTTCGTTTAGCATTTCAATCAAAGAAGAGTTTTTGTTGTTGTTGATTTTTATACAATGTATTGGTGATTCCGAGCAAATAAGAGATTAAGGGTGGACAAAATTCCGTTCATCAACAGTGCAATTGTTTGAACGAGACAAAGAAGATTCTGGGCTATTTTATCCTGGGGACGGCGAGGCTACTAGACTGGTTGCACATTTTTTTGGGCAGAGCCGCGAAACGTCTTAAAGAGAGCGACCTAGTCCGCGACTCCACCCAAGAACAATTGGTACATTCGTTCCTATATTTTAATTTGAACTTTTACAGCATTTACAACAATTTTAAGACGAGTTCTATTTTTGCCATGATTACAATTATTGAACTTGCTGTAAAAAACCCTTAACAGGCCCTTTCGCTTTAAGGGCCAACATTTTAAAACATGAAGACAAAAGATGTTGTTTTTTCCTAACAACACAAAAGGTTGCATATATTTGTGTAAGAATGCACACACTTGATCACACATAAAACTTGAGTTAATTGTTAAAGAATTGAATTGTATATACTTGGTTATATATAGATTAGCGATGAACAGTTAATATCCTGATTCAAATAGGAAACAAGGTAATGGCGCTGTTTAGTGCAAGGGATCATGTTTCGAGTCTGTTGCCATTATTCGTTTTGGATTACGAATGAATTTGAACCTTAAAAATAAAAGAGGAAAAATCTGAGGATTATTTCCATAATAATGTATTGATAGTTCAATCCATAATAGCTAGTTGGTGCATTTTGCTAGACTATTTGTGTCCTTTTACTAATGACTATCCTGTTCACCAATCTATTGAACTCATTGTGAACATCAAGTTAAAAGATGTGAGTTTCCAGTATCTTAGTGCATTTGTAATGATAGAAATTGTATGGACTGTGGTATGATCGTGTTTTTCTGTAATTCCATTGAAAAACTTTAGTCTAGACTCTAAACCTATGAAGGACTAACTAGAGGAGATTGTGTATGAGTAGAACACCTCTTTGTAATTTCATACATTGAATAAATGGCTTTCATCCTTGTGTATGTGGTGCTGAAGACAAGAGAAGCCACACATGAGGGTTTATCATTAAACTCAAATGGCTTTTTAGAGATTTTTCTTTCAGCAGTGGCAGCCCATTTGCACCTAAAAGCATACCCAATGAATGTTTTTAGGATTGAAGGACCACCCACATCTGCATTGAGACATCTTCATATCTTCTTCACAAAGTATTCAATGTTTTACTATTTGGTTGTGGATACTCTTCACAAATCTTCAACTTTTGGGGAGGAAAGAAAGGTATAAGCTTTTAACATTGAATCAGTAAACCTTGCTGCGCCATAAAATCGACTTCATGAAAAGTGCCTCAGTGAGTGTAAAATCCCCAATACACTCTTGAAATCTTTAGTCGGATGGTTGCTTAAGCGTGTGCTAGAAGCTAGAAAACTTGGGGTAGTTTAGCTTATGTTAGGATTCCTGATCCTAAAAGGTATAAGCTTGCAAATAGGGCACATGAATGTGTATCATAGGATATGCCATGAACAACAAAGCTTATAGATTCTATAATCTTAAAGATCACGTCATTATAGAATCAAACGACGTTGATTTCTATAAAAATAAATTTCCTGTTATTTCGAGGAATAGTGGGGGTACATCCTCAAATAACGTGCCTTTGATCAAGATGAATCAAACTGATAAAGCCACAGAATCTGAGCCTAGGAGAAGTAAACGGAAACGAACTTCTAAAAACTTTGACCCCGATTACTATGTCTTTTCAGTCGAGGAGGATTCCCTTAGCTTTCAAGAAGCCTTATCCTCTATAGATGCAATTGAAAGGGTCATGAGGTACCTGAAGAGGACTAAGAACCTCGGATTACATTATCAGAAGTTTCCCGCTGTCCTTGAAGGATATAGCGATGCTGATTGGAACTCCCTCTCAGATGACTCCAAAGCCACTAGTGGCTATATTTTCAGTATAGCTGGTGGAGCTGTTTCTTGGAAATCGAAGAAACAAACCAATCTAGCACAGTCCACGATGGAGTCAGAGATGATAGCACTAGCCACGACTAGTGAATAAGCAGGTTGGCTGAGAAACCTGCTAGCAGAGATCCCTTTATGGGAAAGACCGATTCCAGTTGTCTTGATCCATTGTGATAGTACCGCGGCTATTGCAAAAATACAGAACCGTTATTATAACGGCGAGAAACGACAAATATGTCGTAAGCACAGTACAGTTAGAGAGTTTTTGTCTACTGGTGCTGTGAGAGTGGATCATGTACGAACTGATGCGAACTTGGCCGATTCTTTGACGAAAGGATTAACTAGAGAGAAGGTTTTCAAAACCTCGAAAGGAATGGGACTAATGCCCTTAGATTGATGAGTTATTCATGACGGTAACCCAACCTATAGACTAGGGATCCCAAGAAATAGGTTCAATGGGTAATAACAAGTCGTGAATGATATGAAGTGAATCATGCTGACAAAATAGCAATCTCATTCCTAGAGTAAAGCATGAGTTCCTGAAGCGATAGTAGGATGAGTTAAAAACTCTTAATGAGATTTATACTCTATGTGGAGTGGAGTACCTAGCTACAGGAGTACTCTTGATAGACTCACCTAAGTGATTGTGGAAGTTTGGCCGCTTCCTATGGAATTTGTGGGCAAAATTCCTAGAGCCTTCACTATACTGGGATATACGTGCATGGCCGTAAGGCACGAGCTTTTAAGACTTCACCCTGGTAAGGTTGTGCGTGTAATGTCTGTTAGAAATAGAGTTCAAAACTAAGAGTTACTCTAGTATAATCTAAAGCATGAACACTACGCAAGAGTTCAAGTCGAAAGACACTTTTGTTTATGCACAATCTTATATTTTTGGATTGCTCGATGAAAATTGTTTTTAAAAATCCAAGTGGGGGATTGTTGGAAATATGGCTTTTTAAAATAAAAGAAAATGGGTGTGTATCTGGTTTCGATCTCTGGATCTCTCTCTAATTTTAGTCCCACATCTTCTACACAACTCATTGTGGTAGAGTTTATAAGGAGATTGTTTGGACTTGGGTTTGGACCCCTTGGGGGTACCACACTTTTGTGAGGAGGGGAGAGATAAACTCTCTCGCCCGCCGCCGCCGTCCGGTCAGGTCGGGTCATTAAGAGAGCAACCCATTCTTTTTGCTACAAATTTATTTATATGAAAATAAATTTTGAATTTCTGAAGAGGGAATGAATCTAGACGGGATTCTGTCCATGTATCTAGACGTCTTCCTAAATCACATGTTTTCCACATTTTTTAAGTGCGATTTCCACGTTTGGATTTTCCCCACGTTTTCCATGCATTTATTGTGCCAATGAATCTAGCCAAGTCTTTGTATTGTCAATTTACTTATCCGAATTTTTGTATTTGAACGAATCTGTATTCTCCCTATAAATACAACACAACTTAGAGTTTAGAGATATACAACAAGAAGAGAAAAACAAAGCATTTTGCAAAAACAAGAGTTCTTCTTTTGCAATCAGAGAGAACAAAACATTTTCGTTTTGCAATTAGTTTTCGTTTTGCAATTAGTTTTCGTTTAGCATTTCAATCAAAGAAGAGTTTTTGTTGTTGTTGATTTTTATACAATGTGTTGGTGATTCCGAGCAAATAAGAGATTAAGGGTGGATAAAATTCCGTTCATCAATAGTGCAATTGTTTGAACGAGACAGAGAAGATTCTGGGTTGTTTTATCCTGGGGACGGCGAGGCTACTAGACTGGTTGCACATTTTTTTGGGCAGAGCCGCGAAACATCTTAAAGAGAGTGACCTAGTCCGCGACTCAACCCAAGAACAATTGGTACCTTCGTTCCTATCTTTTAATTTGAACTTTTACAGCATTTACAACAGTAAGTGATTCTTGAAGTCATGTTGAGTGGCAGGGCTCTGTTGATTTGCATGGTGGCATCAAGGGTGTTAGGGAGGGAGTTGCATAACTGTAAGTATTTTGGACATTCTTCCCTTGTGGCTGCATGGCCAATCATGCCACAACAAAAACAAAAGGTGCACATGTCTTCATAGCAGAACCAGATGCTGTATTGGCGGCCATGAGCATTCCCGAAGTTTGTCTACATTGAACTAGGCAACGGTTTGGTTATATCATACTAAATCTTAAACCGTATATAGGGAATGGCCGCGTTCTCCAAAGAACTCATATCGACTTCCATATATTCCCCTATGCAACTGGCCAATAGCCTCATGTCATGCAAGGAAAGTTTCTGGGTTGGAAACTCGTGGAATCGCAACCAAATGGGGATAATGCCATAATTTATATTATGGTAATCAGGCTGCCAATCCTTTACTGAGATTAATTTACCAAACATGGACCAGGGGCCAGAGTGAATGACTTTGTATTTGTTCTCCATGATTGTAAATTGGATAAGGTAGAATGCATTATCGATATCATGGTTGCGATCAAGTTTTTCAACATGAAAATCTTCTTGAGTGTCCCATTGTGCAGCGACTCGGTGTGCAAAAGTATCGATGCGGAAACCTTGGTGGTGATGATATTTTGCAACTGCTCGCAACTCTCTACTGTCCAGATATTCTTGCATTCATGAAGCAAAAACAGGGGCTGGCAGCGTAAGCTGCTCGGCTAATTGTTGTTGTAGATTGTCAATGATCATATCTTGTAGGGTGGGTGTCAAAGAAGTGTTTGAGTTTGGTTGTTCCCTAGTTTGTAGGGTATGTAGATAGAATTTTTCCTGCAATCATGTACCACGCACTAGAGCAGTGCTTTACGTGGGTTGTTGGTTATTTTCAGTTACTTCTTGTAAGGCTATATATGCCTGTTATGATAATAATGATGATATTGAGGTAATCTCCTAATTTGCTTGAGTTGTTTTGATTCTGTGCCTAACAAATATGGTATCAGAGCTTCTCCAAGGGGACTGAGTGTGTGTAGAGTGAAACACATGGAGAAAGAAGAGTGTCTAATCTGAGTGATAGAGTGAAACACGGTGAGAACAGAGTGAGTAAGAATGGCAGCAGAAGGGAATTTTGCACCAGTTTCGATTCCCATCTTCGATGGATATTATGATCATTGGTCTAAGTTGATGGAGAATTTCAATCGATCTAAAAAACTCTAGAGTCTCATAGAGGTTGGGATTCCGACGGTGACGCAAGGAGCTCAACATCCGGTCACTTTCTCTACGGTGGTGACAGAGAGAGGACAACCTACAGAGGCACAACGTAAGCAGGCTGAGGAGCAGCGTCAGAGAGTTGAGGAGATGAAGTTAGATGATCTCAGGCTGAAGAATTATCTGTTCCAGGCCATAAACCGAACGATAATGGAAACAATCCTTGACAAGTCATGCTCAAAGAGTATCTGGGACTCGATGAGACAAAAGTATCATGGCACAAATAGGGTGAAAAGAGCACATCGACAGGCTTTAAGGAAAGAGTTTGAGGTTTTCCAGATGCGAGAAGAAGAAAAGGTGGAAGAGTATTTTGCTCGGACACTCACAATTGTCAACAAGATGAAGATTCATGGGGGTGAAAACATGTCACAAGTTGACATCATCGAGAAAATCTTGAGATCAATAACTCCAAGATTTGATTATGTCGTGTGCTCGATTGAGGAGTCCAATGACCTCGATTTGTTGACAATAGATGAGCTACAAAGCAATTTTTTGGTTCATGAGCAGAGGTTGAATCGACACAATGTAGATATAAGAGAAGAACAAGCTTTGAAAGTTTCTCATAGGGACAGGTTTGAAGGAAGCAGCAGAGGAAGGGGATATGTAGCTCGAGGCCGAGGAAGGCAGCCTCTAAACAAACCTACCGTGGAGTGCTTCAAGTGTCATAAATTGGGACACTTTCAGTGGGAATGTCCCAATTGGGACAAGAAAGACAACTATGTCGAGATAGAAGGAGAAGATGAGATGCTTCTTATGGCGTATGTTGACACTAATGATTCAAAAAGAGAGGATGTTTGGTTCCTTGATTCAGGTTGTAGCAACCATATGTGCGACAACAAGAAGTGGTTTACTCACCTTGACGAGGATTACAGACACACAGTCAAGCTCGGCAATGACACAAGGATGCCAGTGATGGGGAAGGGAAATATCAAGATGAGGATTGATGGCTTAACTCAGGTGATTACTGAAGTTTATTGTCCCAGAGTTATGAAATAATTTACTGAGTATAGGTCAATTACAAGAGAAGAATCTGGCCATCCTTACACAAGATGGAGTGTGTAAAGTCTATCATTCAAGAAAGGGGCTGATCATGCAGACACCAATGACAGCAAACAGAATGTTCGTCCTTCTTGCTAATGTTGTCGTCATGGACTCTCAAACCTATCTTCAAGCAGACTCAGACAATCTCACACATCTTTGGCACTGCCGGTATGGTCACTTGAGCTATAAAAGTCTCCGAACACTGAGTTATGGGAAGATGGTGAAAGGGCTGCCCCAATTCAAAGCTTCCACAGAAGTTTGTCATGATTGCTTGGTAGGAAAGCAAAAGCGGGATTCTTTTCCTAAAAGGAGTTCATGGAGGGCATCACACAAGCTTCAGTTGGTACACTCAGATCTTTGCGGACCAATCACACCTACTTCAAACAGTGGCAAGAGGTATCTTCTCAGTTTTATTGATGATTACTCTAGAAAAATGTGGGTTTATTTTCTATCTGAGAAGTCGGAGACATTCAAAATGTTCAAGTGTTTCAAAAACTTGGTTGAGAAGGAATCTGGTTCCTTTATTTCTTGCTTGAGAACTGACAGGGGTGGAGAATTCACATCCAATGAGTTCAATGAGTATTGTCAGACAAACGGCATCAAGAGACAACTCACTGCTGCGTACACTCCTCAACAAAACGGAGTAGCTGAACGACGAAATCAAACAATCATGAACCTTGTCCGCAGCATATTGTCCGAGAAGAAAATCCCGAAGAATTTCTGGCCGGAAGGTGTTAATTGGATCACTCATGTTCTTAACAGAAGTCCAACTATAGTGGTGCAAAATGTCACTCCTGAAGAAGCATGGAGCGGAGTTAAACCTAGTGTAGATTACTTTAGAGTGTTCGGCTGTGTAGCTCATGTTCACATTCCTGATGTAAAGAGAAAAATACTGGATGACAAAAGCTGCAAATGTGTCTTACTTGGTGTGAGTGAGGAATCGAAGGCTTATAGATTGTACAATCCCACTTCAAAAAAAATCATTGTGAGTAGAGACGTAGTCTTTGAAGAACATGCTGCTTGGGATTGGGGGAAGAGATGTGTTGGAGAGTTCAAGCTTGAGGTACTGTATTGGGGGGATGACAAAGAAGGTGACAAAGAGCTCGGTCATGATGATGGTGATGGTTCAAGTGGCAGTGATGGTGTAGACAATGATGGTGTCAATGAAGAAGAAAACAACAGTGGCAGTGATGATTCAAGTGGTAGTGGTGGTTCAAATGTCCTTGATGTTCAGCCAAGAGAAGAAAGAAATAGAAGGAGGCCTGGATACTTGGAAGACTACACATCAAGAGAAGGTTTGAGTGGGGCAGAAGGTGATGAAGAAGGTGAAGAAGCTCATAACTTTGCTGTATTTTATGCAAATGAGGATCCAGTGAGCTTTGAGGAAGTGGTTGTGGATTCAAAATGGTGTGATGCAATGAGTTCTAAAATTCAAGCCATAGAGAGGAATGACACATGGAAGCTTACTGAACTACCAAAAGGAATGAAGGCAATTGGAGTTAAGTGGATATTCAAGTCAAAGTATAATGAATATGGGAAGGTAGACAAGTACAAAGCTCGCTTGGTTGCAAAGGGGTATGCGCAAAAATTTGGTGTGGATTACACTGAGGTTTATGCTCCTATTGCTAGGTGGGACACCATTAGAGTGATTATAGCATTGGTAGCACAGAAAGACTGGAGCGTTTATCAATTAGACGTAAAAAGTGCCTTTCTACATGGGGAGCTAAATGAAGATGTTTATGTTGATCAACCTCAAGGGTTTGTGAAGAAGGGAGAAGAAGCAAAGGTGTACAAGCTTAGAAAGGCCTTGTATGGGCTCAAACAAGCACCGAGGGCATGGTTCAGCAGAATTGAGACCTACTTCATCAAACAAGGTTTCGAAAGGTGTGAATCTGAGCATACCTTGTTCATCAAGACTGGTGAAAGAGGTGACAATTTAATAGTGAGTTTATATGTGGATGATTTGATTTTCACTGGGAATTGTGAGAGCATGATCACTGATTTTAAGAACTCCATGAAACAAGAGTTTGATATGACTGATCTTGGCAAGATGAGATACTTTCTTGGTGTAGAAGTGTTGCAGTGCTCAGAAGGTATATATATCAGTCAGAAGAAGTTTGCAAAGGAAGTATTGGAAAGGTTCGGTCTGGAACGGTGCAATGGAGTGAGCAATCCAATTGTTCCTGGAACTAAAATGTCGAAAGATGAGGAGGGGAGTAGAGTTGATGCCACTACATTCAAGCAAATGGTGTGAAGCTTGTTGTATCTCACTGTGACAAGACCCGATTTGATGTATGTGGTGTCACTTGCTAGTAGATACATGTCAAACCCAACTAAAATGCATTCTCAGGTTGTGAAGAGGACTCTTCGTTATGTGAAAGCAACATTGGACTTGGGTATCTTCTACAAAAAGAGGAGAAATGCAGAGTTGACAGCCTACACAGATAGTGACTATGCCGGTGATGTGAATGACAGGAAGAGTACGTCTGGATATGTGTTCTGTTTGAGTGGAGGAGCAGTAGCATGGGCATCAAAGAAGCAGCCAATCGTCACTCTGTCCACCACTGAAGCAGAGTACGTAGCTGCTGTGTCTTGTGCTACTCAAGGTATGTGGATGAAGAGGGTTTTAGCTAAACTTGGTCACTCTTCTCTGGGAAGTTGCATTACTATTTGATGTGATAATAGTTCAACAATCAAGCTTTCAAAGAATCCAGTTTTACATGGTCGAAGTAAGCATATTGATGTTTGTTTCCATTTCTTACGTGATCTTACCAAGGAAGGAAGGTAAAGCTGGTTCATTGTGATTCAAAAGATCAAGTAGCTGATGTTATGACCAAACCTCTTAAGCTGGACGTGTTTGAGGAGCTAAGAGAGCTGCCGGGTGTGTGTAAGGTTCCAACTTTAAACTGATTGCTTATGGCAGTTAGTTTAGGGGAGGATGTTTGAGTTTGGTTGTTCCCTAGTTTGTAGGGTATGTAGATAGACTTTTTCCTGCAATCATGTACCACACACTAGAGTAGTGCTTTACGTGGGTTGTTGGTTATTTTCAGTTACTTCTTGTAAGGCTATATATGCCTGTTATGATAATAATGATGATATTGAGGTATTCTCCCAATTTGCTTGAGTTGTTTTGATTTTGTGCCTAACAAGAAGAAGTTGGTCCTTGATGTGTGGAGTGGTCGTGGGTATCATGCATGGTTGTTTGAGGATTTGAAAGGTCAGTGATAAGGGTGTTGGTGGTGTTTGTAACTGTGTTGTGCATGGATTTTAGTGTGGGATTTTGTAGTGGAGGTATTGATGCTTGGAAAATGTGACATGGAGTTGTGTTGTGAGTTTAGAGAAGTAGTATGTGCTATATTGTGGAAAACTTTCAGAGGATGAAATGTGAGATTTGAGGACTTGTGTTGAGGATGGTGTAGGTGTGTGGCTGTTGGTGATGCATTTGGAGAGGATGTAAGTGAGTTTGGAGATGGTGGAAAATTTAAATTAATGTTAAGAGTTGGTGTAGTAAATGATATCTGGGATTGTGTGTTGTTTGGGGATTCCATGATCAAAGCTCTAAAGCAATAGTGAGCTTGGAAAATAAAGGTGGTGTTGGCAGTGTTTGGTGAGGATTCGTAGTGGTGGCGAGTATCTGTCTCTGAGTGTTGCAAAGATCTTTGAAGTAAATTAGCGGATCTATGTTCATTAGGGCTTTGCTCTCTGAAGGAATGGGGTATTGGTGTGGAAGAGGAATGATTACTCATATTAATGAACTGAGATAAGATGATTTGAAGAAATTTGCGGCAAGAAATGTGGTGGTAAGTATGTAACAGTGTTGTTGATAGTGAAAAGCAAGGTGGGGACAGCAAAAAAGGAGCGCACTTCACCGGAGACCTACAAAACAAGAACAAAACACAAGAGATAGTACCGAAAAGAAACTAGAACAATCCGTGGTTCAACGCGTTATTTTGTGTTGAAGGCATCTTGGGTAGGTGAAGAAGGTGGGATGACTAGAAGATGGAGGGGTAATGGGTAGATAAGATTAGGGAGTTGTGAAAGAAAGTAGAAAAAAGGTTCGAGTTTGGCAAAACAGAAACTCAGACAATACCCTGAGGGGATGTTATACATGTTTTCCGTTATTTTCAACTTTTTGTATTTTACCTTTTGCAAACAAAACGTAGTGGTGTAGTCTTAACCCAAAGATATGGTGGTTCTGTAATCTCGAAGCGCGTTATAAATGTTAAGGTCCACAGTTTCTGCAGACAACATTAAGAACTAACAAAATGGAAATCTTTGTTCAGAGAGGAAAACAATATAGTAGAACTCTAAAGATTTACTGGATTTGAATAAATTAAATCATTAAAATATAGGAATATTTGGAAGAAGAGTGTATACTTTGGGTTATATCTTACACAGTTACTTAACGGTAGAAGACAAAAATTGACCTCAAACCCGTTATAGTTGAAGTTGTTAGATTTTTGGTGGAAAATAAGCTTAACTGTGGTTTAACTAATGGTAAGGGCAAAATGGTCTGAAAATTATTTTTGACTGGTCATTAACATGGAGTTAACGGTTTCGTCAGAAGACTCAAATAGTTTTCAAAACGAGGGTCAAACTCTAATAGGTATAAATTAATGAGTGCCAAACTAAAAAAAACCCTAAAATATACAATAATAGAATTATAAAAAGTACATTGGATATATACACGCTGAGAGCGTTAAAAAAGTTTGAAGTTAAGCACTTTCACGCTCATGCACCCATTTGCGCATGCTTTGGTGACTAAGATCTGAATACCACAACTTCCAATTATTTTTTTTACAAACACAACAAAATACAATCTAAGTATTGATAATAACAAGGCATCACAAAATTAATCTTTCAGGTCAATTGTTGTTTCCTTTTTAATAATATAAGTATTTAACAAACCAACCCCCTATAAAAATTCCATAATTGAGCCACCTCTAGAGCTAGCAGTTCAAATACATTGACTGTGAAACCCCTCAAATGCTACATTTTATTGATAAAATACATTTTTGTATGGAAGGAAATTAAGGGTTATTTGCACTTTGGCCCCCATTAGTAATTTATAGGTAAGTTTGACAACCAAAATTTGGTATACTACTAGTGTAATTAGCAAAATGGATGGAACCATCCAATCGTGGTTGTTCACTGGTCAAAACCAATTTGAGGACAAATTACCTTATGTTTTTTTTTTTTTTTTGCACTTTGCCCCGACTAGTTTATAGGCATATCACTTTGGCATCCAAAATTTGTCGCATCAGAGACTTTGCTTGCTCTAGTCTTCAAAGAATAATGCGTTAAAAGAAAAGTGGAAGAAAATGCACAAGGAGGAGGTTGCGGTGTTTTTCAGAAAGACGGAACTGGTTAGGGAAACTGCAAATGAGGCAAGAGCTACACTTGATTCTCAATATGCTTAAAGCATCTGATTCATACAATAGTGATTTGTAGCTTTCTGTATTATCATTATGAGTAACATGGATATGATGTTGGTCCCGCAAAGCAATAAGATATTTAGTGGTTGTGGTATGATATTGCGGAGTTCTTAAAATAAATAAAAAATCTAACTCCCCAAAATTAACAAAAATAGTTTACTTGTGAATGTTGACTAATCAAGACAAATTTGAAGACAAAAATACACTCTGCCATCTCTATTGCCTTTCCTTATAAAGTAACTCCACAACTGCCCAAATCCATATCAGGAACCTTATTATAACTATCCCATCTCCATCTCTATGGGGGTTGAAGGTGGAAATGGGAGATGGTTTGATGGGAATGTGGCAACAGGTTATGGTGGCTGTTGGGTCGAGAGGGTGGTTGGCAGTGGTTTCTAGAATGAATAAGATAGAAGAATGACATTTTAGGGGTAGGGATAATGGCTGAAGGAAAATGTGAGGGTGGAGACAGGTGGTGGTTGAAGTATTTTGGGTGGGGATGGTGGTCTATGTCTAGTGGAGTTAGAGATGGAGAAATGATGGATAGGTTGGAGATGACAATAGTAATGGGTTGGGGAGAGTGGTTGTAGGTGGAGATGACGATGGGTGGAAATTGTCACGGGGATCGGGTGGGAATGGTGGTGGGAGGTTGTGGGGGAACTAATATGGGGTGGTGTTGTTGGTGAAGGTGATAAAAGGAGTTGAGGGTTGTGTTTTACAGAGAATAGAAAGGGGAAAGGAACATGAGAAAGATGTAGTTTTAGTTTAGAAGAAGATGATATTTTTTCATGTTTTAGTTTAAATTAAAATGAAATCAATAGTTCTCCTAAAGAAGTTTACAATCCAGGCTTTTAGATATTTAGGTAGTATATGGGGGCTCCTAGGTGCATTGCGCGCGCCATTAATATGAAGGCATTTTGATTCTTAAAAATTGATTGGCTAGTCAATGTCCACGACTGGACGATTTTCGTTAATTTGGGGGTTATACTTATATGAGGCTAAACATTGGGGGGCCAATATCACCTATAATCTAATGGGGGGCAAATGCATATAAGAGGGAAAATAAGGCAGATGGTGTATTTGTCTTCAAATAGGTCTTGACCGATCAATGTCCATGACCGAATGATTTTCGTCCATATTGTGAGTTAAGCTGATGTTAGGATAAATTTTGGAGGCCAAAGTGATATACGTATAAACAAATAGGGGCCAAAGTGCAAATAACTTGGAACTTAATAGAATTTTATACCAAAATGGTCATTTAGTAACATCATTAATTTTTTGTTGTAATATCACGAATCCACAGTTTGTAATCAAAGTGATATACCTATAAACTAATGGGGCCAAAGTGTAATTAACCTAGAAATTAATGAAATTCTACACCAAAATGGACATTTTGTAACTCTTGACTATGTTAAAATGTTTGTAACTTGGAGATATATTACAAATCAACAATTTAGTTTCTAAAAACTAAAATATGTAAAAAATTACACATTGTTGGATGAGATAACTAATGGAGGATTTGGATGTGAAATCCGAAAATACTTGGGAACCAGATTTTGCAACTGCGGTGACGTGGCATGATTTGCCAGGATGATTTATTTGTTGAGATACATGTAAATATCACAGTGGTTCCAGATCGTGGTTACAAATCTTGGTTGCAAAATCCAGAGTCCCTAGAAAAGTAATAGAAATGAGGGTCATGCAAACCCTTGAACAACTCAAACTCATCCGTCGTTCCTTTCGCAAAACCTAACAGACCACTAAAACTTTCAAAATCTCTATCGATCTTTCTACCTTATCAAGTTTAAGAGTCCTTTTGATCTACAACTTTTAAGGTCTATGAACTTTTCAATGTCTATGATTTTGATGAGCAACTAGGTGTTTGAAAAAAATGCTTGGCTTAGCCATGATCTCTACGGATTACACATTCTTGTTATTTATCAACTCTTGCTCAACACATTGTGAACCCTAGCTTAAGCAAATGATTCATTTTGACTAGAAGAATTTATTTAATTCAACCAGCTAATATAAACAAGTTGATATTGAATTATTACCTTTTTTATTTTTTTAATTCCATCAACGGGTTATGGTGTATACTTAAGCAAATGATCGTTTAATGAGTCACACGTCTAATTGCAATTGGTGTTAGTTTGCAAATTGTCTTAGAGGATGTTTGTTTTTGCTTCTGAATAGAGTTAGAAGTCTTAATAAGAAGTAGGACATCTTATTTAGAGTGTTTGTTTTTAGTTTTGATCAGAAGTTCAATTTCTGATTTGAGTAAGCAACAAGGAGGTGCTGATTACTTAGCATTGAGTGTTGACTCAAGAATTATTTCAGTAGCAACCTTACAAAAATTTGTAATGACAATTGTTACCCCCATCTTCTTAAAAACAAGTAGGACTAAATTTTTGATGGTACACCTTCATTCTCTTCACCAAGCATTGTCATTCTACTTACCTTCACAATAACTCTTCAACAGTAAAAAACTTATCTCGTTTCTCTCATTCATCTTTGTGTTTATTTCTCTGTATTTTTCAAGATTTTCTTCATCTCTCAAACTCTCTCTCATGTATATTTTCAAGTTTTCATTATGTATAATGTAGTTTTGAAGCTTTGACAAATTGATCACCATCGCATAATGTTGGGTTTCCAAACACCATCTCTTCATTCATGTATGCGTCTCCTCAGTGGGGCAAAATTGTCAAACAGTTCTCATTCAGTACCTAAAAATAAACAAATTTTAATTTTGCAGCTTCTAATCATCAATCCATTCAGAAACAAAACAAACAGTTCATTCAGAAGCTCGTTCAAAACTTTTAACTCCAATTAGAAGTTAGTGTCTAAGCACTTAAAACAATACGCCACCTTAGATTATAATGTGATCCTAGAAATATAGTTTTTCTCTAGATGATATAAATTAGGTCCACCCAAGCTACTTTTTTTTACTCGTATTTCTTATTGCACAAATAGTGGTAAGCTGATATATTTTCTTCAATCTTAAATTTTAATTGTGACATTGCATATGAATATATATCTTATTGACTATTATTCTATGTGGAGGCAAATTTCTTAAGATGAGATCTTAAAAAATTGCAACTTATTACTAGGAGTGGGTATCTTATCCCTCCCTCATCTCGATTTTTTGGGTTCTTTTAGGATTGGTCAAACCCATCCCGATCAGAGTGGAGATTATTATTTATTATAATTGGCTCAAATTTGGGTTGCAAATTTTTTTTAACGACTAGATGGATGTTATTCTTATATAAAGTATCACTATATAGATAGGTTATACTATATATATACTCATGTTTATTATCGCCGCGCTATGAAGAAAAATATTGATAGTTGTAATCCTTTTATGATTATATTTTTCACTTCGATCATCTGAAATTTTATAATCATCCCTATCGAAGTAAATTATATATGTATATATTTTCCCAATTTTCATTAATGTCAATTTAACTTCAAATGTCTCTTAAAACAAAATGTTTGCAATTTTATGGTTTGGAGGCTCATTTTGGAATTATGAAGGAATTCTTATGTATTGGATGGCTTAAATCAATAATATGAAATCAATGGCCTAGAATGGTTTAGAGTTGGAAATTTAATTATAAAAGCATCGCTATGCAAGTGTGAGTGCAATCGCCCATTGGGTATTTTCAACCCTTAGAGAAAGATTGTAGATGAACAATCTTCCGTCTCTCACAATATTCATATTTGCTCTTATCGATGCTTTTATTGAATCTTGAATACTTCCAATAAGGATTCGTTGATATTTGTATGGATCAATTTCTTTTGTGTAAGTTCACATACCATTTTTGTATATTTGCGTTGTTGTGTGTTTTTAGTTGGGTAGTATTCGTGTCAAAAGCTGTCAAATTGTTTCATAAATTAAACTAAGACTAAATAACACCACCACTTCTACTGATGGACACCACCAACCCCCTATTTTCTAAAGGACACCACCACCTGCTGAAGAACACCATTATTATAAAAAAACCCTAACCCTAACCCTTATTCTTTTCTCTCCCCTTCACCATCACCACCTTGCCACCGCCACCACCCCCCTCCTTCTTCTCCTACCATTCACCACCACCACCACCATCACCCTCCTCCTATTCTTCTTTTTTTTTTCTTCAATCACACCACCACCACGCCACCGCCACCTCTCTTCCTCTTCCTCCCCTTCACCACCACCACCACCACCACCACCACCACTCATTCTTCTCATTTTTCTTCTTCTTCAATCACACCACCACCACCATGCCACCGCTACTTCTTTTCATCCTCCTCCTCCCTCTTCACCACCACCACCTCGCCACTGCCACCTCTCATCCCACCTCCTCCTATCTTCTTCTTATTTACTTTTTTTGTTTTTTTTTGTTTTTTTTTTAATTTTTAATTTTTTTGCCCTGTTTTTTCTCCTTCGCCCTTGTGGCGGTTCCCGCTAGTGAGGAATCCACACTCGCTGGAACCTCCGCGAGGGAAAAAAAGGTTGTCCCTCATGGCGTTTCCTGCGAGTGGGGTGCACACACCCACAAAAATTTGGGCGAGTGTGGATTCCTCACTGGCAGGAACCGCCGCGAGGGATAACTTTTTTTTCCATCGCGGAGGTTCAGATGAATGTGGGTTCCCTACTTGCAGGAACCGCCGCGAGGGAAAAAGAAAAAAAAAACAGAGAATAAGAAGAATATGGGAGGAGGTGGGATGAGAGGTGGCGATTGCAAGGTGGTGGTGGTGAAGGGGAGGAGGACGAGGAAAGGTGGTGGTGGCATGGTGGTGATGTGATTGAAATAGAAGAAGAAGGAGGAGGAGGAAAGGTGGCAGTGGCGAGGTGGTGGTGGTGAAAGTGAGGAGGAGGAGAGATGGCGGTGGTGGATGATGGAGAAAAAAGGGAGAGAGGAAAATAGGTTAGGGTTAGGGTTTTTTTTGTTTATATAGTGGTGGCATCCTTCAGTAGATCCAAAAAAAGAGTGGGTGCTGGTGTCCATCAATAGAAGTGGTGGTGTTATTTAGCAGGGGTTTAGATTAAAACTAAGACTATTTTTTTATTTGTCGAGATACGTGTAAATATTTCCAAATCTTGACATATCACCTGGTTCCAAATGCGGTTGCAAAATCCGGAGGCCCTAGCAAAGTTGTACTTAATGAGGGGCACACAAACCCCTAAACATCTCAACTCATCCGCTAAGTGTTTGTGAAAGTTGATGTGCAACTAGGTGTTTGAATAAATGCTTGGCTTAACTATGATCTCTACGGATTCCACATTCTCGTTATTTATCAACTCTTGCTCAACTCACTGTGAACCCTAGCTTAAGATGATTCATTTAGATAAGAAGAATTTATTTAATTCAACCAGCTTAATAAACAAGTTGAAATTGAATTATTACCTTTTAAAAAAAAAAAAAAAATTTGATTCCATCAACGTGTTTTGGTGTATACTTGAGCAAATGATCGTTTAATGAGTCACACTTCTAATTACAAATGGTGTAGGTTTGCAAATTGTCTTAGTTTATAATGTCATCCTAGAAATATCATTTTTCTCTAGATGATATAATTTAGGTCCGCCCACACAACTTTTTTTTTTTACTCCTATTTCTTATTCAACAAATATGGTGGTAAGCTGAAATCAAAATTCCCTCTCATTCGTCAAGACATGTGTGTTTGGAGTTTCCCTATGAGCTGTTTGTTTCAATTTGAATCATTCAATTTCCAGAAATTCATTGGGCAACCATAGAGGTTATGTTTGATAATTATCTATTTTTGTAATTCTTGTATATAGCCTTAAGTTTTTACATAATGGTTCTTAAGTTTGTTATGGTCATATCCATATTGAAGATTTGTCCAGTAGTCTGGTTGGGTTACTAGCTATACCATTTAACAACTACCGGAAAGAAGATCATCATGACTGAAAAATTTCTATACCAGATATGAGGAAAAACAGGATCGCATTTTTGGCCATTGTTTGTGATGTTACCATTAGTTACTGATCAATTCACGGACCTTTAAGTATTCTGTACTTTTGCATCCTATGTATAGTTCACAGAGAAGCTATAAGAAATTCCGTTGTTTCATGCCCTATGTGTGATTTGAAAGGTCGGAAGATGCATACCTATCTTTTGATATGGCTGCTTTTGGTTATTATTGATGTTGAATTATTGATACTTGTTGTCGTTGATGATGGGAAGCTTATAACGGTGGAGGTGGAATACTCTTGGCGACCGGCTAAATGTCACCATTGTCAAGGCTTTGGGCATTCTTCATTGGGATGTCCCAAGCAAAAGAAACCCAATAGCAAGCCTGCAATGATATGGAAGGCAACCGGGAACAATATCGATCGAGCAAGGAAGCCGACTACTAGCACAACTGACTCAGCGAATGCAGGGGAGCTGCTTGAGACAGATGAGGGCTGGAACACACCATCCCGTAGACACACATTCAAGGATAACTCCAGGAATGACCATGCAGAAGTTACACAACATATAGATGCAACAGTGTGGCTGATCCTAGCAGTGCCGACAGTGAGACTGCTCCTAGCAGTGACGGGGTAGTGCCTATGGCTGATGAGTGCAATACTCAAGAACTCCCGAAGACACCTATAGATGGTGAGAAAATCGGGCACCGCAGTGTGACAAAACTCACCGAAGCAGCTCTGAATAAAGTGAGTATCCTTACTCTCCCTGAGATTGAACATGCGTTACGCGTTACTGATGATAAATGAATATGAAAAGGGAAACGAAGTTTCTTCTACAATGCAAGAAGCTATTGCAAGTCGTGGCATAGAAACAATGAAGATAGACTACAATTGGTTAAAAGATGCATGGGAAGAGGAAAAGAACCGCACATGCAATAGATCGAGACAGAAAAATTGTCAGGTTCCTGAAGAAGAGCATGAGCCAGGCCTCTCTAGTGATGATGATGTGTTTACAGAACCGGCTGCAAAGACGTTCTCTAACATCCACACCAAAGATTTTAGCCTTTGTCCCCGGAAATCCAATAGAACTAAGAAAGCAAACAAAAGATACAAAGGCTGAGTTTGTTTATAGTCTAGGTTTGTTTTGGTGAATTCTCTCTCTTGTGAGAGTTTGTTTCAGTATTTGCTTTTAATTTTGTTTCATTTATATAAAGGTTTAGGGGTCCTTAAAACTCAGCTCAATTTTCAAAAAAAAAAAAAAGAATTCACATTAATAGTCGGGCACTTCATAACAAGAGACGAATTTATCAGTCCTCATTCAGTCCCTCCTCTAAAAAGTGTTTGTAACTGTGGTTTAAAGAGAAAGAACAAAAAATGTAAAAAAAGCAAAACCAGGCCAGCAGACCGGACTGGCTAGACTTACTCTGTACTGGATATGTAGTGTCTTAAAGTCTTCTGTGAGTACCGCATTTGGATAGGACCCATCATTGTCCATTAAAATAATGTCATAATCTATTCTTTCTGTCACTACTAACTTAGCTGATGGGCTTGCAGGTACAGATGTTTGTTATGAGGTATTGCAACATCTTGCCATGGTCAAACATTCATTGATGCTTTGAAGGTATAACGTATCAAGTGCCAATCATTGATTTAACCTCTTATAAGCTTAAACTAACAACACTGAATCTCACTTATCTTTCTGCTATCTCCTTTCTTTGCTTAATGATTAGAATGATTTTATTTCATTTTTTTTAATGAATATCAGGATAGCATGAAGGATCTTACAGACACGACCATCTAAGAAGCGACTTGGGATCTGATGTGTCTCAATGTGAGTTTGTTTCTTCAAATGGTCTCTATAGGCTAGGTGAGAAGTATATGAAAAATGCTTGAACCTTGAAGAATGTACTTCTTGTACTGTGGTTAAAAATTTTCAATTAGTGTGATGTTTAACTAAGGGAAATTCTAAATGGCGAGGGAACCAGCGAGGGAACCAGTGAGGGAGGGGGGGAAGCCGTCCATCCCCCTCGAGATGCGTGAAAGCACATATCTCGAGTCACATTCATGCATCTCGAGGGGGTGCACGACTTCCCCCCTCCCTCGCTGGTTTCCACGCCCCTTCCCTCGCTGTTTAGACAAACCCGTTTAACTAATGCTTGAGAATCCTTTGTGGCAGGGCAGAGGAGGCGACCTTTCTGGATCCTATTGCCACCTAAAGAAAAAGCTTAGTAGTAATGCCCGTTTAACTTTTTGGACGTATTGTCAGATGGCATTAAGTTTGGATGACAGTTCCAAGCAGAGGACAGGATCCCAGGAATCATTACTTGATGCTATCTGTGCAGGAAATCTAGGAAGTTCGCCCCCAAGCTTCACAGCTTTATAAACCAGCTGTTCTGCTGAGGCTGAATTAGGTCAATTTGATCTTACTAGTTTTCTGTGCCTGTATTTTAAGTATTAGTTAGATACAGTTTACAAACTGCTGCTGTAATCCTATTACATATTGCAGTAACTTTGTGTGCGGATGCTGCAAGTCTAGAAGTACCTGAAGAAGTTAATCTCAAAGGCCAGATCATGGTACCAACCTTCCAAACTCAAATTTGCTGTTGTTGTTGAACTTTATGATATATAGTGTGCCAATATTGTGCTCTAGAACATCCACATGCATTAGGTACAGTGACGGAGCCAGGATTTTCATTGAATGGGGGCAGAGTGATGAGTCATATTTAACTAATGATAATATAATAATTAAGTACTTTAATATAATTTTTGTTAAATTTTGAACAATACAAAAATAACTATACAAAACACCAATTGTTAAACAAAACTTCATCTAATCCATGGGTGAGGAAAATTGATCTAACAATTTACTTTGTAGGTGCACAAAAGATAAATATATAGAGGACGGCGGTACGCTTGCCTTTCAAATATACATAACAAGGCGAGAACTCGGCATCGTGCAATTCTATTGATCTGGTCAATTCATTTGGTGTATAAAGTTAAGGGCCAAAAATACTAATGGATCATTTCTCCAAAGTAATCCTATGAATAAAATACTAAACTAGATCTTGATATACAAATTCATCTCGAGAAAATACTTTAAAAACATTATTCTTCTTCAAAGCAGAAAAAAGAGGTTGGGGCGTTGGTGGAAAAGGAAAATAAATCAAACAGAGAGAGAAGGAGAGGAAGAGAAGTGGAGGCAGAGCGGTTGTTGTTCTCGTAGTAAAATTTTTTTTTACCCATAACCCTCCCCACCTCATGCCGTCGGCCGAGTTCGAACTCGTGACGTGTGATTCCATACGTTATACCTCTACTAACTCAGCTAGTACACTTTTACTAGTAAACAAATAGAGGGTAAAGAAAAGAAGAAATGGAGGAACGAGGTTGCCAGCGTCACTGAGAATAGTGGAAGAGAAGAAGGGGTGGGGTGGGATGGCGTCGTCGATTGCAAGTTAGGCAAATCGAGTTTTTTTTTTCTAAAGTCAATGGGGGCAAGTGCCCCCACTTGACCCCAAGTAAATCCGTCCCTGATTAGGTACATGTAAAGCTACAGATGTTGGTAACTCTTACACGTTTATACGTCCAAAAAGTTAACCCTGTATAGGATGGGTAGAAAGTATATGCTGGATATGGAAACTAAAGAGAAACTACATTACTACTAAGCTTTTCTTTCCCAGATGTTTTTATTTCTGCGATATATGAGGGAAGTGAGAGAGAGAGTTGCAGAACATTTTCTAATTATGTTTTCCCCGTGTAATCCACATATATATATATATTGGTCTTGCTAGAGAGAATGTTGTAGTAGTTATATAGCTAACTATTATTTCAAAACCTGGGTTAGTAATCCAAAATACCATTGATTATTGGCAGCGACTACTCCACACCACCAAAAGAACTTTCTCACACCACCATTGAGTTATTTATTTTTTTTTCTTACTTACTCACACCACCAATAAATATGGATATCCTAACAGAGAAACCCAAATTCAAAATAAAATAAAAAACACAAAAATAGGGTAATTTTTGACCAATTTAAACCCTCAATAAACAGGCTAATTTGACCGGCCTAATTTGACAAAAATAGTGTCCCTGACTTTTGTCCAGATCGATTATTGTTGCGGATTTAACCGGCCTAAATAAACAGGCTAATTTGACCCACTTGTAATAACCGCAAGTGCACGGTGTCTTACTGGTAGACAACGGCAAGTACGGGTCGATCCCACAAGGAAGGTTGATTAAATTGAATTTAATAATTTAATTAAACCACAATTTGCAAAATATTTTTCAAGCTCCTAAAATTATATTCAATTTTTCTTATTATTCCAATTTCAAATAAATGACTCTAGCAATGTATAAACTCCTACCATTAATTGTCTTTTTAGGGCACAATTAATCACAAGTTTAATTATTCAATCAAAACATGCTTGATTTATAACATAATATTTTTCTAACAACCTAAGATGCATGACATATTAGGTGAAAGTAAAATATTATAAATCGCGAATCAATTAATATTAATCATGGAATAATAAAGTAAAATGAAATTAATTCTAGAGTTTGAGACTTAATTCACTGTGGTGTTACAGAGCATTCAGCAGGGTGCAAACAGGAATAGGTCCAGTGTGGCTCAGCAGATCACAATGGGTGCAAATAGTTCTGATATTTCTCAACCGAGGTGCTCTCAACAAGGTCCACTGGGTGCCAATAGCGTCAACTTGATTTAAGTCTCTGTGGTGGTGCGTGGTGCAACCGGTGACGGTGGTTGAAGATAAAGTGAAACAGGGTTGTCACGCCCCTGTTTCGGTGGAGTGAAGGAGAGAAAACAGAGATGGATAGGCTGTGGGTGGTGATTTTGCTTGGTTGGGATGGTGATGAGAATCACAAATTGTGAAGAAGAGGTTTTGGTATTTTGTATTTTTTTCTTTCCCTTCTCTTCTTCCCCTTTCTTATTCATTTCTATTGTATTTATAGAAAATTAAGAAAATGAACTTGGACAAGTTAAGGGGAGGGTTCAATGAGTGATTTAAGGTTTAAATCAAACTAGAATCTTGGATAATTAAGAGAATATGCTTTGGGTTTGATTGGGTTTGAGAAAATGAACTTCGACAAGTTAAGGGGATGGTTCAATGAGTGATTTAAGGCTTAAATCAAACTAGAATCTTGGATAATTAAGAGAATATGCTTTGGGTTTGATTGGGTTTGGGTTTACGGATTTGGTTTTGAGTTTAGGTTATAGGCTTAAGCTATTCTCACCTCCACTTCCTCTGAAGTCACCGTCTGTGATTTATTCATTGTAAATTTTTTTTGATTTCTTCGTTATTGCTCCGAATTCTACAAAAACACAAAAATTTAATAATTAATTTAAAATAAAATAAAACAATGATTAACAAAAATATAATATGAGGTAAAAAAATGTTATAATTATGTGATTATCAAATACCCCAAAACCTATATTTTGCTAGTCCTCGAGCAAAACAAAGAAGAAAACCGAAAAGAAAATCTTAACTCACTTTCGCAGGCATCGTCGATTGCACTTACCTTTGAAAACGTGCAGCAAGGCTTTGAACCCCTAGATTACCTCTAGGGGACGAGTTATAGTCTCGTGAGGGTTTCCAGAAAATGTTACCCACAAACATTACTGACTCAACAAAACTTGGTCAAACAGTGTTTATTTTAAAACTTCAAGATATGCAAGAAACCAACAGTATCATTTTCGTGTATCAACAAATCTCCAAATAATTTAATATTCTCCAAAAGTTAGAAAAATTTCATAATCATTCTCAACTCAATGTGTGTGTGAAAAGCACTATCAACATAACTTTTCATTTAAAAGTAAAATAATGACTAAATCTCCTGTAGAAAGTTTGTTTTGACTTCAAACCTCTCATGTCACTCACAATAAAGCACTCAGAGATTTGGTATTTCACTTAGTTTATATGTGAGGAAAGAGTAAATAATGGAAAACAATCATCTCACATATAGTATTATAAAGAACGGACTTTTCAAGAATGGAATGAACATGATCTCATGGACAGGAATATCAATTACTTTTGGGAATGTTGAATCAAACACCATAGGTCTTGGTTATTAAATCTCCACATCTACGGAACCAACCTTTACCTAAGATCAACTAGGACTTTGTTGGGTTGTAACGGGGCTTGGGTAATGGTTAATAAGGAATGTCAAAGGATTCTAACAAAAATTTCTAGGAATGTATACACCCATTCAACGAACAATTAGGGCTGTCAAGAATAAACCAATGTTGCGCACCATTAATTTTTTCTTTATTCTCACATCTTTATCCTCATTGAAGAATCATTTTTTTTTTCACATAGAAGATTTATGAAATATCTCATATTTTGCTCTTTAATGCCCTTTTTACACCAAGTATATCCATCCATACACATTTCCATAAAAGTTGGGTAAAGGTTAATGGGTTAACAAATAAAAGTTATTCTAAGGTTCAAAAGGCTACAAAAAGGTTAATGTTATGGGTAAGTTAAAAGGCTAGTTAATGGTCTAAAGAAAAGGAAAAAAAATGCCTTAGATCATTTCCTAAGTTCGGGTCAGTATTATGACATCTCAATTGAATAAGCCAAGAAGTTCTAGTGTAATAATTCAATTTTGATATCATTCCCAAAGCAATTGATCAGAAAAAAATGAGAATAATGAGATCATCAACGAGATAATACGGACTCAAGAAAAATCAGAGTTTATGTATAACCCTCGGAAAAATAGAAATGTTCAAAACTTTCAGGGTTAAGTCTCCACTATTATTCTAAGATTTTCTAGTATATATTTCACTCATCAACTTCAAGTTATGCTAACATGGCTCATGGTGCAAAGATAATCGAGTTGAAAAATCTTATGAACTAGATCTAACTTAAGGATCATACTAAACTTTCAGTCTTTATCAATATACCAATATGTCAAGTTGGCTTGCATTTTCTTGAGCATAAAACATTTAAAATCCATTTTCATAATCGCAAAAGACCAAGTTTTCTTGACAGAAAAGCACAATTTTTTTTTTAATAATAAGAAAAGAAAACACTACGAAAAATTCACCGACTCATGAACCCTACCCCCAAACCTAATCCAAACATTGTCCTCAATGTTTAACAAAATAATTCTGACAAATGAATGAAATAAGTACATGAGAGGAGGTTAGAACAATATTATCGCGGTGAAGATTTTACCAATTGCCACAAGTAATCCACCGATGAGAGCTCAGAGACAAAAAAATTGTGGATTAGTTAATAGAAATAGATAAAATACACACTCAACATGCACTCTTACAACAAAAGGTGGGCTGCCTCCCAGTAGCGCTTGGTTTAACGTCATCAGCTCGACAAAACCCAAAAGTTCCTCAATTATGATACATAGGGTCCTCGAATAGAATCACATCAACCTCGACTTCTAATCGAGGTAACTCTAAGAATGGCTTAAGTCGTTGACCATTTACCTTAAATACATGGCCATCCTTAGGGTTAACGATTTCCCCAGCTCCATGTGGAAACACTGCTTTCACAATATAAGGTCCAGACCACCGAGATCTCAACTTTCCAGGAAAAAGTCGTAACCGAGAGTTGAACAACAAAACTTTTTTAGACGGTTCAAAGGACTTACGAAGAATGAATTTATCATGAAATATCTTCGTTCGTTCTTTGTAGATTTTGGCATTGTGGTACGCATCATTTCGGATCTCTTCCAACTCATTAAGTTGAAGCTTACGATGCGATCCAGCCTTGACCATATCAAAATTGAACGTCTTGATGGCCCAATATGCACGATGTTCCAATTCCACAGGCAAATGACATGCTTTTCCAAAAACAAGCCTATATGGAGACATTCCAATCGGGGTCTTAAATGTTGTTCTATATGCTCAAAGAGCATCACTCAGACGTTGAGACCAGTCTTTACGATCTAGTTTGACTGTCTTCTCTAGAATGTTTTTAATCTCCCGATTGGAAATCTCAACTTGCCCACTTGTTTGTGGATGATAGGGGGTGCCAACTTTATGAGTGATGGAGTATTTTTTTTTACTAATAGCTCGAACGGTCTATTGCAAAACTGAGAACCACCGTCACTTATAATGGCACGCAAAATACTAAAACGAGAAAAAAATGTTATCTTTCAAGAATCTTACCACAATCCTATGGTCATTCGTTTTACATGGTATCGCTTCTACCCATTTGGACACATAATCCACAGCAACAAGGATGAAAAGATTGCCAAACGAAGGCGGGAATGGTTCCATGAAATCAATACCCCAAACATCAAAAATTTCAACCACGAGAATATTAGTAAGGGGCATCATGTTGCGCCGAGAAATGGAACCCATTCGTTGGCATCGATCACAAGTGGTGCAAAAGGCATGAGTATCTCGAAAAAGGGTTGGCCAATAAAAACCACTCTGCAAAACTTTTGCAGCTGTCTTTCTAAAGCTAAAATGACCACCACAAGCTTGCTCATGACAAAATGAGATGATGCTGTGAAATTCATTCTCAGGAACACATCTCCTGATAACCTGATCAGGACAATACTTGAACAAGTATGGATCATCCCAGAAGAAATGTCTAACCTCAGCAAGAAATTTGGATCTATCTTGTTTGGACCACTTAAAAGGAATTTGACCTGTAACAAGATAGTTCACGATATCTGCATACCAAGGTAATTGGGAGAGAGCAAATAATTGCTCATCAGGAAATGACTCAATCAATGGTAAATATTCGCTAGATGACTCTACCAGAAGTCTAGATAAATGGTCAGCTACAACGTTTTCTTTAATTTTCTTATCCCGAATTTCAATATCAAACTCTTGTAGCAATAGGACCCATCGAATTAAGCGAGGTTTAGCATCTTTTTTAGAGAAAAGATACTTTAACGCCGCATGATCAGTAAAAATAATTACTTTGGATCCTATAAGGTAAGACCGAAATTTGTCTAGAGCAAAGACTACAGCTAATAACAATTTATCAGTGGTGGAGTAATTAAGCTATGCGTCTTGTAGAGTTCTACTAGCGTAATAAATGACATGTGGCTTTTTGTCCAATCGTTGTCCTAGGACAGCTTCGAGTGCAAAGTCAGAAGCATCACACATAAGTTCAAAGGGAAAGTTCCAATTAGGAGATTGGATGATTGGACCTGAAGTCAATAATTGTTTAAGCTTCTCAAAAGCTTTCAAACAATCTTCATCAAAAACAAAAACCACGTCTTTAGCAAGTAAATTGCATAAAGGACGAGCGATTTTGCTAAAGTCTTTGATGAATCTCGGATAAAATCCAGCATGGCCTAGAAAAGATCTAATTTCCTTAACCGTCTTTGGAGAAGACTCAAAATTAAATCAATTTTGGCTTTGTCGACTTCAATTCCCTTGTGTGAAATTACATGTCCAAGAACAATGCCATGTAGTACCATAAAATGACATTTCTCCCAATTTAAGACAAGATTTTTCTCCACACATCTATGTAACACTACAGTTAAATGATGTAGACATTCATCAAATGAATCACCAAATACTGAGAAATCATCCATAAACACCTCGAGGAACCTCTCAACCATATCGGAAAAAACACTAAGCATGCATCGCTGAAAAGTAGCGGGTGTGTTACACAATCCAAAGGGCATTCTCCAATATGCGAAAGTACCAAAGGGACAAGTGAATGTGGTCTTCTCTTGATCCTCGGGTGCAATGGGGATTTGGTTATAACCGGAATACCCATCAAGAAAACAATAGTAATCATGTCCGGCTAACCTTTCAAGCATCTGATCAATGAAAGGAAGAGGAAAGTGATCATTCCTTGTGACCAAGTTCAACTTACGGTAATCAATACATACTCGCCACCCCGTGGTCATGCGGGTTGGTACTAATTCATTCTTGTCATTCTTGATTACCGTTACCCCTGACTTCTTTGGGACAACTTGAACAGGACTGGCCCAAGGACTATCCGAAATTGGGTAAATTATACCCACATCCAACAATTTGAGCACTTCGGCTCGGACAACTTCCTTTAGATTAGGATTAAGTCTACGTTGCATTTCACGCGATACTTTGGCATTATCTTCGATATGAATGCGATGCATGCAAACGATTGGACTTATTCCTTTAATATCCGCGATAGTCCACCCAAGTGCTGTTTTATGTTCTTTTAAAACATCTAACAATTTTCCTTCCTGTTCTTCAGTCAATGCAGATAAAATAATAACAGGTAAGGTATTGTCAACACCTAAAAATGCATACTTGAGGTTGTCAGGTAATACTTTTAGGTCGAGCTTGGGTGGTTTTTCAACAGAAGGGACTTGTTTTGACTCACTGAGTGGAAGAGGTTCCACCCTAGGCTTCCATTTATAACTGGTTTTCATTATAGGGGTAGAGTCAAGCAAAGCATTGACTTCCCTGATGGAATCATTAATATCGAAGTCTAAATTAAAATGAGTCAAACAAGCCTCTAAAGGATCATTAAACTGAGGAAATGAATGTTTCGCCAAACTCTCAATCATGTTAACCTCAAAGGAATCCTCAGACTCGGGAGGTTGTTGACTTACATTGAATACGTTGAGTTAGACGGTCATGTTATCAAATGATAATTTCATGATTCCATTTTGGCAGTTAATGATAGCATTGGATGTGGCAAAAAATGGACGACCCAAAATAACTGGAATGTGACTAGAGGGATTGTGAACAAGTTGTGTGTCAAGGACTATGAAGTCCACAGGGAAATAAAATTTGTCAATCTTAATGATCACATCCTCTATCACACCGCGGGGGATTCGGACAGATCTGTCTGCCAATTCCAGTGTCACTTGAGTTGGTTTCAACTCACCAAGACCCAATTGCACATATATTGAATATGTCAATAGATTAACACTTGCCCCTAAATCTAACAGTGTCTTCCCAATCATATGATCACCAATCACACATGAATTAGTCGGGCAACCAGGATCTCTGTACTTAGGTGGGGTTTTGTGTTGAAGGATGGAGCTGACTTGCTCAGTTAGGAAGGCTCTTTTGTGCACATTCAATTTTCGCTTTTGTGTACACAAATTCTTCAAAAACTTGGCATAAGAGGGAACTTTTTTTTTTAAAGGCAAGCGTGGGGTATATATGGGCTCCCCAGACCACAGAAAAGGAATAAAAAGTACATTACATTCTCATATATTTCCTACCACTAGCATCATCAAATAATATTTTTTTCATGTCCTCCGCAAACGAGCTAGGCGTGACCTCTATGAAGGCAGCGCTCGGCATCATGCTGGCCAGCTTGTCCGCTGCCCTATTCGTCTCTCGCATAACATGCATGATCTTGCATTCTTCGAATGCCTTCAGCTGCTCTTTGATTCGTCTCACGGTATGCATGGCCTCCCAAGGAGGTGCCTTGGCTGTTTTGGTGAAATGAACTGCATTTGCTGAGTCAAGACAGAGATTAAGCTTCATGTAGTGGGTCTGAGCAGCCAATTTCAGTCCCATTTCGACCCCTTGTAGCTCATGCAGAATTACAGATTGGTTCCTTTGCGCCCCCGAGGCTGCTGCAAGCACCTTGCCTGTATGGTCTCTAACCAATGCTCCATAACCTCCTCTTTGAGTTGTCAATGACCCATCCGTATTGACTGTAATCCATCCTGGATCAGGCTTGTACCAGGTATGATAGGTGCTGATTTTGTGCTTGTAATTGATGTCCACATTCCATTTGTTAAAGAAATTTCTTGCTCAAGGCGTATCCTGGATCTCTGGGTTTAGGACAATAACTCTGAGTCTAACGTCTCCAACAATTCTGGATGTTAATGTCAAGGCATCAACCTGCTTTTTTTCGAACAACCTTCTGTTTCTTTCCAACCAGAGGTGGTATATAGATGCATTAAGGACCAGTTTGTTGACGATAGATCTTGGATCAGATCCTGCAAATCTCTGTCTGCACCACCTAATTTCTTCTTCCCAGCTGAGAGGTTGATTTCTATACCCCATAAATTGTAACATGTACGACCATACCTGTCTAGAGTATAAGCATCTGAAGAACAGGTGTTCTTCATTCTCTGTTTCTATATGGCACAGGCAACATAGGGAGGATGGGAGCATCTTCCATTTCTTTAACTTGTCCTGGGTTTTCAAGCTTTTGTTCATTGCTAGCCAGCCTATAAAGCTATGTCTAGGAATACGCCCTTTGAACCAAACAAGATTAGTCCAGGGGACGATTGTGGACTTGTTGCGAATGGAGTGATAAGCACTTTTACTTGAAAACTCCCCCTCTGTGCCTCCTTTCCAGACTACCTCATCCTTGAATTCACAATCAAAATCCACTGCATTTAGGTCTGCAAATATATCTGCAATATGGGTTTTGTCATTATTCCTTACAAACCATTGTATTTCTTTGATCAATGCACTAACCTGTGCTTTCTTGTTTAGGCTGGAGTTATAAGTTAACTGGGGAGGGAACTGTTCCATCAAGATACCCTTGGGATGCCATGGGTCCTTCCACAATGCTGTATCTCTTCCATTTCCTATTGCATAGGTTATCAGATTGCTTGCCTTCTTCCTACATTTGAGAATACTTCTCCAACACCATGAGGAGTCTTGAGGGATGTCCATGATCCAGAAGTCCTTGCCCCTGATTAGATACTTCTTTGTCCATTGAACCCATAGATTGTTCTTATTTGAGACAATATTCCATATGTGACGCGTCATGGCTGCCATGTTTGATGTTTCTATGCACCTCACTCCCAAACCTCCTTCTTTCACTACACCAAAAATGGCCATTAGCAACGGTTTTAAACCGTGGGGGTAACCCATTGGCACGACTTAAAACCGTGGGCTGTAGGGGCGTCGCTAAATCCTCAGTAACGGCTAAAAATCGTGGCAAAATATATGTTAGCCACGGTTTTAAACCGTGGCCAGGAATAGCAAACCGTTGCAAATGTTTTAGCCACGGCTCTGAGCCGTTGCAATAGTTAGCCACGGTTTTAAGCCGTGGCAATTTTTTTTTTTATTTTTTTTATTTTTATTTTTTTGCTATCAAATGACTTTTTATTACATCTTATAAGTTTTATTTCTAGAAAATAAAAATTTAAATGTGCCAAACATAAACGAATAGAGGCAAAGTAATGTAATTAATAAAATTATACAATTACATCAAATGTGCCAAACTTTGTTTCATGCTGTGCACGTTTTGTCATTTGTCAGTTGACCAGATTATACAATTACATCAAATGGTCAAAGAATATGCAATACATTTATTCTCATGGACTTGCCCGAAGAGAGCTTGAAAGCACCCATGCATCAATTGCTTTTCATCCTTCAAAGCTAATTCAGTTGCTAGTTTTGCCTGTTAACATGCATCAAGTAAACCCAAATTAGACAGCATTTAGATCCAAACACATAGTTACATGTTAAAGGGAAGCTATTTATGTTCACTGGGACCAATCAGTGTTGAATACAGCTACATTATAGTGATGTCTTCCAGTCGTGATTCTTGAAAGATTAACCAAAACTATACAACAAGAAACCTTTTAGCAAAGTAGAGTTGGTTCAAGCCCATAGGTCTGGTTTCCGTGCCCACAACACTGATTTCGTGACAGTGTTTTCCGATTATACATGGCATGACATTGTTTTCAAATTATACCTGGCATTAGTAGTAAGTTGTTCTGGCTATCTAGATAGTCATAAACCAATTTGTGTCATTACCTGCTACAGTGCCGAAAAACTAAAAGCAGGTATTGCAGCTAACCATCTTTTTTTTAAAATATGTAAAAGATCAGAAAAGTAGAACATTACCTGTTCAAGAAGCTCTGAGTAGTCTTTAGGAAACTGCACGTCAAACCCCACTGAATTGCTATCATCTCTTGAAACTGAGTGAGTACTACAAATACGGCTTCTAGACAGTTTTTGCGTCGATAATCTTGTGCTACTCAAATTTCTGTTGCTCTATACATGAAAGTTTGACTAAATGAGATCTAACAAATTAGGCAATCAGATCAGACTTTCACATGATCTTTCAAAATAGAACTCTAAATTACATATCTTCGCAATTTTACCTAGGAATTGAAACTGTGTATTATTTACCGTATTAATCTGCAAGCGACACTGCCTATTGAAGTTGCAACATTCACTTCTGATGTAAGAATTCAGATTATTTTCCCATAACATCTAATGTTTTATTTTATTTTTACAAGATCACAGTTTTACAATAGACTAGAATACCACTAAGTAGTTTGTTTCTAGAGGTAACCCAATGCCAATCAATATAGAGGTAACCCAATGCCAATCAAGATCACCATTTTAATACTTCAACAAAAGTGTTCAAACAAAAGTGTTGTGTCAATCAGAAGTGACCATTGAAAACAAAATCTTCAAATGATTAAAATCATATCCAAGATGATGAGATCAAATTGTGGATATTGAAGAAGTATACAATAAGAGAAGAGAACAAACTGACCATTTGAGAATTTGATGATGACTGAGCACTAGCAGTATTGTACAATGCGGAATTAGCTCCAGCAAACTGATTAAGATGATTCCTTAGCTGACTCCCTTGAGTGAGTTGATTGACTTGACTCTGCTGAAGTGTATGCTGAAACTGCCCAGACGGCAGTTGCCTACTCTGAAATTGCTGATGAGCTAATGGTTGCGAATACTGCATTTGATGTTGTACCTAGATAGAAAAAAAATGAATGAGTTCCAGATGAAGCACCTTACTCGTTTTAATGCAAACAAATTCCCTTATCCAGATTCCATAATGGGGTTGACGTGGTGGTGAAAAAGAAGTGAAGATGCAATCTAAATGGAAAAGGTCGAAAGTGCTTAAAAGAATTAACAACTACTATTGAGCGCTGAGTTACCGCTTGAAATTTCTGAGCCTGGGATTGCAACTCATGTAGCTGTGGTTGCTGACCCTGCCACAATAAATAAGAGAACTTAATAATTGCAAATAAAGTTCAAAGCATTACTTTCAAGAATGTGGCACATGCACATAAGTGTGTTAACAAGTCCTTAAAGGAAAAGAACGGGGTGGCGATCAACTACTGCGAATATGAAAGATGTTTTAACCAGATGAATGACTTCAATAAATAGTTTTATGTTGGTGCACCGTGTCAATTGAGATGCTGGCGATAAATCCATGTCAACAAAATAAGATCATACTTTGGAGGGGAGAGAGGAGTCACAAAATTCGATATCTTTCAAAGTCTCTCACCAATATCACTAAGCAATCGCCACATTATGAATCACTACTACAAATATTAGCTTAGGTAACGCCACTTAGATAGCGTTTTTTTAAAGAGCTATCCAAGTGGGCACTAGGATAGCGCTTATTTATCTTTAAAAAAAAAAAAAACGCTACAATAGCGCTTTTAATTTTTTTTTTCAGTTAAGCGCTATCTTAGTTATGTCTTAGATAGCGCTTTAAAAAGCGCTATGAGAAAAAACGTTACCAAAGCTACCATAGCGCTTTTAAAGTGCTTGCATAGCGCTTCTGAAGCGCTATGCTACTTACATTTAGGATAGCGCTTCCGAAGCGCTATCCTATATATCACTACTAAAGCGCTTATATAGCGCTATCTTAGTCTAGCAATTAAATCTCATTTTTTCAGATCTTGATACGATCGGACGATTAAGATCACAAGCCCTAATATAAAACCTAAATCTCGTTTTTTTTGGTTTTGCTATTGGCTTAGTTTTTCAAACACACAGAGAGGGAGGAGGCGAGGAGGCAAGGAACCGAGGCGAGGAGGCGAGTAACCAGAGGAGGCGAGGCGAGGAGAGGAGAGGAGGAGGGGAACCAGAGGAGGCGAGGAGGCGAGGCGAGGAGGAGGGGAACCAGAGGAGGCGAGGAACCAGAGGAGGCGAGGAACCGAGGAGTCGGAAGCTCAGGACCAGGTTCATCTCTCACGCTCGACTCTCACTCAGTCACTGTTGGTGTTTTGTGGTTTGTGTTTTGGGGGTCTGATTGAACATTTGGGTTTTTTCAAGATTTAGTTTTGATTAGTAGATTGTGGGGTTTAACCCCCTTTTGATCCATTTGTGAGTGTGGGGTTTTGATTTTGGTGAAGAAGATGACAGTGGGGGTTGGGATTGATGTGTCTGATGATGGGAATTTGGTGGTTTTGGACAATTGTATATTGTCTGGTGTTCATGAAAATATTGATCTAACTCCAGCTGGTTGGGATTCATGAGAATTTTTTTTATCATATCTTCGCCACACTGTAAGTTCCTATGTCAATGCTTCTTCAATGTAGTTAGCGTTTCTTGGATTCTCGTGACGTTTTCTTGATTTCTGGAGTGAATTTGGTGGAGTTTTTGCGTAATTCAGTGATTTCAGTGTGTCCATCTTCTTGTTTGAACGAGTTACCGCTTCTTTCACGTTTTCTTGATTTTTGTGCTCATTGACTTCAGTTCAAGTGAGATGATCTGAACGAAAATGATTGGAAAAGTTAGGATTTGTGTCGTTTCAGTGATCACAGGTTGAGATTTGAGTGAAGTTCGAATCGTGGACACGATTGAACTCGATGTAGACTTGGTACTTCAGGTTGCTTGTTGCTTGAAATCTTGATGTCAATTCCGTTGATTTCAGTTTGCATTATCGACTTTGAATTGCTGGCGCGTTTGATTGTTTTAGGTGAACAGAGATCTAGAAATTAGTGTGTGAATGAGATCAATTTGATTGTAGTTTGCTCAGATGAGATCAAATTCGAGCTGCATACACTCTGTTTGATTGTAGTCCATTAGACTAATAAACTAGGTTTAATGCTTCCATATGTTGAATTCAGTTTATATGACCATCCAGTATGAAATGCCAGTGGACATAACTCTGGAAATTTACGCTTTTACTTATCTAATTTTGCTCAGATGAGATTATAAGTGATATCCCGAAATGTGTTTGTTTCTTATATAATTTGCATGGTGTTTCATTGTTAAATTTTTTTTTGTCGTTTTGGTTGTTGAAGTTTTAGAGTGTTGGACGGAAGCGACGTTAATTTTCATTTGATCATTTGGTTCTCAATGATTGAGTGCTGGATGAAGCTTCATTAATTTTAGTGATCATGATTTGAATTTGCTTCCACTTTTCATATTTTATTTCTGAGTGATTAAACTCAGCTTCTACATGTCGTCTTTAAACTGCAGGTCATGATAATTGAATTTAGCAGCACTTGCCAATTCTGATAGCTAAGAACATCCAGATTAGATCTCATTAGAAGAAGAACCATGACAATGGTGCTCTTGGACGTCCAACCCAAAGAACTCAAGTTTACATGTAAGTAAATTATACGTGATTGGTAGAGTAGATCAAACACTTTATATCAGTAAATTTCATCACATCATCAGAGAATTCGGTCAATTTGATGCATTACTGCAGCATATTGAGTTTAAATTAAAATGCAGAGCTCCTGTGGATGAAATATTTGTCCAAGCAGTTCTAGTATGAACAAGACAAGTTTTATTGATGTCAAATTTTCTATGCTGAACTATATGGATTGTGTTGTCTGACTCAAATTAAGTTTTTTGTATTTTCCAAAACTGCTTTTCTTTACATTGGCATTAATATGACCACAACTTCTTGCTTGATCTTTTATTAGAGAAAATATGGTCTGTGTCACCTAGGTGAACTTGGAGCGGATATGATCATCACTTTTATGGTTTATGAGTTGACATCTGATTGCATCAACATATTAAGAGTGCATAATTATGTTTATAAACTAGTGGTATTTGTAGATTTGAAAAATAAAAGGTGAAGAACATTTTGGTAGTTGTTGTGTACCAATGTTGCACTTCACCATCTGCTGAAGAGAGATAATTTCTTGTGTCCATTTGAAATATGTCTTGAAACAGTTTTTCCTTGCATATAGTCGATAGCGCAGAAAAGTTAAACAAAGGTCCATATTGATTGGAAAACATACCAGGACTTGTTCCAATGACTGTTTTATGGTATATTTATTCTCCAAATCGAAACACCAATCCTCTCTAGTCTCTATGTGCCTGTTGGTATATGGCACTGTGTTGTCTAGATAATTGCAAGTAGCCTCTTTTTCTATCTTTTTTCCCCTGATATTTTGTGCGCATCAATATTGCAAGAGCTGTTATATATATAAATGTAATCATTGAATATCTAATGTATTTCCAGTTGAACCAAAGAAGAAAAGTATGAGCTCGCTTCATCTTGTAAACAACTCTGATCAGTATGTTGCTTTCAAGGTAAAAATCATATTTTGTGCTATATGATGTTGATATCATTTCAGCTTAAAATTTTCATATTTCCTCAGTTTTACGTCTTAATATTCTCAAGGTTCAGTAATTTTGAAATATGTTTTTTTATCTTTGTCGGGGAATCTTCTCTCAACTACATTGGCAAACTGTTAAATTTCACCAGTTACCTACCTGGTCTACCCCATTCCCATACAAAACAGGGCAAAACTTTTCCTACAATATGCATGCATTAAACTAGTTTACTGCCTATACACTAAGACTTTGAGGTATCAGTAATCTTTTTTATCAGAAAGATCGACTGTTAACAGTTATTTCATAACTTCATATTGCAGGTCAAAACTACATCTCCAAAGAGATATTCTGTACGACCAAACATGAGCATCATTCTTCCAAAGTTTACATGTGACATAACAGGTAAATGGCCTACCATCCTAGAATTTTTTTTATCATATCTATGCCCATGAGATTTGTAATAAGAGCATCAGATGATTTCTGGCCAAAAGATCCAGCATCTCATACGATTCATATTGCATCTGTTGCTTACAACACTGTCTTCCTTGGGGAGTTTATGCAGCCAGATTGGGACATGTTTCATGTGAGCTAAACCATAACTTTCTTGATTGTTTGTCTTAACTTTGTTTTATTTTCGATCTAAGAACACCATTTTAACGAATTGTGTTTTACACCAGAGCCTTCATCCAATGGCTGAATACCATGGAGCAGCTCGCGCAATTGGAGGCTGTGCTATTTATGTCAGGTATCATGATCTTCTAAAGTTTCTATGTTCTGTGCCAATGGACAACTCAATATGTGTCGATTCTTATCTTTGGTATTGTTTCTTGCAGAGACAAGCCTGGGCACCATGACTTCAACTTATTGAAGAAGCTGGTACTTCCTGATGGATCCATATTGAGGGCCAAACTTCCAGGAAGACCTACAAGGGATTGTAGAATAATTAATTAGGTTAGACATGTGGGTAGTTCTGAGAGAGAATGATCTAGCCATGATTTATGAAGCAGGCTTGGAAAGCTTCACTTAGTTTACATTGTAGAACTTCTTGGGACATTCATTCAATTCTGTGTAATCTTTTCAAAATTAAATAGCGTAATATTTTTTTAATTTACATTGTATAACTTCTTAGTTTATATTGTAGAACTTCTTGGGACATTCATCCGGAAAAGCGCTATGGTAGTTAATAAAAAAAATTCACCGAAATTAAATAGCGCTATTGAAGCTAATTAAAAAAAAATCAACAAAATTAAATAGCGCTCATCAAAGCGCTATTCTAGCTAATTTAAAAAAAAAACTAGCGCTTACATAGCGCTTTCTAAGGCGCTATTGAAGTTATAATTAAAAAAAAAATCAACGCTTAGATAGCGCTTAATAAAGCGCTATCTAACTAAGCGCTATTCAAGTACGCGCCTTGCATAGCGCTTTTTTGAGCGCTATCTAAGCTACCATAGCGGTAGCTTAGATAGCGCTAAAAAGCGCTATCTAAGCCTATTTTTAAGCGCTATGCAAGCCTATATTTGTAGTAGTGAATAGCAACGATTTCAAAGTAATATTACTTGTGTGGAGGCTCTTATACTTTACTAACAGAATAAAATAAACTCATCATTAGCAATATAGTTTTTAGAATTGATTCAAAATAAATTACAAGAACAAGGAAAGAACAATGTGCCACTAATTTCGTAACATATTCTTCATAAAGAAAACATACAACTGACACGACACGTGCATACACACAAGTATCATAGACATAAAATGACAGTATACATGTTTTTTGTAGCAGAAAAAAGGAAAACAATAGGCACTTTCAAAAGAACAAACATGCACGGAACAATAGACCAAAAGAAAATTCAATCAATTTACTAACATTACAAAATCAGAATGTTGAATTCAGCGAAAACCAGAAAAATGTTTAAGTCGCATGGTTTCACCAAACCAAGGCCCAAAAAAGGAAAAACAAAATTTCACCTTCTTCAGTTTTTGGGTTTCCTTAATATTGACTTGGCAACATGGTTCCTCTATTATCTTAGTTTCCAGGATAGAAACATGGGTAAATCCTGTGATTCTTGTAGATTTTAAGTTGCTTATAAAGAAAGAAGGATTTAGGTGTATAGGAAATTATACTTGTCCAAGCCCTTGTGTAGAAGACTGTCTGAACTGTTGTTGTGCAAGGAGCTGTTGTTGATGAGGTAACTGCATCATTTTCTGTCTTTGTTGTTGTTGTTGCTGTGTCAATCAGAAGCATCCTGAACGTCAATTATCGCATTGGAGCAGCAAAAGGTCACATAAAGACGATTCCATACCATCAGCTGCAGATTCATCGCTTAGGCTTGGCCGAGCAGCTTCTGAGACTGATTCTGGCTCTGGCTCCTTGTCTTGCTCAGACCTAATATCAAAAAATAATCAATTCTACAAATATCTACATATACATATATAAACATGTAAGGTAATTTAAATAGCTTACATTTTGTGATCCCTTCAAATGAATTCACTATCAAGAATCGATAAAAGTCGGAAGGCAGACATACATCACATAAATATGTTGTAATAGGTTAACAATATTACACTATAATTAACGTGAACTGCATTAAGATAAGTCAAATACAAGTTCTAATAGTTGTTTACAGCCTTTTCAGTAAAACCTACAAGATCTACGTAATAGGACTATGGTCCATAAATAATTCCCAATAATGGGCAAATAGTTGCTGCAAATATTTTTGGCTCGGTGACAAAAAAAAAAAAAAAAAAAAACCTCTGATTTTCAGTCATTGAGACTTGAGCTTATTTGAAAAGGGGGAAGGAGGAGGAGGGGGTAAAATCCCATGGCAGCAGCCATTAATCCAAGCATAAGTAAATGAAGAAAACAACATATTATCATACAACATGCTCACCATGAGGTAGATCAAACTTGACAAACTCAAATAGATGAGCCATCTACCTCAAGAATATCAAGATCTGAGCCCTGGGAGTTTGCATCCTCCAGTTTATCCACCAATTCAGATCTTGAGATCCTCAAAGGATGACCATGTCATTTCTCAAATCAAAATCTGAGTCTCTTAGAACCTTGGGAGCTTATTCACAAAAAGAAGTTTAGTTTGTGTTGATACGAATAATTAACAAGAAGTGAAGAAATGTATCAAGAAATTTATCTAAAGAAAAAAGGATGGGGCCCTTACAACCGATGAAGTAGCTCCCTTGACTACCAGGATTTAATCAAAGCGTCATGATTCATTACTTTCAAAATCAAAACTAATCAATGTAAAAGCCTATCCATAAGACACTTCAATTTGGTAGCTAACCTTGTCCTGTAGCAGACCACCAAACATTGGTAATGAATATTATCATCAAATGCATACAAAGTACTTACTGCCTAAGCTGGGCCTTCCAACCCCCAGGACCATTCAAAGAGCTCTTTAACTCTGTCCATCCTCATGGCTCTCTTCAACCAAGCTTCCTAGGTATATGAATATACTCCACCCACCATAAGCCTGCAAGCCATCTGTGTGAAGGTTAAAATAACATTCACAATTTTAACATTCAGAATAGTACCACATGCGTGAGATGATTGCACAGATCTGTTATAGCAACTACGACTCCAAGTTTTTCAGTACAGTGAACACTTCAAGACTAAGCCAAAATCTCTGATACGTTGTTGTTTTCATTAAAATTATTACTACTGCTTATTGTAGGAAGCACAAAACGACCACTGCCTAATGTAGTTTCAGCTGTAATATCAATTGAAATTCTAATCAAATTTTGAAAACTTACAATTGAATCAGTCACATCCAACTTGGCTAAAATTTTCAAGGGAAAAAAAAAAACTGAGTCAGAGATCTCAAGTTTCTCCTCTTGATGTGTTTACTAAAGTTCTTGGTTTGATTTAATCGATATTCTGATTGCAATTACATATCATCTTTCAGATTCTAAATACCAAAATAGTAGTATCGTTCCTAAATAAATACAAGATAAAATAATCACAATAACGTGATGCATTACGCAGATACAAAACTTGAAGTCAGTTCCTACCCAATGAGATTGGGAATAAAACTCTAAATGTCAAAATATGTAGATGGTATAACTCACCAGGGATACCAGCATAAACAACAAGGAGACGCAATGAAGTATCCACCGCAAACATCTGCATGCTGATCATAGACTGCTTGAGAAAATCTGTAACTGATGGAAAAAAATGAACAAAGAAGCCAAATCTTCAAACATGACACTCAAGAGACAGGACTCCTAGCAAAGTATTAACTGTGCATCTGAGCTATAATGCCTGCCACAGTTCGGAATGTATCCGCGTGACAATGTCTCCAGCAGTGACAATGCCCCTACTTCTGCCCCGTACAAATCCAAAGTATGTCATTGTGAAATTTCGAGGTATAATCATGTTCTTAATAAGAAATAACCAGAAATGAATAAAGCATGAAAAAACATAGCTAGTAAAATTATTTTCTAATAAGAGATAAAGACAAATATCATTTACCTGCGAACAATACAAAAGTAAAAATCTGCCTGCAGCAGCAGTAACTGAAACAGATGCACTAATCTTAATTGAACAATGCGGATCTACCTGCAAAAGGATACACAATGTTACATCCTTTTCAAAGAAGGAAATAAAAGAAACATGAAAAAGATATTGTAATGCACATAAACTTTGCAAGTGGAGTAGCTTATACCAGTAGCAAAACAATAGTCATGTCAGACTCTTGAGTCGAATCCTGAAAAGCTGGCGAGGAATCAACCAAAATTGTTTCAGAGTACAAATTGGGAACTATTTGTAGACCTGCTGTAGAATCCCATGCAATAGCTACCGGTGGAAAACAACGTAGTTTACAGAGCCCTGAAATACAAAGGGAAACCAATCAGTGCAGAAAATAAAAATGTTACAAGAAACCTAATAAAAATACAACAAAACATGGAAATATCATACAGATCCACTTTTATATACGAAAGTTCCAATTAATACACATATATCGACTAAGTAAACACTATGATTAAAAAAGTTAAGTATATAAGTAGAAAAAATAAACAGTCCAATGTGCCCCTGTAATAGTGGACAATTAGAAAAAAAATAAGCACCCCGTACCCATGACAAAAACCGAAACACATGTCTGTGTTGTGTTATAAAAATCAACATCCATTATCAGGTCCTAGAAATAATATTATGTTATATGTTCTTTTGCCCAAAAAATGCAGTTAAAAACAAGCCTTGCCGGACCATCAGCGAAGCTCAAAATGCTTTATAAAATACAGAAGAAAATGTAAAATCCATGAGCTCAGTGTTCTTCCTACAATGATTACTTTGATTACAAACATACAAATGAGGCATGCAGAACTCAACTTGAGTGGCAAATAGTTGATGAAAGTGGCTATAGTCGATTCATCAAGTGGAAGGGTAACATACTGATGGGTTAAATTCCTGATCTTCTCTCAACTAAATAAAATGAATACTTTAGGGAATTATAATGTCTAGTATATGCTACAGCTAAAAGGCAACTATCTGAGTGGCAAATCCCCAAAAAACTGCAAAAGTAGCCCGACTCACCTGCTCTGGGGGCCTTGTTAAAGCAGGCGAAACAGAAATGCTTGCAACCAAACCATAGCCTGAGAGAATTTCTTTCAAAGTACCACTGATTCCCAGGAGAAGTAAAGTTTTGGATCCCAGAGGCGAACCACTCGCTAATGTTGAAAGAAGACGAATTAAACCCTGCACAGAGCAAATATCTTTTTCACAATTGGGACTAAAATGATGAACACGAGTGCATAACCCAAGCCTGGCTTTTGAATTTACCGTGTATGTAGGTGTGCTAAGGGATGCCTGACCCCCTCCTGAGTTACTGATGGAAATAATAGAGGCAGCTTGCTCGACCAGACCATGATTGCACAGTGCATCTAACTTTTCTGGAGAAGACGCAAACGCCTCAGCAATCCGAGTCAAACAAACAGAAGCATGTTCTAACACCTGCAGTTAGTATACAGCTCAAATTATAGAAGGATAAAAAAAATGGAGTTTTCTATTGGACAAACCACAGAACTCGGATATGGTGACCTTGCCTTTGAATCGTGATATTGAAGTAGGTTTGTAAGCAGAGGCACAACCTCCATAACAAAGTCAGCAGCATCTGAAGGGAGCTTCTTACACGTATTTGCAGCAGTGGATAATGCTACACGCTGAAACACACCGACCACAACAGTGAATAAATGAAGTGTATTTTCTATTTCTCCCTTTTTGTATTGGTAAAGACAAAAGAGAAAGATATAATGGGGAAATATGTAAAACTAAGAAATAAATTGTGGTCAGCAATGACTAGAGCTAATATATGTATATTCCAAGCTAGTTCAATCCTTTACTGAAATTACCTGAACTCCTGTGGAGAAGAAGTCGAGATATGATAGGACTGCCATCAATGCACCAGCTCTCAAACAAGCAGTTGGATGTTCTTGGGAAATCTTTTTTAGAGCTTGCAGTGACTGCATAGTTTGACAAACCAAACAAAGTGGGAGAAGTGAAACAACAGAATTGCATTCTTTATGTTGACAACTAGTTTTACTATTACTAAGAAAAATTACATTTGGGAACTATTAGAACATTATTTTCAATTGAACGGACCCCTTAAATATCTACTGAAAGAATTCCAGTTTCTCATACAACTATGACACAATAATTCGAATTCAAAATTGTTAACTTTATATAAACTGAATGAAACCCATACCTGCTCTGCCAAGTCCATGTACTCGATAGTAAGAAGGCGGGCACATAAGCACGAAACTGCGCCATAGTGCACAACAGCAGCACATCACACAAATGGGTTAGTGCCCTAGCTGCTAGCAGCATTATATCAGCATTACTCTCATGGTTAAGCAACCCCACGAGCACGGGCACGAACGAATCCACAACAAACGTACTAAGTGAATCCTCCGTCCCAATGCAGAGCATCTCACAAAGCTGTGTCAATGCCTCAACCTGACGCCCTTCCTCACCATCCGCCCTTAACCCAGACAATATCTTCTTAAGACGCCCACTCTGGTGCGAAGACGAAGTCGCTCCCACAGCAGAAGAAGGCAGTAAATCATCCAACCCAGTACCGAGCTTCCTCAAAAGCCCTTGTAGAGCACTGCTAGCAGAGGTGAGATTCTGGTGCAAAATAGAGAAACAGATAACATGAACATCGATCGATTGAATCAGAAATACAAGAGAAGGGGGAAGAAGTGTTACCTGAGACTTCTTGCTAGATTTGCCCATCTCGGAAGAGAAGCGAAGACGATCTAAACGAAAATAGAGAAATCGAGCTGCAAGGCGAAAACCCTAGTTTTTCCCCAAATTTTTTTCGCCAAATCTGCTCTCCTCTCCACTGTGTTTTTCCCCAATTTTTTTCGCCAAAGCGCAGTCTCCTCTCCCATGTCTGCTTTATCCCCAAATCTTTTCGCCAAAGTGCGAAATCATTTTCGCCAAAGCGCCAAACAGCTCCCTCCAATTAAAGCGCGAAATTATTTTTTGTAACTACGGTTTTAAACCGTTGGCGGATATAGCCACGGTTTTAAACCGTGGGCAGCTATAAACACGGTTTTAAACCGTTGCAACTTTTTTGGCGTATTGTTTTTAGCCACAGTTTTTAGCCGTGGCAATTACACCAACGGTTTAGAGCCGTGGCCACCTCCCTGTAGCTAAATTGGCCTTTTGGTGTAGTGTTTATAAGGGTGACACACTGTTTCCCAGCTGACAAGAGGGAACTTGCTTAATGGCCTCGAGTAATGGAATATTGATTTGAACTTGTTTAAAAATTTCCATTATATCGTTGGCATTTGTTCCTTTCTTTGCCGGAACTAACCGCGATGGAAATGGTGCTCTAGGCATATAGGATGCCTTAGTAGGATCAGAGTCAAGATGATGATCCTCTTGAGAAGATGAGGCTTTATCAGCTTCCTTCTCAGATGGAGGTGTGACTTGCTTTGGCGTGGATTGGGATTCAGGATCAATCAAATTAGGCATTCTAATTTGGTTGTCAACTTGTTTTCCACTCCTAAGGGTGATGATAGATTTGACATCTTCATTGTGTGGTTGAGATGCACTGCCTATTTCGAATTGGCCCTTAAGATTTTGAATGGGTTGACCAGGGAATCTTCCTGCTTCTCTTTCAGGAAAGGATTTTTCTATTTGACTCACAGTCATCTCAAGCTTTTGGATGGCTTGAGATTGTTTTTGAGAAGTAGCTCTTAGTTCGGTGATAGCCTGAGAGTTCTGTTCGAACATGGTTCCTGTTCTCTGCATAAATTGGTTCAATGTATCCTGTAAACTCTGAGTGTTAGAGGGAGGTACATCTTGATTGAATTGAGGCCTATTAGCAGGAATTGGAGCTCGAGGAGCTTGAGGGGTAACAACTGGGCCTCCTTGATGTTGACCATAAGCCCATGAGAGATTAGGGTGTTTGGCTAAACCTGGATTGTAAAAATTTGAGTGTGGATTATAACCAGATTGCCTAAAGGTATTGAATGCATTGACTTGCTCAACAAAATAAGCAGGGTACTCATTTTTCAAGTGACAGTCTGATGTGGAATGACTAGAACTTGAACATGCAGCACAGATCTCGGATGGAACATTGGTTTGGACTGATGGCTGAGACTTTTTCAGATATGCATCAATCTTCTGTGTCATTGTCATTACAACTGCTTCCAACCTTGAAGAAGGAGGAAGATGAGGAGTAGATGATGTATCCCTTACTTCATACAAACCACCCTTTCGCCTATCCGAGTCTTTTCTTGAATAATCCCATTGTTGAGAATTTTCAGAAATAGCTTCAAAGAATTCCCAAATCTCATTAGCACTCATCTTCATAAGTGACCCACCACTAGTGGCGTCAATCATTCGACGGTTTTGATGGGTTAACGCGTCTTGAAAGTATTGAACCAAGCGCCACTTTTCAAAGCCGTGATGGGGACACCTAGCAATGAGTTCATTGAATCTTTCCCAACATTCATAGAAATGCTCACCCTCTTTCTGTTGAAAATTAGATATATCTCTTCGGATGGCATTTGTTTTATGAATAGGAAAGTGTTGATGGTTCCAGTTTCTAAGGAGTTTAACCATGACTTCGCCCTATCTTTTAAAGAAAAGGGGAACAGCCTAAGACGAACTGAATCACATAAAAAATTGGGATATTTCAGAGTAGCACAAATGTCAAAAAACTTTTTGAAATGAAGATAGGGATCCTTTTTTTCTAGACCATAAAAAGAAGGCAAAAGGTGGATAATTGATGGTTTTAGCTCAAAGCTACTTGCAGTGGTCTCGGGTAAGACAATGCAAGATGGGGGGTTATTGAAACGTGGAGAGAAATAATCCTTAAATGCTCTCTCCCCAACCATTTCAGTTGTTTCACTCGACAATGAGAAAGATTCTAGAAGGTCAATGGGGACTTCAGACAACTCTACAGGATACTCTCGAATTAGTCTACTTCTCGAATCCCGTTCCCAAATACGCATAAACAGGTCTACACCAAGTGAGGTTTGAAATGTTTACTAAACTTAAAAAAAATCACGCACAGACTCAAACATAATCAGCAACCAATTGATGCACAAGAAAAAATGCCTCCCTAAGCAATCAGTGTTTTTGAGATTAATTATCTTTTTATCTTTGGGGGACAGATTATTTCTTATGTAATCTTAATATCAGAGCAATGGGCGCTACAAGATGATCATAAGAGTGTATACTTTACACCAGAAAGTTCAAAATCAGTAGGCTAGAGTTTTGTTTCAAAGAAACCGGATTATCGCACAAGAGAAGGAGGTCACAATGATCCAATTAAGTACTTCCTTGTGCTACCACTCTGTAAGCCAATAGATGTGAGAACGATGTGATGTTAAATGTACACTTGAGGCTTGTGTTCCTAACCCAAAACTGTTAGTTACACCAATTCTTCTTGTGGATCGTAGCTTACTTATGACTCGGCGTACCGGGTAAATTATCCTTGTGGCAGTGGCCTCTCGGAGTTCATTGAATGATTAAACCCATCGTCACTTTTAGCTTTGGTCAACACAAAAATTATTGGATTCACCTTGGTCTTGGTTGTCCTATGAACACCGTACCTAAAAGATGGCTCTATCTAACTTGCTAACTGATTTTAATTATGTTTGGCTATTGGTTGCACACAGCTGGAGTGATGAGGTGGGGATATCAAGTCCCACCAGTTTCTATTTAGAAGCTGGGTCTGCTTATTATGAATTACTAAAGTTTAGCATCCACAATTACAGAAATTAAACAACCAATCACACAATTTCAAACAATTACACAAAGCACCCGGGTCGCTAATACATTACGTGTGATAGAAGTACTTACAGTGTGCGTATTCCGTTCTGCACAAAAAGTTAGCACAATTAAAAAATGTCCGACTTCTTTTTATCCGTTTCAATCAGCACACAAACATATGCAATCAAATTACTGGTCTTGGTCTAAGAAGTCAGATTTCTAAATCATAAAAAAAATTATTGGGTAACAATTAAAATTGTTTCCCTATAATTTTTTTTGACTTTGAAAATTTTGGGTTTTTTTTTAGGTGGTTAAAAATGGAAAACAATAGAGTTTACAAAAATTATTACACCACACACTCGTAAAACGAGATGAAAATAAAATTAAAACTCTCCTCACAAAATAAAAAAATATTAAAATTAAAACTAAAATTAAAATTTGCTTGATGTTTGCAGGATCGTCCAATTTTCTTGAGAAGCGTGTATTCTGCAAAATCAAACAAATAACACGAAATGAGTGTAAAAAGAACTTAACAAAATAAAAATAAAAATTTGTTTTTTTTTTCTGATTTTTTTTTTAAAATTAGTGAAAATAAATCTTAAATTCAATTACACCGCTACCTTCCCCGACAACGACGCCAAAAACTTGTTGCGGGTTTAACTGACCTAAATAAACATGCTAATTTGACCCACCTGTAATAACCGCAAGTGCACGGTGTCTTACTGGTAGACAATGGCAAGTACGGGTCGATCCCACAAGGAAGGTGGATTAAATTGAATTTTATAATTTCATTAAACTAATTTAGAGAAAATGGGGGTTACAGTGTTTAAAAATCCGAGTTAAACAAAAGTAATAAAAATAACAATAAATAAAAGAAAAGAGTTGGAGGGAAACCACAATTTGCAAAATATTTTTCAAACTCCTAAAATTATATTCAATTTTTCTTATTATTCCAATTTCAAATAAATGACTCTAGCAATGTATAAACTCCTACCATTAATTGTCTTTTTAGGGCACAATTAATCACAAGTTTAATTATTCAATCAAAACATGCTTGATTTATAACATAATATTTTTTTAACAACCTAAGATGCATGACATATTAGGTGAAAGTAAAATGTTATAAATCGCGAATCAATTAATATTAATCATGGAATAATAAAGTAAAATGAAATTAATTCTAGAGTTTGAGAATTAATTCACTGTGGTGTTACAGAGCATTCAGCGAACAGGAACAGGTCCAGTGTGGCTCAGCAGATCCCAGTGGGTGCAAATAGTTCTGATATTTCTCAGCCGAGGTGTTCTCAGCAAGGTCCACTGGGTGCCAGTAGCGTCAACTTGATTTAAGTCTCTGTGGTGGTGCGTGGTGCAGCCGGTGACGGTGGTTGAAGATGAAGTGAAACGGGGTTGTCACGCCCCTGTTTCGGTGGAGTGAAGGAGAGAAAACAGAGATGGATAGGCTGTGGGTGGTGATTTTGCTTGGTTGGGATGGTGATGAGAATCACAAATTGCGAAGAAGAGGTTTTGGTATTCTGTATTTTTTTCTTTCCCTTATATTCTTCCCCTTTCTTATTCATTTCTATTGTATTTATAGAGAATTAAGAAAATGAACTTGGACAAGTTAAGGGGAGGGTTCAATGAGTGATTTAAGGCTTAAATCAAACTAGAATCTTGAATAATTAAGAGAATATGCTTTGGGTTTGAGAAAATGAACTTCAACAAAGGGGAGGGTTCAATGAGTGATTTAAGGCTTAAATCAAACTAGAATCTTGGATAATTAAGAGAATATGCTTTGGGTTTGGCATTGGGTTTGGGTTTACGGATTTTGTTTTAGGTTTGGTTTTGAGTTTATGTTATGGGCTTAGGCTATTCTCACCTCCACTTCCTCTGAAGTCACCGTCTGTGATTTATTCATTGCATTTTTCTTTGATTTCTTCGTTATTGCTCCAAATTCTACAAAAACACACAAATTTAATAATTAATTTAAAATAAATAAAACAAGAATTAACAAAAATATAATAGGATTAAAAAAAATGTTATAATTATGTGATTATCAATTATCAAGCTCATCAAAGCACGAAAATTGTAGTACTCTGAATTATCTAATAAACATAACTTGAATCACTTGAAAATGTTTTGAAATGAGCAAGTTATGGTTATTTTACTAAAGTCGCGCAAATCTGTTTTGTAATGAAAACGGGATAGTGTTTCTGACTTTCGGACAAGTTATGTGCTCGATTGATACCGATTCTCAAGTTGATCAAATACAAAAATTGTAGTACTCTGAGTTATCTAATAAAAAAAACTTGAATCACTTGAAAATGTTTTGAAATGAGCAAGTTATGGTCATTTTACTAAAGTCACGCAATAAAAATGGGATAGTGTCCCTGACTTTCGGCCAACTTATGTGCTCGATCGATACTGATTCTTAATTTGATCAAAACATAAAAGTTATAGTACTTTGAGTTATCTAATAAACGCAACTTGAATCACTTGAAATTTTTTTGAAATGAGCTAGTTATGATCATTTTACTAAAGTCGCGCAAATCTGTCCGAAAAAATTTGCTGAAATTATTTGCTCGCCCAGAACAATGCAAGGTTTTTGCCGGGCGAGATTTTGCAAAAACTCGCATTGTTCTGGGCGAACATATTTCTGAAGTTTCCATGAGATTATTTTGTTTTTTTTTTTTGTGATTGAAAATATTTCTGAAGTTTCCATGAGATTATTTTGTTTTTTTGAAATTTTTTTGGGAGGTTCTGATTTGGGGTTCAATTTTTAAGGGTTTCGATTTTTGTGGAGAGGGAAGAGATTTTCGAGGGAGAGGGAAGATATTTGAATGTGGGAAAGGGAAGAAACTCGAATAGGGGAGGGAAGAGTCACGTTCGATTTGAATGAGGAGGAAAAAAAATGTTGATTTTTTGTTTATATAGGTGGTGTAGGAAAGAAAGTAGGTGGCATGGGAGTGTAAAATGGTGTAAGAAAACACTTATGGTAGTGTGGAGTAGTCGTTGCCTTGATTATTTGCTACATCTAATTTCTTAACTATTTTTACTATACGTGATGATGTAACATATTCATATTTTTATCATCCAATATATTTTTTTTGGTCAAATAAGAAGATTTTTATTTAAGGGGGAGACAAACCACAAAGAAGATGGTACAATCTTAAAGCAAAAAAAACCCACAACAAAGAATCCAAACTACCAACTCCCCAAAAAGAAAAAACAACAACCAAAATATACATGAGCATGCTCTCCAAATAATCCCTGGAAAAAAGAGCTCCGAACAATAAAGCCCCACGAAAAACTAATAAAAAACCATGAGCCAAACAAACCCCAAACAAAAGCCACGATCAAACCGCAAGACGTAAAAGATTGGCACAAGACCCCCGCAAAAACCATACCAGAAAGAAACGAGAACCACAAACTCGCCACAAATTGGTGAAGAACCTCAACCTGAATACAAAGCTTGCACCATATCCAAGGTTCGGTCTGCATCTAGACTGAGATCAACCCCTATCATATTGCCAATATTTCTTAAAGATGAACGAACTTCGTCCTCATCGTTGCTAGCTGATTCAACCGGACGCCGCACTAAACCACTGAGATCACTGCCAAGATTTGCCCTGAAGTAATCCCAATGAGCTAGTTTGAGGCACCTTCGGTAGAATGTTGTTCGGTTAAAGGAGCTTCAAAACCCGGCGGAGCTCCCAAATGAACAGGCGTGGAAGAGCTTCCCTCAAGATGCTCAACGCAAGGTTCAAAACATGGCGAGAAAGGAAGATTGTTTTCCTGGATCGAGCTCGAAGTTAAGCTCCGCTCCAATTCAACATTTACATCCAGTTGTTCCACCCGCCCCGATTTATTAGAAATGTCATTTTTCACCTGCCTTTGTTTTAACATGAGAGAGGACCTAGTTGGGAAGACTGAGAAATTGGCCCAAAGAAGAGATCGATCTCTCTGCCCCCTTTTGGCTTGTTTACGGGCCCTATTCTCTTGTTTTGCAAACTTATTCAGGAGAGGGTCCAAATTAAAAAGGTCCTACTCCACTGCTTCGAGATAGAGATCTGATGAGTAGTAGCTCTCTGTTCTTGGACTATGTCCTCAGCTTGATCTACTCCCTTTCCAATTGAAGTCCCTCTTGCTAATACAAAAAATTGGTTTGGCCCCTTAACTGTGCGTCACTCAACTGTTAAACGGTCATGACTTGCAAATGATAATTTCTTGGACCAAAATGGCCTTACCCAAATAACCAAATACTATACTTAATCTACATTATGCATATGAGTTAGGGCATTTTGTTAAAAAAAAAAGCCATCACACGCAAGTGATGCGACTATTCAACCGTTGATTGGACGGTCACTCATAGTCAATGAACTGAACCCTTTAAAAAAAATGACCAAAGCCATTTAATATACAAGAGTGACCAAAGTATAACTAAGCCAAAAAAACAAAACAAGGTTCTACAAAAACGTAGAATTTTGCAAAACATGCATTTTGTATATATAGTATATTAGTTTGAATCATATTATGTGCAAGATTCTTGTTTGTTCGTATGAAATTGAGATCGAATACTAGATACTCATCCGGCAACATACATTTCACTCTGTAAAAAGGTGCAAAAAGTAACAAGATGCATGCATTCTTTTAATTATAGATATTGATTGAATTTGACTAATAGTGCAAGATTGTTGATATATTCTTGGGGTGGGCAAGAATTCTGGTCTGACCCGAACCAATATGGTTCTAACCCGTTTCAAACCATGACCAACAGGTTCATGCCATTTTCATCTCGGTCCCGGATCCACAAATTTCAATCCCGATTTCTATAGGCCATTTATAACGTTCAAGCCCAATTCTAAGCCAAGCCCCAAAAAAACCCCTCCCCTCCCCTTAGGTGTCGAGGAGATCTTGATCGAAGAAGAAGATGATTCAAAGCCATTGACAATAGATCCCACAACAAACCCTAATATTATTTGGTCAAGCTGAGAGAGAAGGAAGACAATATAAACAATCATCTCTAAAAGCAGACCAGGGTTGGTGTTGTACATGTTCATCACTCCAAAGCAGAGCAAATAGAAACCCTAAGGGGGGGAAGGGGGGGTGGGGTGTATTGTATCTGGATTTTGTGGGCAATTTAATAAATTCCATGGATTCTGAAAATCCAAGTGTATTCAATTTGGATTTTAAAAAGTCCACAAAAGTCTAGGGGTATTCAATCAGGATTTTAAAAAGTCTTTCTGAAATCCACAAAGTCTAGGGGTATTGAATATGGATTTCAGAAAGTCCACAAAAGTTTTAGGGTATTCAAAATATCATTCATAGGATTTGGAAAATCATGGATTCTCATGGACTTTGTAGTGTTAGGTATAAATAACAAAGTTCAATAGTTTTCCAGCCTACATATCAAAGATTTCAACGTGAAAAAAAGTCTCCCAAAGTTCTTCCTTATGCCAGCCGCGAAGAGGTTGGTTCCCATCCTCTTGTTTTCTCGATTCTTTTTCTATCTTTGCATAAGTGTTCATAGTTGCATCGTTGATGATTTTGGGTTAGGGTTTGGATTAAATTAGGGTTTGGATCTCTCTTCATGTACTAAACTTCTTCTTCACCAAACAAATAACATCACCAATTACCTTTCTCTTCTTTTTTTTATAAAGGGTTTGGGGTTTTGTTCAGGCAGGAGCAATAACATCAGCCATGGCAAATGATGCACTTGTCCTCCGATCTACTCTGGTCTGCTTGGGAGCAGTTGTGGTGTTAATTGGTCTCTACACCCACTGCTTCAAGAAAATGTTTACCACTTATGTTTTGGGTCTTTGTGCAATTGTTGGCATTCTCTTGCCTGATTGGGAATTCTTTGATTGTGATTTCTCTCAATGGCTCTACCCCAGGGCTATGTTTTATTGACAAACTGATCGACAAGAATGAGCAAAAACATTGAGTGCTATAACTGATTGACAAGATGGCAGTCGACAAGAAAGTTATAATGAAGCTGCCAGCTGCAGCAGATGATCCTGAGGAAGGAGTGTTGGGAAGGCATGTTAGCAGATGATTCTTTTATCATCTCATCCACCTCCCATTCTAAAGGCTTTGTGCCGAGTGCTCGAAGCATGTCACCGAGCTCTGTCTTGCAGATCTTGTCGTATTTATTAGAGTCGAAGCGGGTGAACATCCGCTCCACCTCTTCCATCTTCTCCAGGGAAACCGATGATGACTTCTTGGTGCTCATTGTGGGCTAAGGTAGGCTAGATCTGAAGAAGTAATAGTAGTAGATTGAAGAAGAAGAACAATAACAGGGGTCTGGGTAGTTAAAGAGACCCCCAATTGATGATGTTCAGAGTGGAGAAAAGTGACTCGAGCTACTACAACTGTGCTCTATGGAACCTTGTGTGGTGTTGAAGGTGGGGGAGCAATTCTAGCTGGCCTGCTAGCTGCCTGGGGGGGCGAAAATACATTTTTGCCCCCTCTTTAAAACACCTATTTGGAGTATGTGTTTAAAGAGGGGGGCAAAAATGTATTTTCACCCCCCAAGTAGGGAAACCTCGCTGGTTTCCCAAGCCAGCTAGAATTTCTGAAAGGTGGGGTGTGCGGTGTTCCCCCAAGCAGGGAAACCTCACTATGATCATTCTTCTCCTTCATGATCATAGTGACCATGATCATGAAGGAGAAGAATGATCATAATACAATTTTATGGACGTTTACTTCTTATTTTAAAGATGCTAATTAACGACCTTTTCTTTTTCTAGTTTTTTAGCACATGTATCTCTCACTTTTGTTAATTATATGCGGACATTTTTTTGTTTCATCACTATTTACCAACTTCTTTTTTATCTTGCAAATAATTAGAAATCTGTAAAAGTCGTTCATACAAAGTCCGTGGATTTTCATAAATTTCTAGAAAGTCTGTAGCAAAAGTCTATGGATTTAAGAAATCAGCAGAAGCCGTGGACAATTTAAAGAGTCTGTGGACAATTTAAAGAGTCCGCGGACTTTTCAAATTATTTATCAATTCCATAAGAATCCATATACAATACACCCCCGTAAAAGAAGGCAATGCGATGCTGCCGCAAAAGAAAACCGAGATCCAAGAACGGTTGATCATCGTCTATTCAATAAGAGTTGTCGATCATCATCATAACTCCGTTTCAGATTAAAAGCTTTGTTTCATGGCTCCCTCATCACAAACACCTTGCTAAACCTAGAAACCAAAACGGTTGTTCATATTTGGCTTCCTGCAATGGCTTCTCAAAACACCTTAATCTCAACCTTGATTCTATTTCTCGCCATATCACAAAACCTATTATCTTCCACGATCATCGCCTCAAAGATCTGACGATGATGATAAAGCCAAGTCCACGAAAACATACTAAGAAAAAACACAGAGAAATAAAAAAAAAAAAACTAGCTACGGTTTGTATACCTGAATTGTATGCTCGGTTACCTCAAGCTGAAATTGGAGGTGCTTAATGGTTCAGAAGAGAAAAGGGGTGAGTGGTGGAGGGCTCATGGGTGGGTAGAGAAGAGAAAGGGGGTTGGTTTTTTTTTAACTGGACCGTGCCCACCCCTAGTATATTCTAGTGGATTCGAGATTGATACCAAGGTTGAGGCATGTTTCAAAAGCAGGGGATGTTGAACAAAAGAGTGTGCAACACTTAATGACTTGGCACCATTTAAAGTATATATAAGGGTGTCGAGTTATAAATTCCCTGATACCTTTTTCATTGAGGGGTATTGTGCATTGTGGACAAATTTATCTTTGCACATACACCATTTGGTAAGTCACACAATTCCCCTTCAGCTGAGGGGTGTTGAACGTATGCAATTTGTCTTTAATTTGTACACCCTGAAATAAATATATGCTATGCTCCCTAATGTGAATTGAGAAAAATGAAACCCAAAATTACCAACAATGTCATGTTGGGTGTTGTATTGATGGCTCGAATTGCATTGCCCTACGAATACTTAAGTGTGAAAAATGCATTTTGTGAATTGTAACGAAAAAAAATGATTGTTTAAATTTAAAAATCATATAGGTTGAGCGAATGAGAAATATTGGATAAATGTACAACTAAATTGTAAAGTCATACATACAGAGTTCACGAGTAACGAGAAAATGAGATCATTCAAATGTGACAAAAAGAACTCAACCACTGTAGAAAATTTAATGAACAATTAACAAATGTCAGACAAAGTCAGACATAAAACTAAAGTCAAGTTGAAAAGACCAAAGTCAAAGTCAAAGCCAATAAGATGTTAATTTTAACATAGCCGAAAAATGTTAAGAAGATTGAAGTCAATGAAGGTTAAAGAAAGTCCAAGAAGTTGGACCAAGAGGCAAAACAAGGATGAGCGAGAAAAATTGTCAAAATCTAGATCTAACCATAGCGACTAGGCTATGCTGATCTATATCTCAAATACCGTTATGAAAAAATAGTCATTGAGCAAAAAAAAGCTACAAGGGGTCTGGTTAGTTGATAATGCTCCCTAGAAAGCTTTATAAGTATGAGATTTAGTTGTTGCTTTTGTATCAAGCAAACCCATCAACATGAATTCTCTCGGGTCCTCGAAACCTTTCTTTAGTCAGCTTTAAATAAGAGCAAAGGCTTCTATGTATGCTTCAACAAAAAATTGAACACTCCAATTTTTTAATCTATGCCCTAGATAAAAGCCCATTCTCATTCCAAACTTCCATGCTTATAAGGATAAGATCTTACTTCTAGATTATAGAGTGAGAAATCAAGCTTAAACAATCTCTAACTTGTCTATATGAGTGACATTTTGCAGAGAGCAAAATCAAGTATTATTCATCAATGGTCGAAATCCTTTGTGGACGGGTATTTGGCTTTGCAAGGTTTTGGTTGTAGTTTTGAGATAGGACCTCTCTCGTTATAGAAAATTTGTACTCTGGCTCGTGAAGAATTCAATAATCGAAGCTTGTGGTGCACGATGCTTTTCTACAAAAAAAAAAAAAAAAAAAAAAAACCCAATCAAAGTCAATCAAACTCCGATTTAAGTGAATAATATTATATTTTGTCTTGTGTGGTATTTCTTTCTCTACTATGTTTACTACAACTTGTATCACTGTTTGTTTCATTGTTTTAAATCTATGCTTTATTTCCTCATTCAATTGAGATCCATGCTTTCATTATTTCATTGTTTACAAGTGTATTGTTTATTTGTATGAAAATCCAACTCTAGGGGGAAGGTGGGGGTGTAGGTAAGAGAAGACAACAAAGAGAGAAGTGAGGTTGATCAAAATGATATTGTGATTCCCATTTATGTAGGATTAATTCCCCTTTCACCCCTTAAAGTGTTGAATTGAAATATTTCATGAGAAGCTTAAAAAGGCATTTTCTATTTTTTTTGTTAAAAAAGTTCATGGTGAACATGATCACAAACTTGCAATAAACTTTTCGAGATTGGTTAGATTTAATGTTAGATTTTATGGAATCGGATTATATGTAAACGAATATACCCCCCTCAGTTGAATAAACTAAAGTCATTTTAGAATATGTTTATCTATGTCATCCCCACACCATGTCTAACTTTTCCTTATCGCTTATTCCAGGCCCGACCCTGGGCATGTGTGGGAGGGTCAATCGCATAGGACCCGCAAATCCAAAGGGCCCCCAATTTATTTATTTTTGTAATATTAGATAAAGTCACTGGTTCAAGCTACTCCCAAATCCAAGATGATATAATTGTTATTTTTTTTAATACGAATATGTATTTAGTTTCCTTTGTATATAAAAAGTGTTCATAAATCCAAAGTGTTCCAAAATCAATTATTTTTAATAACCACATTATCAATGATAAAGGATTTTATAGTAAATGTACCTGATCTCGATGGATTCTTTTTGTTCCTCGTCCAACAAACCCATAAATGATACATCCTCCTCGTGTTGGGACCCATTGTCTATAGTCAGTCTCATAAGATCTGTAACATTTTGATTATTTTGTTCACACTGAGAAGCAACAGCAGTCCCATAAGAATGATTCAAATTCAAAGGAAACTGATTCATAATAACCCCTCCAACATTATCAATCTGTCCTGCAGCTTTGAGACGATAAAGGGCAATTTGATTCAAAACCGCATGAAGCTCAGCTTGATAAAAGTCAAGCTCACGTTGAAGGTCACCGATTATTCTACAACACCCACCAACCGGATCATTGGCGCGAGCATTTGCCTCATAGATCAAAGAGCGCATTGCTTCATCCTTGTGAGCGTTGTCGTTGAGACCACGAATAAGCTTGATTATATTGCTGACCCCAAAGAGCCTGTGGGCATTTAGAAACTGGTTTTGGTAGTTTGGTGGGAAATATGGTGCAAGAATGCAATCTGATTTGCATTTTCTTCTTTGGTATTTGCATGCAGCACAAGCTTGGTGGGTGGTGTTTATGTTTGTGTTTGAGGTGTTGTTGGTGGGTTTTATTGGATTCTCCTTGTTCATTGGATGACAATCAATTAATTTGTACATAAATAATGAGAGGTTTTCGCTTGGAGAATCGGCAGAGTAAACGGAGATAAAACAGGGCAATTAAGGAGGGAGGAAAGGAGTATGTTTGCTTTATGAAAATTTCACGAACACGCCTCATTTTTAACTGATTTTCTTCCTTACCTTTTCTCTTATCAATTGGATACTGCTTCGGGATATATTTAGAATCTATTTTCTTATAATTAGGTGGTTCTTTGGTTGGTTCTACCAACTCTGTCAAGTTAAAAAAATGTAGTTTCAATTTTCCCCTTTTATTAATCTGTTTTCTTTTGTTCATACATATATCATAGTATTTTGTGGTTATATTTTCTGAATATATTGATTAAATATTTACATTATATTGAACTTAATTAGGAAGAGAGAAAAATTGAAGACTAATTGTGTGGCTTGCTAGATTTACATCATAATACAAAAGATATAGCATGATTAATGCATAATGAACGAAGGCCGGAACCATGATATGCAATTGCGTGAAGGTAAGTTCCATGACAGTGCCAATGGTGTTATGGTCGAGTGGTTAGGGCTGTGTGGGTTTATCCCCCACGACCTAGGTTCGAGACCCGCCGACGGCATGGTTACTTTTTTATGGTGTTGACCTGTAGGTCGCACCTTGTTGATAGATTATGGGATCCTATAAAAACCCAGCTCGCTTTCCAAAAATAAAATAAAAATTCCATGACAGTTTCCCTTCTTGCCTTTTCCTTTTAGTGTTCCTTTGTGATGGAGATGAACAACCAACCATGGCAGGCAGAGATAGGACTGTCCTTTTTATCTCCTTTCATGCAGTTAACATAACCACCATACAAGATTGGGTCAACTGTTAGGAAGTTAACATTCTCCCACTTGGCCCAAAATAATAATTGAATGATTCATGTCTAATGAATAATACTTTAGGTGCGTACATAAGTCTCTAAGATCAAATGGTTACAACATCATAAGAAAACTAACTACAAATATGAGTCATGACAGTTTTATGTTATTAACAACATAATTCCTTCCATGTACTACAAATCAGTAATCAACTTAACATAATAAGAGGACTTCATAAAATTCAATATGATGTCTCTACAATCATTCAAGAGACTAATCTTTGTCCATATTCATTCATTCACATTGATGTACATAAATAGTTAAGAGAAGATATATTAGAAACACATAAATGATATCCAAAAGGTGAAATAGAGCGTGAAAATCAACATGCAGAAAGCATAATCCATCACATATTATTATGTACAATCAAAGATTATTCTCAAGATCCATTCTATTGGTATGTTCCATAAATGTCTTTGGAGATAATAATTTGGTTAATGGATCTGCAACCATAAAGTTAGTACTAAATTTATCTATAAACGCTCTTTATTTCTAAACTTCATATTTAACGATAAGATATTTCAAATCCATGTGCCTTGCTCCTTCAGAATACTCGTCACTTCTTGAGAAAATGATTGCTGCGGTGTTATCACAATAAAATTTTCAGTGGCCTATGAATGGTACCAACATTTTCGAGTCCTGATATAAATTTCTGTAGCCATAACGCTTGAATGGTGGCTTCATAACATGTCACAAATTTAGCTTCCATAGTTGATGTAGCTATGATGGATACTTTTTCACATTTCCATGATATGGCTCCTCCAGCAAACTAAAATAAGTAGCCAAAAGTGGACTTCCTATCATCAACACATCCGGCAAAATCAGAATCTGAGTAGCCAATGACCTCAAGACTCTCTGATCTCCTATATGTCAGCATGTAATCCATTGTATCTTGAAGGTATCTCATCACTTTCTTTGCAGCTTTCTATTGATCAAAACCTGGATTCTCTTGATATCTGCCTAGTACACCAGTAGCAAAAGTGATATCTGGCCTTGTGCAGGTTTCAGCATACAATAAGCTCCCTACTGCAGACAAATAAGGAATTTTTCCTATCCTGTTCCGTTCCCATTTAATTTTTGGACATTGCATTAGATTGAACTTATCCACTTTCTGAATGGTAACTAAACTCGGTGAATAATTGGCCATTCCAAATCTCTCTAGAATTATTTCTATATAGGCCTTTGAGACAACCCTAACAATCCACATGAACAATCTAGGAATATTTCTATTCCAAGCACGTAATTTGCCTCACCCATATCCTTCATTTCAAAGTTCTGAGAGAAAGTATTTGGTTTTATACAATAATCGAAGGTCATTGCTTGCTAGTAGTATATCATCAACATACAAAATCAAAAATATGAACTTACTCCCACTAACTTTTAGATAAATAATCGGTCAACAATGTATTCGTGACACCCAAAAGAGGTGATGGTATCATTAAACTTAAGGTACCATTGTCTAGAAGCTTGCTTAAGTCTATAGATTGACTTCTTAAGCTTGCAAGCCAAATGTTATTTTCCTTCAATGGAGAATCCTTCAGATTAAGCCATATATACCTCTTCATCTAAATTTCCATTTAAGAATGTTGTTTCACATCCATTTGGTGTTGATATAAATCAAAATGAGCAACCAATGTCAAGATAATTCTGATTGAATCTTTCATGGATATCGGAGAGAAAATCTCTTTATAATCAAAGCCTTTTATTTGAGTGTACCCTTTGGCCACAAGTTTAGCTTTATGTCATTCTATTTTTCCCTTTGAGTTGCCTTTGGTCTTAAAAATCTATTTGCAACTACCTTTTTGTATTCTTTGAGCAATTCAACGAGTTCCCATACCTCGTTTTGGGCCATTTAGTGCAACTCATATTTCATAGCTTCAATCCATTTTTTAGAACTATCACTTTTTATGGTTTGTGAAAACGAAACCGGATCTCTGGATGTCCCAATATCATAATCAGATTCTTGGAGATAAACCACATACTTATTAGAAATAGCAGGTTTTTTTTATCTTTTCAGATCCTCTCATTGTTATTTGTGGTTCAACTTCAATTTGATCATTTGCGACAATCATTATGGAGTAGAGAGTCATGTCCTTGTGGCTCCAAGTCATTACGTTGATCAACAACTAAAAGAACAAGTGGTGGCTCAAGAATTTGTTGTTGTGGGTTGTCAGGGCATCCATCAACCATGTGAACAACAATATTGTTAGAAGCCATAGGGTGTGGGACTTGCACCCGAACTTCTTTAATTGTCACATTTTGAATTTTATCACTTCTACTGACTTTACCATTCTCAAAAAATCTAACATTACAGGCTCTACAATTTTTGTACTGTAGTTAGGACAACAAAACCTATACTCTTTGAATTTTTTAGGGTAACAAATAAAGTAAATCAAGTTTGAGACACCTGCATGTTTGGGGTTGTCCAACAGAAGTTAGAATATACAATTCACATGAAAAGAGTATAAGTTTCTAACAAGAAATAAATGATAAGTGCCAATAGCTTTAATGGGAGTTTTGTCCCAATTTCCCATGAACAAAAATTTCTCCTGTAGGTTTGTGGTTCGGGTTGTAAGGAATCCCTGCAAAGTATTGGAAACATGAGTTGTAGCTCCTGAATCTACCCACCAAGTATTGGAAAGAACTTCAGTAAGGTGAGATTCAAATACATAAAGTGAATCAATACCTTTCCTTTCGAACCATTCCTTCCTCTTTAGACAATCCTTCTGAAAATGATCAAACTTCCTACAGAAGTTGCACTTAATGCCCATTTCCTTATGATATTGAGGCATTTCTAGGTAGTTTTATCTTTCTTGGGAGGCTTCCCTTTAAAGCTTTTGAACTTTCTCGATTTGTCTTTTACTTTTTGACCAACCATGTGAATTGAGTTTTGTCCCATGGTCTTCAGTGTTGCCTCCTCTTGAACAAACATATTACACAATTCATTAACGTTTCACTTATCCTTCATAGTGTTATAGTTAATTTGAAATGTTCTATATTGAAGAGGTAAGTAGTTCAAGATAAATTGAATGAGGAAAAACTCATCCACAGACATTCCCAATGTCTTAAGTTGAGCTGCCAAATTTGTCATTTCAAGAACATATTCATACATACCACGTGAACTATCATATTTCATCATGGTAAATCTAGCCATTAGAGTCCCAGCAAGAGACTTATCTATAGACTTGAAATGTTCTTCAACATAAGTGAGAAACTCCTTAGCAACTACAGTTAGTGATAGTGTGGTCTTGGTGTTGTTTGCTATTGTCATACACATAAACATGAGAGTCAACCTGTTGGATCTTTCCCATGCATTATCTATTGCTTTTTCATTAGTGCTGCTGGTGTCAGAAGGTGCAACGGGTTTTTAAGTCCTTAGAGCAACATCAAGGTCCAAAACACCAAGGATGAAGTGGATCTGCTATTTGCAGTTTGAAAATTCAGGCCATTAAGCATAGGGATGGAGGATGCATGTGAATGCAGAGGGGCACGATGTCATGTTATTTTACTATTATGGTATTTCATGCCACCTTGTAAGACTAAATAGTCAAGTGCACACATTAAACATGATTGCTTCATTTGGATAAGCGTTCCTACCTTATGAATTACACCAAGTATTTGTCCTATTCCATGATTAGTAGAAATGTGGTGCACTTTTGGGCCAACCGTAATTTTATAATAATCAAGGAATTGCATGTTGCAAAAAATTATTCCTATCACTAAACACATTGAAATCTATGTTAGGATACCATGAATAAACTTGTTTTCTAAATACATTCCAATTGGGCTACTTTGGTAGCTACCGAACCGTATCTTAATATAGAAAACAAGTAATTTGAATATGTAAATATCTGAACAATAATAACTCATCTTCCCCAAATGAATAGTAAAAAGTTTGTCTTCAACTCTAATTTTATTTGCCCATTTTGCCCTTCATATTCTTTAATAATTACAAGTAAAACCAAAGATCAATGAATAGTTTCAACGGTATTTGTGTTTTTTAATTAAATACTATTCCATTTTTTACACTTTTTCTTTTCCAAATTCAAATTATTTATAATCAAACCTAGCTCCTCTCAATATTCATTAATTACACCTAAGCCTCTAACATAATTTATTTAAAGCCCTCCAATTTTATCTATAAATTATAAATATGCCCTTACAAATGAAACACACTATTATACATTTTTATCATTTTACCATTCCAAAGTTAAACTATTTACAATCAAAACTAGCTTATGTAAACATTTAGTAATTATACCTAAGCCCTTAATATAATTTATTTGAAGCCCTCCAACTATCTATAAATTATAAAAAACCCTTATATCTAATTTTTAGATTTCAATTTGCCCTCCACATTTCATACTTTTACAATCAAAATCAGCCTATCTCAAACATTGATTATTTATACCTATGCCCCTAACATAAATTATTTGAAGCCCTTATTAATTTATAAACTATACATATGCCCTGAAAATTATATATAATTATTATTTTTTTTAAATTCAAAAATATTTTTTCTTATTATTGAAATTATTGTAATAAAATAAGAAGTACTGAATATTTGTACGTAAAACGTGTTGACACTACCCTAGTGTGTGTATATATATATTGCATAAACATCATAAATGAGCATTTGCATCAATCTAAAAAGTTATAACGAGACTTCCCCAAAATGAACAGTAGAGGTTGTCTTCAACCTGATTTTCCTTTCCACTTAAGTTTTATGGTATTTACAAGAAAAATAAAAAATGGATAAAAAGTGAAAAGGTCGGGGTGTTTATGTCTTTCAAATGAAAACTCTATTAAACATTTTGAGTGGTGATTCAATGAGGTTAACCTCACACCTACTTCAGTGAGGGCGTACCTCTCAACTATTGGATTAGATAAATCTAGATGAAGTTATTAAACAAAAAAATGGAAAGATTTATTAGTTTCCTAAACTGACACAACTCCACAGTTTTAGAAACTTCATTCTCCCTCTTCCTCCTTTGACCACACAAATTCTTTTACAGAATCAATGAAAGAAAAAAATAATTTATATGGTAGTTTGTTGTTCATAAGTAATGACATCCACCCCTTTATCTCTGAATAAGGGTGCAATAGTATGAACAAACTCTAAAAGATAATCCATGCTCATGCCTTCTTGGACCTCCTCAATGAGTTAATTTGTTTTTGTTTTTTTTAAAATCTTTTCAATTCTCTTCAATCATATCCAAAAAAGACATATCTTGACGTGAAATTCAATTATCAGAGGCTTTTCTCTGGTTCATTAGGATCCTATTTAACAAATCGCCTATGTAGAAGTTTGAAAAACTTTTTATCACAACGATAAAACCAAATGGGTTTAGTAATTTGATTTATTTTGAAGAAAATAAAAAAGAAGAAATAAACAGTGGAGAGGATGAGAAGAAGAAATGGGGAATGGATTTGCAAAAGCCTAAAGGTAGCGACTACTCCACACCACCATTTCCTCTTTCTCACACCATTCTACTATACCACACCACCTATTTTCTTTCTCACACCACCATACTTTCCCACCCCACCTATATAAACAAAAAACCAACATTTTCCCCTCCCCATTCAAATTGAAACTCCATTCTTCCCTCCCCCATTTGAATCTCTTCCCTCTCCCACATTCAAATTTCTCCCCACATTCAAATCTCTTGCAAAATCGAAACCAATCTCTTCCCTCTCTCTCAAAATCGAACCCCAAATCGCAACCTACCAAATTGTTTTTAGAAAAACAAAGTAATCTCATGGAAACTTCAGAAAAAATTTCAACCACAAAAACAATGTAAACTTCAGAAAATTTTTCAGAAATCAGAAAAAAATATTGTTCACCTGAGATAATGCGAGGTTTTAACCTCGCAATGATCTGGGTGAATAGTTAAAAAATTTGCTGAAATTTCCTGTTTGCCTGGAACTCTGTGAGGTTTTCAAGTAAATTTTAACAAATTTTTTTCGGATAGATTTCAGCAAATTTTTCGGATAAATTTGTGCGACTTTAGTAAAATGACCATAGCTTGCTCATTTCAAAACTTTTTCAAGTGATTCAAGTTGTGTTTATTAGATAACTAAGAGTACTACAACTTTTGTGTTTTGATCAAATTGAGAATCGATCTCGAGCACATAAGTTGCCTAAAAGTCAGGAACACTATCCCATTTTTATTGCAAGAGATTTGCGCGACTTTAGTAAAATGATCATAACTTGCTTAATTCAAAACATTTTCAAGTGATTCAAGTTGTGTTTATTAGATGACTCAGATTAATACAATATTTGTGTTTTGATCAACTTGAGAATCGGTCTCGAGCGAGCACATTAATTGCCCGAAAGTTAGGAACACTATTCCGTTTTCATTGCGAGACAGATTTGCGCGACTTTGGTAAAATGACCATAACTTGGTCATTTCAAAAGATTTTCAAGTGATTCAAGTTGTGTTTATTAGATAACACAGAGTACTAAAATAGTTGTGTTTAGATGAGTTTGAGAATCGATTTTGATCGAGCTTATAAGTTGGATGAAAGTCAGGGACACTATCCCTTTTTCATTGCAAGACATGTTTGCGTGACTTTAGTAAAATGATCATAACTTGCTCATTTCAAAACATTTTCAAGTGATTCAAGTTGTGTTTATTAGATAACTCATAGTACTACAACTTTTGAGTTTTAATGGAGCTTGAGAATCAATCTCAATTGTGGGTTTAAATTTGTCGAAAGTTACCCTATTTTGCGTTTTTTCATTTTGAGTTTGGGTTTCTCTGTTAAGTTATGTATATTTATTGGTGGTCTGAGTAAGTTAAAAAAAAAAAAAAAAAAACTCAATGGTGGTGTGAGAAAGCGGAAATGATGGTGTGGAGTACTCGTTGCCAAGCCTAAAATAAAGAGTTGTGTTAGTTTATGAAACTAATAAATGTTTCCATTTTTTGGTTTATCAACTTCATCTAAATCCATTTTATCTAACGGTTGAGAAGTGAGCCCTCACTGAATGAGCGTGGGGTTAACTTCATTGAATCACCACTCAAACATTTTTACTATTTTACTGTCCCATATTTAAACTATTTACAATCAAAATAAACCCCCTATAAACATTAGTTAATTATACCTAACTCCTAATATAATTTATTTTAAGCCTCCAATTATTTATAAATTATAAAAAGATTCTTACATCTAACTTTTGATTTTTCTATTTTACCCTCTACATTTCATATTTTTTTAGTCAAAACCAACCTTTCTTAAATATTGATTAATTATACTTATGCCCCAAATATAATTTATTTGAAACTCTTTATTTATTTATAAACTATACATAGGCATTTTTAAAATTATATATATATATATATATATAGTTTATAAATTCAATAAATTTTTTTTTTATTATTGAATTGTTGTAATAAATAAAAAAAATACTAAATATTCCCGCACGTAGAGCGTGTCGATGCCCTAGTACATGTAAATATGTAAACTTGTATAAATAATTAATCTCTAATTTATATGCAACATGGATGCTATTAAAAAATATATTTTAGTTGGTCATTAATTACATAACACAAGTAATTTGGATTTTATGAAATCCAACTTAATGTCATGAATTGGGCTTACATTATTTATTATTAATTGTTACAAGGTCCAAATCATAAAAATGTAACAATCAATTTAATTCTGACTAAACAGGCCTCGTAAAATAAGCGTGCCTAATTGAATATTATAATAGTAACAGACCCAATAATTAAAATTGGTCCAAAAGACCCTACAAAACCAATCAAGTCCAACAGGATTGAACTGGATCAGTTCAATCAAACCGGTTCATCTAGATCCTAACCGACCTGGTTGCGAACATGCTTACATAACACAAGTAATTTGGATTTTATGAAATCCAACTTAATGTCATGAATTGGGCTTACATTATTTATTATTAATTGTTACAAGGTCCAAATCATAAAAATGTAACAATCAATTTAATCCTGACTAAACAGACCTCGTAAAATAAGCATGCCTAATTGAATATTATAATAGTAACATGCCCAATAATTAAAATTGGTCCAAAAGACCCTACAAAACCAATCAAGTCCAACAGGATTGAACTGGATCAGTTCAATCAAACCGGTTCATCTAGATCCAAACCGACCCGGTTGCGAACATGCTTACATAACACAAGTAATTTGGATTTTATGAAATCCAACTTAATGTCATGAATTGGGCTTACATTATTTATTATTAATTGTTACAAGGTCCAAATCATAAAAAATGTAACAATCAATTTAATCCTGACTAAACAGACCTCGTAAAATAAGCATGCCTAATTGAATATTATAATAGTAACAGGCCCAATAATTAAAATTGGTCCAAAAGACCCTACAAAACCAATCAAGTCCAACAGGATTGAACTGGATCAGTTCAATCAAACCGGTTCATCTAGATCCAAACCGACCCGGTTGCGAACATGCTTACATAACACAAGTAATTTGGATTTTATGAAATCCAACTTAATGTCATGAATTGGGCTACATTATTTATTATTAATTGTTACAAGGTCCAAATCATAAAAAATGTAACAATCAATTTAATCCTGACTAAATAGGCCTCGTAAAATAAGCATGCCTAATTGAATATTATAATAGTAACAAGGCCCAATAATTAAAATTGGTCCAAAAGACCCTACAAAACCAATCAAGTCCAACAGGATCAGTTCAATCAAATCGGTTCATCTAGATCCAAACCGACCCGGTTGCGAACATGCTTACATAACACAAGTAATTTGGATTTTATGAAATCCAACTTAATGTCATGAATTGGGCTTACATTATTTATTATTAATTGTTACAAGGTCCAAATCATAAAAATGTAACAATCAATTTAATTCTGACTAAACAGACCTCGTAAAATAAGCATGCCTAATTGAATATTATAATAGTGACAGGCCCAATAATTAAAATTGGTCCAAAAGACCCTACAAAACCAATCAAGTCCAACAGGATTGAACTGGATCAGTTAAATCAAACCGGTTCATCTAGATCCAAACCGACCCGGTTGCGAACATGCTTAATTAATTAATCAAGCCCAAATTAATTCAAAATTACGGCTCAACAAAATTCAAAATTAACAGGCTTAATGCTAAATTTCAGTAGTCCAATATGAATCGGTACAAACTCAGATGAAAATAAACAAATGAAACTTATTTGAATTTGGTTTCATTTGGTAATTTGCATTGCTTTACAACTGCTTGGTAATAATGAGTGAAAAATAATGCATACACCCAATGTTTGCTTGGTTGGCCTGGATATTGCATTTATGCAAACATCAACTACATAAAAATTGAAAAACAATTATAATTAACTCATTCTTCCCCTCTACTATTATTCATTATTTAAAAAAAGTTCTTAAATAATAATAATAATAATAATAATAATAATAATAATAATAATAATAATAATAATAATAATAATAATAATAATAATAATAATAAAATAATAATAATATACAGATGTAAATAAAAAATTTTTTAACCCGACGAGAGAAAGGAAAAAAAGAGTTCTAAAAGAAGGAAATACGTGAGTTACCCGATTCACAGTTTTCATACAAGCTAAGAGTTTTAAAAAAACTTGTTTCCTTATAAAGTTGGACTGTCTAAGTAGAAGTTGAAGGAAAGAGTGAGACTTGCAAAGTTTTACGAGAGATTTTAATTCGTAAAGATTTGCGGGACCACTTATTTTTCAAACTATTTTGTCAAAAAGCATAAAGATTCATTCTATCAGCCATTGCAGCCGAAAAAAAGGAAGGTTCCAAACAACGCTGATGACTCGGACACTGGAGAAGACCAAGTTGGCATAAAAAAGGGGGTTATGGCTGGCAGCTTAAGTCGACGCCAGCGACTTGCCGACTTGATTTCGCCATAAAGAAATCAGGTCAGTGTGTCCCAACATTTCCAACAACTTCAATTGATGATTTCATTATTAATTTTCAGAATCGAGAGACAAACAAATCAAACCTAAATATGTTTGATTTACATCATAATACGGAAGATATAGCACGATTAATGTATAATGAACAAAGACTTGCCTCAATAAGCAGTTTCTCTTCTTGCTTTCCTTTTCTGTGTTCCTTTGTGATGGAGAAGAATAACCAACGAACTATTTTATTTCCCTTCATGTAACTGTTTCCATCAAACAATTAATATAACCACCATAGAAGATTTGGCCACCTATTAGGAAGTTAACTTGGATAACCTACAAACATCGTCAAGGATAACTACATACTTTACAACTATGAAACGGCGTTTTGATATTCATGAAATTGCAAAAATTTATAGAGAATTTGCTCTCAATCCACGACAATAGAGTTTGAGAGTGCGAGCAATGAGCCAGCTGGACGAATTATGCAACTGTGCTAAACCAAATATGACTCAACAATAACAGATCAAAGATAATGCTTGAGCTGGGTAAGTTGGGTATTTTGTGTTCAATTGTCTTGTACCAAGCTAGAGTCCCAAGGATTCAACCTTTAAGTTATCAAAGAAAATTTTAACCTTTGCCACTACAACAAGCTAGAATTGGACGGAGGTTACGGTAATTGATGCGATTAATTGTGATGTGTCAGAGTTTCACTCACTTAAAACGGGTGTTATACGATTAATGCGTACCTTTCTTCTACTCTTTGACCACCATTTATAGTGAGTGTTACTTCCTCAACTATCTTTGTTATCGAATGCATGATGTAGGTAGGATAACTTGCCCAGAATCTTACCTGTGTTGTGAACAAGGATTGCGATTTCGTTTTTTGATTTAATTTTGGTTTCCTAATTTTAAAAAAAATTTCGAATAATATTTCGGTGTGTGAAGAAAAAATGTAAAAAATTTGAAGATACATGAAATATATTTAATGAATTTCGAGGGCATATAAAATATGTGAAAAAATAAGATGCAAGTAAATAAATATTGAACACATTAAATGAAGCCTAAATATCAAGAAACAAAACAAACATGAAATCAATATATAACTAGAAAATCAAGGAGTGGTTTAAAAAATCAATTAAGTAGAAAAAAATGATAATTAGAAATCAAGGGGTAGTTTAAAAAATCAATAAATGATTAAAATAAATGATAATTATAAAATACCACGAAATTTATGAAAAACCCCAAATAGTTTCGAAAAAATCTAATTTTTGGTAGCAGGATTTTGTATTTTTACGAAAAAGCACGGAATTAACAAAAACCTCGAATTTTTTCTTTCACCCTTTTTCTTTTCGTAATTTTAAAACCAAACATTTATTTGTTGAGGAGAAACTGATCTAATTCGAAGTTGTTGATGTTTATATCGATCGATCATGGAAAAGAAAATTTTTGATTCATTCCAATTAAGCTTCCTTTCAATTTATCTGGAAGTTCTTCTCAGATACAAGGAAATGGCAAAAACATTTAATGCTTTTAACCCAACTAAAGCTGAAGAGACTTATTCAATGGTAACCACCTACGTGCCCTTTACGCAGTCATTTCGAAGAACACTTTCCCACTCGTCTTACTGCGGCTCCTGACACTGAGTTAGTTGGAGCTTCTTTCCCCATCATTTTTCTGTTTTCTATGCTATTGATGCGCTATTTTAGTAGCACACAACTTAATACTCTACTTTGTAATTGTAGTATAGAATAAGTAGGGATCGTTCTGGACCAGGGATTAGAGGGCTTGCCAACTAGCTAGCACGAAGAATAACTAAAAGACAACTAACAACCTAATTAAGTAAATATTGGGGGATTGAAGTTTCTAAGTTAAACTATGAAAATAACTATAAAGATGATAAATAAAACTAAAGGGATGACCAAGATGAGAAATTAGCTAAGGGTTTATTTCCACACACCAAACATATGCTCATAAATCAATCTTCAATAATCACTTGCTAACTCATGAGAGACAATGCTCAAGATTAACCGTGATCAGCACTGCATTAATCTTATTATTTTCCCAAGTTCGTTGAATTAAACTTAGCGTCGCTTTCAAACTATTCTTATCATGCTATCTAATCATTAATTGCAAGTTAGATAAACAATCCAAGATCATTAAGTTTTGTGGAAAATATGAACACTGATTAGGCAATTACAAGTATGATCAACATCTTGTTCTTACCTAAGTTTTTACTTAACCTTACAACGTTTGTTGATATTTACTACTTATGAGTACAAAATTGTAACGATTAGGTCAAACTCTCTTATACTCTAGCCCCAAATCCTAGCATGCTTACTAAGTTGGCCACATTGATAAACATACAAATTTTTTTATCTATAAACAGTTAAGCAAAACACAATCGCTAATAGCAAGGAAGATTAAATTCAATTAATTTATGAAACACATGTTCGGGGTTTCAAATCAACCCCTAACTAAGAAGAGTTTAGCTAGACATATTAATTATGTTCAAATAGTAATCCATAATCAACAATCAATAATCAAGCAAAATAAGAAAAAGAGAGGTTTAGAGATGAAAACATTGTCGCTTGATTGTGGTGGTACAGAATAAATCCGTGGGTGCGAATAGCAGAGAGAAAGAGATAAACAAATCTCTTCCTTTCTTCTTCTATTTACTCCTTATTGCTGTGAAAAGGGATTGAAAAAATATGAAGCAGGGATGACGAGGAGGGTTTTATCTGGCTGGTGGAGGCGATCGACTAAGAGAGAGATCAGGTGAGAAGGAGATGTATCGAGATAGAGGGTCGTCGGGCTGTGATTGGTTTGTTGTGTGACGTGAAAGGGTTTGTAGTTGGTGTGCGATGGGGATAATGGTGATGGCCTGTTGGTAGTGATTTGAAGGGTGGAATTGTGAGACGGTCTTGCGGCTGTGATGAGGGATGCGTGGATGGGTTAGGGTTTCTGATTTGTGATTTATGGGTTTGATGGTGATGATGGAAGAAGGGTTGTGTCTGAGTGTTGTGAAGGAGGACGACGGGATGAGGAAAAAAGATGGAAGAAGGGACTGTGTGATTGCGAGGAGGAGGGGGTTTGCGAGGATGAGGAAGCTGAGAATGGATGGAAGAGAAGGCAGTGGTTGCAAGCGTTCTTGCTTCAGTGCAGGTATTACCCCCTTTATAATTATTTTCTTCTCGATTTCCTTCCTTGCATGGTTTCCTTTTGCAATCAGTATTTCTAAATTTTGCTTCACTTAGCTTCTATTTTGGAATCTTGTAATTAAAAACCTACACAAACACGAAAATAGCAATTAGTACCATAATTAAAAAGTAATAGCCAAAAATACATATAGAAATATGGTACTAAAAATAGCCTAATTATGCTCCTATCAGCTATCGATCAGTTTGAAACTGAAAGATGAGCAAAAAATTTTGCGAAAACACAATCCTTTCCTGTGCATGACTGCGTCTTTTTGGCACTTGGCTCTATTTAGGACCTAATGCCTGATTGGGTTAAGAGCTTATTTGTGCGTATGAGTCTCGGTCCTATGACAACTTAGAGACTCATGTTAGAACCTTATTGTTCTGAGCCAAGCCCTAAGACCCGTGCCTCTTGGCTAGCATGACTTGAGCTTGGGCGTCTGAATTACGGGCTGAACAATAGCTTATGAATGGGTTCCCTTGGGATTGCGTTGAGGTCTTTCTCATGTTAGGGTTCACCACTATCACGTGTACGACTGTGATCGTGCAACTGATTGATGTCTCATTAGCTAGTCCCCCTAGTTAGTGGGTCTGCGCACTGGGCTACTAACTGATAGTGTGTGGGAGTTCGTGGTATGCCATGATGCCATATGTTCAATGTATTTTTGGCTTTCGCACCACATTTAATGTTTATGCAGCGGTTAGGTAATCGTCTCTCCTATGTGCCAAACTTATATAAGCCTGTTTTGAGGGATTTTTATACTTTTACCTTCTCACATCTTATTTCTGTTTGTTGTATTTTACTATTTCGGCTTGATTGAGCTCGATTTTGTTTATTCAACCATGTCTGTGCAACTTAATATCTCGCGAGAGTGTCACCAAGGCTGTCTATACTTTTTCATGGGGTCATTGTTGTCCGGGGAGGACCTGGTTGCCATTTGTTAGCAATATGAAATCCTTAGTGATGAGGGATTGTCGCTATTCTAGGAAGTGTCTCTCATTCTATTCCGACGAAAGGGCATATCTGCTTGTACAAGGCCATGTTTGAGGTCGGCTTGCGCTTCCCTATTCCTAGTGCCATCTAGCATTACTTGTCTTACTTGGGCATTGACTTGGCTAAGATAGTGCCGAGTGGGTGGAACATACTGATTGCCACTCTGATCAGGGCAAAGGATGTTGAGCTCCACTTGTCGATAAAGTTGCTTCATTCCCTCACTTCTATCAAGATGAAAAAGCGTGGCATCTATTGGTTGGTGAATGCACGTTGTTTGATTGGTCAGTTCGAGGGCTCGGAGGATTGGCAGCAGTGATGTTTTTGTCTCTGTGAAGTTTGGGTACTTCCCCTTTGATGATTTGCGAGCCCTCAGCTGCTTTGTGGACCCTCCGTAAGTAAATTTTCCCTTTTCTATTTAGTATTTTTCATTGTTTGACTTATTCGTTGTTTCTAACTAGGGCTGCATGACCCTGTCGTCCTTTCTCCTGAAAATGAGAAGATGAGAGCTGACTTCCTCGCTTTATTGCTGATGCCTTTCCTGGAGGTTATCCAACCGGATAATATTAGGCGGAGTGGCATGTTCTCCGGCAAGACCAGTGGTGTAGGGCTGGCCCAGACTGCGCTACCAGTTCTTCTTCGAATGTTGAGGTGTAGGCACTTGGGTCTCGAAAGAAAAAGGTGCCAAATATGCCTAGCCCGTCAAATTAGAGAGTTTTGGAGGGACTGCTTTCTCCTCTTGCGCTCTAAGATGATCAAGTTGGGATCCACTCCTTCTCTTACCGCTCCCTCGAGTGTGGAAAGGGATGTTTTGGACCTGACAATTGATGAGGTGTCACCGAAAGACCTGACTTATGTTGAACCAGTAACGAAACGGCTAGCTTTGGGGGTCGCTACCCCAAGTCTATCTGCTGTAGAGGAGCAATCTATTCGCAAGAGTACTGCATGTGATCCTTCCATAGGTCTGTGAACTTGAGCGTTGTTTGAGCCTCTTTCCACTGTTGCTGATATGGGGAAGTGTGATACCCTTTTGTGGGCGAACCTGAGGGGGAGGGTGAGGTAGAGGTCCAAGAGCCCATGGATCCCAAGAGAGTTGGCAAACTACAAAAGGGAGATCATAATCCCATATCGCCTGGGTAAGGGAAGGTGATGTATTATATATGTACGAGGTTGGATCTACAAAGTAGTACGCATTTTAAAGCCGTGCGTGTTTTGGGCCCAAAATAGACAATATAGTACTCTGTGGATCGGGTCGTGACAGAATGGTATCAGAGCCTAACCCAGTCGAAAGTGTGCCAACGAGGACTTTGAGCTTCCAAAGGGGGTGGACTGTGATACCCTTGTGTGGGCGGACCTGAGGGGGAGGCTGAGAGAGAGGTCCAAGAGCCCATGAATCCCAAGAGGGTAGGAAAACTAAAAAGGGGAGATCATAGTTCCACATTGCCTGGGTAAGGGAGGGTGATGTACTATATATGTACGAGGTTGGATCTATAAAGTACTACGCCTTTTAAAGCTGTGTGGACCTTGACCTAAAACGGAAAATATAGTACTCTATGGATCGAGTCGTGACACAATGATATCAGAGTCTGACCCAGCCGGAAGGGGTGGACTGTGATACCCTTGTATGGGCGGACCTGAAAGGCGGGGGGGGGGGGGGGGGGGTGAGGGAGAGGTCCAAGAGCCCATGGATCCCAAGAGGGTTGGCAAGCTACAAAGGGGAGATCATAGTCCCACTTTGCCTAGGTAAAGGAGACTGATGTACTATATATGTACGAGGTTAGATCTACAAAGTACTATGCATTTTAAAGCTGTGCGGGCCTTGGGTCCAAAGCGGACAATATAGTATTCCGTGGATTGGGTCATGACAGGAAGCATGTTACTGAGTCCTTTCTTTCAGGAGGTGTCGGGGGAGAAAAAGGATTGGCTTCTAGCCCTGAAGTTCTTTGAATTGACACTGGAGTCGGTTCTCATGCTCTGGCGGGTGCTCTTTTGAGTTCTGGCGAGTGATATATGTGGCATCAAGAGGTTGATCACATGACTAATATTCAACCCGATGAAGAAATTTTTGTTTTGGTTGGTTGATCAATTTCCATGGGAGAAGGTGGCTGCGGGAAGAAACCTCAATCGTAGGCAACAACTTCTGAGGCTGGTAAGTTGACAACTTAGTTGATTTGTCACCTGGTTTTCCGTCGTGCTTTATCATTTATACCTATGCATTGTATTCCAATCAGAGGATGGCTCATTTGACCCATGCTAGTATGGAGGCTACTGAGGTGGAGTCTGTACGGGACATGTTCTTTTCCTTGGAGACGAAGTTCATTGATCAAGAGGCACAACTCTTTGATGCCCTTAGCAAGGCAAACTCGCTGACCGAGTAGTTGGCCGCCCTGGCTGATTTGGAAGTCCAGCTGGCTGAAGCCCAAAGGGGTTTGAACAACACACTGGCTACTCAGTCATTATTAGAATCTTAGCTGAAAAGGTCCACGAGAGTGTGAATGAAGCCCAGGCTGCCCGAGCCGAGTTGTTGTATGAGCTGAAAGATGTCCAGGAACGTCAGAACATGATAGATGAATTGGATGCATTTACGGAGCACTTGTTGAATGTCATGAAGTCTACTGGTGACTCCCAGAGTGCTTTGGATAATAAGCATGTTGAGACAATTCACCTAAAGAAGCTTCATGAGGCACTTTGGCACAACTTTCTGTGTTGTAGCTGTCGTAATTTCCATTTTCAATTCTTAAAGACTGGACAAGATGAGTACATGGATCTAGCTCATTCGAGAAAATATTTTCTTCAACAACCTAACTCTTGTTCAGAAGTGGGGTTTATTATGGAAGTCTAGCCCAGAAAGTCAAAGGTGATTCCCCTTCAACTCAAAGTCTTCCTTGAGACTGACAGGACTGCAGGTATATGATACCCAATTCCAGTCCCCCAAGAGATAGTTTCTCAAGCAAACTAACTACTGTACATGGTCAGAGACCATCAAGGAAGTCCAGTCTTCAACGCAAATACAACTTCTAGAAAAATTGAACTTGCAAGACAGTAATTATGTCACTAAGGTAACATGACCCGGACAAGTAAAAGTGACTACCCTACAACTTAACTCTCCAAAAGATTAAGTTATTACTATATAGTCTTTAATAGGAATTGAACTAGAAAGAAGTCTGCTCGTCTGGGCTAGACTTTATGGTACACCCCAGTCCTGACCATGAGTTGGGTTGTTGAAGAACCATCTTTGTCGGAATGGGCTAGATTTCTGTATTCATCTGGCTCAATCCTTGAGAGGACTTGAGCTTGGAAGAAGTCATCTCTGTCTGTTTGGGTTAGACTTCATAATATATGCCAATCTTGAACAGGAGTTGGGTTGTTGAGGAAACATTTTTGTCCGAACGGGCTAAATTCCTGTGTTAGTCTGGCTCAGTCCTTGAGAAGACTTGAGCTGGAAAAATTTTTGCCGGTCTGGGCTAGACTTTATGATAGAACCCAATCTTGTTGTTGAATAACCATATTTGCCTGAACGGACTAGGTTTCTGTATTCATCTGGCTCAATCCTTGAAAGGACTTGAGCTTGGAAAAAGTCATCTACCCGTCTGGGCTAGACTTCGTAATAGACATCAATCCTGAACAAGACTTGGGTTGTGAGGAAATATCTTTGCCTGAATGGGTTAGATTCATGTGTTCATCTAGCTCAGTCCGTGAGAAAACTTGAGTTGGAAAAAGGTCTGCCCATCTGGGCTAGACTTTATGGCTGACCCCAATCCTGAATAGGAGTTGAGTTGTTGAAGAACCATATTTTCTGTAATGGGCTAGATTCCTGTATTCATCTGGTTCAATCCTCGTGAGGACTTGAACTTGGAAGAAGTCATATCAGCCCGTCTGGGCTAGATTTCGTAATAGACCGCAATCCTGAACAAGAGTTGGGTTGTTGAGGAGCCATCTTTGCCCGAATGGGTTAAATCCCTGTATTCATATGGGTTAGTCTTAGAGAGGACTTGAGTGGGAAAAAAATTCATTTCTGCTAGTCTGGGCTAGACTTCATGATAGACCCCAATCCTGAACTGGAGTTGGGTTGTTGAGTAACCATCTTTGCCTGAACGGGCTAGATTCCTGTTAAGAGGACTAGGTCACTTATTGGGCGAGTTGTCAGTATCCTGAACAGGATTAGAAATGGTCTTTGTGGGCCATCTTCGCCCCTCAGACTATATTATCCCTGCGGTAAGTCATCAATAGACTGGAATCGGTCTGCTTCACCGTGATGTGGTTCCTTAGGCTAACTAGGCCACTTGGTTGCATGCCGTTGTTGTCCTCATCAAGACTAGGCTTGGTCGTTGTGCACCATTTTGGTCCCCGTGGACCAGGCTTCTTTTGAGCGGTGAACTAATCCTGGATTGGTCTCGGCCTGCTGTATCATACCTCGGTTCCTTAGGCGAACTAGGTCACTTGTGCGGCAGGCTATTGTTTGCTCTAATAGGGTTGGGTCTGCCGCTTTGCGCCATTTTGGTCCCCGTGACAGGACTGGGTTTTTTTTAGTAGGGTGAGTTGTTTGTGGATTGGGCTTGGCCCACTTGCGACGATCGAATGGTCTGTGGACTGGGATTTGTTTGCAGATGTCTTTCCGTGGTTCTTGAGGCTGACTAGGTGACTTGTGCGACAAACTGTCATCATCCTGAATAGGACCAGGCTTGGCTACTGTGTGCCAATTCGGTCCCCGTGTTCTGACCAAGATTTTTTGAGTGGTGAGTTGTCCTTGGACTGAGCTCAGTCTGCTATGTTGTTCCTTGGTTCCTTAGGCGAACTCGGTTACTTTTGCAATGAGCTGTTGTCACCTTTAATAGGGCTAGGCTCGGTCGCTGTGCGCCATTTTGATCCCCGTGATCGGACCAGGCGTTTCTGCGATGGTAGTTGTCCATGGACTGGGCTTGACTTGTCGTGTGTTACCTCGGTTCCTTTAGGCGGACAAGATCACTTATGTGGCGAGTTGTTGTCAACCTTACCAGGCCTTGTCTCAACCGCTATGCACCATTTGGGCCCCGTGGTAGGACCGGGTCTTCCCCTGTAAAAGAAGTTGAGTGTGGAATATAATTGTTTTAAGGAGATTACCTTTATTGATAGTTCTTAAAAAATCTACATGTTACTTTCTCCACTCAGATTTTCTTACCAGTAAACCTTTGGCCTGTTCATTCCATTTTTAGGGGGACTTGAGCCATCCTGGCTATTTACCCGATAGCTTTGTTGCCGCGTAATGGCATTCCCTGGCGGAAGACTGGTCTCCCCTAATAGTCTTTGTTTAACTATTGAATAAATATTTAAGGGACTGGTGTCATGTGAAGATCACTGTTTCCATCTGGTGAAACCAAGGCATTCTAAGAATCACATTGTACTTCTAAGAATCACATTGTACACCGAGGGGGCATCTACTACGATGAACTCCGTCATTAGGAGCTTTACTGGTTCCCTTGCCCCTACAAGTATTCTAATGCTCCTGAGTGAGTAACTTCGAATGTTGTTAAAGCCAACCATCACTTGGTTGTCGGGTTTCAGTTCTTCCTCTCTCAGCAACATCTTTCGGAATGCTACCAGAAATAGGATGTTGGTTGAGCTATTTGTGTCCACCAACGATCCTTTCACGCCCCTTTCAATATTGCAATCGTGATAACTAGGGCATCGTTATGCGGGTAATAGACCCCTTGCATATCCTGTTCAGTGAACGTCTGGTCCGTGGTTGGGTGATCTAATTAGGCGTGTTGGATTGGGGATCCACTTGATGTCGTTCCGGCTTTTCATGGCGGAGAGGATTTGGAGCAAGCTAGAGTTGATAGGGGTGAACTCACTGTACCTTGAGCCGACATAACTAGTAACCCTGTCCAGTTTTGCCTTGTCGGACACTATTTTGTTGTCTCTTTTTTTCCTCTTCGAACTATCCTCATCTTCACGCCTTTTTTCCTCTATCCTGTCCCTAGCTTAGAGGTATGGTTGGCTTCATTTTCGCTTCCTTTCTTGACTTCTAGTATTTCCTTGAGGTGATATACTCCTGCTCACTTTTCAAGTGTTTCAGGGTGCGAAAGTTATAGAACTGACCTTCTCGGAGGCTAGAAGTGAAAGCGATGACCGACTTGTTGTTGCTACAACCGTCAATCAAAGTCAGCTCATCGTTAAAACGAGTGACATACTCTCTGAGGGTCTTGATCTATTTCTGTTTGAGACTCAGCAAGTAGTGAGGTCTTTTCCTGATCCGTTGGCTCCCGACGAACCTGGTAATGAATTCCTTTGCCAGGACCTGGAACGAATCAATAGATCTTGGGTGGAAATTGTGGAAAAAGTTACTTGGTGGAAAAAGTTCTACACATGATGGTTTTTGAACTTTCTTTCAGCGCCGTTACTTGGTGGTAATGACGTAGATGATCAGAATGATAAGATGTTTAGACATAGAATTCAAACATTGGAAGGTCGAATTTCTTTGGCAGGGGGCGTTCCTTCGAGAATGGCGGAACAACAAGGTCGTACAGGATGACTGGATTGGTAGCCCCAGTCGGAGCAGGTTTCTAATCGTGGTCCTGTCTATTTTTGGGGCATGGTCCTCATGATCCCCGTCATCCCTTAAGCCCTACAGTCGGCCAACTCTTTGCTCTTATCCAGGGACGTTCTCATTTTCTTGAATGCGCTCTTGGGCATTCTTTCGGGTGTGGGATCTCCGTTATTTTTGGGTGGCTACTGTCTATCTGTGTGAGTCTTTCCACCATCCTTTCTAGATGGTCCATGTGGAACAGGAACTCTATTTAGGACCCAATGCTTGATTGGGTTAAAAACTGATTTGTGCGAGTGAGTCTCGGGCCTATGACAACTCAGAGACTCGTATTCTGGCCCTATTGTCAAAGGCCAAGCCCCAAGACCCGTGCCTCTTGCGCTGGTGTGACTTGGGCGCCTGACTTACGGGTTGAACAGTAGTTTATGAATGGGTCCGCTCGGGACCGCGTTGAGGCCTTTCTAGTGTTAGGGTTTACCCATGCCATATGTACGGTCGTGATCATTTAACTGATTGATGTTTCATCATTATTATTTCATGAACATTGAAACCAAGTTATTTATGATTTATGAAAATGTTTTTACTAAGCAAGCGTGTTTGACAAGTATAAGAAATTATGGTTTCTTTGTACCAATTTGGGTTGGACCGACAAAGTTCCTAAAATTTGCATGGGACAAAATTATAAATTTTCTTCTTTTGGTAAAAAATCGCATCAGAGCTTGGAATCACTGGGTTTTCTATTCCTGGTACAATTAGGGTTGCACCTCAGGCTTCTTCTTCTTATGTGGATGGTCATTGATGCGTCCAAATCTGTCATTGTGATCTCGAGCTTGCAAAAATGAACTATGGTGAGCTAGAGACCACCATAGTGGTGGCCTAAGACACTCTAATGCTTAAGTCAGGTAATGGTGCAAGGAAGAGTGAAGATTAGATGTAATTAGCCAAGTGTATGCGTACATTTCTTCTTCCCTTTGATCACCTTAAGTAGCGAGTGTTCCATCCACAACTATTCCTACTATTGAGGGCCCGATGGAGGGAGGAGATCTCGCCCATGATCTTACCTATCCATGATTGAGTCTCTTCGGTACTAGGCTTTGTTTAGGACCCAATGCTTGATTGGGTGAATAGCTGATATTTGCGAGGGGATCTTGGGCCTGTAGTAGCTTGAAGATTAGTGTTCGAGCATTATAGTCCTGGGCCAAGCTCCAAGGTACGTGCCACAGAAGCTGGCGTGATTTGGGCTTGAGCGCCTGACTTACAGGCTAAACAGTGGTTTGAGTTTTGGGTCTACGTATTGGGCCATTAACTGACTGCGCATAGAGGGTCATGATGGTATAGACCACAATCATGAATAGGAGTTGGGTTGTTGAGGAACCATTTTTACCCGAATGGGCTAGATTCTTGTGTTTGTTTGGCTTAGTCTTGGAGAGGACTTGAGCAAGGAGGAAGGATTTTCCGCTCGTCTGGCCAAGACTTCGTAATAGACTCCAATACTGAACAAGAGTTGAGTTGTTGAGGAACTATCTTTGCCTAAATGGGCTAGATTCATGTGTTCATCTGGCTCAGTCCTGGAGAGGACTTGAACTGGGAGGAAGTCTCGTCCGCCCGTCTGGGCTGGACTTTATACTAGACTCCAATCCTGAACAGGAGTTGGGTGGTTGAGGAACAATCTTTTCCTGAACGGGATAGATTCCTGTACTTATTTGGTTCAATCCTTTAGAGGACTTGAGTTGGGAAGAAGTCATCTCCGCTCGTATGAGCTACACTTAATAATAGACCAATCCTGAACAGGAGTTAGGTTGTTGAGTATCTTGAACACGATTAGACATGGTCTATGTGCACCATCTTGGTCCCTCAGGCTATTCCGGTGCTATGAGTCGTCAACATATTGGACTCGGTTCGTATCGCGGTGCTGCTGTTCCTTAGGCGAACTAGGCCATTTAGCGGCAAGCAGTCGTCGTCCTCATTAGGACTAGGCTTGGCTGTTGTGCGCCATTTTGGTTCCCGTTAATGGATCGTGCTTCTTTTGAGTTGTGAGTTGTCGGTGGACTGTGCTCGACCCTCAGTATCGTACCTCGGTTCCTTAAAAAGACTAGGTTACTTATGTGGCGAACTGTTGTTTCCTAATAGGTTTAGGTTCAGCCCTTGAGCGCCAATTTGGTCCCCGTGATAAGATTGGGTTTTTAATGCAATGAGCTATCTGTGGACCGGGCTCGGCTCACTTGCGACAAATAGTCCGTGGACTGATTTCTGTTCTCATGTGTCTTTTTGTGGTTCCAATGGCAGACTAGGTTACTTGTGCAACAAGCGTCATCATGCTCAATAGGACTAGGGTTGACTGTTGTTCGCCATTTCGATTCCCGTGACGTTTTTTAAGGAGAGGTGAGTGGTCCTTGGACTCGGCTCGGTCCGCTTTGCGGTACCTTGGTTCCTTAGGCGGACTATGTCACTTTTACGATGAGTTGTCCCCGCCCTTAACAGGACTAAGCTTTGTCCCTGTGATCGGACTAGGCCCTTCTGAGCAGTGAGTTGTCCTTAGACTGGGTTTGGTCCGTTGTGCGGTTCCTTGGTTCCTTAGGCGGATTAACCACTTTTGCGACGAGTTGTCGTCGCCCGTCGCCCTTAATAAGACAAGGCTCGGTTGTTGTGCACGATTTTGGTCCCCATGATCGTACCAGGTCATTCCGCTGCAATCAGCTGTGCGTGGGCTGGGCTTGACCTGCTGTGTGTTACCCAGTTCCATTAGGTGGACTAGGTCACTTATGTGGTGAGTTGTCGTCGCCCTTAATAGTACTACGCTCGACTGCTGTGCACCATTATTTCTCCATGGTAGGACCAAGTCTTCCCCTATAGAAGGAACTAAGTGTGGAATGGAGTAATTTTAAAGAGATTACCTTTATTGATAGTTCTTTAAAAATTCTACATGTTTCTCTTTCCATTCAAACTCTCTTACCCGTAAACCCTTGGCCGGTTGGTTTCACGCGAGCTATTGTAGCAATTTACTCGATAGCTTCTCATGAGACATCAAACGGTCACTTGATCATAGTTGTACATGTGGCATGGGTTAACTCTAGCACATGAAAGGCTTCAGCACAGTCCCAAGCAGATCCATGCACAAACTGTTGTTCAACCTATAAGTCAGATGCCCAAGCCCAAGTCATGCCAGGCCAAAAGGCATAGATCTTAGGGCTTGGCTCAAGAAAATAAGGTTCAAACACGAATCTCAGAGCTTTCATAGGCCCGAGATCCAGTCTCACGAATCTGTTCTTAGCCCAATCAAGCATTGGGTCCTAAACAGAGCCAAGTGCCGAAGAGACTCAATCATGCACATGTAAGATCTTATGCGAGATATCCTCCCTCCATCACACCCTCAATCGTTGGGACAGTTGGGGAAGAAACACTCACTATAAGAGATGGTGAAAGGAAGAAAAATGTATGCATACACATTGTAATTTACATACAGTCTTCATTCTTCTTTGCATCGATATCTGACTTTATCATCGAAGTGTCTTCGGCCACCACAACGGTGGTCCCTAGCTTAATGGCCTCTCATTTTTGCAGGCTCCAGATCAATAAGATCAGCAAGGAAAGATATGAACACATCAGCTTGCCGCCGTCTGTGGGAAAAGACAATAAGTTTTTCCTGAAACGAACAGACAAAGTTCTTTATAGCTAAACAAATCATCGAGAAATGACCACCAGCACCAGATCTCGAACATTCAATGATGATGCCGAGCCAGACGATGCTCTAGCCTGGGATGCCCAACCACAGAGCCGAATCGATCCAATTGAGGAGGTTGAACAGCTACACGGTTCAGCCGCAGAGGCAGTTGAGGTTGCCCGACATGAGTCTGATCCCGTTCGACCTAAATCACTTAACAAGGGTTGTAGAATGGATCACTTGAGATCGACAAAAATCTAAGACCAGCCAAAATCTGGGAAGATCTCAGATCCAAGAGGTCACACATGAGCATGCCCAGGAGGCTGAAAACCCCCTCATGGGAACTAAGGGCTTGTCGAGAAGGAAGCCCATGAGTAGGAGAGGATCACGGGGACCATATCCAAGGAAAAATAGTACCATGGTTGAGAACCCGCTCTGACTAGGGGCGTCCAATCCTGATGTTTTGCATGATCTTACTGTCCTTCCATTCTCGGAGGAGAGCATGAGTGCCCCTTTTCTGAAGAAGTTTGTCCCACCAAAACTCAAGTTCTAAGACAAAACATCTGATTTGTCAGACCATTTGCGCCATTACCACCACGTGAGGCACTTAAAGAAAGTTTAAAGGTCATCCTTTGCAGAACTTTTCCCACCAGCCTTAAGAAGGCTACACTGACTTGGTTCCAAAGCCTTCAACCTAGATCTATCAGCTCGTTCCGGGTCCTGGCGAAAACATTCATTATCAGACTCATTGGGAGCCTACGGATCCAAAAAGAGCCTCGCTATTCGCTGAGCCTTTAGCGGAAACATGGTGAGACCCTTAGGGAGCACGTCACTTGTTTCAATGATGAGCTGGCCTTGATTGACGGTTGCAATGACGATACATCAGTAACCGCTTTCACTTCTAGCCTCCGAGGAGGTCAGTTTTACAACTTCTTCACCTTGGAGCCCCCAACGAATGTGGTGGGTCTGCTAAAAAACGTCTAAAAATACATCACCCTGGAAGAAATGTTAGTTGCCAAGAAGGGGGAAGGAAGCCAAAACAATCCTCCAGAGCCAAGGACAGGGATGAACCGAAAGATAGTTCCAAACATAAACAAGGCAAGAATAAGAGTGGGCTCAGCTAAGCAAAGTTGTTCAAGCCCAACGGCTCCAGGTACTCTTATTACACTTCGCTCAACTCTAGTTTGCCCGACATTTTATCCGCCATGGAAAAATGGGAAGACATTAAGTGGCCATCGAAACTCAAAGGAAATCATTCAAAGCATGATAAGAATAAACACTGTTCTTATCACAAGGATATAGGCCACGACACCAAAGACTGCAGGAGCCTCAGAGATGAGATCCAGTACTGGATCCAAAGAGGATGGTTGAAGGAATCCATATTTTCCGGGGACATGCATCCTCAAGTAGGGGTGGGCATGGGACGGGATGAACTTCATTCCTATCCCATCTTGTTCCTTCAGGATCGGGATGGGATATACCTCATCCAGACATCCTCCCATCCCAAACGGGTTTGGGATGGGACGAGATCAACATGTTCCTTCTGATATAGAATATTTGTAGTAAAATGAAGTTTGAAAACAAGGTTTAGTTAGGTTTGAGTTGATACAAATTGGTCACCATCCAATGCATCATTCACTTACTTTTGTTTTGACTCCATTCACATAATAGATGACACGTCTCAAGATCTTCTAGTGTTGTTTCTTGATCTGGGTGATTTATTTTGGCATTTTCAGTTATTTTTCAACCAAAGATAAGAAAAAGAAAATTCATGTTCCATAATCTGGCCAGAATGCCAAAAGGTTCCTTTGTGATAATGAAAAAATAGAATGGATTCAGTGGTAGGGCATGATTCATAGCAATAATGCAACCAATTCTCCTTGTATTTTTCAAATATTATTTTTAGAGGTTTTGAACATTGCCTTGACAGTTCCACCAATTTCCTTTGTTCTAAAAGCAATTTTTTTGGAAGCTTCCAACATTACCTTAACAAATCCATCAATTTCCTTTGTTCTAAAAGCAATCCCATCACTTCCTTCCCATAAGGAGTTGTATTTGCTCCTAGACATAGTCATAAATTGTTGACATTACTTGACTAAAACCAATAAATGCCTTAAATTTCAAAGTTCAGGATGGGGTGGGATTGAAAATCTCTATCCCGATTCCATCCCACTCTAGATTGGGATGGGATTGAACAATCCCAAAAGGGCCTGAAAAAAATCAGGATGGGATGGGACAGGACTGGGACAAGTTTGGGATTGCGGGATGGGATGCCCACCCCTATCCTTAAGGCAAAGGACGACCTAAGAAGCGGGAAACATGACTCCTGACATGGTAGTTGTCCTTCATGGGACAAATGATGAGAGATAACACTCGAATCGTTCACTAAAAAAATTGGTACGAGAACTACGAGTTAAATTGCATTACCGATATCACCTTGTACAACACGTACGAGAGCAGAGAAAAGCCCCAAGCTTAACATTCACAGAATGAGATATGAAGAAAGTTTGCTTCCAACACAACGATGCCCTATTCATCTTAGTAGGGCGCCAAACTGATGCATCCAAATCTGTCCTTGCTGATCTCGAGCTTGCAAAAAATGAACAACGGTGAGCCAGGGACCACAGTTGTGGTGGCTGAAGGCACTCTGATGCTTAAGTCATATAATGGTGCAAGGAAGAATGAAGATTAGATGTAATTAGCCAAGTGTATGCGTACCTTTCTTCTTCCCTTTGATCATCTTAAGTAGCGAGTGTTCCCTTCAAATGTCCTTGCTATTGAAAGCATGATGGAGGGAGGAGATCTCACCTAGGATCTTACCTATGCATGAGTGAGTCTCTTCGACACTTGGTTCTGTTCAGAACCCAATGCTTGATTGGGTGAAGAGCTGATTTGTGTGAGGGGATCTTGGGCCTGTGGCAGCTCAGAGATCAGTGTTTGGGCCTTGTTGTACTGAGCCAAGTTTCGATATCCATGCCGCGTGGGTTCGCGTGATTTGGGCATGGGAGCCTGACTTACGGGCTTAATAGTGGTTTGAGTTTTGGGTTCGTTCGGGACCGTCTTGGGGCTTTTCCCTTATTAGGGTTGGCATACGCCACATATACAGTTGTGATCGCCAAGCTGATTGATGTCTCATCCGTCATCACTCCTGATTAGACATTAAATAATCGACCGATCGTAGCTGAATACATGGCGCAGATTGGCGCTTACACAAAAAGCCCTAATCTAGTCTAATACAAGCCCAAGCCTGGTCTAGCCAAGACCCAGACTAAATACTGTTCAGCCCACATGTCAGGCGCCTAAGCCCAAATTGTGCAAGCCTATTATGGCACGAATCTCAGAGTTTGGCCCAGGACAATAAAGCCCGAACATAGATCTCTCGGTTGTAACAAACCCAAGACCCATTTGTACAACTCTTGGTCTAATCAAGTATTGGGTCCCAAACAGAGCCAAGTGTCAAAGAAGACTCAGTCATGGACGGGTAATATTCTAAGAGAGATCTCCTTTCTCCATCACGCACTAGAATGAAATACTCTTATATTATATAAGGTGAACAAAACGGATGAGAATGGTACACACATGCAACCCTAATTTTATCAGTCTATTTCTATCCTTGTTCAGTACCAGACTTTACCATCGGAATACCTTTGGCCGCCACAATGGTGGTCTCTGGTTCACCATTGTTCATCTTTACAGGTCAAAAATTGATATGGACGGGTTTGGATGCATTAGTTTGGTGTCGTCCGTGGGGAAACAAAAGTTTTCCTTAAACAAAAACACAAGCTCTATTGAACCGGCAGAGTCTCGAAACATAGTCACTAGCACCAAATCCCGAGCTAACGATAGCAATGCCGAGCCAGATAATTCACTAGCTAAGGAAGTCCCGCCGCAAGGCCGAATCAATCCAATAGCAGAAGTAGAGCAATTGCAAGACCCAACAACTAAGGCGGTCGTGGCAGACCACTACATAGATCAGATTCTACTCCATATGAGTCATCTCACATGGGAGGTGGAAAGGCTTACCCAGGATTGACAGCCACCATTAGAGAATGGTAGAAACTCAAAAAGGTCCTTGACCCAAGAAAACGCTAGAGCTGGCTAGAAGGAGAACCTAAGGGATGAAGGAGGCCATGGGGACCATGCTCCAAAGACGGACAATACCATAGTCGAAAACCCACTCAGTTGGGGGCGACCAATCTAGACATTCTATACGATTAATCATCCATCCATTCTCTGAAGAGATCAAGAAGCGCCCTTGTCGAAGAAGTTCACCCCCGAAGCTCAATTTCTATGACGAAATGTCAAATCCATCGAACTACCTACGCCATTACCACCAATTGATGGCACTAAAGGAAAGTTCAGAAGCCATCATGTGCATAAATTTCCTTACTAGCATGAAGAAGGCTGCATTGACTTGGTTCCACAGCCTTCAGCCAAGATCCATTGATTCATTTCAGGTCTTGGCGAAGGTGTTCATCACCCAATTCGTGGGGAGCTAACAAATCAGAAAAGGGCCTCGTTATCTGCTCTGCCTCAAGCAGAAGCATGGCAAGACCCTCAGGGTGTATGTCACTTGTTTCATTGACGAGCTAACTCTGATTGACAGTTGCAATAATGACACATCTGTCGTCGCCTTCACTTCTTTTCTCCGAGGAGGTTAGTCTTACAACTTCCTCACTTTGGAGACTCCGAAGGACATGACAAACTTGCTGGAAAGTGCGCAAAAATACATCACTCTCAAGGAAATGGTGGCAGCCAAGAAAAGAGTCAAGAATGAAACCAAGCAATCCTTCAAAATCAAGGACATAGGAGATGAAAAAAGGCATGAGGAGGAAGATAGATCCAAGAGAAGGCGAAACGACAACATAGCCGAGTCTGACAAGACGAAACCTGACAAAGTCACCAACTGCGACTATTCAAGGTACCATGCCTATACCCTGCTCAATGCTAGTTACTCCAAGATCCTTTCCACCATGAAGAGCTTGGAGGATATCAAATGATCTTCTAAGCTCAAGAGCGACCCATCAAAACGTGACAAAAACAAGTATTGTTCTTATCACAAAGACCACGGTCATATTACTCAGGACTGCCAAGGCCTTAGGAATGAGATTGAGTACTGGGTCCAAAAAGAGAGCTTGAGGAATTCGTGAGCTCCTATCAGAAGCAACCTCGAGGGAAAGAGAAGGAGAACATGCACCAGAGGTTGAGGAAAAGATTGCAGAAGAGAGTACTCCAAGAACTGCAGACATGTTTTCACAAATGCGGACAAGTTTTCACTATGGAGATCGCCCTATCCAGCATGTCCAAATAGAGCATCCAATCCCGGATTTGACATTCACAAAGCAATACATGCAAGGGGCCCATTCTCCGCATAATGACACCCTGATTATAACAATTGGGATAACGAAATGGGGTGTGAAGAGATTACTAGTAAATACGGTGAACTTAGCCAATGTCTTGTTCTTGGAAGGATTCTGCAGGTTGCAGCTGAGAGAGGAAGAGTTGAAGTCGTACAAGCAAGCCAAGATCAACTTTATTGGTGCATGGTGTTACCCAGTCGAGAGCATCAGGCTACCCATGGTAGTAGGGGGGCCATACCTGATAAGAATCCAAATGACAAAGTTTAGTTGTTGACGCCCCTTCTACATGAATTATGATTCTGTGCAAGCCTTGGCTCCATCAGATGGGAGCAGTGGTTTCCACACAACACAATGGCTTAAATATCCCGTTGATAATAAGGCGGGGACTATCAAAAGAGATCGATTGACCGTGAGAGAATCCCATTACATGGCAATAAACCAATCAGGCAAATAGCCCTTATCCATAAAAAAAATACCAACGGGACAAGAGCTTACTTGCCGGAGAGCCTGAGTAGAGAGAGTATCATGTAGAACATTTAAAGGAGAATTATTAAAAAAGTACTTGATGAGAAATCAAACAATCACTCGATCACAGCCGTACACGTGACATGGACTAACCCTAGCATGATAAAGGCTTCAGCGCGGTCCCGAGCAAACCCATTCATAAATAGGTTTTCAGCCCGTAAGCCAGGTGCCCAAGATCAAGAGACGCCAACCCAAGAGGCACGAATCATAGGGATTGAACTAGGAAAATAAGGCCCGAACACGGATCTCAGATTTTCCATAGTCCAGGGATCCACTTGTTCGAAATCAGCTCTTAGCCCAATCAATCATTGGGTCCTTAACAGAGCTAGGTGCCAAAGGGACTCAATTATGCACATGTGAGATCTTATGCAAGATCTCCTTCCACCATCACACCCTCAATCGCCGAGACAGTTGGGGAAAAAACACTAGCTATGAAAAGCGATGAAAGGAAAAAAAAAAAAGGTACACATAGGTTTTGCAAGTTGCATATAGTCTTCACTCCTTGCATCGATATCTGACTTAAGCATCGGAGTGCCTTCGACCATCACAACAGTGGTCTCTGACCCGCTACTCATTTTTGTAGGCTCGAGATAAGGAATGACAGATCTGAATACTTCAGTTTGGCACTGTTTGTGGTAAATACGATAAGTTTTATTTGAAACGAGCATAAAAAGTTCTTTCTAGCTATGCAAAGCATAAAAAAGGTCACTAACACAAAAAAATGACGCCAAGCCAGACAACGCTTTGGCCGGTGAAGCTCAACCACATGGCCGAATTGATCTGATCGAGGAGGCTAAACATACAAACAGTCCAACCATGGAAGCGGCCGAGGATGCTTTTGACATGAGTCTGATCCTGCTCCATCTAGATCACTTAACAAGGGTGGTTGAAAGGATAACTCGAGGTCGACAGTAGCAATCTGAGATCGGCCAAAATCCAGGAAGATCTCAGATCTAAGAGGACGCACAAGAGCACGTCCAGGAGGGCAAAAACCCCGGCAGAGAAACAAAGAGCTTGCTGAGAAGGAAGCCTAGGAGGATGAGAGGATCACGGGGACCAAGATAGTCAAAGCGTGAAGCGAAGCCGAAGCGAAATCCGATGGCTTGGTTTTTTTCAAAAAGCGAAGCGTAAAGCGACCCTTAAAAAACAATTCATATTTTATCATAGTGGAAGTATATGCTCTGAAAAATTAAAACCATGATTTTCTTAATTCTATATTAATTACATAGTGTTAATGTTAATTTAATTTAAAATGTTAATTTTTTTTAATTCTCAGATTTCCCTACCCATGTCCGTACTGTTCATCGTCTTCCTCCTCCCGCGTCCGAGCAATTTGGCGGGTTTCTCTAACTAAAATCATATTCTCTCTTCTTATTTTCTATTCTTATTCCTTCCCTCTCCCTTTTCAAAATTTTTTGACCAAAATCATAGAAAGTCAATAAGATAATTGCGTATTGTTCATCGTCTTCCTCCTCATTCTCAGCCTGCGTCCGAGCAATCCGACTGGTTTCTTCGCCTAAAATTTTCTCATCTTTTCTTCATTTCTATTCGTCTTCTTTCCCTTTCCCTTTCTATTATTTTTTCGACCAAATTCAGAGAAAATCAGTATGAGAATTCGAAAAAAATGGAGGCGCTTTGTAACATGAAGCCACGACTTTGGGCATTTCAGGCTTCAACAAAAAAACATAAAAAACCATGGATTTTTGTGGCTTCAGAGTAGTGGTCTGGCTTTGACCGAAGCAAAACGAGATGTCATGGCTCTGCCTGGGTTTTGGCTTTAAGCGGTGAAAATCCATGGCTTTGACTACTCTGACAAGGACCATATCCCAAGGACAAACAAGACCATGGTCAAGAACCCGCTCCGACTAGGGTCATCCGATCCTAATGTTTTGTATGATCTCACTTTCCCTCCATTCTCAGAGGAGATCATGAGTGCCCCTCTTTCGAAAAAGTTCATCCCACGAAAGCTCGAGTTCTATGATGGAATGTCAAATCTATTACATCATTTGCTCCATTACCACAATGTGATGGCACTTAAAGAAAGTTCAGAAGCCATCCTGTGCATAACCTCTTCCACCAGCCCGAAGAAGGCTGCGCTAACCTGGTTCCACAGCCTCCAGCCTAGATCTATCAGTTCGTTTCATGCCGAGATGGAGGATTCATTATCAGTTTGTCGGAAACCAACTGATCCTGAAAGGGCCCCACTATTTGCTGAGCCTCAAGCAAAATCCATCAAGACCTTTAGTGAGTACGTCACTCGTTTCAATGACGAGCTGATTTTGATCGACGGTTGCAGTGACTGTACATCAGTTACCGCTTTCACCTTCGGCCTCTGAGGTGGATAGTTTTACAACTACCACCTTGGAACCTCGAACAAATATGGCCCAGAACTACATCACCTTGGAAGAAATGTTGGTAGCCAAGAAAATGGAATGCAAGCCAAAACACTCCTCCAGAGTCAAGGACAGGGATGAGAAGGGAGATAGTTCTAAGCAAAAATGGGGTGAGAACTAGAGCGGACTCAACCAAGCAGAGTTGTACAAGCCCAACGGCTCCAGGTACCCTTATTACACTCCACTCAACTATAGTCTGCCTAACATTTTCTGCCATGGAAAAATGGGAAGATGTTAAGTAGCCATCGAAACTTAAAGGAGATCCTTCAAAGAGTAATAAGGACAAACACTGTTCTTATCATAAGAAGATAGACCACGACACCAAAACCATCATTTTGGAATGTTACTATGCCACAACCAGGCAACCAAAAAAGAGGTACAACAACCCGAGCAAAAGGATATGGATGAGGAAACCCCAAATCCAGCTAGAGAGGATTAACTTCCACCTTCGGACGTCAAACCTCCATCGAGGGGAAGGCTGAATACTGGGCAGTTGAATGAAGAAGCCATCACAATATACCTGGACAGTCCAGCTAGCATGAAAAAAGTTCATATAGGCTCTAATCTCAATAGGGCATTGGTAGATCAACTATCCACACTCTTAAAGGAGAACCAGGATGTCTTCGCCTAGATAATGAATGACATGGTGGGATTTGACTCCTTAGTATTCATGCATCGACTGACAATCAATCTCGACTTTAAGCCAGTTTGGTAGAAAATAAGGTTGGTAGCGCTCGAGCGCAATCAGGCCATTAATGAGGAAGTACAAAAACTTCTTAATGCTGACATGATAAAGGAGACTACCCAGAATGGCTGGTAAACAAGGTCCTGTTGTGAAAGAAAAGTGAGAAGTAGAGGGTCTGCGTGGACTACATGGACGTTAACAAAGCCTACCCAAAATATAGCTTTCCACTGCTCCGAATAGACTAGATTGTTGATGTAACATCCAGACACAAACTCTTTAGCTTCATGGATGCGTATTCTGGCTACAATCAGATCAGTATGCACCCACCAGACCGGAAGATAACCTCCTCCATAACTGACAAAGGCACATACTACTATCGGGTAATGTTGTTCGGACTAAGAATACGAGAGCAACGTACCAATGTTTGGTGAACCTAATGTTCAAAAGACAAACAGAGAAACCATGAAAGTTTGCATCAACGACATGTTGGTAAGAAACCTCCACAGTCCTGATCACTTGGTGGACCTCCAAGGAGTGTTCTCCCAACTCAAGAAGCACCAAATGAAGCTCAACCGTAGAAATGCACCATTGGGGTTCAATTAGGAAAATTCCTAGGCTAAATAGTCAATCGAAGGGGGATAAAGGGTGATCCAAAACAGATTCAAGCTCTTCTCGACATGAGACCACCCACAAACATCAAAGAAATCGAGAGCCTGATTGGGAAGGTGGTAGCCTTAAACAGGTTCATCTCCAAATTTTCAAACAAATACCTTCATTTCTTTAAGATCCTAAACGGGAACAAAGAGTTCCAATGGGGAGAACAGTCACTACACCAAAAATCCCCAATAGCAACGGTTTTAAACCGTGGGGGTAACCCATTGTCACGGCTAAGAGCCGTGGGCTGTAGAGGCGTCGCGAAATTCCTTATAACGGCTATAAACCGTTGCTAAACATTTTAGCAACGGTTTTATGTTCGAGTAAGCGTGATGATTTTCAGCATTTAGCCACGGTTTTAAACCGTTGCAAGAAAAATAGCAACGGTTTTAAGCCGTGGCCAAAATAGCCACGGTTTTAAGCCGCGACAAGTTATGGATAATAGCAACGGTTGTAAACCGTGGCTAACAAAATAGCAACGATTTTAAGCCGTGGCAAACATCATAGCAATGGTTGTAAGCCGTGGCCAGGCATGGCCACGGTTTTAGGCCGTGGCAACTGATGGAGAAAAACCACGGTTTGCAACCGTGGCAAGATGCGACCACGGTTGTAAGCCGTTGGCAGTTAAAACAAAATTCAAAAAAAAAGAAATCTGGTTTGTTGCGACGGGTTGAAACCGTTGCAAATTAATATAATCGAAAAAAAAATTAATATATTTTTTTTGCTGCTGCAGCAAAATCACAGCCGTGGCACCTGCAAAATCAGTCCTTACTAAGGTTTGTGTCATGCCTCCGGCACGAATAGGATTCCACAAACTATATGCTAGATAAATACAAAATCAACCGTAAAAAGGAACTTGTCAAGTTTTGACGCCAAACAAAATCATGTAAACAAATAGCACTAATGTACAATAACAGGATTAACCTGAACAAATGGAACCTTGTTATATCATGTTTCGCTCGCATCTAAAACAAAAGAATTTCTCTATGTTTTTTCCAACAATACAAATCCACCTAGTTATAATGTAAGAACATACATTGATACAATCAAGTGCCTAGCATTTAAAAGAAAATTACTATTAAGGTAAGTCATTCTCACTTCTGTGAAAGTTGATGATGGCACCGCGCATGAAGTTTGGTCAGACTGTAACCAGCCTTCCCATGCCTCTGGCTCTCAGTTAAGTACCCATCAGCCTGAAGATGTCCATTTGGTCTGGTTTAAACATTATGGCCTTTGAAAGTTCTGCGATTGCAGCTGTTTCTTTACGGTCATCCATAAGCACTGTCAAGAACCAACACCACTGGTTAGTTAGTGTTTGATCAAATTTATCCAGGTACTCAACAACATAATTTTCTGTTAAATGAGGGACCAATTCAGGATGTAACAACAGATGACATATAGATGTGTTAGAAGGTATACAACATCATTGTTTCTGCACAAGAAACTCATAGGAATCCTAGTCCCAAGGGGTGCGCCTCATAATGGAATTCACAGAAACAGTTTCAATTTCCATGTCTGTTCTCCTTGCAACCAAACAGACCCTAACTTATTTACGTGAATGAAAGGCTAGCTAAAATATTTTAGGCAAAGTTTTAAGTTGAAATGGTGCAATAAAGACGCGGGTAATTCTAAAGAAGGGCCTCAAATTGGACAGGGTCTTGTTTTAATACAAAATATTCTACTGATACGTCTCCTACACCTGTGGCATCTTTGAAAGTTGATCCATATCTTTCTTCATTTGGGTGGATTAAAACCGAGACGAGGTTTTCTATGATTCACAATGAGAGATGGGTGCAAATTTTGCTAAACAAGATAACTTTATAATCGTCAATCAACAAAACTTTACTAAATAATTCAATAATCAACATGAAAATCTAATTCAAGATTAGGATTGAAGATTGAAAGAGAGGTGGAAATGAAGTTTTACTGAGAGACTGTTTTTTGGCCAGAATTATGAAGCGACTAGAGATGGAACAGAAAGCTAGGAATTAGAGCCTAGTGATTCCTATCTTATAAAACATATGCAAGACTTTATTCAAGAACTTTAAGAGACGTCAAAACTAGGCTTAAGAGGATGGACATCTAGTAATCAAATAGGAAACACTTCCAATTAAATCAAGTTGTGCAGAACACAGTAAAAATGAAGAACCATTGAGCTTACCTGTCGCTCTGTATCTGTAAGGGTAAGTTCTTAGTGGATCTAATTTAGTTGCCATACAGAGGTCACTTCTTGCCATTTGGTGCTCACAATACTCTGAACGTTTCTCATAGGCTGATGCATTGTTTCATGCTTTCTCTATCAGTCTAGTCATCTCATCATAAGCAGCTTTTCTATTACTCTTGAGATAGAAAACATGTGCTAGTCCCTGATGTGCTCTGGTGTGCCTAATGTTAAGGGCATTCATATAGCAGTCTGCCGCTTGATCCAGCTTATCACAGTCTACATAGACACTTCCTAGATTGTTTAATGCCTGCAGAACAACAAACACAAAAATCAAACAACACTGCAAGAACTTAACAAATATATACCCTCTATTATGGGGGAAAAAACTAAGTAAAAGTTTAAGAATGAAATAAATCCCATACCCCTGTTTTAGTCAAGGAAGAAATATTAATGTTAAGAGAAGATACAGAAATTATACGAGGAGTTTGATGTACTTTAACAATTTGAACAGCGGCAGCATCTGGTGGCATCCCTCTGCAGCAGTTAAGAACTGCTTCTGAAGACAAAGCATCCCAAACACCATCACTTGAGATGACAAGCCTACCACCAGCGGTAGATAACTGCAACAATCATATTACAGTGCTTAATGCCAAGAATAAAGAAGAAACAAAAAAGGTGGACAAAGTAGGAGCACACCTTAATTTCTACCTTGAAGAAGTTTGCTCTGCAAACCAAATACCCATCTCTTATATCCATAGCCTTTTGTTTTCTCTATTAGATCCATAGCTAAATTCGAAGCACTAGGGATGTTTTCAGATTCTTTTTATGAGGAGAAGGATGCAGTTTGTGCAAAAAATTGCAATACTGACTAAGATGCAATACTGATTAGATCATGAACAATCTCACGACGAAAACAAAAACCAGTATGAAAAAAACAGAGATTATAAATAGGTAATAGAACATCACAAAAACAAACATACATATATTGACATATAAGTTATAAAGTTTCAGCTTTTAACGCCCCACATGCCACAAGAGAAACAGTGACTGATTTGTGCTCAATAAAATATTACCTTTAAATGAACACAACCATATGAGATAGAATAACCAAGCAATAGCCATGAGCACAGCCATGCGAAATATGTTGCCAGATTCAGTTGGACATGAATTGGTTCTGCCGCAGAGCGGCAGCCATAGAATCCTGCTGTTTGGTCATGGAGATGATCATAGAACTGACCTCTAAGACTAGTCCAAGGATTCTTGCATGCTCTTGTATTCTTCAAAAGACCCTCACTGTTTTGCTGATTTAAATCTCTTCCTTGTGTAAGTATATCTGACAGGAGGTCTATCAGACTACTATCATCATAACCCTATCCCTAGACCTGACTATCATCATATACCCTATCATCAAGTTGTAAATACTAACCAATTCTTGTGTGAATAAAAAACTTAAAAATGGATTTAGTTGGTGTCCAAATATATCATGGTAGAAAGGAAACAAATAACACTAAGAGATTTAGTGGTTGTCCACAAAAAAAATGTAAGCTCTATTAACTCACTTCATGCCCATGGCAGCCAGCCAAGCAAAATGCAGTTTCCATGAACCAAATCTGAATCTGAATCACAAGGTTGTGGTTGGCAGAACATTGGATAAACCATGTTCACACAATTGGATCTTGTGCATCTTGTGCATACCTGCCAACCAGCCAAGCAAAATGCAGATTCAGATTGTAAACCAAAACCTTATCACAATAGATCATTCAAATTATGATGGTGGATATGCAAGAAGTGCCGCAACAGATCATAGTCTTATGTAGTACTAGACTCAATGAAAATCATGACTACATATCATTCTAACATTGGAATCCATATACATTAATGGGGATGATAGAAAAGTCATTGTTTTGATTAAAACAGAAAGCATGAGGTCAAAAAGTTGTGTAATATGCTAAATAATACCCACTCATACTGAATTAGCTTTGCATTGTGTACAAAAATTGAATGCACAGTCACTTTCTATGAAAAATCAAAATAAATTTGCTTTAGGGAGAGGTTTATAGACAAGAAAACTTGTTCAACTGACCAAGACAAAAGTAGGAGGGAAGACCAACCTCTAAAGTTTTACCATCAGGAGCAATGTCCCTGTCGTGGAAGCACCAATACTCTACACCGAGCTTGTCAAGAAATTCAAAATTTGCTCTCACTGCATCATGAAGAAGAAGATATACTCCATCAGTCCATTTATATTATATAAGAACATCAAATTTGCAAAAATCAGTCCTCTGATAGGCATTTGAACTAATAAACATGTCTACAAAAATCCATGCACATAAACCAAGTTTCATATATATATATATATATAGGGAAAAGAGAGATAACTTACGAATGTGATAGAGTACCCTGACTTTAGATCTTTCAAATCCTCAACATCTATATTACTTAGGTACTTGAAAATCTAGCAGAAAAATGGAGGCAGCAAAGGTTCCATAGAGTTCCTAAGGTTCCTCAAATAATGAAAATCTGCAATAACAGTAAAATGTCAAGGACTCCCCTATGCAAGCAGAACTACAAGACTCTTGAAGGAAGACTTAGACAAGCAAAATCCGAAAGACTCCCTTAGGGCTGACATCTATCATTGTATAACAAATACTCCAATGCCTTAGGGCTTATCGACTACCAGGGAACCACAAAGCAAGTGAAAGGGGTTTGATTTGAGAAACACTTCCCACCTGCATCATTTAGAGTGATAAATCTAGCCAAAGATTAGAAGATATACATGAAATTGTACCAACTAGATGTGCTCTTATCCCATATGAATTTATTTATTATTTTGTTTTTTTAATATACACCAATCCATAAAGAAAACGAGTGAGGAGCTCACAGCAAACAGGCAGCAAAATGACTCCCTTAGGGCTGACATCTATCAACAAAATGACTCTTATTTTCTATTGGAGAACAAACATGAAAAACAATGAATTTTCATTTCACTTATTCATTGCAATTTGCAACATAATCCTAGGCCACTAATAACAACTAATTTTTGTTTCTCCAAAACCACAAGAGGCAGCGAAATAGTACCATTTAACTAGGTATCCATGTTATAGAAAGCAATTGAACATGTCCGTGATATTTATACAACTGACACTCCAATCGAGGGTGGTAACGTCCTTGCTTTTACAAGAATGAAGAACCGTTTATATTACTATTTGCTAATGAGGTTTGAGGCCAACATTTATAAGAGTGAAGAATAAACAAAGCAAGGGAGTCAGACAGGCAGCTTCAGAGAATTACAAAAAAAAAAAAAAAAAAACCCAAGAGATTTCAAGCCCCATAGGCCATAACTAGAATTCCAATTCACATACAACAATCAACAAATGTGTCCTTTGAGCACATTGCTCAAGTGAACTTCTACTTACCCTAATGCTAAAAGTGAACCCGCTGGACTCCATGCGCAAGCAAAAACCTGTTGAGAACATGATGTCATATAATTTTATAATAGATGCGCGCACGGGCAGGGGTCCTGAAGAACCCACAATAAAGTTAAACTACCATGAAGGGCATTCAACTCAAGTGACAATGTTTAATAGTTGAACAAAACCATTAAAAGATAAGTTATTTGTGCTTTTGAAGCACTTACTATGCAAGCAGAGTAGGTCCTGCCTTCTTGTGTTCGTCTCCAGCAACCTCCATTGTTAATTTCACATCGTAGAGCTCCTGATGCTGTTGAATCAAGGCAAACAGTTGACTTGGTAAGCCAATAATGCAAAGTTTTGCATGAAGGAAATTAGTTTATATCCCTGCATTCATTGTTGGTAGATATAGTACAAGGATTATAACCTTCAAAATTTATAAGTTCTCAGAATCAAGTTTTTAGGATAGCAGACTGGAGCCATTTTTAGGATAGCAGACAAGTGTTACCAATACCTTCTAAGCAAGTTCATTTCAGTCTTTAAAATTAAGAATTAGGATTCCTTGACATGAATTTTTTATGGCTGGTGCTCAGTCTCTAGATATAGCACTTAAATCTCATTTTTATATGGTTTGTGCTTCTTTTTCTCCCCTTTTAATTTATTCTTGTTAAAAACATAGCTGCCTCACAAACACTACGAAAGACAGGTCCCTAACAATACATGTCCAACTAGATAAAAAGTTATCTTGATGCCATTTCCATCCAATAATCCCCAAAGTTGGGATAGTTTGTTCCTCTATAAATTAGTTGACATCTATACTGATAAATGGATAAGAAATAGTCATCTCTTCAAAGAAAACCTATCCATTATGGTCTCAAAGAAACATTCGGCTTCCATCAAATGGCGTTCTCCATTCGGACACATCATTAACACATGTATAGCCAAATCTCTACACAGCATTTGACGAAAAAATGATAACAAAATTTTGAAGAACTGAATACCTAGAACAACATAGAAGCCTAGACTGGAGAGTTCACATGCAGCTGCTGCACCTAACCCTGATGTTGCCTGTAACAATACAATGAAATTATGCAAAATGGTATGGAGAAATTGTCCAAATTTTTGAAAGGAGCAATTTTAATCTTACCCCAGTGATAATGCATACAGGACGAGTTGTTGCAGTGGTGTTCGAAGGGAAGCAACGACGGTATGAGTGGGATTTGCAAGGCAAAAACCATAGCTGAAAGTACGAATAGAGAAGAGAGAATGTCCATAAGAGAGACATTATCCAAAACTGTAATGAACATACAAACTCAATTGTTTCCCACAATGTCGACATCACCGAATCAAAACCTTTTCTTCAAAAGCAAACCGGTTCAAAATCATGAAAAAAGGAGAACAACATTAGCAATTTCTCAAATAGAAACCCAATCAAGAAAAGAAATCAAAGCAATTCCATATACCCACTCACGACAATCTCTTTCCTTGCGAACTCACTCACGACAATCTCTCTATCTCTATCTCCTTTTTCTTCGTGCAGCAAAAACAGAGTTCAAACATTCTTCTTCTTCGACGAACTCTCCTTCAAGAACCGGAGAAGGGACGCAAAATTTTTTTTAGGGTTTCGAGAGATCTGTGGGGAGATGGAACAAATTTTAGGATTATAAACAAAAGTGGGAACGCAAAATTTTTGGTGCGGGAACGCAAAATTTGGAGCAGGAATCGCCCGCGAGAAATCGACTCCACTTCTCCACACTTCCACGTGCAACACACGTGCAATTTAGCAACGGTTTTAAACCGTTGGGCACTATAGCCACGGTTTTTAGCCGTGGCAAACACACCAACGGTTTAGAACCGTGGCCAAGCCTTTTTTTAGCCACGGTTTTAGGTCGTTGGCCATTATAGCCACGATTTTTGGCCGTGGCAAATAAACCAACGGTTTAGAGCCGTGGCCACCTCCGTGTAGCTAAAGGCCTTTTGGTGTAGTGAGTGTGAAGCCTTTCAAGATCTAAAGGCATACATGGGAAACACGAAGCTACTATCAAAACCTATTATGGGTGAGACGACTACCTATACTTTCGAGTCTCAGAGCACGCTGTCAGCTCAGCTCTGATTCGGGAGGAAAAAGGGAAACAAAAGTTCATCTACTACATCAGCAAAACATTCAAGGGGGCGGACGCTAACTACCCTAATTTGGAAAAACTGGCTTTGGCATTGGAAACTTCCTCTAGAAAACTAAGACCTTACTTCCAATCTCATTCAATAACAGTCCCGACCGAGTACCCACTCCGGTCAGGATTGCATAAGCTCTTACTATAAGGAAGAATGGTCAAATGGTAAGTGGAGCTAGGACAGTTTGACATCCACTACGTTATGAGAACAACCATCAAGTTGCAAGCACTGACATACTTCATCGCTGAGTTCACTGGGACAAGAGAACCATAGTTGAAAGACCAGCAAGGAGACGAGAGCCCCGAGTTGCCCCTATATGGATGGATCTTACGATGCGACGGGTCATCCAATGTGAAGGGTTGTGAAATAGGGATCATCCTTTACACCCCAAAAGGGGTCACCCTCAAGAAGGCTATCAAATTCGGCTTTCGTTTTTCAAACAAAAAGTGGAATATGAAACCCTACTAGTTGGGCTAAAACTAGCCAAAAGAATCGGAATAGAAAAATCACGGTGTTCAGTGACACCCAACTGGCGGTCAATCAGGTGAACGATGAATTCGATGTTAAAGAACCTTGAATGATGGCCTATTGCGGGAAAGCAATCAACACCAAAAGAGGGTTCAAGAGAATACTACTCTGCCGCTGCTCCAAGGCAGACAACCAGGAAGCCGACAATCTGTCCGAAAAACTTCATTTGCAGAGAACGACTTCGACGCACTAATAGAGTTTCAAAAGAAGTTGGCCCTCGAGGAAGAGGGGCTCCACGAAACCTTTTCCACATGGATACCAGCTGGATGAGCTCTCTAATCACCTACATAAGAAATGGAGTCCTCACAGCAGATAGGTAGAGACTCGCAAGCTAAAAGACAGAGTAGTACGGTACACGTTCTTCAATGATAGGTTGTACAAGAGATCAGTGACTGGCCTTCTACTCAGATGCCTGACCCCAAAGAGGCAAACCAGTTCCTCCTAGAAATCCATGAAGGAATCTGTGGGAGCCACCATAAAGGAACGACACTAGCTCATAAAGCCCTCACATTAGGGTATTATTGATCGAGAATGCAACAAAAGGCCAAAGATCTTATTCGCAAGTGCGATACACCCCGTACAATCATACGCTTGTGCATAATCTTGTCCCAATGACTAGCTCGTGGCCCTTTACCCAGTGAGGGATGGACATCACATGCCCGTTCCCCATCCGAAAGGAAGAAGTTCCTCCTTGTGGTGGTTGACTACTTCAACAAATGGGTAGAAGTAGATCCTCTCTCCAAGATTGGGGAAAATCATATCAAAAAAATTATTTTTAAATTTGTAGTCTGTAGGCTTAAAATATGTAAAATCTTGTCAGCAATAACGGGACTCGGTTCGAAGGCGGGAAAGTCAAACAACTTTTTGCCGAACTAGGCACGGTCACCACTTTTTCGGGCCAAGCCATCCCCAGGCCAATGGACAAATAGAAGTCACCAGCCGAACTATCCTGGAAGCAATAAAGAGGAAACTCAATGCAACCAAAGGGCTATGGTCTCTTTGTTTTCGGGCATATCATACCACAAAAAAGACTTCGACTGGAGAAACACCATTTGCACTGGCTTATGGGTCCGAGACAATGGTTCAAGTGGTACTAGGAATGCCTACGTTCTGGACAAAGAAGTTCAGTTCAGGATGAAGGAAAATGATGAAACTCTGAAAGTCGGGTTAGACTTATTAGAAGAGCAAAGAGACGGAGCTTCCGTCAGAATAATGACTTATCAACAAAACATGGCCGAACACTACAATTAGAGGGTTAAGCGTTGAGAATTCAAAGTTGGCAATAGGGTATTGAGGAAGAACCAGCCGGATAAAAAACACCCAAAAGAAGGCAAGCTAAACCCGAACTGAGAAAATCCCTACAAGGTGACAACAATCAAAAGTCCAGGAAACCGCTGGTTGGAAAACTGAGTAGAAAATGTCTAAATAGGCCATAGAATGTAGAACACTTGAAGAAGTAACATTAGTAAATGTACTCTCTTTAAATAATTCTATTTCATACCAAGAACATGCCTAGTCTAGCATAGGACCACAATGGACCACATGCAGACTGAACCCAGTCCACAGACAAGTGCTTGAGCCTAGTCCTATTCAAAATGTGGACAGGAGCCAAGGCAACATCCGTGGGGACTGAACCCAGTCCACGGACGGTTCACTGCAAGCACTCGAGTTCATGGATGACTCGCTACTCCTAAGATAGCCTAGTCCGACCACATGACCATAATGGCACACATGCATATGTAGTTTACAGAAAATTCATTGCAAACAGGTGACTCCAATCTACGATGGTTTACCGCTCCAAAGGGAACCTAGCCCGACTACAGGGACCATAATGGCGAACAAGTGGCCAAGCCTAGTCTTATTCAAAATGTCGACAGCTTGCCACATAAGTGACCTAGTTCGCCTTAGGAGCTAAGGAAACACCAGCGCAGAGCTAACCCAGTCCATGGATAAATCACCGCAAACGGACAAGTCTAGTCCACAAACGACTCACCGCTAATAAGATAACATGGTTTGACTATGGGGACTATAATGGTGCACAAGCGGCGAGCCTAGTCCTATTCAGAATGTTGACAATAAATGAACTAGTCCACCTCAGAAGCCAAGGCAACACTAATGCAGACCGAACCCAGTCCAAGGGCAGTTTACTGCAAGCGGGCACGGACGGCTTAGCGCTCCTAAGATAACTTGATCTGACTATGGGGACCATAATGGCGCATAAGCAGGCAAGCCTAATCCTATTTAGGATGTCGACGACTTGCCGCATAAGTGACCTAATCCACTTTAGAAGCCAAGGCAACAACAGTGAGAACCGAACCTAGTCCATGGACAGTTCATCGCAAGCGGGCAAGCCCAGTCCATGGATGGGTCAACGCTCTAGAGATAACCTAGTTCTCATCAAGAACTAGGGCAGTGCACACGTGAATCAAACCCAGTCCATGAACAGTTCACCGCGAGCGAACGAGTTCAATCTACGGACGACTCAACACATCTAATCTTTTCAGTCCATACGGACCAAGGTAACACCCTGACCACCAAGACTCAACTAAATAATGAGTCAGAGTGTGATACAAAATTTGGTCATAAGAGAACTAAGCGATACTTTCTATCTCCATTTCTACACCAAGTTAAGTAGCAATACTTCGACAATTTAGCACCTACTCGGGAAACAACCAACTAGTGTGGCACAACCCGCCAACATGAAGATCACTTTTCAGTGATCTCATTATTATTGACGAATCATGTTATTTCACTTAGGGAACTAAGTAGGCTGAGCCAAGATTACACACGTCCCTTTCAGGACCAGGCCAGCCAGTCTCTGCTTCAGAGTTGAACCGTCTTACCTTTATTGGCATTTTAGAGATTTGTCCGCACAAGGCAATATGACTCACATTCATTTAGAGCATACTAAAAATAGAATAATCAAATTCAGAAAACATACTTTCTTGATTATAAAAAAGTTATTACAAAACATTGGGGGCTCCCCTTCATTCTTTGAAAAGGCCAAAACAAAAGCACATTTTCTGAAAAAGGCACATTTGAGGATCAGGTTCTGCAATACGCATGGAAACGCCTGATCATATGAAAACTAACCTGTATATAAGCATGACGTTTACAGAAGGAGGCCACCCAACAGTCGCGTCAACATTAAATGCTACGCAGGGAATGAAGGGGTGATAGTTCCAAGTGCAACTGCACCAGTCCTCATTCATTGAATTAATGGAACTGCATGCAACCCCATTAACTAGGGGGAGTAACTGATGAGACACCAAACACTCACTCGATCACAGCCATACACATGGCATCGACTAATCCTTGCACGAGAAAGGCTTTAGTACGATCCCAAGCGGACCCATTCATAAACTGCTGTTTAGACCGTAAGTCAGGTTCCCAAGCCCATGACACGCTAGGCCAAAAGGCACGGATCTTAGGGCTTGGCCCAGGACAATAAGGTCTGAACACGGATCTTAGGGCTTGGCCAAGGACAATAAGGCCTGAACACGGATCTCAAAGATGTCATTGGTCCAAGATCCACTCACACGAAATCAACTCTCAGTCTAATAAAGCATTGGGTCTTAAACATAGCCAAGTGCCTAAGGGAGGGTTAGGGAGGGAACACTTGCTATAAAAGACGATGAAAGGGAAAAAGAAAGATATGCATAGACTTTGCAAATTACATACAGTCCCTATTCTTCCTTGTATCGATATTTGACTTAAGCATCGGAGTGCCTTTGGCTATCGCAACGGTGGTCCCTAGCTTAAACGCTGCTCATTTTTGTAGGTTTGAGATCATCAAAATTAGCAAGGATAGATCTGAACACATCAATACTCTCTTTAAAAATGATTCCATTTCACACTCAACTCTGCATACAAGAGCAAGCCAGTATGGCTAGACGACCAAGATGGAGCACAACGGCCGAGTCTACAACTTGCCATATAAGTGACCTAGTCTGTCTAAAGGACCAAAATGACGCACAACGATCAAGTCTATCCTATTCAAGACGACGACAACTCGCCACATAAGTGACCTAGTTCGTTTAAATAACCAAGATGGCGCACAACGGCCAAGTTTAGTCCTACTCAGGATGACGACAACTAGCTGCATAAGTGACCATTTAAAATACTAAAATGGAGCACATTGGCCGAGTCTAGTCCTATTCAGGATGACGATAACTCGCTGCATAAGTGACCAAGTCCGTCTAAAGAACCAAAATGGCGCATAAAGGTCGAGTCTAGTCCAACTTAGGATGGTGAAAACTTGCCGCATAAGTGATCTAGTCCGCAAGCTCAACTTCTTTTAAGGATTAAGCCCGCATATTACAAAATCCTAGTCCGTTCGAACATAGATGATTTCTCCACAGCCTAACTCCTATTCAAGATTAGTCCATCATAAAAGTCTAGCTCGATTGGGCAGATACGACTTCTCCACGACTCAACTCCTCTTTAGGATTGAACCCACAATTACATAAATCTATTCCGTTCAAACTGAGGTGATTTATCCACAACCTAACTCCTATTCATGTTTAGGTCCATCACAGAAGTCTAGTTCGATTGGGCAGACACGATTTCTCTAAGGCTCAACTTCTCTTTAGGATTGTGCCCATATATTATAGAAATCTAGTCCGTTCCAACAGAGAACAATTCTCCGCACCCTAATTCCTATTCAGGTCAATCACAAAAGTCTAGTCTAATTGGGCATAAATGACTTCTCCATAGCTAAAATCCTCTTCAGGATTGATCCTGCATATTACAGAAATCTAGTATGTTCGGATAGAGATGATTTCTCCATAGCTTAACTACTATTCAGGTTAGGTCCATCACAAAAGTCTAGTCCGATTGGACATAAATGATTTTTTCCACAGCTCAAATCCTCTCCAGGATTGAGCCAATATATATACTGTAGAAATCTAGTGCTTTCAGATAGTCATTAATTCTACAGAAATCTAGTCTGATCGGACATAGACGATTTCTCCACAGCTCAACTCCTCACCAAGATTGAGCCAATATACATATATATACTGTAGAAACCTAATCCTTTCAGACAGTGACTATTTCTCCACAACCTAACTCCTATTCAGGATTAGGTCTATCACAGAAGTTTAGTCCGATTGGGAAGAAATGACTTCTCCATGGCTCAGCTGCTTTTCAAGATTGAGCTCACATATTACAGAAATCTAGTTCGTTCGGTTAGAGATGATTTCTCCATAGCCTAACTCCGATTCAGGATTAGGCCCATCACAAAAGTCTAATTCAATTGGGTAGGGGCGACTTCTCCACGGCTCAAATCCTATTGAGGATTGAAACCACATATTACAGAAATCTAGTCCATCCGGAAATAAATGATTTCTCCATAGCCTAACTCCTATTTTGGATCAGGTCCATCATAGAAGACTGGTCAAATTAGGCAGAGACGACTTCTCCACGACTCAACTCATCTTCAGGATTGAGCCCACATATTATACAAATCTAGTCTGTTCGGACACATGATATTTCCACAGTCTAACTACTATTCAGGTTTAGGTCCATCACAAAATTCTAGTCTGATTGGGTAGACACGACTTCTCCACAGCTCAACTCTTTTTTCAGGATTGAGCCCACATATTACAAAAATCTAGTTCGTTCGGACATAAATGATTTCTCCACAGCCTAACTCCTATTCAGGATTATGCCTATTATATAAGTCTAATCCGATTGGGTAGTGACGACGTCACCACGGCTCAACTCCCTTTTAGGATTGAGGCCACATATTACAGAAATCTAGTCTATCTGAAAAGAAATAATTTCTCCACAACTCAAATCATCTTCAGGATTGAGCCCATACTTACTGAAAAAATCTAATCCGTTCGAACAAAAATGATTTCTCCACAACCTAACTCATATTCAGAATTATGTCTATTACATAAGTCTATTCAAATTGGGCACAGATGACTTCTCCATGGCTCAGCTCCTCTTTAGGATTGAGCCCACATATTACATAAATCTAGTCCGTCCGAACAAATGTGATTTCTCCACAGCCTAACTCCTATTCATGATTAGGCTCATCAAACAAGTCTAGTCCGATTGGGCAGGTATGACTTCTCCATGACTCAATTCTTCTTCAAGATTGAACCCACATATCTAGTTCATCCGGACATAAATGATTTCTCCACATCCTAAGTCCTATTCAAGACCAGGTCCATCACAAAAGTCTAGTTTGATTGGGCACATACAACTTATCCACGACTCAACTCCTTTTCAAGGTAGAGCCTACTTATTATAGAAAACTAGTCCGTTCAGACACAAATGATTTCTACGCAGGTAAACTACTATTCAGAATTAGGTCCATCACAAAAGTCTTGTCCAATTGAGCAGAGACGACTTCTCCACATCTCAACTCCTCTTCAGGATTGAGCCCACGTATTACAGAAATCTAGTCCATTCGGATAGAGGTGATTTCTCCACAGACCAACTCCTCTCTAGGAGTGAGACCATATATATACTGCAGAAATCTAGTCCATTCGGACGAAGATGATTTCTCCACAATCAAACTCCTATTCAGGATTAGGTCTGCCAGTGAAGTCTAGTCGTCTAGACTAGAATGACTTCTACACAAGCTAACTCCTCTCCAAAATTAAGCTCACTATAAGAATCTGATCCGCTTGGATTAAGGCGAATACTCTATAATTAAATTCTTCCTAAATAATAAGTGGTGTTATTATTAAGGTACAATCCGTTCAAACTGAATAGGACATGATTATCTAAATCTAGTCATAAAGTGTTAGTGGCATATCAGTCTATTAAGCTTAATCAAAGTAAATATTAAAATGGCAAGTATGAAAGTTATAGCACAAGCATAATGCAAAGAAAACACAATTTTCATTAATAAATGTTTTCTTTTACAAAACTTTGCTCACACAGAAGGATAGAGCAGAGTAGGGTCAGTGGCAGGCTTTGAAACAACGAGGTTTGCTGCTGCCTATGCAATACTCGAGTCAGCTTCATGGCCACCCTGCAGAGAAGAGCAATGTTTGCTTCCTCAACGTGAGCATAGACCAATTGTTTGTAAGAAGAAAGGTCCTAGTCCATGCAATCTTATTCAATGAAATCCAACAGCTCCTGCATTCAAACGACAACCTTGCTAAACTGAGTAGTCTTAGCAGCCTCAAGTAGTTTTTTTCTCCCTGGCCTCTCAGTTTGCTTGTAGGCTAGTTAGCTCCTCGTTCGCTTTGGCCAAACCACTTTCACAATCTGCCAACCTAAGATCGGCTTCAGCTTGGCTTGTGCACTCAAAATCTAGTCTCTGATTGAGTTGGAAAACCTGCACTTGAGATGGCTTATGGAGTCCCTCTGACGAACTGCCTCATCATGCTCGCTTTCCAAAGCACACTGAGCATCAACATCAGAACTTAGAGCAAAAGTCAGTCGGTCAACAAACATTGTTTGCTCAACTATCGATCTAACTCGACTTTCCTGAATCTCTGCCAGCTCCGTCTTCAGATCAGCTTAGGCAGCTAGGGCTTCATCAAGACTCTTTTCAATTGAGTCTCCAAGTCCGACTGAGTTCCCAATGCTTTGCTAAGATTTTCTTGGGCCTTACTCATCTTAATTCCTAGATTGGGATGGGCAGCCAACTGCTTCTCCAAATGATCAACCTTAAAGAGAGCGCTCAAGAGCTTTAATTAACGCTCATTGAACACCCTTTCTAATGCGTACACCTTGTCCCGTGCAAAGCTCCACTTCAGTGCCCACCATCCCAGGATAGATCAAGTGAGTCATCCCCTGATAAGAAAACACGTTTAAAGTTATGAACAACAAGCATGTTAGAAAACCGCACGATAGTCAGAAAGCAATGGCTAACTTACCAACATGAAATGTTTTTTCCCTTTATTGAGATAAACCCTCGCAGTTTTTTCTTCCAACGGTGCTTGGTCAACCAGCCAGGAAAACCACTTCCTCATGCATTGAATGGAGTCGGTCCTCTGATCTACCTCCTGGTGCTACATGTGCCAGTTCACTAGAGCTGATGTGGATAGCGCCCAAAACATGAAAGTTGACTCTTGTGTCAACATGAAGAACCTTGGGGGTCAAGGATAAGTCTCGTCTCTCTTTTTGCAACTTTTGAGGAATGAGGAAACTCAACAACCTACTTCCATTTGTCAGCAGCGAAAGGGGGGAACCGAGCAAACTTGAGTGTACGACGAGGAGATGGCGACTCGAACGGATCACAAGCAGCATCCTCCGAAGCATGTTGTTCTACACTGTATCCAAATCCACAATCGAATCAAGGGCAACACTCTCCCGGGCAGGCCACTCTATTCCTGGATCACCACCAACATAAGCTTTCAGCGTAGCCTGATAGAGATTATCCAAAGCAAGTGCAATGTGAACCACATTCAATTTGTTGGGCTCCTTGACCCTAAAAATGTGATATAAATCCTTCTCCATGACGGACATCAAAGCAGGAGTAGGAAATGGTTACTTGGTAGACTCTTCTATAGCCTACCGAATAGGACTATCAGATTCAATTGTCGCCTCCTTGCTTGCATAGGAGGGACCAGAGCCAAGGAATGCTCCACAAGTTCCCCTTCCGAGGAGTTAGTAAGGTAGGATGGCCAGTCTGAACATCCCTCACTTTAACCTTATTGGACTTACTAAAGGGAGAACCAGCCCCTCCAAAGTCTTCATCTTGGACGGACTAGGCATCTTCGTCACTTTCTTCTTCTGCGATCTGAATGCTTGGACATTAATCCCAAAAGAAGAACCAACAGAAGCAATCAAAGTCAGCCCCACGTTACTAGTTTCACTTGAAAACAAACCGCTCCGCGTGATGTTCACTGGTTTAAGAACTTCCAAAATAGGCATTGGTGGTAAATCAAGAAAATCGACCTTTACTTGCTCCTCATCAGGAGAACAACGGGGTCATGCCTCGTAATTGGAAACAAACGACAAGTCAGACAACAACATATAAAAACAAAAAGAAAAAGGGGCATGGGGAACTTACTGAGATTTCTGAAGCTGTTGATGCTCAGCTAACAACCATAAGTGAAGTACCCGAACTTCAAAAAAGCTAAAAGGTAGTACTTCTACCAGTTCTTCGTATCATCAGGAAGCCCATCCAGACAAAAGAGCTTCAACAGCTAGCAGACTCCATGGTTGTTCATCCTGATAGAGGTCAGTGAATGAAGTAGCTTAGTCAATAGATGAAGCCTCGCATCCTTTGTCATAATCAAGGCGATCAGTATCCTTCAACCATTAGGTGCCATCTGGGTCGGGGCAATATCTTGGTACAACATAAGCTGCCAAATGGCGTTAGGGACGGGGAAACGCATGCCAACTTTGAACATGGCCTTGTACAAGTTCCTTTCCCCGACACAGTTTGGGATTCGCCTTTCCCAAAGTGCGACAACCTCAGATATCAGGAATCTGAAATCGCTTGCGAAGATCGGCCAAATCCTCCTCCGACGTTAGCCTTGCCCTAAAGAAGTCAATGCAAGCCTCATGAAGCTCACGTGAAAAATGAAGTCGCACATACGTGATTGGAGAAGATGAAGGTTTGTACTTGACCTAACTGAAGAGTTTGAAAACAGAGAACATAAAAAAATATCTAGAAGGTAAAAAGATCAAACTCCCTCAAAGTAGGCTTATATAGGCTTGACGCGTGAGATAAGTAATCACCTAATCGCTGCATAAGCATCAACTATAGCGCAAAAGCTGAAAGGCATTGAAATATACCATCATGGCATTGCATGGGTCCCCATGCACAACAAGTTAGTGGCCCTATACGCGACCCCACTAAATAGGGGTAACTCATGAGACATCAAACAGTAAACCGATCGTAGCCAAACACGCGACATAGATTGGCGCCAATACAAAAAGCCCTGATCTGGTCTAATGCAGGCCCAAGCGAGGTCCAACCCAGACCCGGACTAAATATTGTTCAACCCATTAGTCATGCGCCCAAGCTCTGATTACGCAAGCCTAATATGACACAAATCTCAGAATTTGGCTCAGAATAATAAGGCCTGAATACAAATCTTTGGGATACAACAAACCCAATATCCATTTGCACAACCCTTGGTCCAATCAAGTATTGCCTCCGAAATAGAGCTAATTACCAAAGGAGACTTAGTCATGGACGGGTAAGATTCTAAGCGAGATCTCCTCCCTCCATAAAACCCTAGACGGTAGAGTCAGTAAAGAAATTAAACACTCGTTATATAAGGTGAACAAAATCGATCAGAAAGGTACACACATGCAACCCTTATTTTATCAGTCTATCTCCATCCTTGTTCAGTACCTGACTTTACCATTCAAGTGCCTTTGGCTACCACAATGGTGATCTCTGGCTCACCGTTGTTCATCTTTGCAGGTCAAAAATTGACAGGGTCGGATTTGGACTTATCAACTCTTATAACCGTTGTAGTCGTCATTCTACGGTTAAAATGATGCCTAGTAACAATCACAATTACCACGAATATAGACACCCAATAAACAATACCTTTCATCAAAATATATTCTTAATAAGATACTTGAATCTATGGTGATCATCAGGTGTCTCATCTAGTCCCAACAACAAGGAACACTCCATCATTCTATTGGTGTTTCAGAGATGAGTTATACTTATCCAACACCATTAATTCCATTCAATAATGGTGTCACCAATTCGCAGTCTCACCAAGACTTATTGCTACTTCCCCTTTCTCTTCCCTTTTGTCATGTCTATACAGTTCATTATCACAACTTGTCTTATGAGGGCGTCAATACTCAAACCGGACGCGTGTTAAATGGAGAATTGTATCTACACTTCTTCGGGTGTGTCCTCCTCCAATTTCCATAAGCCATGATCACTAGATTCAAAAACTAAGTTCAGTTCATCAGGACAGTGAAGGATCCAAAAATGTGTGTTCTCACGGTGTCCCTGATCAAGAAGGATAACTGAACTTTACAAACACATCTAGATTCATACTTTATCGGGTGTGTCCACTTTCAGTGTTAATTAGTCCTAACCACTTGAGATTCGAATACAATCAAGCTCAGTTCGCAATAAGGAGGATGGCAGTGACTATGTCGTCTTAGATTGCTATGATTAGGTTGTTAGTGTTCCACAACTATAAAGGAGATATGGTCCTCATATGAGGATTTATGAGGGAATCAGTGATCAAGATAGTTTTATTCACTGGAAAATAAGACCCACACTTTTTCAGTGCCTCCTTCTCTAGCAGTCAATCGCGACCACTAGAAATTATCTGCAAGCCCAAATTTCTCGGAACAATGAGTCACATGTTATTGATTGCTATTATGAGGTTGTCAATGGTCAACAACAACATGCTAGATTGGAACAAGATACTCAACTGAAACTTGATAATGCATCTAATTATGAGGAGTTATTGGTAGTGAATGAACGGAGTGGGAAAACGAAACCATGAATTTCCCAAATAAACGTAAAGGTCGTTTGAAGACTAGAGTTTTCTGTTCATCAACTACCGCATGCATGACAACGTAGAATAAAGTTTGCATCGTATGCCAAGATACTTTTGGAAATCGAGAAACCATTGGGACTCTTGATTGTGGACATGAATACCATGCGAAGTGCATAAAAAATGGCTAGGCATCAGGAATGTTTGCTCAGTCTGCAAAAGATCGGCTCCCACATCAAAGAAGATGTTGATTGTATTGAACAAGTGACTCAGTTAATCATCTCCATTAATTTGTTTATTTCAACATGTTTGATGCGTCCAAATCTATTATCCTCGATATGCGACCTACAAATCAGGGTTAGATTGCCAAAGACCACGTTGTTGGTGATCGAAGGTACTTCGATACTTAAGTTAGTAAATTGAGGAAGATGATGAACTTAGACAAAGTATAGTTGTAGGGTTTTTTTATATGTACCTTCTTCTTCTCTCTTTTTTACCTTATATAACAAGAGTAATTAACTCCATACGTGACTCAAACATGCATGGCACAATGAAGGGGGACATTTCCCATAATAGTCATTTCCTTCATTGAGATACATCCTTGGAGGAGAGATTCAAACATGGCTTTTCTCTTTCGTAACGTCTATGTTCTTTAGGGAGAGATTCATTTGGGCCTGAGGTTTGGGGCTTTAACCTGGTCATGGTCTCTCATTAATGCCTATTTGGGATTTTGTGATCAGACCTGTTAATTGTCGTTAATGAGAGACGATTTATGCCAAGTGTTCAACCATGATCGAATGGTTGTTTGAAGTATCATCAACTACTCCCCCTAGTTAGTGGGCTCGCTTGCGTGGCCACTAATAACGCGGCGGTTGGATTTCGAGGTTCATCATCACTTCTCTAAGCAACATTTTAATGTCGTTAACAACTGTCAATTCAATGGCCACGATTTAATTGCTACTCCACTACACCATCAATAGATTTATTTTTGCGTGATTTTAGGGTTTCGTGCAGCTATCATTTCTTGCACAATCTCCCATTGGTGTTCTTTTAGCCTTCTAATTCTATATAAAGGCGTTAGAAAGTTTTGTTGTCTTCTTTACGCCTTCTTTCATTTGTAAAGTTTGTTTGTTATTTTTCTTTTTACTTTATGAGTTAAAAAGTTTTCCATCATGAATCTCAAAAGATCTCTGAGCACTGATTGTTTGGCCGCCTTTGCGGAGTTTTTTTTAGTCGATGTCGGCGACCCATGCCACCTTGGATGACCTTTGTCATGCATATTCTATTATGTTTGACTTGCATCTTGTGCTACTAGGAGATGGTGATAGCCTTATCCAGCCAAAAACTAGCTTGTACCCTGGAATGTTCAGGCTGGTCTCCATTTTCCATTTTCGGACATCATATGGGCTTATCAGTATTCCTCCTACTCAGCTGAGTCCCAATGGATGGAGGGTTTTGATTGGTACTTTGGTGAAGCCTCTGCGAGCTGGGATCTATCTGAACGAGAATGTGTTGTACTATCTGATGACATTGAAGGTGAACAAAAATGTTGTTTGCAGTCTGATTTCGCCTGCTTGTTGGGCAAGTTGAAAGAGGATTTCAAGTTCTGGTAGACGACTTGGTTTTATGCTTCCATGGAATCTAGGTATTTCAGCCTTGACCGTAAACCCATTCTCAGATCGTTCAGGAATCTGAACAACTTGCAACTGACTACAAAAGAGTAGGAAACGAAGGATAGATTCCTTTCCCTTCCTTGGATATCACTCGAATAGGTACTCCAGGTGGAGGTTGTTGATGAGAGTGGCCTCTATGGCCTTATTTCTTAGGAATGATCATTGATTGTTTATGAATGTGACTCTAGTGTCACCGTTGCTCAACCTATTCCTCCTATTAGTGTTGGAGGTCAAGATGCGGATCTGACCACGAGGAGGAGAAATCCTTCTGTTAGTGTTGGTGGTCAGGATGTTGATCTGACCATGAGGAAGGGGAAGGCTATGAGGCCCCCCACACCTTTCAAAAGGAAGGTCGTAAATGATTTGGTCAATGTTGGTCGACCGTCAAAGCGGAATAGGCATATTGGGTCAGGTTCTTCTGTTGGGTTCGTCTCTGCCACAAGGGATGTTTTGACTACAATACTTCTTGTGGTTCCGAGGAGTAAGGATTCTGGTTCTTTGAGGAAGAACCATGAGGATGACTCCCATCTTGCTGCTCAGGAAGATGAGGAGATGCAGTTGGATTTGGCGAATAATCGGAAGAAAGTTTCCCACACTCGTCGTGCTCCGTTTGGTGACTATGTGAATGACATCCTTGCTTGTGCTGGAGTGACAAACTTCAGAAAGGTGTCGACTGAGGAAGCTCGTGTCATTTCGAATAAGATGACACAACTTGTGCTGAAGAAGTTTCAGGATCCAAACGTGGAGCTGCCTCTGGACAACTTCGAATACGATCTTGTTTTTGACAAGGTTGATGTTAACCAGGGTCAGAGCTCCAATTCACCTCTTTCTTCTGTTGATCCAAGTACGATAAAGTTGTATGACTCTCCTCTTTTCTATCCAGTATCTTTTATTATTGTTCCTAACAAGAAGGGAAGGACGGTGTGTTCGTCATTACCAGTGTTTCGGTTACTGCTGGGGTGACAAAGGGTGGCTCTTCGATCATCCCTGACCCCTTTGTGCTCCACCCAAAAGTCCGTTGGAAGGTGCCCATTTCTAGGGCTATTTATATCAATACGGATGGTGGGTTCTGGTATTTAGATATTCACATGCAGAAGAGTGCACACAATCATATCAACTCCGGAATTAGTGGTTGATGAATAAAACCCCCATGCCTAGTTCTGCTAGAGATCACCTTGACAAAGATGTGAAGCAAATAATGAAGGATAAGAATTTTAACTTTTTTTGACTTCTTGACTTTTTTTTCTTTGCTCTGAGCAGGCGCTGTCCCATCTCACTTATGCTAGGATGATGTGGTCTGAGTATCAGGCTGCCCGTGAATAGGTGTATGCCTTGGACAAGAAGTACGCGCAACATCTACTGTAGCTTTCTAATGCTCATACTCAAGTGGATAAGTTGAACGAGGATGTTTCTTATTGGGAGGAGATGGTTAATGCTTATTAGGATACTCTAAAGGATGTGGAGGCCGTCAGGAATAAGTATACTTCCGAGGTGACTTATGCTAAGAAGGAGATAGACCGCCTTCGTGAACATGTTGCGGAGCTGCAATTTTCGTTATCTACCACGAAGAGTGAGTTGATTGCCACAAAGAAAGCTCGTGATTAGGTAGTTAGTATGGTGGGTTATTAGTCTGCTCCCCGTGAGGCTGCTGAAAAGCAAGTGGAGCAGATGACTACGAAAGTCACTTTTGTTAAGGAGCAGCTAGCTGAGGAAATGAGCCTTAAATAAATGGCATCTTAGAAGTTCTCTAAAATTGAAGAAGAGCTTGCTCAGGCCAAACAATAATTGTCTGAAATTGCTGAGCAGTCTAAAGTCAATGCAGCTGACATGGAGTTCAGTAGGTTGTCTCAGGCAGAATGACCACTTCAATTATATGGAAGTGGAGGAGTGTTGGGACCTTAGCAAGTATCGTATGATAGTTGACCACATATTTGAAGATGTTTCCACTCCTTCTGCGGATAACGAAGATCCTATTCCACTTCCTCCAACTGACCCTGCTGACGAGGTTAATACTTCTCTTCCTCTAGCTGACCCTACTGACGATAATGCTTCCATACCTCCAACTCTTCTCCTATAATCCCCTCTGATTATGTATCCGATCGAATCATGAATAAAGTTTCTGTTTTTTTTTACTCAAATGTACTTGTATGTCTCTTTGTGTTATGTCTTCCCCATTTTTTTGTCAGATCATTGTTCATTTATGTAGAGTAGTCTGACTTTGAGGTTCAGCCTTCTTAGATACACTAGTAGCTTAGACTTAGAAAATGCAGTCCGACTTTGAGATCAGGGGTTTTTAGATACACTTCATGGTCTAAATTGGTAGTTTAAACTTAGAAGATTTTGAATGAAATGTAAAGGCGGACTTGGTGGTCCTACCTAACGGAACACACGTTGTCAAATATTATTTTTCACACTTTAGAATAAAATATATAGTCCGACTTTGTGGTCATGATTAGTGAAGTATAATTCATTGTCCGACTTGGTGATTGGACAAAAAGATTTTTGAAGTAAATTATTAGTCTGACTTTGTTGTCCTGAATACACTTTGTTATCCGACTTGGTGATCAGACAAGAAGATTTTTTTAGTGAATGTCTAGTATGACTTGTTGGTTTTGACTAGCTGAATACACTTTGTTGTCTGACTTGGTGATTAGACAAGAGGTTTAAGTAAATGTCTAGTTTGACTTATTGGTCCTGACTAGCTGTATAACATCGTTGTCCGAGGTGATCGGAATAGAAGATTTACTTAAATGTCTAGTCTGACTTGTTGGTCATGACAAGTTGAATACACTTCGTTGTCCGACTTGGTGATCGAGCAAGAAGATTTAAGTAAATTTTTAGTCTGACTTTGTTTTCATGACTAGCTTAATACACTTCGTTGTCCCACTTGGTAATCGGACAAGAAGATTTTTAAGTGAATGTCTAGTCTGACTTGTTGGTCATGACTAGCTGAATACACCGTTGTCTGACTTGGTGATCGGACAAGAAGAAATTTTAAGTAAAAGTCTAGTCTGACTAGTTGGCCCTAACTAGCTGAATACACTTCGTTGTCCGACTTGGTGATCGGAGAAGAAGATTTGCTAAGTAAATGACTAGTCTGACTTGTTGGTCCTGACTAGTTGAATATACTTCATTGTTCAACTTGGTGATCAAACAAAAAGAGTTAAGTAAATGTCTTGTCTGACTTGTTGGTCCTGACTAGTTGAATACACTTCGGTTTCTGACTTGGTGATCGGATAAGAAGATTTTTTTAAGTAAATGTCTAGTGTGACTTGTTGGTCTTGACTAGCTAAATACACTTCGTTGTTCAACTTAGTGATCGAATAAGAAGATTTGTTAAGTAAATTTCTAGTCTGACTATTGGTCCTGACTAGCTAAATACACTTTGTTGTCTAATTTGATGATCGGACAAAAAGATTTTTAAAGTTAATGTCTAATTTGACTTGTTGGTCCTGACTAGCTGAACACACTTCGTTGTCCGACTTGGTTATCGAACAAGAAGATCTTTTTAGTAAATGTCTAGTCTGACTTGTTGGTCCTGACTAGATGAATACACTTCGTTGTCCGACTTAGTGATCGAACAAGAAGATTTTTAAGTAAATGTCGAGTCTTACTTGTTGGTCCAGACTAGCTGAAAGTACTATAATGAGAGATGGAAACTTGTTGAAATGTGATTGTTTATTAATAATATCTTTTCAAGTGTTCTACATTTCATGGCATCTTGAGTTATTCTTCGTTTGAATTTTCTAACTAGTATTTTCCTATTGTCAGTGACAATTGTTCAAGGGATTCATAATATTCTTCATATTATTTCTTTCCACGAGAAGTTCTTAATCTAAGCTTCTCCTATTTTTTCCAGTGGTTCTATTTCTACCCATTTGGTGAAGTAGTCTACTGCTACAAAGAGCTATTGTTTCCAGTCGGAGAGTGGAAATTGACCTACAATATCCATTCCCCATTATGCAAATGACCACGAACTACTCATCGGGATCATGTTCTAACCTAGCATGTGTGTGTATGGAGCAAATCATTGACATTTATCACACAACCGAACAAGTTCTTTGGCATCTTTTTGCATTATTGGCCAATAATACCCTAATGTTAAGGCTTTGTGTGCCACTTCTCTGCCTCCTAGATGATTTTTGCATATGTCGAAATGAATTTCTCGAAAACGTAGTCGGAGTCATTAGGTGATAGGCATCTTAGCAGCGGACCTATGGCATGATCTATCCTTGAGGTGGGATTCAATAGTTTATTGTTCCTTATCATTGCTTGGTTGATATTTGTTGTCGCGTGTGAATTCGGCAATGAAGTCCGCCAGTGCTTGAGCTTTTATTGTTGTTTTTTGGAGCATAGTTGATGTCAAATTGACCAAGCTCTATTGCCCATCTCACCATTTTGTCTGACAACTTTGGTTTGTGCAATACTAACTAAAGTGGATGTTCGGTCATTACGGTGATGGAGTGGGATTGGAAGTAGGGGCATAAATTTCTGGAAGACACGACCAACGCCAGTGCTAATTTTTCCAAGGCAGAATAGTTAGCTTCCGCGTACGCGAATGTTTTGCTGACATAATAGACTGGCTTCTGTATTCCCTTTTTCCTCACATATCAAAGCAGAGCTGACTGCGTGTTCAAATATTGATAAATACAAGTATAGTGTCTCACCCGACTTTGGGTTTGAAAGTAATTATGTACTTCTCATATATGCCTTTAGGTTTTGAAAAGCTAGTTCGCATTCGTAACTTCATTTGAATGTTTTCCCTTTCAAAATCTTCATAAAGGGAAGGCATTTGTCTGATGATTTGGAGATGAACCTATTAAGGGCTGCTACCCTGTCATTGAGGCTCTGTACACTTTTGATGTTAGTGGGTGATTGCATTCTTAAGAGTGTTTGTATCTATTTCAGGTCAACTTCAATTTCTCTTTGGTTGACCATGTACTCGAGGAATTTTTTAGACTCTTTTTCGTATGTACACTTTGTTGATTGAGTTTCCTCCTGTACTTATGGTGCTGGGAGAAGGCTTGTTGTAGGTCTTTGATGTGGTCGTCTTTGTGTAAGCTTTCGAAGTAAACTTCCATGGTTTTGCCAATATGATATCTGAACATTCTGTTGACTCAGCGTTAGTATGTTGCCCCAGTGTTCTTTGATCCCAACGGCATCACCCGGTAGCAGTACGTACCTCTTTCTGTTATGAATGATGTCTTCTCTTTATCTAGTGGATTAATTTGAAATTAGTTTTAGCCAGAATATGCTTCCATAAAGCTGATGAGTCCATGTCCGGAGGTAGAGTTCACTATCTGATCTATACGCGAAAGTTGAAAGTTGTCTTTTGGGAAGACTTTGTTGTGATTCGTGTAATCCACACATACCCTCCACTTCCATTTTTTTTTAACCAGAACTGTATTGGCTAGCCAGTCTGGGTAGTGGGAGTCCTTGATATTCCAACACTCAACAAGTGGTGCACCTCTTTGTTAATGGCTTGATTGTGCTCTAGGGCGACTGGCTTTCTCTTCTGTACGATTGGTTTTTTGTTTGGGTTGACTTGCAGTCTGTGTGTGATGATGGAGGGGTCAATACCCACCATGTCCATTATTGTCCAGGCAAATACGTCCTGATTGTCTTTAAACAGTTGGATCAATTGTTTGGTCAGCTCTGATGTTTTGATCCAATTCTAACGGTTTTGTTGCCTTCCGGACCATCAAGGTGGATTGGTGTCGTCACTTCTTCTAGTTGGCAAGTGTTGACCATCCCCATGGTTTGGTTGGGGCTGCACAGTCGTCTGGGAGGGATTGAATCGTCTGCAATGGACTGGGCAGCTGCTGTGATGGCTCCTTAGTCCTGACTATGATTGCTATTTGTTGGGAGTCTTCATTGCTGCATAGTGGCATTTGCATGTAGCTAGTTGATCATATCTGATGACCCCAACATCATCGTCAATGTGATACTTAGGCATTGGTGCATGGTGCAGGACATACACCCATATGTGTAGCCAAGGTCTCCCTAGAAGCATGTTGTATGCTAATGGGATGTTGACGACTGATGATACACCAAAACGTCTTCTTTTCTACACCGTACACGTGTCATGATGATCTCGAGAAATAACAGGCCCAAGCGTCACCCCGACACTGAACCGGCCCAAGCGGTTTCAAGCCCGCATAATGTAGTCCGCCAGACGAACCCAAATTATTACAACCTGCGATGCCCACATGTCTCACAACTATCCCCAATACCCGTAAGCCTATTAAGGCTAGTATCTCGGGGATCAGTTTTGGACAGGCAAGACAACAACACTTTGTTTCCAACTAGGAAGCAAATACCAAAGTATACGTCGCACATGAAAACTTTTATCTATGGACAACACTCTGATTGGGAACTATCTCTCGCGTATCTAGGAGCACAAGTCTAACAGGGAAACTTCCCTTCACAGCACAACTCCTAATTAGCGAAAGATCTCCACGAAGATCTTCTTCCCAAAACTACACCACCGATGGCCTGGTCGAACAAGAACTCCAGCACTATAAATAAGACATGAGGTTGGTTAGCTAAGGTATGCTGCAAATTCCCTGTTTACAGCATTATGCCTTCCTCACATCCCTCTCTGACTTTAGCATCGGAGTGCCATCGGCCACCACAATGGTTGTCCGTGGCTCACGTGCGTTCCTTGTGCAAGTCAATAGGTCAAGGTCAAGCAGGGAGCGAAAATCGACTGCATCAGTTTAGCGTCGTCCGTGGGATGACAAAGTTCCTAACTAATTACAAGCATCATCTCTCTTCGAAATACAAGAAGATGGTGACCACCAAATCACGCAACAATGGAACAAGGGGACACGTCAAATGCTCAGACTAGCATTATACCACCACTCTCAGTGGTGCTGGTGACATACGGGCAACAGCTCATGCCCCCGCACCAGCAACAACAACGATAGACCCTAGGATGGATTTGTTGTCGTAAAAAATACAGCAGATGGCTAAAGTAGTAGAGATTCTCATACAACAAAACCCTCCATCCGCCAATGGAGATCAGGAGCAACACAAACCCCAATCTCCAGATGACAATAGAGAGTAGGCACATGAGAGTCAAGTCCCTGCTAGTTCTCATTGGACTAGAGTTGGCGGCGCGGTCAACACGGACCTGACTTTCAGGATAGATAGGCTCGCTCCGCAGAACCCCCTCCGCCCAAGGGCTCACGACCCAGACGTGCTATACCGCCTCTTTGTTCTCTGTTAGTGGACTGCATCACAAAAGAGGCTCTTCCAAAAAAGTTCACCCCTCCAAAGCTCAATTTGTATAACGAGGTCGACAACCCGTTCGATCACTTGCGCCATTACCAACAATTAATGGCGCTCAAAGAAGATTCTGAGTCGGTGATGTGCAAAACCTTCCCTACCATCCTAAAGAAGTCAGCACTGACATGGTTCCACAGCCTCCCGCCAAAGTTGATCGACTCGTTCAAGACACTTGCCAAAGAATTCTTGATGCGCTTTGTCTGAAGCCAGTGGATCAGGAAAGACCCACACTACATACCCTATTTGAGGCAAAAGTCTCACAAAACGCTAAGAGCGTATGTCACACGCTTCAATTACGAGTTGACACTCAATTGAGGCTGTAGCAACGACATAGCAGTGACGGCTTTTCCCGCGAGCCTAAGAAAGGGAAAGTTTTACGACTTTCTCACCTTGGAACCCAGGATATGGCGGAATTCTTGAAGGGCGCCCAAAGGTACTTCATCTTGGAAGAGATGAGAACAACAAAAAAGGAAACTGAAGTAGAGAAAAAACCCTCCATTTCTAGGGACATAAAGGGGGGAAAAAGGCAAGAAGACGAATAAAGGAACAAGCGAAAGCACAACGACAACAGGTCAAACTCTAGCTGGGCCAGGCCCAAGAAAGCTTTCAATTACGTTGGGTCCAGATCCATGACCCCCTCAATTTTAGCTTATCAGACATCCTTAATTCTATGAAAAACTGGAAAGATCTGAAGTGGCACCCAAAGCAGAGCGGAGACCCCTCCAAACGCGACAACAACAACTATTGCTCATATCACAAGGAGGGTGGCCACGACACCAACGACTGCAAGAGTCTAAGGTATGAAATTGAATACTGGATTCACAAGGGCAAGTTAAGGGAATTCTTGGGTTCAGAAAAATGACTGGATCGAGCCAGGGAAAGGGGAGAGGCAGTCAAGGAGATTGAGAAAGAGACTCCGAGCATAGTATATGTCATTCACGGAGTCAGATCAGAAGAAGACCAGTCAAATAGGTCACGCAAATGGACATTACTGGAGATGCAAACACAACCCGCAAATGAGGACAAACGCATATACTATTCGAGAGTGCAGAGCCCCATCCCCACCTTGACCTTCAGGGACAAAGACGTCGAAGGAGTCCGCGCATCGCACAATGACGCTCTTGTCATTTCGGTCTCTATAGCAAGGTGGGAAGTGAATAGAGCGTTGGTTGACACGAGAAGCTGCCTCAACGTCTTGTTCTACAACGCGTTCCGCAGTATGGACCTCAAAGAGGAGAACCTGACATCCTCCGACTACCCGCTGATTGGGTTCAGTGGAGAGAAATGCTTCCCGGTCAGGAAGATAAGATTAGCAGTGGTGGTAGGAGAGCCACGACTGAGAAAGGTCCTGCTCTTGGACTTCATGGTGGTTGATGCATCGTCTACCTATAACCTCATCCTGGGACGACCGTGGCTTCATCAGATGAAGTAGTGGTCTCCACCCTTCACCAGTGCGTCAAATACATAGCTAACCACTCGGAGGGAACAATTAGCAGGGACCAACCAATGGCACGAGGCTGCCATTACGTTGCACTGAAGCAGATGGAATGTTCCCAGATCTAGTTGGAGCCCACATGGAAAGTTGAGCAGAAGCCAGGCCTAGTAACTGTGGAAAAGTCACTCTACCCACATGGAGACAAAATCCCAACAGCGGTGGCTCAACTTAGCAGCAGAAAACATTCCAGCATTACAAGAGCAATCCGTTCTTCAACCCGACAAAGCGGAGAGGTCATTGCTAACGGGAGCATGACCCCACGACTATCAGTAGATGCAGAAAAACCCTCCCATGCAAGGTTTACTTTTCAGTAACCTCAACGGCGTGGGTAAAATATGGTAGTTCGCTAAAGGTGCTAACGATCCAAGCAAGTACCATGCGAGATCACTTCAGGGCCGGTTCGACCTCTCTCCGCCAATAGTCAATCTTTTCAGTTGTTTAGTTGTTTTTCCATAGTCAATGTAGAGTTTTAATTCTTAGAAGCTTATGTGATTCGCAATTATTTATGAAAAAAAAGATAATTATGCAAACACACTCTATTGATTACTGGAAAGATGTGACAACCATCGCTCGGAGGCAGGTATAAAAGACTACAAACTACAAACATCCGAATCCGATGCAAGATACAATAAAGAATTTCTTAAACAATCGACTTCAGAAGAAGACTCAGAAGCGACATCAACGGTACCCAGGGTAGACTCCGCTCAGGGGCTTCTCTGAAGAAGATGTTCCACGAGCAAGAACAGTATGAAAGAGTGCATTCAATTCAATGCCTCTACGGACACACCCCTCAATTATCGCCTGAGGTGGTACAAAATCAACAACCGGAGGCCCCGCGAAATGCCAACCGAAACTATAGCCAACTCACACGCTCGATCCACTCAACCAGACGAACTTGGGACAAGTATCAAGTTGAAATAGATTGAGTGCACCCCCCCTTCCGCTGAGGGATAAGAAGGGCATCTAGGAATCAATGGCTCACTTCGAAAGGCCATGTCCAACTCCAATCCGCCCCGCAATCCCGAATTCCAACACAGTGCAGCAAGACGGGGCTAGTTGAGAAGGGAAGAAAGCAATCGTTCCAAGGTTGTCGGCTAGTATTATCTTTGAATTTAGGCATTTCGAAGCACCGACAGGCACCAGCACGTAAACGACAGACTCGTCCCTTAGGAGAAAGTATGTACTTCTTCTACGCAATACGAAAAGAAATTACAAGGTTTCAGCGAACCAATTGGGTGCTCACCCAAGGCAGGTGACCACGCATAACATCAAGTCTTATCATAACTCATTGGCGCAAACGTTAGAACATTCGAAGATTCCAATGTTAGATATCTCCCTTCAGCCTTTGGAAAACTCAAAACTTATTCTTTGAGCTAGGGCATCTGAAGAGGTGCACCTTGTAGAAGATAATGCCTACAACGATGAATGAACACCATTATATAGACATAGTGGTTCATCAAACATGCGCTTCAACATTAACTATCAATATTGAATACCGTATGGGAAATGAAGAGACAACAATTCCCAAGGAAATCGCACAGGACCAAGTTCATTCTATTAATGATGTTGTACACAACCCCATTAATTGGAGGGGGTTAACCGATACTCAACCGTCTCGCGATCTACGTCGTACGTGTGTCACCATGCAATCTACGTTGTACACGTAGCGTCTTGATCCTATGGCATGGCCTAGCTCTTCTTTTATGGGCCCATTTCACGTGATATTCTACCACGTGTCTGACACGAGCAGTATAAACCCTAGTCACTTTTTACACACGGATCACATCTGCATATCACCAGCTGATTTAAGGTACTTCTTTCTTTTTGAAAGAAACTAATCCGCACAATGCACTATGCTTGCAGAAGTAGGCTTGCACACCCTAACAGGCGGAGCCCCAACCTAACCACGAAAACTTAATCAATTTCGACTGATGACAATGGCTTTTGGTTCATCTCGACGCCTAGTTCGCCCCCATGCGGATGTCGATGTCTTAGGAAGTGGGAGTCTAATCAGCGCTCTTACACCTGGTGATGATGACTCGCCTGGGACTGTTGCCCCCTTCATGGACAATGGTCGTCGAATCCGATTAGGTAAGCTTAGCCAATGGCGACTGACAACGAAAACTTCTGGTCAAAGCTCAGACCTATAACCTGTTGCACATGGGTATAGATGGTTTGGAAGGTGAGAGCCTAGTCAGTTTTGAATGATGTCGACGGTTTTTCATGGGACCACTATTCTTCTACAGACCATGGTCGTCGAATTACCAATTCCCAAACTTGTAACCCGTTCCGCGCAAGTGTAGATGGTTTGGAACGTGGGAGCCTAGTCAGTCCCGCACTAATGCCGATGACTTTTCTTGGGACCACTGCTCTTCTACAGACCATGGTCGCTGAAAACTCCCAAATTTGTAGCTTGATGCGCACGGGTGTAGATGATTTGGAAGGTGGGAGCCTAGTCAGTCCCAAATTGATGTCGATGACTTGCCACGGGACCATTACTCTTTTACAGACCATGGTCGTCAAATCCCTTCATCCCAAACTTCTAGTCTGCTCCATGCATGTGTAGATGGTTTGGAAGGTGGGAGTCTAGTCAACTCTAACTGGTGTCGATGGCTGGCCACGGGATCATCGCTCTCCAATAGACCATGATCACCAAATTCTCACATCACAAACTTGTAATTCTCTCTGCGTGGATATAGATGGTTCAGATGGCGGGAGCCCAATCAGCCTTTACTGATGTCAATGGCTCGCCACGCAACCACCGTTTCTTTTCAAGACAACAGTCACCGAAGTAAAATACAGCTCAAGTAGCATATTTACGCTCACACAGGCTGACATTCTATTATCAGCAGTGGCCGCTTGAGCCAGCTCAAAAATCAAACCACTGACATGCGGACAAATGCTACACAGGATGTCAGCCCGAGATTACGAAACCTGACTGGAGACAAGCGCTCTAGCTAAAAAACAACGCATGTGCTCAGCTAACACAGTTCACTCATGCCAGCAGTCGTAACCGATAGTCAGATACGCAACTTAAGTCTCCAATGCCTTACCTTGAGGATGGGCTACGGCCTGGGTAGCGTAACCCACTGCCAAACTATCCGCAGAACGCCCACTACTGGATGTAACTGAGCGACAGTGACTCTGAGACCTCACAAAAGAGCAGGTCAGAATCATTCGCGACATAAATGGTCAAACTCTCAATAGCAAACAGACTACGTGACTTCCTGCTAACCCAACCATACATGTGTCAAAATAAAATGACAAGGCAAAACGAAAAAGCGCGCAATAGGGAGACCGAACATAATGCAGATACAAGCATACTCAAAATAAACCGATTTTCATTAACAGTTGAAACAAAAAAGTGCAAGTGTACAAAATTTACTCCTCATTAAAAGGGGGTACAGATAGAGGATAACTAAGCTTAACAGGGGAAGGAACAAAAGTTGCATCCATACGCGCCTCAATCTGAGCACCATGATCTGGATCGCTCTTTTCTTTTGATGACGTAGAGACCAATCCAAAGTTTGCATAAGACATCTTCTTAATAAGCAAGGTCCCATTCTAGATGTTCTTTCTTCATCAGCGCCAGCAGCTCTAATGTCCCATGCTTGACAGCGAAATTCACACTTGCCATGCGTTTTTAGAAGATCTTCCCTGTGTGCCTTTGCTTCAACAAGTTCGCGCTCCAACAACTCCAGCTTGCTTGTCAGCGCATTAACCTGAGACTCCTCCGTAGCCAGGCTACTCTTAACTACGCTATGCTCATGTTGCTCGAGGAGAAATTGGTCCCCAATTTTTCTCGCTTTCTGAGCATTGAATTCCACGGCCGCCTCTAGTTGCTGTCTCTGGACAGCCCATTCAGACTCCTTCATTGTGTTCTCCTCAATAAAAAACTGTAATTCAGAGCGCATCTTAGCCGCAGCTTCCTATACAAATTCCAGATCACGGCGGATCAGGTTCAACTCTTTAATGAATCTGCCCCTCGCGAACACTGCTTCTGCTAAATCAGACTCAAGGGCTTCCAAATGAACCCTCTGAGTCTCGACATCAACGATTGAATGTTCCAGCCTCCTCTCCTCAATCTGCTTTATTAACAACTCAATTTAAAAAAGTACATCAGAATACAACTTGTGCATAGTCGAGAAGACACGTTCCATGGTGTACACCCTCTCACGGGCCGCCTCAACTTCCATCGCAGCGATGGTCAGCATAAGGTGTTTCAAACTCTTATCCATACGCCCTTCTAGCATATCCTCCCTGAGCTTCGGAGCGTGGTCCATCAGCCAGCTGAACACCTGCTTATATGCTTCCTCAAAACATAGTCGACGTCAACCTCCTAGTGCTAGGCCTGGTTGCTCACCTTCACTACGTTCGGAGCAAAAAGACTCATCCGCGCATCCTAATGGAGGTCTTCAGGATGCAGAATCACGCCAGCACCACCCTTTGTAGTTGCCATCACACCTAGGCCCTCATCCAGGGCCTTCCCTTTGTCACCAGCAGCCGACCCTTTATTGCGAGCTGACTCAGTGGAATCCGAAGGAAGAGAAGGAAGTGAATTGTCCATTGGACCCCTTTTTACCTTAATATGCGGCCTGGAGCGAGATAGGGAACAATGTATACTATTAGAGGGATGGCCCACACTACTACGACCATTGTGAGATGACCCACCTACAGAATGATTGAACTCTGGGACCTCGGGCGATTCTTTATCAGAAAATTCCAGTAAAATGGTTCTAGATTGGTCAACACTAGTAGAAACCGCCATAACAGCCAACATCAACTTCTTACTAAAAGCTTCAGCCTGCGCGGTATTTAGCTTCGATGCATCATCAACCCCTGCTAATCGCAAGTCGTCCTTATCCTAGCCAGATACTTCGACCTCCGCCCGTGCGGGCTAGTCAGGTTCGTGTTACTCTCTCACTGGAGTAGACCGTTTGGGAGCCGGCTCAGCCCCAGCGCGATGCCTCTTTGAACTTATAAAGGAGGCAAGCGTCTCAGAAATCCCTTCTGTGTAGGGCAAGGCAGGAGCCTTAACTTTGGAAGCCTCCCTCTTTTTGAAAAGGGCTCCACCTTCAGACTTAACCTTCGGTGCCTTGTAAAGAGTGGGGGCCACGAGCCAGTTGGCCTATCGTCCACTACGATTGAAGTCAGTAGGATAAATAACGTCCTCCACCCTCATCCGCGGCATGTCACGTAACACCTTCATAGTAGCTTGCTCCTCTAGAGAAAGAAGAGTAGTGGGGAACATCCCTTCAAAGAAACGCATGCAATGATCAACATACAATCAACGCAACGAAATCAAACGATGAAACTATACTTACAAAGTGGTTTGAACTCCCGCTCAAGCGGACGACCCTTGAACTCAAAGTATTTCAAATTCAAAGGAGCCAAGAAGCAATATTTCTGCTAGAACTTGAAATCATCCGGCAACTTCCCAAAGCAAGCCGGTGTCGTCATCTTGCAAATGGCATGATCATTCAGCCGAGGGGAAATCAGAAACTGGATCACCCTTAGAGTCACGCGGACGCCAGCATCCTTCGCACTAATCAAAATAAGAAGGATAATTCTGTACCCATTGGGTACCATTTGGGCATGAGGGATTCCAAGAAAATCCAAGAAGCCACAGATGTCGTCAAGAACAGTAAAACAAACTCCAATTTTAAATACCCCATAGTGATAACAGACGAACCCTTTCGGAGAAAACATCGGTGTCTGATCATCACTAAGAGTGTGGAATGGCACAGGTTCTCAGGGACCCCGAATGCCTTTCGGATGTCAGCAAGGTCCGATTTAAAAACTGGCATATCTTCAAATAACTGGAGGCCCTTGGCCAGAAGCTCATCATCAAGATGATTTTGGCGACCCATGAAAAAAGTGACCAAACTTTGAATCAAAAAACGAACAGAACAGGGTTTCTAAAAGCAAAGAAATGGAAGAGTCAATCTCTGTAGAAAGGGAGATCTAAGTAGGGAATGGTTTCCTACCTCTTGTCTACTAAAACAATGCACTCTTAATTAATGAAGCGCGCAACTCAAGCAACGATTCAGACTCAATCATCATGAGTGGCGTATCTTTTCAATAAGTGGCTTAGTGAACCGATGCGATCGCTCACTAACTCGAGAGGAATAGCTGATGATACACCAAAACAACCTCTCTTCTGTACCGTATAGTGTCATGATTATTTCAAGAAATAACAGGCCCAAGCGTCAGCCCAACACTGATCCGGCCAAAGCGGTTTCAAGCCCGCACAATGCAAATCGCCAGACAGACGCAAATATTATAGCCTGCTAAGCCCACACGTCTCACAACTATCCCCAATACCCGTAAGACCTATTAAGGCAAGTATCTTGGGGATCAGCTTAAGACAGGCACGGCAGCAACACTTTGTATCCAACTAGGAAGCAAATACTAGAGTATACGTCACACATGAAAACTTCTATCTATGGACAACAATCTGATTGGAAACTATCTCCCGTGTATCTAGGAGCACAAGTCTAACATGGAAACTTTCCTTCACAACACAACTCCTAATTAGAAAAGGATTTCCACGAAGATCTTCTTCGCTAAACTACGCCACTGATGTCCTGGTCGAACAAGGACTCCAACACTATAAATAAGACATGAGGTTGGTAAACTAAGGTATGCTACAAATTCCCTGTTTACAGCATTATGCCTTCCTCATATCCCAGTCTGACTTTAGCATCGGAGTGTCATCGGCCACCACAACGATTGTTCGTGGCTCACGTGCGTTCCTTGTGCAGATTAGTAGGTCAAGGTCAAGTAGGGAGCAAAAATTGATTGCATCAACGACAAATAAGTCTGTTAATAGGACTTATTGTTTGCTTGGTGCTCCTACCACTACTGGCAACCAAACTCATCCGAGTCGGTAGCATTGTTCACCACTGAAACCCACCATAGGTTGGTTGATGGGTGTGAGTCCTTCCACATTGAATTGCATTTTGCGAAACGCTACCAGATGCAAAGGTTGGCAAAACTCCTTGGTCGATGATTACTCGCTTGACTTCCCATTTGGTTACTGAAACTGATATTACCAGAGCGTCATTGTGAGGGAAATGAACACCCTTCTTATCTTTTTCAGAAAAAGTCAGAATAGGGGTAGGGCGGTTTATTCTGGTGCGTTGGGTGGGAAATCATGATGACATATCTTGTCTACAATTCTCTGACAGATTTCTTCCGTGATCGGTTAGATTGTCCATGGTCTCTGGAAGTGCATGTAAGGCGTATATCTACCTTCTAGCTTTTCTATATGTTCCTGCTGTGGGGTCCACCTTTTCTTTCCCCTTAGATTATTTTTTCTTTAGTCCGACGAACTCACCGAGTCGTCCCCTTTGGACCTAGTATTCGATTTCATTATGCAAATTGTCGCAATCCTCAATATTGTGTCCATGGTCTTTGTGAAAAGAACAATATTTGCTTTATTCTCGTCTTGACAGATCTCCCCTCAATTTGGGAGGCCAATTGACGTTTTCTCAGTTCGTTTTTAGAACTGTTGCCATATTGGCTTTTAAAACAGTGTACGACCTGTATTTCGTGTCAACCAAGTTAGTTGACTGTTCAGATTTTACCCTGCCCAACTATAGTTTCCCGAACTCTTGTTTGCCATATTCGGACCTGCAACTAGTCTGATGCCTTTTGGCATTATTGTTGTCCTCCCGCGACCTATCATCCCGCCTTCTGTCTTCTCTCCTATCCCGGTTCGTTTGGACATACTTTTTCTTGGCCTTGTTGTCCTTCTTGGCAGCCAACATTTCTTCAAGAGTAATGTATTTTTGTGCACTCTTTAACAGGGTCACCATGCTCTTTGGATACTCCAAAGTTAAGAAGTTGTATAACTGCCCTCCCTTGATTCTAAAAGTGAAGGTGATGCAGATTTTACTAACCTAAATTAATAGGCTAATTTAACATGATTGTTACACCACAAGTGAACGGTTGCCTAACTAGTAGGCAATGGCAAATACGGGTCGATCCCATGAGGATTGAAGATACAATCGAAAAACAAGATCTACCTAAACCAATTTGAAAAGGGGGTTACAACAATTGAAAATTTATGAACTAATAGAAAGCAGAAAAACAATTAAAATTGAGTTTGAGAATCAAATAGAGAGATGCTAATGTTTTCGAATCATCCATCAAGTTCGTAAAATTATACTAATGTCAATTATTGTCTTCTTGCAATGTAGTGGATTGATTTTAGCAAAGATGCAAACCTAGCATTAATTGTTCGTTTAAGGCACAACTAATCACAACTTTAATTAATATAAATAAAATATGCTTAACCAAAAACATAGAATAATTCTAACTATCATGGATGCATGACATACAAAGTGAAAGTAATATGCATTTGTTCACAAATCAATCCAATGTATTGGAAAACATTAAAAACCAAGAGAAATTTCTACTAAGCCCGAGGAATCATCTATGCCTTAGTGGAGGATTTAGAAACCCATGGTGCTGATGAATGCGGCAGTTGTGTGGGTGAATTTCATTTCCTCAACGAACGTGAGAGAAGTTATAAAAAATTCAGTTATCTTCTCCCAAAGTTCATTTTCTTCTTGCGTTCTCCTTCGTCCATGTTGATGTGTGCGATTCAGCTATACCTGTGAGAGAGAGAAACAAAATAGGGGGGAAGAAAAAAAAAGAAGTGAGATGAGGAAGGCGAGGTATACGAGAGTGGCGTGATGGTGAAGATGTGGTTGCGAGATGGTCTGGTGGCGGTGAGGTTAGCTGCTAGTTTGTGATTTGTGTGAGTTGAAGAGTGGTTTCAAGATGAATGAAGGATGAAGAAAGTCGAGAAAAGGGTTTGTGTGGTGGATCTTTCTCGGCGAGGTTAGAATGATGACTTTGAGTCAGAGATGATGAGGAACAGGAGAAGAAGGAGGCAAGGTGCTCTCTGTGTGGCTGGCAATGAAAGGAAGAAGGGAGGAGGAAGGACAATGCGAGATATGGTGTGTGTTGGCCCTGTTATGGCAAGAAGAAAAGGAGACGAAGGAAGGCAGCTGCGGAGCGCTGGCTTAATATTTCTGTCAAGATGGAGAAGAAAAAGAATCAATGGTGGGAAGATCGGGGCTGTGAATGAGAAGAATAGAGGGATCAATGGTGGTCAGATGGTTTGGAGCAGGAAGAACATGAGAAAAGGAGAAAGTTGATGGTGACTCTGTTAGGTGCTTTTGGTTGGGGACGTAATGAAGAAAAAGATCTAACGAGATGGTTGTGATGGAAGCTAGATTGGAGGAGGTTGAGGTTGCGAGCTGGACTATGTGATGGCGAGAGATGAAGGTTTTTATGTCTCTGTTAAGAGAGGATGAAGAAGGGATCGAGATGGAGAGGACAGGAGATGTTATTAGTTGGTTTTGGGAGGAAGAGGAACATGAGAGGAGAGAAGAGGATCCGGTGAGACAGGTTTACTTTTGGGCTTGGGCATGGTCCTGAGCTTAGCTTGGACGGGTTTGGGCTCAGGTTGTTACAATTTCGCTCGTCACTTTGTATCATCATTTTAACCTGTCAAATAATTGTTCTCTGGGTTGCCGTAATTATAGGATTTCACCGTTTAAGCTCCCAATCTTATAAAAACACGAAAATAAAATAGTTATAATAAAATATAATATTCGAAAAACTAAAAAAATAAAGTAATTTATACTCAAATTACTTGAATATCAAATACCTCAAACTTATATTTTGGAAGTCCCCAAGCTAAACAAAAATAAAATCCGAACTCATTTTCGCAGGAATCATTGGTTGCACTTAACTTAACGTGCAACAAGACTTTGAACCACTAGATTACCTCTAGTGGATAAGTTATAGTCACGTGAGGGTTTTCAGAAATGTTATTCATAAACACTAGTGACTCAATAAAAGAAAACATACACTACACCAAATTGGCACTTTGGTAACAACTCTCAAAACAGTATCACTTTTGAGATGTTACAATCCACCAAACAATTTCAAATCAAAACCAAATTTAGTCAAAAAAATGAAAAACAGTAACACAAAAAAAATGATACAATAAGTTGGATCACCATGAATAGTATCACTTTTATAACCATACTCTTCATGGTGATACTATTATTGTATCATTTTGTTTGTGAAAATGTGTAAAGTTGTTAGGTAAATTGTTACACTTCAAAAGTGATACTGTATTGGGGGTTGTTACAAAATGCCAATATGGTATAGTGATACTTTCTAAAATTTTAAAAATATGGTCACTCCCATTTAAATTTCCTAAGAGTAATTATCTAATTGCAATTTTTTTTAAGAAAATCAACAAATAATGTCATGGTAGTATATCAACAGACTTAGACAACAATTTAATTGTATCCAAAGGTTAATAAATTTTATCATCATTTTCAACTTGAAGTGTGTGTGTGTGTGCATAGCCTTATCATCATAGCTCTGTGTTTCATAGTAAAGACAAGACTAAATAACCTTTAGAAAATATGCTTCAACTAAAAATCTCTCATGTCACTTAGAAATGAATCACTCGGAAGATTGGGTATTTATCACTCAGTTTATATGTGAGGAAAATAATAAGTTGTGGAAACACAAATATCTCACATATAATTATTATGAAAAACTTATATTTTCAAAAAATGAAATGAATATGATCTTATGGACAAGAATATCTATTACTTTAAGAATGTAGAATCACACACTGTAGTTCTTGTCTATTCCATCTCCACATTTACGGACCAAACCTTTACTTAAGATCAATTAGGTCTTTAGAATGAAAAAAAGTATACAAGAATTATCTGAGAATGGCTACACCTTTTAATAAACACATATGACACCAAATAATAAACCAATGTTGTACACCATCAATTTTTCTTCATTATATATATATATATATATATATATTTGAAATATCAATTATTTTTCATCAGTGACATGTTTTTCCCCTTTTAACATAATGAAACATTTCTACCTTGAGGATACATGGAATATCTAGTTTCAACTCGTATTTGCCCATTCCAAACATATTCCAATCACACACATTCTCAGAGAAATTAGATAAGGATAAAAATAATAGGTAGTATTACACCATAATTGGAGTAGGTAATGGAGATGTGGTTAGCAAAGAAAATGCTATTCAAAGGCTCAAAGGGGTGCAGAAAAATATTTATTATTGGGTAGGCTAAAAGGCTAGAGAACGGTTCAAAGAAAAATGCCTATATCAATTCCTAAGCTCTAGTCGGTATTATGACATCTCAACTAAATAGAGCAAGAAGTTTTAGAGTAATGATCCAATTTTAATGTCATTCTCAACTCAATCAATAAGATAAACAAAAATAATGAGATTATCAACGAAATAATGCCGACTAAAAAAATCAGAGCTTATTAAATAACCCTCAAGAAAAAATAGAATGGCTCAAAACTTGCAAGGGTTAAATTTCCACTATTATTCTAAGGCTTCCTAGTAAATATCTCACTCGTCAACTTCAAAATATGCTAACTTTGCTTAAAGTGCAATAGTCGAGTTGAAAAATCTCATGAAATATATTTAACTTGAAGATAATATCAAACATTATGTCTTCCTATTAATGTATTAATGTGACAAGTGATAACATGTACTTTCTCAAATTTAAAAGCATACTTGAAAGCATATTCTCTTCATTGGAAAAGAACTTCGAATTTCGAAATGCATTTTCATATCAAAAAATTTACACAATTACCATAACCATTTACATAATCAATGGCGATTGAGTAGAATACAGTAATTAATCAGTATAGTTGTGAAATACACACATTTCAACTCAAAATTTAGACAAATGCACAAAAACTCATAAACCCACCCCTAAACCTAGATCAAACATTGTCCTCAATGTATAAAAAGAATAATCATGACAAATGAAGGAAGAATAAAAGATGAGGGTTACAGTGATATTACAATGGTGAAGAATAAAATATGAGGGTTACAGGAACCTGGAGTATAAAGGGGTCATAAACAGTGATATCTAGCAAATGATTGTTGCCTACTCCAAAAAATGGGCATCCTAAATCAAGTGTCAAATCAGAAGATTGAATATATGTTTCACAAGGGATCTACATAAGTAGAGTTAGTCAATGTGAAAAGGATGCAAATATGTACGACTATGGATATATCGGGTGGTATATGTTCATCATAACAAAATGAATTACACGAAGATGATGACGTAGACAACTCAACAACACCCCAAACCTGGAATTAGCACTACCTATGGCATGGATTTTCTCATTAGATGCATCATTTGTATCGTGAAAATAGTTGAGGAGAGACTCCAAAGAATATTGAAACTCAGACTTCATGCATGAGTCACTAGGAAGGCATACGTTGAATGAGTCAACATGAAAAGGTGAGGAGTGTGGGTCAAGAAGCAAAGTAGTTTCAATTACGTTATCCTAAAAAATATCATCCGACTCGAGTTTCGATGTGCTACCAATTATGAATTGACCCTTTGGGTTATGAACAGGGTGACTAGGAAATCTTCCCGACTCTCTTTCAGAGAGTGCCTGAGCAATATGATTCACAACTATCTCAAGTTTATTGATGGCTTGAGATTGGTGTTGAGTCGTAGATTTTAACTCTAATATAGCATGAGAATCTTGTTCTAGCATTCGTTCTATGTGCTGCATAAAATGGTTAACCATTTCCTTTAAACTGGATGTGTTGGATGGATGAACTTGGTTAAATTGAGGCATAACAGAGCTGCTAGGGACTTGAGGAGCCTGGGAGAAAACATGTCCCCCTTGGTGTGGGCCATGAGCCCAGGATAGATTTGAATGATTTGGCGAAACCAGGGTTGTAATATTTGGATTGTGGATTATAACCAGGTCACCAAATAGCATTAAAAGAATTGACTTGCTCAGTAAATTATGCAAGATAACCATTTTGTAAATCACAGTCAGTTGTGTAATGAATAGAACTCAAACATGCAGCACAAACCTCGGATGAAACATTCATGGGAGGTAGGGGTTGAGTCAAATTCAAAATTGCATCTATTTTATGAGCCAGTCATAACAATTGCTTCTAGCTTTGAGGCAGAAGCGGAGAAGTAATCCTTAAATGTTTTCTCCTAAGCCATCTCCTTAATTTAGAGTTTTTTTTCTTGCAAACCTAGCCTATATACTAACTAAAACAACCAAAACACTAAGTAATCACAACAGAAACTGCGTGCAGATGCGGTGGGGAGACGATACTTCCGGCGTGAACCTCTTTCGATTTACTTGCGACGTTAGTTAGAAGTCGAGTTGCCATCGTTCACTCCTGTGGATACATGTGTATGATTGTCTATAAAACAAATGCAAAATATGAAAACTCAACTACTAACAAATAAAACAAATAATATATATATCGTCTATAAACAAACCCTCATGTCTGATTTTGAAGGGGGGGAAGTAAAAATAAACCCTAGACTCAATTATACCGTTACAATCGCCGTAAACGACACAAAAAACTTGATACAAATTTTACTAACATAAATTAATAGGCTAATTAACTTGATTGTTATATCGCAAGTTCACAGTTGCCTAACTAGTAAACAATGGAAAATACTGGTCGATCTCACGAGGATAAGATCTACATCTACCAATTTAAAAAGGAGGTCACAACAATCAGAAATTTCTAAACTAATGCAAAACAGAAAAACTATTAAAAATTCAATTTGAAAAATCAAAGAAAGAGATGCTAAGGTTTTCGAATCATCCATTAAGTTCATAAAATTATACTAATGTCAATTATTGTCTTCTAGCAATGTAGTTGATTGATTTTAGCAAAAATGCAAACCTCTAGCATTAATTGAATGTTTAAGGCACAAATAATCACATATTTAACTAAATTACGAATAAAATACGCGTAAACAAAAATATAGAATAATTCTAACTATCATGGATGCATGACATACATGGTGAAAATAATATGCATTTGTTCAGTAATCAATCCAACGTTAAATCACACAATGTATTAAAAAACATTAAAAATCAAAAGAAATATATACTAAGCCCTAGGAATCAGCTACACCTTAGCGAAGGATTTAGAAACCATGGAGGTGATGAACACGACAGTGGCGTGGGTGAACTTCATCTCCTCAATGAACGTGATCTATGGTGGTACAAAATAATATGTAGGGTGCCAATAGCGAGAAGTTTTAAAAAATTCAGTTTCTTTCCTTCCCAAAGGTCATCTTTTTCTTTGCGTTCTCCTTTGTCCATGTTGTTGTGTGCGATCCAGCTATACCATCGAGATAGAGAAACATAAGAAGGGGAAGAAAAAAATAGAGGCGAGATGAGAAAGGCGGGGTAGACGGCATGATGGTGAAGATGTGGTTGCGAGATGGTTTGGTGGCGGTGAGGTTAGTTGTTGGTTCGGGATATGTCTGTGAGTTGAAGAGTGGTTTTCGAGATGAATGAATGAGAAAGAAGATCGAGAAAGGGGTCTGTATGGTGAATCTTTATTAGCGAGGGTGGAAGGATGACGTTGAGTCAGAGACGATGAGGAACATGGGAAGAAGGATGCAAAGTGCTCTTTGTGTGGTTGGCAGCGAGAGGAAGAAGAAAAAAAGAAGGACAATGCGAGATATGGTGTGTGTTTTCTTTGTTATGGCAAGAAGAAGAGGAGACGAAGGAAGGCAACTGCGGAGCGTTGGCTTGATGTTTCTGTTGAGATCGAGAAGAAGATGAATCGATGGTGAGAAGATCGTGGCTACAAACGAGAGGAAGAAAATAGGGACCAATGGTGGTCAGATGGTTTGGAGCAGGAAGAACAAGGGAAGAGGAGAGAGTTGATAGTGACTCTGTTAGTGGCTTTTTGTTCGGGACATAATGAAGAAAAATATTTGGGGAGATGGTTGTGATGGAAGCTAGATTTTGGGAGGTTGAGGCTGCAAGCTGGAATGTTGATGGCAAGAGACAAAGGTCTTTATGTCTCTGTTAAGAGGATGAAAAAGGGATTGAGATGGAGAGGATAGATTGTTAGTTGGTTTTGGGAGGAGGAACAAGAGAGGAGAGAAAAGGGGCTGCCCCCAGAGAGGGAGATGGAATTGATGATTGAGAGGATCAAGAATAAATAGATGGTGAAACATGCTTTTAGGTTTACTTTGGGGTTTGGGCATTGTCCTGAGTTTTGCTTGGACGGGTTTGGGTTCGGGTTCGGGTTGTTACAATTTCACCTGTTACTTTGTATCGCCATTCTAACTTGTCAAATAATTGTTTTCTGAGTTGCCGCAATTATACGATTTCACCGTTTAAGCTTGCAATCCTATAAAAACACGAAAATGAAATAATATAATAAAATACAATACTCGAAACACTCATCATCATCATCAAAGCCCATTCTCGAGATTTTTGGGGTCGGCTACATGAATTTTGGTTTTCCAAGCAATGCGATCTTCCCACATTTCTTCGTCTAATCCAAGCTCAATGATATCTTCATTTACCGTTTTCGTCCAAGTTTTCAACGGTCGTCCCCTCTGTCTACACCCTCCATTAACTTGTCAATCTAAACATTTTCTAATTGGCGCCGTGCTTGGTCTCCTCCGCACATGACCAAACCAAGTTAAACGTCTTTCTCTAATTTTGTCCTCTATGGGCGCTACACCTAAGTATCTCCTAATTCTTTCATTTCTAATTTTATCCTTACAAGTTTTACCACACATCCACCTTAACATACGCATTTCTGCTACTGCCATCCTATGCGTATGTTGTCCCATAGTAGCCCAACATTCTGAACCGTATAGCATGGCTGGTCAAACAATTGTCTTATAGCATTTCCCTTTTAGCCTTGCAGGCATCCTTCTATCGCATAGTACTCCTGGCGCCATTCTCCATTTCAACCACCCAGCTTTAATCCTATGGTCTACATCTTCTCCAATAGCCCCATTCTTTTGAATTATAGATCCTAGATATCGAAAAGCCTCACACTCTGGGACCTCGACACCTTCGATCTCAATTGCATTACTTCTCCCTCTTGGTTCACACCCAAAGTTACACACTAGATACTCCGTCTTCGAACGGCTAATTCTAAAACCTTTACTCTCTAAAGCCTCCCGCCACTTAACTAATTTCTGACCTAAACCTGCACTAGTCTCATCCATTAAGACAATATCATCTGCAAATAACATGCACCAAGGTACATCTTCTTGCAGATGTCTCGTCAACTCATCCATGACCAAAGCAAAGAGATATGGACTTAACGCCGACCCTTGATGTAGTCCTACTGACACTGAAAATTCACTAGACATCCCACCTACTGAGCGGACACTTGTTACAACCCCTTCATACATATCCTTAATGATATCGACATAACATTAAGACATTTTCTTCCTTTCAAGCACCCACCAAATTAACTCCCTGGGGACCGTATCATATGTTTTCTCCAGATCAATAAAAACCATATGCAAACTCTTACGTGCCTCTCGATATTTTTCTATAGTTTGCCTAAGCAGGAAGATGGCCTCCGAAGTAGACCTACCCGGCATAAATCCAAATTGATTTTCTGAAACCGTAGTTAAACTCCTAAGTCTTTGTTCTATAACCCTCTCCCAAAGTTTCATCGTATGACTCATAAGCTATATCCCTCTGTAGTTCGAGCAATTCTGGATATCCCCTTTGTTCTTATAAATTGGTACCACAATGCTATGCCTCCATGAATCTGGCATTCTTCTAGTTTCCAAAATCCTATTAAAGAGCTTAGTTAGTCATTGAATCCCAACGTCTCCCAGACATTTCCATGCTTCAATTGGTATATCATCCGGTCCAACGGCCTTCCCTGTCTTCATTCTTTTTAAAGCTTCTCTCACCTCTGTGGCACTAACTCTGCGATGGAACACGCGATCTCTCCCGTCCTGTGAAGCATACCCCTCCAAGTTTAACTCCCCTACATGTGTTCCATTGAGTAGGTTCCAAAAGTAATCCTTCCATCTATCTAAAATCGCTTTATCCTGCATTAAAACTCTTCCATCTTCATGCTTAACACACTTAACATGACTCAAGTCCCTAGTTTTTCGTTCTCTAGCTTTAGCTATCTTGAAAATATCCTTCTCCCCTTCCTTCGTACCTAGCCTATTATAAAGAGCATCATACGCTCCCTTCTTAGCTTCTCCTACTGCTCTACTATTCAACTTCTTAGCCTGCTTATAAAGCTCATAAGACTCTAGGCATCTATCTTTTTGCCACACCTAAAAACATTTTTTCTTTTCCGCAATGGTCTGTTGCACATCAACGTTCCACCACCATGTCTCCTTACCATAGAAACCTCCTCTTTTGGCCTGACCTAGCTCTTCCTTCGCACATCGTCTTATTCGGTTTGCCAAATGTTCAAAAAGATCCGCGCTACTAGTCCAATCCTTTCGTTCTAGATTCTCCCAACCCTCTGAAACTGACTGGCCATCCAAAATCCTCTTTCTAAATCTTTGGCACACATCTCCCTGTAAGGTCCACCACTTAATTCTCGGTCTAACCTGTTCTACAGCAATACGACCCCTACTCTTAAGACAAAAATCGAGAACTAACAGCCTATGTTGGTTTGTCAGACACTCCCCTGGTATAACCTTACAATTTTTACACCTACCTAAATCGTGTCTCTTCACAAGAAAATAATCAATTTGACTTCTATTACGCCCACTCGCAAAGGTCACCAAGTGATCTTCCCTCTTCTTATAAAAAGTATTTACGATCCCAAAATCCTGAGCTAAAGCAAAATCTAGAATAGAAATCCCCGCAGTGTTTCGATCCCCAAAGCCTTGACCTCCATGTACCCTCTCATACCCAACTCTATCCGTACCGACAAGACCATTCAAATCCCCGCCTAGGAAAACCCTATCGAAAGAGGGAATTCCAAGAACTAACTCCTCTAAAGAGTCCCAAAAATCCTTCTTAGTCTCCTCGTCCAAACCCACTTGGGGTGCATACACACTAATAACATGCACTATCTCTAGTTCTAAAGCTAATTTAATACTTATGATTCTATCCCCAAACCTCCTAACATCGACTACTGCATCCTTAAAAACTTTATCTACCACTATTCCCACCCCGTTCCTAGTGCCATCTTTACCAAAATAGAAGAGTTTGAACCCTCCTCCAAAATCTTTAGCCTTGTTCCCTTTCCATTTTTTCTCTTGAAGACAAACTATGTTTACTTTCCTCCTACGCAGGGCATCCACTAATTCTATTGTCTTTCCCGTCAAGGTTCCTATTTTCCAAGAGGCTAATCTAATCATTCTATCTCTAGCTCTAACCTGGACTAGCTTCTTTACTCGCCCTCGTCCAGAATGGTGCGAGAACCCTTGCCTATTTAACACTACAGCCGGGCGCCACTGCAGCGCACCTTGCTCATTTGTCACTACACCCGAGGCTTAGGTGCAGCGCGTCGCTTATAGCGGGGGACGCCCTATCATTTTGCATTAATCTTTTTGAACCAATATCCATGAAAAGGGATGTGATGGGTTTTTTACGGTTAGCTATCACAAGCCTAACACCAACCCTCCTCCTTTATCCGGGCTTGGGACCGGCCGTAGCAACGGGCGGAGTTACAATACTCGAAACACTAAACAATATAAATTATAAGGTCATTTGAGTATAAATTATGTGAATATCAAATACCCCAAACCTATATTTTACTAGTCCTCGAGCAAAACAAAAACAAAATCATAACTCACTTTTGCATGAATCATTGGTTGCACTTACCTTAACGTGCAACAAGATTTTGAACTCCTAGGTTACCTCTAGTGGACGAGTTGTAGTCTCGCGATGGTTTCAGAAATGTTACCTAATGCAATCATTTTTCGCTCCCAGCTCTAACCTGTTTGACTTGCACAAGTAGCACACGTGAGCCAGAGACCACCGTGGGGTGGCCGATGACACTCCGATGCTAAAGTCAGACAAAGATTTGAGGAAGGTGTAATGTTGTAACAGGGAATTTGTAGCATACCAACCTCATGTCTTATTTATAGTGCAAGGAGTTTTGGGTTAACCAGACCATTGTAGCCGTAGTTTAGGGAGGAGATCTTCGTGGAGATCCCTATCTAATTAGGAGTCGTGTTGTAGGAGGAAAGTTCTCTGTTAGCTTTGTGTTCCTAGATACGCGGGAGATAGTTCCCAATTCGAGAGCATTCCATCAAACGGAGTTTCCCTGTGTGGAAGATACGCTGGTAGGAAGGAAAGAGTAGTAGTTGTTGCCCGTCTGAAGCACATCCTTAAGATACTTTCCTAAAAAAGGCTTACGGATATTGTGGATAGTTGTGAGACGTGTGGGCCTAGAGTGCTATGAGAATCTGGGCCCGCCTGGTGGACCAAAGTTGAGCGGGATGAGAATCGCTCAGGCTGGATTCGTATTGGGCTATTGCTTGAACTCGCGGTTCCTTGAGATCATCATAACACGTGTACGGCTCAGGAGTATAACCATTTTTATGTATCATCTTTACCCATGAACATTACCGACTCAATACAAGAAATCCTACTTTCTAAAAAAGTCAAAAATATGGTTACTCCTATTTAATTTCCTCATAGTAATTATCTAATTGCCAAAATTTTCTAAGAAAATCAACGAACAGTGTCACATTAGTATATCAACAGACTTGGACAACAATTTATTTGTGTCCAAAGGTTAAATATATTTTATCATCATTCTCAACTCGAAGTGTGTGTGCATAGCCTTATCAACATAACTCTCCATTTCACAGGAAAGACACGACTAGATAACCTTTAGAAAGTACGTTTCGACTACAAATCTCTCATGTCACTCAAAAGATTGGGTGCTTATCACTCGGTTTATATGTGAAGAAAATAATAAATTATGGAAACGCAAACATCTCACATATAATTATCATGAAAAATGAATTTTTTGAAGAATGAAATGAATATGATCTCATGTACAAGAATATCAAATACTTTTAAGAATGTCGAATCACACACCATAGTTCTTGTCTATTCAATATCCACATCTAGAGATGGAAGTAGGGCAGATTTTCATAGATATCCGCCCTGATTGGGGCGGTTTTAGCGATGCTTAAGTGGATATCGAGGCGGATACGGATATCCAAACAACATCCATCAAATATTCGGGGCGGATACAAATTGGACAAAAATCCGCCCCACGGATAACCGTTTAAGTATTAAATTACTAAAATACCCTTAACCCTTAAAAGCAAAAAAAAACCTAACCCTAACCCTAACCCTTCATCTCACGTCACAGTATGCCTCTTACTTTTCTCACTCACTCTGTCTCTCACTTCTCTTCAGTTCTTCTCACAAACAAGAGAAAAGCAAAAGAATAAGATAGTCATTGGCTTCTCTTCTCTCGGCCGCCTCCCTCTCCTCTCCCCTCCCCACCTTCCACTCCCTCTCTCTTACTTTGTTTTGCAAGCGCAACAACCCACCCTTCCCTTCATCTACACTCACATCTTGATCTTCAACATCACGCAGCCTTTTGCTTCTTCAGTTCAGCTCACCATCTCACGTCATCATCACCTTTTGTAACCTGATTTAGTCATTCTCTCTCTCTCGCACTTTACTTCCTCCGCCATGGAAGCTTCTATCAAGTCATGATCACTCGTCCGGTCAGTTGGTTATAATTAAATCATAGGTAAATCGGGGTCACAGTGTCTATTGATCTATTTCCTCTGTCCAATACATTTCGTCCTATTTCAATTCTATGAAGTCGGTAACACCTCTCTCCCTCTCTATTGAGGTCTAATCGAGATCAGAGAAGATCTATACTGTGACGGGGCGATCTTTATCTTCTTTATCTCTGCGGTGGTAAAGGGACAAATGAGAAGGAGGGTGACGAGTGCAAATCTGTCCAATGGTGGAGAACAATATTTTTTTTAACGGATATTCGGGGGGGGGGGATTCGGGGATCCGTGATCTCCAGCGGGGATGGATTTGCCTCAATCCGCCCCATTGCCATCTGTGATGCCCCGACCCACCACGGGAATCGCAGGGTGCCGATGCGTGAACTAATCCGTAAAACAGGCGGATCGTAACCGGCCACAACATCATAATATAACACATTCTTGCAACGAGAATCAAACGGAAATATAACTACGATAAAATTTGAACAAAATAAGAGTATACTATTCGCCCCGCCAGATTCATAGAGACAAAAACAATATATACAACCATCTAGTATTTAACATGATAATACAAAAGAAGCAAAACATACCCGTACAGCGTGGACACGACTAGACAGCATAAAACAATAGCTGGAAACTGGGCCTAAGCGCCACCATCAGCAAGAACGCCAACACTGCCTGCACTCCAATAGAAGCACACCCCTTGCGAGGTCAACAAAACACAAAGCTAGCTGGTGAGAGTGAACTAAATACAAATAACAAAATAATATACAGGGAAAATTCATGCCACACAATAATGGATAAGTGAGTAATCCTAGATGCATGATCCATAAAATGGAAAAGGTGTCCCATACAGGTTCTAAAGTCTAAATCACACCGTGTCTCTAAGAATAATATTTTTAAGTTCAAGCACCAACACAAACATTTCAGATTCAACAATAACTACAATTTTACAAAATATGTCGGTCATTACAGGTGATTCAAACATGGTAAATATCAAGCGATGAAAACAAAGACGATATTGTAATCATGCATAGCCTCCTAGGTATGGCAATCAAATCGAAAGTCGAAACCATAAAATTTCTACGTGTCTCATATCGTAGGTATCCGCATACCCTACGAATGTGTCTAACCCAGACACATCCCACAACGTGCACCAGTACCACTTCGGGCTTGTTTGTATCCTAATGGGGGATACAAACTCAAACGTCCCGAATAACTGGCCTAACACGGCCAACCCTAATACAAATCCACCTCAAGCGTGCTAGGAGGGAAAGTGAGTAATCTCCAAAGCATGTCCTCCGGGACCCGTCCTACTGCACTCTCTAGTGGCAAGTACGTGCGGGAGCTCACCGTATCTCAGCAAGCTTGCCACATGCAATAGCGTCCTCAATGTCTGGTGTGAGTCATCTCAAGCACCATCCAACTCACGATGTGAGCAGGCCCCTAAGCATCGGCACAACAGGCATTATAGCGGGGTAAAGACACTTACACTAATATCAACATGCACATACTACGAGTCTGTACAGAATCAAATATAACAGACGTGTAACCATAATCAGTTAGGCAATTTTCATAAATCCACGATTATGCTAGGGTCCCAGCATGACCCAATTCACCACAATAAATTCATACGAGTCGAACTATCATACATGCTTAAAACTCGGCAATCTACGGTAAAACATGACATACTATGCAAACTTGAAAACGAAGCATACAAGCCCAATGCCATTACACCAAAGCCTAATCACACCCAAATTCAACCACTATTTGATTTCAGTCTTGTATATCATGCTTTCAAAAAACTCAATACATAATTCATTCACAAAAGAACCAACACAACCATCGAAACCTCCACAAACCCCTAATTTTAGACTTGTAATCAATTATACACAATCGACGGTATAATGTAAAATTAAATTTAGGATTTAAAATAATTATTTCTCAAAATAAATATTATAGTTACACTCACCTGAGCGGAATGAGTTTTCGAAACCCAAATTCTACCAGTCGAAGCTCCCAACTTGTAAAATAGCGAATGCGGGGCCAAGAATTTTTTTTTAAACTGCAAGGTGGACTCAAAAGTGAGCAAACTAGCTGAAAACTGGAAAATGAAATAAGTTACAACCAGCGCATGACTGAAATAAAAACTTACAGGCAAATACAATCCGGCAAACACCCTGACGAAACCCACAGTTTGGCGAAAACTCGCCGAAACCCACCCTATTCCGGTCTGATCGCCTCCGAACAGCACAATAGGCCAGAAATAGGGCCAAGAACACTGAAATCACGAATGTGCAGTTCACCCATGCGCCCAAAGCCCGGATTCACGCCGAATAACCTTCCTAACGGACATGCACACTAATTTTTTTGAAAATTCCGACCAACCCTTAAACCACCCTTGCATGTGGAGTTTACAGGTTCCAAATGACGCCACAAATGCCCCTGAAAGGGTTGATCGAAGCTACGCAATCCGATCAATCAAAACCAACACCCTTAAGCCCACACAATCTAAATGAGAGGGGAGAAATATGAAGAAAAATGAGAAGGAAGAGATGAGTTTTAGGGGGAAGAAATCGGCAAATCAATCGAGATTTCGCCGGAGAAGAAGAGGACAAAGGGAGAAAACGCTCCCTAGAAGAAAAAAAAAAGAAAAAAAAAGGAAGAAGAAGGGAGGGGGTTTTCTCTTAATAGGAGGGTGGCATTTGCCCCCACCAGATTTCTGAGTACACCCCACTGCCAAACAAATTTTTTTGTTTTTAAAACAAAATCGACAGATATTACACCATCCCTATCCACATCTACGGGCCGAACCTTTACTTAAAATCTATTAGGTCTTTATTAAGTTGCAATGGGGCTCTAACAAGAATGAAAAAGGATATACAAGAATTCTCTGATAATGACTGCAAACTTTAATAAACACACACACACACACATATATATAATTTTTTATAAGCATCAATTTTTTTTCTCATTGTTTTTTATCAATGACATGTTTTTCCCCTTTCTACACAATAAACCATTTCTACCTTGAGGATTCATAGAATATCTAGTTTCAACTCTTTCTATTTATCCATTCAGAACATATATCCAATCATACACATTCTTAGATAAATTAGGTTATGAAAAAAATAATATGGGGTATTACTCCATAATTGGAGTAGGTAATGGAGATGTGATTAGCAAAGAAAATTCTATTCAAAGGCTCAAAGGGTTGCAAATAGATATTTATTACTGTGTAGGCTAAAAGGCTAAAGAACGATTCAAAGAAAAATGCATATATCACTTCCTAAGCTCTAGTCGGTATTATGATATCTCAACTAAATAAACCAAGAGGTTTTAGTGTAATGATCCAACTTTAATGTCATTCTCAAAGAAATTAATATGATAAACAAGAATAATGAGATCATCCCCAACGAGATAATGCTGACTCGAGAGAAATCAGAGTTTATTAAATAACCCTCAAAAAAAATAAAATGGCTCAAAACTCACAAGAGTTAAGTCTCCACTATTATTCTAAGGCTTTCTAGTAAATATCTCACTCGTCAACTTCAAAGTATGCTAACTTGGCTTATAGTGCAAGAATAGTCGAACTGAAAAATCTCATGAAATATATTTAACTTGAAAATAATATCAAACATTATGCCTTCCTATTAATATATCAATGTGACAAGTGATAACATATATTTTCTCAAATTTAAAAGCATATTTTCTTCATCGAAAAAGGAACTTCGAATTTTAATGCATTTTCATATCAAAAGTTTTTTCACAATTACCATAATCATTTATGTATTTAATGGAGATTAAGAAGAATACAGTAATTAATCAGTATAGTTGTTAAATACATTTCAGCTCAAAAGTTTGACAAACGCACAAAACTCATAAACTCCACCCCCAAACCTAGACCAAACATTGGTCTGAATATATAAAAAGAATAATCATGCCAAATGAAGGAAAAATAAAAAATGAGGGTTAAAGTGATATTATCATTGTGAAGTGTTTACCAATTTCAAAGATATCATCCACCAATGAAAGCTAAAAAATAAAAACTGTGGAATTATCATGAGAAATTGATAAAAATAAAAAAAAAAAATAAAAAAAAAACACAAACAATAAATACAGGTACCAGTTGTAAGTCAAAATTGTTATGTAGCTAACAGTATGAGTGGAATGCAACTAGAAAGAAGTGGAAAATCAGTCCAGAATAACCATAATGACTATACTGAAGCTGAGTTGTCTCCTAGGAGCGTTTGGTTTGATGTCGTCAGCCCGACATATATTCTCCCTCAAAAGTGTCAAAGAACCGTATAGCAACAATCTAAAAAGTTGAGAATCCGTTTAACAAATAGTAGCAACCACATGCGGCACAACATATACTAACACATCCCAAAAGCTGCGAAGGCGCCATGCAAAATCATAGAAAAAATGCAAATGAACTGGCATTCCTAGTAAACTCGTAGGAACCTGAAACATAATTGGGTCATAAACAATGATATCTAGCAAATGATTGTTGCCTACTCCTAAAAAGGGACATCCTAAGTCAGGTGTCAAATCAGAAGATTGAATATGTTTTACAATAGGATGGTTGAAACTAAAATCATACCTAAAAAATAAGGGATCCACATAAGTAAAGTTATTCAATGTGAAAGGGATGCAAAGATGTATGTCTATGGATATATCGAGTGGTACATGCTCATCATAACAAAATGAAATACACCAAGATGATGACCTAGACAACTAAACAACAATCCAAATTTGGAATTAGCAATACCTAAATTTTCTCAATTGATGCATCATTTGTATCGTGAAAATAGTAGAGACAAGACCCCAAAAAATACTGAAAATCAGACTTCATACATGAGTCACTAGGAAGGCATACGTCAGACGAGTCAACATGAAAAGGTGAGGAGGGGGTGGATCAGGAAGCAAAGTAGTTTCAATCTTATAGGCAGGATGAATAAGGGGTTTAGATAGAGATGAGAGGTTGTTAGTTGGTTTTGGGAGGAGGAGTAAAATGAGAGGAAAAAATAGGGGTTGCCCCCAAGGAGATGAAGAGGGAATTGATGATGAAGAGGAGGAAAAATAAATAGATTGTGAAACAGGCTTTTAGGTTTATTTTTGGGTTTGGGCTTGGTCCTGAGCTTGGCTTGGATGGGTTTGGGTTCGGGTGTTTACAATTTCACCTGTCACTTTGTACCACCATTCGAACCTGTCAAATAATTGTTCTTTGAGTTGCCGCAATTATACAATTTCACCGTTTAAGCTTCCAATCATATAAAAATATGAAAATGAAACAGTTACAATAAAATACAATATTCGAAACACTAACAAATATAAATTATAAGGCAATTTGAGTATAAATTATTTGAATATTAGAAGGTGGTCACAGTCTTGTCGTCAATCATGGTCAATTCGTCAGTAAATAGTGTAACATATTCCCTAAGAGTCTTATCAGGTTTCTTCTTGATGTGAAGCAAATAGTGTGGACCCTTTCTGATCCGCTGACTACCAATGAATCTAGTGATGAAGGTTGTGGCCAGCGCCTGAAAATAGTCTATTGATCGCGGCGGGAGGCTGTTGAACCATTTTACCGCCATGGACGTGAGGCTGGTTGGGAAGGTTCTAAAAATGGTAGAGTATGAACTTTCTTTTTGCGCCATCATATGGTGCAAGTAGTGCGATGATCTGATGGATATGTGGAGTCATCATAAGATTCAAACTTTGGCGGGGTGAATTTCTTGGGCAGAGGAGTGTTCCTGATCTGGTCGAAGAAGGGTGGCATGGCAAATTCATACAGCATGTTTGGATCTGTGACTCCAATCCTTAATGGGATTTGTAGGGTGAGTCCATCAATTCTGGATCCATCATCTTGAGGTACGTTTCTTTCGAGGTTGGATATTCGAAGCTCTGATGGAGCTTCTTGGTTCTCCAGAAGATGATTGGCAGAGTTCTGCTAAGGTGGATTTCTAGCGTTCTCAGCAAGTAGAACGCATTCTTGTGTGAGCCTTTCGACCACTTTGGTGAGTTGGGCTACGTGGGCCAAAAGTTGATCCAAACGAGGGTCCATTACTACTCCCCCCAAGAGTAGGGGCTTGTTGGGGTTCCAGTCGAATGGTATGAACCACCATATCTTGCAGCGACAACTCACTGCTTTATGCACCTGGTTCCCCCAATGCTGGATTAGGGATGTTTCCACTTGACAATTGAGTTTCGCCAATGGGAGGGTTATATTGAGTGTTGATAACATGAGAGTTGGTAGGGGACTCCATTTGCATTGTAATTTTTATTGTTGGTTTGTTTTAAGGAAACTGTCATTTCCCACAGACGACGCCAAACTAATGCGTCCAAATCTGTTATCCCTGATATCTGACCTGCAAAACAAGGTTAGATTGCCAAAGACCACCTTGTTGGTGGCCGAAGGCACTCCGATGCTAAAGTCAGTAAATTGAGGAATATGATGAACTTGGACAAATAATAGTTGTAGGCTTTTTTTTTTTCATATGTATCTTCTTCTTCTCTCTTCTTTACCTTATATCGTAAGTGCAATTAACTCCGTATGTGACTTAAGCATGCATGGCGCAATAAAGAGGGACGTTTCTCATAACAATCTCCTTCTTCATTGAGATACATCCTTGAGGGATAGATTGCTGCCATGACTTGTCTCCTTCGTAACGTTTATGTCCTCTGGGGAGATATTCGTTTGGGTCTGAGGTCTAGGCCTTTAACCTGGATCGTGGTCCATTATTAATGCCTTTTTGGGCTTTAGTGATCGAACATGTTAATTGTCCCTAATGAGAAACGATTTATACCACATGTTCGACCATGATTGAATGGTTGTTTGATGTATTTAAGTTTATGCCTTCATAAAAAAGGACTAAACTTGTTTCTCATTCAGTTGATGGTGATGCTCTGTTTGTAATTTTTCTTGAGAGAAATAAGTTAAATCCCTAGTTTGTAATCCATTGGTGTAAACTTAATTCCTTGCTTTTTCACCAAAGAAAACATGTAAAATAAAAGTGATTATTTTTTTTTTTTTAGAACAAGTTTTCGGTTTAAAGCATTATGTACTAGCAGTAGACCTTTAATCATCATATTATCTATTTTATTTTATTTTTCTATATCAAAGTAAGGGAACACATGCATAGATTAAAGTTTGTTTGTTTTTGTTGATTGTTGTATATATGAAAAGTGCGTGCATAATGTGCGTGTTATATATAATACAAAAAACTAAATAAGAAAGAGTAACAAAAAGAGGGGTGGGGCAATAAATAAATAGAAAATGACCATGAAAGCCTACTTTTCAACAAATTAGCCTATTTAGATCATCTCCATTGGAGAGCTTAACCTCAAGCTAAAAAAGGTGGATCAATTTCAGGTTGACAGTGGGTTTACTTAAATGAGTCATTCAACAAACTCTTTATAAAAAATTTAAAAGGTTATATTGTAGTGCAAACAAACATTTTGTACTATTTTTTGTTGTATAGAGGGTCAAAATAGTCATTTTAGCTAGACATACGGAACATAATAGTATCGCGTGCTCAGGACTAGGGTTGAAAACCAAGCCGTCGGTTCGGTTTTTCACCTAAACCGTAAACCGAACCGACTTTGATCGGTTTCAAAATTTTCAAACCGAAACCGAACCAACCATTAACAAAACTGAACTGAAACCGAACCGATTATAATTTATGCAAACCATAACCGAATCGAACCAAGTAAAATCGAACTAAAACCGAAAAAAATCTAAATAAAACTGAACCTACCGACTATTTTAAACATATTATATTATTTTTACATAAAATATATATTATTTATTATATGTCTTCGGTCGGTTCGGTTTTGTCAGTTAAAATCACATAGAAATCGAAAATCGAACCAAACTTAAACCGAACCGATCCATTCGATTTGGTCAGTTTTTTCTTCAACCCTACTTAGAACCACAAACTCATTGACCTTTGAGCTTTCCATAACAATGGAGCTCAAAAATCCACCCTCAACGCTCAAACAAAAATTATATTTGGCTTTTGAGCTTTCCCATTGGAGATGCTCTCCGGAACAATGAGTATTGACTAGCACTTTGCCGATTCACAGACCTAGATTTCTGGAAGTAAAATAATAATGAAAAAATCTATGACAATCTGTAGAAATAAAAATCCAAAAAAGCTGAGCTGATATAGTAACAAAATATTGTAGAGATTACAGGAAATCTTTAGAAAATCTTCTAGGAAGATATGGTAGTAATAATCCCAGAGTTGACCTGGCATATACATTCATCCATCAGAGTAATGGTGATCCATCTGTTTGCAGTGCAGCCTCTCTCTCTCTCTCTCTCTCTATGCTTTCCTCAATTTAATCTTTCCTATATAAACCTCAGCCCTCCTCCAAACTTTCCATCTTCTTTCTCTTGTAAGTCTTCCTCGCTCCTTAATTATACACAAGAAGAAGTTAAGTAGCAGCTAGCTAGTATGGGTAAAGGTGGTGGTGACTTGGATCATGTGCAGAGTACTGTTGTGGCTGATGATCAAACATTACTTGAACGGCAACAGACTCATCATACTACTGATGATCAATGTCAAGAAGTTGAACATGAGTGTTGGTATGAAGAAGAGATAGATCATGATCTCAAATGGTCTTTTGCTCTCAACAGGTACATACATGGTTACCCATGCATGCATTGCACAAACTAAAGAATTTGACGATTACTCAAATGGGCCATTTCTTTTTCTTTTTTAGACTACTATCCAGTCTAGGATCTAGTTTGGTGGTAAAGCTAGGCGCTCTTTGAAATATCACCAAAAGTTGGGTTATCTTTCAATTAGTGTCAGACTTTCGCTTGGTGGTTGGAATTTAGCCAGCATACCAAGGAGCCTTGGGTTTTACTCGCGTTTTCAATAAATTCAGGGTCTGGAATTAGCTTACTGTTAATGCTCTAATAAAATCTCTAGTTCCACTTATGTCTTCAGTGAAAACAATGTAGAATCTAATGTCAAATTTTCTTATTCTTTCTTTCTTTTCAACATTCCTCTAGAACTAGAAAATATATATGGATACTAAACTAAATCCCCAATCGATTCTAATTTTACTTCATTTGACAAAATATGTTTCTTCCTTTACAGTACTTTGCATAAAGGGTCAAGTGCGTACCAAGAGATAGCTCTTTTGGATACAAAACATTTTGGCAAGGTTTTCTTTCTAGTCTCTCTATTCACCTCTTGTCTTCAATATGATATTGATTTCTTCCTAATTGATCTCTGTGATTGAAAACACGTACAGGTTTTGGTGATTGATGGAAAGATGCAGAGTGCTCAAACAGATGAATTCATTTATCATGAATGCTTAATCCATCCACCTCTCCTCCACCATCCTGAGTAATTATTTATATATATCTTCTCAATTTCAAATAAATCTCTTTTCATGCCATGCATGGGCGGACCTACTAAGGGGCAAGCTGCCCCCCTCAACTTTTAAAATATTTTTCGTATATATACTTTAGTCTTAAAAAAAAATCGATTATATAATGTAGAATACAATATGACAATTGTTTATACAAATATTTAAACATATATTTGTTGTTGAAGTGGTTGTAGGTTTAATATTTTTGGTAAAATACCTGATTTCGATACTCTTCGAGTGCATTTTTATTTTATTTTCAATGCAATTTTATTAGTAATTGCAAACATTAAAAAATGTTTAGTTTAATAAAAACTTATTAACATTAAAGAAATGAATTGTTTTTCACAAGTGGTACAATTGTATAAAACCTCCAAAAAAAATATTTAAAAATAATATCTAAAATAATAACTATAAAATTCAATGAAAATACATATCATTAGCAAACTCGTACAAAATTTGAGCCTCATAAACTATTTTTTCTATGAAATTGTATTATGATCATATTAGGTTCACATATTTCAAAAAAAAATTAGCTTCAACTAGATACTTATCATAATTATTTTGCGATATTAGTTATATATTTTAGTTATTATGCTCGTTTGCTCATTGCTAAGGTTATCGATAATGACCTTATTTTGGCTTAAAATTGGACTACATTAGATCAAATTTGGTATATGCAATATATTTTTGATAATTGTATTTTTTTATTAGTCTCGACTAAAATCCTGGGTCCGCCCTTGATGCCATGCATCAATTCTATTCAGCCTGACCATGATATTCTTTTTAAACAGCTAGCGCAGCCCGTGTTTCATTGCACGCAGATTGATGGATTCCATGAACTAAGACAATGAATCTCAATCCATTGAAATAGACAGACAGACAAAAAGACCCATAGTTCTCAATCAAACATTTAGGAGCCAACTTTTGTATCATTCTAGCAGTTGTAAACAAAAACAATAATTTCATTTAACTATTTCAGGCCACGAACAGTGTTCATAATGGGAGGCGGGGAGGGTTCTGCAGCAAGAGAAACACTCAAGCATAAGATGATAGAGAAAGTTGTAATGTGTGACATTGATGAGGTGAGGTACTATTATTATTGTATAGTGAAAGATAAAAACAAGAGAAATAACTTGAATATATGCGACCTAATTAAAAAAAAAAAAATTTGGGGTTTTGCAATGTGAGTTTTATTGTGGGGATCATAGATTGTATTAGTTGTCATAATTAAACAGTTACTGGGAACTACTATGTCGTAAACGTTGCAGGTGGTTGTTGATTTTTGTCGTCGACATCTGACTGAAAATTGGGATACATTTCAGAATGACAAGCTTCACCTTGTGATAGACGATGCCAAGTGAGTGAAATACTTGTACTTTAAAAATGGTCCTTGATTATTTATTGTGTTAATTCAGTTAGTGACCGCAACTTTGATTGAAGGGATGAACTAGAGAGGAGGGAAGAGAAATTTGATTTGATAGTTGGAGACTTGGCTGATCCAGTTGAGGGAGGACCTTGTTATAAACTTTACACAAAATCCTTTTATGAAAAAATTTTGAAGCCGAAGCTGAACCAGAAGGGAATCTTTGTTACTCAAGTGAGTTATTTGCATACTTGAATATTTTTTTTCTTTAACCTAGTTATCATTAATTGTTTTCGCTTCCCATAGGCTGGACCTGCTGGGGTGATGACCCACAAAGAAGTTTTCTCATCAATATACAACACTGTCAAGCAAGTTTTCAAGTGTAAGTAACTTGAATTATTACTAACTTCATTCATATTTTGTTCTTACGTCTTCGCCTTTTTATTTTTATCCTTGGTACTTTTTGAAGCCTTATTTATATTCAACTTTCTCCTAATACATTCTATTTGAACTAAAGTAAGGGATTATTTGCTTTTGTACAGATGTGGTAGCATACACTGCACATGTGCCTTCGTTTGTGGACACTTGGGGCTGGATAATGGTGAGCAACCTTTGTTAATTTGCTTGTTTTCGTGAGCTAATTTTGTGGAATATGCTTCTTTTTTTTTCTTTGAAATTTAGCGCTTCATGTATTCAGATTGTTGTATTTATTTGTACATATGTGTTGATTATATAGGCATCAGATGAACCATTTACTCTTGATGCCAAACAAATTGATAGTAGAAGCAAGGAGAGAATCAATGGGGAGTTGTGTTATCTTAATGGTGCTTATTTCATCTCTTCTATGACCATGAACAAGATGGTTCACCAATCGTAAGTATACTCCGCCATAACAAATTAAACCTATAGTGATTGTGCAGTTATTGTCCATGATATTTAATGACAGTTTTTCACATTTGAGATTTACAGGTTGTTGAATGAGAAACATGTGTACACAGAGGAGGATGCAAGGTTTATTCCTGGTCATGGGAAAGCTTGCCAAGCTTGATCTCCTTTAACATGACTGGTCATGTTAGGATATAGTTTGATCATAAAACATGTTTAGTTTATATGATGGCCAGGTGTATGAAATCTCAAAAAAACATGATAGAGAAAATTTTACATTGGACAAAGTAAATCCTGGTTTATCGTTCAAGTTCCAATCATTGAAAATGCATTGCAGCTACCATTTTATGTAAACTGAATATTATTTCTTCAAAAAGAAAATGTTGCAATGGCTAACGGAAGGCATTATGTGAAGAGTTTTTTCATCTTACAATCATATCGCAGATGAATATCAAACATCAGTTATGTGTGAAAACATGAACTAATAATGACATTTACAGAAAATATTAGAAATTTTGCATTGGTTTGTGAAGCAGACAAAAGGAAGAATTGAAAAAAAAAAACTATTCGAGTGACAGAGGCAGATCTGTTTGTTCATTGAAGTGGGGTCATCTGGATCAATGAGGCAAACCATTGTTTCCAGTCCGAAACATTTTCATTCCCGTCGGATATCTATGGGCATGAGAAAGGTGGTTTAGATTGACAACGAAGGGATCCATTGAATATAGTTTCTGTACTAAAACTCCCTTCACATAATGGAAAACTCAAAAGCTACTAATTTTTCCATGTAAATTACTTAAGAAATTATCCAGATCTAAACTTCTGAATCCAGTATTTTGACCTCAGAATTAAAGACAAAATTGAAAAACAAAAAATCTTCAGCTTCAAACTTTCTTGAGGTTACTGTATTGGAAAGCATCAACATTTTAGGCGGTGTAAAAGGAATTTTAGCAGAAATTTTAGTATTGCAGACATTAAACCTAACTCAGATCATGTCTTCTAATTCAATTATGAAGGTCTCAGTCACATAAGCAATCTTAAATTCTGTTTACCTCAAAAACAGGTCCTCCTTGTGGGACTGTGTCAGGTGCTTCCACACAAATAAAGGCAGCATCTTCTTTTTGCTAAGTGTTCCTTGTGATGCATTACCCTAACATGGAACAGACCATGAAGTTGCTTAATCAATCTAATGTAGTAGGATTTGATTAGATTGGTTAAAGACTTGAGAATTAGAATATATAAGATTTTCGGAAAATGACTTTTAGATACCTTAGTTGATGTAATGGTTAATTTGTGCTTACTTTTATACTTTTATTATTTCATTAACCCATGTTAACTCATAAACTTATAGGACATATTTATCCTTCCTAAATAAATAAGAAATCTAATTTTATACTTTTGTAACTAACAAAGACTATTTTATTAATGATTCTAATTTTTTTTGTTATTTTTACTTTTTTTAAACCCTTAACCCCTCCCACCCCATTAATCATTATTGGTTTTTTTATTTACTTTTTTCTTTATGTTATCTTGTTCTTTAATTGCAGTTTGAACAATTATTTTATGTTTAAAATGGACGAACTTGGGTAAGAGTTTCATCTTGAAATACCCTTAATTTATGGTTCATTCTTTTGTTTACATTTTTAAAAAAGTTTATTAGGGATGTGTTATCATTTGGTGTTTTATTTAGGGTTCCTACCTTCAAGGTTACAAATAGTTTTCTCTATAAAGAAGAGAAAGCCAAGCATTGTAACCAACAAAGAATTATCAATCAAATTATTTTTCTCAAATTCTAGCCTCTTGATTAGCAATCAAATTATTTTCTCTCAAATTTCAATCTCTTGATTATTATTTCATATTCTCCAACAAAATTTCTTCCCTTTCTTCTATTCTTTTTCGAGATCTCCAAAATCCCTTATTCTTTTCAACATCTATTGCGCCTATGTTCATAAAAGTCCAAATGCAAATATGATTCTTACCTTGCAAACGGTGACTTAGGACAAGTTGATCCCACCAATTTGAAGCAACACCTTTAAGTTTAGAACCCGTCTAATTGTCGTGGGACGCAGCGAGGAAAACAGCGAGGGACCCCACAGGGGGGAGGGGGAGCCGTCCATTCCCCTGGGGATGCGTGCGTTGAAAATTCAAACGCGCATCCCGGGGGGAATGGACGGCTCCCCCTCCCCCACAGGGGGTCCCTCGCTGTTTTCCTCGCTGCTTCCCTCGCCAGTTAGATTTTTTCTTAAGTTTATAAGACACAAACATAACATGTTTCTCCATAGGAATATTCATGAATTCAAAGAATTTTTCAACTTATGAAATCCAATCCAAAAAATACATCAATGTTCAGTTTTCCCTTATAAATCCATTTTGAGCTTGAAATCATGCGAATTTCCAAAAATATGAAGGTTGGGATTTTAAAGTTGTAGAAGATGAGTTTGTTCTTCAAAAGTTTGCATGACAATATCTCCAACTCATCATGATGAGAATCATCCTTCGGTTCATGGAAAGTAGTAGACTTGCATGGAGAACTTTCAAGGGTTTGGAAAGCTCTTGGCACAATGTTTGGTGTAAGAGAAGTGGAGGCATTATGTGATGTGTTTTCTTGATCATTGACACGAGTCGATGTGTTGTGTACCCTGTACCTTCAGTTTTTGTTTGATTTGGTTAAAAACAAGATCCTTTAACATAAGAGAAATTATCTCCATTAATTCGCCATGTGATTTTTTAGTGCAACTTCCAAATTAGCTTTAGTAACATAGTTGCTAGAACTGGCGCTGGCCTGGTTGGGAATAGTTAGTCATGATGACTTCTTTTTCTTTCTTTTTTTGAAAGCAAAGGAAAGTGGATGCCTAAAAGAAAACTAGGGTGTAAATAAGAGGTGGAAATGTGTAAGCTGCTATGGAATCAAATAAAGGAATTATGGTTGGTTTGTTTTAAGAAGCTGTGGTTATTTCACGAATAGGGAAGGAGGAAAGAGGGTTTCAAAGTTTGGTGATCATGATAATTAGGGGTGCAAGCGACGAATTTGATGAGTAAAGTGGGTATTTGGATGCGAGGATTCAGTGGGTTATGGCAATGGATACGACTAGGGGTGGGCAAACGGGTCGAGGAACCGCGGATCCAAACCGAACCGGACCGTTTTACTCCAAACGGTTCGGTTCTGATTTTAAAAAATGTTAAACGATTCGGTTCGGTTCCGGAACCGTTCTTAAACGGTTCGGTTCCGGTTCCAATTTTTTTTTTAAAACGGTTCGGTTCCGAACCGTTTCGAACCGCATATATATACCCAAACCCAACCCTAAATTAGTAAATTCCCTGATTACTTTCTAATTTCTAATTCTATTTCTAAGTTCTAACCCTAACCCTAGATCTACACATTCTCACTCCTTCCTCACTGTGAAAACAAAGAGGCGAATAGTTGTTGGGTCTTTGACAAACAGTTTGAATTTCACTGTGAATTTCTCTCCTCTCCTCTCTCTGTCTCTAAGAGAAGAAGCCGATCTCCCTCTCCATCCGAAGAGAAGAAGCCGATCTCCCTCTCCTCTCCTCTCTCTGTCTCTGTCGAAGAGAAGAAGCAGCGAGTCCCTCTCCTTTCCTCTCTCTGTCTCTGTCGAAGAGAAGAAGCCGAGATCTCCCTCTCCATCCGAAGAGAAGAAGCCGAGATCTCCCTCTCCCCTCCTCTCTCTGTCTCTGTCGAAGAGAAGAAGCACGAGATCTCCCTCTCCTCTCCTCTCTCTGTCGAAGAGAAGAAGCAGCAGCTCCCTCAGCGAGATCTCTCTCTGTCTCTGTCGAAGAGACGAGGATTGTGAGTCTGCCGAGGGACACGAATTATGAGGAATTGATGGCGAAGATGCGGGAACTATTCGAAAGAGCGACGGTGTTGAAGTACCAGCAGCCGGATGAGGATCTTGATGCTTTGGTGTCGGTTGTGAATGATGATGATGTAACGAATATGATGGAGGAGTATGATAAGTTAGGTGCGGGGGATGGGTTTACAAGGCTGAGAATGTTTCTGTTTCCCCATCCTGATCATGATTTCGCTCAAGCAGTAAGTTGATCTTCTTCTTCTACTTGCGTGTTTGTATTTTCCCTGTTTGCGAGTCGTGTTTAGAGTTTAGACCCACCCCACACCTTGATCGGTCTTGCAGAGTTGCAGGGAAAGAAAAGAAAAAACAAAAAGGAGTAGAGATTTTTCGAACAGAACAGAGACCAAAGAAGAAGAAAAAGAGAAGAGCAAAAATGGTGAATTTGTGTTGCAATAATCAGGGTGAAGTAGTTGATTTGGTGAAGTAAGAGCTTCCCCTTGGTGAAGAATCGATTGTTTTGTCAGAAGATGCAAGGGCTGGTTTGGTTCTACTTCTAATAGAAATCACAAATGGGTTTTGTACTGTTGGAGTTGGAAATCCCTTCAACAACAATACACACAACTTCTCCATCTTGATCTTTCTTCCTGTCTGCTGGGGTTTCGACTGCTGCTGCTGATGTGTTGATCATCTTTGCCAATAAATATTTTGTTGTTTCTGTCTTGGTGAGTTAAATTTCTGCAAATGCTTTGACATTATATAAAGATGATCATTTTCAATACTTTTATGAAAAAGTTCTTCCTAGTATTCCATTTATCAGAACTTAGCATTCTTTGACTTGCCTGGAAATGTCATTTTAATTTAGTGTAAAATTGATTATAGTCAAAGATGAGGTAGTTTTGAATGAGATAATATTGGAACCGTAGGAACCGAACCGTTGTAAACGGTTCGAGTTAGGTTCGGTTCCAACGTTCAAAATAGAGGAACCGAATCGGAACCGATAAAATTTTAAACGGTTCGAGTTAGGTTCCTCAAAATTTGGAACCGAACCGAACCGTGCCCACCCCTAGATACGACGTTGTGATTTCAGTGGACTGGAGTTTTAGTATTGATTGGGAACAATGGGACTGTGCGTATAGATGCAGGGTGATGGCTGTGATTGGGGTGTGACAAATGATATTCATCTAATTATTACACAGAATACCACCTAATTTATATTTGTTATTCACTTTGACAATCTATTTTATATTAATTATTTAAATTTTGTATTTTTCAGGATTCAGAGCGTTAACGGATTAATGCGGAGTTCGAGGTGATAATAAGCAATTTGGTACTGACGAGCGGAGACGGGGGTGCAGTTAACCCAACACAATTACCCTAATTTTCTATAAAACCCAATAACCCTAATTTCTGGGTTCCTCTCTCTTTTCCTACTGGTGTTTTCCTCCTCTCTTTTCCAGCCACCACACCAATCCACCCTGCCGGCAATCCTCGATCGATAGGAGAGCCGGCAGTGCGATAATCCCGCCATCACCACCTCACCTCGCCACCGTCCAACAACCACAGCCGCCACCATCTCCCTGTTCTATCATCCACACAGCCGCCACCACCATCAGACGCCCCCACCATCATCCATCTCGCGCACAGAACAGAGAAGAAACACGGAGCACGTCCCTGTTTTCCTCCCCCGCAACCAACCGCGCACAAAACAAAGTCCTTGTTCTCCTCCCTCGAAGCTGCCCCTGTTTCTCTCGCCCGTTCTCGTCTTCTCTCCAATCTCTCTCTACATGTTCTTCTTCTTCAGCAACGCAACCACCACAGAGCATCGCAAGCCACCATCACTGCCACCACAGAGCATCGCGAGCCGTCATCACAGATCACTTCCCACCGCCAAGAAACAGAGTTTGCAACCCTGCCGGAGCCGTTTGGAGGACGAGGGAGCTCGCGAGCGGCGCTGCTCGCTGGAAACGAAGGTGCAAAGTGCAGAGCGATTTTTGGCAGGGAATAACTGTTTTTCAAACAGTTCCGCTATTGGCACCCCCGAGTTCATTCTGAGCAACCACAGTGTAGCTGCAACATTTTCTCGAGATTTGCGTTCGTGCTGAGATGGATTCCACTGATGCTATGACCACCGCTACCATGGACAACTAAACCCTTCGCCAAGGCTAAGATGAAACCAATTGAGTTTCAAGAGTTTGTTTTAGTTTGACTTTTTATTTTATTATGTGCTTAACTGCAAAATACATTTAATTTCTGAGTATTAGTAAATTACTTTCACCGATTATATCGGATTTGATCTAAACTAGTCGGTAGTTAGAGTTTTCTTTACTAATATTTAAAGCATTAGTTTTAATTGGTTAAGTTAGACTTGTGATTGAGTGTGTCGTAATAAGACACTCAATGCTAGGAGTTGAAACTTAATAAATTAGACTTGTGATTGAGTGTGCCGTAATAAGACACTCAATGCTAGGAGTTTATAATTTATGCTGAAGTTAATTGTAACATTGGATTTTAAAACTGGATTGTTCTAAGCGATCACATCATCGATGCAAGCAAGGGATTCTCATCCCTAAAGCTTCTCGCTTTAGAAAATAATAAGTTAGATTAAAATAACTTGAAAAACTGAATTGGTGGATTCAATGCCTTGGTTTCCCTTCTCAGATTCTTAAAAACTTTGTATTTTGCTTTTTAATTTGATTTTTAGTTTAGATATTTTGATTTCTATAACCCCCATTTAAATTAGTTTAAGTCAACTCTGAAATTTAATTGCAACCACAGTCCTTGTGGGATCGACCTGTACTTTCCCTTGTCTACCAGTTAGACACTGTTCACTTGCAGTTATTAAGACTAGGTTAAATTAACCTATTTATATAGATTAGTTAAATCTGCATCAAGTTTTTGGCACCGTTGTCGGGGACTATAGCGGTGTAATTGAATTTAAGAGTTTAAAAATGACTCGGTTTAATTGTAAAATATGTTTTAAGCTCAAAGATTTTTGAAAATTGCACAAAAATCTAATAAACCACCATCACCCCCAAACCTAAACCAAACATTGTCCTCAATGTATAAAATAATAATCATGACAATGAAGGAAAAAGAAAATAGGAGGATTAGAGTGATATTACCATGGTGAAGCTTTACCAGTTTCAAATAGACAATGTCCTCACAGTCACCAAAATATAAGAAAATCGTACCGACGGGAGAAAGGAACACAAGGGATGAGGGTCTCCGAGTGACTCCAGTAGCAACACCTAAAATAACCTGAAACACTAAAAGAAAAACATAAAAGTAAAAACCTAAACTAAAAATAAATAAAAATAAAAAATAAAAACTTAAACCTAAACTAAAGATAGGGTGGAAAACATCAAATCAAGTAGACAGGGGCAACCAGAGAGATATCCTCTGGCACCTCTACTCGCTCCCCATAGTGCTTCAAACATTACCCATTTACTCTAAATACTCTCTCATCTTTTGGATCTTCAATTTCTATGGAACCATTGGGAAAAACTTGTTTTACCATTAATGGGGTCGTCCATCTCGATCTTAGCTTGGCAGGATGAAGATGAAGTCGTGAGTTATAGAGATAGACTCGTTAATTGGGCTCGAAATGTTTCCTCAGAATTTGCTTATCATGAGCTGCTTTCATCTTCGCCTTCAAGTGAAGTAAACATGAATCAAAGGAATCACCAAAAACAGTCAAATCATCCATGAATACTTTCATATATTTTTCAACCATGTCACTAAAAATACTCATCATGCATCTCTGAAAAGTAGTCAGTGCATTACACAAACCAAATGGCATATGCCGAAAAGCATAAGTACCAAAAGGACATATGAAAGTAGTCTTATCTTGATCCTCTAATGCAATTTCAATCTGATAATATCCTGAATACCCATCTATAAAGCAATAGAAAGAATGACCAGCTACTCGCTCTAAGATTTGGTCTATGAATGGAAGTGGGAAGTGATCCTTGCGGGTGGCAGAATTAAGTTTTCTATAATCAATGCACATGCACCACCCTGTCACTACCTTAGTAAGAACATGCACCCCCTCATCATTAGTCACCACTGTTATTCCAGATTTATTGGGAACCACTTGAGTTGGACTAACCCACTTGCTATCAGAGATGGGATAAATGATGCATGCATCTAACAATTTTAAGACTTCATTTTTCACCACCTCTTTCATAGTAGGGTTAAGTCGTCTTTGAGGGTCTCTACGGGGGTTAGCTCCTTCTTCTAAGTGAATCCTATGGGAACATATTAAGGGGCTAATACCTTTGATGTCAGCTATAGTCCAACCTAATGCAGATTTGTGCTCACGTAACATATTAATCAATTCTTCTTGTTGTGAGTTATCAAGCACGAAATAAATAATAACAGGAAAGGTATCACCTGGTCCGAGGAATTCATGTTTAAGTCCCTCAGGCAGTGGAGCTAGGTCATCTTTCGGAGTTTCCACGGTGGATGGTTGTGGTTTCTGTCTTTCCTTTAGTAACTCCTCAAAGCATAGTTGCCATTGTCTTCCTCCTTTATCCCTTAACCCTGAAACAACAGAAATATCAAAAGCATTGTCAGGATAAAAAGAACTCTCATAATCAGAAATATAAAGGAGGTACTCTAAGGTTTCAGAATCTGCGCTCAGGAGTGCCTCCTCTGATATCAGCGTGTCTATCATGTAGGTATGATGACACTCATCACCATCACGTGGTTGCTTGCTAATATTGAATATGTTGACCTCCAGAGTCGTTTTCTCAAAAGACAGCTTCATTAGACCGTTTCTGCAATTGATAAGAGCGTTAGCTGTAGCAAGAAAAGGTCTACCTAAAATAATCGAAACTGTAGACTCCATATTAACCGCAGAATGAGTATCTAAAATAAAAAAAGTCGACGGGATAGTAAAACTTATCAATCTGCAGCAAGACATCCTCGACTATTTCTCTTGGCTTCTTTACCGATCTATCGGCCAATTGTAGTACCACGGATGTGGGTTTAATCTCTCCTAGACTCAGTCGCAAGTAAATAGAATATGGCATCAGATTTACACTTGCTCCTAGATCCAACAAGGCTTGGCCGAACTCATGAGTCCTAATCTGGCAGGTGACTGTAGGACACCCTGGATCTTTGTACTTGGGTGGTGTCTTCTGCTCAATCACCGCACTTACATGTTCTGTCAAGAAGGCAGTCTTCTTGACATGATGTTTCCTCTTGATAGTGCATAGATCCTTGATGACCCTCGCATAAGTTGGTACCTGTTTAATCACATGCAGCAAAGGTAAGTTAATTTTAACCTGTTTCAAGTGTTCTAGAATCTCACCATGCATTTTCAATTTCTTTCCAGTAGGTCGTAGTGCTTGAGGAAAAGGAAGTGGAACTGGAATGTTCTTGTTGGGCTCATCCTCAGGGATGCTCTCATTTGCACTTGGAGAGGAGCCTATAGTTGTGGACGAGCTTGATCCATCTAAAATCTTACCACTCCGAGTAGTGATGGCATTAACCTCTTTGACATTCTGAGAGTCTGAAGCAGAAGTTTGTGCCATATGTTGCCCCTTCGGATTTGCTTGAGACTGTGATGGAAATTGTCTCTGCTCTTGTACTGTTAATGAACTTGTCAGCTTGGTTATCTGGCTTTTGATCTCCTTGTTCTCTTTTGCCAACTGTGTCAATGCAACCTCAAATTTTTGATTAGTTTTACCTTGTGCCTTTATAAATGCATGTAATGTGTCTGATAAGGAACTTCTGTTAGATTGTGCATTGTATGAAGGTGCAGGGTATGACCTAGGTGGTTGTGCCTGTGAGTGTGGTGGTTGGTCTGCTTCGTACCTCCAGCCTAAGTTAGGGTGATCTCTCCAGCCAGAATTGTAAGTGTTAGAGAATGGTGAGTAAGGCTTCTTGTACATCCCGAAGGCATTACATTGTTCCTCATAAACCCCTCTCATCTCAGTCAAGGTCGGGCAATTCTGTGCTAAGTGTTCAACTCCCCCGCATATAAAATAGGCGTCATGTAGCTCAACTCTGGTAACAGTATGTGTGGGCCTACCATCCTTGGCCTTAAGTGCTTCTAACTCCCTAGTCACTCTATCTCATTTGGACCTTATATCCCAATGTGATTATGAGATAAAGAGTACATTACATCTTCAGGCAATTTTAATTCAATTGCTGATGCATTTAAAGATGCAAATAAAATAGCAAAGTCACATGTACCAGTTATGTTGACACCTGCTCAAATTTATATTCCTAAAGGACAAACTTCAAATAAGACAGCTAATTAATCTTTTGCACGTCGGATGCGTGGCAGACCTATAGGTTTCAATTATTCAACTCCCCCCGAAAAGGAGATTAGTAAAAATCCATACCCTACTGCTCCCGGAGAAGCATTTTTCAAAACTCTTGCAGAAGTTGCAAGCTCAAGAAGAAGTTGCACATGAAGCTCCAACAGTAACATTACATAATGGTTCTGAAGAGGTTATGTTTCGCAAAACCCACTTTCACCACAATCCTAGAAGTGGTTTATCATTTCTCTGCAATTATAATATAAGTACTTGAAGTGACATAAAAAGCCTTTGAAGAGGCTCAAGTACCTGATAATAATGAGATCTCGATATATTAAGGAGAAATGTTAAATCAAATGAAATGATTATCGATGACAAATATATTCACATATATGGTAGCTACCAAATATCAAATGGAGATAATATAAATAATGAAATTAGACCACAAGCATTTATGAATGTTGACAAATAAACGATTGGCTAAATGGAAAGATGTTATTCAAGTGGAATTGGGTTCCTTTGAAAAAGTGGTGTATTTCGACATATAACACAAATTCCAATATATGTAAACCCTATTGATTTAAAATGAGTGTTTTGTAAGAAAAAAAAAATGAGAAAAATGAGATTGTCAGATATAAGGCAAAACTCGTGGCACAAGGGTTCCTGCAGAAATCCAACATTGACTTATGATGAAACATATTCCCCGGTTATGGATATGACTACATTCTGATTATTAATGCGTCTTTTCATTTATGAAACTTGATATGTGACTTATGAATGTCGTAATTGTTTATTTATATGAAGATTTAGACACTGATATTTACATGAAAATCTCTAAAAGATATACTTTGCGTCAAGAAACACTTAATAAAACTAAGACGTGTCTTACACGATTTGAAACATTTCGGAAGAATGTGGTATAAATGTTTTAATGAATATTTATGTAAGGAAGGTTATGCAAATATCTCATTTTCCCATGTATCTTTATAAATAAATCTATTATCGATTTTATCATGGTAGTAGTTTATGTAGATGATATAAATTTTATTAAATCTACTGAAGAATTTGAAAATGTTGTTAACTTTTTAAAGAAAACATTTAAAATGAAAGACTTTGGAAAACCAAAATTTTGTCTCAGCCTTCCACTTAATACGCCAATTGTAATCCAATCTTTAGATTTAAATAAGAACAATATCGACCAAATGAAGAAAATAAGGGGATACTTGGTCTTGAAGTACCATAGTTAAGTATCGTGGTGCATTGTTATACTTGGCACAATGTACAAAACCTAATATAGCCTTTTTTTTGTGAATCTATTAGCAAGGTATAGCTCTGCACCTACTCGTAGATACTATAGTGAAGTTAAACACATCTTTAGATATCTTCGTGGGACAATTGATATGAGTTTGTTTTAATTTTGCGATTTATCTAACCATTCCCTCCTAATCGATTATGAAATTTAGACTGTCTTTCTGACCCCCCCCCCCCCCCCCCCCATGGGTCGTTCATATACGGGTTATGTATTTATGCATTGCAGTCAACTGTTTCTTGGCGATCTATTAAACAAATTTATTGGTCAACCAACTACATATGAATATAATATTGCATGAATTGTTAAAATGCAAGAAAGCTTAATCAATAAATTAAAGTTTTACTATCATGAGGAGTGTCAAAAAGTACAACCCCTCCCCCCCCCCCCCCCCCCCTCGTGTGCATTCAGAAGTATGTTACAAAATCGTCAAGAAATAGTCTACGAGATCATATAGAAATATATTATATTTGATTTATTTGTGTTGTTCTGTTTTTTCTTCGACAAGGTTTTTCCTACAGGATTCTTATCAAGGTTTTAATGAAGCAACATTATGTTTTTTTCCTTCGACACAGTTTTATCCACCAAGTTTTAATGAGGCTACATTATTTGCAATATCCACAATATTCCTAAAGAATGTTGTATTCCTTTTCCAGGTTTTTTCACTTTGTTTATTGCAAGTTTTTTTATTGAGGCAACTAGCATATGGTGGGCATCCAATGGGGAGTGTTATATGATATAAAGTGGCAAATTTTGTAATAATATATTATGAGGTGGCAAAATCTTATGAAGTGTGGCATATTATAGTAACATGTGGCTGCCACCACATAACATACACATTATTAGCTTTGTGAGAGACAGTGAAGTGAAAATGAAATGGTACAGAGAATGAAATAAAATGAAATCTTACATCTCGCAGTATATACAGTGTTAATTTAAGTTAATGAACTTGCCGATACATTTTAATACACTGTTATTTTTCCTATATCCTTTGACATATTTGGAAAGCACATAATGCTGATGTGTTTAACAATAATCATATTCCTTCTTATATTGTTGTGATACAAGCAAAAATGAAAACTCACATGTTTCTGAAGAAGAAAAAAAGAATCAACCATAAACTCCCTAGTTATGATCCACAATACCTCCTTACTTCTTGGCTTCATCCCCCATATGATTGGTTTGCTCTCAATAAGGATGGGTCATCATTGGACAATCCCGGTCTTAGCGGGGCTACATGGATCTTGCACAACTACATGGTTGTTTGTGTGGCGGGTTAGAATCACCACATTGGAGACACTACTAATACTAGGGTGTCGACGCGCTCTACGTGCGCGGATATTCATTTATTACATCAATTCAATATTAAGAAAAAAATTTATTATTTAATTTTTTAAAAATAACTATACATAATTTTAAAGGCATATGTATAGTTTATAAATAAATAAGGGACTTCAAATGAAATATGTTAGGGGCATTGGTATAATTAGTCAATGTTTGAGAGGGGCTGGATTTGATTGTAAAAGTATGAAATGTAGAGGGCAAAATGGAAAATACAAAAGTTAGATGTAAGGGTCTTTATATAATTTATAAATAATTGGAGGGCTTTAAATAATTTATATTAGGGGCTTAAGTACAATTAATGAATATTTTAGGGACTAATTTTTATTGTAAATAGTTTAAATATGGGGGGGTAAAATAGTAAAAATGTTTGCTAGTGTTTTTATTTGAATTATATAAACACCCACTTGCAATTTTTACCCACTTTTGACTTTTTTTGGTAAATAATATAGAGTTTGGAGAGCAAGATTGGAAAATAAAATCAGGTTGAAGACAACTTTATTGTTCACGTACTGTTCATTTGGGTGAATTGTCATTATATAGTCAAGACTGTTGAAGAAGCCATGGCTATTTTGTATGGACTACAATTTGTTGTTCAGTGTAATTATACATCTTTTATTATTCATTGTGTCTCTAAGGTGATGATGCATTTGATACACTTGTACCACTCTCGTCCAACAACCACTAAGAACTGATAATTGAAGACTTCTCTGGTAACGTCGATACTATCCACAATCTGAAAGTTGCTTCCCCAACTGCACCAATTTCGTCTTCAACACATCTTCAAGGGAGGCAAATGGTCTAGCTGATTATTTAGCTAAAGTTGTTGCTACTAAGTGTGTCTTTTGATTTTTTTTTTTTTAAGCCTCCTACTGAGGATCTCGCCTCCTTTTTTATTTCTAATGTAATGGGTGAAAAATATATTCGATATATGTACTAACTATGTTTGCATCCTCTCTAATTGGCTTTTTTTTTTAATTTTCAAAACTATCTATATTAGTGGCTCAATTTGTTTTCAACTATAAATCATAGTTTGATTCAAAACTCCACTTTCTAACTGTCTGAACCTGGTGTACCAAACCTCACCTACAAACAAATTAATAATCTCGACAAATCTTATTCTATATCTATTAGTATATTTAATCAAGTAATTTTTTATTAATCTATTTAACTAAATATTTAATTATGTTGTGAAATGTAGGAACTCATTAACGAGTAACGAATAGATACTAGTTGTTTGAAAAGTTTATCTCAAATAAATTTTTTGAATCTATTTTACAAATCAGCTAGGTGTTTCACTATTCTTAAGGAATTTGAAATAAAAGATGGCTATGAAAGTTGGGGAAGTTGTTGAGATTGGCATATTTGTAAATATAAAACATGTAAAAAGCAAAAGAAAAGCAACAAAAAACTTAAAATTAGTGAAATGTATATGTGTTGAAAAGCGCAATTTGTACTTTTTTTAATTGAAAATTGTCAAAACTATTTACATAGTTGTCAAATTTTGTGAAATTGGTATCGTTGGAATGCAGTTTTGAATATCCTTCCAATGCAATCAATAATCAATACAAACGCTTAAATTCTTAAAGTATATATTTTATGTTAGATAAAACATCAAATGCATTTCATGTCGTAAGTATTTTCAATATTTTTCTCAAATGAAACAAGTATATTTGACAAAGTCAATGTTTGGGGAGAACTCACTCTCGCAGTTTGATTTTTTTTTTTCAAAATCTTTGATCGAGTTTAACTCTAATGTAGCCACTACTTACTTCCCATTGTGCCAACAACACGGATAATATACTAATCTATCTTACAAATCCGTTAGAGGTTTCACTATCCACAAGGAACTGGAAATTAAATAAGGCTAAGATTGAAAGTTGGTGAAGATGTTAAGGGTTGAGATTCATTCTCTAATATGACATGTTTATAATTATAAAACATATAGAAGGGCAAAAGAAAATGATTAGAAAACTTAAAATGAGTGAAATGTACATGTCGTAGAGAGAAAAGGTTTTGTGGGTTTTTTTTAAAAGAAAATGGTTATAACTATCTACTTTGTTTTCGAATTTCTATAAACTTTGTATAGTTGAAATGCATTTTTTTTAAGATCTTATCAAAATATGTATTTTATCCTTAGAAAAACGTCTAATGTATTTCACAGAGTAAGTATTTTTCATAAGATGGGGAAGGTTGTCTTAATGCAAATTCAAACAAAAACATTAAACTTCGTAATTTTGGAAAGTCAACATTTGGAGAGAACGCATTCCACAATTTTGAAAATGGGATTTTTTTTTCAATTGATTTACTTTTTTTATCGAGTTAATATGAGCTTAAAGTCTGTAGTATTTTACCATAGGTTTGAGTATTAACACATCTCAAAACAATTTAGTTTGATTTCTAAAATATGATTAAAATGAATAAATACGTGAAATTTAACTGATAAAGACAAATTTGATGGTGGGGGTGTTGAATTGTAGTGTCAATGGCACAAAAAATACCCTAATCTATATTACAAATCAGCTAGGTGTTTTATTATTCATAAGTATTTGGAAATAAAATAGGGCTAGGATTAAGAGATGGGAAGATGTTAAGGGCTACGATTAGGGATTTGGAAATAAAATAGGGTTGGGATTAAGAGTCTTTCTCACACTCTTCATTTCTCCACATGCTAGATTTTTTTTTTTTTTTTGTAAAGCTAGGGAATTTTAGGTTTTCATATGTTCAAGAGAAGACGCCTAAATTTCTACAAATTAGGGAATTTGAAGGATGTCAAATGTTATCCCTAGATCAAAAGTTAATGTTGTTCAAGCTTTTACAAAAGTATAACACAAGATAAAAATTAAGGACACCATGCAATAGTGCAAACGACACGGGGAATAACCTAGTCTATATAATAAATGATAGATTTTTGTTTGTCTTGGAGACAAGGATAGCCAAGTGCTAGGATGTTTGTCTTGGAGACAAAGAAAGCTAAGTGCTAGGATTGAAAGTTGGAAAAATTGTTACAAGTCATTATTTGTATTTACATGATGGTATGGTTTATTTACAAATCCCGTAAAAGAAAATGTATAAAAAAAAATAAAAAAATAAAAGTAAATCTGCAGAGTAAATATGATCGACACAAGTGACAGAGAGAAAAAAATTGTTTATTTAGATTTTCAAATTTAAATTGCAATAAGTTTTTATTTAATTGTTCGATTTCGATAAACTTGGTATTGTTGATGCATTTTTAAGATCTTTCGAATAAAACCAATTGATCAATAAAAAGAAATTGAAAATTTTATAACGTTGTTGCTTTCCAAGTGATTAAATTTGACCAAGTTTGAATAAAATGTTTATAAAGTTTGAAACCTTTTAGCTTACATGCTAAAATACGACTTTCATTGAAGATCTAATTTAATTGATAGAATAATTTGGAGACATAATTAATCATATAAGAAAATGATAAAAATGGAGTGCCGTAGACATGAAAATTATTTAAGGAAAAAAAATAAAATAGAGTGTCAGTAGGCACCTTAATACGCAAGTAAACATTTAAGGCAAGAAAGTAGAATCTATTCCTTGGAAAAGTTATTACACCTAAAGGCTTTAACCGTGTTTGTATGGAACTAGGCAATTTGACATTTTAACTTTTAGGTAGAATCATGGTACCTACAGTAAAAATTAAATCAAAACAACAAAGTGGTAAGCATAAAGTTGCAAGAGTTGGCATGATGAGGTTATCCTGGTTTGAAAAAAGGAAGCTAACTTTCTATTAACAGATTACAGATGCTCCTCCACTAGTGTATCATCATGCATGAAGTTTCCTCAACGAAACGAAAGGACTAATTCCCATAAGTAGCGTATGTTCAATGTGGTGGGAAGGTTTTGAAAAAAGGTTTCTCTGTTTTTTTTTTTTTTTACATGGAAACCTTGTCACCTTCATTTTTACTAGGCCAAGCCAGCTTCTTGTATTTTGAAATCATTACACACATCTGAGAATTGAGTGACAAAGATGGGGCCAAGCTGATGAGGCAAAAGAAATGCAACAAACTTTCAAGACAAATGTGAGAAAGGTAGTTTGGAGAAGGAAAATGTCTCCAGCAATAATTATGATGGGCACTTGGGCAGATGAAAATGATTAGTGAAAGTTTAAGAGAAACCGATCAACTTTTTATTATGCCAATTGCCACTTAATTGACAACTGGTCCTTTTCATTCTTTTCCTTAAGTCATAATATGTCCACTGTCCACTGTCCACTGTCCACATACAACCAACGCAATATTAATGAATTTCAAATCTATCTACAATGTTCTTTTTTTCTTTTTCTTCCTTTTCTGGGTTTGAATCCACCACATAAGGTCTTACTATTTGAAATTTGCACCTTCAGAAAAACAAAATATATTAATTATAAAAAAAAAAAAATTCGGCATCAGTCACCTGTCATCTACTAACACAGAGCTGGAGTGTGCGGTTGAAAGTATTCAAATTGATTTAGAGCACTTTTCATGTCTGTCTACTGTCAAACTCAATGAATTTAAGACCAGAAATTCTAGCCGGCCTGGTTTCCTCAGTTGGGGGGTGAAAATGCATTTTTGCCCCTCCTCCAAAAGGTGTTTTTAGAGTTGTGTGTTTAAAGAGGAGGGGCAAAAATGTATTTTCACCCCCCAGGCGGGAAACTAGACCGGCTAGAAAAACTCATTTCAAACACGTTAAAGAATTAAGGATGAGGACATTTACGTGCTCAAAATCAAGGATAGTGATTTTCTTTTTCGAGTTAATTTTGGTCTCCTGATTTTAAGTAATATCTTGAGAAATGCTCAAGGATACATGAAATATATATAATGAATTTCAAAGGTATATGAAATATGTGAAAAAAATTAAGTAAATAAATATATTAAACACATTAAATAAAACTTAAATACTAAAAAATGAAATCAATATATAATTTAAAAAAATCAAGGGATGGTTTCAAAAATAAATAAATAAATAATTAGGAGATATGATAATTAGAAAATAGGGGCATGATTTAAAAACCAATAAGTATTTAGAAGAACGTCGAAATTTCCGAAATATTTCAAAACAACCAAAAAAAAAATTAATTCCCTAAAAGAATGTAACTTTTGGTAGCTAGTTTTTGTATTTTTACAAAAAAATAAACAAATAGATAAAAATAACGAAAATAACTCCGAAATTTGCTAAAAAATGTAATTTTTTCTTCATTTCAAAAAAATGAAAATTTTGTGAAAACATAGATCTTTTATAAGATCGTAATATTGGTTTCCTACAAGGATACTGCCAACCATGTCCTCGAAATACATTTATCACACGGCGTTTTTGTAATTTATAATACCATACGTACAAAAACGCAAGTTATTATTATACAAGAAGTGGGAGAACCACTCATTACAATTCCAAATTCAAAGGAGTCCTTTAAATGTAAGCCTCTCAACAATCAACCTTGGTAGACAAAAGCATCATAGATAGTTAGAGAGTTGGTGTCACTCAGAAAACAAAATGGGTAGAAGCCCTTGTTGTGCTAAGGAGGGCTTGAACAGAGGTGCTTGGACTGCCTTGGAGGATAAACTCCTTAAAGATTACATAACCATCCATGGTGAAGGCAGATGGAGAGACCTTCCCTTAAGATCAGGTTGGTGATATACTGATATATATATCATGTTGAAGATTTAGCTACTAGTTGTTTAATTTTCACTAATTATCAATAATAATAACAATGCATTTTAATTTGTATGTGTGGTTTATATGCTTGCAGGTCTCAAGAGATGTGGAAAGAGTTGTAGGCTTAGATGGCTGAACTATTTGAGACCAGATATTAAGAGGGGAAACATTTCACATGATGAAGAGGAACTTATCATCAGGCTTCACAAGTTGTTGGGAAATAGGTAATTTTGTTGCGGCCAGCCAGTGTTGTGTTGTTCGAACAATTTACACCAATTTTAATTTATTTTTTATTATGTTTGTGTGATTAAATTTGGCTTTTGCTTTGATTGGTATTTGTAGATGGTCTCTAATAGCTGGGAGACTTCCAGGGCGAACAGACAATGAAATCAAGAACTATTGGAATACAAATATAGCGAAGAAACTCGGAAGGGAGTCAGCTATGGATATTTCTTCAACTCATCATAAGCAGCACTCATCAAAACAATTACCTAATAAGGAGAAAAAGTCTGTCAGGTCTGCAGCTCCAACACAGCAAGCAAGGATCAACTCATCAACATGTGTTGTGTGGACTAAAGCATCAAAGTGCTCTAAGGTTTTTCTCAACCCAGATGCAGTACAACAAACACATTTTGATAACCACGATGATAATAATAATAATAATAGTAATGAGATCGACATAATGGTACGAGTTGGAGAAGAATTTGGCAAGGATAAAGAAGAAACGAAGGACAATGGGATGATATTGTCATTTTCATCTCCTTCAAGATATTATGAAAACTCGTCAGATTTTGGGATGGATGTTGGTGAACTTTGCTTGTCTGAATTTCTTAATTTTGCTGACCTCTATGACCAAAACCAAACTTAAAACAACAAAAATGACAATGATGAAAGCTCGGACCGGGTTAAGCTTCAAACAAATGCCACGACTACTTCTACTACTTCTTTCCGATTGTTGGCAAGTTTTTTGGATTCTGAAACAAGTTGGATGCATAGGGGAATAATGTGCACACACACATTACTTAATTAGCATGCAGGTGTGGGTATGGTCATATCATTATCGTATCTTATCAATCAATGTATTTTGACATCAGTTTTCTGTTGTCTAATCGATATATTAACTCTCAATAACCACATTAATTTGCACTTTTTCTTCTCACATTGGAAAACCCACCCAAAGTTCTCTGGAAGCCAAAAAACAATAGGTGTGCATAATTAACTTCCATATGCTCTGGAAAAAATGTGGACCTCGTAATGCCCACATACACTATATTTATTTCAATGGCTTTCGTGCCTTATATTTTCAATATTACTAGGATATCATGACGCAAGATGTTATTGAAGTGGTGGTTAACTTTTTCACCACTTGAAAATTAGATCTCAATCTCAACAAGACCTTCATAGCTCTTATTCCTAAGGTTTCAAATCTTATCACTTATGATAAATTTAAACCTATTGGACTCTGTAATGTTATTTATAAGGTCATTTCTAAAGTCTTGTCAAATCGATTGAAACATTTGCTAGATAATATCATCTCTCCAACCAAAGGGTCTTCCTCAAAGTTCGGTCTATTGCGGATAATATCGGTCTACCTCATGGAACTTTCTTTCAAATGAAACATTATCTAAAAAAGAAACATGGCCATTAAAATTGATATGGCCAAAGCCTTTGATAGGGTTGAGTGGACATTCCTCCTTCAAATCCATAAACAACTGGGTTTTGCTCAAAAATAGATCCAAATGGTTGAGCAATGTATCTCCACCTCCTCCCTTCGTGTCTTGCTCAATGAATTTCCTTTCCTACCATCAAACCCACTCGGGGCATCAAACAGGGCGACCCGCTATCCCCTTATCGTTTCATCCTTTTAGCGAAAGCATTATCCAAATTAATGGCTCGTGCTGAGAATGATGGTCTTATCAATGATATCCAAATCAGATGCCACTCCTCTTCTATAATTCATCTGCTTAATGCAGATGATCTCATGATTTTTAGTTGAACTTCCTTGGTTGAAGCACACTCTATCAAGGATATCATCCACCACTATTGCTCGGCTTCGGGTCAAATAGTGAACTGCGACAAATCATCTGTGTTTGCTCTAATGTTCACTCAAAGCACTCCAAAATGATCAACATAATCATGGGTTCTAAGATGTACAATCCTAAGAATAAATACCTGAGTTATCCTCTTCTGTTGTCAAAAAAGAAAGCCTCTGACTTCCAAGTCCGCTTGGACAAGGTCAACTCGAAAATCTCAAGCTGGAAATCTAAAGTCTTGTCTCAGGCAGGGAGGACAGTCGTGATTAAAGTTGTCCTGAATTTGATCCATGTCTATACCTAGGGATGGCAACGGGGCGGATTTGAGCAAACCCATCCCCGCCCCGCTAGGGATTTTGGGTCCCCGAAACCGCCCCGCATATCCATTTATCATTTTTTTTTAAACCATCCCCGCCCCGGATGGATAGGCGGATATCCGCCCCGCCCCATTTAACCCACAAAAAAAAAAAAAAAAAAAAAAAGATCTGAGATCTCAATGGAGTATAGATCTGAGATCTGAAACCCCCCAAAAAAAAAAGATGAAGATCTGAGATTTGAAACCCAAAAAAAAAAAAAAAAAAAAAAGATGAAGATGAAGATCTGAAACCGAACATCTCCCTTCTCTATATATTTATCTCTGTTAGCAACAATTCTCTCTTCTCATAACTGATGTTGATTCTCACAACTCGTCCTTCAAACCATCTGAGATTTGGAACCCAAAAAAAAAAAAAAAAAAGATGAAGATCTAAGATCTGAAACACAAAAAAAAAAAAGATGAAGATCTCAGATCTTCCTTGTTTTTTTTTTTTTTTTTTCATCTCTAAATTTTTTTTACATACATATCCCTTCATCAAGAAGAAGAAGATGAAGATCTTTTTTTTCATCAATAAATTTTCTTCATCTTCAGATCTCTTCCTACCCCGAGAGGCCGAGATCCTCACCACCGTCACTCGAGACCAAGCAGATGTCTCAGATCTCCACCGGGTTCTTGTTCTTGAACTCCACCGGATCTTCACCTTGTTTCAAAATTGTTCTATTTCTTCAGATTCACCAAAAAAAAGGGAGAGTCTGAGAGCTGGGTGGTTTTTTTTTTCTCTTCTTGAGTCTGAGAGCGGATGGGTTATGGGTAGGGTTTTTTTCCCCCTTTTAAAGGGCAAGGGGTATTGATGTAAATTTCATACTTAAACGGATATCCGTGGGGCGGATATGGCCAAATCTGTATCCGCCCCGAATATTCTACGGATGTCGTTTGGATATCTGTATCAGCCCCGAAACCTGTTTAGCCATATCCAAATCTGCCCCATACGGATTGGGTGGGGCGGATATCCGTGAAAATCCGCCCCACTGCCATCCCTATTTATACCATACAAACTTTCCTTCTTCCTTGCTTTGTTACCACTAAACTGGACAATCTGGCCCGTGATTTCTGGTGGAACGAAGGGATGGATAGTAAATCCAAACATACGTGTACTTGGGATTACATTACTCTACCTCCCCCATCTTGGAGGACTCAATATTCAGTTGGCTCAGACTAAAAATCTGGCCTTAATGGCTAAAAACTTGTGGCAAGCGATCTCTTCGCCCCACAATCCTCGCACTATCCAACTCAAAGCTCTCTATTTTAAACACAAAAGCATATCTCTTTGGAAGGACAATCTGATCGCCTTCTCATCAATGAAACGCCACCTTCCATGGCAAGTTCTCTTGGGCGAAAACATTGATATTTAGCGGGATTGTTGGGTCAAAAGGAGTCTCATACTTGTTGACTATGTTTTTTGTCCTTTAACTGCCAATTCCCCGACATCTATCCCTGATATCTGGCTCACCACCTCCGGCCAAGTGCTCTAATAAAACACATATCTCTTATTGTCTCTTTTTCCTGAACCAGTAGCCAGAAACATTATGGACATCTCCATCAAACCTTCCCAATGTCCTGACAAACTCGTCTGGTTGTTTGACAAAAAATGCATTTTATGTGTAAAAAGTGTTGCTTGAGCTTTTTGTAATGACCAACTTGAAAGCTTCACTTCCAATCCTCCGATTCTTGATTTGCAAGCCAAACTTTTCAGAGCTTTTTGGAAAATCAAAGCCCCCAATATTACCCTTCATGTTATCTGGAAAATCAATCAAGATATTCTCCCCACTATGTCCAAATTGGCTAGACTTCATATGCAAGTTGATGACTGTTGCATTCTTTGCCAGAAGCATATCGAAGATGTCACTCACCTCTTTTTCTTTTGCCCGGTCATCACTAAAATTTGGTACCTCTCTCCTCTGCCTATTGACTGGCAGAAAGCAAATTATAATCCTCCCTCCACTACTAGATTTTACATTTTCATGTTGGACACAGCCAAAGCCCATCCAATGGCTACTGATGAGATGCTATCCTAATTTACGGTTGTTCTCCTCACTATCTTGCAATTATGCAACAACATGATTTCAACAAGAGAAAATTTTGCATACAGACTTTCCTAACTTTGCTCCATCGCACTTGAACTACCCTTCAATAACAACCCCACCCAACCAAACCACTCCAGCTCTGTGAATTCTACTGCATCAGAGAATCTGATGATTGTTTATCACATCCTGGAAACTACTTCAACCGATAATAGGTTGGTTCCTTCCACAGAACGAGTGTTTTTTGTTCCTACTTTTGGTCCCCTTCTTGAGGCCGAAACTATCTGCCAAGAGTTGATTCAAACTCAAGTTCAGTCAATCAGACACCACAAATTAACTTAACGAACGATATCTTCAGCTTAAACCACTTCCCTTTACATTGGATCTAGATATGATTATCGTCACTTATGATGCTAGTTTCTTTGACTTGTCAAAACAGAGAGCTATATGAGGCTTTGTGGTGACGATCCTTGGTACGGTTCTTGCTAGGGTAGCATGTATGTATGATCTCATGGAAAGTGCTAAATAACACTATGGCGGAATGTTACGCGGTTGAGGCAGCTCTTTTACTTATCCAGGTGAGACAGTGGCGGACAAGGCTTCTTTTGGGCGACTCCGGGACGTTGTTCATCATTTTGCAGGAAAACAACAGAACCCTTTGACGGCCATGGACTGAATGTGGCGTCCCCTTATTAGTAGTATTCAGTGCATCCACACTATTCATAGTTCCAGGTTTTGTAACTTTATCCCTAAAGACCTCAATTCAGAGGCTCATTACTAGCCGCAGAAGTAGGACATCTTTATGTAACTAATATTATTAATATATGCTATAGGCTTAAAAAAAAAAAAAAAAAAAAAAAAAAGAAGAGGCGTCCTACATTTGTACAACAAATTGGTTCACCAAAACTTTTCTCCATATGTTTCCAATATGGTCCATCACGAATGTCCAGCTATAAAGTATCACATTCGGTGCATTTTTATATAGTATCTATACATTATAGTATCACATTTGGTGCATTTTTATATAGTATCTATATTTTTAGAAATGTCACATCTATGGAAAATAACTATGATTGAAATTGAAATGTATATAGCGACATACATCCTATTGAAATTGAAATGTATATAGCGACATACATCCTTGGCCTGTTCTCTTGAGAGATCAAGATGCTTTACACTCCAATTTTGATTTACACTCATCAGCTCAAAACTGATAGGAGTTAACCATTGAATATATTAGCTGAACCCCAAACCTGTATAGAAAATTATCATTTGTGGATGTATACATTGAATCAGTTCATACTTGTACATCCGAAAACACAAAATCACTGGAGATGCTCTTAGCTGCACAAGTTATAATCAATGAATGTGTCCAGAAGATTCATTATTATTGTTAGTGAATATGATTGATGCTTGGCCAAATCAATCGCCTGCGTACAAACAGTCCTAATACTGGTTTTCAATATGATGATATATCGGTTGGAGCTTGGCGGATGGTATCACTTGGTCATGGGTTCGAACTCAGCTTGCGGCATTTTTATCAGTTTATAGTGTGTTGACCAGTTATGGTCTTTAATGGGTTCCGGAATCCTATAAAAACCCCGTTCGCCTTCCAAAAAAAAAAAAAAACATCGATGATATATATCACAGAGATTATTAGTATCATCAGTACTGGCCAACATTGATTAGGGGGGATTTGTTTCTTTATTTATAATAGTGTGTATAGCTAGATCAGGAGAGGAGGACCACAATACAAATTCAGTCAGTCTCCTTTAAACTACGTCACGTGTTGCTGAGGCAGTTGTGGACAAAGGGTGTTTGTCATTATAGGTGCATGCATCAAGGACCTCAGGCTCACTACCTTGGACATTCAAAGTATACAATTTTGTGACATCAACAACTGGGTTCATTCATCACATGTTGCAATTGGAAAGCAACCGCAGGATACAACATGATTGTGAATAACTCCAACAAATTTAAACTTTCCCGAATCTAGCTAAGGAATGGAACTTCCTCTTTTTCCAATCTGATATGGGCAGAAATGCACCAAGGGGGTATTGTATTGAAGTGCAAAGCGTGGAGCTTTTCATGACCCTTGCTTAACAAGCTAGAGCATCCCTAACAGATTTCGCCTCTTGATATATATTTCCACGCTCACTCCCTCATTTCTCTTATATTTTCTACTATGCCTCAAAATGTTTATAATTTTCCATGAAAAACAAAAATTAAACACACCCTAAACTTCATATATAGCACCAACAAACGGTAGAATTATTTTTCAATTGTTTTAATAACCTTAGATCTCGACTAAAAAATGTGCACCTCATTTAGGCTCTTGGCTAGACGCTCTTTGAAATGCGCCCCCAACTCTTGATCAACACATTAACTATAGTCAGGTTGTGGTTCCATCATAAAGTGTTATCTACTAAATATCATTCACGTATCCTAGTTGTATCAACATTTCAAAAGTTGAGCGTTGGTGGAAACAACGCCAACCTTTATCTCGATCAGGCTTGACAGAGTGAAAAGTAAATCCCCCTTAAGTATTATATGTGATCTTGAGACCTCATTTTATTGGCTTACGATGAATAAACCTGAATCTCAAAACTCCATTTAATCAACTTATAGAGGATGCTCTTGATGTTACCAAACCTAGTACAATAGATAAGAGGTGGTTATTATCAGGAGATATCCTCTCTAGTCTTAAAAAAGATTGGAAGTTTCCAAGTGTTTGTCTTTCAACCTTAAGCTTCTAACCCGAGGGTAAAAAGAAGTCGATGTCTATTTTTTTTTCTCGGTAGTTAATCCTCATGATATACTAGAGGATTTTTTTCTTACAATTCAATACTCCACTACATGCTAAAGATTCCTCCAGGAATAATAATAATAACAATAATAACAGGGAGCTATTACGTGTACCTAATTATTTGGTTCGATTGCACCAACTCCTTGTTGCACCAACAATTTGAGATGTTTCGACTTTATTGCGCCAACCTAAAATATGTAATACCAATTTTTTTAATAAATAAAAATCATTTGGTGATGACATTTTCTCATTTAGGAACATCAATAAATAAATTATAAGAAATGTAAGTGGTTGCAACTAATAAAAAATACATTCAAACCCAATAACCCTAAATCCAAAAATTTACAATAAAAATCATCCGTACAAAGTCCTAAATCAACAAGTAGTTTTATTTTAAAATTAACAAAAAGTGATTAGCTATACTAAGCAATTTTTAAATGCTAAATCTAGAAAATAAAGTTGGTGTCATTGAGCCAAACAGTCGAGTACATATAGCAACTCCATTTTTTTAAATTGATTTGCATTCAATTACATATTAATTTATATATTTTTAATATGTATTTTTAAAACGTGTGTCTATATTGAGATTTAATAAATTAGTTGAGCCATCCCAATCACATATATAGCTTTTCAGTCACATATATAGCTTTTCAGGTAAGAAATTTGGTGTCAATTAAGTCAAAATGTTATCAAATGATTTGGCATTGAGTGTGACCCCCAACTAATTAAGTTGATCATAGAGGAAAGACTTTGTTCTTTGTTTTTTTGTTTTAAAGTTAAGAATAGGGGTAACTACAATATATAATTAGTAGGTCCAGTAAATCAACTTAGTCATTTTATGCATACCTGCCTGCTCTATAATCTGGAAGAAAATGGTAAAAGATTTATGAACAGACGTTTGAAAATAAGCATTAATGAAGTGTGTTGTTGGAGTAGTTGTACTAATAATGTGTGTTGTAGCAAGTAAAAAGAAAATGAGATCAAAACATAATTTCCATTTTCTTAGGGGTTTCTAACATTAACATTATCTCTTCTTTGTTTTTCTCCTGGAGTCATATTGCTGTGGCTCAAACAATTTCAATGTTCTTCAAAGTTTCATTAATTATGTGCACATAGCATCAAATTTGGTTTGTATGTTATAATATACTAACATATAAAATGTTTTATTTATAATGTATGTTTGGATCCACTATCATTTAAGATTATGCGGCTGATTGGCAAAAGAACTATTACCCCGCTATTAGAAATTGGCAAATGTTATGATCTATTAAAAGGTCAATGGATGAGAGTATCATTGCATTGAAGGAACATCTTGACATTTCCCTACTGAAGAGGTAACATTAGTAGTTCAAGTTATTGAATACATAAATTAACAAAGAATATAACTTAAATATTATATATGCAGGTCATATGAGACCCTTAAGTGAAAGACAGGATAAACAACTATTGTGTGTGATTTGATATAAAAAAAACCCTGTCACCTGGATAGGCTCTCCAAACAAATGGCGAGTCTTAAGTCATCTCGAAAGCCCCCATGATGAGAGAGCACAATCATCAAGTAGATCTCGAACATGAAAGTACTACGAGGTGACACATGACATCATCATCATCATGGGGTGTATGTTGAAAGATGGGAAAACCCCTTGATCGCATCTCGAAAATGATGGACGGTGGTGGGCAGACTTCCCCCCACCTCTCTCCTCTCTCTCTCTCTCTCTCTCCCTAGAAGTAGGGATGGCAGTGGGGCAAATTTTCACGGATATCCGCCCCACTCAATCCGTTTGGAGCGGTTTTGGATATGCTTAAACGGATTTTGGGGCGGATACGGTTATCCAAACAACATCCATTAAATATTCGGGGCGGATACGGATTTGGCCATATCCGCCCCACGGATATCCGTTTAAGTGTAGATATTACAAAAATACCCTCAACTATTTATGTGCTGGAAAAAAAAAAAAAAAAAAAAAAAACCTAAACACCACCTCTCTCTGAGTCTCTCTCAATCACTTCCATAATTTCATTTACTTTTTTTCATCTCCCACAATCACAAACCAGAGCCAGAGGAGTCGAAGAGAGCAGCCCGTCCCTTCTTCTCCCTCAAAACAGCGAGCAAGGGAGCAACCATCCCTCCCTTCGAGCAACCTCGCTCGGGCAACCCTCCCTCCCTTCGAGCAACCTTGCTCGGGTAACCTCCCTACGAGCGACCTCCCTTCGAGCAACCTCCCTTCGAGCGACTCACAGCGAAGGCCGCGAGCGACCGAGCAACCTCCCTTCGAGCGACTCACAGCGAAGGCCGCAAGAGACCTCCCTTCCTCTCTCTCACAGGCAGCGAAGGCTTCCCTTCTTCTTCTCAGATCTGAGACCTTAGATCCTGATCCTGATCTGATCCTGATCTGATCCAGATCTGATCCTGATCTGATCCAGATCTTAGATCCTGATCTCATCAGATCTGAAATCAGATCCAGAGATTGATTTTTTTAGATCGAAATTTAGTTTTTTTTTTGCAAATTTTTGTATTGTTTTTTGTAATTAGATCTTTGATCTCAGATCATTCTTTAGATCGTTTTTTTTTTTTTTTTTTGGTATGTTATTTTGTAATATTTGTATGGGTCCTTTGTAATTTGTTGTTGTAATTTGTTGTTATAATTCTTTTGATCTAATGAATGAAATATATAATTAGATGGATAAAATTAGGTAAGTGGAATAAGATTGGCAAAACAGTCTTGTTAATTCTTGAGATTTTTTTTTCTTGTTTTGAAGATCTGACTCTGAGATCTGTTTTTTTTGAAGATCTGTTTTTTTTTTTCGGGTTAAATGGGCGGGGCGGATATCCGCCTTTCTGTCCGGGTCGGGGATGGTTTTAAAAAATAATAATAAACGGATATGCGGGGCGGTTTCGGGGACCCGAAATTCTTTGCGGGGCGGGGATGGATTTGCTCAAATCCGCCCCAATCCGCCCCGTTGCCATCCCTACCTAGAAGGGCTGGGGAAAACCATTTCTTATCTGAGAAAAACCAGGTGTACCAGTGAGGCGTCCTTGGGATTGTATTACATATTACTTGGAGCGGTGATTCTAAATGGCGAGGAAACGGGTGAGGGAGGGGGTGTGACCCTCCATCCCTCTAGAGATGCGTGTCTGTGTGAATCTCGAGGTGACCCCCTATCACGTTCACGTAGGATTATCCGTTTTCCTCAAAACTCGGGACGTGAAATTCAATAACAACAGAAACATTTAGCAGCAATGACAAAACTCTAACCAAGAAAAACTGACATCGCTAGCCCCACTAGCAGAACTCCCGTAATGCTGCTGAAAAGTATCTAAACCTGAAAAGCTAATCAGCTACATCCCAAAGGAATGTACCCAAGAAGCAAAAGCTCACTTGGGTCAACAATAAAGCTGGTGTGAGAAATCTTCATCCCAAAATCAATAAAATTGCACGTGATAAACATCAAGCTAAACACAAACAATACACAAACACACCAACAAGTAGTTCCTCAACGAGGCAAAAGTGTGATGCAAGAAAACATAGTTCCAAGAATTTAGTTCCTCATCGAGGCCATCATATCATCATCCCAATTAAGTAAAAATGCATTTACTTATACTTACCCTATAGGAGTCGACTATGGCAAGTCTGACCTGCAAAAATATTACTGGACTTGCCATCCTGCATGAGAAAGGATTAGAAACAATGTAAACGTAATTTATTCATTTTTATTTGAATTTGGTTCATCTTTTAAACAGATTGATCACTTAGACGATACCACATTCGCACCACCTCCGAGCCGAACATATATGCCCGTATGCCTCTCTCATATAAAAGAGGACTACTCCGTCATCCATGCCCAAGTAGGGACATCACATACAGGCATGCATCGCGAATACTCCTAACTATATGAGTACCAAAAGCCACCCTTGGGCAATCAATGCGCATAAACTCACGTCACATTTTTTACTGATAAATATCAAAGCCTATTTTAGGCATACAAATTCACCTCATTTCTGCAAGACTAACCCGAAGGTTATTTTAGTTTCTCTAGTAAGAAATTGGCGCTCCAACTCCGCAAGACGACCCACTGGTCATTTAGTTTCTCTTATAAGAGAGGGGAAACAATAAACAAAAGAGGTGTTGTAGTTCTAAGTGATACAAGTCCAAGTGGTTTATATTTTTAGAAATCAAGGTTTACCAATATCATTTATTTTTGATATTTCAGAATTTCTCTACAATGACATTTTGTCATTCATCAATTGATTCACAATCGTATCCACCCACATTTTTGGGGAAAAACATAGCATTTTTGGCACATTACCAAATCATAATCAATCTCATCAGAATATCCTCCCATTGTTCTGGAGCAATCTATATTTCTCACATATAAACTTTATGTACCAACACGGGGGATCAAAGCCCATTTAATACCAGAAATAAATTTCTTTTCAGTAACGCAATTTGCATAACAACCAAATTTAAGTCATACACATACAAATGCAAATTCGTAGAATCATGCAAATACCCCAAAATATGAACCCAACAATCTAGGTAAAACTCACACGTCAAACAGATCAAAAATAGTGAAGATCGCGCGTTTGCGACATAAAACACCACAAATAAGGCAACCTCATTCTCAAACATGCCTAAAATCTCATTACAGATTACCTGAAGTGAAACCCATCATTTCCATACAAGCCTCGAGTGATTGGAGGTTCTTGACTGACTAATTGAGAAGGTTTTCTCCACCCATTGGTTTAAAATGTTGAATCTTGGAAAAATAACACTACAAATAAAAAATAAAAAAAAAACATTGCTCCATCTAAAATTTTTTGTCTCAATCATGAGGACTTTGGTTAAATCTCAACCTAGGACATGAAATACACAAGAAAACCAAATATAAACTACTACTACATAGAATGAAGTTGAAATATAAAAGCACAGAGCTTATGCACAAGCACAAAGCTCATTAACTTAACAAGGAAGAACACCCATCTGGAGCTGGTGATCATCACCATCACAAACCTGTCTATTCAGACAACACTAAACTTTTGAAGGCTTGAGGTAGTGCATCTTGCTGGCAGAACCATATAATGTTAAACAGATTTACATGCAGAGTTATCCTAGCAAGGATTAATTCCACGTTTTCAGCAATCAACAGGCCCAAGAAGGTGCATGGAACAAAGCCTCCCTAGCCATCTGCATGTCCTTGATAGCTTTATCCTTTAGAAAGCATTTCATTTTAATTAGCACACATAAGCACCATAAACATAGTTCACTAATGCCTAGTTGAACCTGGACTTGTGCAGATGCACCTCAATCATATGTGCTCCTAATGAATAATCATATTTGATTAGCCTTCATGGTGATCAATTGTAATATAAAATCAAACATACCGCACCCTATAACAAGGATGGTGAACTCATTCCAATAACATCATTTTTACCCACTTCTTCAAAAAATATTAGAAGACAAAAAAAGTAAAAAGAAGAACGTGAAGAGTAGAGCTTAGGAACTTCTGAATTCAAAATCTACTTAGAAAAAGTTATTCCAAACATTTCTCTCTTTGGTTTGTCGGTATTGATCGAGCTCACTATTTCACTTAAGGGAAAATGAGAAGTTACCTGGTGAAACTCAACAAGGAGATTATTGCTCACAAGATATCTCTCAACAGATAAAGCAGCTATACATCCGGATCATGTTGGAGTTATGGCTTGTCTCCAGTATGCTACTACTACTTATGACTATCCTATTTCAGTCAATCACTAAGTGACAGTGAGATACCCACCATAATGTTCCATTACCTATAGAATTTCAAAGATCACCCCACCAGAAACCCATTTCAAGCTTGCCACCGTTGCTAACAACTTGTTCAAACACTTCACTTTCTTCTTCTTGCAATAGCCATTAATCATAATGCTATAAGTTACCACATTCTGTTGTAATCCTTCTTGTATATATCATATGCTTGATCAAATCCAACCCTAAATCAACATGCCCAGACTCGAAAAGTCCATAAATCATGGTGTTGTAAGCATAAGCATCAATTTCACAACCTCTTACTTCAACAACTAGCACCAACCCAACACTCACCTGCAATCTGTTGCCTTTTAGCCACCCCCATTTACCTTGGGCTTTAATCAAATCACTATCAAGATGTTCCAACCCCTCCATGAATTCCCTTCAACAACACTAAACTTTAACAACTTAAACCCAACTCAATCCAAATCATGATCTACCTTCATAAGTCGGACTTATCTCAGATTCCATGCTAAAACTTCATAACCCAATTACCAATGTAAGAAAACCAAGAATACCCAAACAGATAGATATCAAAATACATGTTTGGCAACCAACAACATAAGCAGTGCAACATTTAAACAAACATTTCATACGCAAGAGTTTGAAATAACAAAATTAACCATATTTTTCCTTTAAAACGAATTGGTGGTGACCACTGAACACCCTATAATGCATAATTGACTTGAAATCGATTCACAATTGACAAAGATCAGAAGTGGAAAATAAGAAAACTCACAGTAAAAGAAAAAGACATGAAGAAAACTCACTTGATGAAATCACCAATGATTTGCGCAACCAATCCACGTCCACACGATGCCACTTCTTCTTCTACTGTCAATCATCAACACCCCCAACACCTCAATCGACATCCCCAATCGAGCCAACAGCTCGATTGACAATCTGAACCCCTACAACCAATGTCGATCACATCTTTCCAGCCATTGTCAAATCCAGCCGTAGAAACCCATCGACAACCTCAACCTTAAATTGTGAAACCCATACTGTAGCATCCCCATCCCTCATCCTGGACCGCTGAGGCACATACTCTTCTCACTTTCAGCCGCCATCGAAGAAAGAAAATGAGGAAGAACAACTCTTCCTATTGCACAAGAGAAGAAAGAAGGAAGGGTTTTTCTTTATGTAGTGTGGGTGGCTATTCGCCCCCACTAGAATTTTGAGAGCACTGCCCTTTAACTTCACAAAATTAAAACCCTAAAATTTTGAAATTTCAATTCCATTAAATGTAACTCTATTTTATTTTATTAAAAATAAAATAAATTAGTTTTATGAAATTTAGGGGTGTTACACCCCTCTCCCTCGCCCACTTCCTCGCCGCATAGCATCACTCTGCTTGGAGATGATGACCAAATTCCAACATGAACAATCAAGTTGAATTTGTTTTTCAACAGTTTAATAAATGTAGTTTTGTTCCATGGCTAAATATGGTGGTGGTTAATATTCATACTAATTTGTTTCATGTCTTATACGCTACCTTTAAATGTTTTCTATAAATGAATTATGTACCTAAGTTGTGTTCAATGAATATCTAATCAGACCGAGTATTTAATAAATTCAAATGTTAAAAACTGTTTTGAACATCTCAGATGAAGAAAAAAAATTCAGAAATTCTAGAATGCCTGGTAGGTGCCAGGCACCGTTGATATTTCCTGGAGATGGGCGTTACACCTAACCCGATGTAATATCAACGGTGCCTGGCCCTACCAGGCACAACACCAGGCACAGGGCCAGGCATCGTAGTAGTGCTCAAAAAAATTATTGAACTTTGTTTTGAACACTGGCATGCATTCAAGTGAGTTGTCTTATCAAGACTTTGGATTGGGCTTGTGTCAAGCGCATTCTATTAATTTGTGTGTGGTTAGCTATCAGTTTCATAGGTCTTATATGTAGTACTGGCCAGTTACTTTTCGAGTTCAATAACGTTTTTTGGGTTATTTTCACTTTGAGGTCTATTGGTAATAAGTTAATTCATATTGGGGTCCAAAGTTTAGCCTATTTCCTCATTGGGGTCCAATTTTGACTCTGACCGCTAGCTCATGGGCGTTGACCAAACAACTAGATTCATCCAAATTTCATGACAAAAATACCCTTAATTGAGTTGCACAAGAAATTCATGTGCATGACTACTCTAGTCTCCATTGATCTTGTTGTGCTAGTTGTTCCATATCCACATAAGTTATGTGCCAATGGGGTACAAGCTCAGCTGGTGTGCTTGTGGCGGATAGTATCGCAGGTTCTGGGTTTGAACTCTACCAGTGGCATTTGGGTGGGAGCGGCTAAGGGATTTTTTTCTTCATAAGAGGTTAATGGAGTACCAACTCAGTGGTATTCTTGTGGTGGATGGAATCGCAGGTCTAAGGTCCGAACCCTGCCAACGGCATTTGGGGTTGGAAGGGTTAAGGGTTACTAAAAAAACTGTAACTTACGCTAACACGATGCCTTGAGAAACAAGGTGTAGCAGGGGTTGTTCTTGTGGCTATGTTTCAGGTGAAGAAATAGTTGAGTGAGTTCTCTTCTCTTCTTTTAATCTCCAATGTAAGTGATTATCATATTAATAAGATTGTTACAGAGTAGTCGTCCGTGGAATAGGCAAAACCAAACCACGTTAAATTCTTTGTGTAATTTTTATTTTCTACTATTGAATGTTTAAAACAAACAAACAAAAACATGAGAATGGCCACTTACAATTGAACGGTTGTGCATGAGGTCCAAACACAACCTATTCTTGCCTGGCTTGCTCTTTGTTTCACACAAGTCAATTGCATCTGAAGTTTTTTTTTTTCAAAGTTACTTCTTTTTTTCAAAGCCGGGGATGCAACTTAGGCGTGCCAACTCGAGCCCAACACGGAAATTTTTGCTCATGCCCGATAGAAATTTGAAATCGTGGCGGGTTCAACATATCTAGCTCAATCATAATTTGTGTTGGGCTTGGGCCAAGGTATTGAGAACCTGAGCAACCCAAAAAAGGGGAAGAATTCAAATAGTCTAAACTCTATAACATTTTTTTTATCCATATTGAATTATTCAAATGTAAAAAAAATTAAAAGTAAAAATAAATCACAAACAATTTATAGTTTGGTGGTTGTGCTATGACATTACTATTTGAGAAATTTGTGCTACCAGCATCTGTAACAGGATACTTGGGTTGGTATTGGTTTGCTATGCTTGGGCTCAATTTCAGGTTGGACGGACTATGAGTTTTCTTATCAAGACTTTGGATTGGGCTTGGGTCAAGCGCAGTCTATTAATTTGAGCATGGTTAGCTATCAGTTTCATAGGTCTTGTCTGTAAAACTGGCTAGTTACTTTTCGAGTTCAGTAATTTTTTGGGTTATTTTCACTTTGAGGTCTATTAGTTATAAGCTAATTCATAATTTCATATTGGGGTCCAAAGTTTAGCCTATTTCCTCATTTGGGTCCAATTTTGACTCCGACCGCTAGTTCATGGACGTGACCAATAAACAACTAGTCTCATCCGAATTTTCATTACAAAATACCCATAATTGAGTTGCACATGAAATTCAAGTGCAAGACTACTCTAGTCTCCATCGATCTTGTTGCGCTAGTTGTTCCATATCAACATAATTTACGCGCCAATGGGGTACTAGCTCAGTTGGTTGGCTTGTGGCGAATGGTATCACAAGTTCAAGGTTTAAACCTTACTGGTGACATTTGAGTGAGAGGGCTAAGGGGTAAACTTTTATTTTTTTAATAAAAGGCCAATGAAGTACCAGCTCAGTGGTATAGTTGTGGCGGATGAAATCAGATGTCCAAGGTTCGAACCCTGCCGACAACGTTTGGGGTAGGAGCGGTTAAGTGTTATTTTTTTTTGAAAGGTTTGGTTAAGTGTTATTAAATAGGGTTGTTGCTAAATAACACCACTACATCTACTGATGGACACCACTACCCACCTTGTAACACCCCTAAATTTCATAAAGCTAATTTAAATATTTTGAATTAATTAAAATAGGGTTAAATTTATTTGATAAGATTTTATTTTCGTGAGTTTTTAGGGTGGGATGCCCTAAGATTTTCAGTGGGGACGAATAGCCACCCACCTTTTAAAAGAAAAGAAAAACCATTCTCTTCCTTTCTTTCTTCTTCTTTTTCCTGCACTTGTTCCTCTTCTCCAGCCACAAGCTCAGCTCTGACCGAGTGTAGCAAGAGCTCCCCAACGGCCAAGTTGTTTCATTTTTTTTCCTTTTTCATTCATTTCATGTCCCTCTTCTTTCCACCTGATTTCATTGCCAAAAAAACAGGTTTGTAGGCAAGGGATTTGACGGTGTGGTGTTGCGTGAGAGAGATCTTCGTGATGGTCTTGTGTGCCGAGGTTTGTGTTGCTGATCGGTGAGTTTCTTAACTCTTTCCCTCTATTTCTTTCTCATTGTTTATTGTATTGTTTGTGCCTTTTGTGTTGGATGTTTTTTCAATGAATGTTTGCTTTTTAGGGCGAAATGGAAGAAATTGAGAAATGGGTTTTGTTTGATCCAAACCCATGACTTTTTTTTCATGTGCAATTCAAACCCATAATGATGTTAGTTGCTAGTTTTTATAAAAAAAAAAGGGGGGTTCAGATGTATAAACCAAGAATTTGATTTTGAAATGTGATTTTATTTTCTTCCAAGAAAAAGTGATCTAAAAGTTGATAAATTACCGGTATCTATAGTTAAATTTCGAACTTGTAAGTTTCATTCCATCCTTTTTATTAGAGTTGTTACTGGTTTCATAAAGTTTAAACTTTTATGGATTGGGGTCAATTATATTGGGATTTCCTTTCTTTCCTGGTTTGCTTGAATAAACAGGGTTAATTCTGCACCTGTCTGTTACTTTCGTATTGCTATGCTAGAACATCCAATATTTAATATATGAACTGCAGCCCGTTGCAATTACATCAAGTCGTAAAGCTACTAGCTACATTAGGATTTAGGAGTAATGTTTGTTCAGGTCCAATGCAAAAAGAACCATGAATCTTCATAAACATCCGCCTAGTCTTTGGAACTTCTTATTAAGATGAAAAGAATGTTCTTGAGTGATGTGTATGAGTACCTCCAGGGCGTCCTTCTCTACTACTAGAAAAGGTTTTGAAACTTGATAGGATTTACGCTTGTGGTTGGGTGTTGTAGTGGTCATGAAAGTGTATTTGATGCCTCAGATAAATGAAGTGGATGGGTCAAAAGAAAATTCAGCAGATGTGCTTTCTGTGAGTGAATGCAGGTGCATGTGTTTTGAAACCCGCTTTATCCACTTGAATATAAACTACACTTTATGGTTTCATTTCGCCAAATTTGATACCTGGGTCATGTTTTCTTTGATAAAATCATTCTCTGAAATATTGTAGAATCTCATGTTTGCAATTTCATGTCTTGTACTTTCACACCATATCCGTTTTGGAATCTCAAATGGTTTTGAAGAAAAAACTAAATAGATCTTCTATTAAAAGATTAAATCAGGCACAAGGTGTTTAGTTCGGCACTATCTGATTAAAGCATAAAGTGGTATTGGATTCTGATAGGATTAGAAATATTTTATAAAGCAGAATCTGATTAGACCAGATTTTGGGTCTTAGATATACATTGTAAAGGCTAAGGTCAATCTTATAGAAGTTGGTTGAAAGAATTGCCATCTGCTGGACAAAGACACATACATCAACTAATTAAGTTCCTTGAGTAATGATTTGTTGTAGAACTGGGTTTTACACGAGTAAGAGTATTCTTGCCTAAATTGTAAAGCGACCCCCAACTCGGCAAATAGAAAATTCCCAATATACTGTTGGTGTGGTGGAAGGTTTGGTAGCTATTCTTGATGGGCAAGACTTGTAATTTAGGTTTTTGTTTTTGTGGGTTGAGTTAAATTTGTGATTTTTAATATTGGGTGTGGTTCAATTTGATGATTAATGGTTGATTTGAGTAAATATTGGGATCCGGAGCTGAAAAATTGTGTTTGATTTTGTAGTGAGGTAAGGGAACTATGCTCAGTAGTGCATAAAGTTCAATGTTTAAACAAGTTGTTAGCAACGGTGGTAAGCTTGAAATGGGTTTCTGGTGGTGTGATCTTTGAAATTCTATGGACAATGGATCAGATGGTGTGGTTGGGATGAAATGGAGAGTCGTGTTTTAGAATGTATCTAAGAGTTGCATGATTTAGCTTGTTTGTGTTCAATTAAGGTGTGGACTAGTTTTTTTTTTTTTCTTTAGTATTGCATTGCCATTTGATGTAGTGGAGACTTCCAATAGGAGTAACGGATCTTTATGATGCGTATGAAGTTTTAAAATGCTTAATTTGATTTCCTTTGCAATATGAGCACCTTAGAGTCAATGTAGGTTCATTTGTAATTAGTTCCTTTGGGGTGTTCTTCAAGTTCATGATTTGGGGCCATGATTGTCAACTTTGTGGTGTCAATGCTATTATGTATTGGGTAAAAGGATTACCTGCGTAACATAGGTGATCATCTTAAAGAATTTGGTCTAGACATGTCAAATTCATATGGTGGCATAACATGCCCGTGTATTTCTGCACTCCTTACATGAGAGAAGTAAGATGTGCCAAGATTGTTGAATAGATTGGTGAATGAATCTGTAGTTTGATGTTACAGTTCGGTATCCTTTTATACTCAATAAATTGCATATATTTTTGTTTTGCAACTTTTCTTTAGAAGTGCTTTCTTCCTACCTTGATATGCCATTTTATTAAATTGGTTATTTGGGTTGCCAATATGTGGTTATCATGTTATTAAAATGAGCATTTATTTGGTGACTATTTTGATTTGTTTGATGTGTGAGCTTTTCCTAGCTTGGCTTCCCTTTTAGTAAACTATCATTTTCTGCTAATGTTCTGAAAAACTTGTTTAGGAAAACGCTAGGATGTTCCTCAAATCAATTGAAGGGTATTGTGGTTAAATTGTTTATGATTTGACAAGGTTTCAAATGCTATGTTTCCCCAAAAGTATGGGCGGAGATTGTGGTTAATCGATTTATAAATGGCGAAGTGTCATTGTGAGAGAAAACTGAAATACCAAAAACAAATGATATTGATAAACTTTGATTCTTGAAAATTTAATCACCTGGAATTATATCACTTAGAACTACCACATCTCTTTTTGTTCATTATTTTTCCTCTCTTATAGAGAAACTAAATAACCTGCAGGTTGTCTTGCGGAGGTGGGGCGCCTATTTCTTATAGAGAAATTAAAATAACCTTCAGGTTAGTCTTGTAGAAATGAGGTGAATTTTAATGCCTAGCTTTGATATTTATCCGTAAAAAATGTGACGTGACTTTATGCGCATTGATAGCCCAAGAGTGGCTTTTGTTACTCATATAGTTAGGAGTATCTGGTGATGCATGCATGTATGTGATGTGTCCCCACTTGGGCATGGATGACGGAGAAGTCCTGCTTTATATGAGAGAGGCATACAGGCATGTATGTTAGGCACGGAGGTGGTGCGAATGTGGTATCGTCTAAGTGATCAATCCGTTAAAAATGAATAATGTACGAAGATAATTGTTTTAATTAATAAATTACATCTATATTGTTTATAATCCTTTTCATGCAGAATGGCAGGCCCACTAATACTTCTACAGGTCAGACTTGCCATAGTCAACATCTATAGTGTAGGTACAAGTAAATGCATATTTACTTATTAGGATGATGACATGATTACCTAGTTGAGGAACTAAATTCTTTGAATTGTGTTTTTCTTGTATGACACATTTGCCTCATTGAGGAACTACCTGTTGGTTGGTTGTTTATTGTTTGGGTTTAGTTTGATGTTATCGCGTGCAAATTTATTGATTTTGGGATGAAGATTTACTCACACCAGCTTTATTGCTGACCCAAGTGAGCTTTTGCTTCTTTGGTACATTCCTTTGGGAATGTAGTCGATGAGCCTTTCAGGTTTAGAGACTTTTGAGCATCGTTACTGGAGTTCCGCTAGTGAGGCTAGCAACGTCAGAGTCTTTCCTGGTTAGAGTTTTTATTTGTTTCAGTAATTAAATCATGTTTAAGTTGTTGTTGCTGCTAAATGTTTCTATTGTTATTGAATTTCAAGTCCCAAGTTTTGGGAAAACGAATTATCCTATGTGGATTTTGGGAATTTCGTTTTCTTTGAAAATTGGGGCGTGACAGTTTAACCCATTTCTCAATTTATTCCATTTCGCCCTAAAAACCAAACATTCATTGGAAAAAAAAATCCAACACAAAAGGCACAAACAATACAATAAACAATGAGAAAGAAATAGAGGGAAAGAGTTAAGAAACTCACCGATCAGCAACACACAACCCTCGGCACACAAGACAATCACGAAGATCTCTCTCTCACGCAACACCACACACCACCGTCAAATCCCTTGCCTGCAAACCTGTTTTTTTGGCATTGAAATCAGGTGGAAAGGAGAGGGACGTGAGATGAATGAAAAAGGAAAAGAATGAAACAACTTGGCCGTTGGGGAGCTCTTGCTACACTCGGTTAGAGCTGAGCTTGTGGCTGGAGAAGAAGAACAAGCGCAGGAAAAAGAAGAAGAAAGAAAGGAAGAGAAGGGTTTTTGTTTTCTTTTAAAAGGTGGGTGGCTATTTGTCCCCACTGAAAATCTTAGGGCATCCCACCCTAAAAACTCATGAAAATAAAACCCTATCAAATAAATTTAACCCTATTTTAATTAATTTAAAATATTTAAATTAGCTTTATGAAATTTAGGAGTGTTACATTATACACACATTAAATGGAATCTCGTCCCGAGATTTGAAAGGTAAGAAAGTTAACTGAATTTCAAAAAATACGACGTGTCAAACAAAAGAAGATTTTAAAATACAAATTTCAATTGAATTTTAGGAACATAAATATTTATTGTCATTGGAAAAGTAGGGGTGTTACACCTTTTTTTTTATCTACTGAATGACACCACCACTATATAAACAAAAAACACTCTAACCCTAACTTCTTTTCCTCTCTCACTTTCTTCTCCATCATCCACCACCTCCAACTCTCCTCTTCTTTCCCTTCACCACAGCCACATCTCCACCTCATCTTCCTTTTTGTTTCTTCTTCTTCTTCTTCAATCACACCACCACCACCTCTCATTTTCCTCTTCCTCCTCCCCTTCACCACCACCTCTTTGCCGCCACCGCCACCGCCATTCCTTATTCTTCTTCTTTTTCAATCACCACCATGCCACCTCTCATTCTCCTCCCCTTCACCCTGCCACTATTCATTTTGTTTTTCCTATGATGTTCTAAAGGACATCACAACTGTTCATCTTCTTCTCCACCATTTTCTTTCTATTTTATCTTCACTTCTTTGTACATCAACAAACAACGGAGTAGTACCACCCCACTGCCGTCAGCCTCCCCTCTTTTCCTCTCTTCCAAAAATAGCCTAGCACTCACTCATTCAAAACATAAAAACAGGGTACTGTCCCATTTCAATTTCAGAATTTCATTGACTTTCAACCAACTCTGACGCTTGATTGAGACCAATTCTCAAGATCAACACAAAAAAATGTAGTACTATGAGTTATCTAATGAACAAAATTTGAATTACCTGAAAATCTTTTCAAATGAGCAAGTTATGGTCATTTTACTAAAGTCGCTCAAATCTATCCAGTAAAGAAAATAAGGCTTTGTCTCTTACTTTCGACCAACTTTGACACTTGATTGAGACCGATTCTCAAGCATATCAAAAAATGAAAAATGTAGTACTCTGAGTTATCTAATGAACACATTTTGAATCACCTGAAAATATTTTGAAATGAGCAATTTACTACAATCACGCAAAACTATCCAGCAACGACCAAGTCGTAGTGGATCATGTGAATGTAAGTCTCACTTGCATTATCCGCTGCGAGTTTAAGTCTCACACTCACACAAACAACTGAAACTGCGAGTATAAGACATAAACTCACGGCGGATCAGGCGAGTGAGAGACTTAAATTCGCATCATCCACTGCGACTTGGTCGTAGTTGGACACTTTTGAGTGACTGTGGTAAAATGACCATAACTTGCTCATTTCAAAACATTTCCAGGTGATTCAAATTTTGTTCATTATATAACTCAAAGTAATACATTTTTTGTGTTTTGATGAGCTTGAGAATCTGTCTCAATCGAGCACTTCAAATTTTGTTCATTATATGACTCAGAGTACTACATTTTTTGTGTTTTGGTGAGCTTGAGAATTTGTCTCAATCGAGCACCAAAGTTGGTCGAAAGTCAAGGGCAATACCTTGTTTTCTTTACCCGACAGATTTGAGTTACTTTAGTTAAATAACAATAACTTGATCATTTCAAAACATTTTTAGGTGATTCAAAATTTTTCATTAGATAACTCAGAGTATTACGTTTTTCGTGTTTTGATGAGCTTGAGAATCGATCTCAATCGAGCGTCAAAGTTAGTCGAAAGTCAGTGTTAGAGTCTGAAATTGAAATAGGCCAACCACAGCGGCACATGCGTGTGGCAGAACCCCAGTCACAATGGCTCATGAGCGTATGAGAGCTGCATTTGCATGTGTCGCTGCGATTGGCCCATTTTTTGTCATTTATAGTGTTTCTTTCCTCATTTTTTTGCAGTAATTGTACGTTTTTCATATTGTTGGTAATCCTTCATTTCTCTTTTTTTTTTACTGATTTTATTTCTAATGTGTTTGTTGTTGATTGATTTCAAATGAGTATTTCTAAACTTTCCATTTGTGTTTGTTAATTTAGGACATTTTGTTGTGAAGAAAATAAGAGGGGAGGAGAATAAGAAAAAACACATAAGAGGAAGAAAAATGACACCACCACCTTCACCTTCTCTTATCCCTTCACCTTAGCAACACCACCCCGAAAGAGGAGGCAAAGAGGTGGCGGGTGTGGGTTCCCCACTAGGGACAAAAACTTTAGCCTTTACGGAGGTTCCATAAAATGGGAAACATTCGCGAGGGCGAAGGAGAAAAAAACAGGATGAAGAGAACAAGAGAAAAAAACGTGAATAAGAAAAAGATAAAAGGAGGTGGGATGAGAGGTGGTGGTGGTGAAGGGGGAGAGGGGGAAGAGAATGAGTGGTGGCGGTGGCATGGTAGTAGTGGTGGTGTGATTGAAGAAGAAGAAGGAAAAGGAAAACGAAAAGGATGAGGAGGCGGAGTGGTGGTGGTGGCGAGGAGGTGATGGTGAAGGGGAGGAGAAGGAGAGGAGGTGATGGCATGGTGGTGGTGTGATTGAAGAAGAAGAAATAGGAGGAGGAAAGGTGGTGGTGGCTTGGTGATGGTGTGATTGAATAAGAAGGATGAGGAGAGGTGGTGGTGGCATGGTGGTAGTGGTGTGATTGAATGAGAAGAAGAGGATGAGATGTGGCGGTGGCGAGGTGGTGGATGTGAAGGGGATGAGGAGGAAGAGGAAGAAGAGGAGATGGGGTGGCGATGGCAAGGTGGTGGTGGTGGTGGTGGTGAAAGAGAGAAATGAGAAGATGGAAGAGATGAGAAGGGTCGGGGTTAGATTTTTTTTCCTTTTATTGGTGGGTCCTTCAGCAAGTGGTGTCCTTCAGAAAGGTGGAGGTTTCCTTCAGAAAGTAGGGTGTTGGTTATGTCCATCAGTAGAAGTGGTGATTTTATTTAGCAGCAGTCTTAAAAAACTGTAACTTACGCTACCTGATATTCACCTAATTATTACACTGAATACCACCTAATTTATATTTGTTATTCACTTTGACAGTCTATTTTATATTAATTATTTAAATTTTGTATTTTTCAGGATTCAGAGCGTTAACGAATTAATGCGGAGTTCGAGGTGATAATAAGCAATTTGGTATTGACGAGCGGAGACTGGGGTGCAGTTAATCCAACACAATTACCCTAATTTTCTATAAAACCCAATAACCCTAATTTCTGGGTTTCCTCTCTCTTCTTCCACGTTCCTTCTCCCCTCCTCTCTTTTTCAGCCACCACACCAATCCACCTTGTCGGCAATCCTCGCTCGATAGGAGAGCCGGCAGTGCGATAATCCCGCCATCACCACCTCACCTCACCAATACGTCCTCACTACACCGTCATACCTCCATCATCATGCACACACACACAGAGCCCGCCACCAGAGCACCACCACCACCGTGAAACAGGGGCATGACAACCCTGTTTCATGTCAAATCTTCACCTCGCCACCGAGCTTCGCCATCACCGCCCTCTCTCGCCCGTTCTCGTCCTCTCACCCATATCTCTTTCACGACCATCTTCTCACTATTTCGCGCAATACAACCACCGCCACAACCCTATTCCACCACCTCACGATAGAGCACAGCCCCTGCTCCTCTCTTCTCTGTCCTCTCTTCGTCTCGGTCTCTCTTCGTATACCGGCCGCCACCCAACGCCAGTCAACTCCGAACGCACACTCGCACGCCCAAGCAGGACCTCCATCAGCTCTCTTATTTATGCTATGGTTTCCCGCCTGCGCTCCCGACTTCTCTCTGTTCAAATCGGGAGAGAAAGGTTTGGGAGTTATTGGCACCCCCAATTTCTCTCTGAGCAGCCACAATGTATTTGTAGCATTTTCTCAATATTTGTGTCCGTGCAGAGATGACTTTCACCTCCATTGATGTTGTGACCACCGCTACCATGGATAGCTAAACCCTTCGCCAAGGCTAAGATGAAACCAATTGGATTTCAAGAGTTTGATCTACTTTGACTTTTTATTTGATTATGTGCTTAACTGCAAAATACATTTAATTTCTGAGTATTAGTAAATTACTTTCACTGATTATATCGGATTTGATCTAGACTAGTCGGTAGTTAGAGTTTTCTTTACTAATATTTAAAGCATTAGTTTTAATTGGTTAAGTTAGACTTGTGATTGAGTGTGTCGTAATAAGACACTCAATGCTAGGAGTTGAAACTTAATAAATTAGATTTGTGATTGAGTGTGTCGTAATAAGGCACTCAATGCTAGGAGTCTATAATTTATGCTGAAGTTAATTGTAACATTGGATTTTAAAACTGAATTGTTCTTAACGATCACATCATCGATGCAAGCAAGGGATTTTCATCTTTAAAGCTTCTCGCTTTAGAAAATAATAAGTTAGATTAAAATAACTTGAAAAACTGAATTGGTGGATTCAATGCCTTGGTTTCCCTTCTCATATTCTTAAAAACTTTTTATTTTACTTTTTAATTTGATTTTTAGTTTAGATATTTTGATTGTTGTAACTCCCATTTAAATTAGTTTAAGTCAACTCTGAAATTTAATTGCAACCACAGTCCTTGTGGAATCGACATGTACTTGCCTTTGTCTACCAATTAAACACTGTGCACTTGCAGTTATTACAAGTAGGTTAAATTAACCTATTTATTTAGGTTAGTTAAATCTGCATCAAGTTTTTGGCGTCGTTGCCGGGGACTGTAGCGGTGTAATTGAATTTAAGAGTTTATTTTCACTAATTTGTAGTTTAGGTTAAAAAATTAATAAAAAAAAAAAAAAATTAGGTCAGATATATATTTCTCTTACTTTAGGATAAGCTTGATTTTATTTTTTTAGTTATTTCTTTTAAGTCTAAAAAGTTTTGATACTTGTTTTTGTTTTTTTTTTTTTTTTTTGTAGGTATTAACAGGTAGGAAGCATATATTACAGATTGCATAAAAGAAAATAAAAAACAAAAAGAAAACAAAACAAAAAGCACAGGGTTTGAATTGTTTACAGGTTACAATCGCGTGAACACTCTCAGAAGTCGGCGAGCCATCAGGTGGACGGTGTTTCTGATCGACGTCAACTCGACTTCTACCCGGCGTCGCAAGTAACCTAAGAGAGGTTCACGCCGGAGGTAATTTCTTCCCACCGCATCTGCACGCAGTTTCTGAGTGGATTACTGTGTGTTTTGCTTGTTTTTTTTTAGCTAGAATTGCATGCAAATTTGAATAGATTGAGGATATTTCTACTGCTATAAAATTTCGTGCTCCCTCCCGCGGATAGGTTAACCATCATCTATTTTAGGGTTACGGACCTAAGCCCTCACTATTAAAATTTGTAGCAAGATAAATTAGGACAAGACGCTCATAGGACCCTTCTTTTGAAACTTGAAAGTTTAAAGTAGTCAAGTGAAGGAACATATCCAATCTTGGAATAGTTCTGAAACTGGCATTACACTTTAAGCTGAATGTAGGAGCAATTAGATTTCAGGATATTTTTTATGCTGGAAAACTTCGTGCTCTCTCCCGCGGATAAGCTAATTAAAATGGATTTCGGCCCTTGATTAGTAACAAACAGAGGTAATAAAAAGGAGTGCTTGTAGGGATTACAAGACATTACAGCCTCTACCTAGTAAATTAGTTTCTCACGAGATTAATTTGCTTCGTAGAAACCTATCAATTGCGCAGTACCCGAAGGCAATCTGAATGATTGTATTGCTAGGTACTTATCTAGGGTCGTTTGTCATTCATCTTGCTTGTGCATCATATAGGTCCTGATTAGGTTTTCCCTTTTTTTTTAGAGTTAGGTCATCTTCATATAGAGGCTAGGCTTGCATAAAAATAAAAAAATAAAAAATTTTCTTGAGACCAAAGAAATGGCTGAGGATAAAGACTTTAAGGATTACTTCTCCCCTTCTACCTCGAAGCTCGAAACGGTTCTTATGATGATGACTCGAAAATTAGATGCACTTATGAATTTGACTCAACCCCTACCTCCCACTAATGTTTCATTTGAGGGTTGTGTTGCCTGTTTGAGTCCTAGTCATTCTACAGCTGATTGTGATTTGCAATATGATTATCCTGAATATTTCGCTGAGCAAATCCATTCTTTTAACACTAATTGGTGACCTAGTTATAATTCAAAGTCCAACTATTACAGCCCTGGTTTTGTCAATAATCAAAATCTCTCCTGGGCTCATAACTCACACCAAGGGGGACATAGTTTCTCTCAGGCTCCTCAATGCCCTCATCATTTTATGCCTCAATTTAACTAAGCTCCTCCATCCAACACATCAAGCTTAGAGGAAACGATTAACCGTTTTATGCAGCGCACAAAACAACTGCTTGAACGTGATTCTCAGACTATGTTAGAGTCAAAAGCTATGATTCAACACCAATCTCAAGCCATCAATAGACTTGAGATAGTTGTGGATCATATTACTGAGGCATTATCTGAAGGTGAGTTAGGAAGAGTTCCTAGTCACTCTGTTCAAAATTCATAAGGTCAATTCATAACTAGTAGCACATCGGAACCCGAGTCAGATAATGTTTTTGAGGATAATGTGATCGAAACTACTTTTCTTCATGACCCATTCCCTTCCCCACATTTTCATAATGACCCACTCGACATGCCTTCCTAGTGACTCATGCATAGAATCAAACTGTGAACATTCTTTAGAGTCTCCCCTTGACTGTTTTCATGATACACATGACCATTTAGAGGCTTGTTTGACTCATTTTAGATTAGACTTTGATGTTGATGATTCCATTAGGGAAGTCAATGATTTGCTTGACTCAGTCTCCATTGTGGATCCTAATTATAAATGGAAGTCTAAAGTGGAGCATCTTCCACTCAGTGAGTCAAAACTAGTCCCATCAGTTGAGCCACCTGAGCTTGACCTTAAACAATTACCTGACACCCTCAAGTATGCGTTTTCAGGTACTGATGATACTTTGCCTGTTATTATTTCATCTATATTGAATTCAAAACAGGTTGTCCCAAATAAGTCTGGAGATATATCTAGTAAAAGAGTGCAATCCATAAGTAGTGTCAACTCTAGGGTTGGGGGTGTTGTTGAGCTATCCAGCCCAACATCTTTGTGTGATTCATGTGATGAGCCCGTACCACCTGATATATCTATAGTTACATCTACCTGCATCACATTTCCATTGACCAGGGCTAATTATGTGGATCCCATGTTCCTGAGTGAGGATTTCAATTTTCACCATCCTGATGTGAAAATTATCCAATCTTCTGATTTGGAACCAGACTTAGGATGTTCTATTTTAGGAGTAAGGGAGGATCCTTTGTTGCATATCACTACTTGCGACCCATTCATGTTTAAGATCCCTACTGACTTCCAAGGAATGCGAGCTTCTTTACAATTTCTATATGATTTTAGATGGTGTCCTTGCAACTTTTGGGATGTGCTAGTAAATCTTGTGTCGCATGTGGTTACTATTTTTTAGTGGACTGATCCTCGACTTTTCAGGTTGTTGGTATACGATTCCTTAACCCTTTTTTAGGACAGTGTTTGCTATGTTCTTTTTTCTTCACTTTATGGACATCATTTGTGAGGAAGAATATATGTCGGGCTGACGACATTAAACCAAGCGCTCTTAGGAGGCAACCTAGTTTCAGTTGTGTCATTATGGTTAGTCTGGATTGATTTTTGAGTTCTTTCTAGTTGCATTCCACTCATACTCGTTAGCTCCGTAACAATTTTGACTTACAACTGATACAAGTAATTTTTTTATTTTTTTTCATTTGTGTCCTGTATTGTTTTTATCAATTTATCATGACGAGTCCACAGTTCTTATGTCTCTGAGCGTTCATTGGTGGAAGATTTCGTCGAAATTGGTAAAAACTTTCCCATGGTAATATCACTCTAACTCTCATCTTTCCTTTTTCCTGCATTTGTCATGATCATCATTTTATACATTGAGGACAATGTTTGGTTTAGGTTTGGGGGTGAGGTGTATGAGTTTTTATGCATTCTTCGAAAGTTTTGAAATGAAATGTATTTCACAATTGACTATTGTATTCTACTCAATCTCCATTGAATACATAGTTAATTATGACTGTGTGAAAATTTTCGATTAGAAAATGCATTCAAAATCTAAGTTTTTTTCCAATGAAGAGGATGTGCTTTCAAGTATGCCTTTAAATTTGAGAAATACATGCTTTCGCTTGTCACTTTTATATATCAATAGGAAAACATAAGGTTTGATATTATCTTTAAGTTAAATATATTTCATGATATTTTTTCGACTTGACCATTCTTGCACTATAAGCCAAGTTGGCATGATTTGAAGTTAATCAGTAAGATATTAACTAGAAAACCTTAGAATAATAGTGGAGACTTAACCCTTGTGAGTTTTGAGACATTCTATTTTTCTTGAGGCTTATTAAATAAACTCTGATTTTTCTTGAGTCCGCATTTTCTCGTTGATGATCTCATTATTCTTGTTTCTTTTATTGATTGCTTTGAGAATGGTGTTAAAATTGAATTATTAAACTAGAACTTCTTGTTTTATTTAGTTAAGATGTCATAATACCGACTAGAGCTTAAGAAGTGATATAGACATTTTTTTTCTTTGAACCGTTCTTTAGTCTTTTAGTCTACCTAATGATAAATATCTGTTTGCAGCCCTTTGAGCCTTTAAATAGACTTTTTTTTTGCTAACCCCATTTCCAGTACCTACTCCAATTAGGGATTAAAATCCCATATTATTTTTATCCTTACATAATATTTCTGAGAATGTGTATGGTTGATGTATTTTTTAAATGGGCAAATAAAAAGAGTTGAAATGAAATAATCCATGAATCCTCGGGACTGAAATGTTTTATTGTGCAGAAGGGAAAAGCATGTATATACAAGAAAAAAAATTATATATATATATATATGAAGAAGAATTTCGAAGGAAGAAAAATTAATGGTGTACAACATTAGTTTATTCTTCAAAACCCCACGTGCTTATTAAAGGGTGTATCCATTCTCAGAGAATTTTCTCGTATCCTTTTCCATTCTTGTTAGCCAAAATCTTAGTCTCATTACAACCTAATAAAGACCTAATTGATCTTAAGTAAAAGTTTGGTTCATGGACATGGAGATTAAATAAACAAGAACTATGGCGTGTGATTCAACATTCTCAAAGTAATTGATAATCTTGTCCATGAGATCATATTCATTTCATTCTTTGAAAATCCATTTTTTTCATGATTATTATATGTGAGATGTTTGTCTTTCCATATATTATTCTCTTTCTCACATATAAACTGAGTGATAACTAACCAATCTCTGAGTGATTCATTTCTGAGTGACAAGAGAGATTTGTAGTCGAAGCGTACAATTCAAAGGTTATCTAGTCGTATCTTTGCTGAGAACAATAAAGTTATGTTGATAAGGCCATGCACACACACACTTCGAGTTGGAAATAATTGATGAAATTTATTTAACCTTTGGGTATTATTAAATTGTTGTGAGACTGTTAGCTGTTTCCAAAATTTTTTGGCAATAAGATTCTTACTCTAAGGATAATAGATCGAGTTACCATGTTTTGGAAATTTATTGAGTCATAATGTTTGTGGGTAACATTTCTGAAAACCCTCACGAGACTATAACTCGTCCACTAGAAGTAATCTAGGGGTTTAAATCCTTGTTGCACGTTTAAGGTAAGTGCAACCGATGATTCCTGCGAAAGTGAGTTAGAATTTTATTTCTATTGTTTTGCTCGAGGACTAGCAAAATATAGGTTTGGGAGTATTTGATATTCACCTAATTATTACACAGAATACCATCTAATTTATATTTGTTATTCACTTTGACAATCTATTTTATATTATTATTAAAATTTTGTATTTTTCAGGATTCAGAGCGTTAACGGATTAATGCGGAGTTCGAGGTGATAATAAACAATTTGGTATTAACGAGCGGAGACGGGGGTGCAATTAACCCAACATAGTTACCTTAATTTTCTATAAAACCCAATAACCCTAATTTATGGGTTTCCTCTCTCTTCTTCCACGTTCCTTCTCCCCTCCTCTCTTTTCCAGCCACCACACCAATCCACCCTGCCGGCAATCCTCGCTCGATAGGAGAGCCGGCAGTGCGATAATCCCGCCATCACCACCTCACCTCACCAATACGTCCTCACTACACCGTCATACCTCCATTTGCCTTGTCTGCGTTCTCCCATCATCACGCACACACAGACAGATCCCGCCACCAGAGCACCACCACCGTGAAACATGGGCGTGACAACCCTGTTTCACATCAAATCTTCACCTCACCATCGAGCTTCGCCATCACCGCTCTCTCTCGCCCGTTCTCGTCCTCTCTCCCATATCTCTCTCTCACGACCATCATCTCATTGTTTCGTGCAATACAACCACCGCCGCAGCCCTGTTCCACCACCTCACGACAGAGCACAGCCCCTGCTCCTCTCCTCTCTGTCCTCTCTTCGTATACCGGCCGCCACCCAACGCCGGTCAGCTCCGGACGCACACCTGCACGCCCAAGCAAGACCTCCATCAACGTTCCTGTTTCGGCTCTGGTTTCCCGCTTGCGCTCTCGCCTCCTCTCTGTTCAAATCGGGAGAGAAAGGTTTGGCAGTTATTGGCACCCCCTATTTCTTTCTGAGCAGCCACAGTGTATTTGCAACATTTTTTCGGGATTCGTGTCCTTGCAGAGATGACTTCCACCTCCATTGATGTTGTGACCACCGCTACCATGGAGAGCTAAACCCTTCGCCAAGGCTAAGATGAAACCAATTGGGTTTCAAGAGTTTGATCTACTTTGACTTTTTATTTGATTATACTGCAAAATACATTTAATTTCTGAGTATTAGTAAATTACTTTCACCGATTATATCGGATTTGATCTAGACTAGTCGATGGTTAGAGTTTTCTTTACTAATATTTAAAGCATTAGTTTTAATTGGTTAAGTTAGACTTGTGATTGAGTGTGTTGTAATAAGACACTCAATGCTAGGGGTTGAAACTTAATAAATTAGACTTGTGATTGAGCGTGTCGTAATAATGCACTCAATGCTAGGAGTCTATAATTTATGCTGAAGTTAATTGTAACATTAGATTTTAAAACTGAATTGTTCTTAACGATCACATCATCGATGCAAGCAAGGGATTCTCATCTCTAAAGCTTCTCGCTTTAGAAAATAATAAGTTAGATTAAAATAACTTGAAAAACTGAATTGGTGGATTCAATGCCTTGGTTTCCCTTCTCATATTCTTAAAAACTTTTTATTTTGCTTTTTAATTTGATTTCTAGTTTAGATATTTTGATTGTTGTAACCCCCATTTAAATTAGTTTAAGTCAACTCTGAAATTTAATTGCAACCACAGTCCTTGTGGGATCGACCTGTACTTGCCCTTGTCTACCAGTTAGACAATGTACACTTGCAGTTATTACAAGTTAAATTAACCTATTTATTTTGGTTAGTTAAATCTGCATCACTACCACGATGCCTTGAAACCCACTTTCAACAACACAACTAAAAAGAGCGAGAAAGTGATCAAAAGAGCGCCCTAGTTTCTAGGGTTTGCTCATAGCAAACTTTTTAAATATTGCTGAAGGATGCGAATGACACTCGTTTGGAAGGCTCTATTGGTGAGCTTGATTTCTTCGAGTTGTTTATTGCAAAAGCCCTATTTACATCGGTTTTTTAAGGAGGTACGTGACCAAATCTAATCCCATTGGAGTTTTATAGTATTCAATGTTTGAATAACAATATTTGTAGGGTTCTGTTCTTTGACTTCATTTTTTTTTTTTTTTTTTTTTTTTCTGTTTGTCACTTTCTCCGGATGTACTGGTTGGTGAATGTCTTAGCATAAGTTGAATGGTGGGGTATGTTTTAGAGTCGGTTCAACAATTGAACTATGCAAAATGATGACATTGAAAGTTAATGATCTATTATGTATACTAATGCAGTCATTTTTCGCTCCCTGCTTTGACCTAGTCCAGCTGACCTGCATAAGTAGCACACGTGAGCCACATACCACCGTGGGGTGGCTGATGGCACTCCGATGCTGTCTGAAAAGGATCTGAGGAAGGTGTAATGTTGTAACAGACAATTCCTAGCGTCTCTTAACTTATCAACCACATGTCTTATTTATAGTACAAGGAGTCCTGGTTTAACCAGGTCATCGTAGGCGTAGATTTGGGAGGAGTTCTTCATAGAGATCCCTCTCTAAGTAGGAGTCATGCTGCAGAAGGGAAGTTCTATGTTAGCTCCGTGCTCCTAGATACGCGAGATAGTTCTCAATCCGAAAGCATTCCGTGGAAGAGAGTTTCCCCGTATGCAAGATACTCTGGTGTGGTTGCCCATTGGAAACAGATCCTTGAGATACTTGCCTGAAAAGGGCTTACGGGTATCGAGGATAGCTGTGAGACGTGTGGGCCTAGCATGTTATGAGATTCCGAGCTCGCCTGGTGGGCTAAAGTTGAGCGGGCTGAGAATCGCTCGGGCTGGATCCGTATTGGGATGTTGCTTGAACCTGTAGTTCCTCGATATCCTCATGACACATGTACAGCTTAGGGGTGTGACTATTTTTTATGTATCATCAATTACTCCCCCCGAGTTAGTGGGTCGTCACATCGGTTCGCTAAGTCATATCTGGAAGGGATGTGTCACTAATGATGATTGAATATGAATCGTTGCTTGAGCCGCGCGCTACATTAATTGAATGTGCTTTGGTTGGGCGATAAATAGGCAGGAACCCATCGCCTATATAGGTCATCCGCAGTGCAGGGTCTGACTTTTCTACTTTTCTTGCTTTCGAAGATATCGTTCTGATTAGAAGAGTTTGTTCGTTTTTCCCATGGCCCGAGAAGATTTTCTTGATGATGCTATCTTGGTCGAGGGCCTAGAGTTTTTTTAAGATAGGTTGCTATTTGAACCTAACCTTGCATAGATTCGTACTAGCTTTGGAGTCCTAGAGGATCCACCGTTGTACCTTCTAACAGACGACCAGACGCCAATGTAGCCTCCGGATGGTCTTATTTGTTTACACCGTGGGATGCTTCAAACTGGAGTGTATTTCTTGGTTCTGGACGTGATCTGGGAGTTTTTGAATCTGCTAGGGATTCCCCCAGCTCAGTTGGGACCCAATGGATACAGGGCTATCCTCATGATTTTGCTCCGTGCTGAGGAGGTTGGCGTTAGCGTGACACCTTAAGTAATCCAGGTTCTTACCGGTCCTCGGTTGCAGAGCAATGTTGGAAAACCTTCTGATGACTTCAAGTTCTGGTAGAAGTTTTTTTTCTTGGCCCCTGCAGATTCGAAGTATTTCTGATGCAAAAATTGTCCACTCGAACGACAATTTTGACCGTTTTGTAAGTTCGACTCTTTTCTTGCAACTTTGATGTGTTCGATGATAGATTGACTAACCGTTGCTCATGTTCTTCTACAGGGAGGTTCCCCACTACTCCTCTTACTCTGGAGGAGCGAACCACCCTGGAGAAATTTTGTGACTTCCTCAAAGGGAGGTGATTGATGTAATCAGAGTTTCCAACTTCATCCGCAGTGAATTATGGGCCAATTGGCACGTAGCCCCCACGTTGTACCAAGAGGCGCGCATTAAGTCGAAAGATGGGGCCCCTTCCAGAAAGAAGAAGACTGCTAGGGCCAATGCTTTTGTCCTGTCTGATGTGGAGGAGTTGTCTGAGACGTTTGCTTCCTTTATGAAAAAGAAGTCCCGTGTTAGAACTAGTTCGTCTTCGGCTTGACCCGCTCCACTGAGAAAGGAGAGCGAGTCTGCTAGGCCTATTGATGCGGAGTCTAACGTTCCCAGCTTGGAGGAAGATTATCTGCGATTGGGCAGGAGTCACAAATGGGTCGAAACTTAGTGACGTGTAGGTTGAGGCTCTAAATGACTATCTGGTGCGGGTTGCAATGGCGCTTCTGCTGGCGCTAATTCATGTGGGGTCATTCCAATAGAAGGCCTTTTTTAAGATTTGCCCGAGGTAGTGGAACCCGATCGCCCCACTGATGATTTGCCTGAGAGTGGTCGTGGTACCGGTCGTGTTTTCTGTAGTCCGCGTGGTTCACCGTATCATCGAGGGCCACAGTTAGAAGTGTTGGAGGGCTCTTTGGATACTTTGCTTCCTCCTCTGCCTTCGGATCCTGTTGAGCACTCTCACAGTAAAGGGTCGGCTGCTCTTGATAAAAGAAAAGCCACGAAAGAGAGTCTGAGAATGGTGGTGACCGTGAAGGGTGGTGTTGGCATAGTTCTAGATCAGGGGACGCTTCATCCTAATGCGCAAATAAGCCTGTTTCCAACGGACTTGGTGAAGATGAGCTCGCAGGTCTGGCACCGAGAGGTGGATATAGAGTATTTTTCGAGGAAGAATATAAGCAAGCATCACAGCTGGCTGATGGACCATGTTGTAAAACCCGAGGAGGATTCGCTTGAAGGGTGTATGGATAAGGGTTTGAAGTACCTTATGTTGGGTATGTCTCATATGAGCCACGCGACCGTTGCTAGAACAAAAATCGAGGTGGCTCGTGAGAGAGTGTACATCTTGGAGTGTCTTCTAGCATATGTGTAGACGTTATATTTTGATGTGCTCCATGAAATTGAGATGCTTAAGAAGCAGGCCAAAAATGCAGTTGGATCAATCAATTGTGGCCGCTAAGGCTCAAAGGGCATCCCGTGGCAAGTCGTCAGAATCAGATCGACACTGACTAGACTTCCACCATCCAAATCATTTATGATCGATCAAGGTGAATGACATATTCGTGGAGTAAGGGTTTGGCGACCAGGCTGAATAGCAGTGGTCCCGTGACAAGCCATCATAATCAGTTCGGGACTGACTAGGCTCCCACCTTTTGAATCGTTGATGCTCTCCCCGCGCGGTGGTGGCTACGACTTTGAGAGGGTTTGGCAATCATGCTGAAAAGCAGTGGTCATGTTGCAAGCCGTCGGAATCAATTCATGACTGACTATGCTCCCACCATACAAATTATCTACACCTGAGTGCACTAGGCTACAAATTTGGGAGTGTTTCGGAGGTCGCACTAAAAATTAGCGATTCTGTGGCAAACTATCGAGATCAGTTCGGAACTAACTGGGCTCCCACCTTATAGACTATCTGCACTCTTGCACTGAGGCTACAAGTCTAGGGTTGGTGATTCAACGGCCACACTGAAGAGCGGTGGTCCCGTGGCGAGCCATCAAAATCAGTTCGAGACTAACTGGGCTCCCACCTTTTAGACTATTTACACCCTCGCATTGAGGGCTACAAGTCCAAGGTTTGATCTGAAGCTTTCGTCGCTAGTCATCACTAGCTAGGCTTACTTGATTAGGTTCGGCAATCACTGTCTGCAAAGGGAGCAATGATCCCTGGCAAGTAGTCGTCATCAAGCATGATAGCACTGATTAGACTCCCACTTCCTAAACCGTCGATGCCCGCGCTAGGTGGACTAGGTGTCGGGATGAACCAGAAGCTATCATCATCAGTCATGGCTGACTAAGCTTGTCTGACTTGAAATGAGGTTTTGTCTGCTAAGAGGCGTGTGAACCTGATCCATCAGTGTGGCACATTGTCTGCAGAAAGTTACCTTAAACCGACTAGTGATCTGTAGGTACAATCCATATGCCAGGGTTGACAAGGATCTTCTGTTGCTCGTGCCATGCATGCGACGTGGTGATGTTCGATTATCAGGCTGGGCCCATGGGCTTTCAAATGAAGGGCTAGGGTTTCCTGCACAGTGCGTTGTGTGTACAGCGTAGATCACATGGTGACACGTGTACAGCGCATGTTGCGTCATGGTTGAATATCGATTATTCCCCCTCAATTGATGGGGTTGTGTGCAACGCCATTAATTGATTGACATGTTCTGCGTAGTTTCCTTGGGAACCGTCATCTTCCTGTTTTCCAAACGCTATTCAATGCATCGCATTTAATGCTTGAGTGCTCGTTTGGTGAACCATTATGTCTATATAATGGTGTTTCCCATTCGTTGTAGGCAGTATCTTTCGCATGGTTTATCTCCTGTAATATTTTTGTTTGAAGAAGACGTTTTGTATTTTATAAAGGCTGAAGAAGATGTTTTGGGTTTTCCAAAGGATGAAGTTGTATCTCCGTGTCTGGAGTCTCCGAGTGTTCTGATGTTTATGTCGTTCAGGCATGGCAAAAGTTGTTGTTATGCGTGGTCACTTTATATGGGTGGGCACGTAGTTGATCCGCTGAGGTCTCATAATCCCTTCTCATATCGTGGAGTAGTACGAATTTATTACCAAATGAGATGCTCCAGTGTTACACCATACCACTTATATCCTCATGCGCTCGGATCCCGCGGCTGACCAATGGCTGATCGAAGTATTGGTTGATGTGCGATGTCTCCGGGTGTGGTATCTCTCAGCCACACCGGGTATCGCATGTTTGAAAAGTGGCCTCCCTTGGCAGCACTGTGAGACCTCTTGTGGCCATCCTATTTGCATGCTTTGAAGCAATTCGAGGAAATGAAAAGGGGTGAGATGTTCCTGAAGGAGATCGGCAGCTCTTTGGGAGGTGTTAAACGCCGCAACAAGGGTGTCTCCATAGGGTGATGTGATAGAACAATCTGACTGCTCAGTCCTTTTAATCTCCTCTTACACTTTGTCTTTATCTTGGGAAGGAGTCGAGCATCTCTCATTCTCTTTACTCCATTGTCGTCTTCGGAAGGGGTCGAGCATCTTTTATTTTTGCTCTCACTTATAGACCGCCCGCATTATGTAATCTTTTGTATCCGCCTCAGGGCGTTCGCAGTATGTAGTTTTTTGTATCCGCCTCAAAGTGCTTGTTGTTGCATCTTTCCAATAATCAATAGAGTTTGTTTCTGTAATTTTTGTTTTATTACTTAAATGATCGAAAATCACACAAGTCTCTTAAGAACTTTAAACTCAATATTGACTTTGGAAAGGGAAACAAACAACTGTAAATCAAACTAACTATTGAAGGATATGAAGTGATCCTGGCCTTGAAACAAGTCCGGATTGCCTTAGAGGATCTTTCGGCGGACTGTTGAGGTGTCAAAAATTCTACTGAATTGTAAACCTTGTAAAGGGGTGGATCTCCTTTCTAACGGAGTGTCATGAGAATGTGCCCCTGCTTGACATGGCCTTCTTATCTTGCTGAGCGGAAGAACTTGATGTTGTTGTACCGCTTGAATCTGATGTCTCCACCAGTGACTAGCTTGGCACCGGATCGAACTGCTCTGTAAGATGCTACTGGATATGGGAACACTCTATCTGTTTCAGTGTAGTGTAATGGCAGCCTCATGTCGTAGGTTGGTCTCCACGTATTGTTCCTTCTGAGTTGTTAGCAGTATATTTAACACACTGGTGAAGGGAGGAGACCACTGCTTCCATTGGGTGTAGTCATGGTCTTCCCAGGATGAGGTTGTAGGGCGCGGTGCGTCTACCACCATGAAGTCTAAAAATAGGACTTTCTTTAGCCGTTGTTCTCCAACTATCGTAGCTAATCTTATCTTTCCGATGGGAAAACATATTTCCCCATTGAATCCGATCAGCGGCTGCTCTGATGGCACTAGGTTTTCCTTCTAGAAGTCCATGCTACAGAAAGCATTGTAGAACAGAACGTTGAGCAAGCTTCCTGTGTCAACGAGGGCTCTCTTCACTTTCCACTTTGCGATGGACACAGAGATGACCAAGGTGTCATTATGTGGCACTCGGACTCCGTCTAAGTCCCTGTCCGTGAAGGTCAAAGTGGGAATGGGGTTCTGAATTCTTGAATAGAAAATGCATATGTCCTCGTCCGCGTGTTGTGTACGCATATCCAACAGAGCCCGCTTACGGCACCTGTGCGACTGGTCTTCATTCGATCTAATTCTATGAAGGACGTATATTATCCCAGGAGTCTCCTTCTCTACCTCTTTAACTGACTCCCCCCTATCCCTGGTCTGCTCTGGCTGCTTGTTAGATTTCAGGAATTCTTTCAGCTTGCTTTTGCGGAACCAGTACTCCACTTCATACCTTAGACTTTTGCAGTCATTGGTGTTGTGACCGCCTTCTTTGTGGTACACACAATACTTGTCGTTATCCCGTCTAGCAAGGTTTTTGAGTGTCTTCAGAAGCCACTTTAATTCCTCCTAGTTCTTCATGGAGTTGAGTACATTAGGCAGATTGGCGTCTAGGGGTGTCACGGCCCTGGACCCAACGAAGTTGTATGATTTCTCCGGCCTGGGCTAACCAAGGTCCGGCTTGCTGTCGCTGCACTTCCTGTTGCTCTACTTTTCATCCTCGTGCCTCTTTCCATCCTTCTTATCCCTCGAAGTAGAGGGCTTTCTGTCGCCTTCGGTTTTCCTCTTGGTTGTCCTTGATTCCTCCAGGGTGATGTGTCTTTGGATGCTCTTGAGGAGCTCCGTCATGTCAAGAGGGGGCTCCAAGGTGAGGTTCTCGAAGAGTTTTCCTTCTCTGAGGTCTGCAGTGAAGGCCGTCACGACTGTATCGTCGTTGCATCCGTCGATGAGGGTCAGCTCGTTGTAGAAGCACGTGACATATCTCGGGGCGTCTCACCAGACCTCTGCCTTAGATAGAGTATGTAATGTGGGCCTTTTCTGAAACGCTGGCTTCTGATGAAGCAGGTCAGAAATTCTTTCGCCAGTGTCTTGAAATAATCAATTGACTTCGGTGGAAGGATGTGGAACCACATCAATGCAGGGCCTTTAAGACTGGTGGAAAAGGTTCTGCACATGACGGATTCAGATCCTTCCTTGAGCGCCATTACATGCTAGAAATGGTGTAGATGATCGAAAGGATCAGTGGTTCCGATATAGGAATCGAGATTCGGGGGAGTGAACTTTCTCGGAAGTGTTTCACTCATGATCCGGTCCACAAAGGGTGTGACGGAGAGGCGACATAGTACGTTCAGATTGGAACTGGCGGCTGGATCAACATTAGCCGCACAACCTCCCTTAGTCCAATAGAAATTGGCGGGGGCCTGGCTCTCTTGCGCTTGTTCCCTATCGTCCACTGGAGGTGGAGGTGCATGATGTTCCCGGTCTCCATCAGCATCAGGTGGATTTTGTCTTGTGAGTGTCTCTACCGCCTTGATAACCTGCTGTATTTGGGATGCCAACACCTCGATTCTGGGGTCTGTCGTTGGTGCAGGGCATAAGTAGGCTGCTCGTGCATGGCAGGAACTGATATAGGGACCGCCGGAGCGTTGGATGTGTCTCCTGGTTCATTGTTGCATGACCTAGTGGTCACCATCTCTTTGGGATTTGGTAGGAGATGCCGCTTAGTGTAAAGTTGAAAACTATGTCGTCCCCACGGATGGCGTCAAACTGATGCAGTCATTTTTTGCTCCCTACTCTGACCTAGTCCTGCTGACCTGTTTGATCTGCACAAGTAGCACACGTGAGCCACAGATCATCGTGGAGTAGCCGATGGCACTCTGATGCTAAAGTCAAACAAGAATATGAGGAAGGTGTGATGCTGTAACACGGAATTCATAGTTTCTCTTAGCTTACCAACCTCATGTCTTATTTATAGTGCAAGGAGTCTTGGTTTAACCAAGTCGGCGTAGATTAGGGAGGAGATCTTCGTTGAGATCCATCTCTAATTAGGAGTCGTGTTGTAGGAGGAAAGTTTCATGTTAGCTCCATGCTTCTAGATACGCGGGAGATAATTCCCAATCCAAGAGCATTTCGTGGAAGGGGAGATTCCATGTGTGGAAGATACTCGAGTGTTTGCTTCCTAGTTGGAAGCAAAAAACAATTGTGGTTTCCGTCTGAAGCAGATCCTCGAGATACTTTCTTGAAAATGACTTATGGGTATTGAGGATAGCTGTGAGACATGTGGGCCTAGCATGTTGTGAGAGTCCAAGCCCAACTAGTGAGCTGAAGTTGAGCTGGCTGAGAACCGCTTGGGTTGGATCCGTATTAGGCTGTTGCTTGAACCCGTAGTTCCTCGAAATAATCATGACATATGTACGGCTCAGGGGTGTGACCGTTTTTATGTATCATCATATACTATTATCCCAATAAATGTCCATTTTATTGAGGAGTCATTACACCTTCATTTTAATATCAACTATAATATATATCGATACATTGTATTTGTTAGCTTATAATTCTCCAAGAATCTCATATATTATACTTGATGTAAGTCTTAAAAATTTGTTTTCTCACAATCATTGTTTATTAGCTTCTTAGTTTGTAGTACAGATGGCTTTACGAGGTATAAGGTCTTGTGTATTCATCATGGGGGGTGTTTGGGACAGGGATCCATCCCTTTACATCGGTGGGAATATTACAATATTAAAGGACGTTGAGGGAGATAACTGATGAGTGGTGCTTACATAACCTAAACAATGAAATTAAGAAATGTGTGAGGTAATAGGTGCTTCAGTTACTTGGTTAGACCATAATGATAAAATTAAATTGATTGATGGTGATGTCCAATTGTTAGAAATGTGGGACCACATCCTACCACAAACCAATGGGGTAGGGTTACGTTTCAGTAGGGGTAAGCGCACTACATACGTGAATATTCAATATTTTATTTTATTTTTAAAAAATTAACAAACACAAATTAAAATTAAAAAAAAATTAATCTAAGAAAACTAAATAAAGTTAAGGCATTTATTTTATCACAAAACATAAATAGGGATGATCAATTCTGCATTGGGCCTTTTGATACATTTTTTTAGCCCAACCACTTCAAGCCCACTGTGGATTGGGCCTTTTTTTTTTACTTATTTTAAAAGACATTAAAACCTTTGTGACATTTTAACTACCTTTGATTTTTTTTGTTTGTAAAAAGTTTGAACATGAAAAGGTAAAATGGGAATGAGAAACTAGGACAACTACATTTTCAGAAGAAGAATCGCTATAGTAGTAGAGATATTTATTTGGAAATAGATGGGGGTGAAGGAGTTAAAACACCATCAAGGAAACAGAAGGGTAGTACACCTGAGTTGATAATACTGGACATTGATGAGAGTGACCTAGATGTGTTTGAAAACGAATTTGTTGTTGATGACCATGGTGTTCTTGATGGTCTTACTGATGAAGATGAATAATATGTGGAAGATGAACACGGTCTTAGTGATTTTGATTTTCAAAATCAGGTAGAGGTGAATTATGCCGGTGTTGTTGATGGCCAACAACATACGAAGGTGGAAGTTAATCATGTTAATGGTTGTGGTGGCCAGCAGCCAAGTAAGCATGATTCATTTGAATGAAGTTTGAATTTATTTGTTTCTTATGTTTTTACATTAATGAAAATTTTGTCTTATTTCAGGTGAATGGGAAGATATTTTGAAAATAAATATGGATGATGATGGTACGTGAAATTGTCACCCGATTATGGCCATACACGTGACTCAAGTCATTATAAATGCTGAAGAGCCGTTACAAAGGCTCAAGTCGTCATGAATATTGATAGCCCGTTACGAAGGAGATGGAGGAAATCACTCTCATCTCAATGAAGTACGAAATTATTACAATAAATGTCCCCCTTCATTACATCAACCAAGCTTAAATCACACACAACTGAATGCAGTCATCAATTCACTTATTATACAAGGTAAAAAAATGTATGAACAGGGGACTCAATTGGCTCTCAAGTTGGATCTCAACTCGATTCGAGGGAAAGTCGATTCGACTATCATATCTATATTATGCAAACTTTCACTAAGTTTTGTTCAGAATTACTTTCTTATTTCAACAATGTTAGTAAGTTAAGCATCAGAGTGCCTTTGACTATAAAAATGGTTTTTTAACAGTTTAACGATAGTTTTGCGGGTCAAATTCACAAAATGACATTTTTTGAATGCATCAGTTTGGTGCCGTATTCTAATCCAGTAGACCTTATTGATCTTCCTCATCATTCTGAAGATAATCGGATCAACCGACTAGCCAACAAAACACAGGGAGTCAACTCGCACCATAGGAATTAGAACCTTCAATATCAATTGCTTCACTATTACAAACAGATCAATTCATCGAGCTTCGACATGGAATTAACATCTGATCCTCACCGCAGCGGAACCATTCGAGCCATTCCTAGTGGTAAGCGCTGAGATCACATCTACGGGTCAATTTGTCGGACACACGCACCGAGCGTTGACCGAAGGACGGACGACCAGACGAGCTGAGGTCGAGAAGATTCAACCTTGCAAGAAACACTTGCAGATCGTATTCTCCACCAGAGGTGAACCCGTGAAGAAGAAAGAGGGATATAGAATTCCTCACTTGCCGGTGAGCATGAGAAAGATGCACTTGAGACTTAGGGTGTGTTTGGTTGCATGGAATCCTATGTCATGAAAATTCATAAAGGAACTCCCATATTTTAGGTTAATTTGAGGTATAACTCCACATGCACTATTTAATTTTGTTATCAATGGTGGGAATGGAAGTTTTCAAGGCATGTGATTTTCATTTTCATGAGACTTCAATTCCCACCATTGCTCATAAAATCAAATGGTGCATGTGGAGTAATATATCAATTTAGCCTAAAATGTAGGGGTCCCTCATGAATTTCCATGACATAAGATTTCATGCAACCAAACACACCCTTAGAGATTTCTCTATGGCAACGAATACCGCACACCACCAATTCCTCTCTCTCACACCAATCTACTCTTCCACACCACCTACTTACTTTTTCACACCATCATACTCTCTCACAATACTTATATAAACCAAAACCCAACATTTTCAACATTTTTCTCCCTCCATTCAAATCGAGAATTTCTCCCTCTCCCACAACTGTTCATCTCACTCCCACATTCAAATTCCTTCAAAATCTCTCCTCACACTCAAATCCCTTGCAAATCCCCTTCATCTTCCTCGAAAATCTCTCAAAAACCCTTTCAAAATCGAAACCCTCAAAGTTTTCAAAACCCAAAAGCTGAAAAACAATTTGTTTGGTTCGAAAATCTCTTGCAAAACGATTCTCTCTTAAACTCAAACTCTTCGGTAAATGAGTTTATCTTCGGGTTTAAGATTTTTGTTTGGATTGTATGTGAAGAATTCATTGTTTGCTTTTGTATAATTGTTTTCATGTTTAAAGTAGAATTTTGTATGTTTTTTCTGCAATAATGTTGAGATATATAATGTTGGTATTTTTCTAGGGCTCCAAATTGGTACTTTTCTTATTAGAATGTAGAAAAATGAGATATATAATGTTGTTTACATCCAAATTGGCTATAGTATTGCTTTAAAATTAATATAATATTGTACAAAAAAATTGTCTTGAAGTATTTGTTTCATTTTATTTGAAGGTTTATCATGTCTTCTGTTGGTGGGGATGATGGATGTGATAGAGATAGAAGACGACCCATGATAGTGTCTGCTCGAAAACAGAGAACATGAAAGGGCAAATAAGTGGTAGAAGAACGAAAAAATTAAGAAATTAACAAAATAGAGACAAATAAGTAAAGAGGAAGATGAGAGAGGATTCAAATAGATCATCAAGAAGCTTATAGACGAGTAATTGTATCCCAAAGTCAAGCCTAATCACAAGGGCAAGGAGGTTCGAGTGGCGCGGGTGTTGGACATCAAGATGAGGAGTTACAAGAAGAAGCAGGTGATGAGGAGGAAGCAATAGAGAAGGGTAACGAAAAAGAAGAATCCATACGAGATTTTTATCCCGGTGGTCTTGTGGATTGTTCCACATTAGTCGATTACCATGGTCATATTTGTCATGCCATTTGGGATGATGAGCCAATAAGTCAATAATTTTAGTTGGTTAAATTTTATAAGCGCGTTATTTATATATATTTGGACATTGAATTACTTAATATATATGTTTATTGTATTTAAGAACATGGCGCATTGTGGTGTCGGCATCAATATAGGAACTTCATTGATTGGGATTTGAAAAAAGAGTCGAGGGATGTAAAGAGAATGGTCTACAATAGTAGTCTTTATCCCTTAGTTAAATATCATAGGGTACGTCTTGATAATATGACAATTTGTGCTTTCGCAGAGCGTTGGCAACCTAGGACCAATATTTTTCACCTACCTTTTGAAGAGATGACCATCACCATGGATGATGTCTACCGTATAACTCATTTGCCAATTTTTGGTAAGTCGGTTAGAACGACGACTGCAGTAACGGTAGATGAATGTGCTACATTATTGGTGGATGGTTTGGGGATTGAAAGTAAAAAAACAAAGGCCCATGTCAAGAAGCAAGACAAATCTGTGAAAATGAGGTTTATTCAGGACCACTGTTGTAGACAAGCCACAGACGCTGATTCTCTTGAAATGAAACAACAAGTGTGTAGGGGTTACTTGTTGTTTCTTTTGGGTATGACTATTTGCCAATAAAAGTGGAACAAGGGTTCATATTGAATATTTAAAGATGATGATGGATGTGGCTGATGTTAACAAGTATGCATGGGGTATAACAGGTTTGGCATTCTTGTTTCGTCAGTTGGGCGGCTCTAGCAGAGAGGGAACGAGACAAATTGCTAGATATTTGCCTCTTTTGGAGGTATGTTTCGAAAAGAAAAAAAATTAGTTACCATCATAATATATAATAATTTCATAATATTTGTTTATGTTGTTTTCTTTTATAGGCATGGATATATGACCACTTTAGACTATGGGGTAATGCAAAACAGTAGTGGGATGCTAGACTCCCCACTATAAGTAAGTAGGAACCCCCACAAATTATAGGGATTTTAGATGAACAAATCATCACTCTTAGGGAGCTTCTCGATGACTTGTCTCCTGAAGAGGTAAAAATGTATCTTTAAGTTAAATAATATTTTTGTATGTGTCATATATTAATTACCCAATTATTATAATTCGTAGGTACTTTAAGACCCTTACGTGGACTCCAAGAGAAAACTTTTCTTCATGGCATCACATGGTTCATGGGATGTCTGTTATGCCTCGATATAAATAACCATATCACTCTGATAGAGTTATGAGACAAATGCGAAAAGTACAAGTCATCCCAGTCCATCCAATCCAAGCCAAAAGGAAGAATAGAGTTTGATCTGACAAACACTATTTCGTCCAGTATGAGGTATTGGCTTCGTTCGCTCGAATGTGGCAGTATAGTGTCGTGCCACCTAACCAACAAGGTGCCAACGCAAAGTTGCCATGGGACAGTGTGGTGGATTATTTGAACTGGTTTCACCGTATTTCTCGTCCCTTCGTACAACCACCAAACAAGAGAAGAAGTTTTTCCCTAAGAAGATATTTGTTTATTTCAAATAAGAGGGCAAGTACAAACATTTTACCTTTATGTATTTTAAAATATTTATATGGTTTGCACTAACATCTAATGTTTCACTGCATGAAATTGTTATTGCTCATGCTCGTGACTTGGTCAACGCCTCCATTGAAGAATGGGCGAACGTCGACAAGTTAATTTTGCTTAGCCGGCAAAATAGAATACAAAATTTGATAGATGAAATGTCTACGCCCGTTATCTGGAACAAACGAAAGAAGAGTCTGACGTTCGCACTAGTGTTGACAGTGATGAAATTTGCAGTGGAGGAAGTGAGCGTCGAACTAAGTCGAGGCATGAACAAAGATTCTATGTTCGGAGGCAATAAACATTTTGTTTTGTTCGATTAATTATGTTCTATTCAAGGTTTCTATGTATTCATATTGGTTGAGGAATTTGGTAAACCAAATATCTTAATTTTTATTCAAAGCTTGTTAATTTTTCTATTCAAAGCTTGTTACTTATGTAGGAAGTACAAGAGTAGGGTGAGCTTTAACTTTCTTATAAAACATCACAAGTCTTAAGTCTTAACTTTATTATAAAACATCACAAGTCTTAACATTCTCATAAAATATCTACAACTGCGACTTCAACAAATTAACAAATAGAAGGTACTCTTAGAAGAATCCAAGCTACTTCAATGGCAGTTTTTCCATGAACAACTATAGAACCTACATACTGACGTTCTGATGGAACAAGTATATTCACATTTTGCTTTTCAAACTGCAGCACTCAAGTACCCCAATCAAACACTCAATCAAACAAGGGTTTAAGAACAAAATTTAAGAAAAATCATTTCCTATGTTTAAAACCAAGTTTAAGAATAAAATTTCAGAAAAATTTGCAGGATTTTGTACTATTCGCAATGGACAATGCAAACTATCCCGAAAAAGTCGCATTTGGGACTGCGAACAAAACATTGTTTGGCACGATGCATAATCCATGTTTAGTCGCACTACGTGCTGCGAAACATCCTAGTTGCCTCGCAATGCCTGCTGTGAACTATCAAGGTTTGGTCGCAGTGCCTGCTGCGAACCCAACTTTTGTTTTGAAATTTTTTTACTGTTTGCATTTGGAATGGCGTTGAACCCAGGTTTAGCGCACTACATGCAGCGAAACATCTTGGTTTCCTCGCAACTCCTGCTGCGAAATATCATGGTTTGGTCGCAATGCCTGCTGCAAACCCAAATTTTGTTTTCAAATTATTTACTGATCACAGTACAAAATGAGAAGAATCCTATTTTATGCGCAGTGTGGGCTGCGAATTATCCCACATGTTGCGCACTGTGGACTGCAAAGTATACCAACTCTTTCGCATTCGTCATTGCAAGTTTTCTGATTTATTGTGCATTCTGTAATGCGAACAGTAAAAAAATTGAAAATTTTAGTCCTTTCGGTCGTGGCTAATGCGAGAATAGTGGGATACCTCGCATTGCCCACAGCGGATAAACCCTAAAACACTGCAATTTTTTTGATAACAGAAAATTTCAAAGTTTTTAGAAAGTAATTCAATTTTAAACTTAGTTTTCTAATGTTTTTTACCTAAAACCTCGATGTGAAAGTTCCATGTGCTTAGATTGAGCTTATTTGTCGCATGTTTTACAGTCATGTCCTCCTTTTTTATCTAATTTTTTTTACTGATTTCGCAAAGTCGCATTCTCTCATCATACATAAACAAAATATCAAACTAATATGAGTGAAATTCCGTATAATATATTAACAAATTCTCAAAACATACAAATTTTCCGTTGACAAAAAAAAATGGTGACTTGTCTAACAAAACAATGCTTCAATTTTCATTTACATTTGTCATTTACAGCTTTTCAAAACAACAATGGTTAGCAATATACAATATGTGCATCAGTCTATGGTCACCACCTCGATCCACTTCTTCGCGTTATTCTTATTCTTCTCATTAAACTTGCTTAGCATCGTCGCACCAATACCGAGTTGGACCTCGAAACTACTCTTCAACAAGCGGGTCGAAGGAAACATTTGACACGACCATGTTGGTATTGTAGGGGCAATGGTGGGTTCGGTTGCATATGAAGGACGATATAGTGATTGCTCTAAGCCAAGTGTGCCATGAAACATACGTGTCCAGAGTCAAAATGTGGTGCTGGGTAAACATAGGGAAAACAAGTCATGTTTTGGTTCCCATAACAAACGAAGACGCACTAATAACGGGTCGTTGCAAACTCTAACATGTCGGGATCCATAAACCAACTTTCCCTATCTATCCGCACCTGATTTTATGAAATTACCAAAGCGTCATTCACAACCTTTACCCCTTTCTCGTGCCACATTGCAAGCCACAACGCTGCATTACACTCAAAATACTGAAGGAACTTGGCAATGCATCGGAAGCCACAGTTTTAATTGCCTGGGACGTTGACAACGTCGTAAACACAATCTCATATCCAAGACAAAATCAGCCGCATCAATCTATTATTATGAATTATCAACTTCTTCTTTTTGATAGACACTTTTTTACTCTTACCTTTCATTTCTTCTTGTGTCATGGTGTATTCATGATCCGAGGGATCCTTTTTAGTGGACTTCTCGTGCTTAGCCAACTTATTTTTTTTTTGGTCTCCCCTTTCCAGCCAAAAGTGTTAATGGTTCAACCATGACACTGTCACTTGAAGAAGTCAACTCAATAAGCTTCATCTTCGTGACCAACGTTTGATCAAGACTTGACTCATTGAATTTATTCATAAGGGCATCGAACATTGGGTCTATAATTACATTGCCACATTCATGAATAGGTATTGTGCCAAGCTACAGCCAATACTTGTCTACAGTGCGTATTGGAATTTGTCTTGTGGTAGTTAAATAACATGTAAGTTCATGAGCGCAAGGTAATCCATGTGTCATTCGAAGCACACAACCACATTTTACAGGGTCATCCCCCACACTTTCACACCTTCGAATTTCTGCATTTATCAAATCAATTGCCATGCATGCCACCGACCCATGAAGTAAGGAAAATACAGTGAAGTTATGTTCAACCTTCACATTCGTCTGATTATACTGGAATGACGACTCTATCTCAATCAGTTGGACTTCGATCATTTCATGTATCTTTCTCCAAACATTAAGGAATGTTCCTTGGGAGTTTTCAACGAGTGCTTCAACTTCGAGTGTGCACCTTCAACTGACACGTTATGTGTTGTCCAAAATGCATAAATTTATCCGTTCATGTATAGACAGAGTACTCCTTATGGGGATACCAGACTGCCTTGAGATATTCCAAACACTTAGGGTATTTTGCTCATCTTCTATCAAACTCAAATGTCGCCTTGTTCCATTTATCTTTTGAACTTGATCTATACAATTATGAAAATGAATCTATAAAGTTGACCCACCGGTCATTGTCCTCAAAGTGCCTTTTACAATTTTTCTCGACATTTGTATTGATGTGCCATGTGCACAATAATTTCCTTTCCTTGGGGAAAACTTGCTAAATAGCCTTGATCAAAGCCATTTCTCTATCAGTCACAAACACGCTTGGCAGGTTGTCTAGCTCAAAAATTCCTGCAAGCTTCTCCAATGCCCAAGCATAAGATTCTTCCTTCTCAAAACACATGAAACAAAATGCAACGTTGAAGGTCTTCCCAGTCGTCGTCATACCAACAATCTCAAACAACGTCTTATAGCGGTTTGTTTTATATGTGCAATACATAAACACTACTTGTGAAAAACACTTTGCCAACTGAATAGATTTAGAATGCGCCCAAAAATTGTTTGTGACTCTATTCCCCTGATCAACAGAATGTCACTCTATGTATTTGTGCTCCTTCAACAACTCTAGAGTATGTTGCAAAGTCATCATCCCTCTTTGCTGTAGTACCTTTAGCCAACACACTAGATTGTAAATATGGTTCAGAGTTGAGATATTATTCGGCGATCTCTCTTTCAGTCGAAACAAGATGTTCTGAGGGCTCACACCGGCCTTTGCCATATTCTTCACATAAATAATCTCCTCTACATTCAATTTTCCAGCAAATGAATGATCAACAAGTGACTCTGATCGATAATGATTGTGGGTTTCACATCTCACTTGCAATCTCCAAGGGTCATTCTCCAGTGGGACCCATCTCAACTCAAATTTGCACCCACACTTCTTTGTATTGTTGGATCGAATAAGATTCTTTAACCTTTTATCAAGTTTTCCTCCCCTTTCACAACCAAAATGGACTCTTCCCTTCCTTCTTTGATTAGTCGGTTCTGATTTAGTAATAGTAATGACCATGTTATTATCCCTACCGATCCCTTGGACCCAACCTATCAGTGCAGACCATGATGAGAATACCTAAAAAATATTTATACCTTGTTAATAGCAACATATTTATAACAATGAAAAATGGTGAAAATGAAAATAAGTAAAACTTACATACCTCGTCCGTAACAAATAAATGACTATCATCGACTACTACTACCAATGATCTTTATTTATTGTTATTGTTAACATTATCATCAACTTTCTGCATAATGATTCAATTTATAATTAGTTTCATAACAACATTGTCATCAAATTTTAATAACAACATTATCATCAAATTTTAATTCACTTAACAATAAAATTGTGGTTACTTCTAAATGGTTCGTCTTTGAGCTTTCAAGATCGTTAAAAGGCATCTCCATATCTATTACATCCATTATAAATGCCTATGCACCAATACATCATACAATAATCAATTACTTATTTTGAAAAAATATAAAATAAATAAAATTTACATGCAAATTAAATGAAATGTTTTTTGGCAAATTATCTCCATTGAAAATGATTGTCCTTGCTTTATAGATTGATCTTCTTCTTCACCCTCACGAAAACCCTTAAAATCTTCATTTCTAACATCATCAACTTCACCAAACCCTTTCATTTTCATCTAATGAAGTGAGCTAAGTCTTCCAATGTGAACTTTAGTGAAATGCAAAGGAAGAGGGAGAGATAGGAAAGAGGAGGATGAAGACGACGAGAGAGGGAAGAAAAACACGATTTTAGGGCCAATGCGAAGAGGAAGTGACAGGGAAGAGGAGGAGGATGCAACCTTGCGAAGATGAGAAGTTAGTAGCAGAATGTGGGACGAATCGCAGCAGGGAGTGCGAAGATTGAAGGATGGAAAGAGTCGTTTGAGTGCGATTTTTTCGTTTCACTGATTGAGTTTCTGAGGTTGTAATGTATTTATTGGTGGTGTGAGAAAGTAAAAAAATTGCTTTGGTGGTGTGAGATAAAGAAATTGGTGGTGCGAGGTAGTCGTTGCCTTTTTCCATCTCAACTTTGACATCACAAGTGATATCAATTAATAGGTTGTTAAGCTCAAAATTGTCCAAGTAATTGGCTGTTAAGTCCAAGCTAAAAGCTATGCACATGGGATAGGGAGGAGACAATGGTTTAACCCTTGCTGGCGGTGTTATTGCAAACAGAGAAGCATCTTTTGGGCTACCAAGGATACAGTACACTCGAATCTTTCAATGGGGAAGAAATCTATGTTCCAGTCAAGAGCTTGCTCTCACAAAACAAGCTCGCAGGCCCTCAAACCCGAATAAAAGCGAATTCAGAGGACGAATTCGGAGGACGGGCTTGAATAGAAACTAGCCTGTGGAGGACAAATCTGAATGAAAAACAAATTCGGAGGACAAATTTGGAGGACGAGCTCGAGTCCAAATGAAAAATGAATTCGGAGAAAGAGTCTGGAGGACGAGCCCGACTAGAAGCTAGCCCATGGAAGATGAACCCGAATGCAAAAAATGAACCCAGCAAGAAGATGACCCAAATGGAGACGAGTCCGACATGGACATGAGACAAATCTGACAAGCCCGAGTAGAGACTGATCCGACAGGATACATATCCGACATGGACAAGAAACATATCTGACAAGCCCGAGTAGAATCAAGTCCAACAGGAGACGAATTCGACGAAAATCAGGCTCAACAGGAGACAAATTTGATGAGAATCAGGTCCGCATGCCCGACTAGTCAAACTGATTTCATCTAGCTCGGACTCATGCAGTTTGATCGCGCTGACTTCATCTGGTCTGAACACATGAAATTGACTACGAAGATTTCACCTAGTAAACACAACTGACTACGATGTCACGAACGACATCTGGTCCGATCTCACGGAATTCGCCTAGTAGAATCTGATCCGGTAAGGGGCTTGAACCAAGACTCCCAGAGATTATTACAATGGGAAACAAAGTTCATTGGGGAGACTTTCATTACATGAGTTTTGGCAGAGTCCCATATGAATTCAAAAACGTTCAGCACAAAGTGAAGGTGGAGATTAGGATCGGCCCAATTAATAGGGAAAGGAGAAAGAAGCCAGAATTGAGATATTATAGGACAAAAGAAGAAAATATGGAGCACATCTTCCTGCTAGGCATGACAAAAGGTGCAGTTATCATCAATGGGGATGTGTATCCTAACTAAATTAGCCCTCGTGGGAAGTAAATTTTGGCTAATCCTCGAGAGGAGAAACTAAGCACTGGGTGGGGTTTTGATTCTCCAGATGGATCTCAAAAGTTTAGGGCCAAAAGTGGGAGGGAGGAAAATGAAAGTAGAGCTTTCCAAATGTCCCATTGTGAAAGCTCGCATTGCACTTTTGACCGAAAAAAAACTCTTTCTTATCAAAAGTCCAAGGGAATTTGTCTGGGTTGCTAGTGGACCGAATTAAAATGTCTGAAATATCCCTAGCCACCGAACCCGAAAGAATAGAGTTGATAAAATTCGAATTCCAATGGGGTAAACCTCTAGAAGTAGAGGTCCAGAGGTCTTGGTTAGAACGAGGAAGACTGGGATCGGAATAATCAGGGACACGATCCTCAAGAACAATATATGATTTGACCTAGCAGTCTAACCAGAGGTTGATTTGATTACCAGACATGAGTTACCATAAAAGATAATGTTTCATTTTGAGTAGGGCCGTTAGGTTCCCCTTCCAAACGAAGGATGCCAAGGAGGGGGATTTTCCTAACTGGAAAAGACTATTTTCTCAAAAAATAAAGTGTCGTGAATTGGTTGGTTCGGTGGTGCTGAGGAGAGGAGAAGGCATTCCAAATATTTTTTGCCAATAAATCAAGATTTTTGTTCCTACAAGAATGAATATTGAGACCCCCGAGAATGCGGGCCAGACAAATCCGATCCCAAGTACAAAAATGTTTGGCCTTACTATCTGTCACCCCATTCCTCCAAAAATTCCTAGCCCGGTGGTCCAAGGTAGTTGAGACGGAGCAAGGCAGTAGGAAAGTTTACATAGTGTAAATGGGGATCAATTTGAGGATTGATTTAATCATCACAGTCTGACCTGCTTGGAAAATGATTTTGGCTTTCCAAGTAGAGAGTTTAGTATTGACTTTGTCGATAAGGAATTGGAAGTTTGTAGCTTTCTTCTTGGAAAACAGAAGGGGAGAATCAAGATATTTATCAATAGGATTATAGCTCTTAGTGCCCAATATCCCATTAATCATCTTAGCATGTTTCGGGTGTACGTTGGAACTATAATAGATAGACGACTTATCATAATTGACTCTCTGACATGACGCCAGACAATACTGCTGTAGAATATCTTTAACTGAATGTGCTTCAGCTAAAGAGGCTCTACAGAAAAACATCAGATCATCCGCATAGAGCAGATTGTTGATCGAAGGAGAATGTTTCAAAAATTTGATACCTTGAAGTTTTCCCTCTGTTTCAACCTTATAAATAAGGTGTGAGAGCGCTTCAGCTACCAACAAAAAAAGATATGAAGATAGGGGGTCCCCTTGGCGAATGCCCCTAGAAGGCTTAATAGGAGATAGGGGGAGCCATTGAGAAGGACTTGGAGAGAGGTAGTGGAAACACATTGATTGATCATTTCAATCCATCATTCAACAAAGCCAAGTTGTTTTAGCACTTGAACCAGAAAAGACCATTCGACTCTATCATAGGCTTTGGGCATATCAATTTTAATCGTCATCCAACCTTGTTTTTTCTTACGAAAATGTTTCATTTGATAGAAAGTTTCATGAGCAAGATTAACATTATCCGCTATCGAGCGATATTTGAGAAAGACTCCTTAATTAGGAGCAATATTATTATAAAGCAAAGGTTTAAGTCGGTTGGCGGGTATTTTGGAGACCACTTTATAGATTGTGAGTGTTAATAGCATTTTGTGAGAATTTGACAACATGTTGGCAGCATTTATGTGTATTATATGACAACATTTCCTAAGCATATTAGCAACATTTTGTTTGCTAGCATGTCAAGATGATGTATCATTTATATTAATCAGATTGGCAACATTTTCATGTATTTGTGGAGGTATTGTGTTAGCATTAACCCGTATAATGGACAACATTTTCATGCGTTATTAGCAATGAAGTGTTTAGAAGTATGTAAAAAATTACACTTTGGGTCCAACTATTTTATTAAACATACAATTTGGGACCAGTCTTCTCCAACAAAACGAGCCTTGTAGCCTTGCTGGTGATATAAAACTATTGCTATCTACTTAATACTAACAAATAAAATTTTCATTTTGGGTCTCAGTAGTTATATTTTAGTCAAATTGGTCGTTCCCATTGTATGGAGTGACACATGATTGTCACGTGCAACTCAAGTAAGGGTATTTTTGTCATGAAAATTCGGGAGAGACTTAGTTGTCTGTCAACGTCCAAGAATTAACCGCCAGAGTCGAAATTGGACCCCAATGTGGAAATAGGCTAAACTTTGGACCCCCAATTAGAACTAGCCTATAACTAATGGACCCCAAAGTGAAAATAACTCGTTTATTATTATGGTTTTTAGCTCATGGGTTAACTTGTTTTCTCCTTTTTCATTTGTTTTATTCATGAAAAACAATTTGAATAGAAAGTCATTTATTTATTTATTATTATTATTATTATTATTATTATTATTATTATTATTATTATTATTATTATGTACGGGTGATCCAGGTTCCTTCTTTATCCTCCATCCCCTCTCTCATTCTCCTCCAACTCTCTCTTTCTACTTTTTCCTCTCTTAGCGTACTAAAAAAGAGAGCCTCCTCTCTGTCATTAATCACATTCTCCTTTGGACCCATTCGGTCACCTCTTCGCTTTGCCAATCACTTATTAGTCTTGCCAAGTGGGATCCCTCTTTCCAAGCAGGGTGTGAATTTCTTTGGACTTTTATCTTCCTTCTCCAGTCCAACCATTCTTAAGCCTCTTAATAGCCCAAGCACCCCAACCAACTAATTGCGCCATCATTTTTACTCTCTACCACTAATGGTGCACTTTGTGCACCCACAATTATAATTAATAATAATATTTAGAAATTCAAGAATAACTTTGTAATAAAATTTAAAAAAAAAAAACTCAATAGCTGCGCACGTAGAACGCGTCCACCCCTATTTAACAAAACCAAATTGCATTTTTACTGCAACAAATATTTCTTATAAAATGATGTTAAACATTTATCCGCTTGGTTCTAGAATGCATCACAAGATTCTTGAAAATATTGATGGCATGGTTATTATCTTTTGGATTTTCTATGCCTATGTGTGGGTAACAAGAAAATACATAGAAGAAAATTTTGTCAAAGTATGATAGGTCGACAACACAGAAACCATCGGGTCATGAGTATTGCTAGTACTTTTAAGCTTCCAAAGGACAATGGGAAGCTTTTTAGGTTTCTTCCCGAGAGAAAAATGAAAATCATGTTCATAATGCTATAGTTTTTACTATATGAAGTCTAATGGCTAAACATGATCAACGACAAGTAATAATGACAATAATAAATTATTATTATTATTATTTATAATAACTTTAAGGCCATATGTATTGTTTATAAGTAATTAGAGAACTTTAAATAAATTATATTAGAGACTTAAGTATAATTATCAATGTTTAAGAGGGGGTGATTTTGGGTGATTTTGATTGTAAAATTATAAAATGTGGCAGGCAAAATGAAAAAAAAAAAATTGATGTAAGAAATTTTTTATAATATATAGAAAATTGGAGGCTTCAAATAAATTATGTTAAAGACATAAGTATAATTTATAAATATTTATGAGGGGCTGGTTTGAATTTCAAATATTCTGAATTTGAAGGTAATGTAGTAAACATGTGTAATAGTGTTTAAAGACAAAAATGATCACTATTCATAGTTTTTAAAATTTATCGTTTAATTGTTAAATTTAGCAAAATACCCCTAGTGACTGTTCACATAGATGCACTGTTTCTCCAGGCCATTTGAGTTACAAAGTTAGATATGAACCAAGAGCATGACTAAATGCATGGCAATTTGGTCATGTAAAAATGACAATTTTTAGTCTAGACAATAATTTTGTTTGAGACCTAAAAGCAAATAGCATAAATGCTATTGAGAATCCATCCATGCCATGTGAAACATTGAATCAGGGATTCAGGGGTCTGTGGTTACAGAAAAAAAAGAGGGAAATAACCCCATAAACTCTGTTTCGGCCTTTCTTCCGACTCCAACAACAACTAGTATTGTATTTGAGTGTGGAAGAAGAAGAAGAAGGCCACGAACGATTATGAGCGACCCCTACTGGAGATACGCTACTGGTTCTGTTCCTCCTCCTGCTGCTGCTGCTTCCAGTGTTCCTTCTTTTGCTCCTCTTTCAGGAGGTATGATTGTCTCCTCTCTCCCCTAACTTTACTTCACTTATTCTCCAAAATTTACTACTTGTAAAGCATCTTTGATGTGTTTTGATATATGAATTGTCTCCATGTCCATAATAGTGTATATATTCCAGGTTCATCTGAAACCCCAATAGGAGTGGTGATGGTTAAATATGGGGTTTGGGGTTTTGGTTGTCTGTTAATGGGACTTGTGGTGGGTGTTAGGGAGATTCCATAGTTGCACATCCAAGTATTTTTAAAGGCAAACAATCAAGTATTGTATATTGGGTGGATGAATGTGATTAGGATTTGGTAAGATTGGTCTTCACAACGTGGAGGCATGCCCCAGTTCTCTTATATAAGCACTCTAGTATGTACACGGGTTATTGTGTGGAATTGGATTGATTGGGATATACATTTACCTGTTTCCGTAGGTACCCAATTAGTGGACGAAGAGAGCAGGGATTTCAGAGTTTAACTTTTAACAAATAGAGGTATTTTTATAGTGTCATCCTTAAGTTTCAATTTGCAAAGTTTAACTATTTTTTTGTAAGATGACATTGTCATCTTTGATTTTGCTAATTGTTTAATTATAAATTTATATAACCAAGATAGGTTTTGAAACATTGGTGGGTATCTCACTTTTGAACACATAATGCCAATGGAAGCTACCCCCATTCTACTATTTTTTCCTGGGTAAACGGATAGAGAGAAAGACAAGAATTTCCTGTATTAATACCATAGCTGACAAGGAGGATACATTTACCCAAAACCTGTTTTTTCAATAAAGTAAGCACAAAATCTGGTGACATCTCATCTGATTCAGATTCTGTGAATGAAGAGGAGGTTCCATGAGAGCAAAACAGATGCTTGGTGGTATGGAGGGGAAGTCTAATGATCCGCATTATGGGTTTTAGGATGCATTTTCTAGGACAGGCCTGGGTGAGGAGGAGGGATATGTTAGATGCGTAAGTTAGTTTGGGCTGGGGGGTTACAAACTCTGATTGAAACTCATTTTTGTATTTGTTTGTTGGGGCATTGGCGGTTTAGGGACAAAAAGGATTTTGACTGCCACTTTAGGACCCATTAAGTTACTGTTTACACTTAAGGAAATTTGAGCTGAAATTTTCAAGAAAATTACGGATATACACAAGAAACGTGCCAAAGTTTCAATCCGTTTCGACATCATCCTCGAGATATATGTTTAGCTTCACGCCATTAAATATCTCCATAAACAGTCTTTATGGGTATTTAAGGACCACCCTTTCGAGTGGTGTTGGATAATGGGAGTTGGCTAGCTGAGCCGGCCCGTCACGTCCAAGGTGGACCCGCGCTTGCTTCTTGATTGTGATAGAGAAATCCACATTTTAATGCGCATCTTGAGACATGCTTGTCGAAAAAGACTAAAACTTTAACACGTTCTTTCTATGTGAATCTTTAATTTTTCTCAAAATTTCTGCTCAAGCGGACCTCAAATGATTTATTGATATAGTTTCATTTAGTCATGTACATGTAGGGTCCTTTAAGTGTAAATGAAAACCAAGTAGGTTCTAAATGGAAGTCTAATATAAATTTGTCCCCTTAAGCCCAAATTCTATTTTTTATGATTGACCTTTTTTCAAAGGTTTTTTAATGAAATTGGACTAAAAAGGCCCATTTGGGGTTAATAGCTGGGTATACAAATGGGATCAATTGCTGGAGTGCATGATGAAGATTGGTTGAGATTGAACTTTGATGAGGGACGTTTTTATGGGGGTTGAATTCAAGTGAGCGCAAAAGTCAACTTGTTATACGGGACAAAATATGCTTTCCCAAGCACATAGGAGGTCTTGAGTATTCATTGAATGAGCAACATAAATAAAGCTCTTTTGGGGAAGTGGTGTGGAAGTTTGCGAAGGAACCAAAGGCTCTTTGGAGACTGATAGCTGAAAAAATACCAAGCAAATCATAAGGACTGGTTCAACAAGAAAATAATGTCTCCTCATAGCTATAGCTTATGGAAATTTTGCTGTTGTGTCCAAGCTGAACTCCAAAAGGGTATGGTAATCAAAATTAACTTGGGCTACATAGTATTTTTGGGGAAGACAATTGGAGGAGCACAAGACCTCTGTGTGAGGTGTAGACCACTATGTCTTCGATGGTCACAATTCTTAATGGAATCTCTCCCCTAGATGAACCCTAAACAATTGGGAAATCTCAAGTTTGTCAATCTATTTGCTGCTTTGGATGGTGTGGTTCTTAACCAAGACACAAATGAGAAGGATAGGAAGGAAAATAAGAAAGGCTTTATAGTGCACTCTTTCTATGAATAGCTATGTTCAAACCTTTGTACCAACAACATATCTGCTGCTATAATAAACTTGTGGAAAAGGTTTTGGAAAATTATATCCCCTCCTAGAGCTTCGTTCTTTGTATGGACAGCCAATCACAACAGAATCTTCACCATTATCAACTTGCAAAGAAGAGGTCTTACTATTGCAAATGGTTGTCGGCTATGCTTACACCCCGAAGAGGATATAGAACACTTGAAATGCCTTTACTTCTAAAAAATTTGGCCGATTGAAGCAAGGTTCCATTGTGAACTGGCTGTTGGGAGACATTACTCATTGCCCTGGGTGTAATTGGGAATTATTTGGCTGATTTACCTAACTAATAATTTTCCCACGTAGCCACATAACGTTTATTTTGTTAAAAAGAATCGTAATGTTTATTCAGTAAAAAACAACTGATGTTTTAGTAAAAAAGGGCATATTAGAGTTGTTATATATCAACACATCAACATGTGTACTATAAAATGACTGAAAAGACATTTATAATGTGGCAGTTTATTTATTAATTTATTTTTGAGACACATTGATAAAAAAAGAAAGATGTGAGAAACTAACACACAAGAGAAAAATAAGAATTTTTTTTTTTTTTTTTTTGAAAGGCTAGCGCGGGGAATATATGGATATATAGATTCATAACTAGTAACTAGTTAAAAAAAAACTAGCATTTAACTCAATAAAGAGATATTAAAATCTCTCAAGTGGCAAAGCATTAGTACATGAATCGTCAATATCAAAATCAACATTATTATAGTTACTCAATATCAACATCAACGTTGTCATCATCCTAATCACTCAGACTCCCGCCACCATGTCTCCACCTTCTACCTCTTGATTATCCTCATAACTGTTCTACTCATAGTCCTTGATGTTGTACATGGTCTCACATTCATCACGTGAGCTCCTCATTGCACTAACCTTTTGGTTAATAAAATCTTTTTTTCTTAACTAATGAAATATAAAGTGTCCAAAAAGTACTCGCAGAGTAGGAAATTTGCTGACTCGGTTGACTTGGACGCTTGATGAGTAATTAACACTCAACTCATTATAGGTCCTTGTTATAAGTACTCGGTCGAGTAGACTGCCTAGGTTGAGATAGAATAAAATTAATAACCTCACTCCAGTGTGTTCTTGGATCAGGGAGAGTTGTGTGGAATTTGGAAAGAAAAAAAGAATGGAAGGTGTTTTAAAAACGTTTGCATGGAAGATAACCTTCAGACTGTCAACATTCTGAACAACAATGAATCTCTTCCTTTGGAAAGCAATCCCTTTAGTCACAAGTATTAGGTAGGCTCTCCTTCCTTTTACAGACTACTCCATCAACCACATCTATAGAGAATGCAAAAGAGGAGCTGATCTTTTGGTGAGTCTCAATGGTGCTCTAGGCACCAGCTTCTTCTCAGCTCCTTACATTGAGAATTGTATACTTAAAAGAAGATCCTTGTATTAAAATATATGTAAGAAAGAAAATGTAAAGGTGTTCTCCTTTGGTCTTGGTTTATTTTGGAAGGTATGCCTATTGCTTTCATGTGTTGTTTTTGTGATCAGGGTATATCCTCCCCTTGTTCCTTTCTTGGTTTTATACATAGGGCGGGGTGGGTTCCCACACTGCTTGCTTTTGCAAAAAAAAGGAAAAGAAGAAACAACCCTTTGTCTTAAGACAGAGCCTCAATCTGGCAATGGGTTCAAAACCATGGGACTTCGAAAGATGTTTCCCTTTGATAATTATGTACCATTGGGGCTCTCTAGTTAAAGTGTGATTCATTCCTCTGTATGTTCTTTAGACTCGTGTGATGAAGCTCTCCTTCACAACTCCTTTCACTTTTAATGAAATTTGTCTTGCTTATCACCCAAAAAATCAACAACAACAATAACTTTTACCAATTAATCAAGATGTCTCCGTTAACTAGGGAATGAACTACATCGATGGATTACCCAACAGATCAACAAAAATCTGTCACTAGAGGTTAATGGATATGGGAAAGGCTGATGTTGGTGTTTTGGAAGAGAAACAATTGTATTTCTCAGGAAAGAGATTAGAACTGTCAGTTTGCAACATGATAAGATTATAATATTGAATGGGCCAAAGCATGGAATATGGCTGAAAGCACCACCATCTGAAATTCCCTCTTAGGAGATTAGCTAATCACGTATTTGAATGTTTGTTGCTTCGTGGTGTATCTTTTTCAACGATCATTGCTAATGGTAATTCCTCTCTTCTTTTAATGCAATAGAAACGTTTTACTAAATAAAGCTTGAAGAAGCACCTTTTCATGACTAGTTGAATTTTTCATCGTGTGACTTCAACCAGATGACCATAAGGTATTAATAGTGTTTGATTCCTAGATAATTATTTACTAATGAAAATATCATCTTTTTGTATCATGGAATGGACTAAACCTTTTCCTATTTATCTATGATGATTGTTTTCTATGCTTCGCACACTAGTCTTCTTTTTCTTCTCATTTATGTTGTAGAGATTTACATGTGTGTGGGAAAATAGGAGAAAATTTGTATATTCATTGAATTTCAAGGGCCACTGTTGGTTTTATACAACATATACAGAGAGAAAAAATAGGTAACTACCTAAAGTCAGCTCCTAAATAAAGGAAAGATCATTCCTGTGATTTTCTCCTAACTAAAATCCCATAACTTAAGGGATTTACATATTTACAATGTGTCTAACAAAATCAGCATTCTAATTTAGGAAGTTGCACACATTTTTTCCACACTCCCCCTCAAGTTGGTGAATAGGTGTCTTGCATTCCCAGCTTGGAAATAATGGTTTGAAACTTATGATTGTTCAATCCTTTCGTTAGAACATCTGCCAGTTGTTCTCCAATTGGAGCATATGGTGTGCATGTCAACCCACTGTCCAGTTTTTCTTTAATGAAGTGTCTATCAACCTCAATATCTTCGTTCGATCATGTTGTATTGGATTCTGAGCAATATTTATTGCTGATTTGTTATCAAAGAATAGTTGCATTGGCCCATCCCACTTGATCTTTAATTCTTTGAGAATGATCTTCAACCAGAGCAGCTCACAAATTCCTTGTGCCATTGCTCTAAATTCAACCTCTGCAATTGACCTCGCCACGACACTTTGCTTCTTACTCCATGTCACAAGATTGCCACCCAGGAATGTACAATAACCTGATGTAGACCTTTTATTCACAGGTGACCCTGCAGTCTGCTTGTGTGTATGCCTTGAGAGATAAGTCGGTGTTCCTTCTGAATTAAATCCCTTTCCCTGGACTAGCTTTCAAATGATGGAGATTTTGGTAAACAACCTGTAGATGTACCTCCCTCGGGTCGTGCATAAGTTGGCTTATTACACTTACTGAATATAGGCTATATCTGGTCGTGTATGAGCTAGATAAATGAGCTTTCCAACTAGTCTCTGAGTGAAGATTCCAACCTGTACGTGTATACTTATGCTGAGAAATGAAGATTCCTCCTCAATTCCCAGGAAGTATTTTAATCTCCCTAGCTCTTTTATTTCAATCTCCTTGATCTAACATTTCTTCACTGGTTGTCTCTCCTTTTCTTCATTTCCTGTAATGATTATGTCATCCACATATACTAGCAAAGCCGTGACTCCCACTGTCTCTGAATGCTTAATAAAAAAAGTGTATGGTCCCCTTGACTTTGCTTATCCCCATAGCAAGCATTACCTTGGCAAACCGTGCAAACCACCCCTAGGTGACTGTGTAAGACCATAAAGAGCTTTCTTCAGTTTGCACACCTTATTGCCTGCTATATTCCCACCAAAACCGGGAGGAATACTCATGTAGATTTCTTCTTCCAAGTCACCATGCAAGAATGCATTTTTAACATCAAACTGCTGCAACTCCCAATTAATGTTGGCTGCTAGAGATAAGTGTATCCTTACTGTGTTCATTTTGGCAACAAGAGGCAAGGTTTCTTGATAATCTATTCCGTATGTCTGGGTGTATCCTTTTGCTACTAGCCTCGCTTAGTGACCCATCAGCTTTATATTTTAAGGTGAACACCCACTTGCATCCCACCAACCTTTTCCGCACGGTAAATCAACCAGCTCCTAAGTCTTGTTTTTATCTAGTGCATCCATTTCTAGCTTTCCTCCATTATTTATTAGACAATGCCTCGGATAGGGTATTAGGTATGGAGATATTAAGGAAGTCTCTATGAGATGGTGAAAATCTTTGAAAGGATACAGAATGTGATAATGGATACAGGGGTCGTTTAGTACACTCCTCGAGTTCCTTTTTTTACTGCAATAGGGAGTTCAAGATCACTGTTTTGGGCTTAAGGTGTTTTATAGTTTTCCTGTTGAGTAGGTTCAGAATTTACAACTACCTCATCTATACAGCTCGGATTGGAATCTTGAACTTGTATCGGATCAGGAACAACTTTCTTCATTATGTACACTATCCCACATCTCCTATTATTAGTAACAGTGTTTTCTGTAGCCGTCAAGTCATTCAACATGAGCTCAGGATGTGACACGGGTGGGGTCTACTCATTATTTGGCAGGAGCTCTGGAACAGACACAGAAATGGACTTGGACGATGACACGGGTAAGGAAAGATAAAACAAAAAAGAATCCTTATCTTCAATAGATACAGACTCCCCCTGAAGATAAGGTTTGGAAAAATATGGTTTCCCTTCCGCAAAGGTTATGTCAGCAAAGACATTGAATTTTATGGAAGGTGGATCATAGCACTTATATCCCCTTTGAGTTGATGAGTATCCTACAAAGATGCATTTGATAGCTCTAGGATCAAGTTTCCCCCTCTAGTGACTATGAACATGAACATATGAGGAAGAACCAAATATTTTGGGCACAAGATATTTGTAGTTCTCAGATCAGGATAAACTTAGAGAGTGAATCCATTGGACATTTTTACTCTAACACATGATATGGAAATCTATTTATCATGTATGTAGATGTGAGAACGCTTTCCCCAATAGGTTTTTGGTACATTTTGATGAAAAAAAATGCTCGGTAGTGTTTAAGAGATGACTATTTTTCCTTTCCGCTACCCCGTTTTCTTGTGGAGAATTAATGCAAGAGGACTCATGAATGATTCCTTCCCTTTGAAAATATGGAAATAGAATTTGATTAAAATAATCCCTTGTGTTATCTGACCTAAACTTTTTAATTTTTTTACCAAATTGATTTTGAACCATAGAATGGAAGTTAGGTAGAACATGACTCACATCGGATTTATTTTTTAACAAAATATCCAAGTGACTCTTGTGCAATCATCAATAAATGAAACAAACCACTGAGAACAAGATATGTTGGGAGTTGGAGAAGGACCCTAAATATCACAGTGAATAAAATAAAACAAGGTAGAAATTCTTTTGTTAATAATAGGAAAAGATACACGAGTATGTTTTGCAAATTCACACACATCACAATGAAAGCTTTCCCTATCTAATCCTTTAAACAATGATGGATACATGACCTTACGAGCTGTAAACGATGGATGACCCAAACAAAAATGATGACGCCGGATGGCATCTTTATTAGAAGATGACAAAAACGACAAAGATAAACTGTTATTGATAATAGTTGACTTGTTCAGTGTCTCTATGTAGTAAAGCCCGCCCTTTTCTTCAGCAAGTCTAATCCTCCCTGAACCCTGGTTTTGAAATTCACAATAAGATGGATAAAATATTACGTGACATTTCATATCTTTTGTCAATTTTTGGTTGGACACCAGGTTACTGAATAATTTTGGAACATGGAGAACATTTTTCAGTCTAAACCTGCTACGGTTGTGAGTGAACCATCACCAACAATGATCTTTTTATTGCTTAGACAAGGTGTATAAGTACTAAACTGACTTGAAGAATGAGTCATGTGGTCAGTGGCCCCGGAGTCAATGACCCACAAGTTCAGAAACGGATTTTTTTGAGACATTAAATCCACGGGTAGAATAAGGATTACCTGAGAATGCCAATGAACACGTATCAGAGGGTTTTTCAAGTGTACCCATCAATCCTCTTAGCTTTTCTATCTCCACACTGTTGAGACCACCAAATACTTGTCTTTTTCCTAACTACTTTGGGTTGCCATATGGGCCTGTCTTGGGTTCTTTTGATGTCCCCCCTTGTAACCCCATTCTCGGCTTGAAGTTGATGGTTTTTCATGCAATTTCCAGCCGCAATCTCTGCCTTTCTAGTATGTCGTGACTTGTGACTTTCTATAGTATGTACACCTGTCTCTGTTGTCTTGGTTCTGCCCTCCTTTTGTCAGCTCTGCCTTCCCATGGTTCGAGACATGCGGTGGTTGTTCAGTTGCAGGATTTCGTGTGCCTTTTGCAGTTGAAACCAGGGCTGAAGTTTGTGGTTCGAGCATCGCACTCTACTTTCTTTGGCTCGGATCATTGCTATTGTTTCACTCAAAGAAGGGACTTCTTCTTTGAGTAAAAGTTGAACCCTAACTTGATCAAATTCAAGGTTCAAACCAGCAAGAAAATCATACCCCCTGTCTTTCTCAATAAGTTCCTTCATCACCGCAGCACAATTGATGCACTTTAGTTCAATAATCTGGTAATAATCTAATTCTTACCATTGGTTTTTCAAAAAATTGGCATATTCAGTTACAGACCTACCTCCCTGTTTTGAATTTGATCTCATACACTTGGGCAGCGTCTCGGACCTTGGAGTACGTCTGATGAACAACCTCCCAAATTCCCTGTGCAGTCGGTAAAAACATACATGTGTCATTAATTTCAGGTGTCATGGAATTCCACAACCACGACATAATTAAAGAATCCTCTTCATCCCCTACTTCAAAACCTGATTCATCCTTTTTAGGACCCGTTCCCAACAAGTGGCTCAACTTTCCTTTTCTCTTTAAAAGGGTTCGTACCTGTGACCGTTTGAGATAATTTTTTCCATTGAGGCGGTAAGGAACTTGAATATTCAGGAGTTCACTTGAGGCATGATTGGGTTGAATCTCCTCTGATTGAGTTTTTGGGGTTGTTTATGGAGTTGTAGACATCTCTATCACTTGGTTATTAAGGCTAGTGGCTAGGGTTTGATATTTGGCTATGAAGGCTGTTTCTTTTTTTCTTCAGAGAAGTGGCTATGAAGGCTAGAATCGAGCCTTCAGCTCTGATACCTTGTGGGGGAAATTTGGAGAAAAATTAGTATATTCATTGAATTACAAGGGCCACTGCTAGTTTTATACATCATATACAGAGTAAAAAATAAGTAACTACCTAAAGTCAGCTCCTAAATAAAGGAAAGATCATTCCTGTGATTTTCTCCCAACTAAAATCCCGTAACTTAAGAGATTTACATATCTACAACCTATATAACAAAATCAACATTCTAATTTAGGAAGTTAGAAGTTACACGTTTTTTCCACGTCTTTAATGTATCTTCATGCACCTTTTAATTTCTGATTACTCTTTCAACTCATCTCGTGTTTTATAATCTTAACAGAGAGTGTTTCCCGATCCAGTTTGCATGGTTATTTACCTACAGAAACTTCTTTATTACCATCTCATCACCATCGGAGTCCAAATGATTTGCAAGGGACCTCTTCAGAATACATACCAAAAGATGTAATACTTCTTATCTCAATTACTTCAAGGCTTCATTTAAGAGATTTTGCATTCTTGAATAAGATTCTTATACCTTGGATATGTTTCTACTCCTTTGATTTTTTTTTGTAATTTGGTTGTATTATAGAAGTTTCAAACTATCACCAAATACTAAGGCCTAGGCAAATGGTGACCCAGGCTTGTGAGAGACCGTAGGTATTTTTTGGAAAATAACTCAAAAGAGATGAAATAAAGGACAATCCTAGATACACGATTTAAATATTAACTTGCTGAGTTTTTACATGTCTTCCTGACAACACGATCAAGCATTAATTCTTTTTTTTAAAGAAGTGGAGATTCTAACCTTCAAAAAGGCTCTGCCCACTTCCCTAAGGTTCTAGTAGTGGGCATCTCACCCTTGACCGTGTTGATACTAAGTATTGTTGTTTATTTCACATAAGAAATGTATTTAAGAAATTAAAGCGGTAATGAGGTGGTATTTATGGTAACTGTAGTCACGACTTAGTTGGTTATGTTGATATGGGATTTTGTAGTTCTGAAGCTTCTGATGGGGGAAGGGGTTATCGTTATGATGGTATTATTGATAATTATTTGTGTGCTGGTGTTGGCGATTGTTTTTTTTTCCTATAAGCAAGATAAAAGATTTCATTGAAACTGAAGGAGAGTAGGTGTTGTGAAGGAGGGATACACGACACAAGCTCTGGAGGATCATAAAGGAGGCAAATTGCAATTTAACTAGAGCTCGCCATAGATACATAAAACTATTGAAAGTTACATCTTTCAAGGTCCAAGCTTAAAGTGTTGTCCAAATCGTAGATTCACGAATTTAATTTTACGTTTCAAATCAAATCTCATAGCAGACAAGTTGAATGAGAAGAAAAATTGTAAAACAAGCAAATCACGCCGTTTTATTTGCAAACCGTATGTCAAATTGTGATTCACAATCTCACCTTAAATCATGCGTTTTGATTTGCAGGCCATGCTATTGTGTTGATATTTTCCAATTCACACTGGAAAGACTTTAAAAAATCTTAGAACTTAAAATACCGTTTACAATTCACTTCTAAAGACCTCCTTTTCGCTTTTCCAAATTGGCGCTCTGACCTTGATGCAAATTTTGTTAGTGTCCATGCTCTAATCTCAAAAACAATCTTTCAAGGCAGCGTGCTTAAGAAGCTCTGCCTTTACAGTACAAACATGAGGCTACATGTATAGGAATCACCTTGTCCTTATTGACCAAGAAACCTTGTCGAAATAGAAAACACTTCTTATTTGTAGAAGGAGCAACACTCAAAAAGAAAGTTCTAGAAATATTGTTGATCTCTCATGGCATAATGGCAATGCCTTTGGAAGCCTCTGAGCGGTCACACCCATACTGGATCATACAAACCATAGATCACTAAGCTCAAGAGGAAGTTACTCTTTTATCACTATTGATATGAGTTTCCATGGTGACAGTGGCTTGGATTTTTGTTGAGGGGGGGGGGGGGGGGGGAGAGTCAATGTTCTAAAAAACGCTAGGCGGTGGACGGGCGGCAAGCAGGTGCCTAGCGCCCAGGGCCTAGGCAGTTTTAGGTTTTGTATAATAACTTTAATAATTTACAAAAGTTAAGCATAATACATTATCAATTACATCCAATTTAATGCCAAGATACATATGCAAAATTTATAAACATGAAAAATTAACAATCATGAACAAAATTTATTAAAACTCAAATACTGAAGTTGGTCATGATGATGGGTACTTTATACAATGTTGAATTTGTGGACAAATATCGAAACCTAATCTTTTATTTTTCTTCAAATTGCATGAATGACCTCAGTCATGTTTGATAAAATCTATATTATTAAAATTGGTACCGGCAGATCCTTTGAGAATTCCATTAAGTAATCATCTTTTACTACATTCAGACACGTACTGAATAAAAAATAATTAAATTGTTTCTTTCCAAAAAAGGGAAAGAAAAATAAAATAAGAACACAATCAACCTTATTCAAATTAGTCTCAGCATCCTCTTTCGTCGGCTCGAGAACAACCAATCTCAACTCCTTCACATAAATTTTTTCAACTAGGAAAACAAAACTGTCTAGACCGCCCAGAACCCGCCTAGGCGCCTACCCGATTTTTCACCTCGCCCAGCCATTAATCTGGCGTTTCTCTAACGCCTGGCGCCTGGGCCGTTTTTTAGAACACTGGGCGAAGTGATGAATCATAGTTAATTAATGATAATATAATATTAGTTACTTTAGCATAATTTTTTTAATTCGAACAATATATAAATAACTATACAAAACACCAGTTACTAAACAAACTTTATCTAATCTATGGGGAAAGAAAATGAATCAAACAAACTCTTTATAGGTGCTCAAAAGATAAATATATGGGTAACAAATCAAATTGTTATATAAAGTTAAGGAGTAAAAATTAATTTCAAAAATGTAAAATTATGTGGAAAAAATTGGGTTATTTGCGATTTGTAACCTATCATAAATAACTAATTAGAGGTTACTCTCATCATTAATCACTATTGCGGTTTCCCCCTAGGATTAGCAGTCAATGTGCATTGACAGTCAAAAGGCTTACGTTGATTACCAAGATGTCATTTAAACAATAAGCCACAGATGAACCTCAATATACAAACATGTATATTGAGGAAAAAATTAATAGATCAGAATTTTCATATATCTTCAGAAAAATTCTATGAATAAAATACAAAATTAGGCTTCGAGTTATGAATTCAACTTGAATTTTTTCTTACAAGAAAAAACTTTCTTCTTCCTCAAAATAGGCAAGAGAGGTGGTTGCTGGTGGCCGGTGGCGATGGTGGGAAAGAGAACTAAGTTAAACAAAAGGGAGAGGAAGGGAGGAGGGTAGGAGATGGGGGCAGGACGACGTAGTCAGCATCGTAGGGGTGAGAAAATACAAGTAACTAAGAAAAGTTATGTAGTTAGTGGGGGTAAGTGCCCCCACTTGCCCCCATTTAACTCCGTGCCTGCATGGTGGGGAAGAGTTTGAAGGATTTGTTACTAAGGGTGAGGTTGAAATTCACACTTCAAGATGTTAGCAAGGTGATTCATTATTAGTGTGGATGCGAACAATTAATCCAATGAATGATGTTTGTGATAATTTCAAAAGAATATTGAAGTTGAATAGAAAGTGACATGGCAATTATTGCCATAAGTTATGGTAAAAATGGAGGATTAATGTTTGGAGGGAAAAATATGTTGAAGATATTGAGAAAAATGCAACATTTTTTTTATGAACAAAAAGAAATTCAGTCAGTGAGAGAGAAACCTGGGGGGAGGGGGGCATACACAGCCTTGAGAGTGAGGGGATCTCAAAGACAAGTCAAACAAAATACGCACAGCAACAAAAACATTGAAACTAATACACAGATGATGGCTTTACAAATGCCAGCCCGAATCATCTTTACAAATGCCCTAAATGATGGCTCACAGCCAAACACATTCTTTGATGGAGCACACCGAAGTGTTAGGGTCTGAGAGCGCTCCCCTTTCAAAATTTTGGCATCCCGCTCTCTAAATAGCTTTCAAAGAAGCGATAAAGAGACTGTCCCACAACCATCTACCCTTACCCAAAAAATTATTCTTGACCCGTGGAAGCGCCCATTCACCAACGGAGGAACCCATAGGGATGGAGGTTTCACAATCGTTGGCAAGGGAGTTCCACCCTTGAAGGGAGAATCCACATTCAAAGATGTGGTTGGTAGATTTCGACATACTGCATGCAAAGCGCATATCTGTTTGGGTCAATGAAACCCCTCTTCGTGAGATTGTTGATGGTGAGGACGCTGCCATGTGCAATGGGCCACAAGAGAAAATAAGTCGAGGAGGAGTTTGCTTCAGCCACAATAACTTTTAACAGCGGAAGAAGTCTGTGGAGGGGCCCTGGGAGGCATGGGTGACAGAGGAGAGAAAGTTTAATGTGAAGCTACTGGGTAGTTGTTTTTGTCTGCTCAAACCCAATTGTCTTCATCATCCGAATAGTTGAAGTTGTGAGGAGGTGCCAGAAGGGTGGATACTTGACTCACTTCCCAATCATTGAAACCCCGGGGAGGAGCTAAGTCTCATTGCTTTCCTTGGTTAGGTATGGTGCAAAATTAATCGACGCAGCCATGCCGACGAGAAGAGATGTCATACAGCTGGAAAAGAGGATTGAATCGTAGAAGCATTTAACTACTTGTCCGTCCAAAATTTAACTATGCTATTGCCTTTACCCACTTTGAAGCAAATGTTAGTCGCAAAGTTAACTTTTAAATTCATGATCAATTTCTATAGCACGCAACCATGTGCCGAGTTACTCATTCGGGTACCAGCCAGTTAAATCTTCCCCATAATTTTCTGCAATCACTTTCCTTCAGAGAGCATTATGTTCTTTACCAAACCACCATAATCACTTGGAGAGGAGGGTCTGATTGAAGAGTTTCATTCTCCGAATTCCCAAACCACCTTTGTCGTTCAGTCTACAAACCATGTAACGTCAACGACAAATGCTTCATTGAATGGCCTTAGAGAGATAGAGAGATTTTTCGGTCAAGAGAAGGAAAAATTGGGGAGGAAGGATGGATTGGGGAGGATGAAGCAGAAAATTCATTTCTAACCCTTAAAATCTACTTGAGAAGCGTGACGATTTTTTAATGGGATTGATATACGAAGGGTGAAGGGTTATTATTATTATTATTATTATTATTATTATTATTATTATTATTATTATTATTATCGACAGAGAAGTAGGTGACGGACTTACTAGAATGTTAATTTTCAATCCAAGTTTTTTAGTGGGGCCATAATGCAAAATACGCAAAACTATTTTTATTTTATTCTTATTTTTTAGAGTGAGGGGAAGGGGTTGCAAAGCAAAATAACCCATAAAAAAGCATGTGCGAATTATAATAGTTCCATTATGACTGAATAAATTGAAGCTTATGGGAAACAGAACTAACAGGATTCAGGTGCATGTGGACATGATTTCAAGATTGAGAGTACCTTCTCAACACAATCCTCTGGGAAATGCTCACCTCATATTGCATCAGCTACGACTCAACTCAGCGAGAGTTGAAGAATTATAAGTTAAGGATCATAGACCAAGTTGGATAAATGTGAAAATTGTTATGTGTTCTCCTTTGGTGAACCAAAGGTGCACAACTTTGTAGTAGAGCATGTTTGTTTGACCAGACTTCCTAGGAAGATTATACCGAAGCCACTAGATATGGAGGATGATAGTCCTAAAAAATTGTGAGTAATTACAATGCATTAGATAACCCTTTGTAGGCATGGAAAAATGAATCAATTGGTGGTGTGTTTTCTCATGAAGGTCATAAGGACATTTATATTAACGTTGTCACAGTTTCACCACTCTGGGTGTTTATGAATAAAATTTAGTTTTCTCACTTTTAATAAAAATGTTAAATAATGTGATATCTTTGCTTTGCTCTAGTTTTTTTTTTTTTCATTGCAAGGATATAAGTTCTATTGAATGGTGTGATACATACAAAAGGGAGAGAGAGAGATCATAAATGAGACAGTCATGACTCTCAAGACCAAAAAAAAGAAGAAATATGGCTCCCTATAGTTTTGCAGTAGAGGCCCAATCAAATATACATGAGTATGGGATGTGCTTTAGGATGTCTTGCTGGATGCGGAGCGATAACCATGGTGGTTGTTGTGATGGTAGTTTTGGTGGTTGTTTTGTTGGTAGTGTTTGTGGTGGCTATAATTGTGCGACTAGTGGTGGATGCAATGGTGTGCTTTAGTGGTTGAAGTGGTGGCATTGTGACAATGAGGAGTTGGGAAAACCCTCGAGTTTGCAAGGAAAAGAAAAGAAGATAACGAGAGGAAGATAGAGAATAATTATGTTAAATTTTATTGCTTAAAAGTGTTCTTTTAAACAAATACAATTTGGAAAATATGTTCCAGCTTGTGTTATCACATGATTGACCAATCCTCAATTGATCGGCTATTAATCTGTACTTGGACTTCAAGTGATACGATTTTCAAGAAATTTGCTCAAGTGTATTTGGACCATTTAAGCATGAAACTCAGGCAAGTTGGCAATTAATCTGCTGAGCTGCTGTTTAATTGCTTGCATAAAGCGACACTTAACCCAACTATCAAAGAAATAGAATTTTAAAACAAGTTTTGGTTTTAGGCCTATACCATATACAACCCAAATCAACCCCAATCGTGCCAAAACCTATGCAAAAAGGAAAAATGTGATAAAAAATAGAAGTGATTGTTACTTCACGTTGATGTATTCTTTAATATTAACTTAAATAATAAATTTAATTGTTTTGAATAATATTATTAATTTATATATGCTTGATATGTTGACACTTAATGGTTATATGCTTCAATGTGCATTAATATTCGTCATCTGTTGTATTGTATACATTATTTCGAAGGGGCAAAATGTTTGGAAAACATCAGCTGATTAATTCGAATTCATTGATCACAAGTAATCTCATAAAGCAAATTAGATGTTGACTTTGGCGTATTTGGATTACAAATGTCATATGAATCATAAAATTTTCCATGAAACAAACACTTTTTTGTTTGATGGAAAGTTACAAAACGAAATATTCCATGAACAAATGGAAATCCAAGTTGTTCCCATGTTTCAACTGTCTTTACAGCTTTCTTATCGGAAGAACAAAAATTTTGTGCCATTATCAGATGTTACCATTACGGCCTGGAGCTTATGGATTGGAAGATAATTCAAGACTGGGTAGTCATGCTGTACCAGGACTTGCTGGGTTAACACCAGCCATCAGTGTGGGCATTCCCGACACGCTTAATCAGAGGCCCAACTCCTTTAGAAAAAATGATGGCTTGCTAGCAGAGGAATCAAATATTATTTTCGTTGATGGACTTCCCAATGACTGTACTAGAAGAGAAGTAGCTCGTATCCTTGACTTTATTTCCTTGGTCATTCTATTGTTTTTATTCTCTCTCGTTCTGGTAAGCTTTCACTCTGTTTTCTCTTTTGATCCTTGACATTTAATTATAGATCTTTTCCGTCCATTCATTGGGTTTAAAGAGATCAGGGTTGTCCATAAGGAGCCAAGACGTGTATGTAAATTCATCTCAATACATTTGATCTAGTGCTATCACATATTCATCACTTTCCAAAGAATTTTGTTGGACCTGGATCTTTCCACTTTAGTATACACAAATAATAAATCTAACATAAACCAAATCGGTTAAGCCGATATAATCATATCGTTATTATATTAAAAGTCATAATTCAGATCAAGATCAAGTCAGCAGTAGTAATCAAATAAGTCTCTGAAAATATGTATTACAAATTTTATTTCAAATCATTACCCTCCCCCAACCCCAAATTCTCAGCCTTGACATTCTCCTAATCTCCAGCCAAGTTGTTTCCTCTATCATCATCATCCTTATCCCATGTTATCCTAGCTATTAGGTGAGCCAATGTGAGGAGAGTGGCTTGGGCACGCCTAGGCCCTGCCTAGCACCCTAGGCATAGGGATGGCAGAGAGGCGGATTTTCATGGATATCCGCCCCGCCCGCTCCGTTTGTTGCGGATACGGATATCCAAATAACATCCATCAATATTTGGGGCGGATACGGATTTAGCCATATCCGCCCCACGAATATCCGTTTATATATATGTATTACTAAAATACCCTTCAACAACACTTAAAAATAAATTTCATCACCTCTCTCCATCACACACACAACCCATGCCTCTCCTCTCCACTCATTTCCATCAAAGAGACCCTATATTCTTCTTCATCACAAATCCTCCCCATCATCATCATCATCTTCTCCATATCCGTCATCTTCTCCTCTCTTCTCCATCAGATCCATCATCATCTTCTCCTCTCATCTCCATCAGATCTATCATCAACTTCTTCATCATCAACATTTCCATCACAGATCCATCGTCATCATCTTCTTCTTTATCACAGATCTGTCATCATCATCCTCTCCATCACAGATTTGCCACAGATCTGTCCTCTCCATCACAGATTTGCTACAGATTCGTCCTCTCCATAGATCTGCCACAGATCCATCCTCTCCATCACAGATTTTCCACAGATCCATCATCATCATCCTCTCTAGCCCTCGCCTCACACAACCATGTAAGTGTATGATTGGGTTAGAAGAAGACGCGAGGAGGATGGGGAGAGTTTTCTTTGTTGGATGATGCCCCTCGGCTGAAAAAGGCCTTGAACTTTTGAACTTTGACATCAGAAGAAAATCAAACATGCAGTATTGATTTTTATTTTGGTTGGAAAGATATTTGTCTTTCCTTTCTTATTTCTAATGTTCTTTTGGACATAATTAATGCATGTCACAGCTAACAAGAGATTGATAGAAGGATGTAAATGGTTCATAGTCAATATTTCATGCTATATGGACATGTAGACTCCACTTGTACTTATCAACATTTGGTTAGATACACTGTCTGCTTTGGTAGATCAAATTGGCTCATTGTTAGTTAAGAATTTTTTTGTCAAAGAATCAAAGCACATCAAATCAATTTGATCGGGTTTAACAAAAAAAATAAATTTTGTTTGATCAATTGAAATATTTTTTTAACGGATTTAATGGGGCGGGGCAGATACCCGTCATCCATGATGGAGTGGGGACGGTTTCAACAAAAATAATTAATCGGTTATTCGAGGTGGATTCGGGGATCCGCAAACCTTGGCGGGGCGGGGATGGATTTGTCCAAATCTGCCCCGTTGCCATCCCTACCTGAGCAGGCTTTCTATAGCCTTCTAAGGACATTTTGGAAGTTTCTATATTTATGTCATTTCAAAAGTGCTAAAAACATGAATGTCAAAGCATCCATAGTTATTATCCAATAACCAAGAATGCACAGACACGGGCACGCGTATTGTGTTGGACACAGATACGACACGCCGACTTGACAATTTTCCAAAAACTAGATTTGGAGACACGACAACACGTCATATCTTTTTTTCTTATAAGTCATATAAACATAAACATGCATGTAAGAGTTTGCATATGGTTTTTATTGATCTGGAGAAAACATATGATAGGGTCCCCATGGAGTTAATTTGGTGGGTGCTTGAAAGAAAGAAAATGTCTTAATGTTATGTCGATATCATTAAGGATATGTATGAAGGGGCTGTAACAAGTGTTCGCTCAGTAGGTGGGATGTCCAATGAATTTCCAGTGTCAGTAGGACTACATTAAGGGTCGGCGTTAAGTCCATATCTCTTTGCTTTGGTCATGGATGAGTTGACGAGACATCTGCAAGAAGATGTACCTTGGTGCATGTTATTTGCAGATGATATTGTCTTAATGGATGAGACTAGTGCAGGTTTAGGTCAGAAATTAGTTAAGTGGCGGGAGGCTTTAGAGAGTAAAGGTTTTAGAATTAGCCGTTCGAAGACGGAGTATCTAGTGTGCAACTTTGTATGTGAACCACGAGGGAGAAGTAATGCAATTGAGATCGAAGGTGTAGAGGTCCCAGAGTGTGAGGCTTTTCGATATATTGGATCTATAATTCAAAAGAATGGGGCTATTGGAGAAGATGTAGACCATATAATTAAAGCTGGTTGGTTGGAATGGAGAATGACATCAGGAGTATTATACGATAGAAGGATGCCTGCAAGGCTAACAGGGAAATGCTATAAGACAATTATTCGACCAGCCATGCTATACGGTTCAGAATGTTGGGCTACTATGGGACAACATACGCATAGGATGGCAGTAACAGAAATGCGTATGTTAAGGTGAATGTGTGGTAAAACTCGTAAGGATAAAATTAGAAATGAAAGAATTAGGAGATACTTCGGTGTAGCGCTCACAGAGGACAAAATTAGAAAAAGACGTTTAACTTGGTTTGGTCATGTGCGGAGGAGACCAAACACGACGCCAATAAGAAAATGTCTAGATTGGCAAGTTAATGGAGGGTGTAGACGGAGGGGACGACCGTTGAAAACTTGGATGAAGGCGGTGAATGAAGATATCATTGAGCTTGGATTAGGCGAGGATATGTGGAAAAATCGCATTGCTTGGAGAACCAAAATCCATGTAGTCGACCTCGAAAATATCGGGAATGGGCTTTGATGATGATGAAGTTATATAAACATAAACAATAATCTAATAAAGAAAGAACTTAGGTAAAAGAGAACAAGAAGTATGAAAAATGAAAATGTACTACAAATTGTGTTGGAAAAGGGAAAAAACATAGAGAATATATAAAAAAGTGGAGAATAACAAGACACTTTGTCGCAAGAAAAAAGCAAAGTAGAGTAGAGAAGATAAGATAAGAAGCAAAGGAGAGTATAAAATACATAGATCGCCCTTTTTATCTTGCATCACAATTGAAAGTTTTTCACCTTAGATGGATTAACAACCTTCAACTTAAGTGGTTATATGTGCCCACCTAAAAGTAAAAAATAAGATGAAGTTGATTGTCGAGTCTTTATTGTATTCTAACCAAGTTTTGGGTGTGTCGGAGGCGTGTCCTACATGTTGACTACACTGGGTCTGACACCTGCCGACACATTGACCATGTGTCCGAAGTGTGTCGGGCGAGTGTGACACTGATACGAAAGTTTTCCAAAGAGTTTGTGCTTCGTTGCCAATAACAAACATAAAAAACAACTATCAAAAGGCAACAAAATAACAAGCATAAGAGTCTAAGCATTCAAAACCACCATACGAGTCTAAACTCCAAACTCTAGACATTGAAAAGCAACAAAACAACCATAAAATGAAATTTTCATAGAAATATGTGGCAAAAGAAAAATTTTTAAATAAAAAATGAAAACTTGTGATCAAAAGCTCTTTCCTAGGCTAGGCATTTGCCTAGCTTGCCTAAGCAAACACTGTTGACTACACCAATTTTGGGCGTCGCTAGGATAGGCCAGACGTTAGGGGCGGAACCGTGGGAAAGTGGCCATGCCCCCCTTGGATTTTGAAAATGTACTTTATTTCTAGTGCATCCAATCTTTTGATGTTAATAAGATTAAACTGTTGGCCCTCCTTCCTTATTACTGACGCATATTTGATCTAACCAGTGTTCTAAAAGGCGCTAGGCATTGGGTGGGCGGCGAGGAGGTGCCTAGCGCCCAGGGGCCTAGGCGGTCTTAGGTTTTGTATTATAACTTTAATAATTTACAAAAGTTAAGCATAATATATTATCAATTACATCCAATTTAATGCCAAGATACATATGCAAAATTTAAAAACATGAAAAATTAACAATCATGAACAAAATTTATTAAAACTCAAATGATTGAAGTTGGTCATGATGGGTACTTTATATAAAATTGAATTTGTGGACAAATATCCAAACATACTCTTTTATTTTTCTTCAAATTGCATGAATAAAAACAAGAAGTCCTTCCTTTGTTCCAAACTTATTTAACCATGACTTGTTCTTTCTTTTTTTTAATTTAAAGGACAAAAATAATTAAAAACTCTGCCAATACCTATCTTTGTATTAGCATTCTCTCTTTCATTTTTTTTCTTTGATAAAAGGAAGTTTTTAGTTTGATAGCATATCATTTCTTGATGTAGATTTTCATATAATTGCTTAATGAGAGTTTGACATAAGGAGACCTTTACATGTTGTAGGATATGGTTTGTTATCATCCGACGTATATAAACCCATTTATCAATTTTACCCTTTTTTAGTAAATACCTAGCTTGTTTGGCACCCCTTGGTGCAAATTCCTGGTTCCGCCCTTGCTAGGCGTTGTGATCAAGTTTGGCCCACCTAGTGCACCAAGGTGCTACCCGAGACTACATAAGCTCCTTATCCATGTTGTTTTTTTTTTTTGCTCTCAGTATTTCAAAATGTATGTGGGACTAAGCATGACATTTAGAACTGAATCTTTTTTTTTTTTTTATTGGTGAGGGGGAGGCGCTCGGATTATCAACGATTTATGTTTTGTTTTTCTCTAGCCGTCAAATTATAATTGGGGACAAGTAGGGTTTTCATTGACCACCACCGCTTTCTTTTTATGATCTTCAACTTTCCGATTTTCTTTGACATGAAAATCTTTTATAACTTCATCTCGGCCTCTCAAATCTCAATACAAAAGCTTGCGGATGGCCATGATGTTCCAGTAGAAAATACATTCTTCGTAAACATAAAACAAAGGGAGTGATTGAGAGAAATTGTTACCTTCCTAGAACCGAAAGGTTTTGAAACCCTTCATTCACGCAAGTCGTTTATGTATTAAAATGTAGAAAAACACAAAATTGTATGCTAATTTTTAAACTTGGTTGAGCTCCTAAGTGAATTGCGCGAGCAAATTTAGAACATGTTTTAGTGTTGCACTTGGTCAAGGCAAGGCGATGGGGATTTGGATGAGGCTCCCTAACCCTCGCTTTTGTAAAAAAAATTCGTACGTTGGATGGTGATTTCACCAATATCAAGAAGATGAAAAGTTATTCAAAACCTACGATACTTGAAGAACTTTATGAGCAATTCTAAATTGATGGACTTTGTGCTCAAGATAGGTAAATACACCTAGTTCATACCCTATTTTCCAAGAAATTGCATTTAATGAAGATGCGATTTAATGAAGATGCGGTGGACTGATTCGATGTGTAAGTGGAAAAGAATATTGGGGTTAAACAAAAATCTGACTAAATTTATTTAACCGACCGAACCGAACCGAACCGATTGGTTCGGTTTTCAATTTTTATGTGATTTTAATCGACAAAACCGAACCCATCGTATATATATAATAAATAATATATGCTTTATGTAGAAATAATATAATATATTTAATTTAGTCGATTGGTTCAATTGTAGTCGGTTCGGTTTATGATTTACATAAATTAAAATCAGTTTGGTTTCTGTTCAGTTTTCTTAATGTTTGGTTCAGTTGAAAATTTTGAAACCGACAAATCGGTTTGGTTTTCAACCCTAAAGAACACAAATATTCTAGACACTGATCCCTCCATTGATGAAGTTTTCATGGATACAATCGTATTTTTAAGAGCGTCCAGAAGAAGTTTGCTCAATCCGCAGAAGAGGTCTCTCGTGTCCCATATGTTGATTAGCATTCTGAAGCGTCAAAGTAGTAGACCTATGGCTGGAAATCAGGAAGTTGTAGGCTGATTTTGAACTGAGCTGCGCATTTTTGTCGTCCCATCTCCACTTGTTTTCATTTAGGTTGATGGTAACCACATTTGAAGGCTAACAACTCAGCCAAAGTTTGAATCTCCCAATGTCTAAGGCCTCTTCTAAAGCTAAGATCTATCAGATTACTTGATCAGAGGACTGATTTGATTCGCACTTTCTTAGGAACCGGAGAGATAAGAGTGGTGTTCAACCTCTTATCCAAGAGAACCCGCACTGTCAAAATCTTCAATCACATTCAAGAAGTCAAACTCGATGTTTTCCCTGATTCTTGGAAGAATCCCATAGTAAAATCAGCCATTTTCGGTGAGTTATCCTTTGCCATCTCATTTAGGGCAGCCAAAATGTTTCCTCAGATGTGTTTTTCTCCAACAAAAAAAGCCCCGTCGGAGAGGATTGATTTGAAACTCATGTCATCTAAATCTGGACATCATATCTCTTTTTTAAAATAATTGTAATACTCAAAATAGCAAAACACATCTCGTCACTATTTAGAGTCTTAGACAACCAATCTCTGTCGTTATCCCATGTTGATCCCTGACCTTCTCTTCCAGTGAACTTGGTCTCGTCTAAGAAGAGAGTCCAAATCCACCCCAAGGCTTTCTCTCTGCTGATGTTAAATCATTCAACTTCAGTCTATCCAACAATTCAATTTTCTTCTTCTTCCTTCAGCCAAAAACCCTCGATTTCCATTTCCACAGCTTGGTCTTTGGTTCTTTGAGTTTGAAGCTTGAACAAGAGAACATATCCAGGTTTATCTACAACTTCAATGTTCTTCCAGCAATCATCAGTTATATATTAGAAAACAACTTTTGAGGAGTGAGAAGCTCCTAAAGATGCAAGAATAAGAACACTCACAGAGGTTATAAGATAGAAGGGAAGTGAACATACAAGCATGAGAATGGGATGTCTTTCAGAATTCACCATGATAAGCCCCACATCAGAATACAAATTTTGATTGCCCTCACCATTTGGTCAGTAATCATTCTAACATAGTTGAAGATTCTTCTGTTGAGCTCCTTTGATAATGCAGCTACTATGACTGTTTCCCGAATTCAATTTTCCTTTTGCAAAGAAGGATCTATTTAGTTCAGTGGTTCATCCAATATTCGAAAAATGTAGCCCTGGCAGAGTAGCAACAATTGTAGGGGTAATCCAATTCCGAATGTCTAATTCAATTCTTTGCCAATATTCTGTGGGTGGAGAAATTTAGGGATTCTCGATAAAACAGGTTCAGACTTCAGACCCCAACGCCTTATTTTTGTATTCTTACATTGCTCCATACATGCTGAAGCAGATTAGATTTGAAAACATGTCGTTTGAGTACAAAGTACTAGTAGGGGGTTGGGTGCGTCAGACAGAACAAGTACTAGTAGGTATAGCCATATCATATCATTCTTGTCGTGTTGTTATAAACACTGTTAAAAAGCCCTTCATGTTTGATTATAAGTGCTTTGAAGATGAAAGCTTTGAAAGAGAAATATATCTAAGGCAGGCAGATTGCTCTAATTAACAGTGTAAGCTAGCATTCCAGCCTATTTGATGTTAAGCAACGAATGTATTTCTATATCCCAAAGAGTTGGAGAAAGTATCAAGATACTTTCAATGGGATTGTCTCCTTACCTGAAAAAATTTCACTTTAGTTAAATGGAAGTAGGTCTGCCAACCAGAATCAGAAGGGGGACTTGCAGTTAGGAATCTCAAGCTGTTCAATATAGGGCTTCTTTCTGATGGTTGTGGAGCTTCAGTGGACCAGTCGACTCTATGGACATTTGTCCTCTGCCACAGATGGTCTTGATCATCTCGGTTGGTGTGCCAAGCAAGTTATCAGTTCTTATGTCTGGGTTCTCTAGAGATCTATTACGGGTACAAGACATGAATTTCAAACATATCTCCATGGCTCTAGCAAAGCAAGAAGTGTAGTACTTAGATTCTAACTGTACGCATAGCCACCACCATCTGTACTAACATATACGGGTCACCTCAAGGTTTATCTCAAGCTACATGTTCTATACGCCAGGTCCATTATTGTATTCTCTGTTGCAATAATCTCAGAATGATCCTTTCAGCAGATCTATCCAATCATGTCTATGGCTTTAGAATGGTAGAAAATGGAGTTTCTTTTTCAATATTGCGCTCCCGACATCCCTATGTGGAGCACCTTCTCTTCCTTGGATCTTTTTTATTGTGGCATGGAAGTTTTAGGTTTAAGCATCAATTATCATTAACCTTTGTAGATTGCATCTTGTTACATTCCACATTTATTCTTCAATATAAGATTGTATCATTTCCAGTCTCCTGATTTGTTAGCTTCCTGTTTGGTTCTGCAAATTGAGTCAATCTACTTGTTTTGGTTCTAGGCAGTTTACTCGAAGAGTACTTGTCACAAGGACCTATAGCGAGTTGAGTATTGCTCGTTGGCACTTTGCTCGGCCGAGTACTCGGTAGACTTTTTACTTTTTTTTTTAACTAAGTGTAAGGGGCTAACAATTCACTCGTCTAAGTACTTCATACTTCACTTTTTTTAATTAAAAACAATTTAGTGTTTTTTCAACCAAAAGGTTAATGTGTAATGACCCATTCTTGTACATTGAAATTGTTCCTATTTAACCACTCCCATGGAAATGTCGGGTTTCAGCTTGACCCAATATTCAATAAATTGAGTCGAGTGGAGATCAAACCCCTAGAGATGTGATACGCGACGCATCTATCACAACATCTGGAGATTAAGTTGAAAAGGTCTTAGTGTTAGGCCCTCCAATGGGGATGAATAAGTGGGGTATATGGATAAATTTTATCCATATCGTCCATTTTCCTTTCTAATGGTATGGATAAAAACTATCAATACCCGTACCCATCCCAAATCATGGATAAAGTTATTCATTCTCGCTATCCATAGATAACGCTGGTCTTGCCGTTTTTTGAAAATTGCACATCTATTTTGCAAGATAATGAGTGGTCTTGCGGTAAAGTTAAGTTGCATGTGGTGGGAGGTCAGGTGTTCGAACCCTATGATAACCTCCTATTTTTTGTGGTTATATCTTCATGCGCTTTTCCAAAAAATGCATGGTTTTTTAAACACCACCGTCCCTAAATTTACCCATAAAATGAGATTTTACCATTGTGGGGTTTGAGATGGATAAGAATAAGGATGGATAAATTTTAGTCTTATCCATCCTATCCGTGCTCTATGATTGAAATGCTCTTAGAGAGCAAGTCCACAAATAAGAATCGTTACTGCCTAAGCTTGTGGGATGCTACCTAGTGCAACCATTTTCAAATCTCAAGCTAGATGCTTTTCTAGCATATAATACTCCCCTTTCACCGGGAATTCGAATGTCCAATAATGGGAGGGGATGTTGAACATCCGTAAGATCAAGGATTAGAAATAGAATACTGACGATTATAGATGGGAATGAATAAGTAAAAGGTGGAGACACAGTGAAGGAGGTCTATGTGATAAGGATGAATGCAATGTTGGTGTTGATATTAGTTATTTGTGTACATATGTTTTGCCACTTGAGATACTTCTATAAGTCATATGGTGTTTTATAGTTATTAGTCTTGAATCTTTCATCATTTTAAATTGTTCATCTTTGTTTAATGCTTGTGCCGTGTTACATACATGGCCTTTTTTTTGTTTTCTTTTAAAAGATTTATACCTTGCCAAAGGTGTGATGGCTCATTGGTTGAGTAGTGGCGGATGGTACCACAAGGTTCACGGGTTATGGTACTTAGTACCAATGTTATCTTTGTGGGGTTATGAGATCCTATAAAAACCCAGCTTGCCTTTCAAAAAAAAAATTATACCCGTATAATATGTAATTACTGTGATTATGCTTGTTTTACCAATTAAATGTTACTGGAGTGGGCAAATTCTTTTAGCATTACTTCCCAAGGAACTCGATGACTTACTACTCGTTCCTGGACTGAGAAGCAAGTGATGTCTATATAAACTGCATAGTTTGGCTCTCAATCCCCGATGGGTTCCAACTTCCACCCTCCTATGTGCTGTCATGAAGGGGAAATATTTTGAGGGGGCTTTCCACTCCATGCCCAACCTGGCAATACTTGTTTTGATGGAAACACCTTCGTAGTGGCATTCTACCCATCCAAACAGCTTCTGGCGTTTTGAACTGAAAAATCTGAGAAATGTTTATTTACCTTTAAAGACTTTAAGAATTTGGTGTTTCACAATAGCGATAGGAGTGTTTCTAATATTTATTTAATTATTATCATATTCATTTTATGTTGATTTGCCCCAAAAAGTTGGAAAATCTCCCTATCTGAAAGGTCGAGGCAGTATTAAATATGTTATATCCTCTCTTGAAAGATGTCAGGCCGTTCCGGCAAGGTTGGGGTTGACCAAATCAATGTTGGAACTATAATTTTTAGCAAGTTCCATACTATTTTCTTCTCCATCAAAAACAAAAAATGCTACAAACATTTTTCGGAAACAGGGAGGCGTGAGGGACGCCCTCCAACGTATGAACTTCCTTTGGAGTAGTGATGATTCCAATGTTGAAATGGAATTAAATAAGTGTGCCTGTAACAGAAATGTGAGTTTAGAACTTGTGGATCGTATGTTATGGTGATCATTGCCGATATAAACACCGATGTGTTTTTATCGGTTGAGCGATATTGATAAGATTGTGTATAGACGAAGTTATATGATGAAAAGTGTGCGCACCTGGTTGGTCTTAAACTCATTGGCCTTTGTTGTCCAGTGGTGGGACAATTATGTGTATGGGAGGGATGTTCAAGGGAGACGGTTTGTGAGGACTTGGGAGAAGATGAAGCATATTTTATGAGATAGGTTTATCTCTAAGTTGTGTGGTAATATCTCTTTTCGCGCCAGCATAGCTTGAAACGTTGCCTCTCCTCAGTTAATGGATATACTTGAGGGTTCCTCACTTCCTTGTTTGCAACCACCTGCTGACTTAGAAGAGCACAAAGCGCATTTTTTTCTTACGGGGTTACAAAATTGTATCTTTATTTAGATTCCATCCATGTTTGAGGCTATGAACCACGCACAATAGTTTGAGAAGCTCCAGCGGTCAACCCCAACAGTTACACTTTCGGGTCCTCTACCTCTGTTCCCCTGCTTCTAACGGCAACATCCAGTCTGGAGGGTATTTCCTAATTCTAAATGTTATTAGTGTGGATTGCCCAAAAGGGAAGATACTTAGTTACTCTCCTTGTGGACAGTCAAAACTCATGTTGATAATTTGGTTTTGGATGAACTGGTTGCCTTTGATGAGTCCACACTTAACTTTGGCAGAGGGGTGCCATAATTTAATTTGAAAAAATAGGGTTGTTTTTGTTGTTGGTTGTTTTAGGATATTGTAAGAGTTCTCTTAAATGCCAAGTTTACCCACCCCAAATGTTTATTAATCAAATAGGTCGTATTGATTTATTCGCTCCCATGAATCAATATGCATGGTGGGTGATGCAAAGGATTTTCATTTGCATATTGATGGGTCTTCCAGCACTAGGGCCAACTGATGGAGTATTTGATTGTGGTTCTGGAACTAATTATAAAGGAAACTTTTCTGATATTCCCATCACAAGAGTTGCACGTTGCACATTGCACATTCTAGAGCAAACCAAATCTTGATTTGAGACGAGAAATATATTCCTTACATGTTATTGTCTAAGTTAGGGTTTCCCATTTGGGTTTAAGTACTTTACTTTCAAGAAATATATTCCTTATATGTTATTTTCTGAGGGTGTAGCATTGGTGTAAACCACCCTTTTGCATGTGATCAGATTAGGCCCTTGAATCAGTGTAAGTCACCTGTTACTCCATCTAGGCTTTTCCAATTAGTCCAATTGGAACAAAGAAAATTTTAAGGAACATTAAATGTTCTATCTCCATTTGATTTGGAGTTAAAGCAAAGTTCAAATATCTATGATTTAATAACAGAAGCAAGGCATCATGTTGGTGTTTATCTTGGTTGGTTAATTGGTTTTCAGCCCATCTGTTGGTTAATTGGTTTTCAGCCCATCTGTTGGTCATTTAGCTTAGATCCATTCTTTGATATTATCTACAGTCTCGAGACAAGGCTACAGTCCTGTGTTTTGTGGAGTTTACCGATGCCAAATGTGCTTTGACTGCCATGGAAGCACTTCAAGGTATGTAAGTTTAGTAATGCAATTCTAGAGTTACAGATCCACGAAAGGGCTACATTAAAAGGAGCTATACTGTGACTTGTGCTCTATGCAGGTTATAAGTTTGATGACAGGAAACCAGATGCTCCTGTCTTGAAGATTCAATATGCACATTTTCCTTTCCATCCACCAGCAGGCCGTGATTAACAAGGGTCTTGAAGGATTCAACTATGTTTCAGTTTTGTGTTTGTTCACAATCAATGCGAGTCACCTTGGATCAGTCCGTTTACCCTGTTGAATCACATTGTTAAAAGACGCTTATGAAATCATATGATTTCTGCTAATCTTAATTTCTTTCAGCATGTGATATCATGTCCTAGTTGTATTCATGTGCATTTCATCCTGCAAAATCGAATGTGCTGATGTTTTATAACTAAGTGATTCATTTGATAGTTACCCCCTGAATGTTATTTTATAGTGCTTATCTAGTTTTGAATCATGTGACAGTAGTCTTGACAAGGAAAAACACTGTTAATAGGGTTATAATATGACAATGCAACTGGACGGCTCTTAGAGCATCCACAACGGAAGATTTAAGAGGCCCAACTTAGAGTAGAGCAGAGTATAAAATTGTGAATTTGGAGACTGTTTTGTTTAATCCTTTATCAGACAAATAATAAATAATCATAATTGGTGGATTAAACATGAATTACTGGAGTATTCATCAAATAGGCGGAGAGGGGAGTTATGGGATGAACAAATCAAAAATTGTATCATACCTTTTTGGGCAGTCAAACCTAAGTCATTTGATTGCAACCAATGCTTTCTCGTTCAATTGTAAATCAATCAGTGCCTAATCTTGATGTTAAACAATGCTTTCTCATTCCACTGTAAATCGATCAGTTCCTAACCTTGATGTTTCAACTGAAAACCAAATGGCTGAACTTGTCTGGAAAAACATGTGTAATGGTTTCATGCCTCAAATCAATCCTTAACAACTCCAACTCTAAAGATTTCAACAACCACTAGCATTTTACAGACCTAGAAGTTCTACTTTGATTACAACCAGTACATGCCTCAAAACCATGAATTATAGTTCCCTAGTAAGGAGTTATCCTTGAATTTCTTGCTCAAGAATTTGCTCTTTTTTTTTTTTCAGATTGGCTCAAGTTATTTTGTTCACATGCTTAAATTATGTTTACTTAAATCTTATTATTTGCTTTTCCATGACTTCATTTTCTTTGCTATTTTAAAACTTATGTGAACATGGTTAGATTTCTTTTTCTTTTTTCATTAAATGTTTAACATAACTATTAATCTGTATAACATGGAAATCTGATTTTCCATGTGTGGGGATGTAGGTAGTAAAGGTCCCTTTCAACAACTTAATAATTCATTCAAATCAAAGATTATTTCAAAATATATGTTAGCTTTCTTATATTTCATTTCATTTTATTTCTTGCACTTGAGTCAGAAAAATGTCTACACGAGGATGTTGCTTGTTAGGGGTGGTAATTTGTGAATGCGACACCATTACTCGACATGATAAGACGCACTAATTGGGTGTTGACATGGGACCAACCCCTTTGCAAAATGAGTCATTTGTGTCGAGAGATGGGACTATACTATATGCACCATCTAGCCCATATATATATAGGTATTAGTTTTTTTTATTATTAATTATAAACTTGTATAACAAATTGATAATAATTAACTAATTATAATTAAGTCATGTTAAAATGTCAAACTAAAGTGTTAAATTATGTCATTCACTTGCCCACCCATTTCCAATTCTGCCAATCGGGTTAATTGTGTCATTGACACGATTATTATCTGTGTCAGGCTTTAGGTTTGTTTGTTTGACACCAAATTTTAATTTAAAATGACATGGTTATGACACGACTCGCTACCCTAGTGTTTGTAACAATACAAATAATGGAGAAAACCTTGTGTTAGTATACATACATTTTTATTTGTACACCCATATTCAGGGTTTTCTGCGCTTATTTGCCTAGCTAATCATGCAAAACTAATTGTGCATTTATACATGTCTTCTTCAACTAAACTTAGGTCCAATCACGTTTGAACTCTGAAATCCACTTCTCAACAACAACAATAATAATAATAATAATGTCTCAACAACAATAATAATAATAATAATAATAATAATAATAATAATAATAATAATAATAATAATAATAATAATAATAATAATGCACTTCTCGAACTCTGATATTATTATTATTATTATTATTATTATTATTATTATTATTATTATTATTATTATTATTGATAAGGTCGTAAGATTTTAAAAAATATTCAAATTTATATTACACTCCATTCATGTTTTTGTCAACAATACAACCAGAACTTCAAGTTTTCCAACTTCATAAATGAATGAAGTAATCATGTTCTAAATGAGTTGAAAAAGGCAAAAATTTATATCAATCTTAATCATATATTTCCAAAGCTTATCTCTAATTTTAACTCAACTTTTTTCTCAAAGTTTCCTTGATTTATCTATATATATCATAATTCATCAATATGTCCACTTGATAATGACATTATGAACCATGGTGATAAGGATTCATTATTACTTTAGAGAGTTTGTTCATGTAACATGGTGTAGACAATCTCAATTCATTGTTACTTCAAAGGCAGCGATAACTCCACACCATCATAAGTGTTTTCTCATACCATTCTACTCTCCTACACCACTTATTTTCTTTCCCACACCATCAATATAAACAAAAAATCAGCATTTTCACCCTCTCCATTCAAATCGAAATGCGATTCCTCCCTCCCCATTCAAATCTCTTCCCTCTCCCACATTTATTAGATAACTCATAGTACTACAAGTATTATGTTTTGATAAACTTGATTATCGGTCTCGATAGAGCACAAACGTTGGCCGAAAGTCAGGGACACTATCCCGTTTTCATTGTGAGATAGATTTGCGCGATTTTAGTAAAATGACCATAACTTTCTCATTCAAAACATTTTCAAGTGATTCAAGTTGTGTTTATTAGATAACTCATACTACTACAAGGATGAGTTTGATAATTGATCTTGATCGAGCATATAAGTTGGCCGAAAGTCAGGGACACTATCTTGTTTCATTGCAAAACAGATTTGTGCGACTTTAGTAAAATGATCATAACTTGCTCATTTCAAAACATTTTCAATTGATTCGAGTTGTGTTTATTAGATAATTCATAGTACTACAATTTTTGTGTTTTAATGAGCTTGAGAACCGGTCTCAATTGAGGGTTTAAATTGGTCGAAAGTTACCATGTTTTTAAGTTAAGTTACTATTTTTTCAAAAATAGTTTTTTGGGTGGTCGTGGTGTGAGTTAGTAGAAAAAAAGAAATAAAAAAAAAGTACATGATGGTGTGAAAAAGTGCTTTTGATGGTGTGGAGTAGTCGTTGCCTACTTCAAATAATGTTATCCATGTTATAGAAACTATATATCCTTATTAACATTTCAAGAGAAATTTTTTTTGAAAAATAAGAATACCTTGTTTTTTCAATTAAAATTAGGTTTTACTAACTTTGGATAACCCATTTAATTTTCATTGTAAATTAAGAACACTACATGTACAGTACCAAATGAAAACTATATCATTTGAACGCTACTTGAGCTAGAATTTTGAAAAAAATTAAAGACCGATATAAAATAATAATAATAATAATGTGTCAAAGTTTCAATTTTGTTTCTACATGTGTCTCAAGATTCGTGCAAAGTGTGATAATATGAATTTCTTTCTTAATATCACAAAGCAAGCGAGGGCCCACCTTCGGCACGACATGTGCCCACCAGTAGGTCAGCTATTTCCCATTGTCCATTTTAGGCGGTCCTTAAACACTTACAAAGATTGTTTGTCAAGATATTTAATGGCAGAAACCTAAATACATATCTCAATAAAGATGTCGAAATTTTCAAATCTTTGGCACATTGTTTCTAGTGTTAACCCATAATTTTTCTATAATTTTCAGCTCAAATAAATTAAAAAATATTTTCTTAATTTACAATTAAAGTCTTATTCGGTATTTAAAATCATTTTTTTGTCCCTAAACTCGAAATGCCTATTTTCTCTTTCTTTCTCAATGACCACATTGTTTGAGAGCACATAGTATCGTCAAGGTGGTTTGTAGTTTTCTTTCAAATCCAAGCTCTGACGAAAGGTTTATGTCTTAGTTTTTCTATTGTTTGGGAAATTTCCATCCTTTGTTTAGCTTAAAAGTCACCGAAACCCATGGGACCCCAAACCAAATGGTGTCTCTTCCTACTTTTTCAAATTCTGTTGGAGAATAGTAGGAGGAGATTTTACACAAACCGTGATGAATTTTTCAAATCAAGCAAGCTTTTACACGAGGTAAACTCCACTATCATTACTCTAACTCCTAAAGTTTCTAATCATCTACTTTTGGAGATTTTATGACATGCCCCGGATTTTAAGAAAAAAAAATCCTTATATTCACGTAGGATTAGGATTATCTGCTTCCCCAAAATTTGAGATGTGAAAATTTAATAAAAGAAACATTTAGATAAAAATTAAAATAGACAAAACTTCTAACCAGGAAACTCTTTGGCGATTTTCACCCCACAAGTCAACCGCCAACGATGCTGCTCAAAAAATTCTATAACCTGTGAAAGGCTAAATGGCTACGTTCCAATAAGAACATATTCAAGAAACGTAAACTTACTTGGATCAGCGAGGTAGCTGGTTTGAGTAATCTCAATTTCTTATAAATGAAATAAGTTATATACTTTAACATGAAAATTTCATATGCAATAAAGTAACACTCAAAGACTTGTCGTTCCTCAACGAGGCAAACATTCATACTAATAAGTTTTGTCATACTTCAAGTAAACATTTATTTATCCAACTCTTACGATATAATTTTAACATGGTAAGTTTAACCTGCAGAAGCGTTAGTAGACTTACCATCCTGCACAGAACAGTTAGAAACAAATGAATATAATTCTTAATTTATCGGTCCTCATAAATACAATATATTTTCATACAACGATACAAATTGTAGTCAAAATACATTGTTATTAAAATATCAGCAAAACATATTTTCTACCTTAGGAAAACATGTAGTTCTCATTCAATGGTCGAATAAGCATCTAGTTTATTCCTTTAAGGCAATCATGCACATACACAAAAATTTCACTTCTTTTCCACAATTGAACTACCCTCATTGTGTCGAACACACCTCACCCAAGTATGCCTCAATTGCCTTCGAAACTATTCGGAGCGTATATGTTCCAAGTGGGTGCCACATTGAGGAACATGTCATTTCACCCGAAGTTCGATTATGATAAGTATATTCTAAACATTACACGTACCATCGAACTCACATGGAATGACGTATCCGATATGCAAGCAAGTCTGTATACAAAAGACACATTTTTCATTTTGTTTTTTTGGAGTTGTGGAAAAGCGTTTTAAAATCAACTAAAACTCAAATGCAGCTTAACAAGTCAAGTTGCATCCCCATCAAATACTCATATTCACCCTAATGCATTAACATATATTATCCGACCCTTAACATTTCAAGGATTACCATAAAGTCACAAGTCAATCTGCATACCAATCAAATTCAAGTCGTAATATGCACATACCAAATTGCATAAAAATACACATACTCAAATTTGTATTATAAAAAGATGAATCCTCATAGTTTACTTCCAACGCAACTAACAAAGATTTCACCATTAAAGTGAACATGCAACAAAAATTTACATATTCAAGGGTTATCAAAATTTATCATATAGATATCTAATTTTAGAAAAAAAAAATTGTATTTAGTACTATATTCATAAATTTTCACATAATAGATTAACTTAATTTTTGACATAATAAATAAATTAAAAGGGTTTAGTTCCAATCATGTTGTCCACTCTACATGTATAAAAATTTAGCAATAGTCTTATCTTAAATATAACATCATAATTCCTCAAACTCACTTAAGCGTGATTTTATTCACAAATAAAGACTTAAAATAAAAAGTAATGTAAAGAGTGAGAAATACTCACAAATGCAAGTACACGAGAAAGGCATTCGAAAATCGTCGAATAGTCAAATCTCTGCAAGGTCAAAAATAACAAAAATGGCGAAGATCCGAGTCAATGAACCAAACTCGATCATGTGCACACAAATCCCACATCCCAAGCCACAATAAAATATCAAAATCAAACCTAAACTCAAACACGCCATCTTTTTTTTTATTTTTAATCTCGTGTCCGTACAGGTCACCTACCATTCTTCTATTTTTACTTCTTTTTTTCCTCTCCCATTTTCTTACTTGTTGCACTATATGGATAAAAGAAAAAAAATTATAGTCTTTCCCTCATTTTCTCTTCTTCACTATTTATTTTCTTTTGTCTTCCTCTTATCAACTTTATTTATCTCTCCCTTCTCTCTTCTTTCTCTCTTTCATTTCCTTCCGCAAAGCAAACATATCAATCCTCACCAATTATGTCAACTCAAAATAAATAAATCAATCAATCATTAACTCCCACACATTAGCAACCCATTTTCATTTCTTTATCTCATTTTTTTTGTACGGATCAGGATCTCTTATTTCTCCCTTCTCGATCTTATTTATCTCCCTCATCTTTTTTCTTATTTTTCTTCTTTTATTCCATATTTCCATCACATCACAATCACAGATCTGTGCAAAGAATCTTAAACAAAACACAACATCTATATTACAATTGAGAGTGGTGTTTTACTATTTATTACTAACTAGAACAAAGTCAAATCAAAAGGATTAGAAATAAAAGATGGTTAGGGCTGAAATTTGGGAAGTGTATTGAATTTTGAGGGTTGAGATTCATTTTCTATGATGGTATATTTGTAAATTTAAAATATGTAGAATGAAAAAAATAATGAAAAACTTTTAAAAAAGTTGTTGGAATGTACATGTGGCGGAGAGAGAAAAATTTATGTTTTTCTTTTAGCAAAAGGAAAATTTATCACAACTATCTACATTGTTATCGGATTTTGGTAAACTTAGTATCGTTGAAATGCATTTTTGAGATCTTTCCAAAGAAATCATTAATCAATACAAGTGCTAAATTTTAAAAATATATATTTTATAATTAAAAAAATATATAACGTATTTCACGTCTTTAATATTTTTCAATATTTTTAAAAGCAATGAGACGTGTCGATCATACCAGAAAAAATGAGTCGTACATCTTAATGCACAGTTAAACAAAAACCCTAAATTTCATGTTTTGGCGAATTCAAAGATTGAGAGAGAACTCATTCTCGGCGTTTAAAATTTTCTCCAAACTGATTCAAATTTGACTGAACAGACTTACACTTATAATCGACTTACACTTCAATACTAATTGAAAGCGAAAATGAGGATAGTGACGTAGATGCTCAGTACAAAATAATTAGCAAAAATAAAATTATGTGGAGTGCCAACGGCACGGGGCATACTCTAGTTTTGTACAAGGCAAAGCCCTCCATTTCTTCGACTATGTAACATAACAACTACCATAGAGGAGTCATCCATGTTTGTATTTAACTATTTATTTAGCAAATGCCCTATTCACTATCAACCTTAATGACACATATTGAGCCCAAGCCCAAAAGAAAAATACCGAAAACTTATAAACTAATCCCCTAATCAATACTTTAATTAAAGAAATAACCCAAGTTTAATATAAAATGGCCTGAAACCATACTATAACCAAACAAAACCCAAAATCACATTATAATCAAATAAGGCTCAAAACCATGTTATACTACTTTCTTTTCCCACTACAAATAAATCAAGGTTTTACACATTAATAATTAAATAGTATTTATATAAATGTAAATAGGCGGGTAATACATTTTAGGTCCATCTCATGTTGCAATGCTCTATACAAAACTATAACAAAAATTCTAACAAACATAAGGAAACAGTGGAAGTGGTTGTTAGTCCTTGCCAATCAACCTTTATAGGTGTAGATACATTCAAGACAACATCATGCTTTCACATGAGATACTAAGGAACTATCACAAAAATGGCAGAAATTTGAATTGAGAAAAGCATTTGATACCAATGAATGGATTGCATTCTAGAAGTTATGAAGAAATTGAGTTTTCTAGGAAAATTCATTACTTGGGTGAAAGTTTTCATCTCAACGGCAACCTATTCCATCAATTTAAACAGGCCTTGAATGCTTATATTAAGGGTAACAGAGGTGTTCGATAGGGCTGACCAATGCCGCCATACCTTTTTGTCCTAGTTATGGAAATTCTAAATGTTATTCTATTGCTAAAGTTGGGCTTCGCTACAAATGAAAAAATCCTAAGATTACTCACCTATATTTTGCAGATGATTTCATAGATTTCTTTAGAGGTGATGAAAAGTCAGCAAGAGCTTTAGCGGACACCTTAGAAATATTTGGTAGGGCAACATGGCTCCAAGTAAATTATCACTAGAGTGTGTTATTCCTTGCTGGTATGAATCCATTTACAAAATCAAATCACCAAATTTCTCAACTTAATGTGGGTAATCTACCAGTAAAATATATGGGACTTCCGCTTATTACGTCAAGACTTAAGTACGATGATTTTGCTATTCTTATATGCAAAATAGAGAAAAACAAATCCCCTCTTGAAAAACTCGATTCCTTTCATATGCGGGAAGGATGCTCCTTATCAGAGTTGTGCTTAATAGCGTGCAGGTTCATTAGACCTCAACTTTTGCTCTGACTATTGCAGTCCTGGAAAATTCAAGGCATTTGTGTAAATTTTTTATGGAGTGGAATGGACCCTGATAAAGTGAATAAAACAATAGTAATATGGAAAGACTTATGTCATACTATGCTTCAGAGACCTTCGCAAGTGCAATTCGGCAACTAATATGAGAGATATATGGAATGTTGGAATATTAAGCCCACTCTAATTATTCATGGGCCTAAATTGCTCATGTGCTTATTCAAGGTATTGTTGTGTGAATTTACGGTGTAGTTGTACAATTGGTACCCACTGATGTATGTTGTAGTCCCAAGACCCTGCTCTCGCTTTCGCTTGATATATGATTGGATTTGCCATCTCTACAAGTTTGAGCTTTCAGAGAATTGGCAATTTATCTTGGTACAGAGCGGTGGTCTTGAGATATCGCTAGATTGTTCGTATGTGCCCTCAGAGATTACTCCCAGATGGTTATTTTTATTTTTATTTTTTTGTCTTTTTCAGCCTTCTGAGATATGGGTTCACCACCACCGTCTACACCATCAAACTCCAACATGATTTTGAGTGTTCAACCTATGGGTTTTGTGCCTGGACCCACCGTAATCCCATATGGTGTGAAACTTAATGGAACCAATTAATTTTTTGTCTCAGATTGTTGCAACCTTTATTGCAGGTAGAGGAAAGTCGGGCTATATCAATGCAAATAAGCTTGAACATTCGATTGATGATTCGATATATGAAAAGTGGAACATGGAGAATGTTGTTGTTAAAGGTAGGCTCATCAGTGCCATGGAACCCAATATATGAACATATTTGTTCATCTACCCTTAGCGAAACATATTTGGGATGTTGTATACCAAACCTATTATGAAGCCGATAGGTTAGTTATCTATGATCGCTCTCGCCAAACTATGCAGATGAAGCAGGGGAGTAAAACGTTTATGCATACTACATTGATTTGCGCACAATATGGCAAGAATTGGATTACCGAAATCCAATTTTCTTCACACAACCTGAGGTTATAAGGACTCGATAGAATAAAATACATGCAAAATATTTTTTATGTTTTTCTGGTCGTCCTTGATGACTTGTATGATCATGTTCGAAGTGACATCCTTTGTACAAAACCTTTCCCAAATCCACAAATCACATTTGCTTAGAAGTGAGGAACAGAGGAGGCACACTATGCTACACAATCATACTGGTTCTAGTATGGCTATGTCAGCTCAAACTTCATTGACTCTAACCCGACATGTCTCTTCCAAAGTTTCAGGCACCAATGAATGTGGTTGTACTCATTGTGGCAATCCTAAGCATGATATGAAAATTTTTCCAACCTAATTATTCCTAAATGTTGTTGACAGTTGCTTCAAAAATCATGGATACACAGATTGGTGGGATAGTTTCAATGAACGCAAATCTCGTGAAGGATGTAATTGGCGTAATCGAAAAGATGGTGACAATGAGGGAAAAGTTGTGGTGATGGTCTCACCAACCAACTCACCAGTGACTGTTTTTTAGCATGGTAGTGGTTATTTACTTGACTTTCACGTAGGGCTGAACAAAAAACCGATCAAATTGATTAAACCGACCGACCCGATCTAAACCGAACCGATTGGTTTGGTTTAAATTCGGTTCGGATAGGTTTCGGTTTCAAAAAATTCAAAACCGAAGTGGTCGGTTCGATTTTCGATTTCTATGTGATTTTAACCGACCAAACCGAACCGAACGAATATATATAATAAATAATATATATTTTATATATAAATAATACAATAGGTTTAAAATAGTAGGTCGGTTCGGTTTTATTTCGGTTTTGGTTTGATTTTAGTCAGTTCGGTTCGGTTACGGTTTGCATAAATTAGAATCGGTTTGGTTTCGGATCGGTTTTGTTAATGGTCGGTTTGGTTTCGGTTTGAAAATTTTAAAACTGACCTAAGTCGGTTCGGTTCACGGTTTAGGTGAAAAACCGAACCGTCAGTTCAGTTTTCAGCCCTACTTTCACGTGCTTGATCATCCATTAGCTAACATCGATTTTGCTCTTGCCACTCCTACTTCTGTTTTAAAGACTCTAAATGGATTATTGATGTAGGTGCTACTAATCATATGATTTTTTATTAGTTACTCTTAAAGAATACGACATGCCACATTGTTCACTTGTTGCTAATGTTAATGGAGTCCCCTCCCCTGTCACTAGTGCAAACATTGTTTTTTTTATCACCATTTTTATCCTTGCAGAATACGTTGTTTATCACTTCATTTTCCAATAATCTCTTATTTGTTCCTCAAGTTACTGAATTGTTAAATTGCCTAGTATTAATGTATCCTCATTTTTGTCTTCTTCAAAATTTCAACAACAAGGTGATTATTAAGTGTGGTACTAAGAGAGGGCGGCTTTATTATGTGGATGATGATTGCTCTGGAAGTGTCTTGGTTAGTCAGAGCTCTACCTGTGCTAAGGAGCAATAGAGTTGAATGTGCATCGTTGTTTTGGTCATGCTTCTTTTGGGTATATAAAACATTTGTTTCCTTCCTTGCTTTCGAATTGTACTTACTTGGATTTTCATTGTGATGTTTCTGTTTTGCCTAAGAGTCGTCATACTATATATCCTTTGAGTTTAAATAAGATGAATGAACCATTTGTTTTTATTCACTCGGATGTGTGGGGCCCTGCTCCAGTTTATGTTTTGTTTGGAGATCGTTGGTTTGTGAGTTTTATTGATGATTGTAATCGTATGACTTGGCTTTATCTAATGAAAAATAAAAGTGATTTCTACAATGCTTTCGTTTATTTCATAACGTAGACTCGATTTTCTACTAAGGTAAAGGTTTTCAGATCAGACAATGGTGGTGAACATGTCGATATATGTTCCAGTCTTATTTGCAGAATCATGGCATTATTCATGAGACGACATATCCTTCTACACCTCAGTAGAACGGTGTGGCAGAACGTAAAAATTGCCATTTACTTGAGGTTACACGTGCTTGTCTGACTGGTGCCATATGAAACTCGTTTCTCGGTTGATGTTCTTTTACATGTTGTTGATTTTTTAATCTGTACCTATTTTTATTCTCCACTTCAAACACCTTTGGAAAAACTCTCTACTTATGTTACCATCTCTTCCCACTAACATTGGTACCGCAGGTTTTTAGGTGCGTTGTGTTTGTTCACCTTCACAAACATCAACACACAAAGTTGGATCTGTGTGCATTAAAGTGTGTCTTTGTTGCGTATTTACCACACCTTAAGGGCTACAAATGTTATCGTCCTTCTTATTGACGAACTTATGTCGTTGTGGGTGTTACCTTCATTGTAATCGAGATGTATTTTTCTTGGCGTGTATCCGCTTATCCTCTTCAAGGGGAGATGATGTTGAATATTCGAATTGGATGGCCATGTTTTTTGATATGGCGTTGACTACTCCTGTTGGGACTACCATGGGGTTGGATGATTCATTTTCAGTGTTACCTAGTACTATGAACCCTTCTTTACATTTACAGTACCTACCAATAATTGTTCTTCTGTTGTTGATGTTCCTAAGTATGTATTGATTCTGAGGTTAATACTAACAATTTAATTAGTGATCCTATGTCGGTTATATCTAGTAGTGGCAATAGGTATCAGTTGCCTCCACAGAGTACTCGAGGTAAGCATCCAGAGGGATACTCACCTAACAACTCAAAGACAGTGAAGTATCTTATTGCTCATGATGTATCTGCCTTGTGCTATTCAAACCTTCGCAAATCAAATGTCAGTTGTCACCATCCCAATCAGAGTACAAGAAGCACTGAATGACTATATCTGGGCAGAAACCATGGCTGAGGAAATGCGAGCTCTGGAAGAAAATCAAACATGGGACCTTGTGAACTTGCCAGAAGGAAAGAAATTTGTTGACTGTAAGTGGGTGCTTACAGTGAAATATAAGCCAGATAGTACTATTGATCGGTATAAAAGCACAGTTAGTGACTCGTGGTTTTACTCATACTTAAGGGAGATATCAGTGATTAGTTGGTCGTCTGATTTACCTTTCACACACTCGACCAGACATTGCTTATATGGTTAGTGTGGTATCAGAGCATTGGTCTTCGGAGGTAGTGGTTTTAAGTCTCGTTCATCGAAATAGATGTGAGAATTTTCAATATTTTTCTCACTCTTGTGCTGAGGGGGAATGTTGGAATATTAAGCCCACTCCAATTATCGATGGGCCTAAATATCCCATGTGTTTATCCATGGTAGTATCATGTGAATTTACAGCAAAGTTGTACGATTGGTACCCATTGATGTATGTTGTAGTCCCATGACCCCAATTTCGTTTCCACTTGATATATAATTGGATTCGTCATCTCTACAAGTTCGATCTTTTAGATAATTGGCAAATTATCATGAAGTGTTGTATCAAATCTTCCTATGCGGTGGGTTAGACAAAATTTAATAAAGCACCTATGCGATGGGTTAGACAACATTTAATAAAGCACCAAATTTTATGGTCTATGTAGATTCCTCAAAACAGTTCATGGATTTGGAGGAATATACTGAAGGAAATACCAATAACCAAAAAAAAATGTTACTCGTGTTATTGGCAATGGAAACAATACCCTCTTATGGCATGATCCATGGCACCCTAAAGGAAAATTTATTAGGGTGTTCCCTCAACATCTAAAATGCAACTCTTGTGCCACAGGAAGGCAAAAGTTTCAGCCATAATTCGACAAGATCCAACGAATATACCAAGCAATATGGAGTGTCACTTGGCGATGCCTAAGGTTAAATTAACACATGTTTGTATCTCCCCAGGCTTTCAAGATGAATTGGTATGGACAACAAGCTCAGGAGGTAAATACATTCTCAAGGACACTTATAATAAGATCAGGATGGCAAGTCCTCATATACCTTGGACCAATATCGTTTGGTTTTCCATTTGTATTCCAAAACGTAGCTTTATTGCTTGGCTGGCTTTCCACGAAACACTTAAACCGGAAGATAAGCTAGTACAATGGAAACTAAAAATGTCATATGTATTGCCCTATATGCTGCATCGAAATAGAGAACGAAAAACACTTATTTTTTTAATGTCACTATGCAAGATCGGTATGGAACTGGCTACTCACCCTCCTTCACTATGATTGAGCAACCTTGACATGGGAAGATGAAATCCTCTGGTGTACATCACATTTCTCAAAAGGTAATGGTCCTAAAGCAGTAGTTCGCAAACTTGTGTGCAATGCCTTTATATATTTCCTTTGGCAAGAGCGAAGTTCACTGCTGCTGAAGTTCACTGGAACCACGATATGACCTATACGATTCCTAGCTCAACTACGTGTACATGGGTCAAACCTGAGGTCGATTGGATCAAGCTTAATTCTGATGGTTCATTGCGAGGAACTAGAGGTGGATACGGTGCTATCATTCAGGACCACAATGGCGAGGCCATATCAGCGTGCACTGGCGAAGACAAAGCCCATTCCGTAATCAAACATGAGCTGCAGGGACTGAAAGTGGGTCTCAAACTAGCAATATCACATGGCGTCAGGAAACTAGAAATATGTACTGACTCCAAGAGCATCTACCACCAGCTGACAAATAACAAAAACGTTTCATGGGACCTCAGACACATTCATCACAGGATCAGAAGAGAGTTACAACAGTTCGAGTGCTACAAGATCAGCCATCAGTTCCGAGAGGCCAATAAAGCGGCTGACTACCTATCCAAAATATACCGGGACCACGTCTTGATAGAAATCATTCCTAGCTCCTTCGCCGAGGACCTTAAGAAGATTGTGTATGAAGATAGTATAGGAACGACATATTCACGACTGTAACTCTTCATCTTTTCTTTAGGTTTGGGGATCCTTAACAAACCCTAGCTCAATTTTCAAAAAAAAAAAAAAAAAAAAAAAGCGAAACAACACTCCACCAACAAGCACTCCTCTAAAAATAGAAAGTCCGGCCAACAAAAAGCTTTAATGCTTGGGACCTTCAAACAAAAGACAATGTCATGATTTGGTACTTTTCACAATTGGAATGCTAATATCGATTTTGTTGTGAAACCACTAAAAAATAGCATGGAAAAAAACTGCTAGGGGAACATATATATTGAATACAAATGGTTCCGCTATCGAGAATCAAGCCACATTTGCAGCACTAATCAGAGATCATGAAAGGATTGTCATAGCAGGGGGAGCAGGTCCATCTAATAATATTGACGTCACAATTGTTGAATCGGAAGGTATTGAAGCTGGGTAAACCTTGTTATTGTAGAAGGCATTCGTAGCATCTCGAATCTCGATAGGGTCAAACTCATTGAACGCAATCCAAATTATCAAACACAAGCAAGAACTCACAAGGAAAGTCGCTGCACCACTTAGGAGAATATGACACCTAGCCACAAAGTTTCAGAACTTCGACATATAATTCATCTTTCGAGAAACAAATCAAGTTGCAGATCACATGACAAAGTTCTTCCAAGCTCATTATTTATTCAATTCACCCCTAGTTCATTTGCAGAAGATATGAAAAAAAAAATTATTTGATGATGCCCGAAGAAAATTATATGACCAGTTGTAGTTTCTTTGAGCAAATTTATTTTGTTTAAAAGGTTTGAGGGTCCTTAAAATCTTGTTTGTTCTTTAAAAAAAACATTATGGGCACTGCGTGTCTCTATCTCGATAAATGGGACACTACACCAAATTGACATTTTTGTAACAACTCCCAAAACAGTATCACTTATGAGATGTAACATTCCACCAAACAATTTCAAGTCAAAACTAAATTCAGTCAAAAAAAGGGAAAATAGTTTCACAAAAAAAGTGATATAATAAATTGGATCACTATAAATAATATCACTTAAAGCACCATACTCTTCATGGTGAACAATTATTATATCACTTTATTTGTGAAAATGTGTATTATTTGGTGAATTGTTACAGCTCAAAAGTGTATTGTTTTGGAGGTTATTACAAAAATGTCAATTTGGTGTAGTGAGATCCACCTGAAACGCGGCCACTTCTACCACCTCACTATTTAAATATACATTTTGAAAAAACAAAAGGGAAAATGACTTTTAGGGTCTACTTTTTAAGAAAATAGACAATTTAGATACCATAGTTGATGTAATGACTAATTTGTGCCTAATTTTATACTTTTATAACTAAAAATGACTCTTTTATTAATCCAGGTTAACCCATAAAGTTATATGACATATTTATCCACTTAAACAAATAGAAAACCTAATTTTATGGTTTTATAACTAACAATGACTACAGAAAAAAAAATTTAAAAACCTACATTAATTTTTATTGAATGAAAATTTTGGTTACTCTTTGTTATTAACCAACAAGGACTAAATAAAAAAATTTATTTGTTATTGACCAATTTTAGTTATTCTTTGTTAGTTTTATTGAACAACAAGGATTACAGAAGAAAAAAAAAACTACGTTAGTTGTTATTGAATAACAATTTTAACAAGGATCACAAAAAAAATTTGTTTGTTCACTGACCTGAAAATAATGGTCATCATATGATAAATTCTAATTTTATTCAGGTCAGTGAATAGGCTAATGTTTTTTTTTTCTATAGTCCTTGTTAAAATTGTCGTTTAATAACAATTAACGTAGGTTTTGTTTTTCTTTTTTGTAGTTATTGTTAGTTAATAAAACTAACAAAGAGTAAATAAAATTGTCAATAACAATTAACGTAGGGTTTTTTTTTCCTGTAGTCCTTGTTGGTCAATAACAAAGAGTAACTAAAATTGTCGTTCAATAAAAATTTTATATTATAAATCCAAATTTTTCATATGATAAATCCTAATCTTTTTCAGGTCAGTCAACAGGCAAACGTTTTTTGTTTTTTTTTTTGTAGTCCTTGTTTAAATTGTCATTCAATAACAATTAACGTAGGGTTTTTTTCTGTAGTCCTTGTTGATCAATAAAACTAACAAAGAGTAACTAAAATTGGTCAATAACAATTAACATAAGTTTTTTTTTTCTGTAGTCCTTGTTGGTCAATAACAAATAGTGACTAAAATTGTCGTTTCAATAACAATTAATGTACGATTTTTTTCTGTAGCCTTTGTTGGTCCTAAAACTATAAAATTAAATTTTCTATTTGTTTAAGAGGGTAAATATGTCATATAACATTATGGGTTAACCTGGGTTAATAAAAGAGTCATTGTTAGTCATAAAAATATAAAATTAAGCACAAATTAGTCATTACATCAACTATAGTATCTAAATTGTCTAATTTTGTGAAAAAGTAGGCCCTAAAAATCAATTTTCCGAAAACAAAATGTGAGCAAAGATTAAAGAAAATTTTGTTTGGTACATTCAATAAGTTATGCAGTACTTGAGTGGAAAGATCAAATTAGTTAGGTTGGGTACAACAGTATAGGCCGGAGGAGTACCGAGGGAAATGGTAGGACACACATGGCAGCTGCCTTAATGTAACCTTTGCATTATCTATCAGATAACCATGCATGATTTGATAAAAATGTATTTGAGTGGACACAACTAATTTCCATGGTCCCATTTTCATCCTCTTTATTTCTTTTGTCTGATATAGTATGGTTTCAAGCAAGTTGTTGATGCCTTTTCAAGGAATTTTTAAAAAGTTGATGTACAAATGTACATAATCGAGGTACATAATGAAAAAATATGCTTTGTTTCTTATACCTCCAAACTTAATCAACTAGGCTTCATCACATGCATGCAGTGACTACTTGCCCTAATGCATATCCAGGTGGACATCTTACCCATCGCTCAATTTTCTCCTCTCTTAGTATTAGTAAATTATTAAGAAAGACTAGCTTCTTCTTTTTCTTTTCTTTTCTTTTCCGTAATAATAGACTTTTCCCTTTCTCTTGCCAAAATATAGATACATTAATTCATCAAACACTATATCTATAAAGAAAGTAGAAATAGACCCATAACCTAACATAAATGTGGACTTGCCCACTAAGGCTCTATTGGGAATCTCCCTTATAAATTCCAGCCCCAACATAGCATGTTGTACAGTATTGGGGTAGGGTTCCTAGCTAGCTTACATGCTTTGATATTTTATTATGGGTTTCAAAAGTTGCCTTACATTTGTCCTCCTTTTAGTGTTTACACTTGGAGCAAGATAACAACCAGCCCAGACCTAACTCATTCGGTGGAGTCTTATCTAGGGAGGCCATGGAAGAAGTATTCGAGGGCAGTGGTGATGCAATCGATGATAGATGATGCTATCAAGCCAAGAGGTTGGATTGAATGGGATGGTAATTTTGCATTAAGTACACTCTACTTTGCTGAGTACCTTAATTCAGGTCCTGGTGCTGGAACATCTGGCAGGGTGAAATGGTCACGTTCAATTGGACCTGAAGAAGCTGTCAAGTTTTTCTGTTGGTAGCTTCATTGGTGGAATTGCATGGTTGCCTTCCACAGGAGTCGCTTTCGATTCTGGGCTTTAATGATCAATTAATTGATGATGATTACTGGGGATTTAAAAATTGATGATCATAATTATGGGGATTGGTACGTAGTCATTATAAAAAGTCAGTCCGTCAATATATATATGATAGCATAATATGTGGCTACCAATGTATAAAAAGTCCGTCAATATATATTGATAGCATAATATGTGGCTACCAATGTTCATAAACAGAAATTTAGACAATAATTAATGAATGATGTATTTTGCTTACTTTTATTTGTTTATTTTTCATTTTGCTTTACGCTACTGCAATACCAAAATAATATTTGATGTAGCTAATCTTGAAGGGTAATTAACCTACCACGAGGTAACCATGCACATTACATGAACTGCTTTTGCTTGTTATATATACTTCATCTAAGCAACTATATATGCCATCTAATTAATCTACAACATCCGTATACTAATCCGAAGAAAATCACAAAGTAAAACTCACTACTGAGTTTAGAGACTAGTAACATTTTTCACGTACCCACATATATATCAGTCATATGCCTTTTCAAATCAGACATCTTGATTGCTAAAGGCTAGAGCACGACCTAATTGAAAATGAATCGAATTATTGATTGTATCGTAAAGACCCTTATGTCCACGCCTCAGTCACCATCCGGGAGGAATATGTGCTTCTAAAAGATCTTTCATAAGCTACATTTTTTCCCCTTAACCCCACCCACCTCAATGTCACCAACATGATTTGAACTCTGGGCATCTGATATCATCCACCAAAAACCTACCAGTTGGGTTAAAAAAAAATATATATCATTGTAAATATAATAAAAATTGTGACACTTCCTGATGCAGGAGGATTCGAGTCAGATGATGCTGAGCTGTCAGATAACACGTTATTAGCACTAAGATATCTCGAATTAGCAGATGAGCGCAAGAATGACAGGAAATCATAATTCTATTTCCCAATTCGGAAAACTCTTTTCAACGCGCACGTCGTGGTCAACCAGCGACGCTCGTTGCACATCTTTTCGAAGCCAAAATCCACCGTTTTCCCTTTCGAATCCACAAATTTGGTAATTTATTTTCTTTTATAGTAATATTTTAATTATTGTTTAGGAAGTGATTCTGAACCCAATTTGGGCCAGATTTCTGACAATATATTTCTTTTATTACGTATTTTGATTTAGCATGATTATTGGGGCGTTGCCATTTTTGGTAAAATTTCAATATTTAAGAATTTTAGCTATAAAACCCGGCTTGTGGGCTGATTTTAGAGATACATTTGATTTGAGTAATTTGATTAAACATTAGAGTTATTTTCTCTGTGTTTTTTAGCGAATCTCTTGTATCCTTCCTTGTGAATTGTATATTGAACTAGCCCACAGGATAATCACTATTCTTCTCAGCGTCACTTCCTTGGTTCCCTTTACATTTAAAATTAATTTGTGAAGTTCAAAGATTTTCTCCCAACCATAGACCCTATATCTTTATAATACACTTTTTTTTTTTTTTTTTTTTTTTTTTTTATAGAGAAAATCAGGTATGTCATTGTTAGATTGTTGAGGACAGTTTTGGAAAGCTAGATAGAAAGCTCAGCTCACTCAGAAAAGTATTGAGTGGAGTTGGCTTGAGTGCTTGACCGACTTTAGGTTTGACTCAGCTGGGAGTCACATACTTAAGTGTGTAGAAGGAAACAACTACCACCTAGCTTGTAGAATTCTACCCTTGTGAAAATTAAGTATAAAACTAATAAAAATAATGTGAATCATCAAATGTGGAGAAAAAAGGGGAGGGATGGATGCATTAGATATATGCAATGCCAAGAGGAAATGGACAAGCACCATATGTTTGCACCTGTTGCCTATAAATTAAATGAAGCCAACCTTCTTGATCCTTTCTTTTAACTTTGTTCAATTCCCTTTAACAAACAAAAAAACAAAAAGACTAGGAATTAAGGCATATCGAATCCCAAGTTTAATGTGGAGGCAGATGAACAAGATCCTTCTAGTGAAGAGGTTGCAAGCGATTTGTTTTTAAAATTTTGCACTAAAGATTTTAGTCTCTATCCTCGAAGATCCTCTAGGGCTAAGAAAACAAACAAAAAGTACAAAGGTTGAATCATTTCCTCCTTAACAAAGGAGACATGGATTAAAAAAAAAAAAAAAAAAACAAACAAACAAACAAGAGGTTTCTTCTTTGGCCGATGCTAGTTGAAATTTTTTATAGGCCTAGTAACCATGTTCACTCTCACTAGGCTTTTCTTTCTTGTGAGAGTTTGTTTCTGTTTTTATTGTTGTTTTTGCTTTTGTTTTATTTATATAAAAGTTTTGGGATCCTTAAAACCCGGCTCGCTTTCCAAAAAAAAAAGAATCCCAAGTCAAATGATCTATTATATATACTTCCTATGCTCACAAAAGTTATGCTCAAAGTTGAGTGTTATGGTCAAGGTATACCTTATTTCATATAATCAAGATCAAACTAAATTATCATATTTGTAGATCCTCCTATGGACAATAATTAAAATAAAAAAGACGTCAAACTCAGTATTGCAATTTGCAACTAGTAATTGATAATAATGTATTAATTTGAAGAAGGGTCCTTATCTAGTTCACAAAAGCTATTGATATTCTTGATGTTAGCATCAAGACAATGAATTAACAACAACCAATAACCAATAAATTACGCCTCACTAATAAAGAAAAATAAATACTTAACCATCAGGTCGTTATATATCTATATACTAATCCAGGCCTACAAATTAAACCATTGGAGAAGTCTATATTCTCAATCCAAATACACCCGTTTGTGAGAATGGGACAATGCATGATAGTTGATAGAAACCTCATTTCTTTCCCTCATGCCAGGTTGTTGTATTGCATTGCTAGTCTTATATGCTTTTTTCAACTACAACTGGATTGGAAGAAAAAAAAAATGCAACTGGATTGCACTCTACAAGTGTAAGTCAAAGAATTATAGTAGTCTGGCTAAACAAAAAAAAAAAAAAAAAAATTGTCTAGAAAAGTAATCTTTCTATGTATTTGACCAAGTATATCCAACTTATATCCTTCATAATTATGAGAAAAATGTTTAAATTTAGAGATGTAATTTGGTTTGAAAAAAACTTGAAAGAAAGGGGTGGGGGGAGATAACAATGATGGAAGTCTATAGGGACAGTTGCTCTGGCAGTTGCATTTATTTTGTTGAAGAATGTATCCACTATAGAATAGATAGAGGGAATCTCCCTCTTATCCACATTAGACTTAATAATTTTTGTATCCACTATAGAATAGATAGAGGGAGAGGGAGTCTCCCTCTTATCCACATTAGACTTAATAATTCATATTAGTTTGTACATGAAGGGGTTGGCCATCAGTCTTTCAGTGAACAGAAAACCAAAATTATATTATGCAACTTGTTTTCTTCTCGGAGAAAAGTCTGGTCATCGTGATTCATGTGATTGGTACCTAAAAAAATGTCGTATTTAATATTTTCTTGTAAGGACCACTAATTAATAGTTTGTTGAATAATACAACATTTACACAGAAAATTAATATGTTCACGATTTGACCTTATGCTGAAGATTTTCTTAGATGATATTTCAGAATCTTTTATAATAATAAAAAAATTTATGTAATATAAACTTATAATTTATCTCAGAAACTTGACCTTAATTAATGAAATGCCCTTTAAACATTAAAGCAAATTAAATTGTATTTATTTAAATATATATATCGACAAATTATCTCATTCCAATACTAGAAAAAACATGAATAACCATATTTTTAAATTTGATTTGCAATTTAATCTGAAAAAACATAAAATCCAAATGCAAATGGGGAAATTAAAGTAAAAAAAACCAGATGTGGGCTAAGAACATGAACTTGTCTCCAACCAAAACTAGGCTAAAATGTGATTTAAGTGGTCATCTTCCTTTGGTACTCACTCCTCTTTTACATTAAAAGGTAAAATGATTGATTTGAAAAGACGAACCACCTACATCTGTCAGATTGGTCCCCTTAATCAATTAAAAACAGTTTATAGAGCTAAAGAAAGTGATAGAAATGGTGAAGATTCAAGACGCATTGTTTCTTGAAAGGGAAATTCCAAATGGCGAGGAACCAGCGAGGGATGGGGTGAAGCTGTATATCCTCCTCGATATGCATAAATAGAAAGTTTTTTGAGGTGTTTTATGTGTCTCAAGGGGGATGAACAGCTTCACCCCCTCCCTCGCTGGTTTCCTCGCCCCTTTCATCGCTGTTTAGACAAATCCTTTTTGAAATGCAAAACAGAGACATCCAAAGTCACTAGCAATTTTTTCTTGGAAAATTCTAAATGGCGAGAAAACGGGTGAGGAGTGAGTGTGACCGCGAGCAATTCTACGTGACGAGGAAACCAGCGAGAAAAGGGAGGTGGCAAGGGGTGAACCGTTCACCCCCCTTGAGATGCGCGCGCCAAAAAAAGGGGCACACATCCCGAGGGGGGTGAACGGTTCACCCCCCGCCACCTCCCTTTCCTCGCTGGTTTCCTCGCCCACTTCCTCTGACATTTAGAATTTCTGGTGTGACCGCTCATCCCCTCGAGATGCACAACCTCACGAATCTCGAGGGAGTGAGTGTCTTATATATAAAAAATAATAATAATAATAATAATTAATTAGTTGTTAGTACACAGAGGAATATTGACCGACTTGTGAGATTTCTGAACCAAAACAAGTAGGCTCATAAATAGTAGCCTCACTTCTAGTTTAGGAGGGCCTCATGGGTCAGAACCAAAATGTATGACAACTCTACTAACACATCAGCACTTTTTATCGAAGCATCAATGAAGACAGACAAGGGTCATTTTATGAATTAACGAACAAAGCAGCTTAAACCCCTTCAAAATAATATAAGAAATAAACCAAGCCACAGGAATAGAGAAACATCCAAAGTAGCATCTGCAGTAATGGGATTTCAGAAGACATTCGTTAATACACATCACATATCACATTGTACCATCTCTGAAATTTCCTCAGCATAAAAACATCCTTATTTGATAATAGAGTGAAAAACAATAACTATGATTATGGAAGCGGATTTCATATGAAACTTTCCAACAAAATTTCTGCTCTTTCATTAAGAGCAAGAATAGATTGCACATAAATAAAACTCCATTGAGCCTAAAAAGGAGAAACAATAAATACTGTATATTTCACATTTTACACCAAAATGCTATGAACCCATTAGCCTTTCCATCAAGATGCTGCATCTTTTCCCGTATACTTTTTCTGGTTTACTGTGTCACCATTGATAAACAAATGAATGAATTGTTGTTATGCTACAACCCACCCCAATTCATGAACTTTTTTATCTCGTCGTATAGATGATGAAATATTAGACACAAAAGAATTGATTTGTGTGTATTGTGTTGTATTTTTCTCATTTCATTCTCCTGTTTATATACAAACTAATCAAGAGAATATTGTGAGAATATTCACAATATAATCTGCTAATTTCCTTAAAACTATTATACAATCTCGACTCAATAGGCAACCTTCCTAATACAAATATTCCCAATCAATCAGGATATTCTCAATATATTCTCAATACCCCCCCTCAAATTGGTGCATGGAGATCCTGTATGCCCAACTTGCGAAGTAGATACTCATATTGTCGTTTGCCCAATGCTTTTGTGAAAATGTCAGCGAGTTGCTCATTGGATGGGACAAATGTGGGATTGATATGTCCAGCAACTATGTCATCACGGACAAAGTGACAATCGACCTCAATATGTTTTGTCCGTTCATGAAAAACGGGATTTTGAGATATATGGAGAGCCGCCTGACTATCACAATGAAGAGACATAGGACGTGTGTGAGGCATCCCGAGGCTAGCTAAAATAGCTTTAAGCCATTTCAACTCACATGTAGTCATAGCCATAGACCGATATTCCGCCTCTGCGGAGGAGCGGGATACTGTATGTTGCTTCTTTGTCTTCCAAGATACCGGCGAGTTCCCAAGGAACACCAACCAACCAGTGAGGGACCGCCGAGTCAAAGGGCATCCGGCCCAGTCAGCGTCACACCACCCATGTAACTGCATATCACACTTACTACTCAAATGTATACCTTGACCTGGATTACCTTTTAAGTACCGAACCACCCGCAAAGCAGCTTCCCATTGGTCCGCCCGAGGATGTTGCATAAATTGAGATAAAACATGAACACTATAAGATAATTCGGGTTGAGTGAAACACAAATAAATTAGCCGTCCCACCAAGCGACGGTAAGGCTCCGGGTCAGCGAGCTCTGGACTCTTGGACAAGGCGAGTCGATGATTTTGTTCCAATGGCACCGCCGCGGGCCTTGCCCCTAGCAATCCGGCCTCAGAGATGATATCTAGCACGTATTTGCGTTGACAAAGCACAAACCCATCTAGTCCACGTGCCACTTCAACCCCCAAGAAATACTTTAAAGGACTCAGATCTTTCATATGGAAACAAACACTGAGGTAACCCTTGAATTTCTGTATATCCCCCGGATTACGCCCAGAGATAATAAGGTCGTCGACATAGACAATAACACTGAGTTGAACCGCACCTCTTTGTAGAGTAAACAAAGAATAATCTGAATAAGATTGCCGAAAACCATAATTCTTCAAAGCAGTTGACAGTTTAGCAAACCAGCATCGAGGTGCCTGCTTCAGCCCATATAATGATTTCCTAAGCTTGCACACCTTTCCAGAAGTCCCCACCTGAAAACCGGGTGGTAATTTCATGTATACCTCCTCCGTAAGGTCACCATGTAGAAATGCATTATGAACATCCATCTGATGGACTTCCCAATTCATGGCACCCGCAACGGCAAGAAAGACCCTTACTGTAACCATCTTAGCTACTGGAGAAAAAGTCTCTGTATAATCAACTCCTTCAATTTGATGATTTCCAAGAATAACCAGCCGAGCCTTCAATCGTTCAATGGTACCATGAGAGTTATACTTGATCTTGTATACCCACTTGCATCCTAGAACTTTCTTTCCTGGTGGCAAGTCTGCTACAACCCAGGTTTCATTAATCTCAAGAGCCTCAATTTCTCGTCGCATGGCATCCCTCCAGCGGCTGTCTTTCGCGGCCTCAGAATAGCACACAGGTTCCCGATTTGCTGTCAAGGCTGCAAGAAAATGTCTATGTCGCATAGAAAAATTATCACAATTCACATAATGTGCTATAGGATAGGGTGTACCTGAGGAATGCCGTGGTACGGGTGAAGCAGGTACGGATGGACTCATTTTTCGAATGGTATGAGTAACATAATCACGGAGTCGTACCGAGGCTTGCCTTCTGCGTTGACCCCTGCCCAACACATCTTCCTGACTTGCGTCTAGGTTGTCCTTCTGGCTGTACAATCACCTCGACACCAGCATTTGCCCCATCCTCGGCACATGCCAACTGCCCAACAGCCCCATCTGGTTGTACAAACTCCTCAACACCCCCCCTCAAAACAGCCATAGATGTCTCCTCAAAGTCCTCGTGAACCGCCTCAATATTAGGCAGACCATCGTGGTCTAAATTAAAATGATCTGCAAAGGGAAAAACTCCTTCTGAGAATACAACATGACGAGAAACAAAGAAATCTCGTTTCTCCAAGTCATACAAACGCCATCCCTTTTTTCCATAAGGGTACCCAACAAAGACGCACCTTCGACTTCTACTGGCAAACTTATCCCCCGTCTGTACATGCGCATAACACAAGGACCCCAAAATGCGCAAGTGATCATAAGTGGGTGTGCTGCCATATAGAACACTATAGGGTGTTTTTCCATTCAAGACCAAGGAGGGAGTCCTATTTATCAAGTATCCAGCCGTCAACACACATTCTCCCCAAAACTCAATAGGAAGAGAGCCCTGAAAACGCAGCGCCCGAGCTACGTTCAAAATATGTTGGTGTTTCCGTTCAACCCGCCCATTTTGTTGAGGTGTTCCCACACAAGATGTTTGAAAAACAATCCCGTGATCAAGAAAATATTGTCGCAGGCAAGTGAATTCAGTGTCGTTATCACTCCGCAAGATTTTTACCTCTTTATCAAATTGTCTCTTAACCATTGAAAAAAACATTTTAAGAGTATGAGAGACCTCTTTCTTATCAACAAGTAAGTAAATCCATATAGCACGGGAAAAATCATCAAAAATGGTCAAAAAATAAGAAGCACCACAAGAAGAAGTTGTTCTATAAGGTCCCCATAGATCAGTGTGAATAAGTTCAAAAATGGTCGTAGCTGTATGTTCACTAACATAAACTTATTTCTACTTTGCTTTGCCCTCTGACAGACATCACAATTTTTATTCAAGCGATTTTTCGTTTCACTAAAACTTACTTCGGGAACTAACTTTGTTACTTGTAGAGATGGATGACCCAGTCGCTGGTGCCATAGATCAAGAGACACCACATTATTGGCCTTTATTGCGTGAACCTGTGGCAGCCCCCGGAAGAAATAGAGTCCATCCCGTCGTTCACCCGCACCAATCAGCATCCTCGAAGTGCGGTCCTGTATAACACACAGATCATTAGTGAATTGGACAAAACAGTTATAGTGATCAGTCAATTGCGACACAGAAATTAAATTGCAAGTTAGCCCTGGCACATAAAGAACATTTTTCAAACAGAAATTTCTTTCAAGAGTGACCGTCCCCTCTTTAGTGACGATAGCGCTACTCCCATCTGGCAATCCCACGGGACATTGAGCAATCGCCTTTAAGTCACGGAGATCCCCGACCGTGCCAATCATGTGATTTGAGGCTCCTGTGTCAATAATCCAAGGCTTACCAGTCATCTTATCGGTCGTTGCGGATTTTGACCCGCCCAGCATTTGGAGAAGTGTCTGCCACTGATCGGTATTCAGCCCAGGCAGTGGAGATGTATCTGTCTCGGTCACTCCTGCCCCAGCAGAACCTGTGTGAGCAACGTTGGCACGATGCGTACCCTTGGTTCCTCGACCACGGCCTCGAAGACTTGACTGCCCTCTACCGCGACCAGCACCAGCACTTTTCCCATCGCTTCGCGGTCAGTCACCCCACCACTCCGGATATCCGTGCAAGGCAAAACAATTGTTAGATTCATGCCCTGTTCTTTTACAGTGGGAACACACCATACTAGATTTATCCTTTTCGTCAAGACGGGTCCGTGTGGCAAGGGCCATAATTTCCCCGCGTTCTTCCTTGCCGCGAGTGATTTTCTTTACTCGCTCCTCTTGAATGAGAATTGAGTATACCTTGTTCATGTTTGGCAACGGATCTTGAGCCAATATATTGGATCTCACTGTTCCGTACAAATTGTCATCCAAACCCATAAGAAACAAATGTACTTTTTCTTCCTCCCGTTTTTTTTCCAGAATCGAAGTGAGATTGCATGTACACTTCCCGCACTTGCATGTCGGTAATTGTTCGAAATTACCTAGTTCATCCCAAAGTTGCTTGAGTCGCCCATAGTAGTCCATTATGGTCAGCCCCTTCTGTTTGCAATCTGCAAGATCTGATTTCAGTTGTTGAATCCGTGGTCTGTTAGTAATGGAGAATCGATCCTTGATATCATTCCAGAGATCCTGCGCTATTTCCACATGAGAGATAGTGGAGCGTAGCGTAGGTTCGATAGTATTTCGGATCCAGGACACCAAAAGCGAGTTGATAGTCCACCAGTCTTCGAGGTCTCGTGACTGCTCGCCAGGTTGTGTGATAGTTCTGTCAATGAACCCGAATTTCTTCCGGGCCCTCAAGGCCGTTCGAAACGAACGAGCCCATTCATCATAATTGTCCCCTTTCAATTGAACCTGAGTAATTGAAAGTCCGGGATTATCAAGGGAAGTGATGTCGTAAGGTGAAATCGTCTTCCGAGTTTCACCAGTAGAGACTTCACCGCCAGCCATGATCGGTGTTCAAAGAGAGATTTCAAAATGCTGCATAAAGAATTAAAGCTGCAGCTCTGACTGCTCCTCACGCAGAGAAACAAATATATTTTTTTAATATATATATATATATATATATATATATATTTTTATTTTTATTTTTTTTTCGTTTCTTTTTTTTCTTTTCTTTTCTTTCTTTTACTTATTCATTTCACAAACAGAGAAACAGAGAACCAGATAAACATAAACAGAGAGAATCACAGCGAGAGGTTCTCACTGCTCCTCTTTGGCCAATTGGTACCCCGGCTTGATAAATATCGAGAGGTTCTCAACCAAACCCTAACCAAACCAGAGGTTCCTGCTTCGTCTTCTTCGATCAAAAGTTCGATCAGAAAGGTTCCTGCTTCGTCTTCTTCGATCAAAAGTTCGATCAGAACTTCTTCGTTCAGTCTTGATGGTTAAGGATGTTGGTTCAATCAGATTCGATAAAGTTCGATCAGGTTCAGTCTTCGATCAGGTTCGATCAGGTCCAATCAGAGATTCGATCAGAGGTTTCGATCAGGATCGATTAGAGGTTCGATCAGGTTCGATAGTTCAGTCTTCGATCAGGTTCGATAGTTCAGTCTTCAATCAGAGGTTTCGATAGTTCAGAGGTTCGATCATATCTGAATCGCACAGGTTCTTCGATCAGGCCAGAGGTTCTTTTTCTTCGTTCCTTCTTATTCAAAGAGACCCTTTTTATTCAAAGAGGTTTCGATCAGGTACCTTTTCTCCCTTTATGATACTCGTATGATAGGCTCTGATACCATGATGAAATATTAGACACAAAAGAATTGATTTGTGTGTATTGTGTTGTATCTTTCTCATTTCATTCTCCTGTTTATAAACTAACTAATCAAGAGAATATTGTGAGAATATTCACAATATAATCTGCTAATTTCCTTAAAACTATTATACAATCTCGACTCAATAAGCAACCTTCCTAATACAAATATTCCCAATTCTCAATATATTCTCAATAATAGAACCAGGATTGCAGCAGCACCAGTGCTTTGAAACATGTTAGAGACTGCACCACGGTAAAACGACGCAATTCCTTCTTTCCTATATATTTTCCTCCAGCATTCCATGGTACTCTGGTACATCGGCTGCCCAAGGCTAGACTGCATCATCATCCTCCTCCGCACAGTATCCAATGGATAAGATGATAGGATCCGATACCGAAAGCTAATATAATCGATCTTTTGATTGGAGATCGAACCACCTATTGATCTTTTGATTGGAGATCAGCCACCAAAGTTTAGAAAAGTTATTTGATTGATGAACTTCTGATTACAATTGATAGACTTTATAGGAAATTCTACATCCTAGATTCCTAACCAGACTCTTCCTAATATCTAAGTAATGCTAAACTAGGACTCACCTACTGACTTACCTATTTCAACTAAAGTAGGACTCTTGCCTACTGACTTACCTAAACAGGACTTCTTATGAATTAGGACTTGTTACCAACATAGTAACGTACTAGGACTAGGTTCCTAACATCCCGCGCCCCTTGAAAAACGGCTTGTCCTCAAGCCTGAAAAGTAGGAAACCGACGGCGAATATCCTCATAGTCCTCCCAAGTGGCCTCCTCAATAGGGTGACCTTGCCACTTGATAAGCCAGCGAGTAACAGGTTGATTATGACGGTTGATGAGGCCGCGGTCCAGTAATTTTTCCGGAATCCACTCCGCAACATCGGAATGAGTAGGGAGAGTGGTGGAGACGATAGTACCCACGCCTAATTGCTTTTTTAAGGCGGAAACATGAAACACCGGGTGGATGCGGCAACCGGCAGGAAGGTCCAATTTATATGCCACCGAATTGATCCGTTCAATGATGCGAAAAGGCCCGTGAAAGCGCGGAGAGAGCTTGGAGTACGGCTGAGAGTAGGCAGTGGACTGGCGGTATGGCTGGAGACGCAGAAATACCCAATCGTTAAGCTCAAATTGGCGTTCCGTACGCTTGCCATCAGCAAAAAGCTTCATTCTAGCCTGGGCAGCGACCAAGTTATCCTTCAAAATGCGAAGAGTATGATCACGATCACGGAGCGAGATGTCGACAGCATGAACTGCAGTAGAACCAGGAACATAAGCTGAAATGGATGGAGGCGGTCGACTATAAACGGCCTGAAAAGGAGTCATCTTAATGGCAGAATGGTAGGTGGTATTATACCACCATTCAGCCCACGGCAGGCATGGCACCCAACTGGAAGGGCGGTGACCTGTGAAGCAGCGTAGATAGCATTCCAACGTGCGATTGGTGACCTCAGTTTGCCCGTCGGATTGAGGATGATAAGCGGAGCTGCGGCACAATTGCGTTCCCTGCATGTCAAAAAATGATTCCCAGAAGTTGCCAATGAAAACAGGATCCCGATCACTAACAATCGATCTTGGCATGCCATGAAGCCGAACAATGTCGCGGATAAAGGTCTCGGCGACAGAAGCAGCGGTATATGGGTGAGCAATGGCGCTGAAATGGGCATATTTGGACAGGCGATCTACAACCACGAGGATCACAGACTTCCCATTCGAAACGGGCAGGCCGTCAATGAAGTCTAAGGAGATGTCGAGCCAAACATCATCAGGAATAGGCAGGGGATGAAGCAGGCCAGGTGGGGAGATGGCTTCCGCCTTGTTGCGTTGGCAAACATCGCAATGGGCAATAAATGATTTGATCGCACCCTTCATACCTGGCCAATAGAAGTTATGTTGGAGCCTTTTATAAGTGTGCAGGAAACCAGAATGGCCCCCGGTTGGCGAAGAATGGAACTCGTACAAGAGCTTGGCACACCATGGGGAGGAAGGCGAGACGACAATACGACCTTTATAGCGCAGAATCCCTTGCGCGTAGGAGTAATGAGTATGGGCGGCAGGGTCCTGTGACAATGCAGAAATAACTTTGTGCAGAGCTGGATCAGAATGACACTCTTGGCAGATTTCGGCAAGACTAGCAAAGGTCGGGGATGAAATGGCGAGCAAGGAGGCAGCGTCGGGTACGCGAGAAAGAGCATCAGCGACCCGATTACTAGAGCCAGAGCGGTGGACGATCTCATAATCATATCCCAACAGTTTTGTAACCCATTTTTGTTGTTCAAGAGAAGATAGGCGCTGTTCCAGGAAGTACTTGAGACTGCGATGATCAGTCAAAATAGTGAAATGCCTGCCCAAGAGATAGGGGCGCCATTTGTGAACGGCTGCGATGATGGCCAGCATCTCTTTATCATAAATCGATAGGCTTAAGTGCTTGCCAGAAAGGGCCTTGCTGAAATAAGCAATTGGACGTCCTTGCTGCATAAGAACGGCACCGATGCCATGACCAGAAGCGTCGGTTTCAATGCAAAATGGCAAAGAGAAGTCCGGTAAGGCGAGCACAGGAGTGGTGGTTAACGCCTGTTTCAACCTGTCAAAGGCCATAGTGGCATCCTCAGTCCACTGAAAAGAATCCTTTTTAAGGAGCTGAGTCAAAGGGGCGCTGATCCGCCCATAATCACGAACGAATTTGCGGTAGTAACCGGTCAAGCCTAAGAAGCCGCGAAGATCTTTAATAGAAGATGGCAGGGGCCAATTTGTTATGGAATCAATTTTGTCGTTATCAACAGAGACGCCCGCAGCTGAAATGACGTGCCCCAGGTAAGCAATGGAGGATTGTGCAAAGGAGCACTTGGATTCCTTTGCGTATAAGCTGTTGGCTCGCAGGAGCCCAAGAACCACAGACAAGTGATGCAGGTGATCATCAAGATTGGCACTGTAGATCAGAATATCGTCGAAGAATACCAAGACAAACCGGCGGAGAAACGGGCGAAAGAGCTCGTTCATGAGACTCTGAAAAGTAGCCAGGGCATTGGATAAGCCGAACGGCATCACCAAGAACTCATAGTGGCCATCGTGAGTACGAAACGCTGTTTTGGAAATATCGTTGTCGTGGACTCGGATTTGATGATAGCCGGAGCGAAGGTCGAACTTAGAAAAGATGGTCGCGCCATTTAATTCGTCGAGTAGCTCATCCACGACTGGAATAGGAAAACGGTCCTTGACAGTGATTTTATTGAGTGCGCGATAGTCGATACACATACGCCAGGAGCCGTCCTTTTTTTTGACGAGTAGCACCGGAGAAGAGAACGGGCTCAGACTTGGGCGTATAAGACCAGCAGTCCGCAGTTCGTCAACCATTTTCTCAATTTCAGCCTTCTGAAAATGGGGGTAACGGTATGGCCGAACATTAACCGGGGCGGCGCCGGGCAGAAGTGGAATGCGATGATCATGTTCCCGGTTAGGCGGAAGCGACGCCGGAAGGCCAAAGACATCGGAGAAACTGGAAAGAAGCTGAGAGACAGCGAACTGGGCGTGGTGCACCCTGTTCTGCTCCTCTGTTCTGCACGTCCTGGGCAGGTTCTCCTCCTGCGTTGCGAGCTGCGCACAAGTAGCATGGACAATCGGTCCTGGCTGGACGTCAATAGCCTTAATGTGCAAAAGGATGCCCTTTTGTTCGCGACGTAATGCGCGAGACATCTGCTCGCAGTCCATAACTGCAACCATGGGAGAGTTGTTGCCCACCAGAGTGTAAACACGGTCAGAGACAGTAAATTGCATGACCAATTGGCTAAAGTCCCACACAATGCGACCCAATGTGCGAAGCCACTGAGTACCTAACACCACGTCGCAACCTGAGACAGCAAGCAGGGAGAAATCAGCGCATAGGTCGAAGCCTTGGATGGTCATTGCGAGATTCCGACAAGACCCACGACTCGACAAATAGCCCCCATCAGCGACCATGACCCGAAATTCCTTGGCAAATTCAATAGGAATACCGCATTGTTTCGCAACACGCGGATGAAGAAAATTGTGCGTGGAACCAGAGTCGATGAGGACTGAAATCTGCCGATTCTTCAAGGTGCCAGTGACGCGCATGGTTTCGGGCCTGGTCGAACCCATAAGAGCATGGAGGGAGATCTCCATAGCAGGGTCGTCATCAGCAAGAGTTTCGCTGTCATCCAGCGAGCACTCATCCAGGGCAGCGTCCAGTAGCAGCAGCTGCGGCCTAACGCAGCGATGGCCTGGTTTAAAAGTTTCGTCACAATTGAAACATAAACCTTTTTCGCGCCTCTCGCGTTGTTCAGCCCAAGATAAACGCTTCACGCCAGCAGGCAAGGCGGGCGAAGGGGCAGGGGGTTTAATATTAGGAGGAAGAACCCCCGGACGCAAAGGGTGGCGGTAGACCCCTTTGGATGAAGAAAAAACGGCAGTGGCATGGACAGCATCCTCTTGGCAGAGAGCCAATTCGAAGGCCTGGGTCAGACTCGCAGGCCTAAGCAGGCGCACGCCTGATTGGATATCAGCCCGTAATCCTGAAAGGAACATGCTTACTTGATGAGGTTCGAGCAATCCAGGAACCAAGTTGATGAGGTTTTCAAAGGCCGTGATAAACTCACGAACCGTGCCTGTTTGAGTCAGCTTCGAAAGAGAACTGCATGGATCAATGTGTTTGCGGGAACCAAATCTGGAACAGATGGCTTTGGAGAATTGTTCCCAAGAAAGGTCGCCAATAGATTGTCTGATCCAGCGGTACCAAGCGATGGCATCGCCCTTCAAGTGGATTGCAGCCAAGGTGACTTTCTGATTGACCGCAACCTGGTTGAGCTCAAAAAATTGTTCGGCTTGAAAAAGCCAACCTTCGGGATCACCGCCTTCAAACCGAGGGAAGTCGATGCGAAGGGGTCGTCCTTGGAAATTGCCGCCTGGCGGATTGTGATGGTGAAAAGTTTCTGATTGGGAGGACCCAGCGGGTTGAAGAGATTGAAGAGTTTGCAATATCTGGGCATTGGTTTGGGTTTGAGTTTGGCGATCTTGGAGGAGGGTGTGGATATGGGCGTTAATGGCAGCAACCTGTTCTTCGAGTTCTTTGACAGTCATGGTGTAGGTTTGGGTGAAAGGAAAAAAATTTTTGGAAGGGATGGGTAGGGCAGAATCGATGCTCTGATACCAGATGATAGGATCCGATACCGAAAGCTAATATAATCGATCTTTTGATTGGAGATCGAACCACCTATTGATCTTTTGATTGGAGATCAGCCACCAAAGTTTAGAAAAGTTATTTGATTGATGAACTTCTGATTACAATTGATAGACTTTATAGGAAATTCTACATCCTAGAGTCCTAACCAGACTCTTCCTAATATCTAAGTAATGCTAAACTAGGACTCACCTACTGACTTACCTATTTCAACTAAAGTAGGACTCTTGCCTACTGACTTACCTAAACAGGACTTCTTATGAATTAGGACTTGTTACCAACATAGTAACGTACTAGGACTAGGTTCCTAACATAAGACAACAGACCTGCCGAAGTAGAAACTGCTTGTGCTACAGTCCATCGCTTCCACAATGCCAACTCAAGCTCAGGTTCTTCTGACATCATCTCTTTCACTGTATCAAATCCCCCAAAATATAAACCCCGATGCACAATCATTCCATGCAGGGAAGCAGGAAGGCCTCTATAAATCCCCCTAACTCCATCCTTCTTGCGGATTGTGCTCAAAAAGTGACAGATGCCCTTGAATTGGCGAGCCTCAGTCTTTCCTATGTCTGCTGCAAGGCGCGTATGAGCAATGTCAAGTGGATAGATGATAACCAGTGTTGTACAACCTGCTGCTGCTCCTGCTATAAAGTTGGCTGAAGCACCAGATGTGAAATGATTATCTACTAAATCACCACTCCTCAGAATACTTCTGTAGAGATCCTGCAATAAGGAGGCAGATTCAACAAGAATGAGATAGATCATAATCAAATTCAAACTTGGCCACTTTTAAAACTAAAACATAATCAAATTCACACTGGGCCACATTTAAACCTAACTTCACCATGTGAAAGAAGTTGAATGATCAACATAGGTCGAAAACAAAGGTTTTATTATTACTAAATAGTTATCACAACTAAAAATCATGGTCCCTTGAAAAATAACAATAAATAGTAATAATAAATAGGTAAATTCACAACAGGACAGATGGCAAGTTAGCTTTTGCACACAGTCCATACATGCCTTAGAGGTCCAAGACAAAATTTATAGCATTTTATTTCTTTTATCACGATATTCCTTACTTTGGAGATAATTGACCTCTATAGTAGATTTAGTTTATGTTTAGTATTCAGTCTTCACTTAATGGGTTTATTCCGAGACGACAAAGCTATTTTCATAAAAGAGTTACATTCAGTTCCCACCCCTTTTTTCCCTTCTTCTGTGGGTGACTTTCTACTACCATAATGGAGCTCCTGGCATGTGTAGCAATGTTACTCTTGCTTCAACAACTACTTCACATCTGTATTACATAATGACTGAAGCCTTATCCACAGTAACAGCGTGCCTGTGTATTACTTCAAATCTTTTGTTTCTCATTTTGCCCACTTCCCAAATTAGGCATTATTTAGTTAATGCGGTAAAAAAAAAAAATTCAGGTGCAAAGTTTAATAAAGATTCTTTTAATATAACAAGATTCTTTCAAAAAGTTAATTTTGACGGTGCATCTTACAACGTTTTGGATTTGTACAACCTTTTACCCACACTAATTTTACATTACTTAATGTAAAAACATCCATGATTCATCTCTAAACAATAAAAGTGATCTTGTTGTGTACCATGAGATTTTTCACGTAATATTCATATGACCATTGATTGTTTTATTTCACATTTTTTCTTGGTTTTGTTAAATGGGTGCTACCTTTAAAATGCTTTGTTATAATTCCTTATCTTTGTTACGCTTTAAGTGATATACAGAAAACCAATACACACAAGTACCGATTATTTCAAGCAACCGCCCTTTGCCAACTAAATGCAAATTAGAAAGATGTAGATGGATTTCGTCATTGGCTTTGCGAGTCTAGTCAATAATCAGATATCCCAAATACTAAATTGGAGCCAACAAGGAGAAATAAATCCGACAAACTTTGCCTTGAATAGAACGATGAAAATTAACCCCTACTCAAAACATGCTTCCGAGCCTATCCACGCCACTCTCCAAAAGAAGGGAGTCAATACAACAAAAATGATGGGAAAGCCAAGTGCATTGCATCAAGCCAACACGATTCCTATGCAATTGGATTCCTCGACTTCGAACATAAAACAAATAGCTCGAATGTAGAGAGAATATCTAAGATTGAATTATTGTACAACAAACGATCCGATCGAATTTTAGAACTTCGTACCATATTCAGATCCCACAAGAAAATGGATAACCATAATCCAACTTTATAATATTTTAATTACTCTATTTGGTCCAGATTTGATTTTTCGAACGTGATATAATGAAAAGAGCAACAAGTAATTTTGTTATTTGAACTACATCTACTTTGCCCCATACATAAATAAAGTGGAACGTGACTTTTATAACTGTGGCACATTCGTGCTTTTACAAAAAACCGGAACGTCTACAACAACAAAATTTTCGGACCCATTTTTTATTCACGTAATTTTTAGAATCCATTTGGGTTTTGGATGTTGTCCATAACATTTTATACCCTAACTCTAACTTCCCTAAACCCCAGTTGGTGGCCCCAAAATACTTCAATAGCACAAGGAACTTAAAAGAGTTCTTAAAAAAAAAGTGTAATGTGTGTGAGTTGGGGTTGATTTCCCCTTGTTTTGGGATGAAAAGAAGACAATCAAAGTCCAAAAGCCCTAAAAATAGGTCTAGTCATGTTGGATCTAGAGAAGTTCACACATTTCTAGAAATTATGTATTAGCCCTGGAGATTTTCTGAAATTGCAGCAAATCGCTGAATTTTTATAAATTCATAAATCGACCTATATACTTTCTGAAAACGTGAACCCTAGTATTTATGAAATCATTAAGAAACCCAGACCACCCATATCAAGTCCCTTATATTATCCATATTTGGATTAATTTTCTTGCAAACTTTGATAGTTGTTTCGTGTCGGCATTGGATGAGGCTCAATTACTACATTAGGTTAACGGTTTTGACATTTCATTGGTTCATTCGAAATTTATGGCATGTTCAACTATGACATACATGCTACTACAAATGAAATTTTTGTGATATTTTTTATTTTAATGTCCAAACTTGAGGTCAAGTTCATTCTACGGAAAATAACTTTTAGGGCCAATTTTTTCACAAAATAGACAATTTAAATACTGTAATTGATGTAATGACTAATTTGTACCTATTTTTATACTTTTATGACCAACAAGGACTATTTCATTAACCTAGGTTAACTCATAAAGTTATATGACATATTTATCCTTCCTAAAAAAATAGAAAACCTAATTTTATACTATTATGACCAACAATGACTCTTTTATTAATGATTTTTAAAAAAAAATTTAAATACTCTTTGTCAAGTTTTTTCCTTCCTTCAATACTTAGGACCATTGATGCTAAAAAGAGAAGTTGTAAGTGTGGCAACGGCAAGGATTGTGATTTCTCAAAGTTATATGAAATTTCACGGTTTCACCAAAATTTTAGTTTTTTTGAAATTACGAAAAGTAAAAAGACGATAGGAAAAATTACATTTTTAGAGGTTTTTTTTGAAAATTTTCGAGGATTTTTCATAAATTTTGGGGTTTTATGAAACTCGTCCTCAAAATTTTTCATAAAATTTTTCATAAATTTTAGAGGTTTTATCGACCTTATCGGAAACACAAGCCTTAATAAAAACCATCATTTTCATAAATGTTGTCTTCAAACTCGTCCTCAAACCGTCGCTTTCATCTAATTAATTTGAGCTTTGAAAAAGACCTTAGGGCAATCTAGCGGTTCAAGCATAGCATCTAGTCATGGAATGCACTTGTTGATGGCTTGTTTATTTGTACACATATGGCAAGTGCCATCATTCTTCAATTAGGTTTCAAAATTGCATTGAAAGAGAAATTCCTTCTGACTTTTGTAATCTGCCGTAATTCAGCATGTCTAGTTGGGTCCATCATTTAAAAAAGCAAGTGGGCAATGGAGCTTCAAGGAACGGACTAGATCAATGACATGTTCAATATCGAGGGAGCAAGAATGCATGGACTCTTCGAAAAACCCCCGTTTTGAGTCAACATGTCGGACATGGACACGCTCCTGACACGTGGTCAACACCTCTGACACGTTGACTCAGTCCGGACATGGCTGTTTTTTTTTTCTTGGGTTGCAAATAGCAACCCCTTTAGGTCTTCATCATTCTTCTTCACTAGCCAATCGCACAGAAAGAAAAAAAAATATGAATCACAAAGAAGAGGTAGAGGAAAAACAAAGAAGAGGGTTTTGATCCGCTCAACTCACTTCATTTATCACTTCTCTTGAGCATCCCAATTAGGGCGTCTCTTCAGTCAGCCAATCACACAGACAAAAAATAAATAAATAAATCGCCGAAAAGAGGAAAACTAGGTTTCTATCATCCCTGTTTCGAGTGCTTGCTAGACGGCTAGTTCGTTGTTGTCGATGTCAGTTAAGCATTCCATTTACATCAAGTTCAGTCTGTTGATTCATTTCAATTCCATGCTTCGATTCCTTTGTTTTCTTTGTTGGTTCTTCTCAAGTTGTCGATTGGGTCATCGTGAAATTGGTTTATATGTTGATAGATATGTTTATTTTGCACTATTAGGTTGTAGATCTAGAAAATTTTGCATTGTTCATCCTGCACTTCTCATGTATTTTAGTTCAATATCTCGTTGTAGCATATATTTTGAATCGTCAAAAGTTGGAATTTGGATAATATGCACCTCAAGGATGTAACTAATCCAGTGGGGTCTTAAGTTGTTTTTTGTTGAGGCTGACCTTGAGATAGCACATCTTCATGCTCTCCATTTGTTATCAAGGTTTTTTTTCTTAATTTAAAAATAAATAAATAAATAAAAATTAAAAACCACCTTTTAGAATCTTACATTGACCAGTCTTAAGTTATTTTCTTCTGAAGACTAACTTGATTAAGTAGTTCGCCACATGATATCTCGAAACATTAGAACTTGATTAGGTAGTCGTCAATTTTATTTTGCACTATTTGGTTGTATTCCTATTAGGTTCAAGCATTTGCATTGCATTTTTATTCCTTAACTGATTAGCATAGTCTTGCTTCATAATAACTAGTAGATTGTGAGCTAGAAGCAATGAATTTAATTTTGTGTCTTAATGTTTCCTTCAGGCCAAATGAGTGGAGATGATAATGCTCATCTTTGGAGGAAGGTCGTGAGATTAAAAAAATCAAATGGAGGTGGAGGAAATCTTAGGTGGCAGTGTAACGTTTGTCAAAAAGAGTATATAGGATCCCATACTAGATTAAAGGACCACTTGTTGAAGGTAGCAAGTCGTGGGATAGCTATTTGTGCAAAAATCGTTCCCCAACAATATAGAGTTGCAAAATCTTGTTGAAGAAACTGCATTGAGAGTGGAAAATTCCAGGATTTGAAATGTTCATTTACCTCCTTCAACGGCCTTAAGTCAAGGTAGTCACGCGGGTTCAAGTAATGGCATTAGTTCATCCTTTCCATATAACTATCCAAGTAACAGGAAAGCAACGAATAATCCAATTGTGAATGCTTTCAATCTTGATGATCAACAAGAGTTGGAAGTTTTGATTGCAAGAATGTCCTACTCAAATGCATTGCCTTTCAACCTTGCAAGGAATCCATACTATTAGAACGCCTTTACATTTACATCAAATAAAGCTAAGTCCATTAGTGGTTATAAACCACTGGTATAAAATGCATTGAGGATGACTTTGCTTCAAAAAGAAAGGGATAACATTCAAAGGTTGTTGGAGTCAACAAAGTTCACATGGATTACCAAAGGAGAAACCATTGTTTGTGATGGGTGGACAAATGCTCAGAGGAGGCCTCTGATTAATTTCATAGTCATTGATGAGGGTGGTCCAATGTTTTTTAAGGTTGTGAATTGTGAAGGGGAGTTCAAAGACAAATACTTAATTGTTGGTTGATTAAGGAAGTCATAGAGGAGGTTGGGCCCTATAATGTGGTCCGATTGTTGGTTTGATCAAGGCTGCAGGTTTACTTGTGAGAGCCAATACCCTCAAGTGTTTTGGACACCTTGTGTAGTCGACACTCTCAACTTTGTCTTGAATAACATATGTGCTCCAAAGAACATGCCTTCAAATGAAAAGGCCCACAATGAGTGTAGTTAGATTATTGATATTGTTGGGGATGACGTGCAGATAAAGAACTTTATCATGAACCATTCCATGAAGTCCCACATGTTCAAACTTGAAGTTGCTTTCCATTGCAGAGAATGTTCTGCTTCAAGCATAATTATGCTCAAAATGTTGAAAGACATTAAAATAGCCTCCAAAGTATGGTGATTGGTGGTCAATGGGATTCTTATAAGGAAGATGATGTTGACAAAGCACGGGTTGTTAAGGGAAAGTTATTGGATGACTTGTGGTTGGATAAAGTGGACTACATAATATGTTTTCACATAGCCTATTTATTTAATGTTGTGGAGAGCTGATACAAATGAGCCTTGTATTCACTTGGTGTATGAGATGTGGGATGTTATGATTGAAAAAGTGAGCAATTCTTGATCGCTATGAGGGAAAGGCAGATAATGTGGAGTCAGACTTTTATTCAGTGGTGCATCATATCTTGGTTGATCGATGAGAGAAGCAACACATCACTGCATTGTTTAGCACATTCCTTGAATCCAAGGTAACTAAAGATTTACAATTTTACATTATTTTTATTCTACTTAGTGTAGGCTAGAACTTTTAGGATAGGTTTATAATATAAAATGTGATTGCTTATAGGTGTTATAACAGATAATGGATCGCAAGGTACCTAATCGTGTTTCCCCACACAAAGATGGTGAGATTTCAAATGATTGATAGAAGTGCTTGAAGAGATATTTTCCTAATGTTGAAGAAAGAATGGTTACAAAAGAGTTTGCTAAGTTTTTAATAGGTTTTGATGAGTTTGCATAAACTTATTCTTTAGAAAATAGAGTATACCTAGAGCCACACATTTGGTGGGCTTCTCAAGGTGCTTTTGCACCGTTACTCGGGCAACCTGTTCTTCCTCATGTTGTGAGAGGAATTGGAGTACAAGTTGGGGTGGGCATCCCATCCCGATCCCGTCCCATCCCGATTTTTTCGAGTCTTATTGGGATTAATTAATCTTATCCCGATCTCGTCCAGTCCCGATCTAGAATGGGATGGGATGGGATGGGATGAAGATTTTCAATTCCACCAATCCCGTCCCGTCCTGAACTAATTTTGTAATATTTATTATTAATAATTTTTAATATTTATTTTAGAATTGCAATTGTTTAGATGCCCATATAAAGTTTGGGCATAATGTTACAGACTGTGTATTATTGTGTTACAGAATGAAGTTTATTATGTTACAGGTTGTGTATTATATTTGTTATGTTTGTGAATGAAGTCATAATAAATCAATGTAGTGTGAATGAAGTCAGAATGAAGTTTATGTTACACATTGTGAATGAAGTCTATGTTTATGTTACAGATTGTAAATGAAGTTTATGTTACAGATTGTGAATGAAGTCTATGTTTTTTTATGTTACAACATAGTAATATGTTACACATTACTATGTTTACTATGCTAGAGATTGTGTTTATTATATTTTGTTGAAATATGTTATTGTGTTACATGCTATAATATGTTACAGATTGTGTTTATTATGTTATAAATTGTCAAAATAATTCATCAACAGATTGAGCATGCTGATCTTGTCCCATCCCGAACCCGTTTGGGATGGGATGAGGTCGAGATGAGGTTTATCCCGTCCCGATCCTGAATGAACGGGATGGGTCCATCCCGTCCCGTGCCCACCCCTAAGTACATATAATAACATCCACTCATTGAAAAGGAATCATACGACCCCACAACGAGCAGAAGTTTTGGTATATGTGCATTCTAATTTCATCTTTTTCAAGAAAAAAGCAAGAGTACAAAGAAGGTGAACAAGGATGTGGGATATCGGAAGAGATGTAGTTGATTTGTTGGATTTGGTTGTTGTTGGGATGCTTGAGATTGTCAAACTTTTTCTTGATGAACCTGAGTTAGAGGTTGGGCTATTGAACGATGGCAATGGGAATGTAACTGTTTATCAGCCGGTTGATCAAGACATGTAGCAGCCTAGCAGGTGAGTTACGTACTTACGCATTGAAAATTTGAAACTATCAATTTACAATGTCCAGTACAAATTAATAATATTATGTTACTTATGATGTATTTGAATGTTTATTACGTGTTTGGATTATTCATTGTTATTGTTTATGTTCATATGAGCTATGTAGTTAAAACAACGTTATAACGCCGATATAACTTCGATATAACTCTTAACGTGGGTGAGCCGTTATGTTATGACACTATCACGTTATGGTATCACAACTTCGATATAACGACGTTATGTGGCCGTTATTGAGATAACATTTTTTTTTCTTTCAATAACGTCGTTTTAACGTTTTGTTCTAATACATTAAAAAATCACCCATTGCATTCTCGATCGAACTAGAACCCTAGACTCATAGGAAAAAAGGACCAGAGCTCGCCGTCACCAGTCGCCAGAGAACTAGACCTCGCCGTTTGATAGAGAATGAGATAAGAAAAAGGGAAGAAGACGAAGAGTCGATCGCACTCTCTCTTGCGATCTCACTATCAGATTAAGGGAAGATGTTTTTTATTAAGGTTTTTTGTTTTTGAATTTAATGTTATGAACATGATTACATTTTTTACTATAATACATTAATATTTTGTGGGGTATTAAAAAATATATTTAAAAAACTATTTCGTTATATACCGTTATATCTCGGTATATCCCTTTATAACCTATAACGCTCTTGACCGTTATGGGTCCGTTATTTGTTTTAACTGCATAGCATATGAGTTATAAATAAAAAAAATAAAAAATGTAAGGTTTGACGTGTCGCTGAATCCTAGTTTTTTGGAAATTGTGTCATCGTGTCATGTCCATGTTCGAGACAACAGGCATGTCCGTGTCCATGCCTCCTTGCGAGGGAGATAATCTAGAGTCCTCAGTCTCATAAGACGCATCAAAATAAAATTCCAAAATAGGTGGCTCATAAAGCACATCAAAATAAACTTCCAAATAGGTTTTTTTTTTTTTTAAATTAAACCTCCAGTGGGGAGGGGCAACTATGGGATGCCAGACCTTAATTACTTATCAAAAAATTGATTTACATTCTATACGGGGGTGCATTACGACTTTACCCGTATTAAAAACCAAGCAAAGAAAAGAAAGAAACAAAAAACCAAGACCAAATTACCTGTCCAGATTTCAAACATAGTTCTAACAAGATGCTTCAAAAACACACCAATACTCTCTAATAAAATTTGCAGCAAATACCCACTTTTAATTTGAAACCAAATGAACCAAATAATAGCATCGATCCTTGCCTTGCACAACCACCACCTATAGAGTTGCACCCATCAACACTCACACTTGGCTCCATACTCCATTGTGATATTCTGCCCAAGAACCATACCTTGGTCATTGGTCCAGCCGTCCACTTCCACACATATCCAAACCGCAGATTGCAAAAGCTTGCAATTTGCAAATTCAAACTCGACATAAATTACCAAAATAGCAGCAGCGAGCACTCTGTCCAGCGAGACAGAGTACTCTGTCCAGCATAAAACAGAGCACACTGTCCAGAATGCTAACTCAGAATCCTGCAAAACCTCATTAACTTGCCATCGCCATAACCTGCAAGCAAATCCACAAAGCAAATGATACATCGCAAAATCCAGCACTTCACGCCAGCCCCAAGGAGGCAGGCCACTGCAACGCAGCATCTCAGCATGCCACGCAACAGCGCCCAGCAGCCTCCATCGCGCCGCAGCCTTACCAACAGTCCAGACCGCAACACAGTCCGCAGCAACCAGTCCAGTCCAGAACCTCTCCGTACTCTGAAAAAACAGGGAGTACTCTGTTTTACAGCAGAGTACCTTGCCAGCGCTCGGTTTCAGAACCTAACAATGCCCATTCTCGCTGCGTCTACCCTTCCCCGTGACGTATGTATGCCGTATGCCATCGGTCAAACACTGATAATCCTGCCACTCTCTTAGGAAGATCATTCGCAGTGAAAGAAACAGTCATATGATCTCGTTGTGCTCTATCTGCTAAAGCATCCGCCACCGCGTTGGCTTCTCTATAAATATGAGAACAATCTAAAGTCATTTGTGCCGCCAAAAATTGGATTTCTTTCAAAATATTCTCCAGATGCCATGGTATCTTGAAATTGCCCTTAAACCATTCACAAACAATTGCTGAATCCGTCTAAACAACCACTTGTTTAAAATCCAATGAGAGACAAAGGCGGAGGCCTTCAGCTAGAGCCAGAATTTCCGCTTTATTATTTGAGCCTGCACCAAAAAATATTTGCTTTCCCACAACACAAACACCCCTAGAGTCTCTAATGATCATACCTCCCGCAGCCATGTTCTTACGGGAGGACCCATCCACATTGAGAGCGACAAACTCTGGCGGAAGGGGATGCCAGGAAACAAATCTACTTAGCTTTCTCAAATCTGGAATCTCTTGTATCCCCAAAGCGCATAATGGATCCTTTTGCCAGCTGACTTGCTTAGGAGTTATAAAATTGTTTGCTAAGTGTAGATTACGCCGAATATTCAAAATCACAAAAGCAGGATTAGGGGCAGCATTTTCATATACACATTTGCACCGCTGTTTCCATATTTTCCATAAAATGAACATGGGAGTGAGAAAGAATAAAACACCTGTTTGTGTGCTCATTTTGGCTCGCCTGAACCAAATGACAAGGGTCGTGGATATTTCTGCCGGTTTTCTGATATGCACATCAAAAATCAACTCAAAATGACGCCAAACCTGCATCGTCAGTTCACCATCCAAAAACAAATGATTCAGAGATTCTCGCTGTGGCGTGTTGCAACATCTACATTTAGAAGCCAGGCTAAAACCGCATCTGTACAGCTCCCCATCCACTGGTACCCCTCTACGGAGTAATTTCCACACCAAAACTGAAATTCTAGAAGGAAGAATGTCATGCCAAATCATTCGATGGAGGTCATTTACCGTCCCTTTTCGGCGTATTATTTCATAAGCTGACTGAATGGAAAAAATCCCATTTTGATTCGGAACCCATATACATTCATCTTCTCCATCTTCTTCGCCATATAATCTATCAGCAAAAATTCCCCTTGCTAGATGTCTGAGCTCTGGGTTAACCAATTCAAAATTTGATGAAATCACCTCGTGTACCGAAGGCCACACACCTTGATCAACCATTGCCTCCGATCTTCTGAAGGATGCCACCGTATTCCAATTTTCCTCAAAGAAACTAATATTTCCCTTACCAACGCGCCAAAGCGAATTGCTCAGAATAAGTGATTTGCCAAGCATGATTTCTTTGAAAAAAGGCGATGACCCAATTTTCACCAACTGACCATTCAAGGCCACCCCGTTCACCCAGTATTTGCTTCTCATGAAAATAGCCCAAAGGGAGTCCGAAGTAAGTAGTCGCCAAAGTGCCTTGAGGCGAAAAGCCCTCATCACCACCAACAAGTCTCTCACACCCAGACCTTCTTCATTCTGTGGGAAACAAATATGAGACCATGATACCCATTTTTTTTTCAGTCTTCCTTCACAATCCCCCCAGAAGAAATCTGCCAACAAACTATTAATCCGGGATAAAACTTTCATAGGAACACACATAGTACTGAGAGTATAAATTGGAATAGAGCTCAGAACATGTTTAATCAATGTTAAACGGCCTCCTGGGGATAACAATTTCGCCTTCCATCCTTGAATCCGCGATTGAATTTTGGCGATCAAATCTTCAAAATATGAGATTTTGACTCTTCCTTGAAAAATTGGTCCGCCAAAGTATTTCAAAGTAGTAGCGCGAAACTGGAATCCTGTGTAGGTTTTGAAACCTACAATTTTCTCTGCAACCGCTTTGTCATCCAAAGTAAAAAAACTTTTGCTTGCATTAATTTTCTGTCCCGAAGACTGACAATAACGGTTCAAAAACTCCATGCATCCCAGAATAAAAGACTTTCTGCCATTTAAGAAAATGAGAGTATCATCTTAAACCCCTGGTAGATCGAAAAAACCCTTTGTATGCTCCTTGAAGCAGAACTGAAAAGCCGCAAGAAGCGATACATTTGGAAATGATATGACGAAATCTACCATTAAAACCAAATTTTGTAAGCACCGCCAACAAGAAATTTCATTCCATTCTGTCATAGGCTTTCTCCATGTCAATTTTCAAAACCACATTACCGCCGAAAACTTTCCGATTAATGCCCCTAATCAATTCCTGTGCAAGGCCAATATTCTCGCCAATAAACCTGCCTTTAACAAATTCCCCCTGCTCCGGAGAGATAAGTACAGGCAAAAGATCTGCCAATCTAGTACAAAGGATTTTACTGAAAATCTTATAAATCACGTTGCATAAACTGATAGGGCGAAATTCAGAAAAGGAACCTGGATTCTCAGTTTTAGGAATCAAGGCCAAGAAATTGGCCGAAAAAGAAGTCAGCATCGCCTCCCCCTCAAAAAATTGAATAGCTGCCTCCCAAATATCTTTACTCAGAATCTCCCAACAAGACTGAAAAAATCCAGCAGTAAATCCATCCGGACCCGGGGCACTATTCTTGGGGATGTCAAAAACAACCTTTTTCACTTCCTCTAGAGTAGGACGTTTGACCAAAATTTCACAATGGCCATAACTCACCAGTTTCGGAATACAATTCAAGAACTCTGCATCCACCGTACATGAACCTTGGGAAGACAACAAATTGGAAAAGAAAGCACTGGCATTAAAAAGAATCTCACCAGGGTCCGAAATAGTCCTACCGCATGGTAAATTAATCTAATTAATAGCCCTCCGTTTTTGCTTAGACTTGGTAGAGGCGAAAAAATACTTGGTGCAGGCATCCCCCTCCTTAAAATCTTTTTCACCGGATTTTTGAATCCAGTAAAGCTCCTCATGTTTGAGAGCTAATTTGTACTCAGCCTGACAGCGATTTAAATTGCAACAAGCATTAGTATCCCAGTTGGCATCAACATTGAATCCATAATTATTCCCATTATCAAAACCTGCCAGTAAAATAGTTTCCCATTGTTGCATTTCATCTTCTAGAGCGCGGATCCTGCTAAACACATTCCCAAATACCATCCGGTTCCACTGTATGAAAGCGCGACGGGTCAGTTTGAGTTTGGCATCCACTCTATCAATGGGTCTGGGGAGAGCCATATCCGTCAACCAGATTCCCTTAACCAGCTCAAGAAACTCCGGATGTGTAGTCCACATGTCGAAGAATCTAAAAGGTGCAAAACCAATCCTTGGTTGAGAGGGCATGGATGCCAGCAAAGGGGAGTGATCAGAAAATGTACGGCTAAGATGTTCAACTGTAGGATTAGCCAAAACTGTCAGCCAAGCCGAATTGACAAAAATCCGGTCAAGTCTAGCCCAAATGCGCTCGCTACCTCGCCTATTATTACACCAGGTGAGTCGGGGACCCGAATAACCACAATCAATTAAGCCACATGTTTCAGTACAATCGGAGAAATGAGACATGCTAGCCAAGGAAGGTGCAACTCCCCCAACTTTTTCCCCCGATTGTAGATAAGTATTGAAATCCCCACCAACCATCCAAGGGGAGTCGTTTTGAGCCGCAAAATTAACCATATTGGACCATAATGCCTTTCTTTCATCCACAGAGCATTTAGCATAAACAAAAGAAATTAAAAAAACTCTTGAAGAAGAATCTGTTACCTGGCAATGAATAATCTGGTCCGACATGTCCACTACCGAGAGAGAAAGAGACGTATCCCACATAATCCAAATCTTACCACCAACACTGTCATTAGAAGTGAAACCGCCAAGTTTAATTTTGTTCCCAATCTCCATGGATCTACTAGCATCAATCATAGGCTCCACGATCATAAGAATTCTGACATTGTGTTCCACAACCAACTTTTGTAACCTCCTTCTCGTGGCCCTATTACCAACGCCGCGAGCATTCCAAAACAGAAAGTGTTCAATCATATTAAACGCGGGAGGAAGACAAACCCTTCTTAGTCTTACGACGAGTGCCCGAAGGAGCCGCAGCTTTGACGTTTTTCTTTCGCTCCGCATCAGATAGAGCCCCCAAGTCTAAGTCTTTGATTGCTTGTGTGCCCGACCCAATGTCCGAATCCGACTCCGCCTCATCACTGTCTGTGGCGCTTTCAAGTGTATTGACATTCATTTTTTTCTTCTTTTTCCGCAAAGAAACGCCCACCTTCAACAATTTGCGAATGTCTGCCTGCATCGCGCGAGCATCCGGCAACCCAACCGGGACTGTCTGCTGATCTGTTTCAGCACATGCTTCCTGGATCGCAGCAATTGGAACCTGTAATTCAGCCCTTATTTTCTGTGAGACAGCAGCATTAGACAACGTCGTAGTCGACACAGCTCGAGGAGCAAGCATATAGAGGTCTGGTTCTCGGATGGGAGGGAGGACGCCAGGTGCGGCAGACCCTGGAACCACCTCTGCTGGAGCGAAACAGGGCGCAGGCAGAGTCCGAAACTCCCCTATTTCGGTGCTGTTGGCTGGTTGAGACAGCCCATTCTGTTCGGACTGGGACAGCTTTTCCTCTGCTTGGCGCATTTGCAAACCTGCTTGGGGTAACACCGAGTGTCCGGACTGTCCCTCCAATGAAAATACAACGATGGGAGAAAGATTTCCAGCTGCGGCAGACTCTGGAACCATCTCTGCTGGAGCAAAACAGGGAGCAGGCAGCGTCCGAAACTCCCCTGTTTTGGTGCTGTTGGCTGGCTGAGACAGCTCAGCCTGTTCGGACTGAGACATAGTTTCCTCTGGGTGGCGCATTTGGAGACCTGACTGGGATAACACCGAGTGCCCGGACTGTCCCTCCAATGAAAATTCAACCTTTTTCATCCCTGAAACGAGCTGCCCAACCTGATTTTCACATGATAAACTTGTCGTATCAGTTTGCGACGCCTTAGCTTGAATAGAAAGGGTACTCTTTGATTCCAGATTGACATCCTTGTCATTTGAAATCGGCGTTGGTTGGTGTCCAAGAACATTTTCAATCTCTAAATTCGTATACCCCGCATCTAGTAGGCATTCCGCCGTAGATTCTGATTTGACCCCGGTTTGAGCATGTTCTATTTTCTGACCCACTATTTGTAATTCCACTGGAGCACCCTCCTCTTCCTCAATATTCTCCATTAGTGCCTCAAATGTGTTTGACAAAACCACCTTTACTGGGTCAATTACCCCCGGCTTGTTCTCCACGACTCCCTCCGGAATCTCCTCGCCTTTGCTATTTTTTGTGCCACTCACACCCACCTCTGAATTTGAAGATTTTTCTTTTCTAAGAACTGGAACATAGTGTTGCTTGGTATTATTATTTTTTGCCTTTGATTTGACTATCTTCTCAGTCTTACCTATGTCCGAAACTCGGCCCCCGGCCTTAATACTGAGCTTCTTTCGACAGACACTCTCCTGATGCCCTATCAAAGAACAAAAGTCACAATACTTGAAACCTGTGTATTCTATCTTCTGCCAGAAGCCTCTATTATTGGCTCTATCAATCCATACTCTTGTTGGTAATTTGTCCGCCAAAGTCATCTCCACGCACACGCGGGCAAAGCCCGGGCGCGATAAGCATCTAGTATGGTCGTCCATTCTCAAAAGAATTAACAATTGCTTTTAAGATAGGGGGATGAAAAAGATGTAAAGGTAAGTTAGGCAATTCTACCCACAGTGGCACCGAGATCGGGTCCTCCTTCAGACTGAAACCATCATGCCAACGGAAAGCTTTAAAACGAACGCCACGAATCAAAAAGGAATCCCGCGACAACACTTTTTTTGCTTCCTCCTCCGATTGAAGACGAACTAACACATGCCATTGGTTGAGTAATCCAAGCGAAAAATCGCCCATAATTCCCCAGGTTCTGTGAATCGAATCTCGAATGTCTTCCAAAGTAGGGCGGTAGCTAGAGAATTTTAAGACGATCACATGTTTTTCCATAAACTCCTCCCCACGGACTTCATCTGTTGCCGTAATGCCAATTGCTGGAGCGCCCTCTTTACGGAATCTAGTTCCTTCAACCGGAGTCTCCACAACGTCGGCCACCAGAATTTTTCCCAAAATTTGTGCGAAAGAGGGCTTAGCCGCTCCTTCCACGGTTCCCCCATTAGCAGATTTCCCCATCATGTGGGGAGGGATGGCGGCGGGAGGCGCCGACATCACATCCAGATCGGTGCCAGTTTCGAAAAATCAAAACAGAATCAGCATAATCAAAACGGTGTAAAACCTGTCTCTGAACCGTAACGGTGCACAAACCGGTCTCAGAACCGTATCGGCGGCTGTGACGAAGAGATCACTGCAACCGAACCGCGAGCACCAGATCTGAATCTCAGCCAAGACGGGAACAGAGAGCGAGGTAACTGCCTGGATCAGTTCTGTGAAACCCTGAAAACGTCCAGTAACGGCCAGTATCGGCGTGTCGCGGCCAGAGATAAGCCGGCAATGGGTGGCTGAGCCGCCGAGGGTTGTCGCAGTGGCTACCCTAGCCGCCACCAGTCGATGGCTAGGATGCAATCTCACAGAAGAAGGACGGTTGAGATTAGATATCGGTCAAAGACCGAAATACCCTCCGAAATCGCCCCAAATCGCCCTCTCCGAAATTTTCTCTTTGCCCAAATAGGTTGCAAGACACGAGACAATTGTAGTTTGAATTGCAAATGAATTTGCATGAGCAAGGAAAATACCACATCGCAATCCTCCACAACAAATGTTTATCAAGACACTGCAGGTGAAGAGATTGGATTCAGTGAACTATTCAAGTGTCAACCAAAGAGGAAAAAGTATAATTTGTCTCCTTTGTACATGAAGGAATAGGTGTTGGCCTTGCCATCTCTTGTGATAGAACGTGTAGATATTTTCAGAAGCAAGTGCACACATCCAAAGGTACTATACACCACACCTCCTATAACTCCCAATAGAGAGGAATTACACAGAATTTGGTAGGTCTAACTGTGGCTCCTTTATGCCACTATTACCACAAGGTTCTGAAAGTGGTTAAGGGTAACTGCAACTTGTCCAACATGTCCTGCGAATATATTCATAGATTTTTGAAGATTTTTGGTGGCCAAATCTTTACCCTCTCATTTGGTCATTGCTGCCCTGGAGGATCCCTTTCATCTCCCAATCATGTTCTTCTGAGATTTCCTCAGCCATTCCCACCATGCTGTCAACTCTTGAAGAGTAAAATACTCTCCTCTTTTCCACTTCTCCTTTTTGCCTCTTAAGTCTTAATCTAGTAACCCCCCATAATCAAGCAGGATGTTGAGTTGGCTTGAAACGAAACTCTGTTAGCACAACTCCTCTTGAGTTCCCCTCCCTTGCATCCAGGATGTTAAGTGTGCTCTCCAGTCTCCTCAAGGAAACAGTTTTCCAGAATAGAAGCCTGGAAGCATCATCTAGTTGGTTTCTTAGTGGACATAAAGTTGTCTATCTTAGTAGTCAAGACTAAGTGCTTCTTAATCAAGCCATCGTCCTAGTCTCCTAGGAAGTAGAAAATATGAAAGCAACCATCACAAAATTTCTTACAGGGGTGAGAATTACTGAAGAATGCACTCGATTCTCCTATGCCAACATTTTCGTGGAGAAATTGGCTTCAAAGCCTCCCCCTAACTGTCCCACCCATGTTCCTGACGACGGCAGTGACTTTAATTCTTTCTTGAATATGTATAGATAACCAAGGAATGTCCTAAAAAAAACTGGCCTGCATTTAGAGGAATCAAATCAGGAAGAGACATTTTAGAGTTGGGGTTGGAATCTAATTATTCACATCTAGGCAGTAATATATGTTTGCGGTTCTTGAATTTTTGAAGATAAAGTCCTTACGGAGAAAAAAAAATAAAGACAAAAAACGATACTACTATTAATGATGGTATGGAGCACCATTTCATGTTGGACAAAAGTGGAAGAGCTTTTGAATGAAGCTCAAGAAAGAGGGCCATAATAAATTTTGAACACATCAAGTAAGAGATAGCTACGAAGTCCCAAGTAAACATGAAGCTCAAATAAAAGGAGCACCTGATATTTATGTCGAAGATGAAGAAGGCAACTTTATAGGAATTTTTCAGCATTGAAAATGTTGATAACGATGATGAAGATGGAAATGAAAAGTTGTTCTCGAATATTCTTCCGAGAATGTATTTCTTAGATATTGTAGCAAATAAACCCATAGAAAGAGTTGCTCCCTCATTAAGAACAAAGAGTGTTAGCACGATGAGAGATCAAAAAAGGTTCAACCAACTATTGTTAGAGAAAATGTAAGTGAGGGAGTTACGTCAAGCTAAAGACCTTTCAAGAGAGCAGTGAAGTCAAAGCGTTCAGGCGGATGCAAGGTGCACATGCTTTAAAAGGCCTAAGGCGATCAGTCATGTGAAGCACACTTAGCTTATTTTGATTTCTTTTACTAAATCATAGTAGCATTCTAGTATACATAATATCATAAACAATAAAAAAGAAATCATAAGTAGCATATTAGCATACATAATATCTTAAACAAAACAAGTAAAGAGAAGGCACACAATTATGTAGAATCCAAATGATAACATTTGTGCGAATAAATAAATCGACAACAAAAACATCAAAACATACAGTAAACTAGTTCTACAAAAACATAAATAAATCCAAATGATCATTATCGATCATTGTAGAAATGACTAGAAAATGTGTAACTACCAACTTCTAGTGGAATCTTTACCTAGGAAAGTTTAAAGTCCATTATAGCAGATCTCAATGCTTCCATGTGGTCTAACATTGTAAGTGAATAGACTCAAGTAACCTGAAGCCTCCAAAAAGGCGTAATTAGCCTGGTTTACATGGTCAGCTAGAGTTCTTTGCATATTAACACCATGAACATGTACATCCATGGGAAAAGACTAAATGACTAGTGGCACTTGATAATTGGCCGAGAAGTCACAATTTATATAGCAAGTCTAAGGCCTACAACGACCACCTGAAACAATGTCATCTAGGTCAGCAGGGTGGATCTCGAGTTCTTTTCTAGTTCAACTGAATCATCTACTAGATTCTTGCTTATGAAATACTCTTATTCTCTAAAGGGATGCACCAACCAATCGCCGATTGGGGATTATATTTTCCATCTTCTAAAGTTGTTTCCAAAGAGCAAAAATTCATTAGAAGTTGGTGTTGTTCACATAGCGTAAAAGAGGTGTAATCAGATTGAAGAAACATTTAAAAAAAAAAAAAAAAAAAGTCAGAAAGACGGGTATTGTATTAAGTATGGGCAAGCAGCCAAAAGGATCATGCAAAGCACTAACATTACAAAAAGTGTACAAATATGATGACTATGAGGAGAGAACCATACAATCCTAGTTGACCATACAAGAAGAGAATGGAACTTCCCTAAACCTATCCCAATTACAAGCCAATAGCCATAAGGTGACCTTTACATCAATCTATAATTTATCTAGATCTTTGCTGCTACCTTTGAAAGAAACCCAAATCTCCAATACTTATCCTCAATTCTCCAAACATAAACATCAACTGAATTTTTATTTTTTTCTAAACATGAGAAACACCTTTTTTTAGAGTCAAACACAAACCAAGAAATTGTATTGATGAAAAGGTGAGTGAGAAGCTCACATTATGGAAGGAAAGCAAGAGAAATTATAAATAAAGAAATTAATTAATTAATAAATAAATAAATTTTAAAAGGAAACTATCCCAACTGAACATAAAGGCATCAAACGTTATGTTCAGTAGAGCTTTGTGGGATGGTGGGAAGAACCCCATTGCCAAATGTCCTCCTTCAGAGAAATCTCATTCCCCACGAAAGAGAGGTTTTTCCTTAAAAAATTCTTCTGATTCTTTCCCTCCATAGGAGTCCAAGAGACAAAGTGGATACCTCTCCTCCAAATCCATCTCCCCATTCTAGAACAATTGACATGCTTCCAATTAGATAACCAGCTGTAGATGCAAACCTACCTGACCAGCTCACCCTGAATTCCAGAATTCCCTAAGAACAGCAGTCCACACTTTCCTAGAGTAGCTACAGTTTAGGAACACGTGACAGAATCATCATCTTGCTTGCAAAGCACACAATAATTTGGAATATGAATTCCCCTTCTTTTCAGGCTATCCACAGTGAGAGTTCTTCCTTGGAAGACTGTCCGAAGGAAGAAAATGAGCCTCGGAGGGCAATGTTTCAGCCAGATCTCTTTGTAGCGGTTCATAATGAAAGGGCAGTGAGCACTATTGGTCTCCTCTGCAGTAAGTAGCTCAAACATTCTCTTCGGTGTGAAGCCATTCTTGTTCCCTTGCCACATAAGACCATCATTGTTCTCATTCTTTTTATTGGGCTTATTAGACTGGTGTATGTATGCACAACACGTTCCCAAGTCCTCCAACTCCCAATCATTTAGATCTCTTCTGGAGGTGAACTTCTGACCCTGAGAATCACTAAAACTGTCCCTAAACTTAGCAACCAACCCTTGTGGTTTTCACACATACCAAAGAGGTTGGGGAAGACGGTTTTCAGTATCCCTGGATCACATCACTTGTCTTCCCAAAAGCAAATGGAATCTCTTCTGCCCAGGCTAATGGAGGCATGAGTATAGAACTGATTTGTTAGGTGAAGCAATCTTTCCCAAACTCCACAGCCATAAGAAGTGTATTTGGTACTTTGCTGCCAGGCTTCCACATTGTAACCATACTTATCAGCAATCATCTGTCGCCAAAGAGCAAGTTTCTCCTTCTCAAACCTCCAAAGCCATTTGCTTTGAAGAGCTTCATTAAAAGTTTTGATTCTCCTTATGCCTAGGCCACCTTTCTCCTTTGGAATGCACACTTTCTCCCAAGAGAGTAAGTGAATGGCCTTTTTGTCAACTGAGGAGCCCCACAAAAATTCCTCATAATCCTCTCCATTCAACAACATGTTAGAGATTAATCTAGACTAGGTCTAGAAGAGATGTGTCTTTTGGTGTTCCAGTGTGTCTTTTAGTATTACTAAGTGTCTTTTGGTAGTGGTCATGTGAGTCCTATTTAAACCCATGTATTATTTGGTTTCAAGCAATGTGAATAAAGTGAGTTCTCTACACATCAGAATTCTAGTTTTATCAAGAGATTACACTCTATCTTGTTTTCCTTATCTTTTTTTTTTTTTCATTCACGTAGTTGGTTAAATCCCAACAAATTGGTATCAGAGCCTAGTCGAGAGAACCATGGCGTTCAACAACAACAATTTCGTCCAACCTCCACTTCCTTTTCTTACCAGTAAGAACTACAATCATTGGAGAATGAAGATGATGGCCCTATTTGGTTCACAAGACCTATTGGAGATCGTAGAGATTGGTTTTCAAGAGCCCGAAGATGAAACAAATGCACAAGACTTGGCCGAGTTGAAGTCTAACCGCAAGAAAGACTACAAAGCCAAGTATTTCATTATGCAAACAGTAGATGAAGCTATTCTGGACAAAATTTCAGTAGCCACAACGGCTAAACAAGCTTGGGATATTCTTTATTCTTCATACAAAGGAGATGACAAAGTCAAGATGGTGCGTCTACAAACTCTTCGAGGGGAGTTTGATACACTAAGAATGAAGGAGTCCGAGACTATTGAAGAATACTTCAATCGGGTTATCTCAACTGTCAACCAATTGAGATTGAATGGTGAGAATCTAGAAGACCAAAGAATTGTCGAAAAGATCCTTCGGAGTTTGACTCGAAAATTTGAGTCTAGTGTTGTTGCTATTGAAGAATCCAAGGATTTATCTTCTTTGTCGGTGGAGAGTTTATTGGGATCACTACAATCCCATGAACTACGAATGAAGCAATATGATTCTAGTTCTATTGAACAAGCCTTTCAAACGCAAGTCTCCTTTAGAGATTTCTCTAAAGATGGCTTGAGAGGAAGAGGTCGTGGAAGAGCCACTTCTCGTGGTAGAGGAAGAGGCTATGGTGGACAAGAGAAATCTCTTGATGGTGAGTCTTCATCTTATCGTGGAAGAGGGAGATCTTCCTTATCAAATATTCAATGCCATCGTTGTCATATGTATGGCCATGTCAAGAGATATTGTAGAAAGAGGATGGAGGAAGACAACAAAGAATCCAATTTTATGCATGAGGAGGAAGAAGACAATCTTTTCCTTACATGCAATGTTCATGGAGCTTCCTTAGAAGATGTGTGGTTCGTGGATAGTGGTTGTAGCAACCACATGACCGGGAACAAGAAGGCCTTTGTGGAGATAAATGAGACATTTCAAAGTGAAGTTAGAACCGGAGATGATAACAAGCTTCAAGTCAAAGGAAGGGATGATATTCTTGTCCAAACCAAGCAAGGAGTAAAGTGGCTCTCAAATATATTTTATGTTCCAGGCCTTAAGCACAATCTCTTAAGTGTTGGGCAACTTCTTTTGAAGGGGTATGAAGTAAATTTCAAGGGAGCTTTGTATGAGATCAAAGATAAGAATGATGTTATTATTGGAAAGGTGGGAATGACCAAAAGCAAAATGTTTCCTTTATTTTTCCAAAGTAACATTAATTCTTGTGTCTATTCTATTCAAGACAAGTCTTGGCTATGGCATTATCGATATGGTCACTTGAGTTTTAAAACTCTATTTCTTATGGGCAAGAAGAATCTTGTGGAGGGCTTGCCTACAATTCAACTTCAAGATAAAGTATGTGAAGGATGTGTCTTGGGGAAGCATAGCAGGAATTCTTTTCCTAGTGGGAAGGCATGGAGAGCGTCAAAGCCACTTGAGCTTGTGCACACCGATCTTTGTGGGGCAATGCATACTACTTCAATTGGTGGTAACCGTTATTTTGTTACCTTCATTGATGACTATAGTAGGAAGACTTGGATATACTTTCTAAAACAAAAATCGAAAGTATATGGTTGTTTCAAAAATTTCAAGGCTTTTGTTGAAAAGCAAAGTGGTTTCCTATTGAAAACTCTTCGCTCGGATCAAAGGGGAGAATATATTGATCATGGGCTTCGAGATTTCTTAAAAGATCATGGTATTCGACATCAATTTTCAGTCCGTGGTACCCCACAACAAAATGGAGTAGCCGAAAGAAAAAATCGCACAATTATGGAGTTGGCTAGAAGTATGTTGAAGGCCAAGGGATTGCCAAATTCCTTTTGGGCGAAAGCGGTAGCATGTGTTGTTTATCTGTTGAATCGTTCCTCTTCTAATAGTGTGCAAGACAAGACGCCACAAGAAGCTTGGAGCGGACACAAACCAAGTGTTAATCACTTGAGAATTTTCGGAAGCATTGCCTATTCACATGTACCGGATGAAAGAAGGAAGAAGCTAGATGACAAGTCCGAGAAATGCATTTTTGTTGGATATAGTGAATGTTCCAAGGCATACAAGTTGTACAATCCCATCACCAAGAAACTCATTATAAGCCGTAATGTGAAGTTCAATGAAGGAGAATCTTGGAATTGGATAGAAAATGCAACCAAAGAAAATTCAAGTTGCATAGAAATCGAAGAAAAAATTGAAGCTCCAATTGAAGAAAACGAAGAGGTTGGTGTTCCACCTTCTTCTCCCAATTCTACTTCATCACCCTCTTCATCTTCAAGTTCAAGTTCAACTTCAAGTTCCCCTTCGAAAAAGACAAGGAGTATCCAAGATCTTTATGAACAAACAAGTAGCAATTTGGATGATGATTTGGTTAATTTTGCTTTGTTTGTTGATGCCGATCCAATTAAGTTTGAAGAGGCTTCTAAAGATGAGAAGTGGAAGCGTGCAATGGATAATGAAATTGATGCTATTAAAAGAAACAAGACTTGGGAACTTGTTGATCTCCCAAATGACAAGAAACCTCTTGATGTGAAGTGGGTTTACAAAACAAAATTGAACTCAAAAGGCGAGGTTGATAAGCACAAAGCACGCTTGGTGGTGAAAGGCTACAAACAAAAGTATGGTGTTGATTTCCAAGAAGTATTTGCACCCGTGGCTCGCCTTGAAACAATTCGAACAGTACTTGCATTGGCAGCTCAAAGAAAATGGAAAGTCTATCAAATGGATGTCAAATCGGCATTCTTGAATGGTTTTCTTGAGGAGGAAGTTTATATAACTCAACCATCTGGTTATGTGAATATTGGAGAAGAAAAGAAAGTATGTCATTTAAAAAAAGCCTTATATGGGCTTAAACAAGCACCAAGGGCATGGTATAGTCGTATTGATGGCTATTTTTTGAAGAATGGTTTTAAAAGATGTCCATTTGAACATACTCTATACACCAAGGAAGGATCTCATGGTGAGTTTTTGATAGTATGCTTATATGTTGATGATTTAATATTCACCGGAAGTTGTTCAAGTATGAATGAAGATTTCAAGAAAGCTATGATGAATGAGTTCGAAATGACCGACATGGGACTACTCCATTATTTCTTGGGCATTGAAGTTAAACAACAAAGAGATGGGATCATCACCACTCAACAGAAGTATGCAAAAGATTTATTAAGAAAATTTAGAATGGAGCTACCAATTAGCACACCTATGGAGGCTGGTTTGAAGCTAAGCAAATGTGAAGACAATAGGCATGTTGATGGAACTCTTTATGGAAGTCTTGTTGGTAGTCTTATGTACTTGACTTCCACTAGACCCGATCTTATGTTTGCGGTGAGTATGCTTAGTAGATTCATGGAATCTCCTAGGCAAAATCATTGGGAAGCTGGAAAAAGAGTCTTAAGGTATGTGAGTGGAACAATTCATGAAGGCATTCAATTCACGAAAGTTGAAGAACCAAGTTTGGTAGGTTATTGTGATAGTGATTGGGGAGGAAGTGTTGATGATAGTAAAAGCACTTTCGGATATGTTTTTAATATTGGTTTCGGCGCAATCTCATGGGCATCTAAAAAGCAAGCTATTGTGACTCTCTCTACAACCGAGTCCGAATATGTCTCACTGGCTTTTGCATCTTGTCAAGCACTTTGGTTGATTTGGGTTTTGAGTGAACTCAAGCATGGACCTATTAGTTCTCCTACACTGTTTTGTGATAACAGTTCTGATATTTCACTTACAAAGAATCTGGTTTTTCATGGCAAAAGCAAGCATATAAGGATCAAATATCATTTCATTCGAGACTTGGTTAAGGAGGGACATATCAGTGTGAAATTTTGCAGATCTCAAGATCAAGTTTCCGATATTTTCACTAAAGCTTTGAAGACCGACACATTCAACAAGTTGAAGAAGAAGCTTGGAATGGTGATAGTCTAGCTTAAGGAGGGATGTTAGAGATTAATCTAGACTAGGTCTAGAAGAGATGTGTCTTTTGGTGTTCCAGTGTGTCTTTTAGTATTACTAAGTGTCTTTTGGTAGTGGTCATGTGAGTCCTATTTAAACCCATGTATTATTTGGTTTCAAGCAATGTGAATAAAGTGAGTTCTCTACACATCAGAGTTCTAGTTTTATCAAGAGATTACACTCTATCTTGTTTTCCTTATCTTTTTTTTTTTTCATTCACATAGTTGGTTAAATCCCAACACATAAGACATAGGGACGGTACACATGGAGAGAATATAAATGGGGATGCAAGCAAGTGTGGACTGGATGAGTATGATTCTCCCAACTTTGGACAGGTATTAGTTTTCCAAGTGGACAGTCCACCTTCCCTTCTTTTAATGACATCATCCCAAAAAAACGTAGCCTTGTAGTTAGCACCAAGAGGAACCCCTAAATATTTGGTAAGCATTGTTTGACACCCACAACCAAGCTCCTCAGCTAGAAAGTTTAAATTAGGGGTGTCCCTCACCCCAAACAAGGAGGATTTGTGAAAGTTGATTTCTATGCCAGAAACCGCCTAAAACCACATCAATATTGTCCCCAACCTCAAACATGAGAAATACCTGATTTGAAGGGTAGGGCCAAACAGAAAAATGAGGTTCAACCAAACTTGGAGCAGACATTCTACACGCATGGCACATATGAAAGAAATGTGCATTCCGTATCACAAGGTTTAGTAAGTGGATCACCCTCCTTGTTAGCAATATGCGGATAGTTTCCTTAACTTTCTGATGGGTATTCTCATTCGATTCTTTTGATGCAGATCCAACCCTAAATTTGGTTTTCGCAATAATGGCTAACTCAGTTTAAAATTTTTTATAAAGTTTCTTGCATAAATCAAGTTTGGAAGCATTAGAATTTGTATTCCTGAATTTCAAAATACAACTGCTTTCATTGACTGGGTAAACAAGACCGAGAAGGTTTTGCCTATAAAATTATTTGGAGATCTAAATGTGTCAGGTTCTAAAAGTAAAAAAATTGAATATCTCTACACAACTGTGACACAATGGTCGTCATTAAAAGCTTTTTTTTTAAAACGAGAGGGATTCGTGTACCTATGAACTCTACACGGGATCTTACAAGTTGTCCAGTTAAAACAACGTTATAATGTCATAACTTCGATATAACGCTTAACAAGGGTGAGCCGTTACGTTATGAGATTATCACGTTTTTGTATCACGGCTCCGATATAACGCTGTTATATAGTCGTTATTGAGATAACTTTTTTTTTCAATAACACCGTTTTGACTTTTTGTTCTAATATATAAAAATAATAATAATAATTTTTTAAAAAAAATCACCCATTTCATTCCCTACCATTCTTCTATTTTTACTTCTTTTTTTCCTCTCCCATTTTCTTACTTGTTGCACTATATGGATAAAAGAAAAAAAAATTATAGTCTTTCCCTCATTTTCTACTCTCTCTCTCTTCTTCATCTCATTTTCTCTTCTTCACTATTTCTTTTCTTTTGTCTTCCTCTTATCAACTTTATTTCTCTCTTTCATTTCCTTCTTCAAAGCAAACACCTCACCATTATGTCAATTCAAAATAAATAAATCAATCAATCATTAACTCCCACACATTAGCAACCCATTTTCATTTCTTTATCTCATTTTTTTGTATGGATCAGGATATCTTATCTCTCCCTTCTCGATCTTATTTATCTCCCTCATCTTTTTTCTTCTTTTATTCCATATTTCCATCACAAATCAATCACAGATCTGTGCAAAGAATCTTAAACAAAACACAACATCTTTATTACAATTGAGAGTGGTGTTTTACTATTTATTGCTAACTGGAACAAATTCAAATCAAAATGATTAGAGATAAAAGATGGTTAGGACTGAAATTTGAGAAGTGTATTGGATTTTGAGGGTTGAGATTCATTTCCTATGATGGTATATTTGTAAATTTAAAATATGTAGAATGAAAAAAATAATGAAAAACTTTTGAAAAAGTTGTTGGAATGTACATGTGGCAGAGAGAGAAAAATTTATGTTTTCCTTTTAGCAAAATGAAAATTTATCACAACTATCTACATTGTTATCGGATTTTGGTAAACTTAGTATCGTTGAAATGCATTTTTGAGATCTTTCAAAAAAAAATCATTAATCAATACAAGTGCTAAAAAAATCGTTAAAATTTTTGAGATCTTCCAAATCAAGTTAGCCTGGTAGTGGTTATTTACTTGACTTTCGGATAGGTTTCGGTTTCAAAAAATTCAAAACCGAAGTGGTCGATTCGGTTTTCGGTTTCTATGTGATTTTAACCGACCAAACCGAACCGACCGAATATATATAATAAATAATATATTTTATATATAAATAATACAATAGGTTTAAAATAGTAGGTCGGTTCGGTTTTATTTCGGTTTTGGTTCGATTTTAGTCGGTTCGGTTACGGTTTGCATAAATTAGAATCGGTTTTGTTTTGGATCGATTTTGTTAATGGTCGGTTCGGTTTCGGTTTGAAAATTTTAAAACCGACCTAAGTCAGTTCGGTTCACGGTTTAGGTGAAAAACCGAATCGTCGGTTCAATTTTCAGCCCTACTTTCACGTGCTTGATCATCCATTAGCTAACATCGATTTTGCTCTTGCCACTCCTACTTCTGTTTTAAAGACTCTAAATGGATTATTGATGTAGGTGCTACTAATCATATGATTTTTTATTAGTTACTCTTACAGAATACGACATGCCGCATTGTTCACTTGTTGCTAATGCTAATGGAGTCCCCTCCCCTGTCACTAGTGCAAACATTGTTTTTTTTATCACCATTTTTATCCTTGGAGAATACGTTGTTTATCACTTCATTTTCCAATAATCTCTTATTTGTTCCTCAAGTTACTGAATTGTTAAATTGCCTAGTATTAATGTATCCTCATTTTTGTCTTCTTCAAAATTTCAACAACAAGGTGATTATTAAGTGTGGTACTAAGAGAGGGCGGCTTTATTATGTGGATGATGATTGCTCTGGAAGTGTCTTGCTTAGTCAGAGCTCTACCTGTGCTAAGGAGCAATAGAGTTGGATGTGCATCGTTGTTTTGGTCATGCTTCTTTTGGGTATATAAAACATTTGTTTCCTTCCTTGCTTTCAAATTGTACTTATTTGGATTTTCGTTGTGATGTTTCTGTTTTGCCTAAGAGTCGTCATACTATATATCCTTTGAGTTTAAATAAGATGAATGAACCATTTGTTTTTATTCACTCGGATGTGTGGGGCCCTGCTCCAGTTTATGTTTTGTTTGGAGATCGTTGGTTTGTGAGTTTTATTGATGATTGTAATCGTATGACTTGGCTTTATCTAATGAAAAATAAAAGTGATTTCTACAATGCTTTCGCTTATTTCATAACGTAGACTCGATTTTCTACTAAGGTAAAGGTTTTCAGATCAAACAATGGTGGTGAACATGTCGATATATGTTCCAGTCTTATTTGCAGAATCATGGCATTATTCATGAGACGACATATCCTTCTACACCTCAGTAGAACGGTGTGGCAGAACGTAAAAATCGCCATTTACTTGAGGTTACACGTGCTTGTCTGACTGGTGCCATATGAAACTCGTTTCTCGGTTGATGTTCTTTTACATGTTGTTGATTTTTTAATGTGTACCTATTTTTATTCTCCACTTCAAAACACCTTTGAAAAAACTCTATACTTATGTTACCATCTCTTCTTACTTAACATTGGTACCGCGGGTTTTTAGGTGCGTTGTGTTTGTTCACCTTCACAAACATCAACACACAAAGTTGGATATGTGTGCATTAAAGTGTGTCTTTGTTGCGTATTTACCACACCTTAAGGGCTACAAATGTTATCGTCCTTCTTATTGACGAACTTATGTCGCTATGGGTGTTACCTTCACTGTAATCGAGATGTATTTTTCTTGGAGTGTATCCGCTTATCCTCTTCAAGGGGAGATGATGTTGAATATTCGAATTGGATGGCCATGTTTTTGGATATGGCATTGACTACTCCTGTTGGGACTACCATGGGGTTGGATGATTCATTTTCAGTGTTACCTAGTACTACGAACCCTTCTTTACATTTACAATACCTACCAATAATTGTTCTTCTGTTGTTGATGTTCCTAAGTATGTATTGATTCTGAGGTTAATACTATCAATTTAATTAGTGATCTTAAGTCGGTTATATCTAGTTGTGGTAATAGGTATCAGTTGCCTCCACAGAGTACTCGAGGTAAGCATCCAGAGGGATACTCACCTAACAACTCAAAGACGGTGAAGTATCTTATTGCTCATAATGTATCTACTAAGAAATTGCCTTGTGCTATTCAAACCTTCGCAAATCAAATGTCAGTTGTCACCATCCCAATCAGAGTACAAGAAGCACTGAATGACTATATCTGGGCAGAAGAAGCCATGGCTGAGGAAATGCGAGCTCTGGAAGAAAATCAAACATGGGACCTTGTGAACTTGCCAGAAGGAAAGAAATTTGTTGACTGTAAGTGGGTGCTTACAGTGAAACATAAGCCAGATAGTACTATTGATCGGTATAAAAGCACGGTTAGTGACTCGTGGTTTTACTCAAACTTATGGTATTGACTATCAGGAGACTTATGCACCTGTAGCAAAGTTCAATAATGTTCGGGTCTTATTATCTGTTGCTGCAAATTTTGATTGGCCTTTACCACAGTTTGATGTAAAATGTTTTCTTACATTGAGATTTACCTGAATAAGTTTATATGAGTATGCCACCTGGATACAGTGCTTCTGGTAATACTAGTTTGGTATGTAAGTTGAAAAATGTTTTATATGGTCCTAAACAATCACTGAGAGAATGGTCTGGCAGGTTTCGGTTAGCTACGAAGAAATATGGCGATGGGTAGAGTAACGTTGATCATACACTATTTCTGAAAAAACAAAATGGTAACAACACTTATTATTTATGTGGATAATTGGTGATGATGCTGATGAAATGACTAAGTTGAAAGCTGATTTGGCATCTGAATTTGATATGAAAAATTTTGGAGGTTTGAAGTACTTTTTGGGCATTGAAGTTACCCAATCTAAGCAAGGAATTTATTTTCACAACGAAAATATGTTTTTGACCTATTAAAGGAGACTGGCATGCTTGGTTGTCAGCCTATTGGTACGCCCATTGAACAAAACCATAGCATTTACGAACTTCCAAATCAAGTTCCTACTGATAAGGGAGATATCAGTGATTAGTTGGTCGTCCGATTTACCTTTCACACACTCGACCAGACATTGCTTATATGGTTAGTGTGGTATCAGAGCATTGGTCTTCGGAGGTCATGGTTTTGAGTCTCGTTCATCGAAATAGATGTGAGAATTTTCAATATTTTTCTCACTCTTGTGCTGAGGGGGAATGTTGGAATATTAAGCCCACTCCAATTATCGATGGGCCTAAATATCCCATGTGTTTATCCATGGTAGTATCATGTCAATTTACGGCAAAGTTGTACGATTGGTACCCATTGATGTATGTTGTAGTCCCACGACCCCAATTTCGTTTCCACTTGATATATAATTGGATTTTTCATCTCTACAAGTTCGAGCTTTTAGATAATTGGCAAATTATCATGAAATGTTGAATCAAATCTTCCTATGCGGTGGGTTAGACAAAATTTAATAAAGCACCAAATTTTATGGTCTATGTAGATTCCTCAAAACAGTTCATGGATTTGGAGGAATATACTGAAGGAAATACCAATAGCCCAAAAAATGTTACTCGTGTTATTGGCAATGGAAACAACACCCTCTTATGGCATGATCCATGGCACCCTAAAGGAAAATTTATTAGGGTGTTCCCTCAACATCTAAAATACAACTCTTGTGCCACATGAAGGCAAAAGTTTCAGCCATAATTCGACAAGATCCAACGAATATACAAAGCAATATGGAGTGTCACTTGGCGATGCCTAAGGATAAATTAACACATGTTTGTATCTCCCCAGGCTTTCAAGATGAATTGGTATGCACAACAAGCTCAGTAGGTAAATACATTCTCAAGGACATTTATAATAAGATCAGGATGGCAAGTCCTCATATACCTTGGACCAATATCGTTTGGTTTTCCATTTGTATTCCAAAACATAGCTTTATTGCTTGGCTGGCTTTCCACGAAACACTTAAACCGGAAGATAAACTAGTACAATGGAAACTAAAAATGTCATATGTATGCCCTATATGCTGCATCGAAATAGAGAACGAAAAACACTTATTTTTTTAATGTCACTATGCAAGGTCGGTATGGAACTGGCTACTCACCCTCCTTCACTATGATTGAGCAACCTTGACATGGGAAGATGAAATCTTCTGGTGTACATCACATTTCTCAAAAGGTAATGGTCCTAAAGCAGTAGTTGGCAAACTTGTGTGCAATGCCTTTATATATTTCCTTTGGCAAGAGCGAAACAACACTCCACCAACAAGCACTCCTCTAAAAATCAGAAGTCCGGCCAACAAAAAGCTTTAATGCTTGGGACCTTCAAACAAAAGACAATGTCATGATTAGGTACTTTTCACAATTGGAATGCCAATATCTATTTTGTTGTGAAAACCACTAAAAAATAGCATGGAAAAAAATGCTAGGGGAACATATATATTGAATACAAATGGTTCCGCTATCGAGAATCAAAACACATTTGCAGCACTAATCAGAGATCATGAAAGGATTGTCATAGCAGGGGGAGCAGGTCCATCTAATAATATTGACGTCACGATAGTTGAATCAGAAGGTATTGAAGCTGGGTAAACCTTGTTATTGTAGAAGGTATTCGTAGCATCTCGATAGGGTCAAACTCACTGAACGCAATCCAAATTATCAAACACAAGCAACAACTCACAAGGAAAGTCGTTGCACCACTTAGGAGAATATGACACCTAGCCACAAAGTTTCAGAACTTCGACATATAATTCATCTTTCGATAAACAAATCAAGTTGCAGATCACATGACAAAGTTCTTCCAAGCTCATTATTTATTCAATTGACCCCTAGTTCATTTGCAGAAGATATGAAAAAAAAATTATTTGATGATGCCCGAAGAAAATTATATGACCAGTTGTAGTTTCTTTGAGCAGATTTATTTTGTTTAAAAGGTTCCAGGGTCCTTAAAACCTTGTTTGTTCTTAAAAAAAAAATTTATGGGCACTGCGTGTCTCTATCTCTATAAATGGGACACTACACCAAATTGACATTTTTGTAACAACTCCCAAAACAGTATCACTTATGAGATGTAACATTCCACCAAACAATTTCAAGTCAAAACTAAATTCAATCAAAAAAATGGAAAATAGTTTCACCAAAAAAAGTGATATAATAAATTGGATCACTATAAATAATATCACTTAAAGCACCATACTCTTCATAGTGAACAATTATTGTATCACTTTATTTGTGAAAATGTGTAAAATTGTTTGGTGGACTATTACAGCTCAAAAGTGTATTGTTTTGGAGGTTATTACAAAAATGTCAATTTGGTGTAGTGAGATCCACCTGAAACGCGGCCACTTCTACCACCTCACTATTTAAATATATATTTTGAAAAAACAAAAGGGAAAATGACTTTTAGGGTCTACTTTTTAACAAAATAGACAATTTAGATATCATAGTTGATGTAATGGTTAATTTGTGCCTAATTTTATACTTTTATGACTAAAAATAATTATTTTATTAATCCAGGTTAACCCAAAAAGTTATATGACATATTTACCCTCTTAAACAAATAGAAAACCTAATTTTATAGTTTTATAACCAACAATGACTACAGAAAAAAAAAATTTAAAAACCTACATTAATTTTTATTGAACGACAATTTTAGTTACTCTTTGCTATTAACCAACAAGGACTATATAAAAAAATTTAATTGTTATTGACCAATTTTAGTTATTCTTTGTTAGTTTTATTGAACAACAAGGATTACAGAAGAAAGAAAAAAACTACGTTAGTTGTTATTAAATGACAATTTTAACAAGGATCACAAAAAAAATTTGTTTGTTCACTGACCTGAAAATAATGGTCATCATATGATAAATCCTAATTTTATTCAGGCCAGTGAATAGTCTAATGTTTTTTTTTCTATAGTCCTTGTTAAAATTGTCGTTTAATAACAATTAACGTAGGTTTTTTTTTGTAGTTATTGTTGGTCAATAAAACTAACAAAGAGTAAATAACATTGTCAATAACAATTAACGTAGGGTTTTTTTCCTGTAGTCCTTGTTGGTCAATAACAAAGAGTAACTAAAATTGTCGTTCAATAAAAATTTATATTATAAATCCAAATTTTTCATATGATAAATCCTAATCTTTTTCAGGTCAGTGAACAGGCAAACGTTTTTTTTTTTTTGTAGTCCTTGTTTAAATTGTCATTCAATAACAATTAACGTAGGGTTTTTTTTCTGTAATCGTTGTTGATCAATAAAACTAACAAAGAGTAACTAAAATTGGTCAATAACAATTAACATAATTTTTTTTTTTCCTGTAGTCCTTGTTGGTCAATAACAAATAGTGACTAAAATTGTCGTTTCAATAACAATTAACGTACGGTTTTTTTTCTGTAGCCTTTGTTGGTCCTAAAACTATAAAATTAATTTTTCTATTTGCTTAAGAGGGTAAATATGTCATAACATTATGGATTAATAAAAGAGTCATTGTTAGTCATAAAAGTATAAAATTAAGCACAAATTAGTCATTACATCAACTATAATATCTAAATTGTCTAATTTTGTGAAAAAATAGGCCCTAAAAATCAATTTTCCGAAAACAAAATGTGAGCAAAGATTAAAGAAAATTTTGGTTGGTACATTCAATAAGTTATGCAGTACGTACTAGGGATGGCAACGGGGCGGATTTGTGCAAATCCATCCCCGCCCCGCTGGAGATTTCGGGTCCCCGAAATCGCCCCGCATATCCGTTTATCAATTTTTTTAAAAACCATCCCCGCCCCGGCGGATAGTCGGATATCCGCCCCGCCCCATTTAACCCAAACAACAACAACAACCCAAAAATTTTTCTTCAACATACAATAAATTCGTACAAAAAATTAAAAAAAAGCATTCAATAAATTGCCAAAAAAAAAAAAAAAAATCAATCTACAGAATCTGAGATCAGATCTGAATCTCAGATCTCAGATCAGATCTAATTTTCTTCAACATACAATAAATTCATACAAAAAATTACATACAAAAAAAAATACAATCGAAAGATACAAAAAATTAAAAAAAAGCATATAATAAATTGCCAAAAAAAAAAATCGATCAACAGAATCTGAGATCAGAATCGATCAGATCTGAGATCAGATCAGATTTGATCTGAGATCAGAATCGATCAGATCTGAGATCAGAATCGATCAGATCTGAGATCAGAATCGATTATCTGAGATCAGATCAGATCTGAGATCAGAATCGATCAGATCTGAGATCATGGGGAGAGGAAGGCGGATGAGGTGGGAGCTTCGATCTGAGCTTCGATTTAGACTTGCTGATCAGATCTGAGAGTTCGGCCTTCGCTGTGAGAGAGAAAAAGGGAGGGTCGGCCTCCGCCACCCTTCGCGGCCTTCGCTTTTAGAGAGAAGAAGGGAGGTCGCTCGCGGCCTTCGCTGTGAGAGAGAAGAAGGGAGGTTGCTCGATGGGAGGTCGCTCGAAGGTAGGTCGCTCGGGGCCTTCGCTGTGAGAGAGAAGAAGTTGCTCCAAGGGAGGTTGCTCGAAGTCGCTCGAAGGGAGGAGGTTGCTCGAAGTTGCTCGTAGGGAGGAGGTTGCTCGAAGGGAGGTCGACTCGGGGAGAAGAAGGGTCTGTTAGGTTGCTAGAGCGCTTCCTCAAGTCGACTCGGGGAGGAGGTTGCTCGAAGAAGGGAGGTTGCTCGAGCGCTTCCTCAGGACCTCAAGTCTGTTAGGTTTTGAGGGAGAAGAAGGGTCTGTTAGATTTTTTCAAAAAACATAAAAGAAGTGAAAGGTGATTGAGAGAGAGAGAGGTGAGATATTGAAGGGTTGAGGGTTTTTTTTTTTTTTTTAAGCATATAAAGGGATGAGGGTATTTTTGTAATATCAACACTTAAACGGATATCCGCGGGGCGGATATGGCTAAATCCGTATCCGCCCCGAATAGTAAACGGATATTTTTTGGATACCCGAAATCACCCGAAAACCCATTCAGCCATAACCAAAACCGCCCCAAACGGATTGGGTGGGGCGGATATCCGTGAAAATCCGCCCCACTGCCATCCCTAGTACGTACTTGAGTGGAAAGATCAAATTAGTTAGGTTGGGTACAACAGTATAGGCCGGAGGAGTACCGAGGGAAATGGTAGGACACACATGGCAGCTGCCTTAATGTAACCTTTGCATTATCTATCAGATAACCATGCATGATTTGATAAAAATGTATTTGAGTGGACACAACTAGTTTCCATGGTCCCATTTTCATCCTCTTTATTTCTTTTGTCTGATATAGTATGGTTTCAAGCAAGTTGTTGATGCCTTTTCAAGGAATTTTTAAAAAGTTGATGTACAAATGTACATAATCGAGGTACATAATGAAAAAATATGCTTTGTTTCTTATACCTCCAAACTTAATCAACTAGGCTTCATCACATGCATGCAGTGACTACTTGCCCTAATGCATATCCAGGTGGACATCTTACCCATCGCTCAATTTTCTCCTCTCTTAGTATTAGTAAATTATTAAGAAAGACTAGCTTCTTCTTTTTCTTTTCTTTTCTTTTCCGTAATAATAGACTTTTCCCTTTCTCTTGCCAAAATATAGATGCATTAATTCATCAAACACTATATCTGTAAAGAAAGTAGAAATAGACCCATAACCTAACATAAATGTGGACTTGCCCACTAAAGCTCTTATAAATTCCAGCCCCCAACATAGCATGTTGTGCAGTATTGGGGTGGGGTTCCTAGCTAGCTTACTAGTTGTGCATGCTTTGATATTTTATTATGGGTTTCAAAAGTTGCCTTACATTTGTCCTCCTTTTAGTGTTTACACTTGGAGCAAAAATTTCATGGAGCTTAGATGATGATGATGATGACCACCTAAAATCTATCCGACAACAGTGTGGCTTCACTAGATACCCTGTCCATTGCATGGAAACCTTAGCAGCAGTGGATCAACAATTGTTGACTCAACAACAACAAAAACCTGATATAATCTTCTTTATGGTTGAAAAGATACGATATGAAACTCTAATGCTCCCTCCATACCCTTCGAATCAGAGTTACTATGTTGAGTTACATAAAGACCACCATGCTCAGGCTTCTTCTATAGGTATACTATTATATTTTGTGTACAGTGTGTCTGTGTGTGTTTGATTTAAGTTTATTGTTTCGTCCATGTTCTAATTTTATTTCTGCATATTTTGAATAATACGTGATGCAGGGTATTGCGAGGAACTCATGAAGCTGTCTCTCAAACACATAGACCAATCCCTGTTAGCTCTGAAAGACTCTCCAGTGAAAAGAAAGCATGATATTCAAACATGGTTAAGTGCTGTTTTAACTTTCCAACACACTTGTGAAGACTCGATCAAGGGCTTCTCAGGAGTTTTAGTTGATGAAATGTCCAGCAAAATAAATCAGCTCACTCGGTTAGCTAGTAATTCACTAGCGCTTGTAAATCGCATTGTTCACAATGAACCACCAAAAAATAGACATCTTACATCCTCTGATGATGAACCACTTATTCCGCTATGGGTGTCAAGGGAAGGCCGGAGACTACTACAAAAACCGTCGACCGGTGTAATACAAGCTAATGCTGTGGTGGCAAAAGATGGGACTGGGAATTATAAGACGGTAACAGAAGCAATTAATGCTGCCTCTGGAGGAAGGTTCGTGATCCATGTCAAGTCTGGAGTGTACAATGAAAAGATTAATTGCAAGAAAGATGGTATCACCTTGATAGGAGATGGAAAGTATTCCACCATAATAGCGAACCAACAAAGTGTTGGAGGTGGCTCCAACCTGCGTGACGCAGCCACCTTTGGTAAAACTTCTCTCTCCCGGCCTCTAAATAAATAAGTTAACCAAAAACAAGTGTACAACTTTACTGAGATCTTTTTGTCACCAGTTAAACTGTACGTATTCAATCTATGATTAATTAGTTAGTATTATTAAATGAAAAGATGCTAGCGCTAACATGCTTTGATAGGAAACAAACAGTAAAGCTGCAGTGAAAACAGCCGACAGTTACTAATGAGACTAGCTAGTTGATCCTAATTAACAATTAATTATTTAAGTTTCCTGGATGGAGATGGATTAATGATGTAGACGCAACCTTTAGAACTTCCAATTATAAAGACTAAGTGAAGTCATGTATACATATGATGCAAACTATGTATAAAGACTAAGTGAAGTCATGTATATACGTGCCTGTTACATTGAAGACATGCAAACTACTGTATATACGTGCCTGTTACATTGAAGACATGCAAACTAAACTATAATTGTATTATTACTAAAAGTTGATGTTGATGACTTAATTTGATAAAACTATTAGGACTTCGTTGTTTGTCACTAACCTGTAAGAAAAAAGTAGATAATTAATAATCAAAATGGAAAAATAAATAGTATTAACGTTCTCCTTTTTCAAGTTACTAATTAATCAAGTACTATATATATATATTAATTGCAGCAATTACTGGAGATGGATTTATGGCTAGAGACATTGGATTTCAGAACACAGCAGGACCCAATGCTAAACAAGCACCGGCAATGAGAATCTCGTCGGATCGTTCAGTTCTATATAGGTGTAGCATTGCAGGGTACCAAGATACACTTTACGCGCATGCCCTACGTCAGTTCTATAGAGAATGCGACATATATGGGACTATAGATTTCATCTTTGGCAACGCTGCAGCTGTTTTCCAAACTAGTACAATAGTTCTACGACATCCACGTTCAGGTGGTTTTAATGCTATTCTAGCTAATGGGAGGGAGGATCCAGGACAGAACACGGGTTTTTCACTTCAAAGGTGCAAGATAACAACCAGCCCAGACCAAACTCATTCGGTGGAGTCTTATCTAGGGAGGCCATGGAAGAAGTATTCGAGGGCAGTGGTGATGCAATCGATGATAGATGATGCTATCAAGCCAAGAGGTTGGATTGAATGGGATGGTAATTTTGCATTAAGTACACTCTACTTTGCTGAGTACCTTAATTCAGGTCCTGGTGCTGGAACATCTGGCAGGGTGAAATGGTCACGTTCAATTGGACCTGAAGAAGCTGTCAAGTTTACTGTTGGTAGCTTCATTGGTGGAACTGCATGGTTGCCTTCCACAGGAGTCGCTTTCGATTCTGGGCTTTAATGATCAATTAATTGATGATGATTACTGGGGATTTAAAAATTGATGATCATAATTATGGGGATTGGTACGTAGTCATTATAAAAAGTCAGTCCGTCAATATATATATGATAGCATAATATGTGGCTACCAATGTATAAAAAGTCCGTCAATATATATTGATAGCATAATATGTGGCTACCAATGTTCATAAACAGAAATTTAGACAATAATTAATGAATGATGTATTTTGCTTACTTTTATTTATTTATTTTTCATTTTGCTTTACGTACGCTACTGCAATACCAAAATAATATTTGATGTAGCTAATCTTGAAGGGTAATTAACCTACCACGAGGTAACCATGCACATTACATGAACTGCTTTTGCTTGTTATATATACTTCATCTAAGCAACTATATATGCCATCTAATTAATCTACAACATCCGTATACTAATCCGAAGAAAATCACAAAGTAAAACTCACTACTGAGTTTAGAGACTAGTAACATTTTTCACGTACCCACATATATATCAGTCATATGCCTTTTCAAATCAGACATCTTGATTGCTAAAGGCTAGAGCACGACCTAATTGAAAATGAATCGAATTATTGATTGTATCATAAAGACCCTTACGTCCACGCCTCAGTCACCCTCCGGGAGGAATATGTGCTTCTAAAAGATCTTTCATAAGCTACATTTTTCCCCCTTAACCCCACCCACCTCAAATGTCACCAACATGATTTGAACTCTGGGCATGTGATATCATCCACCAAAAACCTACCAGTTGGGTTAAAAAAAAAAAAAAAATTTCATTGTAAATATAATAAAAATTGTGACACTTCTTGATACAGGAGGATTCGAGTCAGATGATGCTGAGCTGTCAGATAACACGTTATTAGCACTAAGATATCTCAAATTAACAGATCAGCGCAAGAATGGCAGGAAATCATAATTCTATTTCAAAATTGGCAATTTAGAGTGCGTTTTAGTATTTTGGCCATAACTTTGGCTACGAGTATCAGAATCGCGCAAACGACCGCAATTCGGAAAGCTTTTTTCAACGTGCACGTCGTGGTCAACAACGACGCTCATTGCACATCTTTTTGAAGCCAAAATCCACCGTTTCCCCTTTCGAATCCACAAATTTAGTAATTTATTTTCCTTTATAGTAATATTTCAATTATTGTTTAGGAAGTGATTCTGAACCCAATTTGGGTCAAATTTCTGGCAGTATGTTTATTTTATTACGTATTTTGTTTTAGCATGATTATTGGGGTGTTATCATTTTTGGTAAAATTTCAATATTGATGAGTTTTAGCTATAAAGCTCGACTTGTGGGCTGATTTTAGAGATACCTTTGATTTGAGTAATTTGATTAAACATTAGAGTTATTTCCTCTGTGTTTTTGAGCGAATCTCTTGTATCCTCCCTTGTGAATTGTCTATTGAACTAGCCCGCAGGATAATCACTATTCTGCCCGACGTCACTTCCTTGGTTCAGTTACATTTAAAATTAATTTGTGAAGTTCAAAGATTTTCTCCCAACCATAGACCCTATATCTTTATAATACACTTTTTATTTTAGAGAAAATCAGGTATGTCATTGTTAGATTGTTGAGGACAGTTTTGAAAAGCTAGATCGAAAGCTCAGCTCACTCAGAAAAGTATTGAGTGGAGTTGGCTTGAGTGCTTGACCGACTTTAGGTTTGACTCAGCTGGGAGTCACATACTTAAGTGACTATAAATTACCAGCTGGGAGTTGGCTTGAGTGCTTGACCGACTTTAGGTGTGTAGAAGGAAACAACTACCACCTAGCTTGTAGAATTCTACCCTTGTGAAAATTAAGTATAAAACTAATAAAAATAATGTGAATCATCAAATGTGAAGAAAAAGGGGGAGGGATGGATGCATTAGATATATGCATTAGATATTTGCACTTATTGCCTATAAATTAAATGAAGCCAACCTTCTTGATCCTTTCTTTTAACTTTGTTCAATTCCCTTTCTTTTGTCAAATGATCTATTATATATACTTCCTATGCTCACAAAAGTTATGCTCAAAGTTGAGTGTTATGGTCAATAATTAAAATAAAAAAGATATCAAACTCAGTAGTGCTATTAATTTGAAGAAGGGTCCTTATCTAGTTCACAAAAGCTATTGATATTCTTGATGTTAGCATCAAGACAATGAATTAACAACAACCAATAACCAATAAATTACGCCTCACTAATAAAGAAAAATAAATACTTAACCATCAGGTCGTTATATATCTATGTATTAATCCAGGCCTACAAATAAAACCATTGGAGAAGTCTATATTCTCAATCCAAATACACCCGTTTGTGAGAATGGGACAATGCATGATAGTTGATAGAAACCTCATTTCTTTCCCTCATGCCAGGTTGTTGTATTGCATTGCTCGTCTTATATGCTTTTTTCGACTACAACTGGATTGGAAAAAAAAAAAAAAAAACTGCAACTGGATTGCACTCTACAAGTGTAAGTCAAAGAATTATAGTAGTCTGGCTAAACAAAAAAAAAATGTTACTCGTGTTATTGGCAATGGAAACAACACCCTCTTATGGCATGATCCATGGCACCCTAATGGAAAATTTATTAGGGTGTTCCCTCAACATCTAAAATGCAACTCTTGTGCCACAGGAAAGCAAAAGTTTCAGCCATAATTCGACAAGATCCAACGAATATACCAAGCAATATGGAGTGTCACTTGGCGATGCCTAAGGATAAATTAACACATGTTTGTATCTCCCCAGGCTTTCAAAATGAATTGGTATGGACAACAAGCTCAGTAGGTAAATACATTCTCAAGGACATTTATAATAAGATCAGGATGGCAAGTTCCTTGAATTGCAGCTAATTAAGGTTCCATTAGACTTTGAGTGATCTTTTGAAGAATTTTGCCACTTGAATGTCCAATTTGGATGCAATATAGTTCCTTGACAAATTTTAATTAAGGTTCCATTAGACCTTGAGTGATCTTTTTCCTCGCTCCCTCCCTCATTCCCTAGAATTTCTGCTTAGAAAGAGAGAATCTATAACTATAATACCAGCTATGATTAAACTATCTCTTTTTGCTGTTTCCATACATAAAAGTAAGGGGGAAAAAGTTGCACTCCTGTGTTAACATTCTTATCATGTTATCATCGTTAACTTTGCTTTTGCATTATTTCTCCAGACGCTTTCCTCTGGTCCCCGCCCCCTACGCGTTTTAAAGACTTTGACTCCGAGTTTTAAAGTTAATCATAACTTCCTATGCTCAAAGGTGAGTATTATGGTCAAGGTATACCTTATTTCATATAATCAAGATCAAACTAAATTATCATATTTGTAGATCCTCCTATGGACAATAATTAAAATAAAAAAACATCAAACTCAGTAGTGCTATTTGAAACTAGTAATTGATAATAATGTATTAATTTGAAGAAGAGGGTCCTTATCTAGTTCACAAAATCTATTGATATTCTTGATGTTAGCATCAAGACAATGAATTAACAACAACCAATAACCAATAAATCACGCCTCACTATTAAAGAAAAATAAATACTTAACCATCAGGTCGTTATATATCTATATATTAATCCAGGCCTACAAATTAAACCATTGGAGAAGTCTATATTCTCAATCCAAATACACCCGTTTGTGAGAATGGGACAATGCATTATATGCTTTTTTCAACTACAACTGGATTGGAAGAAAAAAAAAATGCAACTGGATTGCACTCTACAAGTGTAAGTCAAAGAATTATAGTAGTCTGGTAAACAAAAAAAAAAAAAATTTGTCTAGAAAAGTAATCTTTCTATGTATTTGACCAAGTATATCCAACTTATATCCTTCATAATTATGAGAAAAATGTTTAAATTTAGAGATGTAATTTGGTTTGAAAAAAACTTGAAAGAAAGGGGTGGGGGGAGATAACAATGATGGAAGTCTATAGGACAGTTGCTCTGATTATGGATGGCCATAGTCCTCTGAGCAGTTGCTTTTATTTTGTTGAAGAATGTATCCACTATAGAATAGATAGAGGGAGTCTCCCTCTTATCCACATTAGACTTAATAATTCATATTAGTTTGTATATTAAAAAAAAAACACTCTGCCTTTAGAAGGGGTTGGCCATCAGTCTTTCAGTGAACCGAAAACCAAAATTATATTATGCAACTTGTTTTCTTCTCGGAGAAAAGTCTGGTCATCATGATTCATGTGATTGGTACCTAAAAAATGTCGTATTTAATGTTTTCTTCTAAGGACCACTAATTAATAGTTTGTTGAATAATACAACATTTACACAGAAAATTAATATGTTCACGATTTGACCTTATGCTGAAGATTTTCTTAGATGATATTTCAGAATCTTTTATAATAATAATAAAATTTATGTAATATAAACTTATAATTTATCTCAGAAACTTGACCTTAATTAATGAAATGCCCTTTAAACATTAAAGCAAATTAAATTGTATTTATTTAAATATATATATCGACAAATTATCTCATTCCAATACTAGAAAAAACATGAATAGCAATATTTTTAAATTTGATTTGCAATTTAATCTGAAAAAACTTAAAATCCAAATGCAAATGGGGAAATTAAAGTAAAAAAAACCAGATGTGGGCTAAGAACATGAACTTGTCTCCAACCAAAACTAGGCTAAAATGTGATTTAAGTGGTCATCTTCCTTTGGTACTCACTCCTCTTTTACATTAAAAGGTAAAATGATTGATTTGAAAAGACGAACCACCTACATCTGTCAGATTGGTCCCCTTAATCAATTAAAAACAGTTTATAGAGCTAAAGAAAGTGATAGAAATGGTGAAGATTCAAGACGCATTGATAAACAAATGAATGAATTGTTGTTATGCTACAACCCACCCCAATTCATGAACTTTTTTATCTCGTCGTATAGAACCAGGATTGCAGCAGCACCAGTGCTTCGAAACATGTTAGAGACTGCACCACGGTAAAACGACACAATTCCTTCTTTCCTATAGATTTTCCTCCAGCATTCCATGGTACTCTGGTACATCGGCTGCCCAAGGCCAGACTGCATCATCATCCTCCTCCGCACAGTATCCAATGGATAAGACAACAGACCTGCCGAAGTAGAAACTGCTTGTGCTACAGTCCATCGCTTCCACAATGCCAACTCAAGCTCAGGTTCTTCTGACATCATCTCTTTCACTGTATCAAATCCCCCAAAATATAAACCCCGATGCACAATCATTCCATGCAGGGAAGCAGGAAGGCCTCTATAAATCCCCCTAACTCCATCCTTCTTGCGGATTGTGCTCAAAAAGTGACAGATGCCCTTGAATTGGCGAGCCTCAGTCTTTCCTATGTCTGCTGCAAGCCGCGTATGCAGTGACGGAGCTAGGATTTTTGTCAAGGGGGGGCGGAGTGATATCATAATTAATTAAATATAATATAAAAATTAGTTACTTTAACATGAATTTTTTTTAAAATCCGAAATTCTTCCTGGCCTGGAAAAACCAGCGAGGTTGCTGCCTGGGGAGGCAAAAATACACTTTTGCCCCCCTATTTAACAACCTTTTTGGAAAATGTGTTTAAAGACAGGGGCAAAAATACACTTTTGCCCCCCTCTTTAACAACCTTTTTGGAAAAAGGTGTTTAAAGAGGGGGGCAAAAATGTATTTTTGCCCCCCAGGCAGCAAACCAAGCAGGGGGACCCAGGCCCTGTAGAATTACTACTATATTCATTGATTACTACTATAGCAAAAAGGGGAGTACAACAAAGACAGTCATTGAAGATGATTACTATTATATTCATTGAAGATGATTACTACTTATAGAAACACAACAGAAGAGAAGAGTTTGAATCGTTGATTACTACTACATGAAGAAAATGAGGAAGAGATTGAGTTGCTTACGAATTTTTTTGTGGAGATGACCAACGCAGTGATTAATGAAGGCACCTGGTACCTAGAAGAAGAAGAATAAGGTGGTTTGGATCCTACTGGATCTTGTGAAGATGAGCTCAAATAACTCAATAGTTATAGATCTTTGAAGATGATGAAATATAGGGGTTTCCCTCATCTTATCCAATCGATGGAGTGTGAAGAAGAAACTGTGGATTTTGATTTCTTTGAGGAGCAATTCTAGCTGGCCTAGGAAACCAGCCTGGGGGGCGAAAATACATTTTTGCCCCCCTCTTTAAAACACATTTTTGGAGTATGTGTTTAAAGAGGGGGGGGGGGCAAAAATGTATTTTTGGCCCCCAGGCAGTGGTTTCCCAGGTCCGCTAGAATTTCTGTTCTTTGAGAGAATTGAGGGATTTAACCTCTATCTCTAACTCTAAAAGTAGAGTTTGAATTTTATATGTACATGATTTAAAGGATGAAGTCCTGGTTGAAGTGAAAAGTGAGAATAGAGGAGCAAATTAAAAACTAATTGAGAGACAAATAAATTATTAAAAAAAAAAATCTCAAAAGTCAGTGGGGGCACTTGCCCCCACTCGCCCCCCCTGAATCCGTCCCTGCGCGTATGTGTTGGCTTTACAAAGCCTAGATGGAAACAAGTCAAGAAGAAAAGAAAATAAACTGCAATTTTTTTCTTCTTCTTAAGCAAAGATCTACAACTCTTTAAAGGAGAACTCAAACTTGCTTTTTTTTCTTCATACTATGGAATGCCTAGCTCTCCCCTTTATATAGATATAGATACTAATCAAATACAATGCATAAGACTTTTCATTTTTCTAGATACATAAATTCAATGAACCACTTAGTTCAATGAACCACATAGAGAAACTAAAACCATTAATTTTGGTTTGTAAACTCCAACACCCCCCTTCAAACCAAAATCTTCATACCAAGCATTGCCCTAAGTTTTTCAAACGTGCTAGTTGACAAAGCTTTGGTAAAGATGTCTGCAACTTGTTCAGTTGTACTGCAATACTGTAACTTCACCGTCTTTTGCTTCACATGATCTCGAATGAAGTGAAATTTCATATCAATATGCTTGCTCCTTCCATGTTGCACCGGATTTTTAGCTGACTTGTTATCCACAAGTATAATTGAAGATTCTTCTTGCTCATGATCAAATTCTTTCAGTAAGTTCTTCAACCAAATTACTTCACAAACTGCAGCTGCGGCTGCCACGTACTCGGCTTCACATGAAGATAGAGCTACAACACTTTGTTTCTTCGAAACCCATGTAAAGGCCGTTGATCCAAGATAGAAAACATATCCACTAGTACTTTTCCTTTCATCTTGGTCACCTCCCCAATCACTATCTGAATAACCACGAAGTTTTGCGTCGTCGCCATATGCATAAAAGAGACCATAATTCATAGTTCCTTTAATATACCGTAGGATTCTTTTAGCTGCAGCCCAATGAGAATCCTTCGGAGTTTCCATATACCTGCTTAAAAGTCCAGCACCATAGGTAATATCCGGCCTTGTGATTGTCAAATATCTGAGACTGCCAATTAGACTTTTGTACAAAGTCGAATTCACAAGATTTCCTTCACCTTCCTTAGTTAACTTTAAACCTATTGCTACAGGAGTGCTCACAGCTTTGCAATTTCCCATTCTGAACTTTTCAAGAAGTTCTTTTGCATATTTTTCCTGGCCAATGAAAATACCATCAGGTTGCTGCCGAACCTCAATACCAAGAAAGTAGGACATAAGTCCACAATCTGTCATTTCAAACTCCTTGAACATTCACTACAAGAAAAATTGTCATCAATAGCGTTTAAAAACCGCTATGATAGGATACCATAGCGGTTTAGTAACCGCTATGACAGCCGGCGCTATAATAGACCCAGGGGATATTATAGCGGTTTTAAAACGCTATGGTAAGTTTGGCTTTTATAGCGTTTCAAAACCGCTATGGTAGCCTCTGCCATAGCGTTTTAAAAACGCTATAGTAGCCTCTAAAACCGCTATGGTAGACTCTGCCATAGCGTTTTAAAAACGCTATAGTAGCCTCTAAAACCGCTATGGTAAGTATACATAGCAATTTTTTTTTTTTTTTTTTTTTTTTTTTAAAACTATCAAATGACTTTTTATTACATCTCATAAGTTTTATGTCTAGAAAATAAAAATTTAAATGTGCCAAAGTTAAACAGAAGAAGAAGAAAGTTTGCCAACTAAATATACAAAATTGATACCTTAATCCAGACATAGAGATCTGAGCATTTCAATCAAAGCCACACAATTATTATTTAGCTAAATTCATCCAAGGAAATCTTTTTATTTATCTATAATCCAGCATGTAATGACACAAAAGGAGCCATCTTAATGTCAACAAATTGATTACACCAATAAACGCCCAGTATCATAGGTTGCAAAAGACCAATCTAATGTAATGGTACATGAAAGCAGCAAACAGAAGATAGCCAACAAGCGCAAACCATTCTACGCCACAATCACCTAACTTTATGTTGATCAAAAGTTAGTGACTGCCATACATTTCTCCCTTCCCACATACGCTGAAAGCTCTGCAGAGCACCTGTCCATGCAAATAAGAATTGGATCATTCAGTCAGACCATCACCACCCCCACCAAAAAAAACGCATGAATTCCCCACCCATGAATAAATACATCTATGATTTTTTCCTCTTCAATTTATTAGGATGCACAGGGCAGACTTTCAATATTACCTTCTCATACAAATGCATCCTTTTCAAGCAGTTTCAGTACCTCCTGCTGGTTGTTCAGCTTGGCAACATCAATGGGCGTCTTCCCATCCAAGTTCTGGAGAGTGCTGCAGAAAGTGAAAGAATATCTAAGCATGGAACTGTATGGTAAAGGCAACCCTAAGTTTAGTGTGAGAAATATTGACTTACACGGCAGCACCATTTTCCAACAGAAGTGCTACACACTCTTTCCTTCCATAGCCAGCGGCATAATGAAGGGCAGTGTTTTTATTTTTATCCAATGCATCAACTGCCGCTCCAGCTTCAAGGAGGACTTGAGCACATTTTACCTAGAATGAGCAAGATTGTTTTAGTTTTGTTTCTTTGAAGCCCTCAAAAATATTGCTCGAGGAAATTCTGCTTGTTTATTCAAAGGCTGCTACAATATTGTCAGGAAAGAGAGAAGAGATGGGCAATCCAGTTCTAAGATCTTTTTTTTGGCTCACTCTATCTCTAAATAAATAATAGAGAAACAAAAAGAGTGCATTTTCTTTTTATATAGTGAATTTAAAATAAAAATATACATTATTTATTGGGCTGAAAGAATTACAGAAAGAAACTTTAAAAATAGCATGTCTATTACGAACGCGTAAAGGATTATCCTACCTCACCATATCCACATGCAAAATGCAAAGCTGTTCTCCCCTCTGAATCCTCTTCGTCTTTATCAGCCCCAGATGCAAGTGCAGTCTTCAAACCCTATTGCAGCAACATAACTGATAAGCTTCAAATGGCGAACTTATATAACACTGACACGATAAAATGAAAATACAAACACTAGGTGTAGCCCATAATCAAGTAAAATTCATAAGCAGCAGGGAAACATGTGTGATTGTATAGTGGAAGGAGAACAAATGCTCAGTGCCAACAATTCTGGCACATTCCCTTAATGCTGGAAGACTGCAAAAATTGCAATGAAATTCAACTGCAGGAAACTATTTACAGAAAAACTTTCTTCAAAAGAGCCTGTAAGTTGAAAATGCTGTGGAACACAGCAAAACCCTGATCACGGCTTCAGCAAGGACATCTAAGGTAAAATTTTGGCTTGGCTTATTCTATTAAATTGAAAACTACTTGTTGATCGTGTGTTCACTGATCTGCATGAAGTCAAACTTATATACTTCTATAAGTCACGCGGTGACTACTCACCAATCAATTATTTTTCACCTCCCTCAAATTCTCCAGCATGCATGATGTAGCTGGATCCTATAGCAACAATTAATTAAACTGTGCATTACTCTTTAGAACATATTACATCAAACAACTGAAAAATGTAAAGCAGATCATACCTGAATCAACGCATTACCAAGGCGCTCAGCCATAGTCATGAATTGAGGATTCTGCATAACTTGTTGCATGGTAGAGTAGTATTGATTTGTATCGAGCATAGGTATGCCATCATCATTTGAACTTTGAACACTCTTTTGAAGCTGCTCAGCCATCTGATTGAATGCGGGATCTTTTGCTATCTGCTCAGCTAATTCCTTTATACTGGGATCCTATATTTTCGAATATGATAACTCAGAGAAATACGTTAATCATAATGGCACAAACTACAAATCATGACTGACAAAATTAATCACAATTTAAAACAATGTGAAGCTGATCTACAACATGATAGGAAACAGAAACAAAGTAATTCAAATTAAAAAATTGCCTTGTCAACCTTAACATAGTTATTAACAAACAAACTGATTAAAAAAGAAAACTATATCTGCATAGCTTGATAAAATAGACAAGATGACCTACGAACCAAGTGGCAACTGTTAAAAAGGATGAGTAGCCCTGCAAATTGGGTAACATTGAGCAGTAAACCACTTTTCCATGCAAGTAACAAACTGAAACATATACAAGTAACAAATCAACAAGGCAACAACAACAACAACAAGAAGGAAATTATAAATCTATGGCTACAATTAACAAAAACCCATCTAGCCTAATCTTTCTCTCCATGGATCACCTCTCTCTCACGCTCTTTGACCTAAAATAAAGCCCTAATCTCAAGCAGAAAGAAAGCAATCACAAGAGCCACAAATAACCAATCTATCAAATTTCACAAACTAAGGTAACTTTACCACCATCAAATTCACTCCAAAGAGTGTTTGATTGATTGATTCAACATAAACCCTAAAGAAGAGAAACTATCATCATCACATCATATAACATCAACATAAACCCTAGATTGTTCTTCTTTTCTAGATGAAAAGGGGGAGTCAATAGTTTCACTTATATCTATCTAAATCTTGTTGCTCACACCCTATAATAATTAAGGAGAACATGTCGCAATCCAAGACTCGGAAGTGTGATAGCATAAAAAGATGAGGATCATTAAAATTTAGGAAGGCTTACTTTAGAGGATTTTCATGCATTGAATCAAACCATGAGTTATAGTTAAAAAGAACAATGCTTTGAAAATTGTATAAAGGTAGACCATCTCTTACCAACAATCAATGCATGCTTGACTCCTGGTTCTAACAGATCCCTCCATGATGGACCCTTTGCAACAGCTTCAGATGGATGGACCATAGCAGGTCCAACCGGGTGTTGCTGCATGAGTTCCTTAGAATAAAGAGCAGGCTGGCTTACTAAAGCAGCAGCTTGAATATATTCCCCTCCTTCTGGAACTTCACCACCACCTGGAAGCGAAACAAGTGACCCGCAACGAGATCCAGCCACACCTTCCTCATGCAAATATATCCTCTTGAATCCTCCTTCTTTCTTTCCATCAGCAACTTCTCTTTCAGTCCATTTCCATGCTAGCTGCCAACCGCCGCCAATACCCATAGCTGGCTCCCCACTGGCCGATTGCATGAGACTGCTATGACGCCTCATGTTCATAATGCTGCCATGGGAAGCAGGAGGAATCATGTCTTTCTCCATGCTTGTGGTTTGACGTGAGAGCAATGGGCTCTGTAAATTGTCATCAGAATCGTCTCCAATCATGTTAAATAGTAAGGCATCAAGGGTCAATAAGAGTGACATACCAGGTCTCTGTACTTTCACTGCTACAAGCTCGCCTGAGTGCAGATGAGCTGCAAATGCCAACAAGAAATGTAAGGGTTTATGTTAGTCAATGACAAATCTAATATACATTTTGAGGAAATAAAAGTATAATGTAAAGAAACGCAAACATAGTTTAAGACAGAATGTCCTCTCATCAGGAAAGCAATTACGAACTCTCTAACCTTTATACACCTGCCCTAAGGATGCAGCTGCTATGGGTTCAGAGCTGATGTCTGCAAATATTTTCGAAATTGGAGCACCCAACTGGGACTCGATGGACTTAATGGCAACAGTAGTTGGAAATGGAGGTATTTGATCCTAGCATCGAGGAAAGTTTCAAGCATTAAATGTTGTGATCTAGAAATCTGCACAGCACATCAATCACTTGCTCACACATCCCAATTTTCAGAAGTTGGTTAATAGGGCAAGGAAGCTAATTTACCTGTAATTTAGCAAGTTCCTGGCAGTAAACAGTAGGTAAAATGTCTAGCCGAGTGCTCAGAGCCTGTCCAAGCTGGCCAAACAATAAAAATGTAAGATATCCCCAGCAAGGAATCCAAGAATAACCTAGCACTGCCTCTAAAACATGAATAGACAACCATCAAAATGATGATGAAATAAATAGGGAAGAAAGTACTTGACAAACCAAAATCCAAAGTGTTTCCTCAATTGCTTCATCACTCAATTTTTCACTTCCACCCTTTTTGAGAATATTATCACAAAAAGTAGCCAATAGCTCTGCACTTGAGCTGCCAACAACTCCCTTATTGCAGAACACTTCAAAGGCCTCTTTGAGTGCCTAGAATATGAAAGCAATAACGTAAGGAAAATAAGGACATAATATTAGGAACAAGATTCAGTGTCCAATACAAACCTTGTGGAAAAGATTATGATTCTGGAAGCACTCATTTACATATGCCAGATACTTGTCATGCAGCTCAATAACTTTTCTAACAAACACCTGATTACAACAAGATTAAGTCAGTTTTCTAACATATGCCATATACTTTTTTTTTGTCAGATAAGGTCATAGTGTTTCCCTATAAAGGCAGAGTAGCAATGAAGGAGGATCTAAAACCAAACAAGAAATGAGATAAGATTCGATTGAATTTCGAGTAAATTGGATGTAAAGCCAAATGTTGAGAGTCATGTCTATTTACATCCCAAGGTTTAGAATCCAAACTTTCTTCAAACCCCATTATCACCAAATGTTTGAAAACGGTAATTCCAACATCAAAATGATTCAATTAATCAAAAAAAAATAACACAAACTAAACAATAAAGATATGATTTTTATCAAGAAAAAAACACAGATTCAAACATTTTCCCTAAATCGATTGAGATTCGAAGTAAAACCTTCGATGGGGGTGTAGATCTAATGAAATCCTAAAAGACAAATGTAAAAAATGCTATCAGCAAATGCTATCAAAGATGATGTGTTGTGTATTGTTTCATAATCACTAAAGGACAAATCCAAGTTCAAGAATCATGGTATCAATGCATATCTTTGAATAAATATTCCGAAGACTTGATTTGTGAAGACATATACTTACACATGGGCCTGTTAGTGGCCACAGAAGCAATCTTTGAAAACGTGCCATGTCACAGGGTATGAAACTTAATAAGATGTTTCTACTTAAACTAAACAAAAAAAAAAATCATATGTCCAAAGTAAGTACAATATATTTAAAACGAAGTACAAAATATCATTTTCTCTAATCACTTCCTTTAGTTTCACAATATTGGGATGGTTCATCTTCCGCAGTGATTGGGAAAAACAAGTAAATAAAAAGATTAAATAATGAATCTTCAAGAGGTCATTAGTGAATAAAATAGGGGAAAAGTAAGGGTTAGAGGAGGAAGGGGGGGGGGGGGGGGGGGAGTCATTACCTTTACTTCCCTAAGATTTATGCATTCCTCCCAAGAATAATACTTGTTCATCTTTTTGATTGAGACCTATCAAGCAATGCAACATCTTCAGTATAAGAGTAACCAAGGCCATAAGAAAACATCATTTATTACTACATACAATTTTGCCTGTTTGTCTATTTATTGCTCGCCAAACACTTCCGAAAGTTCCATCTCCAACTTCCTTAATAATCTTGTACCTATAGTAGCAAAGAGAAATCATTATAAACTGACATCAAATGAAATGTTTCATTATAAACTTCCTTAATGTCATGCATACATGTTGTCCACTAATTGTACAATGTACTATAGTGAAGGATTGTCCATAATTTCAGCAGGTGGTACACACAATATCACAACATATTGGCCACAAATGCAAACATAAAGATAAATTTGGACAAGTGAAACAACTTAATCCATCTCTATCATCAAATGTGACTAAACTTGCTTTAAAAAAGGTGAAATGGCTGTATGTGATGCACCTTGGTCATGTTTTGAAACAACTCTATCAAAACTTGGTAGAAAAGACTCTTATTTTGGATGTTTTGGAAATCTTGGTGTTCAAACATTGAGGGCTTAGCTCAAAACACAAAACATCCAACTAGTTCATTACCCCTAATTGAACCAAAAGTAAAGGTAAACTAAATAGATAAAATGTAATATGCAAATCTACCTTAAAACCCAAGCTTGGTTCCGCACCAGTGAACACAAGGTATTTCACATTGTACCTAAAAAAACACCCAAAACAAATCACCAATTCAGAAAACCAATTGAACACAAGGTGTTTGACGAAAAGACAAAGAAAGAACAAACGAAAAAAAAAAAAAATTGGGGTTTTGATTTTGAGTAGACAAAGAAAGAACCAACCTTTGTCTTGTTGGAAAACCAAGATAAGCAAAGGAGTTCAATAATTGTTGAATGCAAAGAACAACAACTAACTCAAATAAGATTCTTATTATAAGCAGACAAACATAATTCCATGAGAACTCGGTAAGCTATGGGGATAGATCTTCTCAACTTTATTGATAGCACTTACAATTCACCAAAACGAGGAAAAAAGCCCCAAATCCAAAATCAAACACCAAAACTCCTAAAACCTTTTGACAACCAAAATCACAAAAATCTTCATGTACCAAGACCTGAGAGTTAAAATCGAATCCCTCAGAACACTGAACCATAACTAAAATTCACTAATCTAGTAAAACCGAGAGAACAAAGCAAAAGATTTATGAATCGCTCACCTTGAGGAAGGAAAATAATGGCTGCAGTAACCTATCCCCACCTAATCGAAATGAAAAAAAGAATTGTGGAGATCGTAGTCATTTAGGCGAAACAGGTTGGTCGTTGACAGCACAGGGAGATCAATAGGAGAGGGAGAGCGATCGAAGAGGGGGAGCAGAACGGTGAGGGAGATGAGAGCAGTCGGAGAAGGAGAGGGAGAGGGAGAGGGAGATGAGAGCAGTCGGAGAGGGAGAGGGAGATGCTTCGGCTTCTGCTTCCTTCCTTCCTTCTTTCTCTGTTCTGTTTTGTTTCTCTTTTGTTTTTTTTGTTTTTGGTTTGGATCGAGCGGGAGCTTTGGCGCCCCCAGCGAATTACTCCCGCCCACATTTGATAGCCTTTCACAATTGAGAAAAGTCCATTTCATAGCCCTTTCTAAAAAACCGCTATTGTCATGAGCTATCTATCACCATTTGTGTTGTAGTGATTGCTTGCTTGAAATCATGAAACATTTGTTGACTATTCCCTGTAAACAGTAAGTCATCAACATAGAGACATAATATGAGAATTTCTCCATGATCATTCTTCTTCATATATACTGCATGCTCAAATGGACATTTGCAAAAACCATTTTCTTCAAGATAATTATCAATCCGAGCATTCCAAGCTCGCGGGGCTTGTTTAAGCCCATAAAGAGCTTTCTTCAAGTGATAGACTTTGTGTTCTTCTCCCTCTACTTGAAAACCTTCTGGTTGTTCTACATATACTTCTTCATCAAGAATTCCATTAAGAAAAGCAGACTTGACATCTAGTTGGTAGATTTTCCAACTATGATGAGCAGCAAGTGAAAATAGTAATCTTACAGTGTCAAGTCGAGCAACTGGGGCAAACACCTCTTCGTAGTCCACACCATATTTCTGTTTGTAGCCTTTAGCTACAAGTCTTGCTTTGTACCTGTCAACTTCTCCATCAGCTGTACGTTTGATCTTATACACCCATTTAACACCGATAGCTTTTTGACCTTTGGGAAGTGAAGTTAATTCCCATGTCTTGTTCTTCTCAATAGCATAAATTTCTTCTTTCATAGCAATCTTCCAACATTCATCTTCCACTGCATCTTGAAATGAAAGGGGCTCATGATCAGCATAGAGACAAAAAAGATTTGTTTCTTCTTATTCTTCATATACATCTTGTAGACTCCTCATTTTGACTGGTGTTAAAGACGGGCTGCTTGAGTTTTCAATTGTTGAGGCACTTTCTGATGCACTGCTGGATGGTGATCTGAATTGCAATGCTGAGCTTCTTTGATTTGTAGAAGGTGTTGCTGCTGCCCTTGATGGAGTTTCCAAACTTTCTAGATCATTGGAATCCAGCTCTTCTAAGTCAATCTGCATATCTCCACTGGTTTCTTCTTCATTCCATTTCCATGCTTCTTCTTCACTAAAGACAACATCTCTACTTACCACAATTTTGTTAGTTAGTGGATTGTAAAGTTTGTATGCTTTAGACTCCTCACTATACCCAATGAATATGCATTTTTCTCCACGATCATCAAGCTTCGTTCGTTTTGCTTTCGGAACTTGTGCATAAGCAATACATCCAAAAAGTCTAAAATGTGCAGCACTTGGTTTATAGCCACTCCATGCTTCTTGAGGTGTCATGTTTCGAACAAATTTTGTGGGGCACCGATTTAGCAAATATGTTGTGCAAGCTACTGCTTCTGCCCAAAATTTCTTTGGCAAACCCTTTTCTTTCAGCATGGTCCTGGTCATGTCAAGAATAGTACGGTTTTTCCGTTCTGCAATACCGTTCTGCTGCGGTGTGTAAGCTGCTGTGAATTGTTGCTTAATACCTTGTTCTCTGTAAAAATCTCCAAATTCATTTGAGGTGTACTCTCCACCTCTGTCAGATCTGAGAATTTTAATTTTATGACCACTTTCTACCTCCACACGTGCTTTAAAATTTTTAAAGACAATAAAAGCAACAGATTTTTCTTTAAGAAAATAGACCCAAAGCTTACGACTAAAATCGTCAATGAAGGTAATGAAGTATTTGTTACCTCCATGAGAAATTGGCTTCAATGGTCCACATATATCTGTGTAAACCAACTGCAGTGGTTCTCTAGCTCTCCATGATTTTTCGACTGGAAAAGAACTTTTTTGTTGCTTGCCAACCATACATGTCTCACACACAATTTCTGGTTTGTCAATATTAGGCAAGCCAAACACCATCTTTTGAGAAGCTAACAGCTTGAGTCCTCCAAAATTGAGATGCCCGAAACGTAGATGCCACTTCCATGACTCATTGCTAAGAACTGTATGAAAGCACTTCTCAAGACTTGTCTTGAGATGGAGAGGAAACATGGGATTCTTCGCCATTTGAACTTGAGCAACATATCTTCCATGCACATCTCTCAAGGAAAGAGAGAGGTTCTCCATGTGTATTACGTACCCCATTTCTAAAAGTTGCCCAAGACTGAGAATATTACTTTTCATACTTGGTACATAATAGACATTGGAAATATACTGTGGCTCGCCATTTTTCTGATAAATTATAATTTTTCCCATACCTTGTACGGAAAGTTTTGATGAGTCTCCCAAACTTACATTGCCATGCATTTCTTCAGTAAGTTCAACAAAGAGTTCTTTCTTACCACACATGTGGTTACTTGCTCCAGAATCTAAATACCAAACATCAAGTTGGTTGCGAGCCTCGTCTTGAGCAAGAAGAAGTGTGGGAGCTTCTTTTCCCGGTTCTGATGCTGCTGCAAAATCTGAGTGTCCATCGTCTGCAGGCTTACTCCAACAATCAGCGGCATAATGCCCAAACTTCTTGCAATTATAACATTGAATATTTCTGCGTCCATTAGAGGAGGATCTACCTCTTCCTCTTCCACGACTATTGTTGTTCCTTTGCTGATATTGTTCATGATTTCCGCGGCCTCTGCCTCTTCCACGATTGCTTCCGCTACGTTGTAAATTTCTTTGGCTGGTCTTCTTCTCATTTAGAGTCAATTTTGACTCTAAAGCTTGTTCCAACACAATGGAACTATTGTTCTTTTGCAAGCGTTGCTCATGCGCCTGCAGCGATCCCATCAATTCTTCAACCGAGAGTGTCTAAATCTTTAGACTCTTCAATAGCCACAACCACATGCTCGAATTTGGTTGTTAGTGATCGAAGGACTTTCTCAATAACACGGATGTCCTCAATCTTTTCTCCATTGCTTTTCAATTGATTAACAACTACTAGCAATCGTGCAAAATAGTCAGCAATACTTTCTCCTTCCTTCATGTGGACTGATTCAAAATCAGCTCGGAGAGTTTGTAGGCGAACTCGTTTCACCCTCTCAACACCTTTGAAGATTTTGCCAAGAATTTCCCATACTTGCTTACTTGTTGTCGCTTCAGCGATCTTTTCAAAGGTTGGATCATCCAAACCTTGATAAAGTATAAACAAAGCCTTTTTGTCTTTCTTTCTTTGATCCTTGAGAGCGTTCCTTTGCTCCACCGTATAAGCAGCTTCTTGCACAATCGTGGGTTCTGCGTACCCATCAGTGACGATCTCCCATAGGTCTTGAGACCCAAACAATGCTTTCATCTGAATACTCCATCTATCAAAATTGTCCTTTGACAACTTTGGAATTTGAGGTTGAGCTAAGTTGGATGCCATCTCCACACTTAACCTGGCTCTAATACCACTTTTGTTGGCTTTACAAAGCCTAGATGGAAACAAGTCAAGAAGAAAAGAAAATAAACTGCAATTTTTTTTTCTTCTTAAGCAAAGATCTACAACTCTTTAAAGGAGAACTCAAACTTGCTTTTTTTTCTTCATACTATGGAATGCCTAGCTCTCCCCTTTATATAGATATAGATACTAATCAAATACAATGCATAAGACTTTTCATTTTTCTAGATACATAAATTCAATGAACCACTTAGTTCAATGAACCACATAGAGAAACTAAAACCATTAATTTTGGTTTGTAAACTCCAACAGTATGAGCAATGTCAAGTGGATAGATGATAACCAGTGTTGTACAACCTGCTGTTGCTCCTGCTATAAAGTTGGCTGAAGCACCAGATGTGAAATGATTATCTACTAAATCACCACTCCTCAGAATACTTCTGTAGAGATCCTGCAATAAGGAGGCAGATTCAACAAGAATGAGATAGATCATAATCAAATTCAAACTTGGCCACTTTTAAAACTAAATCATAATCAAATTCACACTGGGCCACTTCTAAACCTAACTTCACCATGTGAAAGAAGTTGAATGATCAACATAGGTCGAAAACCAAGGTTTTATTATTACTAAATAGTTATCACAACTAAAAATCATGGTCTCTTGAAAAATAACAATAAATAGTAATAATAAATAGGTAAATTCACAACAGGACAGATGGCAAGTTAGCTTTTGCACACAGTCCATACATGCCTTAGAGGTCCAAGACAAAATTTATAGCATTTTATTTCTTTTATCACGATATTCCTTACTTTGTATATCACGATATTCCTTACTTTGGAGATTACATTCAGTTCCCACCCCTTTTTTCCCTTCTTCTGTGGGTGACTTTCTACTACCATAATGGAGCTCCTGGCATGTGTAGCAATGTTACTCTTGCTTCAACAACTACTTCACATCTGTATTACATAATGACTGAAGCCTTATCCACAGTAACAGCGTGCCCGTGTATTACTTGAAATCTTTTGTTTCTCATTTTGCCCACTTCCCAAATTAGGCATTATTTAGTTCACTACAAGAAAAGGGCAATTTAGCGGCGACTATTTAGTGACGGTCTCAAAGAACCGCCGCTAAATACTTTATTTAACGACGGTTATTCAACCGTCGCAGAATATTGTTGTTTAACGACAGTTATAATTAAGTGCGACGTTTTAAACCGTCGTTATAAATAAATCTTCAATTTCTTTAAAGCAAATGGGAAAATTCGCTCGCTTCACCATATCCTCTCCCCTCCCCAAACCCTAACTCCCCACCGATGACGATGAGTGAGATTAGCAGATTTAGCAACAAAGGGGAAAATAAAACTCGTCTCCTCTCTCTCTGGAGCCTTCCAAAGCACTTAACTTGCGGTAGGGGGCGACCCAACTAAGCTCGCTCTTCTGTCCTCCTCAATCCTTCACCAATTTTAGGGTTTTTCAAGGGTTTCGCAAGTTGCAATCCTCAACCACAAATTCGACCAACAATCAACTTGAAGTTTCGAAGAATTAGATAGACCCAGATTTCAAAGGTGACATCTTTATTTATACTTTTCCAATTTCTTCGTAAAAATCTCTGATTTTGATTATCTCATAGGTGAAAGCCATTGTTGGTAGCAATAAATTGAAAGAAAGAAAAAAAGCCAACTTTTTTGTGATTATTATCAGCGAAAGATATAAACTTGTTATATGTTATGCATAATAGAACTAGTTAGCCAAGACATTGTTTTTGGTGGTGGAAGGTTAAACCCCTTTTTGCTGGTCGCATTATCTGAATCTACAATTGTTTGAGCAAGCTGCTAAACAGAGTTTACTGTAGAATTATAGTAATGGGTTCTGCTCTATAAGATTTACTGGTGCAATTTTACTAAAGCAGATTTCTCTTGCTCGCTGAGTGCTTCGGTTATCAAGCTGCAATTCCAAATGGTTCGCTCTAATGGTGCAAAACTCATTTGCTTGTTAGCTCGAAGGTCTCTTGTGTCAACTCTTCGTAACAGTGCTCTCTATACAGTAAGATATCTTCTTTCTTATTCTTTTCAAAAAAATTCTCTCTTCGATATAGGAATTGATGTATTTATGTAAAAGTTCATTTTTTCTTGCGTTATTGCAGTGGGATACTTCCTTACGTTGAGGATTTGTTACTGGAATGTTCAGTAACCATGGAAATTTAAACAATGGTATTTAAAGTTTGTTCAAGACAAGGGATTTTTTTTTTCATTCTGCAGTGACTGATTTTTTGCTTTGTTGGTGATGCTCAGCGAGAATTAGTGGGGCATGGAGTAGAGCTTTACGCGAAAAGTTGGGTTCTTTCAGGTTGATTCACGCAACTGGTATGGGCGTTGTTTATTCTTCGCTCCCTTTTGTATATTTTCATAGCCAGGCTAAATCAGCGTTTTCTCTTTTATTGGAAAAGTAATTTTAGTGTCATCATGTTATTTTGTGATTCAGTACTTGTATGCGTTTTGGTGCATGTGTTTTATTCATTGGTTTGACATCGTTTGCTTTAACCATTTTTGTATATTATTTGGCTCACTTCATGTAGTAACTTTGGATTGCTCTTTCAGGTTCCAAATCTATGCTATCAAAAGATTATTATGATATTCTTGGAGTAAGCAAAAATGCCAGTCAATCTGAAATCAAGAAAGCCTATTATGGAGTAAGTTCATTTTAACTCTCACAAACACATTTGCAAACGAATTTTGCATGGAAAGATGGTCATAAACACTGTTGCATAATTTATTTTATGTTTCAGTATTGTAATAGTTGTCTATGCTTTATACATGACAAAAAGTCTGGTTTTGACATTGGTTTTTACTTTTAACTCCTTGTAGACCTCTTCACTATCATATTTTTATTCTTCATTTTCTTTTGCTAGCTTGCAAAAAAGCTCCATCCAGATACAAATAAAGATGATGCTGATGCTGATGCTGAAAGAAAGTTTCAAGAAGTTCAAAAGGCTTATGAGGTTTGTGATTTGTTTTGCTGTGTTGCTTGCACACTAGACTGAGATTTCCTCTTTTTTTGAATGCCTATATTACCTGTATTTTATGATATAAATGCAATATAAAATGTTATTCTTTAGATTTAACAAGTAGCAAATAGCTTCTGGGAAACCAAGAGGCTGCCATATTTTCTTGTTTTTCTCTGTGAGTATCTTGCTTTTCCAATTGCGTGTAGAAATTTCAGTTATTGACTTTCATGGTCATGTGATATGTTTTGTGTCCTTCAATGTTATGGTAGTAAACAGACAGACTATACTGGCTGTTCTAAGCAGCGTGATCAGATACTGACCTGCTCGTTTTAATGCCCTGCTTTGCATGATGTATTTTTATGTACCACATTTCCCTTTGTGTTCCTTTTGGCTGAAACAGTGTTCTCGGATGCAGGTTAATGCAAGTGGGCAGTTTTGCAGTGTTGGAGAAAGCTCTACATAAGGTAATAGCAAGTCAGGAGGATGCTAAGAAGATGAATGGAAGTGAACTTCAAAAGTCAAAAGAAATCATTGATGATCTCAAGAAGAAACTTACAAGCTGTATGAATACAATTGATGCTAAAAGTGTTGAACTTTTGAATATTCAAACTGCTCTTGGCCAGCATTATGCTGCAAGCGAAGCCAAAGTAAATACTTCTTTTTCCTTTGCTCCATCTCACGACTTTGTAAGAATGCGGTGTGTAACGAAGCTATCTATGTTCTAGTTTGCTTCATACTTTTTATCTTTTTGTGCATAGGAACGTTTAGAAAGAGATTACATGCAGGCAAGAGAAGAATTGGCTAAACTGGGTGAATTGTTGAAGGTACAACCTCTATCTTGTTGCCGATTTGTTGCAAATGGACAGCAGGATATCTTGTTTTGGAGGTATGTGTATCTGTATCTTTATAAGTTGATTTGTTTCATAATAATTCATTAATTTGTTCGTATTTTACAGATATTTAAAGAAAAGAAGCATTCCTTTCAAATAAATTTAAAATTTCTTGGTTTTGGTGTTTTTTTGTGGTGTAAATGGTCAATCTTGCTGCGATCTATACTCCGGTGGATTACGACACTCAGTGCCATTAGACACAATTTACAGCAATTTCGGCCTTGATGTATACTAAAGAAAGCATTTGAAAATGGTGGTAAGGAGGGAAATTGAATTAATGGTAATTTCATCATAATGTAGGATTGTCTTCTTTTTTTTGTTTTGTTTTGTTTTGTTTTTTTTTTTCCCTTTTTGAACTCTATCCTAGCTCAATGTCAACTCGGATTATAAGACATTTTGATTAATAGTAATTATCGTAAGCCGTGTTTATTTTTCTTGGTCTCTTTCTTCTTTTGTGTTTGTATCCCTTTTATTTCATGTTTAATGTAAATGACAGTATTATTAGTCTATTAGTTTGTAGGTTGGTAAGTTTGAACATCTGTGAGTGTTGTCCCAATTCGAAATTATTTATGCTGTCCCCAAAAATGCTCCAAAAATAGGGGACTTTTCAAGCCAAAAACAGAGCACAACATAAACTAACCTGCAGTACAAACTGCAATCTTCTATACAGCAGCACTCCAAGTTCTGTAATGACACACCCATATAGACATATATGTGTACTCCATTGTGTTTCAATCATATTTAGACATATTAGTGAAATCATATTTAGACATATTGTGATTCAATCATATCAAGCAGTAGTAGTTTTCCTTTGAAGGAAAATGAATCAGAAATTGAGTAACATAATGGATACTTCAATTAGCTCTTATGTCATGAATCAAACCAGTAAATACGATTATGCAATATTCTTCTGTCAGTTTCTACAAAGTATCATGTTTTTTTGTTATATTAGCTGTTAAAAGAGCTGCGGGAATTTAGCTAGAATGTGGGCTGAACATCATGAAGCTGCAGTTTCTTGTGCCCGCTTTAATGCTGACTGGTACTTAGTACACACAAGAGAACAAAGACTTGATAAAGTAAGATGATCAAAGCAATTCTCCTTTAGAAAGAATTGTTTTCTGCATTTCTTTTCCTTTCATAATTTGTGTTTTTTGTGTAAGTATATCATCAAATCCTTTGTGATCAAATCCTACAGTGAGGATGACGTGCATAAAAGCTTATATTACATCAAGGTATGTGACAATGTGATGTATTTTCTTTTTGGTTCAGATAATGACAGCAAAAGCTCATTCTGACATCAATGATAATCTTCCAGCCCTTCAAAAGTTAGACTCAATGCTTATTGTAAGTGTTCCCTAATTAAGTGGAGAAACCTTGAAATCAGTGATTTAGTTTGACAGTAGTGACTTATCATTTCACTTGAACAGGACACCCTGGAATGTTCTTTCAGTAATACTAATAACAGATCGCAGATAATGCCTAGAATGTTCTTTCTACCTGTTGAGAAATGGGCCTTGATGATTGTTGGTCCGACTTCCTTTCTAGGTACACTATTATGTCCAATCACACAATTAATGAATACATAGATCACATTGTTTTGGTGAGTATAATGTCTAAAAGTGCATGCTCTTGATTCTTAGATTCCTTTGTTTTGGTTTTGTGGTGAAATGTTCTCATACTTTTTTGTGATTCTCCAATGCAGGGAGAGCATGATCAGGTTCACAAGGAGTTCCATGAAAATGCTTTACAGGTACGAAGTTGTATATTGTCATGTGAACAACAGAAAATTTGATAACTGCATTCTAATATATACAAGGTTACTCAACTAAAAGGCATGATAGGATCGGCAATGACTTTAGTTTAAAGTATGGGCTTTCTTTTGTTGGTCCGTAAAAAGATGACTTTATTTTAAGATGCGTATTCATATTCTTTCTCCAGGTTGTTGTTGCCACAATTGCTTTTGGAATGGGAATTGACAAATCGAATGTTCGAAGAATTATTCATTATGGTTGGCCACAGGTGTATTTCTTGGCTTAATTATCTATGAATTCTGTCTTAAAAGATATTCACTTGTCCAAATTTTGCTTGTACTCTACATGCTGCAATATTTCGAGTTGTCATTGAGACCTGAGGACTACAATTTGCCAGAAATGGATCCAGCATGGGATGGCGAATAATGGGAAATCAAAGTTCATACACTTGAAGAGCACCTCAAAGACGGGGAAGGTGGAACAGAAACAGAGTGAGATCGGGTTGGCTTTGTTGTGATTGTAATATTGTTTTTTTGAGCTCAAGGTCGGTGAGGCCCTGTAGACAACGACCCTGAGACAACCATTGAACAACTTCGATTTTGGTTGTTAGATGTAAGCATTGACAATTTGTAACAATTTTAATTTGTAATTTCTTCTGGACCATGTATAATATTGATTTTGAAATGAAATTAAAGTTCCTCTTAATGTATGATGATGGTATCATATGAGTTTAGCTTAGTGTCGTTGTTTATATTTGATTTTTTATTTGAGTCTAAAAGTTGTAGTGCATATGTTGGATAGATTATCTGCACCAAATGAAAAAAAAAAACACTACAGGTTGAAAAATGTGATTTTTATATGGTAAAAAAAATTTGAATTATCAAAGGGAATTTAGCGGCGGTTGCAAATCGTCGCTAAAAGGCAAAAAGTTGGATTGTTCATCGAATTTTAGCGACGGTTATAAACCGTCGGTAAATTGTATTTAGCGACGGTTATAAACGTCGCTACATTAAACCGTCGCTATATAGTATTTAGCGACGGTTATGCCAGCGGTTGCTTAAAACCGTCGCTGAATGACCTAGTGACGCCTTTATTAGCGGCGGTTTTGTAACCGTCGCTGTTTTATTTGGCGACAGTCATAACCGTCGCTGTATACCTTTGACGACCGTCGCTAAAATACAGTTTTCTTGTAGTGGTTAATGCGGTAAAAAAAAAAAAATTCAGGTGCAAAGTTTATTAAAGATTCTTTTAATATAACAAGATTCTTTCAAAAAGTTAATTTTGACGGTGCATCTTACAACGTTTTGGATTTGTACAACCTTTTACCCACACTAATTTTACATTACTTAATGTAAAAACATCCATGATTCATCTCTAAACAATAAAAGTGATCTTGTTGTGTACCATGAGATTTTTGACGTAATATTCATATGACCATTGATTGTTTTATTTCACATTTTTTCTTGGTTTTGTTAAATGGGTGCTACCTTTAAAATGCTTTGTTATAATTCCTTATCTTTGTTACGCTTTAAGTGATATACAGAAAACCAATACACACAAGTACCGATTATTTCAAGCAACCGCCCTTTGCCAACTAAATGCAAATTAGAAAGATGTAGATGGATTTCGTCATTGGCTTTGCGAGTCTAGTCAATAATCAGATATCCCAAATACTAAATTGGAGCCAACAAGGAGAAATAAACTTTGCCTTGAATAGAACGATGAAAATTAACCCCTACTCAAAACAGGCTTCCGAGCCTATCCACGCCACTCTCCAAAAGAAGGGAGTCAATACAACAAAAATGATGGGAAAGCCAAGTGCATTGCATCAAGCCAACACGATTCCTACGCAATTGGATTCCTCGACTTCGAACATAAAACAAATAGCTCGAATGTAGAGAGAATATCCAAGATTGAATTATTGTACAACAAACGATCCGATCGAATTTTAGAACTTCGTACCATATTCGGATCCCACAAGAAAATGGATAACCATAATCCAACTTTATAATATTTTAATTACTCTATTTGGTCCAGATTTGATTTTTCGAACGTGAGATAATGAAAAGAGCAACAAGTAATTTTGTTATTTGAACTACATCTACTTTGCCCCATACATAAATAAAGTGGAACGTGACTTTTATAACTGTGGCACATTCGTGCTTTTACAAAAAACCGGAATGTCTACAACAACAAAAATTTCGGACCCATTTTTTATTCACGTAATTTTTAGAATCCATTTGGGTTTTGGATGTTGTCCCTAACATTTTATACCCTAACTCTAACTTCCCTAAACCCCAGTTGGTGGCCCCAAAATACTTCAATAGCACAAGGAACTTAAAAGAGTTATTAAAAAAAATGTGTAATGTGTGTGAGTTGGAGTTAATAATGAAAGGGCAGTGAGCACTATTGGTCTCCTCTGCAGTAAGTAGCTCAAACATTCTCTTCGGTGTGAAGCCATTCTTGTTCCCTTGCCACATAAGACCATCATTGTTCTCATTCTTTTTATTGGGCTTATTAGACTGGTGTATGTATGCACAACACGTTCCCAAGTCCTCCAACTCCCAATCATTTAGATCTCTTCTGGAGGTGAACTTCTGACCCTGAGAATCACTAAAACTGTCCCTAAACTTGGCAACCAACCCTTGTGGTTTTCACACATACCAAAGAGGTTGGGGAAGACGGTTTTCAGTATCCCTGGATCACATCACTTGTCTTCCCAAAAGCAAATGGAATCTCTTCTGCCCAGGCTAATGGAGGCATGAGTATAGAACTGATTTGTTAGGTGAAGCAATCTTTCCCAAACTCCATGGCCATAAGAAGTGTATTTGGTACTTTGCTGCCAGGCTTCCACATTGTAACCATACTTATCAGCAATCATCTGTCGCCAAAGAGCAAGTTTCTCCTTTTCAAACCTCCAAAGCCATTTGCTTTGAAGAGCTTCATTAAAAGTTTTGATTCTCCTTATGCCTAGGTCACCTTTCTCCTTTGGAATGCACACTTTCTCCCAAGAGAGTAAGTGAATGGCCTTTTTGTCAACTGAGGAGCCCCACAGAAATTCCTCATAATCCTCTCCATTCTATCAGCAACAACAGACATAGGGACGGTACACATGGAGAGAATATAAATGGGGATGCAAGCGTGGACTGGATGAGTATGATTCTCCCAACTTTGGACAGGTATTAGTTTTTCAAGTGGACAGTCCACCTTCCCTTCTTTTAATGACATCATCCCAAACAAACTTAGCCTTGTAGTTAGCACCATGAGGAACCCCTAAATATTTGGTAAGCATTGTTTGACACCCACAACCAAGCTCCTCAGCTAGAAAGTTTAAATTAGTGGTGTCCCTCACCCAAACAAGGAGGATTTGTGAAAGTTGATTTGTATGCCAGAAACCGCCTAAAACCACATCAATATTGTCCCCAACCTCAAACATGAGAAATACCGGATTTGAAGGGTAGGGCCAAACAGAAAAATGAGGTTCAACCAAACTTGGAGCAGACATTCTACACGCATGGCACATATGAAAGAAATGTGCATTCCGTATCACAAGGTTTAGTAAGTGGATCACCCTCCTTGTTAGCAATATGCGGATAGTTTCCTTAACTTTCTGATGGGTATTCTCATTCGATTCTTTTGATGCAGATCCAACCCTAAATTTGGTTTTAGCAATAATGGTTAACTCAGTTTAAAAATTTTTATAAAGTTTCTTGCATAAATCAAGTTTGGAAGCATTAGAATTTGTATTCCTGAATTTCAAAATACAACTGCTTTCATTGACTGGGTAAACAAGACCGAGAAGGTTTTGCCTATAAAAGTATTTGGAGATCTAAATGTGTCAGGTTCTAAAAGTAAAAAAATTGAATATCTCTACACAACTGTGACACAATGGTCGTCATTAAAAGCTTTTTTTAAACGAGAGGGATTCATGTACCTATGAACTCTACACGGGATCTTACAAGTTGTCCAGTTAAAACAATGTTATAATGTCGTAACTACGATATAACGCTTAACAAAAGTGAGCCGTTACGTTATGAGATTATCACGTTTTTGTATCACGGCTCCGATATAACGCTGTTATATAACGCTTAACGCTATGTGATTTTAACCGAACCGACCGAATATATATAATAAATAATATATATTTTATATATAAATAATACAATAGGTTTAAAATAGTAGGTCGGTTCGGTTTTATTTCGGTTTTGGTTCGATTTTAGTCGGTTCGGTTCGGTTACGATTTGCATAAATTAGAATCGGTTTGGTTTTGGATCGGTTTTGTTAATGGTCGCTTCGGTTTCGTTTTGAAAATTTTAAAACCGACCTAAGTCGGTTCGGTTCACGGTTTAGGTGAAAAACCGAACCGTCGATTCAGTTTTCAGCCCTACTTTCACGTGCTTGATTATCCATTAGCTAACATCGATTTTGCTCTTGCCACTCCTACTTCTGTTTTAAAGACTCTAAATGGATTATTGTGAAAAAAAAAATTAAATACTCTTTGTCAAGTTTTTTTTCTTCCTTCAATACTTAGGACCATTGATGCTAAAAAAGAGAAGTTGTAAGTGTGGCAACGGCAAGGATTGTGATTTCTGCCAATGGTGTTATGGCCTAGTGGTTAGGGCTGTGTGGGTTTGTCCCCGACGTCCTAGCTTCGAATCCCACCTGTGGCATGGTTATTTTCTAATGGGTGTTGACCTATAGGTCGTCCAGTTGATAGGTTATGGGATCCTTAAAAACCCAGCTCGCCTTCCAAAAAAAATTAATAATAATAAGGATTGTGATTTCTCAAAGTTACATGAAATTTCACCAAAATTTTCGTTTTTTTGAAATTACGAAAAGTAAAAAGACGAAAGGAAAAATTACATTTTTAGAGGTTTTTTTTGAAATTTTTCGAGGATTTTTCATAAATTATGGGGTTTTTCATAAATTTCTTTTTTTCATCAAAGTACAAAAAAACTACTAAAAATTACATATTTCGAGGATTTTTTTCTTAAATTTTGATTTTTTCCTAATTATCATTTATTCTAATTATTTATTGATTTTTAAACCACCCCTAATTTCCTAATTAATATTTCTTCTACTTATATATTTATTTTTGAAACTAACCCTGATTTTCTAATTATAGGTATTTTGTTTTCATTTGATGTGTTTAATACATTTATTTACTTGCATCTTATTTTTCACATATTTAATATACCCTCAAAATTCATTATATATATTTCATTTATCCTTGAAATTTTTAAGTTTTTTATTTACACATTGAAATATTTCTTAAAATCAGGAGACCGAAATTAACTCTAAAAACAAAATCACAATCCTTGGTTATAATTCCATTGGAATATAAAAATTTATGACAAGTTAATCAAATTGATTTTATTAATAGATTAAAACCAAATTTCTAATCATCATTAATTGCATTATGAAAAGCTTACCAAACCTAAGCATAATAATTTGCTTAACTTTTCAGTCAATGAAACCTTTAAAAAAACTTATAATTTGTTGTTTATAATTAGAATAATTAATATTGATACATACAACGGCATGGGGTGGGAAGGGTTAAGGGTTAAAAAAATAAAAAATAAAAATAATGATTAATAAAAGATTATTTGGTGTTCATAAAAGTATAAAATTAGGTTTTTATTTATTTAGGAAGGGTAAATATGTCCTATAACTTTATGAGTTAACCTTAGTTAATAAAATAGTCATTGTCTGTCATTAAAGTATAAAAGTAGGCACAAATTAGCCATTACATCAACTACGATATCTAAATGGTCTATTTTGTGAAGAAGTATGCCTTAAAAGTCATTTTTTGTTCATTCTATCCCAAGCAATTTTTATAGGAATTGTAATACATCAACATGTGCATTACTTATGTGTGTTCCATGAACAAGATATTTTCTAAAATATGTTATTTCTAATTAGTTCAATTAAATAAATCAAGGTAGAAATTTATGTAATTAGTATTTTTTTAATTTAATTGTAGGAAAGTGGGTGTAATGGGAGAGCATATTTAGGACATATGATTTGGACGGTTTCTTTTCAATTATAATAAACATTTATTTATTCTTATAAATATGTATTTGTGTAGATTGAAGTTAAGGTGAGTAGAGCTTAGTTCTTGAATTTGAAGAACTTGCATGATTGAATTGATGGATTTGTTTCTATTGCTTGTGATAAACAATTCATGTTAACAACGGTGAACATGAAGCCTATTCTCTCTTCCCAAGGACTAATAAAAACCCAAGGACTAGATTCATCAACAACCCTATTCTCTCTTCCTCACTGATGTTGTAGATGGGAAGAAAGCCCCTAGAAGTAACCAAAATGTTGTGTCTGCCTGTAACTCGCACTATCTACTCAACTTCTTGGCACTAACTGCCCTACTAAAGCCCAAGTAGGGTTTGAGTCGCGAGCAATCCTATTCTCTCTCCCTCGCTGATGTTTGAGTGCATACCACAAACTTTCCCAAGTAGAGCCTCAAGATTTGTGTTATCAACCTTATCGGAAACACAAGCCTTAATAAAACCATCATTTTCATAAATGTTGTCTTCAAACTCAACCTCAAATCGTCACTTTCATCTAATTAAATTGAGTTTTGAAAAGACCTTAGGGCAATCTAGCGGTTCAAGCATAGCCTCTAGTCATGGAATGCACTTGTTGATGGCATGTTTATTTGGACACATATGGCAAGTGCCATCATTCTTCAATTAGGTTTCGAAATTGCATTGAAAGAGAAATTCCTTCCGACTTTTGTAACCTGTCGTAATTCAGCATGTCTAGTTGGGTCCATCTCTTAAAAAAGCAAGTGGGCAAAAGAGCTTCAAGGAACGGACTAGATCAATGACATGTTCAATATCGAGGGAGCAAGAATGCTTGGACTCTTCGGAAAACCCCCATTTTGAGTCGACGTGTCGGACATGGACACGCTCCTGACACGTATTGACACGTGGTCAACACCTCTGACACGTTGACTCAGTCCGGACATGGCAGTTTTTTTTTTCTTGGGTTGCAAATAGCAACCCCTTTAGGGCTTCATCATTCTTCTTCACTAGCCAATCGCACAGACAAAAAAAAATGAATCACAAAGAAGAGGTAGAGGAAAAACAAATAAGAGGGTTTTGATCCGCTCAACTTAGTTCATTTATCACTTCTCTTGAGCGTCCCAATTAGGGCGTCTCTTCAGTCAGCCAATCACACAGACAAAAAATAAATAAATAAATCGCAGAAAATAGGAAAATGGGGTTTCGATCATCCCTGTTTCGAGTGCTTGCTAGATGGCTAGTTCGTTGTTGTCGATGTCAGTTAAGCATTCCATTTACATCAAGTTCAGTCTGTTGATTCAATTCAATTCCATGCTTCGATTCCTTTGTTTTCTTTGTTGGTTCTTCTCAAGTTGTCGATTGGGTCATCGTGAAATTGGTTTATATGTTGATAGATATGTTTATTTTGCACTATTAGGTTGTAGATCTAGAAAATTTTGCATTGTTCATCCTGCACTTCTCATGTATTTTAGTTCAATATCTCGTTGTAGCATATATTTTGAATCATCAAAAGTTGGAATTTGGATAATATGCACCTCAAGGATGTAACTAATCCAGTGGGCTCTTGAGTTGTTTTTTGTTGAGGCTGACCTTGAGATAGCACATCTTCATGCTCTCCATTTGTTATCAAGATTTTTTTTCTTAATTTAAAAATAAATAAATAAAAATTAAAAACCACCTTTTAGAATCTTACATTGACCAGTCTTAAGTTATTTTCTTGTGAAGACTAACTTGATTAAGTAGTTCGCCACATGATATCTCGAAACATTAGAACTTGATTAGGTAGTCGTCAATTTTATTTTGCACTATTTGGTTGTATTCCTATTAGGTTCAAGCATTTGCATTGCATTTTTATTCCTTAACTGATTAGCATATTCTTGCTTCATAATAACTAGTAGATTGTGAGCTAGAAGCAATGAATTTAATTTTTTGTCTTAATGTTTCTTTCAGGCCAAATGAGTGGAGATGATAATGCTCATCTTTGGAGGAAGGTCATGAGATTAAAAAAATCAAATGGAGGTGGAGGAAATCTTAGGTGGCAGTTTAACGTTTGTCAAAAAGAGTATACAGGATCCCATACTAGATTAAAGGACCACTTGTTGAAGGTAGCAAGTCGTGGGATAGCTATTTATGCAAAAATCGCTCCCCAACAATATAGAGTTGCAAAATCTTGTTGAAGAAGCTGCATTGAAAGTGGAAAATTCCAGGATTCGAAATGTTCATTTACCTCCTTCAACGGCCTCAAGTCAAGGTAGTCACGCGGGTTCAAGTAATGGCATTAGTTCATCCTTTCCATATAACTATCCAAGTAACAGGAAAGCAACGAATAATCCAATTGTGAATGCTTTCAATCTAAATGATCGACAAGAGTTGGAAGTTTTGATAGCAAGAATGTTGTACTCAAATGCATTGCCTTTCAACCTTGCAAGGAATCCATACTATTAAGACGCCTTTACATTTACATCAAATAAAGCTAAGTCCATTAGTAGTTATAAACCACTGGTATAAAATGCATTGAGGATGACTTTGCTACAAAAAGAAAGGGATAACATTCAAAGGTTGTTGGAGTCAACAAAGTTCACATGGATTACCAAAGGAGAAACCATTGTTTGTGATGGGTGGACAGATGCTTAGAGGAGGCCTCTGATTAATTTCATAGTCATTAATGAGGGTGGTCCAATGTTTTTTAAGGTTGTGAATTGTGAAGGGGAGTTCAAAGACAAATACTTAATTGTTGGTTGATTAAGGAAGTCATAGAGGAGGTTGGGCCCTATAATGTGGTCCAATTGTTGGTTTGATCATGGTTGCAGGTATACTTGTGAGAGCCAATACCCTCAAGTGTTTTGGACACCTTGTGTAGTCCACATTCTCAACTTTGTCTTGAATAACATATGTGCTCCAAAGAACATGCCTTCAAATGAAAAGGCCCACAATGAGTGTAGTTGGATTATTGATATTGTTGGGGATGACGTGCAGATAAAGAACTTTATCATGAACCATTCCATGAAGTCGCACATGTTCAAACTTGAAGTTGCTTTCCATTGCAGAGAATGTTTTGCTTCAAGCATAATTATACTCAAAATGTTGAAAGACATTAAAATAGCATCCAAAATATGGTGATTGGTGGTCAATGGGTTTCTTATAAGGAAGATGATGTTGACAAAACACGGGTTGTTAAGGGAAAGTTATTGGATGACTTGTGGTTGGATAAAGTGGACTACATAATTTGTTTCATAGAGCCTATTTATTTAATGTTGTGGAGAGCTGATACAGATGAGCCTTGTATTCACTTGGTGTATGAGATGTGGGATGTTATGATTGAAAAAGTGATCAATTATTGGTCGCCATGAGGGAAAGGCAAATAATGTGGAGTCAGACTTTTATTCAGCGACTCTCGTTGCACATCTTTTCGAAGCCAAAATCCACCGTTTCCCCTTTCGAATCCACAAATTTAGTAATTTATTTTTCTTTATAGTAATATTTCAATTATTGTTTAGGAAGTGATTCTGAACCCAATTTGGGCCAGATTTCTGGCAGTATATTTCTTTTATTACGTATTTTGTTTTAGCATGATTATTGGGGCGTTGCCATTTTTGATAAAATTCCAATAGTGATGAGTTTTAGCTATAAAGCCCGGCTTGTGGGCTGATTTTAGAGATACCTTTGATTTGAGTAATTTGATTAAACATTAGAGTTATTTCATCTGTGTTTTGGGCGAATCTCTTGTATCCTTCCTTGTGAATTATCTATTGAACTAGCCCGCAGGATAATCACTATTCTGCTCGGCGTCACTTCCTTGGTTCCCTTTACATTTCAAATTAATTTGTGAAGTTCAAAGATTTTCTCCCAACCATAGACCCTATATCTTTATAATACACTTTTTTTTTTTAAGAGAAAATCAGGTATGTCATTGTTAGATTGTTGAGGACAGTTTTGAAAAGCTAGATAGAAAGCTCAGCTCACTCAGAAAAGTATTGAGTGGAGTTGGCTTGAGTGCTTGACCGACTTTAGGTTTGACTCAGCTGGGAGTCACATACTTAAGTGTGTAGAAGGAAACAACTACCACCTAGCTTGTAGAATTCTACCCTTGTGAAAATTAAGTATAAAACTAATAAAAATAATGTGAATCATCAAATGTGAAGAAAAAGGGGGAGGGATGGATGCATTAGATATATGCATTAGATATTTGCACTTATTGCCTATAAATTAAATGAAGCCAACCTGCTTGATCCTTTCTTTTAACTTTGTTCAATTCCCTTTAGCAAGCAAAAAAATAAAAAAGATCACCCAAATAATCTTTAAAAAAAACATTTTCACCAGAGATATAATTTACTAATTAACTTGAATTGTTGTTCAATTTTGCCTATAAATAATTGTCTAGAATAAATCAACTCTCCCCAGAGATATAATTTACTAATTAAAATTTTAACTGGAAGGCCTTATGCTATCAAACCTAGGATACTATTGTTTGCATTTTGAAGCTTCAGTTTATTAACTTCATGATCGAGTATAGTTCAAATATAGTGAGCCCATGTCATATTTATTAGGGTTTATGGTGAAGAAAGGAACAAGAGTCTCTTAATTAGTATCAAAGGAGTCTATGTTATTCTTTCTATGTTAATTGAGGAAACTACTTATATTTTGATTCCATAAATACATTATCACCTTTTTTTAAATACATTTTCACCTTTTTTAAAAGAAAAATCTTTATTCCTTCAAACTCAAAGTCAATGATAGCACTCTCTGCTTTGTAAATAAAATTAATGAATAAATAAAGTACAAAGTCATTCTTCCCATTAAAAATAGAACTGAAGATTAGATAGTCAACTCAAAGGGGTTTATCACCAAGCACACAATGTGCCTAAAATGCCTAACTTGTACATAAATTACTTTATCGCTTATACTCAATAATCTCGTATTATTTTCCTGGATTTTGAGAATGTTTTCTCCACACCCGTCATGAAAGCTGCCACTAATTAATACTACTTTATCGAGTATCAATGCCCTGCACTGGAAAATCTAATGCTCCCTCCATACCCTTCGAATCAGAGTTACTATGTTGAGTTACATAAAGACCACCATGCTCAGGCTTCTTCTATAGGTATACTATTATATTTTGTGTACAGTGTGTCTGTGTGTGTTTGATTTAAGTTTATTGTTTCGTCCATGTTCTAATTTTATTTCTGCATATTTTGAATAATACGTGATGCAGGGTATTGCGAGGAACTCATGAAGCTGTCTCTCAAACACATAGACCAATCCCTGTTAGCTCTGAAAGACTCTCCAGTGAAAAGAAAGCATGATATTCAAACATGGTTAAGTGCTGTTTTAACTTTCCAACACACTTGTGAAGACTCGATCAAGGGCTTCTCAGGAGTTTTAGTTGATGAAATGTCCAGCAAAATAAATCAGCTCACTCGGTTAGCTAGTAATTCACTAGCGCTTGTAAATCGCATTGTTCACAATGAACCACCAAAAAATAGACATCTTACATCCTCTGATGATGAACCACTTATTCCGCTATGGGTGTCAAGGGAAGGCCGGAGACTACTACAAAAACCGTCGACCGGTGTAATACAAGCTAATGCTGTGGTGGCAAAAGATGGGACTGGGAATTATAAGACGGTAACAGAAGCAATTAATGCTGCCTCTGGAGGAAGGTTCGTGATCCATGTCAAGTCTGGAGTGTACAATGAAAAGATTAATTGCAAGAAAGATGGTATCACCTTGATAGGAGATGGAAAGTATTCCACCATAATAGCGAACCAACAAAGTGTTGGAGGTGGCTCCAACCTGCGTGACGCAGCCACCTTTGGTAAAACTTCTCTCTCCCGGCCTCTAAATAAATAAGTTAACCAAAAACAAGTGTACAACTTTACTGAGATCTTTTTGTCACCAGTTAAACTGTACGTATTCAATCTATGATTAATTAGTTAGTATTATTAAATGAAAAGATGCTAGCGCTAACATGCTTTGATAGGAAACAAACAGTAAAGCTGCAGTGAAAACAGCCGACAGTTACTAATGAGACTAGCTAGTTGATCCTAATTAACAATTAATTATTTAAGTTTCCTGGATGGAGATGGATTAATGATGTAGACGCAACCTTTAGAACTTCCAATTATAAAGACTAAGTGAAGTCATGTATACATATGATGCAAACTATGTATAAAGACTAAGTGAAGTCATGTATATACGTGCCTGTTACATTGAAGACATGCAAACTACTGTATATACGTGCCTGTTACATTGAAGACATGCAAACTAAACTATAATTGTATTATTACTAAAAGTTGACGTTGATGACTTAATTTGATAAAACTATTAGGACTTCGTTGTTTGTCACTAACCTGTAAGAAAAAAGTAGATAATTAATAATCAAAATGGAAAAATAAATAGTATTAACTTTCTCCTTTTTCAAGTTACTAATTAATCAAGTACTATATATATATATATTAATTGCAGCAATTACTGGAGATGGATTTATGGCTAGATACACTTTACGAGTTTACGCGCATGCCCTACGTCAGTTCTATAGAGAATGCGACATATATGGGACTATAGATTTCATCTTTGGCAACGCTGCAGCTGTTTTCCAAACTAGTACAATAGTTCTACGACGTCCACGTTCAGGTGGTTTTAATGCTATTCTAGCTAATGGGAGGGAGGATCCAGGACAGAACACGGGTTTTTCGCTTCAAAGGTGCAAGATAACAACCAGCCCAGACCTAACTTCGTCTAAACATTCGGTGGAGTCTTATCTAGGGAGGCCATGGAAGAAGTATTCGAGGGCAGTGGTGATGCAATCGATGATAGATGATGCTATCAAGCCAAGAGGTTGGATTGAATGGGATGGTAATTTTGCATTAAGTACACTCTACTTTGCTGAGTACCTTAATTCAGGTCCTGGTGCTGGAACATCTGGCAGGGTGAAATGGTCACGTTCAATTGGACCTGAAGAAGCTGTCAAGTTTTTCTGTTGGTAGCTTCATTGGTGGAATTGCATGGTTGCCTTCCACAGGAGTCGCTTTCGATTCTGGGCTTTAATGATCAATTAATTGATGATGATTACTGGGGATTTAAAAATTGATGATCATAATTATGGGGATTGGTACGTAGTGATTATAAAAAGTCAGTCCGTCAATATATATATGATAGCATAATATGTGGCTACCAATGTATAAAAAGTCCGTCAATATATATATGATAATTAAGTTGCTTGATTTCTCCTTGTAAGTGATTTGAAAAGTACAAAAACTTGTACCTAAGACAATAATTAATGAATGATGTATTTTGCTTACTTTTATTTATTTATTTTTCATTTTGCTTTACGCTACTGCAATACCAAAATAATATTTGATGTAGCTAATCTTGAAGGGTAATTAACCTACCACGAGGTAACCATGCACATTACATGAACTGCTTTTGCTTGTTATATATACTTCATCTAAGCAACTATATATGTCATCTAATTAATCTACAACATCCGTATACTAATCCGAAGAAAATCACAAAGTAAAACTCACTACTGAGTTTAGAGACTAGTAACATTTTTCACGTACCCACATATATATATCAGTCATATGCCTTTTCAAATCAGACATCTTGATTGCTAAAGGCTAGAGCAAGACCTAATTGAAAATGAATCGAATTATTGATTGTATCATAAAGACCCTTATGTCCACGCCCAGTCACCCTCCGGGAGGAATATGTGCTTCTAAAAGATCTTTCATAAGCTACATTTTTCCCCCTTAACACCACCCACCTCAAATGTCACCAACATGATTTGAACTCTGGGCATGTGATATCATCCACCAAAAACCTACCAGTTGGGTTTAAAAAAAAAAAATTCATTGTAAATATAATAAAAATTGTGACACTTCCTGATGCAGGAGGATCCGAGTCAGATGATGCTGAGCTGTCAGATAACACGTTATTAACACTAAGATATCTCGAATTAGCAGATCAGCGCAAGAATGACAGGAAATCATAATTCTATTTCAAAATTGGCAATTTAGGGTGCGTTTTAGTATTTTGGCCATAACTTTGGCTTCGAGTATCAGAATCGCGCAAACGACCCCAATTCGGAAAGCTCTTTTCAACGCGCACGTCGTGGTAAACAGCGACGCTCGTTGCACATCTTTTTGAAGCCAAAATCCACCGTTTCCCCTTTCGAATCCACAAATTTAGTAATTTATTTCTCTTTATAGTAATATTTCAATTATTGTTTAGGAAGTGATTATGAACCCAATTTGGGCCAGATTACTGGCAGTATATTTCTTTTATTACGTATTTTGCTTTAGCATGATTATTTGAGCGGTGTCATTTTTGATAAAATTTCAATATTGATGAGTTTTAGCTATAAAGCCCGGCTTGTGGGCTGATTTTAGAGATACCTTTGATTTGAGTAATTTGATTAAACATTAGAGTTATTTTCTCTGTGTTTTTGGGCGAATCTCTTGTATCCTTCCTTGTGAATTGTCTATTGAACTAGCCCGCAAAATAATCACTATTTTACCCGGCGTCACTTCCTTGGTTCCCTATACATTTAAAATTAATTTGTGAAGTTCAAAGATTTTCTCCCAACCATAGACCCTATATCTTTAAAATTTAGAGATGTAATTTGATTTGAAAAAAACTTGAAAGAAAGGGGTCGGGGGAGATAACAATGATGGAAGTATATAGGACAGTTGCTATGATTATGGATGGCCATAGTCCTCTGAGCAGTTGCTTTTATTCTGTTGAAGAATGTATCCACTATAGAATAGATAGAGGGAGTCTCCCTCTTATCCACATTAGAATTAATAATTCATATTAGTTTGTATATTAAAAAAAAAAACACTCTGCCTTTAGAAGGGGTTGGCCATCAGTCTTTCAGTGAACCGAAAACCAAAATTATATTATGCAACTTGTTTTCTTCTCGGAGAAAAGTCTGGTCATCATGATTCATGTGATTGGTACCTAAAAAATGTCGTATTTAATGTTTTCTTCTAAGGACCACTAATTAATAGTTTGTTGAATAATACAACATTTACACAGAAAATTAATATGTTCACGATTTGACCTTATGCTGAAGATTTTCTTAGATGATATTTCAGAATCTTTTATAATAATAATAAAATTTATGTAATATAAACTTATAATTTATCTCAGAAACTTGACCTTAATGAAATGCCCTTTAAACATTAAAGCAAATTAAATTGTATTTATTTAAATATATATATACAAATTATCTCATTCCAAAACTAGAAAAAACATGAATAGCAATATTTTTAAATTTGATTTGCAATTTAATCTGAAAAAACATAAAATCCAAATGCAAATGGGGAAATTAAAGTAAAAAAAACCAGATGTGGGCTAAGAACATGAACTTGTCTCCAACCAAAACTAGGCTAAAATGTGATTTAAGTGGTCATCTTCCTTTGGTACTCACTCCTCTTTTACATTAAAAGGTAAAATGATTGATTTGAAAAGACGAACCACCTACATCTGTCAGATTGGTCCCCTTAATCAATTAAAAACAGTTTATAGAGCTAAAGAAAGTGATAGAAATGGTGAAGATTCAAGACGCATTGATAAACAAATGAATGAATTGTTGTTATGCTACAACCCACCCCAATTCATGAACTTTTTTATCTCGTCGTATAGAACCAGGATTGCAGCAGCACCAGTGCTTCGAAACATGTTAGAGACTGCACCACGGTAAAACGACACAATTCCTTCTTTCCTATAGATTTTCCTCCAGCATTCCATGGTACTCTGGTACATCGGCTGCCCAAGGCCAGACTGCATCATCATCCTCCTCCGCACAGTATCCAATGGATAAGACAACAGACCTGCCGAAGTAGAAACTGCTTGTGCTACAGTCCATCGCTTCCACAATGCCAACTCAAGCTCAGGTTCTTCTGACATCATCTCTTTCACTGTATCAAATCCCCCAAAATATAAACCCCGATGCACAATCATTCCATGCAGGGAAGCAGGAAGGCCTCTATAAATCCCCCTAATTCCATCCTTCTTGCGGATTGTGCTCAAAAAGTGACAGATGCCCTTGAATTGGCGAGCCTCAGTCTTTCCTATGTCTGCTGCAAGCCGCGTATGAGCAATGTCAAGTGGATAGATGATAACCAGTGTTGTACAACCTGCTGTTGCTCCTGCTATAAAGTTGGCTGAAGCACCAGATGTGAAATGATTATCTACTAAATCACCACTCCTCAGAATACTTTACTACATTAGGTGCAAAGTTTAATAAAGATTCTTTTAATATACAAGATTCTTTCAAAAAGTTAATTTTGACGGTGCATCTTACAACGTTTTGGATTTGTACAACCTTTTACTCACTAATTTTACATTACTTAATAAAAGTGATCTTGTTGTGTACCATGAGATTTTTCACGTAATATTCATATGACCATTGATTGTTTTATCGCACATTTTTTCTTGGTTTTCTTAAATGGGTGCTACCTTTAAAATGCTTTGTTATAATTCCTTATCTTTGTTACGCTTTAAGTGATATACAGAAAACCAATACACACAAGTACCGATTATTTCAAGCAACCGCCCTTTGCCAACTAAATGCAAATTAGAAAGATGTAGATGGATTTCGTCATTGGCTTTGCGAGTCTAGTCAATAATCAGATATCCCAAATACTAAATTGGAGCCAACAAGGAGAAATAAATCCGACAAACTTTACCTTGAATAGAACGATGAAAATTAACCCCTACTCAAAACAGGCTTTCGAGCCTATCCACGCCACTCTCCAAAAGAAGGGAGTCAATACAACAAAAATGATGGGAAAGCCAAGTGCATTGCATCAAGCCAACACGATTCCTACGCAATTGGATTCCTCGACTTCGAACATAAAACAAATAGCTCGAATGTAGAGAGAATATCTAAGATTGAATTATTGTACAACAAAAGATCCAATCGAATTTTAGAACTTCGTACCATATTCGGATCCCACAAGAAAATGGATAACCATAATCCAACTTTATAATATTTTAATTACTCTATTTGGTCCAGATTTGATTTTTCGAACGTGATATAATGAAAAGAGCAACAAGTAATTTTGTTATTTGAACTACATCTACTTTGCCCCATACATAAATAAAGTGGAACGTGACTTTTATAACTGTGGCACATTCGTGCTTTTACAAAAAACCGGAACATCTACAACAACAAAAATTTCGGACCCATTTTTTATTCACGTAATTTTTAGAATCCATTTGGGTTTTGGATGTTGTCCATAACATTTTATAACCTAACTCTGACTTCCCTAAACCCCAGTTGGTGGCCCCAAAATACTTCAATAGCACAAGGAACTTAAAAGAGTTATTAAAAAAAATGTGTAATGTGTGTGAGTTGGGGTTGATTTCCCCTTGTTTTGGGATGAAAAGAAGACAATCAAAGTCCAAAAGCCCTAAAAATAGGTCTAGTCATGTTGGATCTAGAGAAGTTAACACATTTCTAGAAATTATGTATTAGCCCTGGAGATTTTCTGAAATTGCAGCAAATCCCTGAATTTTTATAAATTCATAAATCGACCTATATACTTTCTGAAAACGTGAACCCTAGTATTTATGAAATCATAGAGAAACCCAGACCACCCATATCAAGTCCCTTTTATTATCCATATTTGGATTAATTTTCTTGCAAACTTTGATAGTTGTTTCGTGTCGGCATTGGATGAGGCTCAATTACTACATTAGGTTAACGGTTTTGACATTTCATTGGTTCATTCAAAATTTATGGCATGTTCAACTATGACATACATGCTACTACAAATGAAATTTTTGTGATATTTTTTATTTCAATGTCCAAACTTGAGGTTAAGTTCATTCTACGGAAAATAACTTTTAGGGCCAATTTTTTCACAAAATAGACAATTTAGATACTGTAATTGATGTAATGACTAATTTGTACCTATTTTTATACTTTTATGACCAACAAGGACTATTTCATTAACCTAGGTTAACTCATAAAGTTATATGACATATTTATCCTTCCTAAAAAGATAGAAAACCTAATTTTATACTATTATGACCAACAATGACACTTTTATTAATGATTTTAAAAAAAAAATTAAATACTCTTTGTCTAGTTTTTTCCTTCCTTCAATACTTAGGACCATTGATGCTAAAAAGAGAAGTTGTAAGTGTGGCAACGGCAAGGATTGTGATTTCTCAAAGTTACATGAAATTTCACCAAAATTTTAGTTTTTTTGAAATTACAAAAAGTAAAAGGACGAAAGGAAAAATTACATTTTTAGAGGTTTTTTTTGAAACATTTCGGGATTTTTCATAAATTTCTTTTTTTCGTCAAAGTACAAAAAAAACTACTCAAAATTACATATTTCGAGGATTTTTTGAAACATTTCGGGATTTTTTTTCTTAAATTTTCACATATTTAATATACCCTCGAAATTCATTATATATATTTCATTTATCCTCAAAATTTTTAAGTTTTTTATTTGCACACTGAAATATTTCTTAAAATCAGGAGACCGAAATTAACTCTAAAAACAAAATCACAATCCTTGGTTATATTTCCATTGGAATATAAAAATTTATGACAAGTTAATCAAATTGATTTTATTAATTGATTAAAACCAAATTTCTAATCATCATTAATTGCAGTATAAAAAGTTTACCAAACCTAAGCATAATAATTTGCTTAACTTTTCAGTCAATGAAAACTTAAAAAAAATTATAATTTGTTGTTCATAATTAGAATAATTAATATTGATACATACAACGGCATGGGGTGGGAAGGGTTAAGGGTTTAAAAAAATAAAAAATAAAAATAATCATTAATAAAATAGTATTTGGTGTTCATAAAAGTATAAAATTAGATTTTTATTTATTTAGGAAGGGTAAATATGTCCTATAACTTTATGAATTAACCTGAATTAATAAAAGTCATTGTCGGTCATTAAAGTATAAAAGTAGGCACAAATTAGCCATTACATCGACTACGATATCTAAATGGTCTATTTTATGAAGAAGTAGGCCTTAAAAGTCATTTTTTGTTCATTCTATCCCAAGCAATTTTTATAAGAATTATAATACATCAACATGTGCATTACTTATGTGTGTGCCATGCACAAGATATTTTCTAAAATATGTTATTTCTATTTAGTTCAATTAAATAAATCAAGGTAGAAATTTATGTAATTAGTATTTTTTTTTTTTTTTAATTGTAGGAAAGTGGGTGTAATGGGAGAGCATATTTAGGACATATGATTTGGGCGGTTTCTTTTCAATTAGAATAAAGGTTTATTTATTCTTATAAATATGTATTTGTGTAGATTGAAGTTAAGGTGAGTAGAGATTAGTTCTTGAATTTGAAGAACTACCATGATTGAATTGATGGATTTGTTTCTATTGCTTGTGATAAACAATTCATGTTAACAACGGTGAAATATAATTTTAACTAATAAAAACCCAAGGACTAGATTCATCAACAACCCTATTCTCTCTCCCTCACTAGATGGGAAGAAAGCCCCTAGAAGTAACCAAAATGTTGTGTCTGCCTGTAACTCGCCTTATCTGCTCAACTTCTTGGCACTAACTGCCCTACTAAAGCCCAAGTAGGGTTTGAGTCGCGAGCAACCCTATTCTCTCTCCCTCGCTGATGTTTGAGTGCATACCACAAACTTGCCAAGTAGAGCCTCAAGATTTGTGTTATCGACCTTATCGGAAACACAAGCCTTAATAAAAACCATCATTTTCATAAATGTTGTCTTCAAACTCGTCCTCAAATCGTCGCTTTCATCTAATTAAATTGAGCTTTGAAAAGACCTTAGGGCAATCTAGCGGTTCAAGCATAGCCTCTAGTCATGGAATGCACTTGTTGATGGCTTGTTTATTTGTAAACATATGGCAAGTGCCATCATTCTTCAATTAGGTTTCGAAATTGCATTGAAAGAGAAATTCCTTCTGACTTTTGTAACCTACCGTAATTCAGCATGTCGAGTTGGGTCCATCATTTAAAAAAGCAAGTGGGCAATGGAGCTTCAAGGAACGGACTAGATCAATGACATGTTCAATATCGAGGGAGCAAGAATGCATGGACTCTTCGGAAAACCCCCGTTTTGAGTCGACGTGTCGGACATGGACACGCTCCTGACACGTATTGACACGTGGTCAACACCTCTGACACGTTGACTTAGTCCGGACATGGCTGTTTTTTTTTCTTGGGTTGCAAATAGCAACCCCTTTAGGGCTTCATCATTCTTCTTCACTAGCCAATCGCACAGACAGAAAAAAAAAAATGAATCACAAAGAAGAGGTAGAGGAAAAACAAATATGAGGGTTTTGATCCGCTCATCTCACTTCATTTATCACTTCTCTTGAGCATCCCAATTAGGGCGTCTCTTCAGTCAGCCAATCACACAGACAAAAAATAAATAAATAAATAAATAAATAAATCACAGAAAAGAGGAAAACGGGGTTTCGATCATCCCTGTTTCGAGTGCTTGCTAGACGGCTAGTTCGTTGTTGTCGATGTCAGTTAAGCATTCCATTTACATCAAGTTCAGTCTGTTGATTCATTTAATTCCATGCTTCGATTCCTTTGTTTTCTTTGTTGGTTCTTCTCAAGTTGTCGATTGGGTCATCGTGAAATTGGTTTATATGTTGATAGATATGTTTATTTTGCACTATTAGGTTGTATATCTAGAAAATTTTGCATTGTTCATCCTGCACTTCTCATGTATTTTAGTTCAATATCTCGTTGTAGCATATATTTTGAATCATCAAAAGTTGGAATTTGGATAATATGCACCTCAAGGATGTAACTAATCCAGTGGGCTCTTAAGTTGTTTTTTGTTGAGGCTGACCTTGAGATAGCACATCTTCATGCTCTCCATTTGTTATCAAGGTTTTTTTTCTTAATTTAAAAATAAATAAATAAATAAAAATTAAAAACCACCTTTTAGAATCTTACACTGACCAGTCTTAAGTTATTTTCTTGTGAAGACTAACTTGATTAAGTAGTTCGCCACATGATATCTCGAAACATTAGAACTTGATTAGGTAGTCGTCAATTTTATTTTGCACTATTTGGTTGTATTCCTATTAGGTTCAAGCATTTGCATTGCATTTTTATTCCTTAACTGATTAGCACAGGCTTGCTTCATAATAACTAGTAGATTGTGAGCTAGAAGCAATGAATTTAATTTTGTGTCTTAATGTTTCTTTCAGGCCAAATGAGTGGAGATGATAATGCTCATCTTTGGAGGAAGGTCGTGAGATTAAAAAAATCAAATGGAGGTGGAGGAAATCTTAGGTGGCAGTGTAACGTTTGTCAAAAAGAGTATACAGGATCCCATACTAGATTAAAGGACCACTTGTTGAAGGTAGCAAATCGTGGGATAGCTATTTGTGCAAAAATCGTTCCCCAACAATATAGAGTTGCAAAATCTTGTTGAAGAAACTGCATTGAGAGTGGAAAATTCCAGGATTCGAAATGTTCATTTACCTCCTTCAATGGCCTTAAGTCAAGGTAGTCACGCGGGTTCAAGTAATGGCATTAGTTCATCCTTTCCATATAACTATCCAAGTAACAGGAAAGCAACGAATAATCCAATTGTGAATGCTTTCAATCTTGATGATCGACAAGAGTTGGAAGTTTTGATTGGAAGAATGTTCTACTCAAATGCATTGCCTTTCAACCTTGCAAGGAATCCATACTATTAGAACGCCTTTACATTTACATCAAATAAAGCTAAGTCCATTAGTGGTTATAAACCACTGGTATAAAATGCATTGAGGATGACTTTGCTTCAAAAAGAAAGGGATAACATTCAAAGGTTGTTGGAGTCAACAAAGTTCACATGGATTACCAAAGGAGAAACCATTGTTTGTGATGGGTGGACAGAAGCTCAGAGGAGGCCTCTGATTAATTTCATAGTCATTAATGAGGGTGGTCCAATGTTTTTTAAGGTTGTGAATTGTGAAGGGGAGTTCAAAGACAAATACTTAATTGTTGGTTGATTAAGGAAGTCATAGAGGAGGTTGGGCCCTATAATGTGGTCCAATTGTTGGTTTGATCAAGGCTGCAGGTTTACTTGTGAGAGCCAATACCCTCAAGTGTTTTGGACACCTTGTGTAGTCCACACTCTCAACTTAGTCTTGAATAACATATGTGCTCCAAAGAACATGCCTTCAAATGAAAAGGCCCACAATGAGTGTAGTTGGATTATTGATATTGTTGGGGATGACGTGCAGATAAAGAACTTTATCATGAACCATTCCATGAAGTCCCACATGTTCAAACTTGAAGTTGCTTTCCATTGCAGAGAATGTTCTGCTTCAAGCATAATTATGCTCAAAATGTTGAAAGACATTAAAATAGCCTCCAAAGTATGGTGATTGGTGGTCAATGGGATTCTTATAAGGAAGATGATGTTGACAAAGCACGGGTTGTTAAGGGAAAGTTATTGGATGACTTGTGGTTGGATAAAGTGGACTACATAATTTGTTTTCACAGAGCCTATTTATTTAATGTTGTGGAGCCTATTTATTTAATGTTGTGGAGAGCTGATACAAATGAGCCTTGTATTCACTTGGTGTATGAGATGTGGGATGTTATGATTGAAAAAGTGAGCAATTATTGATCGCCATGAGGGAAAGGCAGATAATGTGGAGTCAGACTTTTATTCAGTGGTGCATCATATCTTGGTTGATCGATGAGAGAAGCAACACATCACTGCATTGTTTAGCACATTCCTTGAATCCAAGGTAACTAAAGATTTACAATTTTACATTGTTTTTATTCTACTTAGTGTACGCTAGAACTTTTAGGATAGGTTTATAATATAAAATGTGATTGCTTATAGGTGTTATAACAGATAATGGATCGCAAGGTACCTAATCGTGTTTCCCCACACAAAGATGGTGAGATTTCAAATGATAGAGAGAAATGCTTGAAGAGATATTTTCCTAATGTTGAAGAAAGAATGGTTACAAAAGAGTTTGCTAAGTTTTTAATAGGTTTTGATGAGTTTGCATAAACTTATTCTTTAGAAAATAGAGTATACCTAGAGCCACACATTTGGTGGGCTTCTCAAGGTGCTTTTGCACCGTTACTCGGGCAACCTTGTTCTTCCTCATGTTGTGAGAGGAATTGGAGTACAAGTTGGGGTGGGCATCCCATCCCGCGATCCCGATTCCGTCCCATCCCGATTTTTTCGAGTCTTATTGGGATTAATTAATCTTATCCCGATCTCGTCCCGTCCCGATCTAGAATGGGATGGGATGGGATGAAGATTTTCAATCCCGCCAATCCCGTCCCGTCCTGAACTGATTTTGTAATATTTATTATTAATAATTTTTAATATTTATTTTATATATTTATTTTAGAATTGCAATTGTTTAGATGCCCATATAAAGTTTGGGCATAATGTTACAGATTGTGTATTATTGTGTTACAGAATGAAGTTTATTATGTTACAGGTTGTGTATTATGTTTGTTATGTTTGTGAATGAAGTCATAATAAATCAATGCAGTGTGAATGAAGTCAGAATGAAGTTTATGTTACACATTGTGAATGAAGTCTATGTTTATGTTACAGATTGTAAATGAAGTTTATGTTACAGATTGTGAATGAAGTCTATGTTTTTTTATGTTACAACATAGTAATATGTTACACATTACTATGTTTACTATGCTAGAGATTGTGTTTATTATATTTTGTTGAAATATGTTATTGTGTTACATGCTATAATATGTTACAGATTGTGTTTATTATGTTATAAATTGTCAAAATAATTCATCAACAGATCGAGCATGCTGATCTTGTCCCATCCCGAACCCATTTGGGATGGGATGAGGTCGAGATGAGGTTTATCCAGTCCCGATCCTGAATGAACGGGATGGGTCTATCCCTTCCCGTGCCCACCCCTAAGTACATATAACAACATCCACTCATTGAAAAGGAATCATACGACCCCACAACGAGCAGAAGTTTTGGTATATGTGCATTCTAATTTCATCTTTTTTCAAGAAAAAAGCAAGAGTACAAAGAAGGTGAACAAGGATGTGGGATATCGGAAGAGATGCAGTTGATTTGTTGGATTTGGTTGTTGTTGGGATGCTTGAGATTGTCAAACTTTTTCTTGATGAACCTGAGTTAGAGGTTGGGCTATTGAACGATGGCGATGGGAATGTAACTGTTGATCAGCCGGTTGATCAAGACATGTAGCAGCCTAGCAGGTGAGTTACGTACTTACGCATTGAAATTTTGAAACTATCAATTTACAATGTCCAGTACAAATTAATGAAATTATGTTACTTGTGATGTATTTGAATGTTTATTACGTGTTTGGATTATTCATTGTTATTGTTTATGTTTATATGAGCTATGTAGTTAAAACAACGTTATAACGCCGATATAACTCTTAACGTGGGTGAGCCGTTACGTTATGACACTATCAGGTTATGGTATCACAACTTCGATATAACGACGTTATGTGGCCATTATTGAGATAACGTTTTTTTTTCTTTCAATAACGCCGTTTTAACGTTTTGTTCTAATACATTAAAAAATCACCCATTGCATTCTCGATCGAACTAGAACCCTAGACTCATAGGAAAGAAGGACCAGAGCTCGCCGTCACCAGTCGCCAGAGAACTATACCTCGCCGTTTGATAGAGAATGAGATAAGAAAAAGGGAAGAAGACGAAGAGTCGATCGCACTCTCTCTTGCGATCTCACTATCAGATTAAGGGAAGATGTTTTTTATTAAGGTTTTTTGTTTTTGAATTTAATGTTATGAACATGATTACATTTTTTACTATAATACATTAATATTTTGTGGGGTATTAAAATATATATTTAAAAAACTATTTCGTTATATACCGTTATATCTCGGTATATCCCTTTATAACCTATAACGCTCTTGACCGTTATGGGTCCGTTATTTGTTTTAACTGCATAGCATATGAGTTATAAATAAATAAAAATTAAAAATGTAAGGTTTGACGTGTCGCTGAATCCTAGTTTTTTGGAAAATTGTGTCGTCGTGTCGTGTCCATGTTCGAGACAACACGCATGTCCGTGTCCATGCATCCTTGCGAGGGAGATAATCTAGAGTCCTCAGTCTCATAAGACGCATCAAAATAAATTCCAAAATAGGTGGCTCATAAAGCACATCAAAATAAACTTCCAAATAGGTTGCAAGACACGAGACAATTGTAGTTTGAATTGCAAATGAATTTGCATGAGCAAGGAAAATACCACATCGCAATCCTCCACAACAAATGTTTATCAAGACACTGCAGGTGAAGAGATTGGATTCAGTGAACTATTCAAGTGTCAACCAAAGAGGAAAAAGTATAATTTGTCTCCTTTGTACATGAAGGAATAGGTGTTGGCCTTGCCATCTCTTGTGATAGAACGTGTAGATATTTTCAGAAGCAAGTGCACACATCCAAAGGTACTATATAGGGGTGGGCATCCCATCCCGCGATCCCGTTCCCGTCCCGATCCCGTCCCGTCCCGTCCCGATTTTTTCGGGTCTTAATGGGATTGAATAATTTCATCCCGATCCCGTCCCGTCCCGATCTAGAATGGGATGGGATGGGATGGAGATTTTCAATCCCGCCAATCCCGTCCCGTCCCGAACTAATTTATTAATATTAATTATTAATATTTTTACAGGTATACTAACCTTTGAAGCAACATTCACAACAGAAGTGCGAGCAGGCACTGCTACATTTCTTACAATGGTGTACATTATCGTCGTGAATGCTACCATCCTTACGGACTCTGGTGGGACTTGCACAATGTATGATTGCTCAGTTCCTACGACCATGCAAGTTAATCCCAGGAACCTTACATTTCATGAACCCAGCTCAGACTGTAAATTCAAGCCCAACATAGGTTATGAGAAGTGCCTTTCCAGGAATGGGAACCAATGCCTACTTTGTGTACAACTTAGTGGGCTATCATGGATCTGGGTCCATGAAATATCAGACGGCACTCGCCGTGTGCTTAGTCGAGGGCTGCGTTTTTCTCATGATAGCAGCATTCGGGCTACGAGGGAAGCTGGCTAGACTGATACCTCGCGGCATTAGGCTGGCTAGTGCCGCGGGCATTGGCCTTTTCATCGCTTTTACGGGCTTACAGGCCCATCAAGGTGTAGGTCTCATTGGGCCGAATTCTTCCACTTTGGTGAGTCTTGCAGCATGCTCTAAAACAAAGCCGGTCACTGGCGAATGTGTTGATGGTGTATTGAGTAGCCCTACATTCTGGCTTGGCGTCGTTGGGTTACTTATAATGTCTTATACTTTCGTATATAACATTAAGGGTAGCATGATCTATGGGATTATATTTGTCACGTTGGTTTCTTGGATCAGGGGTACTAATGTTGCAACTTTTCCGAACACACCAGTTGGTGATGAAAGCTATAAATATTTCAAGAAGATTGTGGATCTTCATATATTTGAAAACCCAGCTGGGACAGCTTTGGCTATTAGCTTCTCTGAGTTCAATAGGAGTGAAGTGTGGGTGGCCATGCTCACATTGCTATATGTAGAGTTGTTTGGTACCACAAGTGCTTTGTACTCGATGGCTGAAATAGGAGGATTTGTAGATGAAAATGGAAATTTTGAAGGTGAAAATTCAGCATTTATGATCGATGCTGGGTCTACAATTTTTGGATCAATACTTGGAACATCCCCAGTGACAATCTTTGTTGAATCATCGGCAGGGATCAATGAAGGAGGACGAACTGGATTAACTGCAGTGGTCGTAGGGTTCTATTTCCTAGTGTCATTTTTCTTTGCTCCCATACTGGTTAGTGTTCCTCCATGGGCCATTGGACCATATATATTGAATGTTAATAATACTGGATTTATTATCACTTCTTGAATGTTGCTTCAAATTATTTACAGGTATACTATATATTGCTTCAAATTTTTTGGATGTGGCTTCAAATTTTTTGGCAAATGTTGCTTCAAATTTTTTGGATGCCGCTGATCCCGTCCCGTCCCGAACCCGTTTGGGATGGGACGAGGTCGGGATGGGGTTTTTCCCATCCCGTCCCGTCCCGATCCCGTATGAACGGGATGGGATAGGGATGGGTATATCTCGTCCCATCTCGTCCCGTGCCCACCCCTAGTACTATACACCACACCTCCTATAACTCCCAATAGAGAGGAATTACACAGAATTTGGTAGGTCTAACTGTGGCTCCTTTATGCCACTATTCCCACAAGGTTCTGAAAGTGGTTAAGGGTAACTGCAACTTGTCCAACATGTCCTGCGAATATATTCATAGATTTTTGAAGATTTTTGGTGGCCAAATCTTTACCCTCTCATTTGGTCATTGCTGCCCTGGAGGATCCCTTTCATCTCCCAATCATGTTCTTCTGAGATTTCCTCAGCCATTCCCACCATGCTGTCAACTCTTGAAGAGTAAAATACTCTCCTCTTTTCCACTTCTCCTTTTTGCCTCTTAAGTCTTAATCTAGTAACCCCCCCCCCCCACCCCCCCCCCCCCCCCCCATAACCAAGCAGGATGTTGAGTTGGCTTGAAACGAAACTCTTTGAGCACAACTCCTCTTGAGTTCCCCTCCCTTGCATCCAGGATGTTAAGTGTGCTCTCCAGTCTCCTCAAGGAAACAGTTTTCCAGAATAGAAGCCTGGAAGCATCATCTAGTTGGTTTCTTAGTGGACATAAAGTTGTCTATCTTAGTAGTCAAGACTAAGTGCTTCTTAATCAAGCCATCGTCCTAGTCTCCTAGGAAGTAGAAAATATGAAAGCAACCATCACAAAATTTCTTACAGGGGTGAGAATTACTGAAGAATGCACTCGATTCTCCTATGCCAACATTTTCGTGGAGAAATTGGCTTCAAAGCCTCCCCCTAACTGTCTCACCCATGTTCCTGACGACGGCAGTGACTTTAATTCTTTCTTGAATATGTATAGATAACCAAGGAATGTCCTAAAAAAAACTGGCCTGCATTTAGAGGAATCAAATCAGGAAGAGACATTTTAGAGTTGGGGTTGGAATCTAATTATTCACATCTAGGCAGTAATATATGTTTGCGGTTCTTGAATTTTTGAAGATAAAGTCCTTACGGAGAAAAAAAAAATAAAGACAAAAAACGATACTACTATTAATGATGGTATGGAACACCATTTCATGTTGGACAAAAGTGGAAGAGCTTTTGAATGAAGCTCAAGAAAGAGGGCCATAATAAATTTTGAACACATCAAGTATGAGATAGCTACGAAGTCCCAAGTAAACATGAAGCTCAAATAAAAGGAGCACCTGATATTTATGTCGAAGATGAAGAAGGCAACTTTATAGGAATTTTTCAGCATTGAAAATGTTGATAACGATGATGAAGATGGAAATGAAAAGTTGTTCTCGGATATTCTTCCGAGAATGTATTTCTTAGATATTGTAGCAAATAAACCCATAGAAAGAGTTGCTCCCTCATTAAGAACAAAGAGTGTTAGCACGATGAGAGATCAAAAAAGGTTCAACCAACTATTGTTAGAGAAAATGTAAGTGAGGGAGTTACGTCAAGCTAAAGACCTTTCAAGAGAGCAGTGAAGTCAAAGCGTTCAGGCGGATGCAAGGTGCACATGCTTTAAAAGGCCTAAGGCGATCAGTCATGTGAAGCACACTTAGCTTATTTTGATTTCTTTTACTAAATCATAGTAGCATTCTAGTATACATAATATCATAAACAATAAAAAAGAAATCATAAGTAGCATATTAGCATACATAATATCTTAAACAAAACAAGTAAAGAGAAGGCACACAATTATGTAGAATCCAAATGAGAACATTTGTGCGAATAAATAAATCGACAACAAAAACATCAAAACATACAGTAAACTAGTTCTACAAAAACATAAATAAATCCAAATGATCATTATCGATCATTGCAGAAATGACTAGAAAATGTGTAACTACCAACTTCTAGTGGAATCTTTACCTAGGAAAGTTTAAAGTCCATTATAGCAGATCTCAATGCTTCCATGTGGTCTAACATTGTAAGTGAATAGACTCAAGTAACCTGAAGCCTCCAAAAAGGCGTAATTAGCCTGGTTTACATGGTCAGCTGGAGTTCTTTGCATATTAACACCATGAACATCCATGGGAAAAGACTAAATGACTAGTGGCACTTGATAATTGGCCGAGAAGTCACAATTTATATAGCAAGTCTAAGGCCTACAACGACCACCTGAAACAATGTCATCTAGGTCAGCAGGGTGGATCTCGAGTTCTTTTCTAGTTCAACTGAATCATCTACTAGATTCTTGCTTATGAAATACTCTTATTCTCTAAAGGGATGCACCAACCAAACGCCGATTGGGGATTATATTTTCCATCTTCTAAAGTTGTTTCCAAAGAGCAAAAATTCATTAGAAGTTGGTGTTGTTCACATAGCGTAAAAGAGGTGTAATCAGATTGAAGAAACATTTAAAAAAAAAAAAAAAAAAAAAAGGTCAGAAAGACGGGTATTGTATTAAGTATGGGCAAGCAGCCAAAAGGATCATGCAAAGCACTAACCATTACAAAAAGTGTACAAATATAATGACTATGAGGAGAGAACTATACAATCCTAGTTGACCATACAAGAAGAGAATGGAACTTCCCTAAACCTATCCCAATTACAAGCCAATAGCCATAAGGTGACCTTTACATCAATCTATAATTTATCTAGATCTTTGCTGCTACCTTTGAAAGAAACCCAAATCTCCAATACTTAACCTCAATTCTCTAAACATAAACATCAACTGAATCTTTATTTTTTTCTGAACATGAGAAACACCTTTTTTTAGAGTCAAACACAAACCAAGAAATTTTATTGATGAAAAGGTGAGTGAGAAGCTCACATTATGGAAGGAAAGCAAGAGAAATTATAAATAAATAAATTAATTAATTAATAAATAAATAAATTTTAAAAGGAAACTATCCCAACTGAACATAAAGGCATCAAACGTTATGTTCAGTAGAGCTTTGTGGGATGGTGGGAAGAACCCCATTGCCAAATGTCCTCCTTCAGAGAAATCTCACTCCCCACGAAAGAGAGCTTTTTCCTTAAAAAATTCTTCTGATTCTTTCCCTCCATAGGAGTCCAAGAGACAAAGTGGATACCTCTCCTCCAAATCCATCTCCCCATTCTAGAACAATTGACATGCTTCCAATTAGATAACCAGCTGTAGATGCAAACCTACCTGACCAGCTCACCCTGAATTCCAGAATTCCCTAAGAACAGCAGTCCACACTTTCCTAGAGTAGCTACAGTTTAGGAACACGTGACAGAATCATCATCTTGCTTGCAAAGCACACAATAATTTGGAATATGAATTCCCCTTCTTTTCAGGCTATCCACAGTGAGAGTTCTTCCTTGGAAGACTGTCCGAAGGAAGAAAATGAGCCTCGGAGGGCAATGTTTCAGCCAGATCTCTTTGTAGCGGTTCATAATGAAAGGGCAGTGAGCACTATTGGTCTCCTCTGCAGTAAGTAGCTCAAACATTCTCTTCGGTGTGAAGCCATTCTTGTTCCCTTGCCACATAAGACCATCATTGTTCTCATTCTTTTTATTGGGCTTATTAGACTGGTGTATGTATGCACAACACGTTCCCAAGTCCTCCAACTTCCAATCATTTAGATCTCTTCTGGAGGTGAACTTCTGACCCTGAGAATCACTAAAACTGTCCCTAAACTTAGCAACCAACCCTTGTGGTTTTCACACATACCAAAGAGGTTGGGGAAGACGGTTTTCAGTATCCCTGGATCACATCACTTGTCTTCCCAAAAGCAAATGGAATCTCTTCTGCCCAGGCTAATGGAGGCATGAGTATAGAACTGATTTGTTAGGTGAAGCAATCTTTCCCAAACTCCACAGCCATAAGAAGTGTATTTGGTACTTTGCTGCCAGGCTTCCACATTGTAACGATACTTATCAGCAATCATCTGTTGCCAAAGAGCAAGTTTCTCCTTCTCAAACCTCCAAAGCCATTTGCTTTGAAGAGCTTCATTAAAAGTTTTGATTCTCCTTATGCCTAAGCCACCTTTCTCCTTTGGAATGCACACTTTCTCCCAAGAGAGTAAGTGAATGGCCTTTTTGTCAACTGAGGAGCCCCACAGAAATTCCTCATAATCCTCTCCATTCTATCAGCAACAACAGACATAGGGACGGTACACATGGAGAGAATATAAATGGGGATGCAAGCAAGTGTGGACTGGATGAGTATGATTCTCCCAACTTTGGACAGGTATTAGTTTTCCAAGTGGACAGTCCACCTTCCCTTCTTTTAATGACATCATCCCAAACAAACTTAGCCTTGTAGTTAGCACCAAGAGGAACCCCTAAATATTTGGTAAGCATTGTTTGACACCCACAACCAAGCTCCTCAGCTAGAAAGTTTAAATTAGGGGTGTCCCTCACCCCAAACAAGGAGGATTTGTGAAAGTTTATTTGTATGCCAGAAACCGCCTAAAACCACATCAATATTGTCCCCAACCTCAAACATGAGAAATACCTGATTTGAAGGGTAGGGCCAAACAGAAAAATGAGGTTCAACCAAACTTGGAGCAGACATTCTACACGCATGGCACATATGAAAGAAATGCGCATTCCGTATCACAAGGTTTAGTAAGTGGATCACCCTCCTTGTTAGCAATATGCGGATAGTTTCCTTAACTTTCTGATGGGTATTCTCATTCGATTCTTTTGATGCAGATCCAACCCTAAATTTGGTTTTCGCAATAATGGCTAACTCAGTTTAAAATTTTTTATAAAGTTTCTTGCATAAATCAAGTTTGGAAGCATTAGAATTTGTATTCCTGAATTTCAAAATACAACTGCTTTCATTGACTGGGTAAACAAGACCGAGAAGGTTTTGCCTATGTAAAATTCTAATTGTCGAGGGAAGCAGCGAGGAAAACAGCTAGGGACCCCACAGGGGGGAGGGGGAGCCGTCCATTCCCTCCGGGATGCGCGTTTGAGTTTTTAACGCACGCATCCCGGGGGGAATGGATGGCTCCCCCTCCCCCCTGTGGGGTCCCTCGCTGTTTGCCTCGCTGCTTCCCTCGACGATTAGACGGGTTCTTTGCCTATAAAAGTATTTGGAGATCTAAATGTGTCAGGTTCTAAAAGTAAAAAAATTGAATATCTCTACACAACTGTGACACAATGGTCGTCATTAAAAGCTTTTTTTTAAACGAGAGGGATTCGTGTACCTATGAACTCTACACGGGATCTTACAAGTTGTCCAGTTAAAACAACGTTATAATGTCGTAACTTCGATATAACGCTTAACAAAGGTGAGCCGTTACGTTATGAGATTATCACGTTTTTGTATCACGGCTCCGATATAACGCTGTTATATGGTAGTTATTGAGATAACTTTTTTTTCAATAACACCGTTTTGACTTTTTTTTCTAATATATAAAAATAAATAAATAAATAAATAAAATAATAATAATTTAAAAAAAAAATCACCCATTTCATTTCCTACAATTCTTCTATTTTTACTTCTTTTTTTCCTCTCCCATTTTCTTACTTGTTGCACTATATGGATAAAAGAAAAAAAATTATAGTCATTCCCTCATTTTCTCCTCTCTCTCTTCTTCATCTCATTTTCTCTTCTTCACTATTTCTTTTCTTTTGTCTTCCTCTTATCAACTTTATTTCTCTCTTTCATTTCCTTCTGCAAAGCAAACACCTCACCATTATGTCAAATAAATCAATCAATCATTAACTCCCACACATTAGCAACCCATTTTCATTTCTTTATCTCATTTTTTTGTACGGATCAGGATATCTTATCTCTCCCTTCTCGATCTTATTTATCTCCCTCATCTTTTTTCTCTTTTTCTTCTTTTATTCCATATTTCCATCACATCACAATCACAGATCTGTACAAAGAATCTTAAACAAAACACAACATCTATATTACAATTGAGAGTGGTGTTTTACTATTTATTGCTAACTGAAACAAATTCAAATCAAAATGATTAGAGATAAAAGAAAGTTAGGGCTGAAATTTGAGAAGTGTATTGAATTTTGAGGGTTGAAATTCATTTCCTATGATGGTATATTTGTAAATTTAAAATATGTAGAATGAAAAAAATAATGAAAAACTTTTGAAAAAATTGTTGGAATGTACATGTGGTAGAGAGAGAAAAATTTATGTTTTCCTTTTAGCAAAAGGAAAATTTATCACAACTATCTACATTGTTATCGGATTTTGGTAAACTTAGTATCGTTGAAATGCATTTTTGAGATCTTTCCAAGAAAATCATTAATCAATACAAGTGCTAAAATTTTAAAAATATATATTTTATAATTAAAAATATATATAACGTATTTCACGTCTTTATATTTTTCAATATTTTTAAAAGCAATGAGACGTGTCGATCATACCAGAAAAAATGAGTCGTACATCTTAATGCACAGTTAAACAAAAACCCTAAATTTCATGTTTTGGCGAATTCAAAGATTGAGGGAGAACTCATTCTCGGCATTTAAAATTTTCTCCAAACTGATTCAAATTTGACTGATCAGACTTACACTTATAATCGGCTTACACTTCAATACTGATTGAAAGCGAAAATGAGGATAGTGACGTAGATGCTCAGTACAAAATAATTAGCAAAAATATAATTATGTGGAGTGCCAACGGCACGGGGCATACTCTAGTTTTGTACAAGGCAAAGCCCTCCATTTCTCCGACTATGTAACATAACAACTACCATAGAGGAGTCATCCATGTTTGTATTTAACTATTTATTTAGCAAATGCCCTATTCACTATCAACCTTAATGACACATATTGAGCCCAAGCCCAAAAGAAAAATACCGAAAACTTATAAACTAATTCCCTAATCAATACTTTAATTAAAGAAATAACCCAAGTTTAATATAAAATGGCCTGAAACCATACTATAACCAAACAAAACCCAAAATCACATTATAATCAAATAAGGCTCAAAACCATGTTATATTAAAGCAGAGCCCATAGTGGTTTCACTAATAATTTGCTAAACCCACCCACTCTTTCTACTTTCTTTTCCCACTACAAATAAAACAAGGTTTTACACATTATATCAAAAAATTTAATACATTTACACATTAATAATTAAATAGTATTTATATAAATGTAAATAGGCGGGTATTACATTTTAGGTCCATCTCATGTTGCAATGCTCTATACAAAACTATAACAAAAATTCTAACAAACATAATTAAGGAAACAGTGGAAGTGGTTGTTAGTCCTTGCCAATCAACCTTTATAGGTGTAGATACATTCAAGACAACATCATGCTTTCACATGAGATACTAAGGAACTATCACAAAAATGGCAGAAATTTGATTTGAGAAAAGCATTTGATACCAATGAATGGATTGCATTCTAGAAGTTATGAAGAAATTGAGTTTTCTAGGAAAATTCATTACTTGGGTGAAAGTTTGCATCTCAACGACAACCTATTCCATCAATTTAAACGGGCCTTGAATGCTTATATTAAGGGTAACAGAGGTGTTCGATAGGGCTGACCAATGCCGCCATACCTTTTTTGTCCTAGTTATGGAAATTCTAAATGTTATTCTATTGCTAAAGTTGGGCTTCACTACAAATGAAAAAATCCTAAGATTACTCACCTATATTTTGCAGATGATTTCATAGATTTCTTTAGAGGTAATGAAAAGTCAGCAAGAGCTTTAGCGGACACCTTAGAAATATTTGGTAGGGCAACATGGCTCCAAGTAAATTATCACTAGAGTGTGTTATTCCTTGCTGGTATGAATCCATTTACAAAATCAAATCACCAAATTTCTCAACTTAATGTGGGTAATCTACTAGTAAAATATATGGGACTTCCGCTTATTACGTCAAGACTTAAGTACGATGATTTTGCTATTCTTATATGCAAAATAGAGAAAAAAATCCCCTCTTGAAAAACTTGATTCCTTTCATATGCGGGAAGGATGCTCCTTATCAGAGTTGTGCTTAATAGCGTGCAGGTTCATTAGACCTCAACTTTTGTTCTGACTATTGCAGTCCTGGAAAATTCAAGGAATTTGTGTAAATTTTTTATGGAGTGGAATGGACCCTGATAAAGTGAATAAAACAATAGTAATATGGAAAGACTTATGTCATACTATGCTTCAGAGACCTTCGCAAGTGCAATTCGGCAACTAATATGAGAGATATATGGAATGTTGGAATATTAAGCCCACTCTAATTATTCATGGGCCTAAATTGCTCATGTGCTTATTCATGGTATTGTTGTGTGAATTTACGGTGTAGTTGTACAATTGGTACCCACTGATGTATGTTGTAGTCCCACGACCCTGCTCTCGCTTTCGCTTGATATATGATTGGATTTTCCATCTCTACAAGTTCGAGCTTTCAGAGAATTGGCAATTTATCTTGGTACAGAGCGGTGGTCTTGAGATATCGCTACGATTGTTCATATGTGCCCTCGGAGATTACTCCCAGATGGTTATTTTTATTTTATTTTTTTGTCTTTATCGGCCTTCTGAGATATGGGTTCACCACCACCGTCTACACCATCAAACTCCAACATGATTTCGAGTGTTCAACCTATGGGTTTTGTGCCTGGACCCACCGTAATCCCATATGGTGTGAAACTTAATGGAACCAATTAATTTTTTGGTCTCAGGTTGTTGCAACCTTTATTGCAGGTAGAGGAAAGTCGGGCTATATCAATGCAAATAAGCTTGAACATTCGATTGATGATTCGATATATGAAAAGTGGAACATGGAGAATGTTGTTGTTAAAGGTAGGCTCATCAGTACCATGGAACCCAATTTATGAACTTATTTGTTCATCTACCCTTAGCGAAACATATTTGGGATGTTGTATACCAGACCTATTACGAAGCCGATAGGTTAGTTATCTATGATCGCTCTCGCCAAACTATGCAGATGAAGCAGGGGAGTAAAACGTTTATGCATACTACTTTGATTTGCGCACAATATGGCAAGAATTTGATTAGCGAAATCCAATTTTCTTCACACAACCTGAGGTTATAAGGACTCGATAGAATAAAATACATGCAAAAAAAATTTATGTTTTTCTGGTCGTCCTTGATGACTTGTATGATCATGTTCGAAGTGACATCCTTTGTACAAAACCTTTCCCAAATCCACAAATCACCTTTGCTTAGAAGTGAGGAACAGAGGAGGCACACTATGCTACACAATCATACTGGCTCTAGTATGGCTATGTCAGCTCAAACTTCATTGACTCTAACCCGACATGTCTCTTCCAAAGTTTCAAGCACCGATGAATGTGGTTGTACTCATTGTGGCAATCCTAAGCATGATATGAAAATTTTTCCAACCTAATTATTCCTAAATGTTGTTGACAGTTGCTTCAAAAAGCATGGATACACAGATTGGTGGGATAGTTTCAATGAACGCAAATCTCCTGAAGGATGTAATTGGCGTAATCGAAAAGATGGTGACAATGAGGGAAAAGTTGTGGTGATGGTCTCACCAACCAACTCACCATTGACTGTTTTTTAGCCTGGTAGTGGTTATTTACTTGACTTTCACGTAGGGCTGAACAAAAAACCGATCAAACCAATTAAACCGACCGACCTGATCTAAACCGAACCGATTGGTTCGGTTTAAATTCGGTTCGGATAGGTTTCGGTTTCAAAAAATTCAAAACCGAAGTGGTCGGTTCGGTTTTCGGTTTCTATGTGATTTTAACCGACCAAACCGAAACGACCGAATATATATAATAAATAATATATTTTATATATAAATAATACAATAGGTTTAAAATAGTAGGTCGGTTCGGTTTTATTTCGGTTTTGGTTCGATTTTAGTCGGTTCGGTTACGGTTTGCATAAATTAGAATCGGTTTGATTTTGGATCGGTTTTGTTAATGGTCAGTTCGGTTTCGGCTTGAAAATTTTAAAACCGACCTAAGTCGGTTCGGTTCACGGTTTAGGTGAAAAACCGAATCTTCGGTTCAGTTTTCAGCCCTACTTTCACGTGCTTGATCATCCATTAGCTAACATCGATTTTGCTCTTGCCACTCCTACTTCTGTTTTAAAGACTCTAAATGGATTATTGATGTAGGTGCTACTAATCATATGATTTTTTATTAGTTACTCTTACAGAATACGACATGCCGCATTGTTCACTTGTTGCTAATGCTAATGGAGTCCCCTCCCCTTTCACTAGTGCAAACATTGTTTTTTTTATCACCATTTTTATCCTTGGAGAATACGTTGTTTATCACTTCATTTTCCAATAATCTCTTATTTGTTCCTCAAGTTACTGAATTGTTAAATTGCCTAGTATTAATGTATCCTCATTTTTGTCTTCTTCAAAATTTCAACAACAAGGTGATTATTAAGTGTGGTACTAAGAGAGGGCGGCTTTATTATGTGGATGATGATTGCTCTGGAAGTGTCTTGGTTAGTCAGAGCTCTACCTGTGCTAAGGAGCAATAGAGTTGGATGTGCATCGTTGTTTTGGTCATGCTTCTTTTGGGTATATAAAACATTTGTTTCCTTCCTTGCTTTCAAATTGTACTTATTTGGATTTTCGTTGTGATGTTTCTGTTTTGCCTAAGAGTCGTCATACTATATATCCTTTGAGTTTAAATAAGATGAATGAACCATTTGTTTTTATTCACTCGGATGTGTGGGGCCCTGCTCCAGTTTATGTTTTGTTTGGAGATCGTTGGTTTGTGAGTTTTATTGATGATTGTAATCGTATGACTTGGCTTTATCTAATGAAAAATAAAAGTGATTTCTACAATGCTTTCGCTTATTTCATAACGTAGACTCGATTTTCTACTAAGGTAAAGGTTTTCAGATCAGACAATGGTGGTGAACATGTCGATATATGTTCCAGTCTTATTTGCAGAATCATAGCATTATTCATGAGACGACATATCCTTCTACACCTCACTAGAACGGTGTGGCAGAACGTAAAAATCGCCATTTACTTGAGGTTACACGTGCTTGTCTGACTGGTGCCATATGAAACTCGTTTCTCGGTTGATGTTCTTTTACATGTTGTTGATTTTTTAATGTGTACCTATTTTTATTCTCCACTTCAAAACACCATTGGAAAAACTCTATACTTATGTTACCATCTCTTCTCACTTAACATTGGTACCGCGGGTTTTTAGGTGCGTAGTGTTTGTTCACCTTCACAAACATCAACACACAAAGTTGGATCTGTGTGCATTAAAGTGTGTCTTTGTTGCGTATTTACCACACCTTAAGGGCTACAAATGTTATCGTCCTTCTTATTGACGAACTTATGTCGCTATGGGTGTTACCTTCACTGTAATCGAGATGTATTTTTCTTGGCGTGTATCCACTTATCCTCTTCAAGGGGAGATGATGTTGAATATTCGAATTGGATGGCCATGTTTTTGGATATGGCATTAACTACTCCTGTTGGGACTACCATGGGGTTGGATGATTCATTTTCAGTGTTACCTAGTACTACGAACCCTTCTTTACATTTACAGTACCTACCAATAATTGTTCTTCTGTTGTTGATGTTCCTAAGTATGTATTGATTCTGAGGTTAATACTAACAATTTAATTAGTGATCTTATGTCGGTTATATCTAGTAGTGGTAATAGGTATCAGTTGCTTCCACAGAGTACTCGAGGTAAGCATCCAGAGGGATACTCACCTAACAACTCAAAGACGGTGAAGTATCTTATTGCTCATTATGTATCTACTAAGAAATTGCCTTGTGCTATTCAAACCTTCGCAAATCAAATGTCAGTTGTCACCATCCCAATCAGAGTACAAGAAGCACTGAATGACTATATCTAGGCAGAAGCCATGGCTGAGGAAATGCGAGCTCTGGAAGAAAATCAAACATGGGACCTTGTGAACTTGCCAGAAGGAAAGAAATTTGTTGACTGTAAGTGGGTGCTTACAGTGAAACATAAGCCAGATAGTACTATTGATCGGTATAAAAGCACGGTTAGTGACTCGTGGTTTTACTCAAACTTATGGTATTGAATATCAGGAGACTTATGCACCTGTAGCAAAGTTCAATAATGTTCGGGTCTTATTATCTGTTGCTGCAAATTTTGATTGGCCTTTACCGCAGTTTGATGTAAAATGTTTTCTTACATTGAGATTTACCTGAATAAGTTTATATGAGTATGCCACCTGGATACAGTGCTTCTGGTAATACTAGTTTGGTATGTAAGTTGAAAAATGTTTTATATGGTCCTAAACAATCACTGAGAGAATGGTCTGGCAGGTTTCGGTTAGCTACGAAGAAATATGGCGATGGGTAGAGTAATGTTGATCATACACTATTTCTGAAAAAACAAAATGGTAACAACACTTATTATTTATGTGGATAATTGGTGATGATGCTGATGAAATGACTAAGTTGAAAGCTGATTTGGCATCTGAATTTGATATGAAAAATTTTGGAGGTTTGAAGTACTTTTTGGGCATTGAAGTTACCCAATCTAAGCAAGGAATTTATTTTCACAACAAAAATATGTTTTTGACCTATTAAAGGAGACTGACATGCTTGGTGTCAGCCTATTGGTACGCCCATTGAACAAAACCATAGCATTGACGAACTTCCAAATCAAGTTCCTACTGATAAGGGAGATATCAGTGATTAGTTGGTCGTCCGATTTACCTTTCACACACTCGACCAGACATTGCTTATATGGTTAGTGTGGTATCAGAGCATTGGTCTTCGGAGGTCATGGTTTCGAGTCTCGTTCATCGAAATAGATGTGAGAATTTTCAATATTTTTCTCACTCTTGTGCTGAGGGGGAATGTTGGAATATTAAACCCACTCCAATTATCGATGGGCCTAAATATCCCACGTGTTTATCCATGGTAGTATCATGTCAATTTACGGCAAAGTTGTACGATTGGTACCCATTGATGTATGTTGTAGTCCCACGACCCCAATTTCGTTTCCACTTGATATATAATTGGATTTTTCATCTCTACAAGTTCGAGCTTTTAGATAATTGGCAAATTATCATGAAATGTTGAATCAAATCTTCCTATGCGGTGGGTTAGACAAAATTTAATAAAGCGCCTATGCGGTGGGTTAGACAAAATTTAATAAAGCACCAAATTTTATGGTCTATGTAGATTCCTCAAAACAGTTCATGGATTTGGAGGAATATACTGAAGGAAATACCAATAGCCAAAAAAATGTTACTCGTGTTATTGGCAATGGAAACAACACCCTCTTATGGCATGATCCATGGCACCCTAATGGAAAATTTATTAGGGTGTTCCCTCAACATCTAAAATACAACTCTTGTGCCACAGGAAGGCAAAAGTTTCAGCCATAATTCGACAAGATCCAACGAATATACCAAGCAATATGGAGTGTCACTTGGCGATGCCTAAGGATAAATTAACACATGTTTGTATCTCCCCAGGCTTTCAAGATGAATTGGTATGCACAACAAGCTCAGTAGGTAAATACATTCTCAAGGACATTTATAATAAGATGAAAAACACTTATTTTTTTAATGTCACTATGCAAGGTCGGTATGGAACTGGCTACTCACCCTCCTTCACTATGATTGAGCAACCTTGACATGGGAAGATGAAATCTTCTGGTGTACATCACATTTCTCAAAAGGTAATGGTCCTAAAGCAGTAGTTCGCAAACTTGTGTGCAATGCCTTTATATATTTCCTTTGGCAAGAGCGAAACAACACTCCACCGACAAGCACTCCTCTAAAAATCAAAAGTCCGGCCAACAAAAAGCTTTAATGCTTGGGACCTTCAAACAAAAGACAATGTCATGATTAGGTACTTTTCACAATTGGAATGCCAATATCTATTTTGTTGTGAAAACCACTAAAAAATAGCATGGAAAAAAATGCTAGGGGAACATATATATTGAATACAAATGGTTCTGCTATTGAGAATCAAAACACATTTGCAGCACTAATCAGAGATCCTGAAAGGATTGTCATAGCAGGGGGAGCAGGTCCATCTAATAATATTGACGTCACAATAGTTGAATCAGAAGGTATTGAAGCTGGGTAAACCTTGTTATTGTAGAAGGTATTCGTAGCATCTCGATAGGGTCAAACTCATTGAACGCAATCCAAATTATCAAACACAAGCAAGAACTCACAAGGAAAGTCGTTGCACCACTTAGGAGAATATGACACCTAGCCACAAAGTTTCATAACTTCGACATATAATTCATCTTTCGAGAAACAAATCAAGTTGCAGATCACATGACAAAGTTCTTCCAAGCTCATTATTTATTCAATTGACCCCTAGTTCATTTGCAGAAGATATGAAAAAAAAATTATTTGATGATGCCCGAAGAAAATTATATGACCAGTTGTAGTTTCTTTGAGCAGATTTATTTTGTTTAAAAGGTTCGAGGGTCCTTAAAACCTTGTTTGTTCTTTAAAAAAAAAACATTATGGGCACTGCGTGTCTCTATCTCTATAAATGGGACACTACACCAAATTGACATTTTTGTAACAACTCCCAAAACAGTATCACTTATGAGATGTAACATTCCACCAAACAATTTCAAGTCAAAACTAAATTCAGTCAAAAAAATGGAAAATAGTTTCACAAAAAAAGTGATATAATAAATTGGATCACTATAAATAATATCACTTAAAGCACCATACTCTTCATGGTGAACAATTATTGTATAACTTTATTTGTGAAAATGTGTAAAATTGTTTGGTGGACTATTACAGCTCAAAAGTGTATTGTTTTGGAGGTTATTACAAAAATGTCAATTTGGTGTAGTGAGATCCACCTGAAACGCGGCCACTTCTACCACTTCACTATTTAAATATATATTTTGAAAAAACAAAAGGGAAAATGACTTTTAGGGTCTACTTTTTAACAAAATAGACAATTTAGATACCATAGTTGATGTAATGGTTAATTTGTGCCTAATTTTATACTTTTATGACTAAAAATGATTATTTTATTAATCTAGGTTAACCCAAAAAGTTATATGACATATTTTATTAATTTTATAGTTTTATAACCAACAATGACTACAGAAAAAAAAAATTAAAAACCTACATTAATTTTTATTGAACGACAATTTTAGTTACTCTTTGTTATTAACCAACAAGGACTACATAAAAAAAATTAATTGTTATTGACCAATTTTAGTTATTCTTTGTTAGTTTTATTGAACAACAAGGATTACAGAAGAAAGAAAAAAATTACGTTAGTTGTTATTGAATGACAATTTTAACAAGGATCACAAAAAAAAATTTGTTTGTTCACTGACCTGAAAATAATGGTCATCATATGATAAATCCTAATTTTATTCAGGCCAGTGAATAGGCTAATGTTTTTTTTTCTATAGTCCTTGTTAAAATTTCGTTTAATAACAATTAACGTAGGTCTTTTTTTTGTAGTTATTGTTGGTCAATAAAACTAACAAAGAGTAAATAACATTGTCAATAACAATTAACGTAGGGTTTCTTTTCCTGTAGTCCTTGTTGGTCAATAACAAAGAGTAACTAAAATTGTCGTTCAATAAAAATTTATATTATAAATCCAAATTTTTCATATGATAAATCCTAATCTTTTTCAGGTCAGTGAACAGGCAAACGTTTTTTTTTTTTTTTTTTGTAGTCCTTGTTTAAATTGTCATTCAATAACAATTAACGTAGGGTTTTTTTCTGTAGTCTTTGTTGATCAATAAAACTAACAAAGAGTAACTAAAATTGGTCAATAACAATTAACATAAGTTTTTTTTTTCCTGTAGTCCTTGTTGGTCAATAACAAATAGTTACTAAAATTGTCGTTTCAATAACAATTAACGTACGGTTTTTTTTTCTATAGCCTTTGTTGGTCCTAAAACTATAAAATTAATTTTTCTATTTGCTTAAGAGGGTAAATATGTCATAACATTATGGGTTAATAAAAGAGTCATTGTTAGTCATAAAAGTATAAAATTAAGCACAAATTAGTCATTACATCAATTATAGTATCTAAATTGTCTATTTTGTGAAAAAGTAGGCCCTAAAAATCAATTTTCCGAAAACAAAATGTGAGCAAAGATTAAAGAAAATTTTGGTTGGTACATTCAATAAGTTATGCAGTACTTGAGTGGAAAGATCAAATTAGTTAGGTTGGGTACAACAGTATAGGCCGGAGGAGTACCGAGGGAAATGGTAGGACACACATGGCAGCTGCCTTAATTTAACCTTTGCATTATCTATCAGATAACCATGCATGATTTGATAAAAATGTATTTGAGTGGACACAACTAGTTTCCATGGTCCCATTTTCATGCTCTTTATTTCTTTTGTCTGATATAGTATGGTTTCAAGCAAGTTGTTGGTGCCTTTTCAAGGAATTTTTAAAAAGTTGATGTACAAATGTGCATAATCGAGGTACATAATGAAAAAATATGCTTTGTTTCTTATACCTCCAAACTTAATCAACTAGGCTTCATCACATGCATGCAGTGACTACTCGCCCTAATGCATATCCAGGTGGACATCTTACCCATCGCTCAATTTTCTCCTCTCTTAGTATTAGTAAATTATTAAGAAAGACTAGCTTCTTCTTTTTCTTTTCTTTTCTTTTCTTTTACGTAATAATAGACTTTTCCCTTTCTCTTGCCAAAATATAGATGCATTAATTCATCAAACACTGTATCTATAAAGAAAGTAGAAATAGACCCATAACCTAACATAAATGTGGACTTGCCCACTAAGGCTCTTATAAATTCCAGCCCCCAACATAGCATGTTGTACAGTATTGGGGTGGGGTTCCTAGCTAGCTTACTAGTTGTGCATGCTTTGATATTTTATTATGGGTTTCAAAAGTTGCCTTACATTTGTCCTCCTTTTAGTGTTTACACTTGGAGCACAAATTTCATGGAGCTTAGATGATGATGATGACGACCACCTAAAATCTATCCGACAACAGTGTGGCTTCACTAGATACCCTGTCCATTGCATGGAAACCTTAGCAGCAGTGGATCAACAATTGTTGACTCAACAACAACAAAAACCTGATATAATCTTCTTTATGGTTGAAAAGATACGATATGAAACTCTAATGCTCCCTCCATACCCTTCGAATCAGAGTTACTATGTTGAGTTACATAAAGACCACCATGCTCAGGCTTCTTCTATAGGTATACTATTATATTTTGTGTACAGTGTGTCTGTGTGTGTTTGATTTAAGTTTATTGTTTCGTCCATGTTCTAATTTTATTTCTGCATATTTTGAATAATACGTGATGCAGGGTATTGCGAGGAACTCATGAAGCTGTCTCTCAAACACATAGACCAATCCCTGTTAGCTCTGAAAGACTCTCCAGTGAAAAGAAAGCATGATATTCAAACATGGTTAAGTGCTGTTTTAACTTTCCAACACACTTGTGAAGACTCGATCAAGGGCTTCTCAGGAGTTTTAGTTGATGAAATGTCCAGCAAAATAAATCAGCTCACTCGGTTAGCTAGTAATTCACTAGCGCTTGTAAATCGCATTGTTCACAATGAACCACCAAAAAATAGACATCTTACATCCTCTGATGATGAACCACTTATTCCGCTATGGGTGTCAAGGGAAGGCCGGAGACTACTACAAAAACCGTCAACCGGTGTAATACAAGCTAATGCTGTGGTGGCAAAAGATGGGACTGGGAATTATAAGACGGTAACAGAAGCAATTAATGCTGCCTCTGGAGGAAGGTTCGTGATCCATGTCAAGTCTGGATTGTACAATGAAAAGATTAATTGCAAGAAAGATGGTATCACCTTGATAGGAGATGGAAAGTATTCCACCATAATAGCGAACCAGCAAAGTGTTGCAGGTGGCTCCAACCTGCGTGATGCAGCCACCTTTGGTAAAACTTCTCTCTCCCGGCCTCTAAATAAATAAGTTAACCAAAAACATGTGTACAACTTTACTGAGATCTTTTTGTCACCAGTTAAACTGTACGTATTCAATCTATATATGATTAATTAGTTAGTATTATTAAATGAAAAGATGCTAGCGCTAACATGCTTTGATAGGAAACAAACAGTAAAGCTGCAGTGAAAACAGCCGACAGTTACTAATGAGACTAGCTAGTTGATCCTAATTAACAATTAATTATTTAAGTTTCCTGGATGGAGATGGATTAATGATGTAGACGCAACCTTTAGAACTTCCAATTATAAAGACTAAGTGAAGTCATGTATACATATGATGCAAACTATGTATAAAGACTAAGTGAAGTCATGTATATACGTGCCTGTTACATTGAAGACATGCAAACTAAACTATAATTGTATTATTACTAAAAGTTGATGTCGATGACTTAATTTGATAAAACTATTAGGACTTCGTTGTTTGTCACTAACCTGTAAGAAAAAAGTAGATAATTAATAATCAAAATGGAAAAATAAATAGTATTAACTTTCTCCTTTTTCAAGTTACTAATTAATCAGGTACCATATATATATATTAATTGCAGCAATTACTGGAGATGGATTTATGGCTAGAGACATTGGATTTCAGAACACAGCAGGACCCAGTGGTGAACAAGCACCGGCAATGAGAATCTCGTCGGATCGTTCTGTTCTATATAGGTGTAGCATTGCAGGCTACCAAGATACACTTTACGCGCATGCCCTACGTCAGTTCTATAGAGAATGCGACATATATGGGACTATAGATTTCATCTTTGGCAACGCTGTAGCTGTTTTCCAAACTAGTACCATATTTCTACGACGTCCACGTTCAGGTGGTTTTAATGCTATTCTAGCTAATGGGAGGGAGGATCCAGGACAGAACACGGGTTTTTCGCTTCAAAGGTGCAAGATAACAACCAGCCAAGACCTAACTCCGTCTAAACATTCGGTGGAGTCTTATCTAGGGAGGCCATGGAAGCAGTATTCGAGGGCAGTGGTGATGCAATCGATGATAGATGATGCTATCAAGCCAAGCGGTTGGATTGAATGGGATGGTAGTTTTGCATTAAGTACACTCTACTTTGCTGAGTACCTTAATTCAGGTCCTGGTGCTGGAACATCTAGCAGGGTGAAATGGTCACGTTCAATTGGACCTGAAGAAGCTGTCAAGTATACTGTTGGTAGCTTCATTGGTGGAACTGCATGGTTGCCTTCCACAGGAGTCGCTTTCGATTCTGGGCTTTAACGATCCATTAATTGATGATGATTACTGGGGATTTAAAAATTGATGATCATAATTATGGGGATTGGTACGTAGTGATTATAAAAAGTCAGTCCGTCAATATATATATGATAGCATAATATGTGGCTACCAATGTATAAAAAGTCCGTCAATAAATATTGATAGCATAATATGTGGCTACCAATGTTCATAAACAGAAATTGCTGGAATAATTAAGTTGCTTGATTTCTCCTTGCTGGAATAATTAATGAATGATGTATTTTGCTTACTTTTATTTATTTATTTTTCATTTTGCGCGCTTTACGCTACTGCAATACCAAAACAATATTTGATGTAGCTAATCTTGAAGGGTAATTAACCTACCACGAGGTAACCATGCACATTACATGAACTGCTTTTGCTTGTTATATATACTTCATCTAAGCAACTATATATGCCATCTAATTAATCTACAACATCCGTATACTAATCCGAAGAAAATCACAAAGTAAAACTCACTACTGAGTTTAGAGATTAGTAACATTTTTCACGTACCCATATATATATATCAGTCATATGCCTTTTCAAATCAGACATCTTGATTGCTAAATGCTAGAGCACGACCTAATTGAAAATGAATCGAATTATTGATTGTATCATAAAGACCCTTACGTCCACGCCCCAGTCACCCTCCGGGAGGAATATGTGCTTCTAAAAGATCTTTCATAAGCTACATTTTTCCCCCTCAACCACATGATTTGAACTCTGGGCATGTGATATCATCCACCAAAAACCTACCAGTTGGGTTAAAAAAAAAAAATCATTGTAAATATAATAAAATTGTGACACTTCCTGATGCAGGAGGATCCGAGTCAGATAATCCTGAGCTGTTAGATAACACGTTATTAGCACTAAGATATCTCGAATTAGCATATCAGCGCAAGAATGGCAGGAAATCATAATTATATTTCAAAATTGGCAATTTAGGGTGCGTTTTAGTATTTTGGCAATAACTTTGGCTACGAGTATCAGAATCGCGCAAACGACCCCAATTCGGAAAGCTCTTTTCAACGCGCACGTCGTGATCAACCAGCGATGCTCGTTGCACATCTTTTCAAGGTCAAAATCCACCGTTTCCCCTTTCGAATCCACAAATTTAGTAATTTATTTTCCTTTATAGTAATATTTCAATTATTGTTTAGGAAGTGATTATGAACCCAATTTGGGTCAGATTTCTGGCAGTATATATTTTTTTATTAGGTATTTTGTTTTAGCATGATTATTGGAGTATTGTCATTTTTAGTAAAATTCCAATATTGATGAGTTTTAGCTATAAAGCCCGGCTTGTTGACTGATTTTAGAAATACATTTGATTTGAGTAATTTGATTAAACATTAGAATTATTTCCTCTGTATTTTTGGGCAAATCTTTTACATCCTTCCTTATGAATTGTCTATTGAACTTCCTTGGCTCCCTTTACATTTAAAATTAATTTGTGAAGTTCAAAGATTTTCTCCCAACCATAGACCCTATATCTTTATAATACACTTTTTATTTTAGAGAAAATCAGGTATGTCATTGTTAGATTGTTGAGGACAGTTTTGAAAAGCTAGATGGAAAGCTCAGCTCACTCAGAAAAGTATTGAGTGGAGTTGGCTTGAGTGCTTGACCGACTTTAGGTTTGACTCAGCTGGGAGTCACATACTTAAGTGGCTATAAATTACCAGCTGGGAGTTGGCTTGAGTGCTTGACCGACTTTAGGTGTGTAGAAGGAAACAACTACTGGCGTAGAAAGAGAGAATCTATAACTATAATACCAGCTATGATTAAACTATCTCTTTTTGCTGTTTCCACACATAAAAGTAAGCGGGAAAAAGTTGCACTCCTGTGTTAACATTCTTATCATGTTATCATTGTTAACTTTGCTTTTGCATTATTTCTCCAGACGCTTTCCTCTGGTCCCAGCCTCCTACGTGTTTTAAAGACTTTGACTCCGAGTTTTAAAGTTAATCATAACTTCCTATGCTCACAAAAGTTATGCTCAAAGGTGAGTGTTATGGTCAAGGTATACCTTATTTCATATAATCAAGATCAAACTAAATTATCATATTTTTCGATCCTCCTATGGACAATAATTAAAATAATAAAGACATCAAACTCAGTAGTGCTATTTGAAACTAGTAATTGATAATAATGTATTAATTTGAAGAAGAGGGTCCTTATCTAGTTCACAAAATCTATTGATATTCTTGATGTTAGCATCAAGACAATGAATTAACAACAACCAATAACCAATAAATCACGCCTCACTATTAAAGAAAAATAAATACTTAACCATCAGGTCGTTATATATCTATATATTAATCCAGGCCTACAGATTAAACCATTGGAGAAGTCTATATTCTCAATCCAAGTACACCCGTTTGTGAGAATGGGACAATGCATGATAGTTGATAGAAACCTCATTTCTTTCCCTCATGCCAGGTTGTTGTATTGCATTGCTCGTCTTATATGCTATTTTCAACTACAACTGGATTGGAAAAAAAAAAAAAAAAACTACAACTGGATTGCACTCTATAAGTGTAAGTCAGAGAATTATAGTAGTCTGGCTAAACAAAAACAAAAAAAAATTGTCTAAAAAAATAATCTTTCTATGTATTTGACCAAGTATATCCTTCATAATTATGAGAAAAATGTTTAAATTTAGAGATGTAATTTAGTTTGAAAAGAACTTGAAAGAAAGGGGTGGGGGGAGATAACAATGATGGAAGTCTATAGGACAGTTGGTCTGATTATGGATGGCCATAGTCCTCTGAGCAGTTGCTTTTATTCTGTTGAAGAATGTATCCACTATAGAATAGATAGAGGGAGTCTCCCTCTTATCCACATTAGAATTAATAATTCATATTAGTTTGTATATTAAAAAAAAAAACACTCTGCCTTTAGAAGGGGTTGGCCATCAGTCTTTCAGTGAACCGAAAACCAAAATTATATTATGCAACTTGTTTTCTTCTCGGAGAAAAGTCTGGTCATCGTGATTGGTACCTAAAAAATGTCGTATTTAATGTTTTCTTCTAAGGACCACTAATTAATAGTTTGTTGAATAATACAACATTTACACAGAAAATTAATATGTTCACGATTTGACCTTATGCTGAAGATTTTCTTAGATGATATTTCAGAATCTTTTATAATAATAAAAAAATTTATGTAATATAAACTTATAATTTATCTCAGAAACTTGACCTTAATTAATGAAATGCCCTTTAAACATTAAAGCAAATTAAATTGTATTTATTTAAATATATATATCGACAAATTATCTCATTCCAATACTAGAAAAAACATGAATAGCAATATTTTTAAATTTGATTTGCAATTTAATCTGAAAAAACTTAAAATCCAAATGCAAATGGGGAAATTAAAGTAAAAACCAGATGTGGGCTAAGAACTTGAACTCGTCTCCAACCAAAAACTAGGCTAAAATGTGATTTAAGTGGTCATCTTCCTTTGGTACTTCAGAAATTCTAGCTGGCTTGGGAAAACCCAGTCATTGCTCTCGGGGTGAAAATACATTTTTACCCCAGGCTCATTTTCCCAAGCAAGCTAGAATTGTTCTACTTCAAAAATGATTGATTTGAAAAGGTAAAATGATTGATTTGAAAAGACGAACCACCTGCATCTGTCAGATTGGTCCCTTTAATCAATCTGTTTTTAATTGATACAAATTTAGTTTGTAGAGCTAAAGAAAGTGATAGAAATGGTGAAGATTCAAGACGCATTGTTTCTTGAAATGCAAAACAGAGAAATCCAAAGTTTCTAGCAATTTCTTCTTGAAAAGTTCTAAATGGCGAGGAAACGGGCGAGGGGTGAGTGTGACCGCTCATCTCCCTCGAGATGCACAGCCTCGCAAATCTCGAGGGGAGTGAGTGGGAATACCCACCCCCTCCGGACGGCTAGAAGGGCTCTTTCTTCTTTTATATATATATATATATAAAATAAAAATAAAAAATGTTAATTAGTTGTTAGTGCGCAGAGGAATATTGACTGACTTGTGAGATTTCTGAACCAAAACAAGTAGGCTCATAAAGTGAGGCTACTATTTGCTCACTTTTAGTTTAGGAGGGCTTCATGGGTCGAACCAAAATGTATGACAACTCTACTAACACATCAGCAATTTTTATCGAAGATTTTTCAAACACCAATGAAGACAGACAAGGGTCATTTTATGAATTAACGAACAAAGCAGCTTAAACCCCTTCAAAATAATGGGATTTCAGCAGACATTCGTTAATACACATCACATATCACATTGTACCATCTCTGAAATTTCCTCAGCATAAAAACATCCTTATTTGATAATAGAGTGAAAAACAATAACTGTGATTATGGAAGCGGATTTCATATGAAACTTTCCAACAAAATTTCTGCTCTTTCATTAAGAGCAAGAATAGATTGCACATAAATAAAACTCCATTGAGCCTAAAAAGGAGAAACAATAAATACTGTATATTTCACATTTTACACCAAAATGCTATGAACCCATTAGCCTTTCCATCAAGATGCTGCATCTTTTCGCGTATACTTTTTCTGGTTTACTGTGTCACCATTGATAAACAAATGAATGAATTGTTGTTATGCTACAACCCACCCCAATTCATGAACTTTTTTATCTCGTCGTATAGAACCAGGATTGCAGCAGCACCAGTGCTTCGAAACATGTTAGAGACTGCACCACGGTAAAACGACGCAATTCCTTCTTTCCTATAGATTTTCCTCCAGCATTCCATGGTACTCTGGTACATCGGCTGCCCAAGGCCAGACTGCATCATCATCCTCCTCCGCACAGTATCCAATGGATAAGACAACAGACTGTTAAGCAATAACAGAAGAGTCAAGTAGTTAGTTAGTTAGTTTGTTAAGCAGTCTGTCTGTTAGTTTGTTTTGCTAGCTAATCAGACATTAGAATGTCTATATAAACAATGTACATTGTATAATTCTTGTGTGTGAAATATACAGAACTCTTTCATAACATAGTCTGTCTTAGATTCTAACATGGTATCAGAGCTATCGTCTCTTCATCTTCTCCTTCTTCTCAGTTTATCATAGTTAGTCCAATGGCAGATGCAACATCATCTAGTGCTACACCATTCTCTAACTCTGCTTTAACAGAGTCTAAACCTGTCATGTTCACACATGCATTGTCTGTCAAGCTGAGTGAACAAAACTATCTACTGTGGAAATAGCAAGTTTTGGCAACCATTAGAGGACACAAGCTTCAAAGATTTCTTGAAAAAGACTCATCTCCAGCACAGTTTCTTTCTAATGAAGATCAAGCCAGAAATCGTGTTAATCCTGAATTTGTTACTTGGGAACAGCAAGATCAATTACTGCTATCTTGGCTACTTTCTTCCATGACAGAGTCTCTACTTACCAGGTTAGTAGGATGTCTAACCTCAGCACATGTTTGGCAAATTCTTGAGGTCTTCTTCAACTCACAGACAGTCGCCAAGATTTCTCAGTTTAGGAATCAACTACAACATCTCAAGAAAGGTGACATGTCCATCAATGCCTATTTGTTGAAACTCAAAGCCATTACTGATCAACTAGCATCAGTCGGACATCCATTGTCTTCTAGAGATTATGTCAATGCCATCTTTGATGGTTTACCACAGATTTATGACACTCTTGTGGTTTCAGTAAGCTCAAGATCTGATGAGTATAGTGTTGCAGAAGTAGAGTCTCTTCTACTTGCTCAAGAAGCTAGGATTGAGAGACATACAAAAGATCTTGACATCTCTGTCAATTTGGCTCAATCTTCATACAGACCTTCACCTAGGTCTTTTGTGTCCAGCTCACACAGTTGGAGACCTCAGTCTAGAGGATCTCACAATCACAGAGGTGCCAGATCTGGAAGAAATTTTCGGCCCTCTGGAGCTAGTTCTCAATCAACTCGTCCTCAATGTCAAATCTGTGGCAAACTTGGTCACATTGCATTAAAATGTTACAATAGGTTTGATGAATCTGTTTCAAGTCCATGGAGTTCTGGTTTTTCATCTCAATCATCCAATCCAAGGCAGGTCTTCTCTGCATCTACAAGTCAATTTCCTCATCCTTCTTGGAGAGCTGATTCTCCTTTTCAGATACAAGCAAATGTTTCAACACCTCAGATGCAGCCTCACACTGATACTAGGTGGTATCCTGATTCAGGAGCCACTGATCATTGCACACCTCAAAACGTGATGAATGCCATGCCTTATCATGGCAATGAGCAACTTTTTGTGGGTGATGGCATTGCTTTACCAATTGAAAACATCGGTCAGTCCTCTTTTCTTGCTCAGCATTCTTCAAAAATTTTACATCTCAACAATATTCTTCAAGTCCCTCAATTAAACAAGAATTTATTGAGTGTATCTAGGTTTGCTAGGGATAATAACGTCTTCTTTGAGTTTCATCCTAATATTTGTTTTGTCAAGGACCAGGTCACACACCAGATTCTTCTGGAAGGGTCTCTTAAGGGAGGTCTATATGTGTTTCCTTCAATGGATCTTTCTGATGAAAAGTCTGACTCTTCAGTTCAGCATTATAATAGTAAGGGTCAACAAGCTAGCCTTGTAGTTTGTCCTTCTGCTCAGCATCATAGTAGTAGTACGGGTCAGCAATTTCACAATCCAGTTTGTCTTGCTCAGCCCTCGTCTCAGTATTCTCAGCATTCTAGTTGTCTTGCTCAGCCCTCGTCTCAGCATTCTCAGCATTCTAGTTGTCTTGCTCAGCTTACTGCTCAGCACTCTTCTCAGTGTTTCAGTAGTCCTCAGTGTTTTCAGCATTCTAGTCATCATGCTCAGCATACTGCTCAGCACTACTTTCAGCACTCCAGTAGTACGGGTCAGCATATTAGCATTCCAGTTTGTATTGCTTAGCACTTTTCTCAGCAGTCCAGTAGTCCTCAGCAATCTTCTCAGCATTCTGCTCAGTATTCTGTTAGACATTCCAGTAGTCCTCAGCACTCTTCTCAGCATGCGGCTCAGCATTCCATTCAGCACTCGTCTCAGCATGCTACTCAGCATTCTGCTCTACATTCCAATTGTCCTCAGCATGCTGCTCAGCATTCTACTCAGCACTATTCTCAGCATTCTGCTCAGCATTCCAGTAGTCCTCATCACTCTTCTCAGCATGCTGTTCAGCATTCCACTCAGTCCTATTCTCAGCATTCTGCTCGACATTCCAGTAGTCGTCCTCAGCATACTTCTCAGCAATTCAGCAGTTCTCCTCTGCATTCATTTCAGCATTCTGATCCTTCTCAGCAATTAGTCAATAGGAATGTCTGTCATTCTAGTTATCATGCTGCTAAGTCCTCTGATGTTTTGCTTTTGTGGCATGCTAGGTTAGGCCATCCGTCTTTTCCACTTGTCAAAAACATCCTTACTACTTGTAACATTTCAGTTCCTACACATGACAATGTGAGTCTCTGTTCCTCTTGCTGCTTAGGCAAAATACATAAACTTCCTTTTTCCAAGTCATCTACTGTGTATACAAAACCCTTGGAATTAATTCATGCTGACCTATGGGGACCTGCATCTACCACATCCTCGTCTGGGTTCAAGTATTACATTCATTTTATTGATGCTTTCAGTCGTTTCACTTGGGTCTTTATGTTACAAAATAAGTCTGATGCTTTCTCCACTTTCCTTAAATTTAAAGCTCAAGTTGAGTTAGAGTTTGGTCTTCCCATTCAGAGTGTTCAGTCTGATTGGGGAGGGGAGTTTCAGTCTATTTCAAAGTTGCTTGCTCAACATGGGATCCATCATAGACTTGCATGCCCAACTACACATCAACAGAATGGTGTGGCTGAGAGGAAACACAGACACATCATAGAGTCCGCCCTTACTCTCCTTGCTCATGCATCACTTCCCATGAAATTCTGGGATGAAGCAGTTAAAACGTCTGTTTTTCTTCTCAATAGAGTACCTTCTACTGTTCTTAAAGGACTTTCACCATATGAAACTCTGTATCACAAAGTTCCTGAGTATCATAATCTCAAAGTGTTTGGATGTTCCTGTTTCCCTAATATCAGGCCCTACAATTCTACTAAACTCCAATTTCGATCGGTTGAATGTGTATTCCTTGGCTATAGTTTACAGCACAAAGGGTACAAATGTCTGTCTCCTACTGGCAGAGTTTACATTTCTCGTGATGTTTTATTCAATGAATACTCTTTTCCATATGTCAAATGGCACAGTATTTCTACCTCCACTCCTACTAATCTTTTTCCTACTCCTGCTGTCATTCCTATTCCTGATCATCATCCCTCTTCTAGTCCACTGGTTCCTTCATGTCATCCTACTACTACTCCTCCTACTACTACTACTCCTATTACTGGCACATCACAGTCTATGTCTAGTTCTACTTTATTGCCTACTACTCCGACAACTGTTCCTACTAATGTTCCTACTACTGCTCCTACTACTGCTCCTGGTCATCCTATGCTCACAAGGTCGAAAGCAGGCATTTACAAACCCAAAGTTTACATGGCTTCTACTACTGCCCCATCTAGTCTTCAAGAAGCATTGGACACTCCTCACTGGATGTCTGCCATGCAAGATGAATACATGGCATTACTTCGAAATAATACATGGTCTCTAGTGGATCTTCCCAAGGATAGAGATGTAGTTGGGTGTCGATGGCTTCTCAAGGTTAAGCAAAATTCTGATGGCACTGTGCACAGGTATAAAGCCAGGTTAGTGGCTAGAGGATTTCAACAGGTGGCTGGCTTTGATTATTCAGAGACCTTTAGTCCAGTTGTGAAGCCAACTACTATAATGGTTATGCTCATAGTGGCAGTTACATATGGTTGGTCTATATTCCAGTTAGATATTAATAATGCTTTTTTGAATGGGGATCTACAAGAGAAGGTTTACATGATGCAACCCCCTGGGTTCATAGATCCTTCACGCCCTCAGGCTGTTTGCAAGCTTCATAAGGCCTTGTATGGCCTCAAGCAGGCTCCTCGGGCATGGTTTGACAAGTTTCAACATACACTTCTCCTACTTGGTTTTGAGTCTACAAAGTCTGATTCATCCTTGTTCATCAGACATACTCCCTCTCCTATTTTTCTTCTAGTCTATGTTGATGATATACTCATCACTGGTGCTGACTCTCATACTGTCTCCCAAATCATCCAACAACTGAATTCTCAGTTCTCTTTAAAAGATTTAGGACCTGTTCATTTCTTCCTTGGTATTCAAGTGCAGCACACTGTTAATGGGTTGTTTTTGTCTCAGTCCAAATACATTGGTGATCTCTTGTGTAGAGCCAAGATGCAGTATGCTAATGGACTGCCTACTCCCATGAGTGGTGGGGAGAAATTATTTGCTACGGGTAGTGATCCAGTCCGAGATGTTCAGCTATATCGCAGTATTGTGGGAGCATTACAATATGTCACAATTACTAGGCCTGAAATTGCATATTCAGTAAATCGTGTTTGCCAATTCATGCAGACTCCTCTTGAGTCACACTGGAGAGTAGTGAAAAGAATTTTGAGGTATCTCAAGGCTACACCCAACTTTGGACTTCACATAGTTCCTACTCCTTCATTTCAGTTAAGTGGATACTGTGATGCTGATTGGGCATCTGATCCTAATGATAGGAGATCTACATCAGGTTATTGTGTGTATCTGGGTGATAATCTCATATCCTGGTCGTCCAAGAAGCAAAGCACTGTCTCTCGAAGTAGCACCGAAGCTGAATACAGAAGTTTAGCATCCGTTACAGCTGAATTAACTTGGCTGCAAACTCTGTTTCATGAGTTGAGGATTGGTTGCTCAACTCCAAATGTCTGGTGTGACAACAAAAGCACTGTCATGCTTAGTGTTAATCCAGTGCTTCACTCTAGAACTAAACATATTGAGATTGACATTTATTTTGTTCGTGAAAAAGTTGCTCGCAAGGTTATTCATGTTCATCATATTCAAGCTACAGATCAAGTTGCTGATGTCTTTACTAAAGCAATTGGTCGTTCCAGGTTCTTATTGTTGCGTGACAAACTAAGTGTAATAGATGAATCTACACTTAGTTTGAGGGGGCATGTTAAGCAATAACAGAAGAGTCAAGTAGTTAGTTAGTTAGTTTGTTTTGCTAGCTAATCAGACATTAGAATGTTTATATAAACAATGTACATTGTATAATTCTTGTGTGTGAAATATACAGAACTCTTTCATAACATAGTCTGTCTTAGATTCTAACACAGACCTGCCGAAGTAGAAACTGCTTGTGCTGCAGTCCATCGCTTCCACAATGCCAACTCAAGCTCAGGTTCTTCTGACATCATCTCTTTCACTGTATCAAATCCCCCAAAATATAAACCCCGATGCACAATCATTCCATGCAGGGAAGCAGGAAGGCCTCTATAAATCCCCCTAACTCCATCCTTCTTGCGGATTGTGCTCAAAAAGTGACAGATGCCCTTGAATTGGCGAGCCTCAGTCTTTCCTATGTCTGCTGCAAGCCGCGTATGCAGTGACGGAGCCAGGATTTTTGTCGAGGGGGGGGGGGGGCGGAGTGATATCATAATTAATTAAATATAATATAAAAATTAGTTACTTTAACATGAATTTTTTTTAAAATCCGAAATTCTTCTTGGCCTGGAAAAACTAGCGAGGTTGCTGCCTGGGGAGGCAAAAATACATTTTTGCCCCCCTATTTAACAACCTTTTTGGAAAATGTGCTTAAAGATAGGGACAAAAATACACTTTTGCCTCCCTTTTTAACAACCTTTTAGAAAATGTGTTTAAAGAGGGGGGTAAAAGTGTATTTTTGCCCCCCAAGCAGAGGGACCCAGGCCCTGTAGAATTACTACTATATTCTTGATTACTACTATAGCAAAAAGGGGAGTACAACAAAGACAGTCATTGAAGATGATTACTATTATATTCATTGAAGATGATTACTACTTATAGAAACACAACAGAAGATAAGAGTTTGAATCGTTGATTACTACTACATGAAGAAAATGAGGAAGAGATTGAGTTGCTTACGAATTTTTTTGTGGAGATGACCAACACAGTGATTAATGAAGGCACCTGGTACCTAGAAGAAGAAGAATAAGGTGGTTTGGATCCTACTGGATCTTGTGAAGATGAGCTCAAATAACTCAATAGTTATAGATCTTTGAAGATGATGAAATATAAGGGTTTCCCTCATCTTATCCAATCGATGGAGTGTGAAGAAGAAACTGTGGATTTTGATTTCTTTGAGGAGCAATTCTAGCTGGCCTGGGAAACCAGCCTGGGGGGCGAAAATACATTTTTGCCCCCCTCTTTAAAACACATTTTTGGAGTATGTGTTTAAAGAGGGGGGGCAAAAATGTATTTTTGGCCCCCAGGCAGTGGTTTCCCAGGTCCGCTAGAATTTCTGTTCTTTGAGAGAATTGAGGGATTTAACCTCTATCTCTAACTCTAAAAGTAGAGTTTGAATTTTATATGTACATGATTTAAAGGATGAAGTCCTGGTTGAAGTGAAAAGTGAGAATAGAGGAGCAAATTAAAAACTAATTGAGAGACAAATAAATTATTAAAAAATATATATATCTCAAAAGTCAGTGGGGGCACTTGCCCCCACTCGCCCCCCCCCCCCCCCCCCCCCTGAATCCGTCCCTGCGCGTATGTGTTGGCTTTACAAAGCCTAGATGGAAACAAGTCAAGAAGAAAAGAAAATAAACTGCAATTTTTTTTCTTCTTAAGCAAAGATCTACAACTCTTTAAAGGCGAACTCAAACTTGCTTTTTTTTCTTCATACTATGGAATGCCTAGCTCTCCCCTTTATATAGATATAGATACTAATCAAATACAATGCATAAGACTTTTCATTTTTCTAGATACATAAATTCAATGAACCACTTAGTTCAATGAACCACATAGAGAAACTAAAACCATTAATTTTGGTTTGTAAACTCCAACACCCCCCTTCAAACCAAAATCTTCATACCAAGCATTGCCCTAAGTTTTTCAAACGTGCTAGTTGACAAAGCTTTGGTAAAGATGTCTGCAACTTGTTCAGTTGTACTGCAATACTCTAACTTCACCGTCTTTTGCTTCACATGATCTCGAATGAAGTGAAATTTCATATCAATATGCTTGCTCCTTCCATGTTGCACCGGATTTTTAGCTGACTTGTTATCCACAAGTATAATTGAAGATTCTTCTTGCTCATGATCAAATTCTTTCAGTAAGTTCTTCAACCAAATTACTTCACAAACTGCAGCTGCGGCTGCCACGTACTCAGCTTCACATGAAGATAGAGCTACAACACTTTGTTTCTTCGAAACCCATGTAAAGGCCGTTGATCCAAGATAGAAAACATATCCACTGGTACTTTTCCTTTCATCTTGGTCACCTCCCCAATCACTATCTGAATAACCACGAAGTTTTGCGTCATCGCCATATGCATAAAAGATACCATAATTCATAGTTCCTTTAATATACCGTAGGATTCTTTTAGCTGCAGCCCAATGAGAATCCTTCGGAGTTTCCATATACCTGCTTAAAAGTCCAGCACCATAGGTAATATCCGGCCTTGTGATTGTCAAATATCCGAGACTGCCAATTAGACTTTTGTACAAAGTCGAATTCACAAGATTTCCTTCACCTTCCTTAGTTAACTTTAAACCTGTTGCTACAGAAGTGCTCACAGCTTTGCAATTTCCCATTCTTAACTTTTCAAGAAGTTCTTTTGCATATTTTTCCTGGCCAATGAAAATACCATCAGGTTGCTGCCGAACCTCAATACCAAGAAAGTAGGACATAAGTCCACAATCTGTCATTTCAAACTCCTTGAACATTGCGTGCTTGAAATCATGAAACATTTGTTGACTATTCCCTGTAAACAGTAAGTCATCAACATAGAGACATAATATGAGAATTTCTCCATGATCATTCTTCTTCATATATACTGCATGCTCAAATGGACATTTGCAAAAACCATTTTCTTCAAGATAATTATCAATCCGAGCATTCCAAGCTCGCGGGGCTTGTTTAAGCCCATAAAGAGCTTTCTTCAAGTGATAGACTTTGTGTTCTTCTCCCTCTACTTGAAAACCTTCTGGTTGTTCTACATATACTTCTTCATCAAGAATTCCATTAAGAAAAGCAGACTTGACATCTAGTTGGTAGATTTTCCAACTATGATGAGCAGCAAGTGAAAATAGTAATCTTACAGTGTCAAGTCGAGCAACTGGGGCAAACACCTCTTCGTAGTCCACACCATATTTCTGTTTGTAGCCTTTAGCTACAAGTCTTGCTTTGTACCTGTCAACTTCTCCATCAGCTATACGTTTGATCTTATACACCCATTTAACACCGATAGCTTTTTTACCTTTGGGAAGTGAAGTTAATTCCCATGTCTTGTTCTTCTCAATAGCATAAATTTCTTCTTTCATAGCAATCTTCCAACATTCATCTTCCACTTCATCTTGAAATGAAAGGGGCTCATGATCAGCATAGAGACAAAAAAGATTTGTTTCTTCTGATTCTTCATATACATCTTGTAGACTCCTCATTTTGACTGGTGTTAAAGACGGGCTGCTTGAGTTTTCAATTGTTGAGGCACTTTCTGATGCACTGCTGGATGGTGATCTGAATTGCAATGCTGAGCTTCTTTGATTTGTAGAAGGTGTTGCTGCTGCCCGTGATGGAGTTTCCAAACTTTCTGGATCATTGGAATCCAGGTCTTCTAAGTCAATCTGCATATCTCCACTGGTTTCTTCGTCATTCCATTTCCATGCTTCTTCTTCACTAAAGACAACATCTCTACTTACCACAATTTTGTTAGTTAGTGGATTGTAAAGTTTGTATGCTTTAGACTCCTCACTATACCCAATGAATATGCATTTTTCTCCACGATCATCAAGCTTCGTTCGTTTTGCTTTCGGAACTTGTGCATAAGCAATACATCCAAAAATTCTAAAATGTGCAGCACTTGGTTTATAGCCACTCCATGCTTCTTGAGGTGTCATGTTTCGAACAGATTTTGTGGGGCACCGATTTAGCAAATATGTTGTGCAAGCTACTGCTTCTGCCCAAAATTTCTTTGGCAAACCCTTTTCTTTCAGCATGGTCCTGGTCATGTCAAGAATAGTACGGTTTTTCCGTTCTGCAATACCGTTCTGCTGCGGTGTGTAAGCTGCTGTGAATTGTTGCTTAATACATTGTTCTCTGTAAAAGTCTCCAAATTCATTTGAGGTGTACTCTCCACCTCTGTCAGATCTGAGAATTTTAATTTTATGACCACTTTCTACCTCCACACGTGCTTTAAAATTTTTAAAGACAATAAAAGCAGCAGATTTTTCTTTAAGAAAATAGACCCAAAGCTTACGACTAAAATCGTCAATGAAGGTAATGAAGTATTTGTTACCTCCATGAGAAATTGGCTTCAATGGTCCACATATATCTGTGTAAACCAACTGCAGTGGTTCTCTAGCTCTCCATGATTTTTCGACTGGAAAAGAACTTCTTTTTGTCTTTCTTTCTTTGATCCTTGAGAGCGTTCCTTTGCTCCACCGTATAAGCAGCTTCTTGCACAATCGTGGGTTTTGCGTACCCATCAGTGACGATCTCCCATAGGTCTTGAGACCCAAACAATGCTTTCATCTGAATACTCCATCTATCAAAATTGTCCTTTGACAACTTTGGAATTTGAGGTTGAACTAAGTTGGATGCCATCTCCACACTTAACCTGGCTCTATTACCACTTTTGTTGGCTTTACAAAGCCTAGATGGAAACAAGTCAAGAAGAAAAGAAAATAAACTGCAATTTTTTTTCTTCTTAAGCAAAGATCTACAACTCTTTAAAGGAGAACTCAAACTTGCTTTTTTTTCTTCATACTATGGAATGCCTAGCTCTCCCCTTTATATAGATATAGATACTAATCAAATACAATGCATAAGACTTTTCATTTTTCTAGATACATAAATTCAATGAACCACTTAGTTCAATGAACCACTTAGTTCAACGAACCACATAGAGAAACTAAAACCATTAATTTTGGTTTGTAAACTCCAACAGTATGAGCAATGTCAAGTGGATAGATGATAACCAGTGTTGTACAACCTGCTGCTGCTCCTGCTATAAAGTTGGCTGAAGCACCAGATGTGAAATGATTATCTACTAAATCACCACTCCTCAGAATACTTCTGTAGAGATCCTGCAATAAGGAGGCAGATTCAACAAGAATGAGATAGATCATAATCAAATTCAAACTTGGCCACTTTTAAAACTAAATCATAATCAAATTCACACTGGGCCACTTCTAAACCTAACTTCACCATGTGAAAGAAGTTGAATGATCAACATAGGTCGAAAACCAAGGTTTTATTATTACTAAATAGTTATCACAACTAAAAATCATGGTCTCTTGAAAAATAACAATAAATAGTAATAATAAATAGGTAAATTCACAACAGGACAGATGGCAAGTTAGCTTTTGCACAGTCCATACATGCCTTAGAGGTCCAAGACAAAATTTATAGCATTTTATTTCTTTTATCACGATATTCCTTACTTTGGAGATAATTGACCTCTATAGTAGATTTAGTTTATGTTTAGTTTTCAGTCTTCACTTAATGGGTTTATTCCGAGACGACAAAGCTATTTTCATAAAAGAGTTACATTTAGTTCCCACCCCTTTTTTCCCTTCTTCTGTGGGTGACTTTCTACTACCATAATGGAGCTCCTGGCATGTGTAGCAATGTTACTCTTGCTTCAACAACTACTTCACATCTGTATTACATAATGACTGAAGCCTTATCCACAGTAACAGCGTGCCCGTGTATTACTTCAAATCTTTTGTTTCTCATTTTGCCCACTTCCCAAATTAGGCATTATTTAGTTAATGCGGTAAAAAAAAAAATTCAGGTGCAAAGTTTATTAAAGATTCTTTTAATATAACAAGATTCTTTCAAAAAGTTAATTTTGACAGTGCATCTTACAACGTTTTGGATTTGTACAACCTTTTACCCACACTAATTTTACATTACTTAATGTAAAAACATTCATGATTCATCTCTAAACAATAAAAGTGATCTTGTTGTGTACCATGAGATTTTTCACGTAATATTCATATCACCATTGATTGTTTTATTTCACATTTTTTCTTGGTTTTGTTAAATGGGTGCTACCTTTAAAATGCTTTGTTATAATTCCTTATCTTTGTTACGCTTTAAGTGATATACAGAAAACCAATACACACAAGTACCGATTATTTCAAGCAACCGCCCTTTGCCAACTAAATGCAAATTAGAAAGATGTAGATGGATTTCGTCATTGGCTTTGCGAGTCTAGTCAATAATCAGATATCCCAAATACTAAATTGGAGCCAACAAGGAGAAATAAACTTTGCCTTGAATAGAACGAAGAAAATTAACCCCTACTCAAAACAGGCTTCCGAGCCTATCCACGCCACTCTCCAAAAGAAGGGAGTCAATACAACAAAAATGATGGGAAAGCCAAGTGCATTGCATCAAGCCAACATGATTCCTACGCAATTGGAATCCTCGACTTCGAACATAAAACAAATAGCTCGAATGTAGAGAGAATATCTAAGATTGAATTATTGTACAACAAACGATCCGATCGAATTTTAGAACTTCGTACCATATTCGGATCCCACAAGAAAATGGATAACCATAATCAAACTTTATAATATTTTAATTACTCTATTTGGTCCAGATTTGATTTTTCCAACGTGATATAATGAAAAGAGCAACAAGTAATTTTCGTGTACCTATGAACTCTACACGGGATCTTACAAGTTGTCCAGTTAAAACAACGTTATAATGTCGTAACTACGATATAACGCTTAACAAAAGTGAGCCGTTACGTTATGAGATTATCACGTTTTTGTATCACGGCTCCGATGTAACGCTGTTATATAACGCTTAACGCTATGTGATTTTAACCGAACCGACCGAATATATATAATAAATAATATATATTTTATATATAAATAATACAATAGGTTTAAAATAGTAGGTCGGTTCGGTTTTATTTCGGTTTTGGTTCGATTTTAGTCGGTTCGGTTCGGTTACGATTTGCATAAATTAGAATGGGTTTGGTTTTGGATCGGTTTTGTCAATGGTCGGTTCGGTTTCGTTTTGAAAATTTTAAAATCGACCTAAGTCGGTTCGGTTCACGGTTTAGAATCCATTTGGAATATTCAGAATTTCGGACCCATTTTTTATTCAGAATATATAAACCAACCGTCGATTCAGAATATTCAGAATTTCGGACCCATTTTTTATTCACGTAATTTTTAGAATCCATTTGGGTTTTGGATGTTGTCCCTAACATTTTATACCCTAACTCTGACTTCCATAAACCCCAGTTGGAGGCCCCAAAATACTTCAATAGCACAAGGAACTTAAAAGAGTTATTAAAAAAATGTGTAATGTGTGTGAGTTGGGGTAGATTTCCCCTTGTTTTGGGCTGAAAAGAAGATAGTCAAAGTCCAAAATCCCTAAAAATAGGTCTAGTCGTGTTGGATCTAGAGAAGTTAACACATTTCTAGAAATTATGAATTAGCCCTGGTGATTTTTTGAAATTGCAGCAAATCCCTGAATTTTTATAAATTCATAAGTCGACCTATATACTTTCTGAAAACGTGAACCCTAGTATGTATGAAATCATAGAGAAACCCAGACCACCCATATCAAGTCCCTTTTATTATCCATATTTGGATTAATTTTCTTGCAAACTTTGATAGTTGTTTCGTGTCGGCATTGGATGAGGCTCAAATACTACATTAGGTTAACGGTTTTGACATTTCATTGGTTCATTCGAAATCTATGGCATGTTCAACTATGACATACATGCTACTACAAATGAAATTTTTGTGATATTTGTGATTTCAATGTCCAAACTTGAGGTCAAGTTCATTCTACGGAAAATAACTTTTAGGGCCTATTTTTTCACAAAATAGACAATTTAGATACTGTAATTGATGTAATGATAATTTGTACCTATTTTTATACTTTTGTGACCAACAATGACTATTTCATTAACCTTGGTTAACTCATCAAGTTATATGACATATTTATCCTTCCTAAAAAAATAGAAAACCTAATTTTATACTATTATGACCAACAAGGACTCTTTTATTAATGATTTTTTTAAAAAAAATTTAAATACTCTTTTTTCAAGTTTTTTTTCTTCCTTCAATACTTAGGACCATTGATGCTAAAAAAGAGAAGTTGTAAGTGTGGCAACGGCAAGGATTGTGATTTCTGCCAATGGTGTTATGGCCTAGTGGTTAGGGCTATGTGGGTTTGTCCCCGACGTCCTAGCTTCGAATCCCACCTGTGGCATGATTATTTTCTAATGGGTGTTGACCTATAGGTCGCCCAGTTGATAGGTTATGGGATCCTTAAAAATCCAGCTCGCCTTCCAAAAAAAAAAATAATAATAAGGATTGTGATTTCTCAAAGTTACATGAAATTTCACCAAAATTTTCGTTTTTTTGAAATTACGAAAAGTAAAAAGACGAAAGTAGAAATTAAATTTTTAGAGGTTTTTTTTGAAATTTTTCGAGGATTTTTCATAAATTATGCGGTTTTTCATAAATTTCTTTTTTTCATCAAAGTACAAAAAAACTACTAAAAATTACATATTTCGAGGATTTTTTTCTAAATTTTGATTTTTTTCCTAATTATTATTTATTGATTTTTAAACCACCCCTAATTTCCTAATTAATATTTCTTCTACTTATATATTTATTTTTGAAACTAACCCTGATTTTCTAATTATAGGTATTTTGTTTTCATTTGATGTGTTTAATACATTTATTTACTTGCATCTTATTTTTCACATATTTAATATACCCTCGAAATTCATTATATATATTTCATTTATCCTTGAAATTTTTAAGTTTTTTATTTACACACTGAAATATTTCTTAAAATCAGGAGACCGAAATTAACTCTAAAAACAAAATCACAATCCTTGGTTATAATTCCATTGGAATATAAAAATTTATGACAAGTTAATCAAATTGATTTTATTAATAGATTAAAACCAAATTTCTAATAATCATTAATTGCATAATGAAAAGCTGACCAAACCTAAGCATAATAATTTGCTTAACTTTTCAGTTAATGAAACCTTTAAAAAAAACTTATAATTTGTTGTTTATAATTAGAATAATTAATATTGATACATACAACGGCATGGGGTGGGAAGGGTTAAGGGTTAAAAAAATAAATAATAAAAATAATCATTAATAAAAGATTATTTGGTTTTCATAAAAGTATAAAATTAGGTTTTTATTTATTTAGGAAGGGTAAATATGTCCTATAACTTTATGAGTTAACCTTAGTTAATAAAATAGTCATTGTCTATCATTAAAGTATAAAAGTAGGCACAAATTAGCCATTACATCAACTACGATATCTAAATGGTCTATTTTGTGAAGAAGTATGCCTTAAAAGTCATTTTTTGTTCATTCTATCCCAAGCAATTTTTATAGGAATTATAATACATCAACATGTGCATTACTTATGTGTGTTCCATGCACAAGATATTTTCTAAAATATGTTATTTCTAATTAGTTCAATTAAATAAATCAAGGTAGAAATTTGTGTAATTAGTATTTTTTTAATTTAATTGTAGGAAAGTGGGTGTAATGGGAGAGCATATTTAGGACATATGATTTGGGCGGTTTCTTTTCAATTAGAATAAAGATTTATTTATTCTTGTAAATATGTATTTGTGTAGATTTAAGTTAAGGTGAGTAGAGCTTAGTTCTTGAATTTGAAGAACTTGCATGATTGAATTGATGGATTTGTTTCTATTGCTTGTGATAAACAATTCATGTTAACAACGGTGAACATGAAGCCTATTCTCTCTTCCCAAGGACTAATAAAAACCCAAGGACTAGATTCATCAACAACCCTATTCTCTCTTCCTCACTGATGTTGTAGATGGGAAGAAAGCCCCTAGAAGTAACCAAAATGTTGTGTCTGCTTGTAACTCGCATTATCTACTCAACTTCTTGGCACTAACTGCCCTACTAAAGCCCAAGTAGGGTTTGAGTCGCGAGCAACCCTATTCTCTCTCCCTCGCTGATGTTTGAGTGCATACCACAAACTTTCCCAAGTAGAGCCTCAAGATTTGTGTTATCAATCTTATCGGAAACACAAGCCTTAATAAAACCATCATTTTCATAAATGTTGTCTTCAAACTCAACCTCAAATCGTCACTTTCATCTAATTAAATTGAGTTTTGATCAAAAGACCTTAGGGCAATCTAGCGGTTCAAGCATAGCCTCTAGTCATGGAATGCACTTGTTGATGGCATGTTTATTTGGACACATATGGCAAGTGCCATCATTCTTCAATTAGGTTTCGAAATTGCATTGAAAGAGAAATTCCTTCCGACTTTTGTAACCTGTCGTAATTCAGCATGTCTAGTTGGGTCCATCTCTTAAAAAAGCAAGTGGGCAAAAGAGCTTCAAGGAACGGACTAGATCAATGACGTGTTCAATATCGAGGGAGTAAGAATGCTTGGACTCTTCGGAAAACCCCAATTTTGAGTCGACATGTCAGACATGGACACTCTCCTGACACGTATTGACACGTGGTCAACACCTCTGACACGTTTACTTAGTCCGGACATGGCAGTTTTTTTTTCTTGGGTGGCAAATAGCAACCCCTTTAGGGCTTCATCATTCTTCTTTACTAGCCAATCGCACAGACAAAAAAAAAATTTGAATCACAAAGAAGAGGTAGAGGAAAAACAAATAAGAGGGTTTTGATCCGCTCAACTCAGTTCATTTATCACTTCTCTTGAGCGTCCCAATTAGGGCGTCTCTTCAGTCAGCCAATCACACAGACAAAAAATAAATAAATAAATAAATCGCAGAAAATAGGAAAATGGGGTTTCGATCATCCCTGTTTCGAGTGCTTGCTAGACGGCTAGTTCGTTGTTGTCGATGTCAGTTAAGCATTCCATTTACATCAAGTTCAGTCTGTTGATTCAATTCAATTCCATGCTTCGATTCCTTTGTTTTCTTTGTTGGTTCTTCTCAAGTTGTCGATTGGGTCGTCGTGAAATTGGTTTATATGTTGATAGATATGTTTATTTTGCACTATTAGGTTGTAGATCTAGAAAATTTTGCATTGTTCATCCTGCACTTCTCATGTATTTTAGTTCAATATCTCGTTGTAGCATATATTTTGAATCATCAAAAGTTGGAATTTGGATAATATGCACCTCAAGGATGTAACTAATCCAGTGGGCTCTTGAGTTGTTTTTTGTTGAGGCTGGCCTTGAGATAGCACATCTTCATGCTCTCCATTTGTTATCAAGGTTTTTTTTCTTAATTTAAAATTAAATAAATAAATAAATAAAAATTAAAAACCACCTTTTAGAATCTTACATTGACCAGTCTTAAGTTATTTTCTTGTGAAGACTAACTTGATTAAGTAGTTCGCCACATGATATCTCGAAACATTATTAGAACTTGATTAGGTAGTCGTCAATTTTATTTTGCACTATTTGGTTGTATTCCTATTAGGTTCAAGCATTTGCATTGCATTTTTATTCCTTAACTGATTAGCATAGTCTTGCTTCATAATAACTAGTAGATTGTGAGCTAGAAGCAATGAATTTAATTTTTTGTCTTAATGTTTCTTTCAGGCCAAATGAGTCGAGATGATAATGCTCATATTTGGAGGAAGGTCATGAGATTAAAAAAATCAAATGGAGGTGGAGGAAATCTTAGGTGGCAGTGTAACGTTTGTCAAAAAGAGTATACAGGATCCCATACTAGATTAAATGACCACTTGTTGAAGGTAGCAAGTCGTGGGATAGCTATTTATGCAAAAATCGCTCCCCAACAATATAGAGTTGCAAAATCTTGTTGAAGAAGCTGCATTGAAAGTGGAAAATTCCAGGATTCGAAATGTTCATTTACCTCCTTCAATGGCCTCAAGTCAAGGTAGTCACGCGGGTTCAAGTAATGGCATTAGTTCATCCTTTCCATATAACTATCCAAGTAACAGGAAAGCAACGAATAATCCAATTGTGAATGCTTTCAATCTAAATGATCGACAAGAGTTGGAAGTTTTGATTGCAAGAATGTTGTACTCAAATGCAGTGCCTTTCAACCTTGCAAGGAATCCATACTATTAGGACGCCTTTACATTTACATCAAATAAAGCTAAGTCCATTAGTAGTTATAAACCACTGGTATAAAATGCATTGAGGATGACTTTGCTACAAAAAGAAAGGGATAACATTCAAAGGTTGTTGGAGTCAACAAAGTTCACATGGATTACCAAAGGAGAAACCATTGTTTGTGATGGGTGGACAGATGCTTAGAGGAGGCCTCTGATTAATTTCATAGTCATTAATGAGGGTGGTCCAATGTTTTTTAAGGTTGTGAATTGTGAAGGGGAGTTCAAAGACAAATACTTAATTGTTGGTTGATTAAGGAAGTCATAGAGGAGGTTGGGCCCTATAATGTGGTCCAATTGTTGGTTTGATCATGGTTGCAGGTATACTTGTGAGAGCCAATACCCTCAAGTGTTTTGGACACCTTGTGTAGTCCACATTCTCAACTTTGTCTTGAATAACATATGTGCTCCAAAGAACATGCCTTCAAATGAAAAGGCCCACAATGAGTGTAGTTGGATTATTGATATTGTTGGGGATGATGTGCAGATAAAGAACTTTATCATGAACCATTCCATGAAGTCCCACATGTTCAAACTTGAAGTTGCTTTCCATTGCAGAGAATGTTCTGCTTCAAGCATAATTATACTCAAAATGTTGAAAGACATTAAAATAGCATCCAAAGTATGGTGATTGGTGGTCAATGGGTTTCTTATAAGGAAGATGATGTTGACAAAACACGGGTTGTTAAGGGAAAGTTATTGGATGACTTGTGGTTGGATAAAGTGGACTACATAATTTGTTTCATAGAGCCTATTTATTTAATGTTGTGGAGAGCTGATACAGATGAGCCTTGTATTCACTTGGTGTATGAGATGTGGGATGTTATGATTGAAAAAGTGATCAATTATTGGTCGCCATGAGGGAAAGGCAAATAATGTGGAGTCAGACTTTTATTCAGCGACTCTTGTTGCACATCTTTTCGAAGCCAAAATCCACCGTTTCCCCTTTCGAATCCACAAATTTAGTAATTTATTTTTCTTTATGGTAATATTTCAATTATTGTTTAGGAAGTAATTCTGAACCCAATTTGGGCCAGATTTCTGGCAGTATATTTCTTTTATTACGTATTTTGTTTTAGCATGATTATTGGGGCGTTGCCATTTTTGATAAAATTCCAATAGTGATGAGTTTTAGCTATAAAGCCCGGCTTGTGGGCTGATTTTAGAGATACCTTTTATTTGAGTAATTTGATTAAACATTAGAGTTATTTCATCTGTGTTTTTGGGCGAATCTCTTGTATCCTTCCTTGTGAATTATTTATTGAACTAGCCCGCAGGATAATCACTATTCTGCTCGGCGTCACTTCCTTGGTTCCCTTTACATTTCAAATTAATTTGTGAAGTTCAAAGATTTTCTCCCAACCATAGACACTGTATCTTTATAATACACTTTTGTTTTTTTAGAGAAAATCAGGTATGTCATTGTTAGATTGTTGAGGACAGTTTTGAAAAGCTAGATAGAAAGCTCAGCTCACTCAGAAAAGTATTGAGTGGAGTTGGCTTGAGTGCTTGACCGACTTTAGGTTTGACTCAGCTGGGAGTCACATACTGGCATGTTTGGTTACCCCTTTGACCATTGTAATGTAATGGCTATTACAATGGTCAATTGCATTCATTTGTTTGGTGGCACAAAAAAACATCGTAATCATCATTCTCATTACCAATTTGGTTATAATGGTCATTCCTTCCTTCCACCCTATGAATGGCCATTACATTGGTCATTGTAATGGTCAACAAAGCAAAATGACTTCACTTGCCCTCAAAATGACTTCATTTACTCTTGTGTTGAAGTTTTGATGCTTTGTAGTGAGGGCATATTCGTAAAGACACATTCCTACTCCCATTACATTCATAGGTAAACCAAACACATCTATTATATTTCCATTACCACTCCCATTACTACTCTCATTACCACTCCCATTACAACGTGGAACCAAACAGGGCTGTGTAGAAGGAAACAACTACCACCTAGCTTGTAGAATTCTACCCTTGTGAAAATTAAGTATAAAACTAATAAAAATAATGTGAATCATCAAATGTGAAGAAAAAGGGGGAAGGGATGGATGCATTAGATATATGCATTAGATATTTGCACTTATTGCCTATAAATTAAATGAAGCCAACCTTCTTGATCCTTTCTTTTAACTTTGTTCAATTCCCTTTAACGAACTAAAAAACAAAAAGATCACCCAAATAATCTTTAAAAAAAACATTTTCACCAGAGATATAATTTACTAATTAACTTGAATTGTTGTTCAATTTTGCCTATAAATAATTGTCTAGAATAAATCAACTCTCCCCAGAGATATAATTTACTAATTAAAATTTTAACTGGAAGGCCTTAAGCTGTCAAACCTAGGATACTATTGTTTGCATTTTGAAGCTTCAATTTATTAACTTCATGATCGAGTATAGTTCAAATATAGTGAGCCCATGTCATATTTATTAAGGTTTATGGTGAAGAAAGGAACAAGAGTCTCTTAATTAGTATCAAAGGAGTCTATGTTATTCTTTCTATGTTAATTGAGGAAACTACTTATATTTTGATTCCATAAATACATTTTCACCTTTTTTAAAAGAAAAATCTTTATTCCTTCAAACTCAAAGTCAATGATAGCACTCTCTGCTTTGTAAATAAAATTAATGAATAAATAAAGTACAATGTCATTCTTCCCATTAAAAATAGAACTGAAGATTAGATAGTCAACTCAAAGGAGTTTATCACCTAGCACGCCTAACTTGTACATAAATTACTTTATCGCTTATACTCAATAATCTCGTATTATTTTCCTGGATTTTGAGAATGTTTTCTCCACACCCGTCATGAAAGCTGCCACTAAATACTCCTTTACCAAGTATCAATGCCCTGCGCTGGAAAATCTAGGAAACTTATTGCTTGCATTTTGGAAACGAATGTGAAGCTTCAGTTTGCCAACTTGTAATTTCGCTGCTAACAACTATCAACAGTAATGCTATCAAAATCAATGCTATCTCCAATTTGGATTCCAATTTCCCTCTATTCGAAGGCATGACACTATCAAGTACACAAATGTTTCATTTGTTCTGAAAATCACCAATTCAATTCATAAATTTGGGAGCTCAAAAGCTTAACTTGCAAAATATTGAGAATGGATTGAGAGCCATATTGGGCGCAAAATCAAATTTCAACTAAGAATTCCTTAAAGCAACTACATTTATCTAATCCCACCATTTCTATCCTCTAACAAAAAAAAAAAAAAAAACTTTTCGGAGGCAGATATCTCCTTTTCCAACACTAAAAATCTATATTCCAATTTCCCTCTGTTCGTAGGCACGACACAATCGAGTACAGATATGTCTCATTCATTCGAAAAATCGCAATTTCATAAATTTGGGAGCGCAAAACTTAATTTGTAAAACACTGAGAACTGAAAATTGCGGACAATATTAGGTTTCAATTCAGAATTCCTTAAAGCAGCTTCATTTTTACCATAAAATCCAAACTTTCATTCATGCAAAACACAAAAGTTAACATGAATCAATCACAATTCCCAACCAACAAAAGACCCAACTTACCACATGCTTCCTCTATACTTCAAAGTATAAGGCCCGCTCTCGAGCGCCCGATCAAAGTGACTATGCACCTTATGCTTTTAATCCAGTCCAAATTAACGATTTGGAGACAACAAAAGCTAATGATGCAATTGGTTGTTTGGAAGAAGCAGAGACCAGCAGGCAGCAACAACATAACGAAGCTCTCTTCTTCCATTGAACAATATTTGGAAGAATACATGCACCAATCATGCATAAAAGCAAAAAAAAAAAGTTGCACTCCTGTGTTAACATTCTTATCATGTTATCATCGTTAACTTTGCTTTTGCATTATTTCTCCAGACACTTCCTCTGGTCCCAGCCCCTACGTACGCATCTAGATATCATGGAAATTCTAGTAAATATATATGTGAAAGACTTGACTCCGAGTTTTAAAGTTTCCAACACTAATGATCGTCTTTTTCCCTGTTACGTGGAAATTCTAGTAAATATATACGAAAGACTTGACTTCGAGTCGTAAAGTTTCTAACACTAATGATTGTCTTTTTTCCATTACGTGGAAATTTTAGCAAAAATATATGTGAAAGACTTGACTTCGAGTCTTAAAGTTTGTCTTTTTTCCCATATCGTGGAAATTCTAGTAAATATATACGAAAGACTTGACTTCGAGTTTTAAAGTTTCCAACTCGCATGCAAATTACAAATTAATAACTTTAGATTTATTTGTGAACGTATATGGCTTCCAGTGTTAAGATATTTTAATTAGATGAGGTTATTGTTTTTCAAATCACATAATTGGACTTACTAAAAGTGATTGCTATATGATTTTTGTTTCACATCTCTCATTTTCCAGTTCCTTGAATTGCAGCCAATTAAGGTTCCATTAGACTTTGAGTGATCTTTTGAAGAATTTTGCCACTTGAATGTCCAATTTGGATGCAATATAGTTCCTTGACAAAATTTAATTAAGGTTCCATTAGACCTTGAGTGATCTTTTTCCTCGCTCCCTCCCTCGTTCCCTAGAATTTCTGCTTAGAAAGAGAGAATCTATAACTATAATACCAGCTATGATTAAACTATCTCTTTTTGCTGTTTCCATACATAAAAGGGAAAAAAAGTTGCACACTCCTGTGTTAACATTCTTATCATGTTATCATCGTTAACTTTGCTTTTGCATTATTTCTCCGGACGCTTTCCTCTGGTCCCAGTCCGCTACGCGTTTTAAAGACTTTGACTCCGAGTTTTAAAGTTTCCAACACTAATGTTTGTCTTTTTCCCGTTACGTGGAAATTTTAGTATATATATATATACACACGAAAGACTTGACTTCGAGTCGTAAAGTTTCCAACAATAATGATCGTCTTTTTCCCATGTCGTGGATTTATATGAAAGACTTGACTTCGAGTTTTAAAGTTTCCAACATGCATGCAAATTACAAATTAATAACTTCAGATTTATTTGTTAACATATATAGCTTCCAGTGTTACGATATTTTAATTGGATGAGGTTATTGTTTTTCAAATCACATAATAGGACTTACTAAAAGTGATTGCTATATGATTTTTTTTTCACATCTCTCATTTTCCAGTAACTTGAATTGCCGCTAATTAATAAGGTTCCATTAGACTTTGGGTGATCTTTTGAAGAATTTTGCCACTTGAATGTCCATGGGAATTGTTGAAGAATCTTTAAAAAAAACACCATGGGCATTGCGTGTCTCTATCTCTATAAATGGGACACTACATCAAATTGGCATTTTTGTAACAACTCCCAAAACAGTATCACTTTTGAGATGTAACATTCCACCAAACAATTTCAAGTCAAAATTAAATTCAGTCAAAAAAATGGAAAATAGTTTCACAAAAAAAGTGATATAATAAATTGGATCACCATAAATAATATCACTTAAAGCACCATACTCTTCATGGTGAACAATTATTGTATCACTTTATTTGTGAAAATGTATAAAATTGTTTGGTGGACTGTTACAGCTCAAAAGTGTATTGTTTTGGAGGTTATTACAAAAAATGTCAATTTGGTGTAGTGAGATCCATCTGAAACGCGACCACTTCTACCACCTCACTATTTAAATATACCACCTCAACAACAACAAAAACCTGATATAATCTTCTTTATGGTTGAAAAGATACGAAATGAAACTCGAATGCGCCCTCCATACCCTTCGAATCAGAGTTACTATGTTGAGTTACATAACGACCACCATGCTCAGGCTTCTTCTATAGGTATACTATTATATTTTGTGTACAGTGTGTCTGTGTGTGTTTGATTTAAGTTTATTGTTTCGTCCATGTTCTAATTTTATTTCTGCATATTTTGAATAATACGTGATGCAGGGTATTGCGAGGAACTCATGAAGCTGTCTCTCAAACACATAGACCAATCCCTGTTAGCTCTGAAAGACTCTCCAGTGAAAAGAAAGCATGATATTCAAACATGGTTAAGTGCTGTTTTAACTTTCCAACACACTTGTGAAGACTCGATCAAGGGCTTCTCAGGAGTTTTAGTTGATGAAATGTCCAGCAAAATAAATCAGCTCACTCGGTTAGCTAGTAATTCACTAGCGCTTGTAAATCGGATTGTTCACAATGAACCACCAAAAAATAGACATCTTACATCCTCTGATGATGAACCACTTATTCCGCTATGGGTGTCAAGGGAAGGCCGGAGACTACTACAAAATCCGTCAACCGGTGTAATACAAGCTAATGCTGTGGTGGCAAAAGATGGGACTGGGAATTATAAGACGGTAACAGAAGCAATTAATGCTGCCTCTGGAGGAAGCAGGTTCGTGATCCATGTCAAGTCTGGAGTGTACAATGAAAAGATTAATTGCAAGAAAGATGGTATCACCTTGATAGGAGATGGAAAGTATTCCACCATAATAACGAACCAGCAAAGTGTTGGAGGTGGCTCCAACCTGCCTGACGCAGCCACCTTTGGTAAAACTTCTCTCTCCCGGCCTCTAAATAAATAAGTTAACCAAAAACAAGTGTACAACTTTACTGAGATCTTTTTGTCACCAGTTAAACTGTACGTATTCAATCTATATATGATTAATTAGTTAGTATTATTAAATGAAAAGATGCTAGCGCTAACATGCTTTGATAGGAAACAAACAGTAAAGCTGCAGTGAAAACAGCCGACAGTTACTAATGAGACTAGCTAGTTGATCCTAATTAACAATTAATTATTTAAGTTTCCTGGATGGAGATGGATTAATGATGTAGACGCAACCTTTAGAACTTCCAATTATAAAGACCAAGTGAAGTCATGTATACGTATGATGCAACCTATGCATAAAGACTAAGTGAAGTCATGTATATACGTGCCTGTTACATTGAAGACATGCAAACTACTGTATATACGTGCCTGTTACATTGAAGACATGCAAACTAAACTATAATTGTATTATAACTAAAAGTTGATGTTGATGACTTAATTTGATAAAACTATTAGGACTTCGTTGTTTGTCACTAACCTGTAAGAAAAAACTAGATAATTAATAATCAAAATGGAAAAATAAATAGTATTAACTTTCTCCTTTTTCAAGTTACTAATTAATCAAGTAATATATATATATATATTAATTGCAGCAATTACTGGAGATGGATTTATGGCTAGAGACATTGGATTTCAAAACACAGCAGGACCCAGTGCAGTAGCACCGGCAATGAGAATCTCATCGGATCGTTCAGTTCTATATAGGTGTAGCATTGCAAGCTACCAATGTACACTTTACGCGGATGCCCTACGTCAGTTCTATATAGAATGCGACATATATGGGACTGTAGATTTCATCTTTGGCAACGCTGTAGCTGTTTTCCAAACTAGTACAATATTTCTACGACGTCCACGTTCAGGTGGTTTTAATGCTATTCTAGCTAATGGGAGGGATGATCCAGGACAGAACACGGGTTTTTCGCTTCAAAGGTGCAAGATAACAACCAGCCCAGACCTAACTCCGTCTAAACATTCGGTGGAGTCTTATCTAGGGAGGCCATGGAAGAAGTATTCGAGGGCAGTGGTGATGCAATCGATGATAGATGATGCTATCAATCCAAGCGGTTGGAAAGAATGGGATGGTAGTTTTGCATTAAGTACACTCTACTTTGCTGAGTACCTTAATTCAGGTCCTGGTGCTGGAACATCTGGCAGGGTGAAATGGTCACGTTCAATTGGACCTGAAAAAGCTGTCAAGTTTACTGTTGGTAGCTTCATTGCTGGAACTGCATGGTTGCCTTCCACAGGAGTCGCTTTCGATTCTGGGCTTGAATGATCAATTAATTGATGATGATTACTGGGGATTTAAAAATTGATGATCATAATTATGGGGATTGGTACGTAGTGATTATAAAAAGTCAGTCCGTCAATATATATATGATAGCATAATATGTGGCTACCAATGTATAATAAGTGATAGCATAATATGTGGCTACCAATGTTCATAAACAGAAATTGCTGGAATAATTAAGTTGCTTGATTTCTCCTTGTACCTAAGACAATAATTAATGAATGATGTATTTTGCTTACTTTTATTTATTTATTTTCATTTTGCTTTACGCTACTGCAATACCAAAATAATATTTGATTCTCTGATATGTAGCTAATCTGGAAGGGTAATTAACCTACCACGAGGTAACCATATGCACATTACATGAACTGCTTTTGCTTGTTATATATACTTCATCTAAGCAACTATATATGCCATCTAATTAATCTACAACATCCGTATACTAATCCGAAGAAAATCACAAAGTAAAACTCACTACTGAGTTTAGAGACTAGTAACATTTTTCCCGTACCCACATATATATCAGTCATATGCCTTTTTCAAATCAGACATCTTGATTGCTAAAGGCTAGAGCACGACCTAATTGAAAATGAATCGAATTATTGATTGTATCGTAAAGACCCTTATGTCTACTCCTCTGTCACCCTCCGGGAGAAATATGTGCTTCTAAAAGATCTTTCATAAGCTACATTTTTCCCCCTTAACCCCACTCACCTCAAATGTCACCAACATGATTTGAACTCTGGGCATGTGATATCATCCACCAAAAACCTACCAGTTGGGTTAAAAAAAAAAATTCATTGAAAATATAATAAAAATTGTGACACTTCCTGATGCAGGAGGATCCGAGTCAGATAATGTTGAGCTGTCAGATAACACGTTATTAGCATTAAGATATCTGAAATTAACAGATCAGCGCAAGAATGGCAGGAAATCATAATTCTATTTCAAAATTGGCAATTTAGGGTGCGTTTTAGTATTTTGGCCATAACTTTGGCTACGGTATCAGAATCGCGCAAACGACCCCAATTCAGAAAGTTCTTTTCAACGTGCATGTCGTGGTCAACAGTGACGCTCGTTCCACATCTTTTTGAAGCCAAAATCCATCGTTTCCCCTTTCGAATCAACAAATTTAGTAATTTATTTTTCTTATAATAATATTTCAATTATTCAGATTTCTGGCAGTATATTTCTTTTATTACGTATTTTGTTTTAGCATGATTATTGGGGCGTTGCTATTTTTGGTAAAATTCCAATATTGATGAGTTTTAGCTATAAAGCTCGGCTTGTGGACTGATTTTAGAGATACATTTGATTTGAGTAATTTGATTAAACATTAGAGTTATTTCCTCTGTATTTTTGGACGAATCTTTTATATCCTTCCTTGTGAATTGTCTATTGAACTAGCCCGCAAGATAATCACTATTCTACCCGACATCACTTCCTTGGTTCCCTTTACATTTAAAATTAATTTGTGAAGTTCAAAGATTTTCTCCCAACCATAGACCCTATATCTTTATAATACACTTTTTATTTTAGAGAAAATCAGGTATGTCATTGTTAGATTGTTGACAGTTTTGAACAGCTCACTCAGAAAAGTATTGAGTGGAGTTGGCTTGAGTGCTTGACCGACTTTAGGTTTGACTCAGCTGGGAGTCACATACTTAAGTGACTATAAATTACCAGCTGGGAGTTGGCTTGAGTGCTTGACCGACTTTAGGTGTGTAGAAGGAAACAACTACTGGCTTGAGTGCTTGACCGACTTTAGGTGTGTAGAAGGAAACAACTACCACCTAGCTTGTAGAATTCTACCCTTGTGAAAATTAAGTATAAAACTAATAAAAATAATGTGAATCATCAAATGTGAAGAAAAAGGGGGAAGGGATGGATGCATTAGATATATGCAATGCCAAAAGGAAATGGACAAGCACTATATGTTTGCACTTATTGAAGCCAACCTTCTTGATCCTTTCTTTTAACTTTGTTCAATTCCCTTTAACAAACAAAAAAACCAAAAAGACTAGGAATTAAGGCATATCGAATCCCAAGTCAAATGATCTATTATATATACTTCCTATGCTCACAAAAGTTATGCTCAAAGTTGAGTGTTATGGTCAATAATTAAAATAAAAAAGATACCAAACTCAGTAGTGCTATTTGCAACTAGTGAGTGATAATAATGTATTAATTTGAAGAAGGGCCCTTATCTAGTTCACAAAATCTATTGATATTCTTGATGTTAGCATCAAGACAATGAATTAACAACAACCAATAACCAATAAATCACGCCTTACTATTGAAGAAAAATAAATACTTCACCATCAGGTCGTTATATATCTATATATTAATCCAGGCCTACAAATTAAACCATTGGAGAAGTCTATATTCTCAATCCAAATACACCCGTTTGTGAGAATGGGACAATGCATGATAGTTGATAGAAACCTCATTTCTTTCCCTCATGCCAGGTTGTTATATTGCATTGCTCGTCTTATATGCTTTTTTCAACTACAACTGGATCGGAAGAAAAAAAAATGCAACTGGATGCACTCTACAAGTGTAAGTCAAAGAACTATAGTAGTCTGACTAAACAAACACTACACCAAATTGGCATTTTTGTAACAACCCCCAAAACAGTATCACTTTTGAAATGTAACAATTCACATAACAATTTTACACATTTTCACAAACAAAATGATACAATTATTGTATCACCATGAAGAGTATGGTTATAAAAGTGATACTATTCATGGTGATCCAACTTATTGTATCATTTTTTGTGTGTTACAGTTTTTCATTTTTTTGACGATATTTAGTTTTGATTTGAAATTGTTTGGTGAATTGTAACATCTCAAAAGTGATACTGTTTTGAGAGTTGTTACAAAAGTGTCAATTTGGTGTAGTGAAAAAAAAAAATGTTACTCGTGTTATTGGCAATGGAAACAACACTCTCTCATGGCATGATCCATGGCACCCTAATGGAAAATTTATTAGGGTGTTCCCTCAACATCTAAAATGCAACTCTTGTGCCACAGGAAGGCAAAAGTTTCAGCCATAATTCGACAAGATCCATCGAATATACCAAGCAATATGGAGTGTCACTTGGCGATGCCTAAGGATAAATTAACACATGTTTGTATCTCCCCAGGCTTTCAAGATGAATTGGTATGGACAACAAGATCAGTAGGTAAATACATTCTCAAGGACACTTATATTAAGATCAGGATGGCCAGTCCTCATATCAGGATGGCAAGTTCCTTGAATTGCAGCTAATTAAGGTTCCATTAGACTTTGAGTGATCTTTTGAAGAATTTTGCCACTTAAATGTCCAATTTGGATGCAATATAGTTCCTTGACAAATTTTAATTAAGGTTCCATTAGACCTTGAGTGATCTTTTTTCCTCGCTCCCCCCCTCGTTCCCTAGAATTTCTGCTTAGAAAGAGAGAATCTATAACTATAATACCAGCTATGATTAAACTATCTCTTTTTGCTGTTTCCATACATAAAAATAAGGGGGAAAAAAGTTGCACTCCTGTGTTAACATTCTTATCATGTTATCATCGTTAACTTTACTTTTGCATTATTTCTCCAGACGCTTTCCTCTGGTCCCAGCCCTCTACGACGTTTTAAAGACTTTGACTCCGAGTTTCAAAGTTAATCATAACTTCCTATGCTCACAAAAGTTATGCTCAAAGGTGAGTGTTATGGTCAAGGTATACCTTATTTCATATAATCAAGAACAAACTAAATTATCATATTTGTAGATCCTCCTATGGACAATAATTAAAATAAGAAAGACATCAAACTCAGTATTGCAATTTGCAACTAATAATTGATAATAATGTATTAATTTGAAGAAGGGTCCTTATCTAGTTCACAAAAGCTATTGATATTCTTGATGTTAGCATCAAGACAATGAATTACGCCTCACTAAGAAAGAAAAATAAATACTTGACCATCACGTCGTTATATATCTATATATTAATCCAGGCCTACAAATTAAACCATTGGAGAAGTCTATATTCTCAATCCAAATACACCCGTTTGTGAGAATGGGACAATGCATGATAGTTGATAGAAAAAAAAAAAAAAAAATGCAACTGGATTGCACTCTACAAATGTGAGTCAAAGAATTATAGTAGTCTGGCTAAACAAAAAAAAAATTTGTCTAGAAAAGTAATCTTTCTATGTATTTGACCAAGTATATCCAACTTATATCCTTCATAATTATGAGTAAAATGTTTAAATTTAGAGATGTAATTTGGTTTTAAAAAAACTTGAAAGAAAGGGGTGGGGGCAGATAACAATGATGGAAGTCTATAGGACAGTTGCTCTGGATGGCCATAGTCCTCTGAGCAGTTGCTTTTATTTTGTTGAAGAAGGTATCCACTATAGATTTTTGTATCCACTATAGAATAGATAGAGGGAGTCTCCCTCTTATCCACATTAGACTTAATAATTCATATTAGTTTGTTTATGAAGGGGTTGGCCTGTCTTTCAGTGAACATGATGAAATATTAGACACAAAAGAATTGATTTGTGTGTATTGTGTTGTCCTTTCTCATTCTATTCTCCTGTTTATATACAAACTAATCAAGAGAATATTGTGAGAATATTCACAATATAATCTGCTAATTACCTTAAAACTATTATACAATCTTGACTCAATAAACAACCTTCCTAATACAAATATTCCCAATCAATCAGGATATTCTCAATATATTCTCAATACCCTCCTCAAGTTGGTGCATGGAGATCCCGTATGCCCAACTTGCGAAGTAGATACTCATATTATCGTTTGCCCAATGCTTTTGTGAAAATGTCAGCGAATTGCTCATTGGATGGGAAAATGTGAGATTGATATGTCCAGCAACAATGTCATCACGGACAAAGTGACAATCGACCTCAATATGTTTTGTCCGTTCATGAAAAACGGGATTTTGAGATATATGGAGAGCCGCCTGACTATCACAATGAAGAGACATAGGACGTGTGTGAGGCATCCCGAGGCTAGCTAAAATAGCTTTAAGCCATTTCAACTCACATGTAGTCATAGCCATAGACCGATATTCCGCCTCTGCAGAGGAGCGGGATACTGTATGTTGCTTCTTTGTCTTCCAAGATACCGGCGAGTTCCCAAGGAACACCAACCAACCAGTGAGGGATCGCCAAGTCAAAGGGCATCCGGCCCAGTCAGCGTCACACCACCCATGTAACTGCATGTCACACTTACTACTCAAATGTATACTTTGACCTGGATTACCTTTTAAGTACCGAACCACCCACAAGCAACTTCCCATTGGTCCGCCCGAGGATGTTGCATAAATTGAGATAAAACATGAACACTATAAGATAATTCGGGTCGAGTGAAACACAAATAAATTAGCCGTCCCACCAAGCGACGGTAAGGCTCCGGGTCAGCGAGCCCTGGACTCTTGGACAAGGCGAGTCGATGATTCTGTTCCAATGGCACCGCCGCGGGCCTTGCCCCTAGCAATCCGGCCTCAAAGATGATATCTAGCGCGTATTTGCGTTGACAAAGCACAAACTCATCTGGTCCGCGTGCCACTTCAACCCCCAAGAAATACTTTAAAGGACCCAGATCTTTCATATGGAAACAAACACTGAGGTAACCCTTGAATTTCTGTATATCCCCCGGATTACACCCAGAGATGATAAGGTCGTCGACATAGACAAGAACACTGAGCTGAACCGCACCTCTTTGTAGAGTAAACAAAGAATAATCTGAATAAGATTGCCGAAAATCATAATTCTTCAAAGCAGTCGACAGTTTAGCAAACCAGCATCGGGGTGCCTGCTTCAGCCCATATAATGATTTCCTAAGCTTGCACACCTTTCCAGAAGTCCCCACCTGAAAATCGGGTGGTAATTTCATGTATACTTCCTCCGTAAGGTCACCAAGTAGAAATGCATTATGAACATCCATCTGATGGACTTCCCAATTCATGGCAGCCGCAACAGCAAGAAAGACCCTTACTGTAACCATCTTAGCCACTGGAGCAAAAGTCTCTGTATAATCAACTCCTTCAATTTGATGATTTCCAAGAATAACCAGCCGAGGCTTCAATCGTTCAATAGTACCATCAGAGTTATACTTGATCTTGTATACCCACTTGCATCCTAGAGTTTTCTTTCCTGGTGGCAAGTTGGCTACAACCCAGGTTTCATTAATCTCAAGAGCCTCAATTTCTCGTCGCATGGCATCCCTCCAGCGGCTGTTTTTCGCGGCCTCAGAATAGCACACAGGTTCCTGATTTGCTGTCAAGGCTGCAAAAAAATGTCTATGTCGCATAGAAAAATTATCACAATTCACATAATGTGCTATAGGATAGGGTGTACCTGAGGAATGTCGTGGTACGGGTGAAGCTGGTACGGATGGACTCATTTTTCGAATGGTATGAGTAACATAATCACGGAGTCGTACCGAGGCTTGCCCTCTGCGTTGACCCCTGCCCAACACATCTTCCTGACTTGTGTCCAGGTTGTCCTCCTGGTTCGCACAAGCGGGCTGCCCAGCAGCCTCATCTGGCTGTACAATCACCTCGGCTCCAGCATTTGCCCCATCCTCGGCACATGCCGACTGCCCAACAGCCCCATCTGGTTGTACAAACTCCTCAGCACCCCCCCTCAAAACAGCCGTAGATGTCTCCTCAAAGTTCTCGTGAACCGCCTCAATATTAGGCAGACCATCGTGGTCCAAATTAAAATGATCGGCAAAGGGAAAAACTCCTTCCGAGAATACAACATGACGAGAAACAAAGAAGTATCGTTTCTCCAAGTCATACAAACGCCATCCCTTTTTTCCATAAGGGTACCCAACAAAGACGCACCTTCGACTTCTACTGGCAAACTTATCCCCCGTCTATACATGCGCATAACACAAGGACCCCAAAATGCGCAAGTGATCATAAGTGGGTGTGCTGCCATATAGAACACTATAGGGTGTTTTCCCATTCAAGACCAAGGAGGGAGTCCTATTTATCAAGTATCCAGTCGTCAACACACATTCTCCCCAAAACTCAATAGGAAGAGAGCCCTGAAAACGCAGCGCCCGAGCTACGTTCAAAATATGTTGGTGTTTCCGTTCAACCCGCCCATTTTGTTGAGGTGTTCCCACACAAGATGTTTGAAAAACAATCCCGTGATCAAGAAAATATTGTCGCAGGCAAGTGAATTCAATGTCGTTATCACTCCGCAAGATTTTTACCTCTTTATCAAATTATCTCTTAACCATCGAAAAAAAACATTTGAAGAGTATGAGAGACTTCTTTCTTATCAACAAGTAAGTAAATTCATACAGCACGGGAAAAATCATCAACAATGGTCAAAAAATAAGAAGCACCACAAGAAGAAGTTGTTCTATAAGGTCCCCATAGATCAGTGTGAATAAGTTCAAAAATGGTCGTAGCTTTATGTTCACTAACAGGAAACTTATTTCTACTTTGCTTTGCTCTCTGACAGACATCACAATTTTTATTCAAGCGATTTTTCGTTTCACTAAAACTTACTTCGGAAACTAACTTTGTTATTTGTAGAGATGCATGACCCAATCGTTGGTGCCATATATCAAGAGACACCACATTATTGGCCTTTATTGCGTGAACCTGTGGCAACCCCCGAAAGAAATAGAGTTCATCCCGTCTTTCACCCGCACCAATCAGCATCCTCGAAGTGCGATCCTGTATAACACACAGATCATTAGTGAATTGGACAAAACAATTATAGTGATCAGTCAATTACGACACAGAAATTAAATTTCAAGTTAGCCCTAGCACATAAAGAACATTTTTCAAACGGAAATTTCTTTCAAGAGTGACCGTCCCCTCTTTAGTGGCGATAGCGCTACTCCCATCTGGCAATCCCACGGGACATTGAGCAATCGCCTTTAAGTCACGGAGATCCCCGACCGTGCCAGTCATATGATTCGAGGCTCCTGTGTCAATAATCCAAGGCTTACCAGTCATCTTATCGGTCATTGCAGATTTTGACCCTCCCAGCATTTGGAGAAGTGTCTGCCACTGATCGGTATTCAGCCCAGGCAGTGGAGATGTATCTGTCTCGGTCACTCCTGCCCCAGCAGAACCTGTTTGAGCAACATTGGCACGATGCGTACCCTTGGTTCCTCGACCACGGCCTCGAAGACTTGACTGCCCTCTACCGCAACCAGCACCAGCACTTTTTCCATCGCTTCGGGGTCGGTCACCCCACCACTCCGGATATCCGTGCAAGGCAAAACAATTATTAGATTCATGCCCCGTCCTTTTACAGTGGGAACACACCGTACTAGATTTATCCTTTTCGTCAAGACGGGTCCGTGTGGCAAAGGCCATAATTTCCCCGCGTTCTTCCTTGCCGCGAGCGATTTTCTTTACTCGCTCCTTTTGAATAAGAATTGAGTATACCTTGTTCATGTTTGGCAACGGATCTTGAGCCAATATATTGGATCTCACTGTTCCGTACAAATTGTCATCCAAACCCATAAGAAACAAATGTACTTTTTCTTCCTCCCGTTTTTTTTATAGAATCGAAGCGAGATTGCATGTACACTTCCCGCACTTGCAAGTTGGTAATTGTTCGAAATTACCTAGTTCATCCCAAAGTTGCTTGAGTCGCCCATAGTAGTCCATTATGGTCAGCCCCTTCTGTTTGCAATCTGCAAGATCTGATTTCAGTTGTTGAATCCGTGGTCTGTTAGTAATGGAGAATCGATCCTTGATATCATTTCAGAGATCCTGCGCTATTTCCACATGAAAGATAGTGGAGCGTAGCGTAGGTCCGATGGTATTTCGGATCCAGGACACCAAAAACGAGTTGATAGTCCACCAGTCTTCGAGGTCTCGTGACTGCTCGCCAGGTTGAGTGATAGTTCCGTCAATGAACCCGAATTTCTTTCGGGCCCTCAAGGCCGTTCGAAACGAACGAGCCCATTCATCATAATTGTCCCCTTTCAATTGAACCTGAGTAATTGAAAGTCCGGGATTATCAAGGGAAGTGATGTCGTAAGGTGAAATCGTTTTCCGAGTTTCACCAGTAGAGACTTCACTGCCAGCCATGATCGGTGTTCAAAGAGAGATTTCAAAAATGCCGCAGAAAGAATTAGCTCTGACTGCTCCTCACGCAGAGAAACAGAGATTTTTTTTTTTTAATATATCCCTTTTTTTTCTTTTCTTTTCTTTTCTTTTACTTAAACATAAACATAAAGAGAAACAGAGAACCAGAGAGAGGTTCTGAGTCAATAAGCAGCGAGAGGTTCTTCGATCAGGTTCAGTCTTCGATCAGGTTCAATCAGAGATTCGATCAGAGGTTTCGATCACAGCGAGAGGTTCTTCGATCAGTTTCAGTCTTCGATCAGGTTCAATCAGAGGTTTCGATCAGGATCGATTAGAGGTTCGATCAGGTTCGATAGTTCAGTCTTCGATCAGAGGTTTCGATGGTTCAGAGGTTCGATCAGATCTGAATCAGGCCAGATCTGAATCGCACAGTTTCTTCGATCAGGCCAGAGGTTCGTCTTCTTCGTTCCTTCTTATTCAAAGAGACCCTTTTTATTCAAAGAGGTTTCGATCAGGTACCTTTTCTCCATTTATGATACTCGTATGATTGGCTCTGATACCATGATGAAATATTAGACACAAAAAGAATTGATTTGTGTGTATTGTGTTGTCCTTTCTTATTCCATTCTCCTGTTTATATACAAACTAATCAAGAGAATATTGTGAGAATATTCACAATATAATCTGCTAATTACCTTAAAACTATTATACAATCTTGACTCAATAAGCAACCTTCCTAATACAAATATTCCCAATCAATCAGGATATTCTCAATATATTCTCAATAGAACAGAAAACCAAAATTATATTATGCAACTTGTTTTCTTCTCAGAAAAAAGTCTGGTCATCGTGATTCATGTGATTGGTACCTAAAAAATGTCGTATTTAATATTTTCTTGTAAGGACCACTAATTAATAGTTTGTTGAATAATACAACATTTACACAGAAAATTAATATGTTTGAAATCAAATATGGATTTTGTCATTCACGATTTGACCTTATGCTGAAGATTTTCTTAGATGATATTTCAGAATCTTTTATAATAATAAAAAAAAATATGTAATATAAACTTATAATTTATCTCAGAAACTTGACCTTAATGAAATGCCAGTTAGAAACTATGAAGAATGAATAAGAGTGAAAACTCTGTAATTGCTTAGCAGAGCAATACAGAAATATTTGTATGTATTTATAGATGTTTCATATTACATATTGGAATCAAGAATTCATACTAACAAACATAAAACAGACTCCAGCTCATTCTAACAGTTCTTGTTTATGCACTAACTGACTACAAGTATACTAACTGATTGCTAACACATTGCTAACTGATTGCTCATTTATACTATACTGGTCTCTTATCATCCCCCCTCAAGTGCAAGAGGCAGGGAACAAGACCAAGATGGGACTTGAGATAGATGAACCTTGAGCTTGGAAGATGCTTTGTAAGAAGATCAGCAGTCTGCTCAGAAGTAGGAACAAATTCTAAAATCAAATCTCCACGGAGAACATGATCACGAATGAAGTGCAAGTCTATTTCAATATGTTTAGTTCTGGCATGAAAAATTGGATTTTTAGCAAGATGATAGGCACTGACATTGTCATACCACAGAGTGGGAGAACGAGGAAGAGTAATGCAAAGTTCCTTTAGCAAAGCCTGGATCCAGATTATCTCAGAAGTGGCAAGTGCAAGACCTCTATACTCAGATTCAGCACTGCTTCTGGAGACAACCCGTTGTTTGGTAGCAGACCAGGAGATCAGATTACCACCCAAATAGACCAAGAACCCACTCGAACTGCGTCTATCATCTGGATTAGATCCCCAGTCAGCATCAGAGTAAGCTTCTATAGCAAGATCACAAGCAGGTTGTAAAAGTAAGCCATCATGAGAGGATCCTTTTAGATAACGTAGAATGTGCTTGACAGCCACCCAGTGAGAAGTCGTAGGTGCTTGCATAAACTGACAAGCTTTATTGACTGCAAAAGCAATGTCAGGCCTGGTCATGGTGACATATTGGAGAGCACCAACAATGCTGCGATAGGCAGTAGCATCCATAAGAATTGCTCCATCAGATTGTGACAAGGGCTTGCCAACAGCCCCTGGAGTTGGAGAAGATTTGCAAGTTACCATATCAGCACGAGTAAGTAAGTCAGCAATATACTTGGCTTGGCTGAGATGTAAGGCCCCATTACAATGATGAACTTCAATACCCAAGAAGTAAGATAAAGGACCCAAGTCACGAAGAGCAAATATTGAATTCAACTGATCAATAAGCAAAGAAATCTATCTTGAAGAGCTGCCAGTAACAATGATATCATCCACATAAACTAGCATGATAAGAACAGAATGTTTGTCAAACCTGACAAACATGGAACTGTCTGTCCGAGAAGCTGTAAAACCCCACCTTAGAAGAGCACAACTTAGTTTGGAAAACCAAGCACGAGGGGACTGTTTTAGACCATACAGAGATTTTCGTAGCTGACAGACTTTAGATGGAAACTTGTTGTCTAAAAAACCAGGGGGTTGAGCCATGAACACTTGTTCTTCAAGATCACCATTCAGGAAAGCATTGTTAACATCAAGTTGTCGAACATCCCATTGAAAACTTACAGCAATAGTGAGAACAATACGGATAGTGGCAGACTTTACTACAGGACTAAATGTCTCAAAATAATCCAAACCATAAGTTTGATTAAATCCTTTGGCAACAAGACGAGCTTTGTATCTGTCAATACTCCCATCAGGCTTGTATTTGAGTTGATAAACCCATTTACAACCGATAATGTTCACATTACTAGGTGGATCAACCAAAATCCAAGTGCCATTTGTGTGTAAAGCAGAGATTTCTTTTTCCATGGCCTGAACCCAGTGTGGATCTTTAAGAGCCTGTCTCAAAGTAGTGGGTTCTGAAACTTTAACAACAAATAGATCAAGTATTTGTTTCCTCTTTGAAATGCCAGCCATAGATCGTGTGAGCATGCGGGTAGGTAGAGAAGTTGGAGGAATGGGCTCTATGGAAGCAACATCAGTGGGAAGTGTAGGAGGAATGGACTCTATGGCAGCAACATCAGTGGGAAGTGTAGGAGGAATGGACTCTATGGCAGCAACATCAGTGGGAAGTGTAGGAGACAGAGTAGGAGACAAAGTAGATGTAGGAGCATTTGTGAGAGGGAAAGAGGCTGAACAAGGAGAGTACTTAGGGACAACTGAAGTTATGACATTGGACATGTCATTTGAAGGAAGAACTGAAGGAAGCAAAGAGGGAGAATTGTGCATAGGAAAGTTGGACTCATCAAACACAACATTAGGGGAGACATATACTCGACCAGAAACTTGATCAAGACATAAAAAACCTTTATGATCTAAGCTATAACCCAGAAATATGCAAGCTACAGACCTGAATTGGAGCTTATGCTGATTGTATGGCCGAATGAAAGGGAAACATAAGCACCCAAATACATGAAGAGCATGGTAGTCAGGAAGTCGATTTAGAAGAACTTGATAAGGAGACTTATGACTAAGTACTGAAGTAGGCATGCGATTGATAAGAAAGACTGCTGCCTGGAATGCATATTGCCAAAACTTGAATGGCATATGAGCATGAGCTAATAAAGCAATACCAGTTTCAACAACATGTCTGTGCTTTCGTTCCACTCTACCATTCTGAGAAGATGAATGTGGACAAGAGAACCGATGTTCAATTCCAGAGTCTAACAAAAAGGATTTGAAAGCTTTAAATTCACCACCATTATCAGATTGGAGGCATTGAATAGATGTGTTAAACTGTTTTTCAACACGAAGTTTGAACGCCTTAAACATGGGCAAAGCCTGATCTTTGGTCTGAAGTGGAAACAACCAAGTAAATCTTGAAAAATCATCAACAAACAAGATAAAGAAACGAGCACCAGAAGTAGATTTGACAAATGCAGGACCCCAGACATCAGTATGAACCAGTTCTAATGGTTTAGAAGCATGAAAAGATGACAAAGAAGTAGGTAAGCGATGGCTCTTTGCAAGTTGACAGGACGAACAAACAGCTGACTTAGTTTTATTGAATGGAACCTTACAAATATTCAAAACATGACGAACAATTTTTATTGAAGGATGACCTAATCTATAATGCCATAACTGCTCATTATTAGCAATACAAGAAGAAGCTTGAGGAACAGCAGAGGAAGCATTAGAAACAAGAGCAGGAACAGAAGAACTGGGCAAAACTGTGATGCTAGAAGGAACTGATGCAATTGCAGTCTTAGGAGCAGGTAGAACTGATAGCTTGTATAAGCCATTTTCAAGTCTGCCTTGAGCAAGAACCTTCCTCGAATGTGGTTACTTCACAAAGAAATGATCAGACCAAAACTCAATGAATACATTGTTATCAGAACATAGTTTGGCAACACTAATCAGATTAGTGGATAAAGAAGGTACATGAAAGATTTGTTTAAGAATGAAAGATGAAGATAAACTATGAGAACCATGAGAGAATTTTAGGGAACCAACACTAGAGATAGGAAGGGAAGTACCATTGCCAACCGTGACCTTGTCTGAGCCCATGCATGGAGAGCTAGTAGCAAGACTGGCTTGATCATTTGTTAAGTGATGGCTTGCTCCTGAATCCAAGTACCAGCCTTCATTGTGGAAAGGACTGGACTGGAATGCTTGGTTTGAAACTGCTGCTAAGGCTGGCATGCTTGGTTTGAACTCAGTTGAAGAACCAGAATTTAAAGAACTAGACTGATGAAAATTAATATCAAATCGATGGTAGCAATTCAAAGCTATATGTCCACATTTGCCACATAACTGACATTGTGGCCGATCAGTAGATTGTTTATTGGAATGACCACCTTGTTGATGACTAGAACCATAATACTGCCCAGAATGTTGTCCATAGTTCTGACTATGAGAACTTCTTGCACGACCATAGTTCTGGCCTCGTCCCCTATTAGACTGCCCACCAAAATGTCGACCTCTGCCTCGACCAAATTGCTACTTGTAATTGGAACTAGCCAGGTTTGCTGACATGGGTGGAATGTTATCCACAGAGCCTTGTTGCTCAAGCCTATTTTCAAAAGACAATAACATGCTATGTATGGATTCAAGCGAGATCTGATCATCTCTGACATTGATGGCTGAGACTACTGAGTTATATTCAGTGCCCAATCCATTCAAAAGATTCATTATATGGTCTTGATCTGAAACTAACTCACCAATGGCTGCTAGATTATCTGCTGCACCTTTAATCTTCATGATATAATCAATCATGGACAGTGGACCTTTCTTGGTGGACTGGAATTCTAATCGAAGTTGCATGATTCTAGCTCTTGAAGAAGAAGAAAAGATTTGTTCTAAAGCCTTCCAGGCTGAGAAAGAAGTAGTATGACCGATGATTTGAGCCATTATGGCTGGTGTAAGAAATGCATAAATCCAACTTAGGATTGTACGATCTTGTCTTCTCCAAGCAATGAAAGCAGGATTGATGACTCCTGTATTTAGCTCTTTTGTTGGACAGACTGAAACTCCTTCAATGAAATCCTCAAATCCATTTGCAAAAATTACATTTTCAATTTGAGACTTCCAAATAATGTAATTGGTTCTATCTAGTTTTACTGGTAAAGAGTGATTCAAAACTTGATAAGAAGGAGCAGAGGACGTCTGACCTGTGTTGCCAAGTAAACCAGAAGAAGACTGTGTTGCCATTGATGCAATGATGAAGAAACTCTAAAGCACTCTGTAGCTCTGATACCAAGTTAGAAACTATGAAGAATGAATAAGAGTGAAAACTCTGTAATTGCTTAGCAGAGCAATACAGAGATATTTGTATGTATTTATAGATGTTTCATATTACATATTGGAATCAAGAATTCATACTAACAAACATAAAATAGACTCTAGCTCATTCTAACAGTTCTTGTTTATGCACTAACTGACTACAAGTATACTAACTGATTGCTAACACATTGCTAACTGATTGCTCATTTATACTATACTGGTCTCTTATCAATGCCCTTTAAACATTAAAGCAAATTAAATTGTATATATATATATATATATACAAATTATCTCATTCCAAAACTAGAAAAAACATGAATAGCCATATTTTTAAATTTGATTTGCAATTTAATCTGAAAAAAAACATAAAATCCAAATGCAAATGGAAAAATTAAAGTAAAAAACCAGATGTGGGCTAAGAACATGAACTTGTCTCCAACCAAAACTAGGCTAAAATGTGATTTAAGTGGTCATCTTCCTTTGGTACTCACTCCTCTTTTACATTAAAAGATAAAATGATTGATTTGAAAAGATGAACCACCTACATCTGTCAGATTGGTCCCCTTAATCAATTAAAAACAGTTTATAGAGCTAAAGAAAGTGATAGAAATGGTGAAGATTCAAGACGCATTGTTTCTTGAAAGGGAAATTCTAAATGGCAAGGAAACAGCGAGGGAGGGGGTGAAGTTGTTTATGTCCCTTGAGATGCATAAATAGGAAGTATTTTGAGGTATTTTATGCATCTCAAGGAGGTGAACAGCTTCACTCCCTCCCTCGCCGATTTCCTCGCCCCTTTCCTCACTGTTTAGACAAACCCTTCTTGAAATGCAAAACAGAGACATCCAAAGTTTCTAGCAATTTCTTCATGAAAAATTCTAAATGGCGAGGAAACGGGTGAGGGGTGAGTGTGACCGCTCATTCTCCTCGAGATGCACAGCCTCACAAATCTCGAGAGAGTGAGTGCCTTATATATAAATAATAATAATAATAATAATAATAATAATAATAATAATAATAATAATAATAATAATAATAATAATAATAATAAAAGTTAATTAGTTGTTAGTGCGCAGAGGAATATTGACTGACTTGTGAGATTTCTGAACCAAAACAAGTAGGCTCATAAAGTGAGGCTACTATTTGCTCACTTTTAGTTTAGGAGGGCCTCATGGGTCGAACCAAAATGTATGACAACTCTACTAACACATCAGCACTTTTTATCGAAGCACCGATGAAGACAGACAAGCGTCATTTTATGAAGAGTGATTCTACACAGCAAGGAAACGGGCGAGGGGAGTGAGGTGGCAAAGTGGGAGCTGTTCACCTCACTTGGGAATGCGTGTGCAAAAAGTCAATGCATGCATCTCGAGTGGGGTGAACGGCTCCCACCCCCACCACCTCACTTCCGTCGCTCGTTTCCTCGCTCATTTCCTCAACGTTTAGAATTTCTCTTTTATGAATTAACGAACAAAGCAGCTTAAACCCCTTCAAAATAATGGGATTTCAGAAAACATTCGTTAATACACATCACATATCACATTGTATCATCTCTGAAATTTCCTCAGCATAAAAACATCCTTATTTGATAATAGAGTGAAAAACAATAACTGTGATTATGGAAGCGGATTTCATATGAAACTTTCCAACAAAATTTCTGCTCTTTCATTAAGAGCAAGAATAGATTGCACATAAATAAAACTCCATTGAGCCTAAAAAGGAGAAACAAAAAATACTGTATATTTCACATTTTACGCCAAAATGCTATGAACCCATTAGCCTTTCCATCAAGATGCTGCATCTTTTCCCGTATACTTTTTCTGGTTTACTGCGTCACCATTGATAAACAAATGAATGAATTGTTGTTATGCTACAACCCACCCCAATTCATGAACTTTTTTATCTCGTCGGACAGAACCAGGATTGCAGCAGCACCAGTGCTTCGAAACATGTTAGAGACTGCACCCCGGTAAAACGACGCAATTCCTTCTTTCCTATAGATTTTCCTCCAGCATTCCATGGTACTCTGGTACATCGGCTGCCCAAGGCCAGACTGCATCATCATCCTCCTCCGCACAGTATCCAATGGATAAGACAACAGACCTGCCGAAGTAGAAACTGCTTGTGCTACAGTCCATCGCTTCCACAATGCCAACTCAAGCTCAGGTTCTTCTGACATCATCTCTTTCACTGTATCAAATCCCCCAAAATATAAACCCCGATGCACAATCATTCCATGCAGAGAAGCAGGAAGGCCTCTATAAATCCCCCTAACTCCGTCCTTCTTGCGGATTGTGCTCAAAAAGTTACAGATGCCCTTGAATTGGCGAGCCTCAGTCTTTCCTATGTCTGCTGCAAGGCGCGTATGAGCAATGTCAAGTGGATAGATGATAACCAGTGTTGTACAACCTGCTGCTGCTCCTGCTATAAAGTTGGTTGAAGCACCAGATGTGAAATGATTATCTACTAAATCACCACTCCTCGGAATACTTCTGTAGAGATCCTGCAATAAGGAGGCAGATTCAACAAGAATGAGATAGATCATAATCAAATTCAAACTTCGGCCACTTTTAAAACTAAATCATAATCAAATTCACACTGGGCCACCTTTAAACCTAACTTCACCATGTGAAAGAAGTTGAATGATCAACATAGGTCGAAAACCAAGGTTTTATTATTACTAAATAGTTATCACAACTAAAAATCACGGTCTCTTGAAAAATAACAATAAATAGTAATAATAAATAGGTAAATTCACAACAGGACAGATGGCAAATTAGCTTTTGCACACAGTCCATACATGCCTTAGAGGTCCAAGACAAAATTTATAGCATTTTATTTCTTTTATCACGATATTCCTTACTTTGGAGATAATTGACCTCTATAGTAGATTTAGTTTATGTTTAGTTTTCAGTCTTCACTTAATGGGTTTATTCCCAGACGACAAAGCTATTTTCATAAAAGAGTTACATTCAGTTCTCACCCCTTTTTTCGCTTCTTCTGTGGGTGACTTTCTACTACCATAATGTATAGCAATGTTACTCTTGCTTCAACAACTACTTCACATCTGTATTACATAATGACCGAAGCCTTATCCACAGTAACAGCATGCCTGTGTATTACTTCACATCTATTGTTTCTCATTTTGCCCACTTCCCAAATTAGGCATTATTTAATTAATGCGGTAAAAAAAAAATTCAGGTGCAAAGTTTAATAAAGATTCTTTTAATAAAACAAGATTCTTTCAAAAAGTTAATTTTGACGGTGCATCATGCAACGTTTTGGATTTGTACGACCTTTTACTCACGCTAATTTTATATTACTTAATGTAAAAACATCCATGATTCATCTCTAAACAATAAAAGTGATCTTGTTGTGTACCATGAGATTTTTCACGTAATATTCATATGACCATTGATTGTTTTATCGCACATTTTTTCTCGGTTTTGTTAAATGGGTGTTAGCTTTAAAATGCTTTGTTATAATTCCTTATCTTTGTTACGCTTTAAGTGATATACAGAAAACCAATACACACAAGTACCAATTATTTCAAGCAACCGCCCTTTGCCAACTAAATGCAAATTAGAAAGATGTAGATGGATTTCGTCATTGGCTTTGCGAGTCTAGTCAACAATCAGATATCCCAAATACTAAATTGGAGCCAACAAGGAGAAATAAATCCGATAAACTTTGCCTTGAATAGAACGAAGAAAATTAACCCCTACTCAAAACAGGCTTCCGAGCCTATCCACGCCACTCTCCAAAAGAAGGGAGTCAATACAACAAAAATGATGGGAAAGCCAAGTGCATTGCATCAAGCCAACACGATTCCTACGCAATTGGATTCCTCGACTTCGAACATAAAACAAATAGCTCGAACGTAGAGAGAATATCTAAGATTGAATTATTGTACAACAAATGATCCGATCGAATTTTAGAACTTCGTACCATATTCGGATCCCACAAGAAAATGGATAACCTTAATCCAACTTTATAATATTTTAATTACTCTATTTGGTCCAGATTTGATTTTTCGAACGTGATATAATGAAAAGAGCAATAAGTAATTTTGTTATTTGAACTACATCTACTTTGCCCCATACATAAATAAAGTGGAACGTGACTTTTATAACTGTGGCACATTCGTGCTTTTACAAAAAACCGGAACGTCTACAACAACAAAAATTTCGGACCCATTTTTTATTCACGTAATTTTTAGAATCCATTTGGGATTTGGATGTTGTCCCTAACATTTTATACCCTAACTCTGACTTCCCTAAACCCCAGTTGGAGGCCCCAAAATACTTCAATAGCACAAGGAACTTAAAAAGAGTTATTGAAAAAAATGTGTAATGTGTGTGAGTTGGGGTTGATTTCCCCTTGTTTTGGGATGAAAATAAGACAATCAAAGTCCAAAAGCCCTAAAAATAGGTCTAGTCGTGTTGGATCTAGAGAAGTTAACACATTTCTAGAAATTATGAATTAGCCCTGGAGATTTTATGAAATTGCAGCAAATCCTTGAATTTTTATAAATTCATAAGTCGACCTATATATTTTCTGAAAACGTGAACCCTAGTATGTATGAAATCATAGAGAAACCCAGACCACCCATATCAAGTCCCTTTTATTATCCATATTTGGATTAATTTTCTTGCAAACTTTGATAGTTGTTTCGTGTCGGCATTGGATGAGGCTCAAATACTACATTAGGTTAACGGTTTTGACATTTCATTGGTTCATTCGAAATCTATGGCATGTTCAACTATGACATACATGCTACTACAAATGAAATTTTTGTGATATTTGTGATTTCAATGTCCAAACTTGAGGTCAAGTTCATTCCACGGAAAATAACTTTTAGGGCCTATTTTTTCACAAAATAGACAATTTAGATATTGTAATTGATGTAATGATAATTTGTACCTATTTTTATACTTTTATGACCAACAAGGACTATTTCATTAATCTATGTTAACTCATAAAGTTATATGACATATTTATCCTTCCTAAAAAAAATAGAAAACCTAATTTTGTACTATTATGACCAACAAGGACTCTTTTATTAATGATTTTTTTAAAAAAAATTAAATACTCTTTGTCAAGTTTTTTTTCTTCCTTCAATACTTAGGACCATTGATGCTAAAAAAGAGAAGTTGTAAGTGTGGCAACGGCAAGGATTGTGATTTCTGCCAATGGTGTTATGGCCTAGTGGTTAGGGTTGTGTGGGTTTGTCCCCGACGTCCTAGCTTCGAATCCCACCTGTGGCATGGTTATTTTCTAATGGGTGTTGACCTATAGGTCGCCCAGTTGATAGGTTATAGGATCCTTAAAAACCCAGCTCGCCTTCCAAAAAAATAATAATAATAATAAGGATTGTGATTTCTCAAAGTTACATGAAATTTCACCAAAATTTTCGTTTTTTTGAAATTACGAAAAGTAAAAAGACGAAAGGAAAAATTACATTTTTAGAGGTTTTTTTTGAAATTTTTCGAGGATTTTTCATAAATTTTGTGGTTTTTCATAAATTTCTTTTTTTTTCATCAAAGTACAAAAAAACTACTAAAAATTACATATTTCGAGGATTTTTTTCTTAAATTTTGATTTTTTCCTAATTATCATTTATTCTAATTATTTATTGATTTTTAAACCATCCCTAATTTCCTAATTAATATTTCTTCTACTTATATATTTATTTTTGAAACTAACCCTGATTTTCTAATTATAGGTATTTTGTTTTCATTTGATGTGTTTAATACATTTATTTACTTGCATCTTATTTTTCACATATTTAATATACCCTCGAAATTCATTATATATTTCATTTATCCTCGAAATTTTTAAGTTTTTTATTTACACACTGAAATATTTCTTAAAATCAGGAGACCGAAATTAACTCTAAAAACAAAATCACAATCCTTGGTTATAATTCCATTGGAATATAAAAATTTATGACAAGTTAATCAAATTGATTTTATTAATAGATTAAAACCAAATTTCTAATCATCATTAATTGCATTATGAAAAGCTTACCAAACCTAAGCATAATAATTTGCTTAACTTTTCAGTCAATGAAAACTTTAAAAAAAACTTATAATTTGTTGTTTATAATTAGAATAATTAATATTGATACATACAACGGCATGGGTGGGAAGGGTTAAGGGTTAAAAAATAAAAAATAAAAATAATCATTAATAAAAGAGTATTTGGTGTTCATAAAAGTATAAAATTAGGTTTTATTTATTTAGGAATGGTAAATATGTTCTATAACTTTATGAGTTAACCTGAGTTAATAAAATAGTTATTGTCCGTCATTAAAGTATAAAAGTAGGCACAAATTTGCCATTACATCAACTACGATATCTAAATAGTCTATTTTGTGAAGAAGTATGCCTTAAAAGTCATTTTTTGTTCATTCTATCCCAAGCAATTTTTATAGGAATTATAATACATCAACATGTGCATTACTTATGTGTGTTCCATGCACAAGATATTTTCTAAAATATGTTATTTCTAATTAGTTCAATTAAATAAATCAAGGTAGAAATTTATGTAATTAGTATTTTTTTAATTTAATTGTAGGAAAGTGGGTGTAATGGGAGAGCATATTTAGGACATATGATTTGGGCGGTTTCTTTTCAATTAGAATAAAGATCTATTTATTCTTATAAATATGTATTTGTGTAGATTGAAGTTAAGGTGGGTAGAGATTAGTTCTTGAATTTGAAGAACTTGCATGATTGAATTGATGGATTTGTTTCTATTGCTTGTGATAAACAATTCATGTTAACAACGGTGAACATGAAGCCTATTCTCTCTTCCCAAGGACTAATAAAAACCCAAGGACTAGATTCATCAACAACGCTATTCTCTCTTCCTCACTGATGTTGTAGATGGGAAGAAAGCCCCTAGAAGTAACCAAAATGTTGTGTCTGCCTGTAACTCGCATTATCTGCTCAACTTCTTGGCACTAACTGCCCTACTAAAGCCCAAGTAGGGTTTGAGTCACGAGCAACCCTATTCTCTCTCCCTCGCTGATGTTTGAGTGCATACCACAAACTTTCCCAAGTAGAGCCTCAAGATTTGTGTTATCAGCCTTATCGGAAACACAAGCCTTAATAAAACCATCATTTTCATAAATGTTGTCTTCAAACTCGACCTCAAATCGTCACTTTCATCTAATTAAATTGAGTTTTGAAAAGACCTTAGGGCAATCTAGCGGTTCAAGCATAGCCTTTAGTCATGGAATGCACTTGTTGATGGTATGTTTATTTGGACACATATGGCAAGTGCCATCATTCTTCAATTAGGTTTCAAAATTGCATTGAAATAGAAATTCCTTACGACTTTTGTAACCTGTCGTAATTCAGCATGTCTAGTTGGGTCCATCTCTTAAAAAAGCAAGTGGGCAATAGAGCTTCAAGGAACGGACTAGATCAATGACATGTTCAATATCGAGGGAGCAAGAATGCTTGGACTCTTCGGAAAACCCCCATTTTGAGTCGACGTTTCGGACATGGACACGCTCCTGACACGTGGTCAACACCTCTGCACGTTGACTCAGTCTGAATATGGCAGTTTTTTTTCTTGGGCTGCAAATAGCAACCCCTTTAGGGCTTCATCATTCTTCTTCACTAGCCAATCGCACAGGAAAAAAAATGAATCACAAAGAAGAGGTAGAGGAAAAACAAATAAGAAGGTTTTGATCCGCTCAACTCAGTTCATTTATCACTTCTCTTGAGCGTCCCAATTAGGGCGTCTCTTCAGTCAGCCAATCACACAGACAAAAAATAAATAAATAAATCGTAAAAAATAGGAAAATGGGGTTTCGATCATCCCTGTTTCGAGTGCTTGCTAGACGGCTAGTTCGTTGTTGTCGATCTCAGTTAAGCATTCCATTTACATCAAGTTCAGTCTGTTGATTCAATTCAATTCCATGCTTCGATTCCTTTGTTTTCTTTGTTGGTTCTTCTCAAGTTGTCGATTGGGTCATCGTGAAATTGGTTTATATGTTGATAGATATGTTTATTTTGCACTATTAGGTTGTAGATCTAGAAAATTTTGCATCGTTCATCCTACACTTCTCATGTATTTTAGTTCAATATCTCATTGTAGCATATATTTTGAATCATCAAAAGTTGGAATTTGGATAATATGCACCTCAAGGATGTAACTAATCCAGTGGGCTCTTGAGTTGTTTTTTGTTGAGGCTAACCTTGAGATAGCACATCTTCATGCTCTCCATTTGTTATCAAGGTTTTTTTTTTCTTAGTTTAAAAATAAATAAATAAAAATTAAAAACCACCTTTTAGAATCTTACATTGACCAGTCTTAAGTTATTTTCTTGTGAAGACTAACTTGATTAAGTAGTTCGCCACATGATATCTCGAAACATTAGAACTTGATTAGGTAGTCGTCAATTTTATTTTGCACTATTTGGTTGTATTCCTATTAGGTTCAAGCATTTGCATTGCATTTTTATTCCTTAACTGATTAGCATAGTCTTGCTTCATAATAACTAGTAGATTGTGAGCTAGAAGCAATGAATTTAATTTTTTGTCTTAATGTTTCTTTCAGGTCAAATGAGTCGAGATGATAATGCTCATCTTTGGAGGAAGGTCATGAGATTAAAAAAAATCAAATGGAGGTGGAGGAAATCTTAGGTGGCAGTGTAACGTTTGTCAAAAAGAGTATACAGGATCCCATACTAGATTAAAGGACCACTTGTTGAAGGTAGCAAGTTGTGGGATAGCTATTTGTGCAAAAATCGCTCCCCGACAATATAGAGTTGCAAAATCTTGTTGAAGAAGCTGCATTGAAAGTGGAAAATTTCAGGATTCGAAATGTTCATTTACCTCCTTCAACGGCCTCAAGTCAAGGTAGTCACGCGGGTTCAAGTAATGGCATTAGTTCATCCTTTCCATATAACTATCCAAGTAACAGGAAAGCAACAAATAATCCAATTGTGAATGCTTTCAATCTTAATGATCGACAAGAGTTTGAAGTTTTGATTGCAAGAATGTTGTACTCAAATGCATTGCCTTTCAACCTTGCAAGGAATCCATACTATTAGGACGCCTTTACATTTACATCAAATAAAGCTAAGTCCATTAGTAGTTATAAACCACTGGTATAAAATGCATTGAGGATGACTTTGCTACAAAAAGAAAGGGATAACATTCAAAGGTTGTTGGAGTCAACAAAGTTCACATGGATTACCAAAGGAGAAACCGTTGTTTGTGATGGGTGGACAGATGCTTAGAGGAGGCCTCTGATTAATTTCATAGTCATTAATGAGGTTGGTCCAATGTTTTTTAAGATTGTGAATTGTGAAGGGGAGTTCAAAGACAAATACTTAATTGTTGGTTGATTAAGGAAGTCATAGAGGAGGTTGGGCCCTATAATGTGGTCCAATTGTTGGTTTGATCATGGTTGCAGGTATACTTGTGAGAGCCAATACCCTCAAGTGTTTTGGACACCTTGTGTAGTCCACATTCTCAACTTTGTCTTGAATAACATATGTGCTCCAAAGAACATGCCTTCAAATGAAAAGGCCCACAATGAGTGTAGTTGGATTATTGATATTGTTGGGGATGACGTGCAGATAAAGAACTTTATCATGAACCATTCCATGAAGTCTCACATGTTCAAACTTGAAGTTGCTTTCCATTGCAGAGAATGTTCTGCTCCAAGCATAATTATGCTCAAAATGTTGAAAGACATTAAAATAGCATCCAAAGCATGGTGATTGATGGTCAATGGGTTTCTTATAAGGAAGATGATGTTGACAAAGCACGGGTTGTTAAGGGAAAGTTATTGGATGACTTGTAGTTGGATAAAGTGGACTACATAATTTGTTTCATATAGCCTATTTATTTAATGTTGTGGAGAGCTGATACAGATGAGCCTTGTATTCACTTGGTGTATGAGATGTGGGATATTATTATTGAAAAAGTGATCAATTATTGATCGCCATGAGGGAAAGGCAAATAATGTGGAGTCAGAATTTTATTCAGCGACTCTCGTTGCACATCTTTTCGAAGCCAAAATTCACCGTTTCCCCTTTCGAATCCACAAATTTAATAATTTATTTTCCTTTATAGTAATATTTTAATTATTGTTTAGGAAGTGATTCTGAACCCAATTTGGGCCAGATTTCTGGCAGTATATTTCTTGTATTGCGTATTTTGTTTTAGCATGATTATTGGGGCGTTGCCATTTTTGATAAAATTCTAATATTGATGAGTTTTAGCTATAAAGCCCGACTTGTGGGCTGATTTTAGAGATACATTTGATTTGAGTAATTTGATTAAACATTAGAGTTATTTCCTCTGTGTTTTTGGGCGAATCTCTTGTATCCTTCCTTGTGAATTTAATGATATAACGACGTTATGTGGCCGTTATTGAGATAACGTTTTTTTTTCTTTCAATAACGTCATTTTAACGTTTTGTTCTAATACATTAAAAAATCACCCATTGCATTCTCGATCGAACTAGAACCCTGACTCATAGGAAAAAAGGACCAGAGCTCGTCGTCACCAGTCGCCAGAGAACTAGACCTCGCCGTTTGATAGAGAATGAGATAAGAAAAAGGGAAGAAGACGAAGAGTCGATCGCACTCTCTCTTGCGATCTCACTATCAGATTAAGGGAAGATGTTTTTTATTAAGGTTTTTTATTTTTGAATTTAATGTTATGAACATGATTACATTTTTTACTATAATACATTAATATTTTGTGGGGTATTAAAAAATATATTTAAAAAACTATTTCGTTATATACCGTTATATCTCGGTATATCCCTTTATAACCTATAACGCTCTTGACCGTTATGGGTCCGTTATTTGTTTTAACTGCATAGCATATGAGTTATAAATAAATAAAATAAAAAATGTAAGGTTTGACGTGTCGCTGAATCCTAGTTTTTTGGAAATTGTGTCGTCGTGTTGTGTCCATGTTCGAGACAACAGGCATGTCCGTGTCCATGCCTCCTTGCGAGGGAGATAATCTAGAGTCCTCAGTCTCATAAGACGCATCAAAATAAAATTCCAAAATAGGTGGCTCATAAAGCACATCAAAATAAACTTCCAAATAGGTTTTTTTTTTTTTTTTTTTTTTTAAATTAAACCTCTAGTGGGGAAGGGCAACTATGGGATGCCAGACCTTAATTACTTATCAAAAAATTGATTTACATTCTATACGGGGGTGCATTACGACTTTACCCGTATTAAAAACCAAGCAAAGAAAAGAAAGAAACAAAAAACCAAGACCAAATTACCTGTCCAGATTTCAAACATAGTTCTAACAAGATGCTTCAAAAACACACCAATACTCTCTAATAAAATTTGCAGCAAATACCCACTTTTAATTTGAAACCAAATGAACCAAATGATAGCATCGATCCTTGCCTTGCACAACCACCACCTATAGAGTTGCACCCATCAACACTCACACTTGGCTCCATACTCCATTGTGATATTCTGCCCAAGAACCATACCTTGGTCATTGGTCCAGCCGTCCACTTCCACACATATCCAAACCGCAGATTGCAAAAGCTTGCAATTTGCAAATTCAAACTCGACATAAGTTACCAAAACAGCAGCAGCGAGCACTCTGTCCAGCGAGACAGGGTACTCTGTCCAGCATAAAACAGAGCACACTGTCCAGAATGTTAACTCAGAATCCTGCAAAACCTCATTAACTTGCCATCGCCATAACTTGCAAGCAAATCGACAAAGCAAATTATACATTGCAAAATCCAGCACTTCACGCCAGCCCCAAGGAGGCAGGCCACTGCAACGCAGCATCTCAGCATGCCACGCAACAGCGCCCAGCAGCCTCCATCGCGCCGCAGCCTTACCAACAGTCCAGACCGCAACACAGTCCGCAGCAACCAGTCCAGTCCAGAACCTCTCTGTACTCTGAAAAAATAGGGAGTACTCTGTTTTAGAGTAGAGTACCTTGCCAGCGCTCGGTTCCAGAACCTAACAATGCCCATTCTCGCTGCGTCTACCCTTTCCCGTGACGTATGTATGCCGTATGCCATCGGTCAAGCACTGATAATCCTGCCACTCTCTTAGGAAGATCATTCGCAGTGAAAGAAACAGTTCTATGATCTCGTTGTGCTCTATCTGCTAAAGCATCCGCCACCGCGTTGGCTTCTCTATAAATATGGGAACAATCAAAAGTCATTTGTGCCGCCAAAAATTGGATTTCTTTCAAAATATTCTCCAGATGCCATGGTATCTTGAAATTGCCCTTAAACCATCCACAAACAATTGCCGAATCCGTCTGAACAACCACTTGTTTAAAATCCAATGAGAGACAAAGGCGGAGGCCTTCAGCTAGAGCCAGAATTTCCACTTTATTATTTGAGCCTGCACCAAAAAATATTTGCTTTCCCACAACACAAACACCCCTAGAGTCTCTAATGATCACACCTCCCGCAGCCATGTTCTTACGGGAGGACCCATCCACATTGAGAGCGACAAACTCTGGCGGAGGGGGATGCCAGGAAACAAATCTACTTAGCTTTCTCAAAACTGGAATCTCTTGTATCCCCAAAGCGCATAATGGATCCTTTTGCCAGCTGACTTGCTTAGGAGTTATAAAATTGTTTGCTAAGTGTAGATTACGCCGAATATTCAAAATCACAAAAGCAGGATTAGGGGCAGCATTTTCATATACACATTTGCACCGCTGTTTCCATATTTCCTATAAAATGAACATGGGAGTGAGAAAGAATAAAACACATGTTTGTGTGCTCATTTTGGCTTGCCTGAACCAAATTACAAGGGTCGTGGATATTTCTGCCGGTTTTCTGATATGCACATCAAAAATCAACTCAAAATGACGCCAAACCTGCATCGCCAGTTCACCATCCAAAAACAAATGATTCAGAGATTCTCGTTGTGGCGTGTTGCAACATCTACATTTAGAAGCCAGACTAAAACCGCATCTGTACAGCTCCCCATCCACTGGTACCCCTCTACGGAGTAATTTCCACACCAAAACTGAAATTCTAGAAGGAAGAATGTCATGCCAAATCATTCGATGGAGGTCATTTACCATCCCTTTTTGGCGTATTATTTCATAAGCTGACTGAAGGGAAAAATTCCCATTTTGATTCGGAACCCATATACATTCATCTTCTCCATCTTCTTCGCCATATAATCTATCAGCAAAAATTCCCCTTGCTAGATGTTTGAGCTCTGGGTTAACCAATTCAAAATTTGATGAAATCACCTCGTGTACCGAAGGCCACACACCTTGATCAACCATTGCCTCCGATCTTCTGAAGGATGCCACCGTATTCCAATTTTCCTCAAAGAAACTAATATTTCCCTTACCAACGCGCCAAAGCGAATTGCTCAGAATAAGTGATTTGCCAAGCATGATTTCTTTGAAAAAAGGCGATGACCCAATTTTCACCAACTGACCATTCAAGGCCACCCCGTTCACCTAGTATTTGCTTCTCATGAAAATAGCCCAAAGGGAGTCCGAAGTAAGTAGTCGCCAAAGTGCCTTGAGGCGAAAAACCCTCATCACCACCAACAAGTCTCTCACACCCAGACCTTCTTCATTCTGTGGGAAACAAATATGAGACCATGATACCCATTTTTTTTCAGTCTTCCTTCACAATCCCCCCAGAAGAAATCTGCCAACAAACTATTAATCCGGGATAAAATTTTCATAGGAACACACATAGTACTGAGAGTATAAATTGGAATAGAGCTCAGAACATGTTTAATCAATGTTAAACGGCCTCCTGGGGATGACAATTTCGCCTTCCATCCTTGAATCCGCGATTGAATTTTGGCGATCAAATCTTCAAAATATGAGATTTTGACTCTTCCTTGAAAAATTGGCCCGCCCAAGTATTTCAAAGTAGTAGCGCGAAACTGGAATCCTGTGTAGGTTTTGAAACCTACAATTTTCTCTGCAACCGCTTTGTCATCCAAAGTAAAAGAACTTTTGCTTGCATTAATTTTCTGTCCCGAAGACTGACAATAACGGTTCAAAAACTCCATGCATCCCAGAATAAAAGACTTTCTGCCATTTAAGAAAATGAGAGTATCATCTTAAACCCCTGGTAGATCGAAAAAACCCTTTGTATGCTCCTTGAAGCAGAACTGAAAAGCCGCAAGAAGCGATACAGTTGGAAATGATATGACGAAATCTACCATTAAAACCAAATTTTGTAAGCACTGCCAACAAGAAATTCCATTCCATTCTGTCATAGGCTTTCTCCATGTCAATTTTCAAAACCACATTACCGCCGAAAACTTTCCGATTAATGCCCCTAATCAATTCCTGTGCAAGGCCAATATTCTCGCCAATAAACCTGCCTTTAACAAATGCCCCCTGCTCCGGAGAGATAAGTACAGGCAAAAGATCTGCCAATCTAGTACAAAGGATTTTACTGAAAATCTTATAAATCACGTTGCATAAACTGATAGGGCGAAATTCAGAAAAGGAACCTGGATTCTCAGTTTTAGAAATCAAGGCCAAGAAATTGGCCGAAAAAGAAGTCGGCATCGCCTCCCCCTCAAAAAATTGAATAGCTGCCTCCCAAATATCCTTACTCAGAATCTCCCAACAAGACTGAAAAAATCCAGCAGTAAATCCATCCCGACCCGGGCCACTATTCTTGGGGATGTCAAAAACAACCTTTTTCACTTCCTCTAGAGTAGGACGTTTGACCAAAATTTCACAATGGCCAGAACTCACCAGTTTCGGAACACAATTCAAGAACTCTGCATCCACCGTACATGAACCTTGGGAAGACAACAAATTGGCAAAGAAAGCACTGGCATTAAAAAGAATCTCACCAGGGTCCGAAATAGTCCTACCGCATGGTAAATTAATCTAATTAATAGCCCTCCATTTTTGCTTAGACTTGGTAGAGGCGAAAAAAATACTTGGTGCAGGCATCCCCCTCCTTAAACTCTTTTTCACCGGATTTTTGAATCCAGTAAAGCTCCTCCTGTTTGAGAGCTAATCTGTACTCAGCCTGACAGCGATTTAAATTGCAACAAGCATTAGTATCCCAGTTGGCATCAACATTGAATCCATAATTATTCCCATTATCAAAACCTGCCAGTAAAATAGTTTCCCATTGTTGCATTTCATCCTCTAGAGCGCGGATCCTGCTAAACACATTCCCAAATACCATCCGGTTCCACTGTATGAGAGCGCGACGGGTCAGTTTGAGTTTGGCATCCACTCTATCAATGGGTCTGGGGAGAGCCATATCCGTCAACCAGATTCCCTTAACCAGCTCAAGAAACTCCGGATGTGTAGTCCACATGTCGAAGAATCTAAAAGGTGCAAAACCAATCCTTGGTTGAGAGGGCATGGATGCCAGCAAAGGGGAGTGATCAGAAAATGTACGGCTAAGATGTTCAACTGTAGGATTAGCCAAAACTGTTAGCCAAGCCGAATTGACAAAAATTTGGTCAAGTCTAGCCCAAATGCGCTCGCTACCTCGCCTATTATTACACCAGGTGAGTCGGGGACCCGAATAACCACAATCAATTAAGCCACATGTTTCAGTACAATCGGAGAAATGAGCCATGCTAGCCAAGGAAGGTGCAACTCCCCCAACGTTTTCCCCCGAGTGTAGATAAGTATTGAAATCCCCACCAACCATCCAAGGGGAGTCGTTTTGAGCCGCAAAATTAACCATATTGGACCATAATGCCTTTCTTTCATCCACAGAGCATTTAGCATAAACAAAAGAAATTAAAAAAACTCTTGAAGAAGAATCTGTTACCTGGCAATGAATAATCTGGTCCGACGTGTCCACTACCGAGAGAGAAAGAGACGTATCCCACATAATCCAAATCTTACCACCAACACTGTCATTAGAAGTGAAACCGCCAAGTTTAATTTTGTTCCCAATCTCCATAGATCTACTAGCATCAATCATAGGCTCCGCGATCATAAGAATTCTGACATTGTGTTCCACAACCAACTTTTGTAACCTCCTTCTCGTGGCCCTATTACCAACGCCGCGAGCATTCCAAAACATAAAGTGTTCAATCATATTAAACGCGGGAGGAAGACAAACCCTTCTTAGTCTTACGACGAGTGCCCGAAGGAGCCGCAGCTTTGACGTTTTTCTTTCGCTCCGCATCAGATAGAGCCCCCAAGTCTAAGTCTTTGATTGTTTGTGTGCCCGGCCCAATGTCCGAATCCGACTCCGCCTCATCACTGTCTGTGGCGCTTTCAAGTGTATTGACATTCATTTTTTTCTTCTTTTTCCGCAAAGAAATGCCCACCTTCAACAATTTGCGAATGTCAGCCGGCATCGCGCGAGCATCCGGCAACCCAACCGGGACTGTCTGCTGATATGTTTCAGCACATGCTTCCTGGATCGCAGCAATTGGAACCTGCAATTGAAAACAGCCGACAGTTACTAATGAGACTTGCTAGTTGATCCTAATTAACAATTAATTATTTAAGTTTCCTGGATGGAGATGGATTAATGATGTAGACGCAACCTTTAGAACTTCCAATTATAAAGACCAAGTGAAGTCATGTATACGTATGATGCAACCTATGCATAAAGACTAAGTGAAGTCATGTATATACGTGCCTGTTACATTGAAGACATGCAAACTACTGTATATACGTGCCTGTTACATTGAAGACATGCAAACTAAACTATAATTGTATTATTACTAAAAGTTGATGTCGATGACTTAATTTGATAAAACTATTAGGACTTCGTTGTTTGTCACTAACCTGTAAGAAAAAAGTAGATAATTAATAATCAAAATGGAAAAATAAATAGTATTAACTTTCTCCTTTTTCAAGTTACTAATTAATCAAGTACTATATATATATTAATTGCAGCAATTACTGGAGATGGATTTATGGCTAGAGACATTGGATTTCAGAACACAGCAGGACCCAGTGCTGGACAAGCACCGGCAATGAGAATCTCGTCGGATCGTTCAGTTCTATATAGGTGTAGCATTGCAGGCTACCAAGATACACTTTACGCGCATGCCCTACGTCAGTTCTATAGAGAATGCGACATATATGGGACTATAGATTTCATCTTTGGCAACGCTGCAGCTGTTTTCCAAACTAGTACAATATTTCTACGACGTCCACCTTCAGGTAGTAAAAATGCTATTCTAGCTAATGGGAGGGGGGATCCAGGACAGAACACTGGTTTTTCGCTTCAAAGGTGCAAGATAACAACCAGCCCAGACCTAACTCCGTCTAAACATTCGGTGGAGTCTTATCTAGGGAGGCCATGGAAGAAGTATTCGAGGGCAGTGGTGATGCAATCGATGATAGATGATGCTATCAAGCCAAGCGGTTGGATTGAATGGGATGGTAGTTTTGCATTAAGTACACTCTACTTTGCTGAGTACCTTAATTCAGGTCCTGGTGCTGGAACATCTGGCAGGGTGAAATGGTCACGTTCAATTGGACCTGAAAAAGCTGTCAAGTTTACTGTTGGTAGCTTCATTGGTGGAACTGAATGGTTGCCTTCCACAGGAGTCGCTTTCAATTCTGGGCTTGAATGATCAATTAATTGATGATAATTACTGGGGATTTAAAAATTGATGATCATAATTATGGGGATTGGTACGTAGTGATTATAAAAAGTCAGTCCGTCAATATATATATGATAGCATAATATGTGGCTACCAATAAGTCAGTCCGTCGATATATATATGATAGCATAATATATATTGATAGGTGATTTGAAAAGTACAAAAACTTGTACCTAAGACAATAATTAATGAATGATGTATTTTGCTTACTTTTATTTATTTATTTTTCATTTTGCTTTACGTACTGCAATACCAAAATAATATTTGATGCTCTGATGTAGCTAATCTTGAAAAGTAATTAACCTACCACGAGGTAACCATGCACATTACATGAACTGCTTTTGCTTGTTATATATACTTCATCTAAGCAACTATATATGCCATCTAATTAATCTACAACATCCGTATACTAATCCGAAGAAAATCACAAAGTAAAACTCACTACTGAATTTAGAGACTAGTAACATTTTTCACGTACCCACATATATATCAGTCGTCATATGCCTTTTTCAAATCAGACATCTTGATTTTTTTTTTTTTTTTTTTTTTTTTTTTTTTTTTTTTAAAAAAATTGGGTCATTGACCCTTTTATTTATTTATTAATCCATGCCCGAAGGCTACATAACTGACCCTTTAGGGTTAACCAAACCAGACCCGAAGGCTACAATATTGTTGCCACTTAATATCCTCATCGCCTCCATCTCGCATAGAGACTTGCTTTCGCTCCGGTCCATCGCCTCCACCTTGCATGAAGACTCGCTTTCGCTTCGCTCCGGTCTAGTCCATCTAAGCAGCTGCATTCAATACCCGAAGGCTTATCAACGGTGGAGCAAATGTGCTCCTAATAATCGGACGAAAACTCACAAAATCCTAACTGGTGAGTCTCGAACCCGCGACCTCTCACAAGGAGAGTGGATGTCCGACCAATTGAGCTACAATTGGTGGACAGACATCTTGATTGCTAAAGGCTAGAGCACGACCTAATTGAAAATGAATCGAATTATTGATTGTATCGTAAAGATCCTTATGTCCACGCCTCAGTCACTCTCTGGGAGGAATATGTGCTTCTAAAAGATCTTTCATAGGCTACATTTTTCCCCCCTAACCCCACCCACCTCAAATGTCACCAACATGATTTGAACTCTGGGCATGTGATATATCATCCACCAAAAACCTACCAGTTGGGTTTAAAAAAAAAAAAATTCATTGAAAATATAATAAAAATTGTGACACTTCCTGATGCAGGAGGATCCGAGTCAGATGATGCTGAGTTGTCAGATAACACGTTATTAGCACTAAGATATCTCAAATTAACAGATCAGCGCAAGAATGGCAGGAAATCATAATTCTATTTCGAAATTGGCAATTTAGGGCGCGTTTTAGTATTTTGGCCATAACTTTGGCTACGAGTATCAGAATCGCGCAAACGACCCCAATTCAGAAAGCCCTTTTCAACGTGCATGTTGTGGTCAACAGTGACGCTCGTTGCACATCTTTTTTAAGCCAAAATCCATCGTTTTCCCTTTCGAATCAACAAATTTAATAATTTATTTTCCTTTATAGTAATATTTCAATTATTGTTTAGGAAGTGATTATGAATCCAATTTGGGTCAGATTTCTGGCAGTATATTTCTTTTATTACTTATTTTGTTTTAGCATGATTATTGGGGCGTTGCTATTTTTGGTAAAATTCCAATATTGATTAGTTTTAGCTCTAAAGCCCGGCTTGTGGATTGATTTTAGAGATACATTTGATTTGAGTAATTTGATTAAACATTAGAGTTATTTCCTCTGTGTTTTTGGGCGAATCTTTTATATCCTTTCTTGTAAATTGTCTATTGAACTAGCTCACAAAATAATCACTATTCTACCAGGCGTCACTTCCTTGGTTCCCTTTACATTTAAAATTAATTTGTGAAGTTCAAAGATTTTCTCCCAACCATAGACCCTATATCTTTATAATCGAAAATTCTAGGGGTCGAGGGAGGGAACGAGGGAGGGAGCGAGGGATGGGTGGTAGCCACCCATCCGCCCCGAGATAAGCGCCATTGTGCATCTCCAATTAGATGCGCTTATCTCGAGGTGGATGGGTGGTTACCACCCATCCCTCGCCCCTTTCCCTCGCTCCCTCCCTCGCTCTGTAGCAAAGCTCCTTTATAATACACTTTTTATTTTAGAGAAAATCAGGTATGTCATTGTTAGATTGTTGACAGTTTTGAAAAGCTAGATAGAAAGCTCAGCTCACTCAGAAAAGTATTGAGTGGAGTTGGCTTGAGTGCTTGACCGACTTTAGGTGTGTAGAAGGAAACAACTACCACCTAGCTTGTAGAATTCTACCCTTATGAAAATTAAGTATAAAACTAATAAAAATAATGTGAATCATCAAATGTGAAGAAAAAGGGGGAGGGATGGATGCATTAGATATATGCAATGCCAAAAGGAAATGGACAAGCACTATATGTTTGCACTTATTGAAGCCAACCTTCTTGATCCTTTCTTTTAACTTTGTTCAATTCCCTTTAACAAACAAAAAAACAAAAAGACTAGGAATTAAGGCATATCGAATCCCAAGTCAAATGATTTATTATATATACTTCCTATGCTCACAAAAGTTATGCTCAAAGTTGAGCGTTATGGTCAATAATTAAAATAAAAAAAGATAACCAAACTCAGTAGTGCTATTTGCAACTTAGTAATTGATAATAATGTATTAATTTGAAGAAGGGTCCTTATCTAGTTCACAAAATGTATTGATATTCTTGATGTTAGCATCAAGACAATGAATTAACAATAACCAATAACCAATAACCAATAACCGATAAATTACGCCTCACTAATAAAGAAAAATAAATACTTAACCATCAGGTCGTTATATATCTATATATTAATCCAGGCCTACAAATTAAACCATTGGAGAAGTCTATATTCTCAATCCAAATACACCCGTTTGTGAGAATGGGACAATGCATGATAGTTGATAGAAACCTCATTTCTTTCCCTCATGCCAGGTTGTTGTATCGCATTGCTTGTCTTATATGCTTTTTTCAACTACAACTGGATTGGAAAAAAAAAAAATGCTATGAACCCATTAGCCTTTCCATCAAGATGCTGCATCTTTTCCCGTATACTTTTTCTGGTTTACTGTGTCACCATTGATAAACAAATGAATGAATTGTTGTTATGCTACAACCCACCCCAATTCATGAACTTTTTTATCTCGTCGTATAGAACCAGGATTGCAGCAGCACCAGTGCTTCGAAACATGTTAGAGACTGCACCCCGGTAAAACGACGCAATTCCTTCTTTCCTATAGATTTTCCTCCAGCATTCCATGGTACTCTGGTACATCGGCTGCCCAAGGCCAGACTGCATCATCATCCTCCTCCGCACAGTATCTAATGGATAAGACAACAGACCTGCCGAAGTAGAAACTGCTTGTGCTACAGTCCATCGCTTCCACAATGCCAACTCAAGCTCAGGTTCTTCTGACATCATCTCTTTCACTGTATCAAATCCCCCAAAATATAAACCCCGATGCACAATCATTCCATGCAGGGAAGCAGGAAGGCCTCTATAAATCCCCCTAACTCCGTCCTTCTTGCGGATTGTGCTCAAAAAGTGACAGATGCCCTTGAATTGGCGAGCCTCAGTCTTTCCTATGTCTGCTGCAAGGCGCGTATGAGCAATGTCAAGTGGATAGATGATAACCAGTGTTGTACAACCTGCTGCTGCTCCTGCTATAAAGTTGGCTGAAGCACCAGATGTGAAATGATTATCTACTAAATCACCACTCCTCAGAATACTTCTGTAGAGATCCTGCAATAAGGAGGCAGATTCAACAAGAATGAGATAGATCATAATCAAATTTGGCAACTATTAAAACTAAAACATAATCAAATTCACACTGGGCCACCTTTAAACCTAACTTCACCATGTGAAAGAAGTTGAATGATCAACATAGGTCGAAAACCAAGGTTTTATTATTACTAAATAGTTATCACAACTAAAAATCACGGTCTCTTGAAAAATAACAATAAATAGTAATAATAAATAGGTAATTCACAACAGGACAGATGGCAAGTTAGCTTTTGCACACAGTCCATACATGCCTTAGAGGTCCAAGACAAAATTTATAGCATTTTATTTCTTTTATCACGATATTCCTTACTTTGGAGATAATTGACCTCTATAGTAGATTTAGTTTATGTTTAGTTTTCAGTCTTCACTTAATGGGTTTATTCTGAGGCGACAGCTATTTTCATAAAAGAGTTACATTCAGTTCCCACCCCTTTTTTCCCTTCTTCTGTGGGTGACTTTCTACTACCATAATGGAGCTCCTGGCATGTGTAGCAATGTTACTCTTGCTTCAACAACTACTTCACATCTGTAGTACATAATGACCGAAGCCCAGTGACGGAGCTAGGATTTTTGTTGAGGGGAGGCGGAGTGATGTCATAATTAATTAAATATAATATAAACATTAGTTACTTTAACATGATTTTTTTTTAAAATACAGCAAAAAGGGGAGTAAAACAAAGAAAGTCATTGAAGATGATTACTACTATATTCATTGAAGATTATTACTACTTTTAGAAACACAACACAAGAGAAGGGTTTGAATCGTTGATTACTACTACATGAAGAAAAGGAGGAAGAGATTGGGTTACTTACGATTTTTTTGTAGAGATGACCAACACAGTGATTAATGAAGACACCTGGTATCTAGAAAAAGAATAATAAGGTGGTTTGGATCCTACTAGATCTTGTGAAGATGAGCTCAAATAACTCAATAGTTATAGATCTTTGAAGATGATGAAATATGGGGGTTTCCCTCATCTTATCCAATCGATGGAGTGTGAAGAAGAAATTGTGGATTTTGATTTCTTTGAGAGATTTAAGGGATTTAACCTCTATCTTGAATTTGATATGTACATGTCCTGGTTGAAGTGAAAAGTGAGAATAGAGGGGCAAATAAAAAAACTAATTGGGGGGACAAAAAAAAAAAAATCTCAAAAGTCAGTGGGGGCAAGGTTCCCACTTGCCCCCACGTGAATCCGTGCCAGTGTATTACTTCAAATCTATTGTTTCTCATTTTGCCCACTTCCCAAAATAGGCATTATTTAGTTAATGCGGTAAAAAAAAAAATCAGGTGCAAAGTTTAATAAAGATTCTTTTAATATAACAAGATTCTTTCAAAAAGTTAATTTTGACGGTGCATCTTACAACGTTTTGGATTTGTACAACCTTTTACTCACACTAATTTTACATTACTTAATGTAAAAACATCCATGATTCATCTCTAAACAATAAAAGTGATCTTGTTGTGTACCATGAGATTTTTCACGTAATATTCATATGACCATTGATTGTTTTATCGCACATTTTTTCTTGGTTTTGTTAAATGGGTGCTACCTTTAAAATGCTTTGTTATAATTCCTTATCTTTGTTACGCTTTAAGTGATATACAGAAAACCAATACACACAAGTACCGATTATTTCAAGCAACCGCCCTTTGCCAACTAAATGCAAATTAAAAAGATGTAGATGGATTTCGTCATTGGCTTTGCGAGTCTAGTCAACAATCAGATATCCCAAATACTAAATTGGAGCCAACAAGGAGAAATAAATCCGATAAACTTTGCCTTGAATAGAACGATGAAAATTAACCCCTACTCAAAACAGGCTTCCGAGCCTATCCACGCCACTCTCAAAAAGAAGGGAGGCAATACAACAAAAATGATGGGAAAGCCAAGTGCATTGCATCAAGCCAACACGATTCCCACGCAATTGGATTCCTCGACTTCGAACATAAAACAAATAGCTCGAATGTAGAGAGAATATCTAAGATTGAATTATTGTAAACAAACGATCCGATCGAATTTTAGAACTTCGTACCATATTCGGATCCCACAAGAAAATGGATAACCATAATCCAACTTTATAATATTTTAATTACTCTATTTGGTCCAGATTTGATTTTTCGAACGTGATATAATGAAAAGAGCAATAAGTAATTTTGCTATTTGAACTACATCTACTTTGCCCCATACATAAATAAAGTGGAACGTGACTTTTATAACTGTGGCACATTCGAGCTTTTACAAAAAACCGGAATGTCTACAATAACAAAAATTTTGAACCCATTTTTTATTCACGTAATTTTTAGAATCCATTTGGGTTTTGGATGTTGTCCCTAACATTTTATACCCTAACTCTGACTTCCCTAAACCCCAGTTGGTGGCCCCAAAATACTTCAATAGCACAAGGAACTTAAAAGAGTTATTAAAAAAAATGTGTAATGTGTGTGAGTTGGGGTTGATTTCCCCTTGTTTTGGGATGAAAAGAAGACAATCAAAGTCCAAAAGCCCTAAAAATAGGTCTAGTCATGTTGGATCTAGAGAAGTTAACACATTTCTAGAAATTATGTATTAGCCCTGGAGATGTTCTGAAATTGCAGCAAATCCCTGAATTTTTATAAATTCATAAATCGACCTATATACTTTCTGAAAACTTGAACCCTAGTATTTATGAAATCATGGAGAAACCCAGACCACCCATATCAAGTCCCTTTTATTATCCGTATTTGGATTAATTTTCTTGCAAACTTTGATAGTTGTTCCGTGTCGGCATTGGATGAGGCTCAATTACTACATTAGGTTAACGGTTTTGACATTTCATTGGTTCATTCGAAATCTATGGCATGTTCAACTATGACATACATGCTACTACAAATGAAATTTTTGTGATTTCAATGTCCAAACTTCAGGTCAAGCTCATTCTACGGAAAATAACTTTTAGGACCTATTTTTCACAAAATAGACAATTTAGATACTGTAATTGATGTAATGACTAAATTGTACCTATTTTTATACTTTTATAACCAACAAGGATTATTTCATTAACCTAGGTTAACTCATAAAGTTATATGACATATTTATCCTTCCTAAAAAAATAGAAAACCTAATTTTATCCTATTATGAGCAACAAGGACCCTTTTATTAATGATTTTTTTAAAAAAAATTTAAATACTCTTTGTCAAGTTTTTTTTCTTCCTTCAATACTTAGGACCGTTGATGCTAAAAAGAGAAGTTGTAAGTGTGGCAACGGCAAAGATTGTGATTTCTCAAAGTTCCACGAAATTTCACCAAAATTTTCGTTTTTTTTAAATTACGAAAAGTAAAAAGACGAAAGGAAAATTTACATTTTTAGAGGGTTTTTTTGAAAAATTTTGAGGATTTTTCATAAATTTTGGGGTTTTTCATAAATTTCTTTTTTTTCATCAAGGTAAAAAAAAAACTACTAAAAATTACATATTTCGAGGATTTTTTGAAACATTTCAGGATTTTTTTCTTAAATTTTGATTTTTTCCTAATTATCATTTATTCTAATTATTTATTGATTTTTAAACCACCCCTAATTTTCTAATTAATATTTCTTCAACTTATATATTTATTTTTTAAACTAACCCTGATTTTCTAATTATAGGTATTTTGTTTTCATTTAATGTGTTTAATACATTTATTTACTTGCATCTTATTTTTCACATATTTAATATACCCTCGAAATTCATTATACATATTTCATTTATCCTCGCAATTTTTTAGTTTTTTATTTACACACTGAAATATTTCTTAAAATCAGGAGACCGAAATTAACTCTAAAGACAAATCACAATCCTTGGTTATAATTCCATTGGAATATAAAAATTTATGACAAGTGAATCAAATTGATTTTATTAATTGATTAAAACCAAATTTCTAATCATCATTAATTGCATTATGAAAAGTTTACCAAACCTAAGCATAATAATTTGCTTAACTTTTCAGTCAATGAAAACTTTAAAAAAACTTATAATTTGTTGTTCATAATTAAAATAATTAATATTGATACATACAACGGCATGGGGTGGGAAGGAATAAGGGTTAAAAAATAAAAAAATAAAAATAATCATTAATAAAAGAGTATTTGGTGTTCATAAAAGTATAAAATTAGGTTTTTATTTATTTAGGAATGGTAAATATGTCCTATAACTTTATGAATTAACCTGAGTTAATAAAATGGTCATTGTCGGTCATTAAAGTATAAAATTAGACATAAATTAGCCATTACATTGACTACGATATCTAAATGGTCTATTTTGTGAAGAAATAGGCCTTAAAAGTCATTTTTTGTTCATTCTATCCCAAGCAATTTTTATTGGAATTATAATACATCAACATGTGCATTACTTATGTGTGTGCCATGCACAAGATATTTTCTAAAATATGTTATTTCTAATTAGTTCAATTAAATAAATCAAGGTAGAAATTTATGTAATTAGTATTTTTATTTATTTAATTGTAGGAAAGTGGGTGTAATGGGAGAGCATATTTAGGACATATGATTTGGGCGGTTTCTTTTCAATTAGAATAAAGGTTTATTTATTCTTATAAATATGTATTTGTGTAGATTGAAGTTAAGGCGAGTAGAGATTAGTTATTGAATTTGAAGAACCTGCATGATTGAATTGATGGATTTGTTTCTATTGCTTGTGATAAACAATTCATGATAACGATGAAATATAATTTTAACTAATAAAAACCCAAAGACTAGATTCATCAACAACCATATTCTCTCTCCCTCACTGATGTTGTAGATGGGAAGAAAGCCCCTAGAAGTAACCAAAATGTTGTGTCTGCCTGTAACTCGCCTGTCTGCTCAACTTCTTGGCACTAACTGCCCTACTAAAGCCCAAGTAGGGTTTGAGTCGCAAGCAACCCTATTCTCTCTCCCTCGCTGATGTTTGAGTGCATACCACAAACTCGCCCAAGTAGAGCCTCAAGATTTGTGTTATCAACCTTATCGGAAACACAAGCCTTAATAAAACCATCATTTTCATAAATGTTGTCTTCAAACTCGTCCTCAAATCGTCACTTTCATCTAATTAAATTGAGCTTTGAAAAGACCTTAGGGCAATCTAGCGGTTCAAGCATAGCCTCTAGTCATGGAATGCACTTGTTGATGGCTTGTTTATTTGTACACATATGGCAAGTGCCATCATTCTTCAATTAGGTTTCGAAATTGCATTGAAAGAGAAATTCCTTCTGACTTTTGTAACCTGCCGTAATTCAGCATGTCTAGTTGGGTCCATCACTTAAAAAAGCAAGTGGGCAATGGAGCTTCAAGGAACGGACGAGATCAATGACATGTTCAATAATGAGGGAGCAAGAATGCATGGACTCTTCGAAAAACCCTTGTTTTGAGTCGACGTGTCGGACATGGACACGCTCCTGACACGTATTGACACGTGGTCAACACCTCTGACACGTTGACTCAGTCCGGACATGGCTGTTTTTTTTTCTTGGGTTGCAAATAGCAACCCCTTTAGGGCTTCATCATTCTTCTTCACTAGCCGATCGCACAGACAGAAGAAAAAAAATTGAATCACAAAGAAGAGGTAGAGGAAAAACAAAGAAGAGGGTTTTGATCCGCTCAACTCACTTCATTTATCACTTCTCTTGAGCGTCCCAATTAGGGCATCTCTTCAGTCAGCCAATCACACAGACAAAAAATAAATAATTAATTAAATCGCAGAAAAGAGGAAAACGGGGTTTCGATCATGCCTGTTTCGAGTGCTTGCTAGACGGCTAGTTCGTTGTTGTCAATGTTTGTTAAGCATTCCATTTACATCAAGTTCAGTCTGTTGATTCATTTCAATTCCATGCTTCGATTCCTTTGTTTTCTTTGTTGGTTCTTCTCAAGTTGTCGATTGGGTCATCGTGAAATTGGTTTATATGTTGATAGATATGTTTATTTTGCACTATTAGGTTGTAGATCTAGAAAATTTTGCATTGTTCATCCTGCACTTCTCATGTATTTTAGTTCAATATCTCGTTGTAGCATATATTTGGATAATATCTCGTTGTAGCATATATCTCGTTGTAGCATATATTTTGAATCATCAAAAGTTGGAATTTGGATAATATGCACCTCAAGGATGTAACTAATCCAGTGGGCTCTTGAGTTGTTTTTTGTTGAGGCTGACCTTGAGATAGCACATCTTCATGCTCTCCATTTGTTATCAAGGTTTTTTTTCTTAATTTAAAATTAAATAAATAAAAATTAAAAACCACCTTTTAGAATCTTACATTGACCAGTTTTAAGTTATTTTCTTGTTAAGACTAACTTGATTAAGTAGCTCGCCACATGATATCTCGAAACATTAGAACTTGATTAGGTAGTCGTCAATTTTATTTTGCACTATTTGATTGTATTCCTATTAGGTTCAAGCATTTGCATTGCATTTTTATTCCTTAACTGATTAGCATAGTCTTGCTTCATAATAACCAGTAGATTGTGAGCTAGAAGCAATGAATTTAATCCAATTGTGAATGTTTTCAATCTTAATGATCAACAAGTGTTGGAAGTTTTGATTGCAAGAATGTTCTACTCAAATGCATTGCCTTTCAACCTTGCAAGGAATCCATACTATTATGACGCCTTTACATTTACATCAAATAAAGCTAAGTCCATTAGTGGTTATAAACCATTGGTATAAAATGCATTGAGGATGACTTTGTTTCAAAAAGAAAGGGATAACATTCAAAGGTTGTTGGAGTCAACAAAGTTCACATGGTACCAAAGGAGAAACCATTGTTTGTGATGGGTGGACAGATGCTCAGAGGAGGCCTCTGATTAATTTCATAGTCATTAATGAGGGTGGTCCAATGTTTTTTAAGGTTGTGAATTGTGAAGGGGAGTTCAAAGACAAATACTTGATTGTTGGTTGATTAAGGAAGTCATAGAGGAGGTTGGGCCCCATAATGTGGTCCAATTGTTGGTTTGATCATGGTTGCAGGTATACTTGTGAGAGCCAATACCCTCAAGTGTTTTGGACACCTTGTGTAGTCCACACTCTCAACTTTGTCTTGAATAACATATGTGCTCCAAAGAACATGCCTTCAAATGAAAATGCCCACAATGAGTGTAGTTGGATTATTGATATTGTTGGGGATGACGTGCAGATAAAGAACTTTATCATGAACCATTCCATGATGTCGCACATGTTCAAACTTGAAGTTGATTTCCATTGCAGAGAATGTTCTGTTTCAAGCATAATTATGCTCAAAATGTTGAAAGGCATTAAAATAGCCTCCAAAGTATGGTGATTGGTGGTCAATGGGATTCTTATAAGGAAGATGATGTTGACAAAGCACGAGTTGTTAAGGGTAAGTTATTGGATGACTTGTGGTTGGATAAAGTGGACTACATAATTTGTTTCACAGAGCCTATTTATTTAATGTTGTGGAGCCTATTTATTTAATGTTGTGGAAAGCTAATACAGATGAGCCTTGTATTCACTTGGTGTATGAGATGTGGGATGTTATGATTGAAAAAGTGAGCAATTATTGATCGCCATGAGGGAAAGGCGGATAATGTGGAGTCAAGACTTTTATTCAGTGGTGCATCATATCTTGGTTGATCGATAAGAGAAGCAACACATCACTGCATTGTTTAGCACATTCCTTGAATCCAAGGTAACTAAAGATTTACAATTTTACATTTTTTTATTCTACTTAGTGTAGGCTAGAACTTTTAGGATAGGTTTATAATATAAAATGTGATTGCTTATAGGTGTTATAACAGATAATGGATCACAAGGCACCTAATCGTGTTTCCCCACACAAAGATGGTGAGATTTCAAATGATAGAGAGAAATGCTTGAAGAGATATTTTCCTAATGTTGAAGAAAGAATGGTTACAACAGAGTTTGCTAAGTTTTTAATGGGTTTTAATGAGTTTGCATAAACTTATTCTTTAGAAAATAGAGGATACCTAGAGCCACACATTTGGTGGGCTTCTCAAGGTGTTTTTGCACCGTTACTCGGACAACCTTGTTCTTCCTCATGTTGTGAGAGGAATTGGAGTACAAGTTGGGGTGGGCATCCCATCCCGCGATCCCGATCCCGTCCCATCCCGATTTTTTCGAGTCTTATTGGGATTGATTAATCTTATCCCGATCACGTCCTGTCCTGATCTAGAATGGGATGGGATGAAGATTTTCAATTTCGCTAATCCAGTCCCGTCCTGAACTGATTTTGTAATATTTATTATTAATAATTTTTAATATTTATTTTAGAATTGCAATTGTTTGGATGCCCATATAAAGTTTGGGCATAATGTTACAGATTGTGTATTATTGTGTTACAGAATGAAGTTAATTATGTTACAGGTTGTGTATTATGTTTGTTATGTTTGTGAATGAAGTCATAATGAATCAATGCAGTGTGAATGAAGTTAGAATGAAGTTTATGTTACACATTGTGAATGAAGTCTATGTTTATGTTACAGATTGTAAATGAAGTTTATGTTACAGATTGTGAATGAAGTCTATGTTTTTTTATGTTACAACATAGTAATATGTTACACATTACTATGTTTACTATGCTAGAGATTGTGTTTATTATATTTTGTTGAAATATGTTATTGTGTTACATGCTGTAATATGTTACAGATTGTGTTTATTATGTTATAAATTGTCAAAATAATTCATAAACAGATCGAGCATGCTGATCTTGTCCCCATCCCGAACCCGTTTGGGATGGGACGAGGTCGAGATGAGGTTTATCCCCTCCCGATCCCGAATGAACGGGATGAGTCCATCCCGTCCCGTGCCCACCCCTAAGTACATATAACAACATCCACTCATTGAAAAGGAATCATACGACCCCACAACTAGCACAAGTTTTGGTATATGTGCATTCTAATTTCGATTTTTGTCAAGAAAAAGGAAAGAGTACAGAGAAGGTGAACAAGGATGTGGGATATCGGAAGAGATGCAGTTGATTTGTTGGATTTGGTCGTTGTTGGGATGCTTGAGATTGTCAAACTTTCTCTTGATGAACCCGAGTTAGAGATTGGGCTATTGAACGATGGCGATGGGAATGTAACTGTTGATCAGCCGGTTGATCAAGACATGTATCAGCTTAGCAGGTGAGTCACGTACTTACGCATTGAAAATTTGAAACTATCAATTTACAATGTCTAGTACAAATTAATGAAATTATGTTACTTATGATGTATTTGAATGTTTATTACGTGTTTGGATTATTCATTGTTATTGTTTATGTTCATATGAGTTATAAATAAATAAAAAATTTTAAATGTAAGGTTTGACGTGTCGTTGAATCCTAGTTTTTTGGAAATTGTGTCGTCGTGTCGTGTCCATGTTCGAGACAACACGCATGTCCGTGTCCGTGCATCCTTGCGAGGGAGATAATCTAGAGTCCTCAGTCTCATAAGACGCATCAAAATAAAATTCCAAAATAGGTGGCTCATAAAGCACATCAAAGTAAACTTCCAAATAGGTTGCAAGACACGAGACAATTGTAGTTTGAATTGCAAATGAATTTGCATGAGCAAGGAAAATACCACATCCCAATCCTCCACAACAAATGTTTATCAAGACACTGCAGGTGAAGAGATTGGATTCAGTGAACTATTCAAGTGTCAACCAAAGAGGAAAAAGTATAATTTGTCTCCTTTGTACATGAAGGAATAGGTGTTGGCCTTGCCATCTCTTGTGATAGAACGTGTAGATATTTTCAGAAGCAAGTGCACACATCCAAGGTACTATACACCACACCTCCTATAACTCCCAATAGAGAGGATAGGAATTACACAGAATTTGGTAGGTCTAACTGTGGCTCCTTTATGCTACTATTCCCACAAGGTTCTGAAAGTGGTTAAGGGTAACTGCAACTTGTCCAACATGTCCTGCGAATATATTCATAGATTTTTTAAGATTTTTGGTGGCCAAATCTTTACCCTCTCATTTGGTCATTGCTTCCCTGGAGGATCCCTTTCATCTCCCAATCATGTTCTTCTGAGATTTCCTCAGCCGTTCCCACCATGCTGTCAACTCTTGAAGAGTAAAATACTCTCCTCTTTTCCACTTCTCCTTTTGCCTCGTAAGTCTTAATCTAGTAACCCCCCCATAACCAAGCAGGATGTTGAGTTGGCTTGAAACGAAAATCTGTTAGCACAACTCCTCTTGAGATCCCCTCCCTTGCATCCAGGATGTTAAGTGTGCTCTCTAGTCTCCTCAAGGAAACAGTTTTCCAGAATAGAAGCCTGGAAGCATCATCTAGTTGGTTTCTTAGTGGACATAAAGTTGTCTATCTTAGTAGTCAAGACTAAGTGCTTCTTAATCAAGCCATCGTCCTAGTCTCCTAGGAAGTAGAAAATATGAAAGCAACCATCACAAAATTTCTTACAGGGGTGAGAATTACTGATGAATGCACTCGATTCTCCTATGCCAACATTTTTGTGGAGAAATTGGCTTCAAAGCCTCCCCCTAACTGTCTCACACATGTTCCTGACGACGGCAGTGACTTTAATTCTTTCTTGAATATGTATAGATAACCAAGGAACGTCCTAAAAAAAACTGGCCTGCATTTAGAGGAATCAAATCAGGAAGGGACATTTTAGAGTTGGGGTTGGAATCTAATTATTCACATCTAGGCAGGAATATATGTTTGCGGTTCTTGAATTTTTGAAGATAAAGTCCTTACGGAGAAAAAAAATTAAAGACAAAAAACGATACTACTATTAATGATGGTATGGAGCACCATTTCATGTTGGACAAAAGTGGAAGAGCTTTTGAATGAAGCTCAAGAAAGAGGGCTATAATAAATTTTGAACACATCAAGTATGAGATAGCTATGAAGTCCCAAGTAACCATGAAGCTCAAATAAAAGGAGCACCTGATATTTATGTCGAAGATGAAGAAGGCAACTTTATAGGAATTTTTCAGCATTGAAAATGTTGATAACGATGATGAAGATGGAAATGAAAAGTTGTTCTCGGATATTCTTCCGAGAATGTATTTCTTAGCCCCAATTCTAGCTGGCCTGGGAAAGGGGCGAGGTTGCTGCCTGGGGGGGCAAAAGTGTATTTTCGCCCCCCCAGGCAGCTGGCCCAGGCCAGCAAGAATCACTCATTTCTTAGATATTGTAGCAAATAAACCCATAGAAAGAGTTGCTCCCTCATTAAGAACAAAGAGTGTTAGCACGATGAGAGATCAAAAGGTTCAACCAACTATTGTTAGAGAAAATGTAAGTGAGGGAGTTACGTCAAGCTAAAGACCTTTCAAGAGAGCAGTGAAGTCAAAGCGTTCAGGCGGATGCAAGGTGCACATGCTTTAAAAGGCCTAAGGCGATCAGTCATGTGAAGCACACTTAGCTTATTTTGATTTCTTTTACTAAATCATAGTAGCATTCTAGCATACATAATATCATAAACAATAAAAAAGAAATCATAAGTAGCATATTAGCATACATAATATTTTAAACAAAACAAGTAAAGAGAAGGCACGCAATTATGTAGAATCCAAATGGGAACATTTGCGCGAATAAATAAATCGACAACAAAAACATCAAAACATTCAGTAAACTAGTTCTACAAAAACATAAATAAATCCAAATGATCATTGTAGAAATGACTAGAAAATGTGTAACTACCAACTTCTAGTGGAATCTTTACCTAGGAAAGTTTAAAGTCCATTATAGCTGATCTCAATGCTTCCATGTGGTCTAACATTGTAAGTGAATAGACTCAAGTAACCAGAAGCCTCCAAAAAGCGTAATTAGCCTGGTTTACATGGTCAGCTAGAGTTCTTTGCATATTAACACCATGAACATCCATGGGAAAAGACTAAACGACTAGTGGCACTTGATAATTGGCCGAGAAGTCACAATTTATATAGCAAGTCTAAGGCCTACAACGACACCTGAAACAATGTCATCTAGGTCAGCAGGGTGGATCTCGTGTTCTTTTCTAGTTCAACTGAATCATCTACTAGATTCTTGCTTATGAAATACTCTTGTTCTCTAAAGGGATGCACCAACCAAACGCCGATTGGGGATTATATTTTCCATCTTCTAAAGTTGTTTCCAAAGAGCAAAAATTCATTAGAAGTTGGTGTTGTTCACATAGCGTAAAAGAGGTGTAATCAGATTGAAGAAACATTTAAAAATAAAAAAATAAATAAAAAAAAAAGACGGGTATTGTATTAAGTATGGGCAAGCAGCCAAAAGGATCATGCAAAGCACTAACCATTATAAAAAGTATACAAATATGATGACTATGAGGAGAGAACTATACAATCCTAGTTGACCATACAAGAAGAGAATGGAACTTCCCTAAACCTATCCCAATTACAAGCCAATAGCCATAAGGTGACCTTTACATCAATCTATAATTTATCTAGATCTTTGCTGCTACCTTTGAAAGAAACCCAAATCTCCAATACTTATCCTCAATTCTCCAAACATAAACATCAACTGAATTTTTATTTTTTTCTAAACATGAGAAACACCTTTTTTTAGAGTCAAACACAAACCAAGAAATTTTATTGATGAAAAGGTGAGTGAGAAGCTCACATTATGGAAGGAAAGCAAGAGAAATTATAAATAAAGAAATTAATTTTTATTTTTTATTTTTTTATTTTTTTTAAAAAGGAAACTATCCCAACTGAACATAAAAGCATCAACGTTATGTTCAGTAGAGCTTTGTGGGATGGTGGGAAGAACCCCATTGCCAAATGTCCTCCTTCAGAGAAATCTCACTCCCCACGAAAGAGAGCTTTTTCCTTAAAAAAATTCTTCTGATTCTTTCCCTCCATAGGAGTCCAAGAGACAAAGTGGATACCTCTCCTCCAAATCCATCTCCCCATTCTAGAACAATTGACATGCTTCCAATTAGATAACCAGCTGTAGATGCAAACCTACCTGACCAGCTCACCCTGAATTTCAGAATTCCCTAAGAACAGCAGTCCACACTTTCCTAGAGTAGCTACAGTTTAGGAACACGTGATAGAATCATCATCTTGCTTGCAAAGCACACAATAATTTGGAATATGAATTCCCCTTCTTTTCAGGCTATCCACCGTGAGAGTTCTTCCTTGGAAGACTGTCCGAAGGAAGAAAATGAGCCTCGGAGGGCAATGTTTCAGCTAGATCTCTTTGTAGCGGTTCATAATGAAAGGGCAGTGAGCACTATTGGTCTCCTCTGCAGTAAGTAGCTCAAACATTCTCTTCGGTGTGAAGCCATTCTTGTTCCCTTGCCACATAAGACCATCATTGTTCTCATTCTTTTTATTGGGCTTATTAGACTGGTGTATGTATGCACAACACGTTCCCAAGTCCTCCAACTCCCAATCATTTAGATCTCTTCTGGAGGTGAACTTCTGATCCTGAGAATCACTAAAACTGTCCCTAAACTTAGCAACCGACCCTTGTGGTTTTCACACATACCAAAGAGGTTGGGGAAGACGGTTTTCAGTATCCCTGGATCACATCACTTGTCTTCCCAAAAGCAAATGGAATCTCTTCTGCCCAGGCTAATGGAGGCATGAGTATAGAACTGATTTGTTAGGTGAAGCAATCTTTCCCAAACTCCACAGCCATAAGAAGTGTATTTGGTACTTTGCTGCCAGGCTTCCACATTGTAACCATACTTATCAGCAATCATCTGTCGCCAAAGAGCAAGTTTCTCCTTCTCAAACCTCCAAAGCCATTTGCTTTGAAGAGCTTCATTAAAAGTTTTGATTCTCCTTATGCCTAGGCCGCCTTTCTCCTTTGGAATGCACACTTTCTCCCAAGAGAGTAAGTGAATGGCCTTTTTGTCAACTGAGGAGCCCCACAGAAATACCTCATAGTCCTCTCCATTCTATCAGCAACAACAGACATAGGGACGGTACACATGGAGAGAATATAAATGGGGATGCAAGCAAGTGTGGACTGGATGAGTATGATTCTCCCAACTTTGGACAGGTATTAGTTTTCCAAGTGGACAGTCCACCTTCCCTTCTTTTAATGACATCATCCCAAACAAACTTAGCCTTGTAGTTAGCACCAAGAGGAACCCCTAAATATTTGGTAAGCATTGTTTGACACCCACAACCAAGCTCCTCAGCTAGAAAGTTTAAATTAGGGGTGTCCCTCACCCCAAACAAGGAGGATTTGTGAAAGTTGATTTGTATGCCAGAAACCGCCTAAAACCACATCAATATTGTCCCCAACCTCAAACATGAGAAATACCTGATTTGAAGGGTAGGGCCAAACAGAAAAATGAGGTTCAACCAAACTTGGAGCAGACATTCTACACGCATGGCACATATGAAAGAAATGTGCATTCCGTATCACAAGGTTTAGTAAGTGGATCACCCTCCTTGTTAGCAATATGCGGATAGTTTCCTTAACTTTCTGATGGGTATTCTCATTCAATTCTTTTGATGCAGATCCAACCCTAAATTTGGTTTTCGCAATAATGGCCAACTCAGTTTAAATTTTTTTTATAAAGTTTCTTGCATAAATCAAGTTTGGAAGCATTAGAATTTGTATTCCTGAATTTCAAAATACAACTGCTTTCATTGACTGGGTAAACCAGACCAAGAAGGTTTTGCCTATAAAAGTATTTGGAGATCTAAATGTGTCAGGTTCTAAAAGTAAAAAAATTGAATATCTCTACACAACTGTGACAAAATGGTCGTCATTAAAAGCTTTTTTTAAACGAGATGGATCCGTGTACCTATGAACTCTACACGGGATCTTACAAGTTGTCCAGTTAAAACAACGTTATAATGTCGTAACTTCGATATAACGCTTAACAAGGGTGAGCCGTTACATTATGAGATTATCACGTTTTTGTATCACGGCTCCGATATAACGCTATTATATGGTCGTTATTGAGATAACTTTTTTTTTTCAATAACACCGTTTTGATTTTTTGTTCTAATATATAAAAATAAATAAATAAAAATAATAATAATAATAATTTTATAAAAAAAATCACCCATTTCATTCCCGATCGAAGGAGGACCAGAGCTCGCCGTTCGACAGAAAACCAAACCTCGCCGGTTGACAGAGAACGAAACAACAAGGGAAGAAGACGAATAATCGATCGCACTCTCTATTGCGATCTCACTCTCATACGAAGGGAAGATGTTTTTTATTAGTGTTTTGATGTTTTTGAATTTAACGTTATGAACATGATTTACTTTTTTGTCTCTATAATATATCAATATATTGTGGGGGGTATTAAAAATATATTTAATCAAATATTCCGTTATATCATGTTATAACCTATAACGGTTTTGAACCGTTATGGGTTCGTTATCTGTTTTAACTGCATAGCTTACAAAACTCTAGACTCATTGAATTGTGTTGATCTAACGGACTAGATATGTCAAAACTAAGTGGTCAACAACTTAACCTACAAAGAAGGGAAAGTGGGGCCCATTCCTTAATTACCCATCCTCCCTTTCTTCCTGACCATCACAAGAAAAGAAAACCTACAACATTGGGAACACTTCAACCACCTTCCAAGTGAGAAACATCATGCAACGTAAATCTACTAATCCAACCCCAAACACTTGTTCCTTCAACACCAGCTACTTCTATGGAGAACCCATGCCTCTCTTCTTCCCCTCATCACTCTCGTTCACTCCTGGTTCAACACTACCACAGTTGCTAGTATGAGGATGAGGGTCTCTAAAATGAAATAGACTACGGAGAATCCTCTCCCTTCTCGTTTGATTGTTGTAAACTGTGTTCTTAGAAATCGGTCATTAATCGACGATTAATCCCCGAATAATCCCTTCTCACTAGTAGAGTGTTATGATTTTCGAATTAATCGCTTCAATAATCTCTAGACCGAATAATCGGCGATTCCTTGTCGATTTTCCGATTGATCACTTTCAAAATTCGACAATTAAACGGTCTACGGTAAATGTTATAAATAAACGAGAGAAATTTAATCATATGTTTTCTAGTTTTGTCTTAACCTCGTGATTACTCTAACCCATAGGGCAATAACAACTGTGTGAAAAAGTTTAAGAGAAAGAAAATCAATGCATATATAATCTAAGAAGAGAGAAAAACGATCAAATGAAAATAACAAGCTAAGCTAAAGAATATGGAAAGACACCTTTATCTAACCTTGAATTTTTTATTTCTTATAATTTTCCTTAAATTGTGGTATGTGATGTCTACCACTTCAATATACATTAATTTAAAAAAATACATATATATATATACATATATGTATGTATACATATGTATATGTATGTATATATATATTGTAGTAAACATATCATAGAAGAATAGAAAACGTGTGTGTATAAAATGTAAGCCGATTAATTCTAATGAATCTCATATCGCTCATAAATCGATTAGGGTCCGATTAACGATTTAACTACATGGGTTGTAAATTTTATCACTCTTCAACCCACCCACTTTGCAGATTTTAAACTCTTTTGATTATTTTTCTTTGATTTTCCAACTTTGTTTTTGGCTTCCTAAAAGAACAAAATTCATTACCCTCCCAAGCAAATGGTCAATACTTTGTTCACTCTTAACTGATGGATTTGTTTTTCATGGATTTGATTTTTCATGGTCTTTCATTTCTAAATTTGATTTCATTTGTTTTTAAAATTTTCAATCAATGCTTATTGCTTTTTTCTCTCATCACTTGAGTTTATCTCGATTTTTTAACCTTGTATCAATTCTAAATTATACCAATCCTCCACTATACTTTAGCACTTGAACTTATGATCTCCCATGAACTTAATTTTGCAGGATCCAGTCTATTAGGTGTTAAGACATCGTCGTGGACACATTCTCTAGAAGAAATGACTTAGGGTAATTCTTCTCAAGGTTTTCATTATGATGGTGAAGAACAAGCAAGCACCGACTCTTTATAAAACTTGTTGTATCTGTGTCCAACACCTATCTAGTGTCCAACATGTATCTAACACTGACACTCGCCCGACATGTCTCTGACACGCGTTGGACACATGGTCAACATGTCAGCAGGTGTCAGACACATTGTCAATATAGTCAACGTGTCGGACACGCCTCCGACACACCCAAAACTTGGTTAAAACACAATCAAGACTCGACAATCAACTTTATTTTATTTTACTTTTAGGTAAGTGCATTATAACACCTAATTTGGAGGTTGTTAATCCATCTAAAGTTAAAAAAATTCTATTGTGATGCAAGATAAAGAATGCGATAAAGCATAGAGGTTGTTAATCGATGTACTTGTTCTCTCTTCTACTTTGTTATTTTTGAGACAAGTGTTATCTTCTTCTCCAATTTTTTACATCTTCTCTATGTTTTTTCTTCCTTATGTTTTTTCTTTCTTTTCCAGCACAATTTGTGCTTCATTTCCATTTTCATACTTCTTTTTTTACTTAAATTATTTCTTTATTAGATTATTGTTTACAATCATATGACATCAAAAATATATATATATATGATGTGTGGACGTGTCCCCTAGTCCTAGTTTTTTTGAAAATTGTCGAGTCGGTGTGTCGTGCCCGCGTCTGTGCATCCTTGGTGGATAAGAAAGGGAGGAGAGCGTATTTAAGGAATGGGGCCTATGTTATCTTATTTATAAGCTAAGTTGTTGACCACTTAGTTGTAACATATCCAGGTTGTTAGATTAACGTGATCCAACAAGACTGGAACCTTGTAAGATGGTACATGAATCCATAGGTACATGAATCCCTAACAAAATCCATAGGTACATGAATCCCTCTCGTTTTTTCAAAAGGTCACCCACTATCAACAAATTCCAATTGGCATACAAAGAATATTGGCCCGTAAAAAGCGGATGATACAACCCCCCACTCCACAATAAAATTAAATTTTACATAGCCATTGTTCTCCCAATAAGAAGCGTGATTTTGTGGAACATTATGAAATTGCGTCCTAGCCATTGTTTTCCCAAAAAACAAAACCATTGGCTCAGTAATTGATGGAGTTCCATTAACAGACTGAGATCAAGGTGTCCCATAAAGGAAATGGACTTAAGAGAAAAGAGAAATAAGCACTTCAATTGCTAATGAATATAACAAATGAGCAAATGAATATAACAAGGTTTATGAGAAAGACACATTTATCTAACCTTGAATTTTTTATTTTCTTATAACTTTCCTTAAATTGTGGTATGTGATGTCTACCACTTCAATACACATTAAATCTTTAAAATATAAATCTCATATCGTTCCTGAACCGATTAGAGTTCGATTACAGATTTAACTACAGAGGTTGTCTGCAAGGCTAAAAGGAAAATGCTATAAGACAATTGTTCAACCAGCCATGCTTTACGGTTCAGAATGTTGGGCTACTACGAACAACATACGCATAGGATGGCAGTAGCAGAAATGCGTATGTTAAGGTGGATGTGTGGTAAAACTCGTAAGAATAAAATTAGAAATGAAAGAATTAGGAGATACTTAGGTGTAGCACCCATAGAGGACAAAATTAGAGAAAAACATTTAACTTGGTTTGGTCATGTGCGGAGGAGACCAAGCACGGCGCCAATTAGAAAATATCTAGATTGGCAAATTAATGGAAGGTGTAGACGGAGGGGACGACCATTGAAAACTTGGATGAAGGCGGTGAAGATATCATTGAGCTTGGATTAGGCGAGGATATGTGGGAAGATCGCATTGCTTGGAAAACCAAAATCCATATAGCCAACCCCGAAAATCTCGGGAATGGCCTTTGATGATGAGGTTGTAAATTTTATCACTCTTCAACTCATCCACATTGCAAATTTTAACTTTCGTAAAAGAACAAAATTCATTAGCCTCCCAAGCAAATAGTCTATACTTTGTTCACTCTTATGTGATGGATTTGTCTTTCACGGCCTTTCAATTCTAAATTTAATTTCATTTGTTTTAAAATTTCCAATCAATTCTTATTGCTTTTTGACTAATCATTTGAGTTTATCTCGATTTTAACCTTGTATCAATTCTAAATGATATCAATCCTCCACTATCCTTTAGCACTTGAACTTATGATCTCCCATGAACTTAATTTTGTAGAATCCAATCTATTAGGTGTTAAGACCTTGTCACGGACACATTCTCTGGAAGAAATGACTTAGGGTAATTCTTCTCAAGGTTTTCTTTGTGATAGTGAAGAAAAGGAAGCATGGACTCTTCATAAAACTTGTTGTATCCGCGTCCAACACGTATCTGACACTTACACTCGCTCGACCTGCCTTCGATGCTCGTCGAACATATGGTCAACATGTCAGCAGATGTCAAGGTGTCAGACACATGGTCAATGTAGTCAACGTGTTGGACACGCCCAAAACTCGGTTAGAACACAATCAAGACTCGACAACCAACTTTATTTTATCTTTACTTTTAGGGTGAGCGCATATAACCACCTAATTTTAAGGTTGTTAATCTATCTAAAGTTAGAAACTTTCAATTGTGATGCAAGAGAAAGAGGGCAATGAAGCATAAATGTGAAAAAACAATCTAAAATGTGAAATGCATAAATTTTCACAGTTCTATTTGACCTGAAATATTCAAACTAAAGTTTATATCTAAACAAAGAGTACCAAATCAAGCAAATAAGTTTTAAAACAATATTTCAAACAATTGATTTTTTATTTAATTTCAACATATCCTAAACTTTCAGTTAGAAGAGTAGTTTGATTAAAATTAATAATAAGAAAATATTAAATGAATAAGTTTGGGATGGGATAGGACAGGATGGGCAGGATTGAAAATCTCCATCCCACTCCAAATCGGGACGGGATCGGGATCGGGATCGGGATCGAGATGAGTTTGATCAATCCCAAAATGACAAGAAAAAAAGAGGACGGGATGGGATGGGATGCCCACCCCTAATTTTTGTGACAGAGTGTTTTTCTTCTTCAATTTTTTACATCTTCTTCTTCTCTATGTTTTTTCTACCTTATGTTCTTTTTTCTTTTCCAGCACAATTTGTGCCTAATTTCCATATTCATACTTCTTGTTCTTTTTTACTTAAATTCTTTCTTTATTAAATTATTGTTTATGTTCATATGACTTGTAAAATAAAGGTATGTGTCCCCGAGTCCTAGCTTTGTTAAATTGTCGAGTCGACGTGTCATGCCTGTGTCTATGCATCCTTGGTGAAGAAGAAAGGGAGGGGAGCGTATTTAAGGAATGGGGCCTATGTTATCTTATTTATATGCTAAGTTGTTGACTACTTGGTTGTAACATATCCAGGTGTTAGATTAACGCAATCCAACGAGACCGTAACCTTGTAAGATCCCTAGCAAAGTCCAAAGGTACACGGATTCCTCTCGTTTTTTTACAAAAGGTCACCCATTATCAATAAATTCCAATTGGCATACAAAGAATTAAAATACAGGCCCTTAAAAGACGGATGATACGACAACCCACTCCATAATAAAATTAAATTTTAAATAGTCATTGTTCTCCCAATAAGAAGTTTTTTTTTTTTGCGGAACATTATGAAATTGTGTCCTAGCTATTGTTCCCCCAGTAAACAAAACCCTCGGCTCAATAATTGATGGGGTTCCATTAACAGACTGAGATCCAAGGTGTCTCATAAAGGAAAGGGGCTTATACAAAATTTTCTAATGTATCAAAGTCTGAACTCTGAACGCTGCATTAAAATGTGTCAAACAATTAATCAATATCCTTATCCATAGGTTTCTTCGTCATGTTGTTCAATTTTTGGGGTAATCTTATATTCTTAATTTATGAATTTAAGTTATATTGTTTTGTTAGCTTTCAGGGCACCAACCTACCATGACTTGATGGTTAGGATCTTAGGGCTTATTTAGGAAGACAAGCAAAGTTGGATTAATTGGTTTAAAGTCCACTGGGAGACCTATAATGACTGATAGGTGGAGTGATGTGAGGCACGGAACACTCTTTAATTTCCTCATGTACTGTCCTAAACACATCATCAGAGCGAAGAAAGGAACCTCGGTGATGGTAATTACAAGACCAAAGCTTGATGTATCCACTAATGTTGATGGAACTCAGCAACTGATCCATGAGCCAAGATATAAGGAAGAGGGTCATAACTTTGAATTTTAGAATGAACTCAAGGGCCAAGGCATATAGTAGAGGTGTCAGAATCTGTTCTTCAATCCTTTGCGTCCAGTTGGAACATATATTTGATTGGAACATAAAAATCATCCCTACAACTACAAGTACTCCGGAAATCAAAGGCATTTTTCTGGGTGTTATGCATAATCTTTGGTGTTTGGCATTGAGTTCTACATCCCCTCTGAGGGTGCATTCAGTAATTTTGTCTTCATTTTACCAAATGAAATATAATCTTATGATGGAAAAGAGGTTAATATAACAATAGGAGTTACCGGGAATAGCAATATAATCCCTTTTATCCCTACATTACACAGTTGCTCTGTTTAACAATATATTGCTCAAATCACATCCCATAGAAAAACAGTGAAGCTATACCCTAGTAGGTTACTCCAAAAGTTTACTTGTTCAATCGTGAATGCACATATTATTCTTGAGATGTCACTGAAGCATGACATTTAGTCTTGAAGCATTCGATGCCTTCTCCATTTTCTGTTGTTTTAAGTGGGAGTAGTTGGGATTCGGTCGAATATCTATATATAAATGTACAAATTCTTATATAATTTGCTTTTATATTGTTTCTCCGTAACTGTGAGCCATGTGAAAAAAAATTAGTTTTTTATAGATTGAGTTATTCTTATGTGACAACAAAGTTAAAGAATTCTATGAAGAAGAAGAAGGCATATACAATTACATCATTCCTTGTTCACATATTCCATCACACTAACCCTTTCATGATTCTTTTTAACACAAGTAAAGGAAATCCATCTATCTAAAACTCCATCCTATGTTTCCCTAAAAATCAACTTAGAACAAGACTAATAATTTGCGTAAGAAAATCAACTTGCTAATATCTTAAAAGAACATAAACACAAAACCCAATTTCTCTAATTCGTGATATAAACAAAAGGGGGTGGGTGGGTTGTAAGTAAGTAATGAGTAAAAATAGATAGTAGCAAGCAGTAGAGTACCTTGAGAGAGAAGTTGAGAGCAACAGAAGGATAATATCGAAGAACGCTTGTTCCATTACCCCTCCAAAGAGAGAGAATACCCTCTTCCCTAACAGTCCTGAAAATACAATCCAACATACCCTTAAACCTAGGTCTCCCTCCACCGCCAACAATGGCAAGATTGCTTTCTTGTGTTTGCAACAAAAGTTTCGCCCTTTCTACAGGCGCCACTATTGTGTGAACCACTCCACCCATCAAAGCTCCTGCCATTAGATCTCTCTGGAAATTCCCCCAAACCCATTTTCTCGATCTTCTTCTTAGACTTTTATTCCCTTCTTCTTCTCTCATTTCTTCTTCTCCTCTCTCGTTAGTTAGTTAGTTAGTGGTCCATTGGAATTGGAAGAGATGCTGAGATGATGGATCAAACAAACAACAATAACCCCCTGTGTAAGCAGAAACCCAAATAATAGAGACTTGGCGCCTACTATCTCAGTTGAGTACTCCACAACAACAAAATCACCGAAACAAAAACCTTTCTTTCTTTTTATCTTCTCCTCCACTGTTTGTATATTGAAGAATCGAGTAATCCCCTCTTTACTTTACAAGCCACCCGGCCCGAAACAGGTAGGTTTTCAAGCCATTGATGTGTGCATTGCACGTTTTCTGTTTTTTTTTTTTTTTTTCTTTTTTAGTTATTTATGACTACGGGGTCTAAGCATATATTAATGTTGATTTTCTTTTAAAAATTAGAGAAAATGACTTATAAGATTTATTTTTATAAGGCAGCGACTACTCCACACCACCATTTCATTTTTCTCACATCATTCTATTTTTCCACACCACCACTTTTTTTCTCACACCACCATACTTTCCCAATGCCACGTATATAAACAAAAAATCAACATTTTCCCTTTTCCATTCAAATCGAAACTTCTTCCCTCCTCCCACATTTGAATCTCTTTCATCTCCCACATTCAAATCTCTTGCAAAATCGAAATCAATCTCTTCATTCTCTCTCGAAAATATCTTCCCTCTCCCTCAAAATCGAACCCCAAATCACAACCTCCCCAAAAAATTTCAGAAAAACAAAGTAATCTCATGAAAACTTCAAAAATATTTTTAATCACATAAACAAAGTAAACTTCAAAACAAATTTCAAAATTCACAAAAATATATATATATATAATATTTGCTGAAATTTCCTGTTCGCTCGGAACTCTGCGAGTTTTTGCAAAAACCTTGCATTGTTCCAAAAATCTCGCCTGGAACAATGCGAGGTTTTGCATTCCGAGCAAACAGAAAATTTCAGAAAAAAAATTTGGACAAATTTGCGCGACTTTAGTAAAATGACCATAACTTGCTTATTTCAAAACATTTTTTAGTGAATCAAGTTGTGTTTATTAGATAACTCAGAGTATTACTATATTGTGTTTTGATCAACTTGAGAATCGATATCGATCGAACACATAAGTTGGACGAAAGTCAGGAACACCATCCCGTTTTCATTGCAAGACAGATTTGCGCGACTTTAGTAAAATAACTATAACTTGCTCATTTCAAAACATTTTCAAGTGATTCAAGTTGTGTTTATTAGATAACTCATGTACTACAATTTTTATAGTTGGATTAGCTTTATAATCGATCTTAATCAAGCATATAAGTTGGCTGAAATTCAGGAACACTATCTCATTTTCATTGCAAGACAGATTTGCGCGACTTTAGTAAAATGATCATAACTTACTCATTTAAAAAAATTTAAAGTGATTCAAATTGTGTTTATTAGATAACTCGTAGTACTACAAATTTTGTGTTTTGATGAGCTTGAGAATCGGTCTCAATTGAGGGTTTAAATTGGACGAAAGTTACCATGTTTTGCATTTTTTTTCGTTTTGAGTTTGGGTTTCTCTGTTAAGTTATACATATTTATTGGTGGTGTGAGTAAATAAAGAAAAAAAATGCAATGGTAATGTGAAAAAGAGGAAATGGTGGTGTGGAGTAGTCGTTGTCTTTTTATAATTATACACATCATACTTAAACAATTGAGATCGAAGGTGTCGAGGTCCCAGAGTGTGAGGCTTTTCGATATCTAGGGTCTATAATTCAAAAGAATGGGGCTATTGGAGCAGATGTAGACCACAGGATTAAAGCTGGTTGGTTGAAATGGCGAATGGCGTCAGGAGTATTGTGCGATAGAAGGATGCCTGCAAGGCTAAAAGGGAAATGCTATAAGACAATTGTTCGACCAGCCATGCTATATGGTTCAGAATGTTGGGCTACTACGGGACAACATACGCATAGGATGGCAGTAGCAGAAATGCGTATGTTAAGGTGGATGTGTGGTAAAACTCGTAAGGATAAGATTAGAAATGAAAGAATTAGGAGATACTTAGGTGTAGCGCCCATAGAGGAAAAAATTAGAGAAAGACGTTTAACTTGGTTTGGTCATGTGCGGAGGAGACCGAGCACGGCGCCAATTAGAAAATGTTTAGATTGGCAAGTTAATGGAGGGTGTAGACGGAGGGGACGACCGTTGAAAACTTGGATGAAGACGGTGAATGAAGATATCATTGAGCTTGGATTAGGTGAGGAAATGTGGGAAGATCGCATTGCTTGGAGAACCAAAATTCATGTAGCCGACCCCGAAAATCTCGGGAATGGGCTTTGATGATGATGATGATGACTTAAACAATTGAAATGCCTCAAAAGACTCATTTTTAATAATTAAACTCTTAATACTACAACCAACCCATGGTTTAAAAATAATTAGAAAAGTATTCTCACCCCTTAACTTGAGTTATCAGTTTTCAAATTAATTTGCCTTCTTAAAATCAATTATAAGTTTACTTTCAGATTACCCAGCAGTAATCGATCAGTTGTGTTTTAGTGACATGAAACAACTTTGAAAAAATATCAAATTGCATTAAAATTTGCATTTTTTGTTTGTTTCAATGTAACTAAAATTTGAAATCATAAATAACAACACCACATCAATGTGTTTAGGATTGTGAGAGGTCGCGGGTTCGAGATTCACTAGTTAAGATTTTGTGAGTTTTCGCCCAATTATTAGGAGCACATGTGCTATGCTGTTTATAAGCATTCGGGTATTGAATGTAGCTGCTTAAATGGACTAGACTAGAGCAAAGCGAAAGCAAGTCTTCATACAAGGTGGAGGTAATGGACCCAGAGCGAAAACAAGTCACCATGCGAGATGGAGGCGGCAAGGATATTAAGTATAATATTGTAGCCTTTGGGCATGGTTTGATTAACCTTGTAGAGTCAGTCATGTAATCTTCGGGCATGGATAAATAAATAAATAAAAAGGGTTAACGACCAATTTTTTTTAAATGTGTCTAGGAATATGGGTATATTTGTCTTTTTCACATATATTTTAATCATGGTTTTGGCTTGTGGCCTTTAATAGTCTTGAATTACAAAAAAATAAGCATTTTCAATTGTTAGGGTCTTATATCATCTAAAATTATAAAAATTAGGCCTTATAAGTCATTTTCTCATAAAAAAAATATTAAGTATAAATCAAAATTTTGAGTGATTTGGCTAAAATTTTAAGTTAGCTAACAAAATATTATACAAGACATTAGTTTAAAAAAATTACGCATGATTCTTATAGCATGCATTGATATTAGTAAAATAGTAAAGATGTAATAGTGTTTTGAAAAAAACACAACCACCATTTGTTTATGTCCATATACTATTGTTTTTTCCTTGTAATGACGAAGCATTATGGAGGGCATTTTTGGCATTTCAAAATGTTGACACGGACATATGGGCATTAATGTGAACTTTCATTAGAAGAAAAAGATGATGAAGTACATATTACCACCAGCTCTTTTATCACACTAACATCCACCATAATGCATAAGGTATTTGTCATGCGGTAGACGTGATAAAAGTTGGTAATGTACTATTCATTTATGATTATTACAATTTTATGCATGCACATCTGCCACTCAATAACACCACCAATTCTGTAAAACATCACCATTGCACACCATGAGACCAACACCTTCCACGTGGTGCCACCATCTTCCCCATCTCACTCTCTCACAATATGAATGGTGTGAACTAAATAACCTTTGTATTAGTACAATTATGCAACAATGCATGATCAAACTGTAACGACCTGATCCCCACAGTAAGATATTGTTCACTTTGGGCCAAACCGACCCGCACGGCTTTAAAATGCCTTTTGCTATGGGGATCCAACTTCGCACATATATAGCACATCCCCCTTCCGCACCCAGGCGATGTGGGACTATGTACCCCTTTGTAGCTTGTCCAACCTCTCTCGGGCCTATTGGGCATGTTTGGCCTATTGGGCTCCAACCCTCACCCTCAGGTCCGCCCACTCCAGAGTCTCACAGTCCACCCCCTTTAGGGCCCAACGTCCTCGTTGGCTACACAGGCCCAACGTCCACGTCGGCACACTTTCGGCTGGGTCAGGCTCTGATATCATTCTGTAACAACCCAATCTGCACAATAAGATATTGTCCGCTTTGGGCCCAATCGGCCCGCACAGCTTTAAAAAGCCTCTTGCTATGGGGATCCAACCTCACACATATATAGCACATCCCTCTTCCGCACCTAGGCGATGTGGGATTATGTACCCCTTTGTAGCTCGTCCAACCTCTATCGGGCCTATTGGGCTCCAATCCTCACCCTCAGGTCCGTCCACTCCAGGGTCTCACACAAACCCTCACAACAAGGGAGTAAAATATACAAAACACGAACAACTGCATCTTTATATAAAGCTTGGGAATGGTGTAACCTTTAAATATGAAATTAAATCAATGGGTCTTAAAACATCCCTAACTGCGGCCTCTTTAATGATGTTCGTCACAAACAACCACTTGATATTTTTGTCTTTTTAAAATATAACAAACAAGTCTAGGTATCAATAAAAGCAACAACAAGCGAGTGAATAATTAATTGATTTAATTTTGGGGTAAACGAATGCCAACATTGCAAACATAATTTATTTGATACTGAGAAAATTGAAAGCCAACATCGTATAAACAGTTTGTGTATGTACTAAATGCAACCATGAACTACGGCCTTTTCACATGCATATATGGGTTGCACTAGTTGTAACAAGGGGAGATATATCTGTAAACAAAATTTTGTAACAATAAAACACGGCAAGTCGAATCCCAGCTTAGGTTATTGGGAAGTATCAATTGGGGGATCCTCGTCAAACTCTCGGTGTTTCATATTTTTCTAATTATTTTATCATAAACCTTTCTTCTTAAATCTAGAATAAATATTTTCAATCACAAAAATACCCTCAACATCATTGTTTGAGATTGTTTAAGTTACCTCGATGAACAAGACCTTCAACATAGCTTATTGTTGTATGGTGAGCTTAAGAAATTATTCGTCAATAAACAATGGTCTAAACAATGACGGAGCCACATTGAAGAAAAGGGGGCAATTGCCCCTTCCATAAACCTTGAAAATTTGTTAGAAATGTGTATAGATGTTATAGGTAAAATAAAATAGCTTACTTCTGCACCCTAAAAATTTAGACAAATTTTATATCTCCCCTATCCACTATATAAAAAATTCAAAACATTTCCCCTCTTGAGAACGTGTTTTACTAAAAACTCTACAAATATATTGTCCTATACGACTACACCAACTAGTATTTCATCAAACCATCATCCATCACTTGTAATGGTTGCACATATTCCTGAAAACAAAACAATTTCACTTAAAACATCACTTGTAAGGTTGGTTATCAAGCATAAGTTAAGTATAACGAGGTTTGAGGGTATGATTGGGAGAGCAATATGCAAGGCAAATTTTATGGACTCAAATTGTTTGTTATAAAATAAAACATGTATGTGTTTTATGCTCAAGGTGTTGCCCATTAACTTCAGTTCGCACGTGTTCATGTTGCGAAAAATCTTGCCCATATTCCATTGCTTTTCAGTCACCAGTGTTTTTAATATTGTCGTGGCTTTATGTAAGCGTCAATACATTTTTGTGATAAACATGAATTCACTATTAATAAATTAAGTCTTGTGACTAAATTAAGGGAAAATGACTTATAATGCTTTATTTTATAATTGTAGATCACATAAGACCCTAATAACTGAAAATGCCTCAAAATGTCGATTTTTTATAATTTAAAGATTATTAAATGCAACAAACCTAAATCATGGCTAAAATATATGTAAAAAGACAATATACACATATTTCTAGACACATTGACGTTGTGTTGTTATTTATATAATCAAATTCTAGTTATATTGAAACAAGCAAAATATGTGCAATTTGATAATTTTTTAAAAGTTGTTTCATGTAGGGGTGGGCATCTCATCCCGCGATCTCGATCTCATTCCGTATCACTTTTTTTTCGGATTCTATTGGGATTGATCAATCTCATCCTGATCCTGTCCCGTCCCGATATAGAGTGGGATGAGATCGGGATGGAGATTTTCAATCCTACCCATCCTGAACCAATTTTTTTAATATTTAGTACAAAAAATGACTATCTTCTGGAAAAAATGGAGTAAAAGCTAATGAAATGGGAAAATAATAATCAATGACTTAAAGTCAGTGACGGACCCAGGATTTTAGTCGGGGGTGGTGAAGAGAAATAACAAATAATTATTAGTTGATAATAGTAGTTATTGAGGGCGAAAAAAAAAAAATTTCATGCTCGAGCTAGTAACTAATAAAGAAATACAACTGTAAGAAGTACATTGCATGTACCAAATTGAATCCAGTGTAGTCAAATTTTAAGTCAAAATAAGGTCACAATGTCGATAACTTTAGTAAGGGGAAATGAACATAATAACTAGAGTATATAACTAAAATCACAAAATAATTAGAACAAGTATCTAATTGAAGCTTAAAAAAAAATCTGAAATTTGCAAAATTTTTGAACAAAAACAAGATCCTACTACAATTTCATAGAAAAAATGGTTTACATGATCTACAAATTTTGTATGAGTTGGCTAATGGCATATTTTCATAGAATTATATAGTTATTATTTTAGATATAGTAGATGCGCCCCTGCTTAAAGTTATATAGTTGTTCTTAGAGTTGTGTGTTTAGTAAATCCAAAAATTTTCAAATTTGCTTGTTAATTTTTCAATCCAAAATTTAGTATATGCTCATTTTGTCCTATCCAGAACCCGATTGGGATGAGACGAGGTCGGGATGAGGTTTACCATTTCCCATGCCGATCCCGAACAAATGGGATGAGATAAAGACGAGGTCCATTCCATCCCATGCCCACCCCTGATTTCATGTTCCTAAAACACAACTGATCAATTCTTACTGAGGAAATTTTTTTTTTTTTTTAAGTAAACTTATTATTGATTTTAAGGTGAATACATTTTGAAAATTAATCACTTAAGTTAAAGGTAAAAATGTCTTTCTAATTCTTTTTAAACCAAAGGTTGGGGTTGTTACTTTTAAGAGTCTTTAATTATTTAAAAAAAAAACATTTTGAAGCATTTTCAATTATTAGAGTATGATGTGGTCTATAATTATAAAAAGTAGGTCTTATAAGCCATTTTTCCTTAAATTAATTGGATTAATAAAAATCATCATATTTTGATATAAATTATAACCACATTAATTAGTTTAAGCCTTTTGAAACCCAAAAAGCAAACCCAAGACAAATTACACGATGAATAAAATAGAAAACTCTTTTTATGCATCTAAAAACACTTTCAAGAAAATCAATCAAAATCACTTAGGGTGTGTTTGGTTGCATGGAATCATATGCCATGTGAATCCATGAGGGGACCCATACATTTTAGGCTAAATTGATATATCACTCCACATCTACCATTTGACCATCATTTGATTTTGTGATCAATGGTGGGAATGAAAGTCTCATGAAAATGAGAATCACATTCCTTGGGAACCAAATGGTGGATATAGAGTGATACATCAATTTAGCCTAAAATGTAGGGGTCTCCTCATAAATTTTCATGACATAGGATTTCATGCAACCAAACACACCCTAAAAGCATTGTTGAAAAACTGATGTAATAAAACAAACAAAACAAGCAAACTCATAACGCATTGATATCATTATTGGAAAATAAAGGGGGAGATTTAGAAAACAAGAATATGAACTATTTCGAAGGAGTGAGAGGGGAGTTAAGGATTTTATTTTAGACAATGATTTTTGACAATGATTTTTTGACACCATCAACGTAGTATTTGAAACTACCATTGTAAATGTTTTTTTTTTCTTGTCATCTTTTCTTATCTTTCTTTTCTACCTCTACAAATTATTTTTAGGGCGAGCAACATTGTCATTTGATGCTGTCTTCCTTGTTGTTGAGAAGAACTTGTAATGGATAAAGAGAGAAAAAAAAAGTTTTTTTTAAGTTGTGTCAAATAGTAAGTTGGGGTGGTGGTGTCTTTTTTTTTTATTTAAAAAGAAAAAAGATTTCACTACAAGCTTTAGCTGATTATATCACGAGGGGAAATGCCGATGGAAAAAAATTGCAGCCTTTATTTTATTTTCTTTTGAAAAATGTATTATTCATTAGTACATTAGAATCTCAATCAAATCCAATAAATCTCTTCTCAAGCTTAGAGATTTCAGTACAAGCTTTAGCTGATCATATCATGATTTTTTAGTTATTAAAAAAAATCTAGTATACCTCAAGCATAAATTCCGTTGGATCAGGGCGATGTATGAAAAATCTCATATTTTAGGAGATAGTCACTGTGGACTGAATGCACGTAGTCATGGTCGAAAAACAAAAGAAAAGATAAAAAGGATTCACTATTCAGCCCTCACCACCGTCTCACCACGTGCATTCCCAATCCCAAATATTCATCGCCTTCGAGACCATCCCACTCACTGTCGGCCCCCCTATCCAAACTGATCCCGGATAAGGGCAGGCTACGTTACCACGTCACCCACGTGTCTCCCTCTCCCAAGCAAAAGCACTAAACAAACCGACAACCGGCACGTGTCCGTCCTGATTCTCTTACAACATAACAAACGCTCCTCCATTCTCTCTCCACTGCCGGTCTCGAATATATAACCTAATTCCGCCCCTTGGTCTTCTCCCCTTGGCCCTGCCTTCACTGTAAATAACCCTTCATCTCTCTCATGTGCGAAACCCTATCCTACCATTTCATCACCACCACCGCTACCACCAGATCTGGTTCACTCTCCCAATCTCAATTCGGCGATGAAAGGGATGTTGAATGCCTTGTATTCTCCGCTAAGATTCATCTCCATCTCCACAAATGTTTGTTGTCGTTGCTAACTTTCGATCCAAAATCTGGTTGCGCAAGAGGAAAAAAATCATACCTATTACCTTTACCTATTAATTTTCTTGTTTGTTATTATGACGACAATCATCAACCCAATCGATCCCTCCCTCTCTCCCCTCTTGTACAGTTAGAGAAATTAATTTAGGGCTTCATTTTTCCTATTTTTGTATATATTCGTTTTTTTAGGGTTTTAGATTTATTAGGGTTTTCAAAAGTGGCGAAGATGAGTTTATCCACTGCCGAGGACGAATCGGCGGCATCGGAGGTCCACTTACCTGCTGATATTGATTGGAAAATGTTGGACAAGTCCAAGTTTTTCTTTCTCGGCGCCGCACTATTCTCTGGCGTTTCAGCAGCTCTGTATCCTGTTGTAGTTCTCAAAACTCGTCAACAGATTTGTCAAAACCAGGTTTCTTGTATCAGGACTGCTTTCTCGATTGTTCGGAATGAAGGTCTTCGAGGGCTTTATAGAGGGTTTGGGACCTCTTTGATGGGAACAATCCCGGCTAGAGCCTTGTACATGACTGCCCTTGAGGTTACTAAGAGTAATGTGGGGATTGCTACTGTTCAGTTGGGATTTCCTGAACCCACTGCTGCTACAATTGCTAATGCCGCTGCCGGGCTTAGTGCTGCCATGGCAGCTCAACTTGTGTGGACTCCTATTGATGTTGTAAGCCAGCGTCTTATGGTCCAAGGAGGCCAGAAGGATTGTAAATATCGCGGTGGGATTGACGCTTTTAGGAAAATAATCACTACGGATGGTGTTCGTGGGCTATACAGAGGATTTGGGATGTCTATTTTGACCTATGCTCCTTCCAATGCGGTTTGGTGGGCTTCATACTCTCTAACTCAGAGACTGGTCTGGGGTGGAGTTAGAATTGGTTTCTATAATGACTGCAATGAAACAAGTGGTAATGCTAGTTTTCGGCCAGATTCAAAAACTATAGTGGCAGTTCAGGGATTGAGTGCTGCAATGGCTGGGGGTGTTTCAGCTTTGATTACAATGCCACTTGACACAATTAAGACAAGGTTGCAGGTTTTGGATGGTGACGATAATGGGCGGAAGCCGCTAACAGTCAAACAAACTTTTAGAAATTTGGTTAAGGAAGGGGGATGGGCTGCTTGTTATAGAGGGCTTGGACCTAGGTGGGCTTCAATGTCAATGTCTGCCACGACAATGATAACTACTTATGAGTTTCTAAAACGGCTATCTGCAAAGAATCAAGAGACCTTTGCATCATCTTGAAGAAGAGGTGAGATAATTTGCTTTTCATTTATTGTTTAAAAGAAGACTGACTGTATGTATGTACTTTTTGTTTTCTTACGTGCTTGGGTTATTAATATTGTAAAGCAGTATTTAACTTGACAATTTCAAAACATAGATATTTTTAATATTGTCAATCTAAAAAATTGCCTAGGATGGGTGATTAATTTTGTATATAAATTGACGATTTGATGATTACCACTATGCTAAGGGTATCCGCAGCGTGCCCTTTGGAACACTTAGGGCCTGTTTGTTTACACGAGACTCATGTCTGGTTCAGACATTTAAAAAATTAGTTATTGTCTGAGAGGTGTTTGCTGAAGTATCTAACTAGATATCCATGATCCACCTCTGCATACGATCAGTGATTTAGTTATCTCTTAATACCTCTAGTTAGACGTTTGCCTCTAGTTAGAGATTTACCTCTGGTTAGAGATTAAACATCTAACTCAAACAAACTCCCCCTTAGTTTTAGACTCTTTAGCCTTCATAAGGTTTTTGTGTTAGTTGGCATGCACTTCCATGACTAATTTGATTATGTAAACTTTATAATTTTAGTATTTTGTTGTCAATGATGCATAAATACTATGGCAGTTTTTTGGAACAGTTAAAATTTATTAATCAACCACAAAGGTTAAAGTACAAAACCAATGGTCGTCGTTTACATCAAAAACAATATTGTGGAACAACAAAGTATGCTCTTAACCAACAACAATATTTTGGAACTGGAACCCTTTGAACCCTTCGTCATCTTAAACCAAAAGAAAATGGGAACCACCTCAACAAAGAGCCTATTACTTCTTGTCAAGGATGCACGGATACAGACACGCGCGTCGTGTTGGACACAGACACGACACGACACGTCGACTCGACAATTTCCCAAAAACTAGGACTTGGGGATACGTCGACACGTCATACTATTTGTTAATAACTCATATAAATATAAATAATAATCTAATAGTGTCTTCTTAGAGTGTCTTGAAGAATATGACATTGTTGAAAGAAAAAATTAAAGTAGAGAAAAAGTATAGTAGAGAAGGAGTAGAGGAGAGAATAAGCAAATGAGAGAAAAATAAGAAGCAAAAATTCAGAAGAAGCATAGACTGCCTCTATGCTTTAGTGGCTTTTTGCCCTAAACAACCATTATATTACGTGGTTATTTGCAAACATCTAAATGTAAAAACAAAACAAAGTTGATTTTCGAGTCTTCACTGTGTCCTGATCAAGTTTCGAGTATATCGGAGGCGTGTTCGACACGTTGACCACATAAACCATGTGTCTGACACCTGCCGACACGTTGACCAAGTGTCTGACGCATGTTGGAGGCTTGTCGAGCAAGTGTCGTGTGTCGGATACGTGTCGGACACGGATACGACAAGTTTTCGAAGAGTCCGTGCTTCCTTGCTTCTTGTGGGATCCCAGTCACACGATTATTCCTTTATTGCCTAATTAGCCAAAGCATTTTTAAAGGCTTGGCAATCTGACCTTGGAAATACCCAAGGCATGCTGAGCAGGTAAAGTGAATCCAAATCAAACTAGCAGCATTACAACCATATTGTAAGTGATTACGAGATTCCAAATCTTGATGCACACACTACAAAAAACTGCACATCTGCACCTCCATAGTCCATACACCTTGGGTCATGACCTCTTGAGTGGCTACCCGGTTCCACATAATGAACCAAAGATTCAAAAACAAACTTTCGACAATCCTTTCTCTCCAAACTAAGTTCTATCCTTGGTGGGCATCAAACAAGTGGTCATAGGAAATAACACCTCCATAATTTCATATTCCACTCAGCGTTTTTCAATGCTGAAATAAAACTTTCCGTAAGGGTACCCACCTCAAACACCTCCCACTGATGGAAAGCTCTCATATTATCAAGATTCCATGCACCCGATTTTCATGTCTATCAAAGAATCTTTGAACCACGATATATTGAGTTGGGTCATTTAGAAAACTAAAATTTTCAAAATAAACAAATTCAATGAGAACAATTAACTCTTAAGACAGGAAATGGAACTACATTGTTCTTAGTTGCTCTTACTATCTCCGTTCTTTCGCGTCCTTTCCCACTTCATCTACCCCACCTACCCACAATCTCTTTCTTCTCAATTCTCTAATGTCTTCGTCAACTCCCAAATTCACTCATTTTGCACTTATGAAACTCACGCTTTTCGCCATATTTTTGGGTGCTTACGTGGACGCCCGAGGTTCTTTTTGGTGAATGGATCTTGATATTTAATATAAAATCCAGACAACCTCAAAGAAAATGATGAATCTTTGCCAAATCCCGTCCTCTCAAGGTATAAGGTATTTTTTTTTTTAATAATTGGGTCAGGAGGTGAGTTGAGTGATGTCATGCAAAGTGAGGGATTCTTCTCCTCTTAGAAAATGCTTGCTATTACTCCCAACTGAAAGAAACTGCGAACCTCATCCCATTTACTAGCTCGTGGTGAGTATTTGAGGAATCTACTCATGAGGTGGGTGGCGCCTTCGTGAGTATAAAATGTTTGTTTTTTTGGTTGGTCTTTGATATAATATTAGGAGTTAAGGGCGCGAGAGGCTACATTGTGCACTGAATGAACCTTCTCTTTGTTTTAGATGGTTATTTTTTTTTTAAATTTCTTAAAAGGCCGTCTCTACCTTCTGATCTACCTGTTTTTTTTATCAGTCCATTTTTATTGTATTTTAATAATAATTTCTCAACTTTTATTACCCTATCACCTTGATTTTACAATTAAAGTCGACCAAATTCATGCTCTTGTCTAGAGGACATGATCATTGTCTGCTGAGATTGTAGAGGCAGGCTGATCAATGTTGTTGGGGTTTGATAAATAGCAATTCTATTAATGAAAGAAAAATAAAATTTGGGGATAATCAAATATGCCATGTAAGCCAAATATATTCTGTGACAGATGCTGTAGTACACTACCTCTTACGTTTTGAAGGTTTGGGTGCAAATATTTGGTTCATGTATTTTTAGTACCATCAACGAATATTGTGAAGGGTCGACACTTCCACGAAAGTACTGAATATGTATGGTGTTTGTAGGCTAAAACAAGGGATCTGGATTTTCATATTAGCATATGCACCTTCCAGTATGGTAAGGTGGTTAAAAACTTGTCTGAGCTGGGACTGCTATTACAAATAAGAAAGAAAATGGCGAGAATATTAGCAGTGATTGCAGCAGCAGAAACAGGAGTTTCCGCGTAGATTTGAAGACTGGTGGTAGTTCAGGGAATGAGTGCAGCAAGGGATGGAGGCATTTCAGCTTTTTTAGTTATAGTGCCATTTGGTGATATTTAGAAAGTGTTGCAGGTTTTGGATAGCAAGGGTAATCAGTGGATGCCATAAAGGATCAAGCAGGCTTAAGAATCTGGCTGGTGTCTCTCGCAGAGAGCCAATGACTTTGGTGGGCATTAATGTGAATCTATGCGACAACAATTCTAACCTTGAATGAGTCTGATTAGGTTATCAAGTAATCAGTGCTGATGACGAACCTTGTTTGCCTGCTTCCTCTCAAGTGAATGGCCAAATATTGTAAGTGATGCAATAGGTTTTATTAAGATGATATTACCAAAGATGATCTTGTAGAAAATAGCAATTTTCATTGACTGCACTAAATGCGTAAGCTTCATTTATCATTTTCATAATTAGATCGGTTAACTATGTAACCTGTAACAATTAAATGGCCTTTAGGTTGAACTATTAAAGAGTCCAACATGGGAATCAGAGGTTGTCACTTTTGTAAGTGTGAGTTTCAAGACTAAGGGGGTGTTTGTTGCGCCTCTTAACCAGACATGATGTCTGAATGTTCAAAGATATAGCTATTAATGTTGGTTTGGTTGGATCTCTAGATCGGACATTGGGTCCAACATAACCAATACTCTGAATTGCCTTTATGTTGCTTTATGAGTTAGAAATTTTAACTAGAGTCTAAAACAAACACTTTCCAACATCTCTACTTAGAGGTTACTTATTAACAATATTTTAAAAAGCGCTAGGCGGCGAGCGGTGAGCAAGTGCATAGCGCCTAGGCGACACCTAGGCGGTCTTAGGTTTTGCATTATAACTTTAATAATTTACAAAAATTAAACATAATACATTATCAATTACATCCAATTTAATGCCAATATATATATGCAAAATTTAAAAACATGAAAAAATTAACAATCATGAACAAAATTTATTAAAACTCAAATGACTGAAGTTGGTCATGATGAGTATTTTATACAAAGTTGAATTTGTGGACAAATATCCCAATCTACTCTTTTATTTTTCTTCAAATTGCAGGAATAACCTCAGTCATGTTTAATAAAATTTACATTACTAAAATTGATACCGGCAGATCCTTTGAGAATTTCATTAAGTAATCATCATTTGCTACATTTAGACATATACTGAATAAAAAATAATTAAATTGTTTATTTCTAAAAAAGAGGAAAGAAAAATGAAATAAGAACACAATCATCCTTATTAAAAAAAAAAAAAAAAAAAACTCGCCCAGACTGTCTAGACCATCCAGACCTGCCTAGACTGTCCAGAATTCGCCCAGCCATTAATCTGGGCGTTTTTCTACCGCCTAGGCCGATTTTTAGAACACTGCTTATTAATAAGATGTTAGATTTCTAAGTCAAACAAAGTTCTCTTAAGAGAGAGGCTATCGCAGCAAGTAAATAATTGCATCTCGTGTGTTGCTTCCATGATTGGACTTTAGCTGAGTGGGTGTTGAAGAATTGATTGGTTTCAAGTATCTCTCTAAAAGATGGACTGGTCTAAATTGGTTGTGTTAGGCAAATTTTAGTTTATCTCTAAATAAGATTGGCTAATCTAACTTAGAACTACAATTTTTGTGTAAAACTTTCTGGCTAAGGGAATGTATCAATTATCTAATCCTTATGATTTTAGTTGTCTAACAAATGTGCAATGGATGAAGAAACCTGAATGTTGAGAAGATTGGTGGTGTGTGTGATTATATGAGTTTTTTTTTTTTTTTTTTGTGCACTTACCCTCAAATACTTTGGCTAAAGGCACTGTGACCCTAAAATTTCATAACTATCTTACTACCCCTAGACATTGTTTTATTTTCAAATGACATCCCTTTTATTATTTTGCCCTTCATTTTTTAACCTCAAGGTGGAAGCGCCGATTCATCTCGTATAAAACTTAATGGTAAACATGGAAAAAAAAGAGAATATAAAAGAACTTCATAATTATACCACTTCCACCAACAATCATAGCCAACATTGCACCTTAAAATCCTTTGCCATCATTTTCAGTCCTTTACAATCATCTGTGGACGAAAACAATTAGAAGCGACATATTGTGGTGGTTTGCGGTGGCCTCATCAATAAGCGTGTCTCATGGAATGCACAGCTCGTCTTGTTGTGCATGGTCCACTCGTTCAACTCGTGGTCCATTATTGGGGTCTAACAAACCTCCCTCACTTGAGCTTGACGTCCTCGTCAAGGCAACATGTTTCCTGAATTTCTCATTCAAATTGCCACAACCCCCGTGTCCTCCCATGAGTTCTCACTATCCGACAATCCTTCCCATTTAACCAAAAACAAAACACGTATGTTCTTCTTACTTTGTCCCAACTCTTTTCTGTCCAGAATTTTCTCAACCTGTCTATCATATTGAATTTTGGCAATTGGATGGGCTCGCTTGATGCTCTGCCTAGACGAATCAAGCAAGTCTTGATTAAACGACTTCAGGAAGCTGACATGGAAAGTTGGGCGCACCTTCAGCCTCTCGAGTAGCTTCAACTTGTAAGCCACTCTGCCAACTTTCTTTACAACTTCAAACGGTCCATCATATCGAGGATCAGACCTTTGTGCACCGCCTTGTTGTGCACCCCTTGTTGCAAATTTCCTTCCACATTTGGGGAGTCAACTTCAACAACACTCTATCTCCCACCTTGAACTCCAGATCTCTATTGTGTTCATCAGAGTACTTCTTCATACGCTTGACAACCTTCTCTAGATTGTCTCTTGCTTCTTCCATAATCTCTTGCTTAGTTCTTGCAAACCAGTAAGCTGATGGACAAGAACCCTGATTCTTTGACTTGGCAACCTCTTGCGGTATTAAAGGTTGTTGGCCTGTTGCCAACTCGAAGAGACTCATTTCTGTTGAAGAAGACTTATGCGAATTGTAACTAAACTGAGCCGTATCAAGGAGTTTCACCCAATTATTCTGACTGGCAGTCACATAGTGTTGTAGGTACTCCTCTAACAACGCATTAACCTTTTCTGTTTGCCCATTCATCTGTGGATGGTTGACTGTGGAGAACTTCAATCTTAACCCAATAGCCCAAATAGTGTTGTCATAAAATGACCAGTAAACCGAGCATTTCTATCACTAATCACATCCTCGGGTAAGCCCCAATACTTGATCACGTTTTTTGAAAAACAGCTTTGCTGCCACCTCTGCAATACAAGCATGCGATGCTAGAATGAATACTGCATATTTGCTAAAGCGATTGACCACCATGAAGATCGAACTCAAACCATCCACCTTAGGCAACTCTGTAATGAAATCCATTGAGATGCTGATCCATGGTCTTTTTGGAATGGGCAGTGGCTGTAATAGCTCTGTTGTCTTCTTTCTCTCAGTCTTGTCTTGCTGGCACACAAGACAAGTCTTGAGATACAACTGTTAATATGGTTTTGCCATCACCGAGTGCGTAGCACCAGTGTCCACCATCTCGACCAACACATTGTTAATATTTGTTTGAACATACAACAATGCATTCAAACTTACAGGGGCAGTAGCATTAGGAGTCATCTGCTTCTGAATTGCGTTCAAAAGACGCAATTGATTCACCCTTGGCTGATTTACAACCGCGTGGTCATCAAGCTTGTCTTTCTTCGTACAAACTTTAGCCCTATGCGGTCCATTGCAAATGTAGCATCCAAACTCTTGGCTGAAAGAACTGGATGCTTCCTTTGACTTGGACTGCGCCATTGAACCATTCTTCTTGTACTCTTACCCTCCCTTCTTGTCTTTTGACTTCTTTTCTTTAGACTTGTTTTGGTCCTTGTTCTTCATTCCCTTAGAAGAACTGGAATAAAATTTATAATCAGCAAGTCCATCTGCCACAACAATCGCATTCACTCCCTGTCTTTGCAACTTAGCATGTGCCCACAACTATAAGCCAGACGTGAAGTTGAACAACTTGTCTTCCTCGAACATATTTTTGATGTCCTGCATGATGGATGAGAATTCCTTCACATGTTCCCTCACGCCCCCAGTCTGCTTCAACTTTTTCATGGCTTTTCTTGTCAACCGGGTAGCGTTAATTAGTAAGAATATATCCCTGAATTCTCGTTTCAGGGCATTCCACCTTTCAATCCTTGGATGCTATGCGGATGCATCATCAACAACTTTGTTCTGCCACTAAAGTTTTGCATCCTCTGACAAGTACATGATTGTCAAAGAAACCTTCCGATCTTCATACATCTGTGACGCCTCAAAGTAAGACTTCATGTCACAGAGAAAGTTCTCGATCTCATTTGCATTCCATGCTCCAGAGAACGACTTGTGTTCGAACACTTTTACCTTTGACTTAAAAGGTGTGGAGGCAATCATTGCCCTCTTAAGTATCCCAATTTCGCAGCAACATTGGTCGCAGTCTCTTTGCAAAGATCGACCACAACCCTTATATCCACATTCCTCTCATCAAACTTGGCCTTCCAAGTCAGTCCTAAGTCCGAAATGGACTGATGCAGAGTTTCCACTCGATGAGTGAGGGTTTCAACTCTGACACATTCACCGCATTCCCTCTGGATGCGACAGTCTCTTCCAAGGTCGTTTCCAATGTAGAAACACGGTCTTGAAGAGCTTTTATAGATGTAGATCGCATAACACCAGGCATGTCGTGCAACAACAAAACAATATGTTCTGATCGATCAATCTGTGCTCTGATGCCACTTGCCACATGGTCACTTTTGCGCCTAAATTTTTCACTAAGTTTCTCCCCTATGCGGCACCAAGTCCCTACTTAGTCTCATCCATTTTCCTTCCTTCACTTACTGATCTAATAGGTTATGCAAACAACGCAAACACAAAGTATTTCGGGCCAAAACCCTTATTAGTTTATTGCTTCTCAAAAGGGATTACAACACATAACCCAATTCCTTTCCCAAAAGCATGGTGTTGGCCTTTATATTGTAGGCCTATAAGAATCCTAGCAATAACTAACATTCACATGTCAACAAGCAATGCAAGAGTCATTCCTAACTAACATTCAATTGATCCTAGATCGGTTAGTTACCAACTGCCCAACAAAGATCCTAACCACACCAGCTGTCCAATCTTTGTCTGCCAACATATGCATCCCTGGCTAATCATTCCAATTGCAGGCTTGTGCTCAGTGCATGCCTCATGCACATCAATGCCTAAGTCATGTGAATCTTGTTGTGCATATGTCCATAGACCAGCGGTCCATCCACCCATGCACATGTCAAGACCAAGTGTTCTACCTTAGTCCACACTATGCCTCGAGCATGTCTAGAGTCTGGTTCCCATCATGCTGCTTGGCTGTGCATATGCATTGGTCATGCATTGCACTCGTCCTCATCCCTGACCGATCCAACCAAGCATGTAATAAGGTCCATAAGCCTTCTCATGGTCTTTCAAACTATCCAGTCGTCCACCATCCTTATCAAGGTATGGACATTGACATACATCAGTACATCAATCATGTTCCATGTCGCTTCATCAATAAGTGAGTCTCATGGAACGCACAACCCGTCCTATTGTGCATGGTCCATTCGTTCAACTGGTGGTCCATTATTGGGGGTCTAACACTAAGATTGAACCATTAATATAGTAGTTTCTTATAACCTTGCCTACATAGTTATGAATACATGAATTTATAGATGATATAAACTCATATTAAAAATGGTCATCTTGCACAAGATATCCTTTTGAAAGATCAAATAACTCATATTAACATTCCGAATTTCAGTAAAATTGGCATCCGAATAAGTAATAATAAGTATACATAAAAGTCAAAGTTGTGGGTTACCTTACAATGGAATTAAGTTTGTCAAGTGAATGATGGCAGATGAAAAGAGTATTGGGAAACTTTGATCACAAAATGAAAACGGAGCTCAACAATATTCTGGATGAATGATCTCATTCTTATTTTAAAAACTTGGCTTTATATAGCCTTACAGTAATAACAGGAAAGCTAAAGGAAAGCTCACGTTTAGCATTACATCCGCTAACGTGGTTAGTGTAAATTGACCACTAACAGTCCCAACTAGCCCTAGACTAGGGATTTATTAACAGAAACAAAGACTGAGTAAACAGGATTCAATAAACTCCTAAAAACAAGCAACAACCTTTCAATCCCTCCCCAAAACTAACTGTGATACACAATTAGTTTAGCTCAACTGCCTTGCAAATGCCCATCTGACTTCTAAGCTTCTGGAAAGCATCCAACTTCAATGGCTTTGTCATCACATCTGCAGTCTGCTCCTCTGTTCCACAAGGCAACAGCTCAACAGTTCCATCCTTAGCAAGCTCTCTCAAGAAATGAAAACGTACATCAATATGTTTACTTCTCCCATGCATGACAAAATTCTTTGACAATTTGATGGTGGAGCTGTTGTCACACATGACTATGGTACCCTTCTTCTGAACATGTCCCAGCTGCTCCAAAACTCTTCTCATCCACACTACTTGACTTGCACACCCAGCTGCTGCTACAAACTCGGCCTTTGTGGTTGACAATGTAACAATTGGTTGTTTATTTGAAAGCCAAGACACTGCTCCAGAACTTAAAAGGAAAACATAACCGGAAGTGTTTTTTCGATCATCTAAGTCACCAGCATAGTCACTGTCCGTGTAAGCAACCAAGTCATTTGAACTCCCCTTCTTGTACATGATTCCATAATCAAAAGTACCCTTCAAGTACCTCAATATCCTCTTGGCAGCTTGTAAATGAAGCTCTGTAGGTTTAGCCATGTACCTGATCAAGCTTACACTGTACATTATGTCTGGACGAGTTGCCGTGAGATACATGAGACTCCCTACAATTTGCTTGTAATACGATTCATCAATTGCAACTCCATCTTCATCCTTGCTTAGCTTGCAACCTGGAACAATCAGACTATTGACTTCATGACTTTCTAGCATTCCAAATCGCTACAAAACCTGCAGTGCATATTTCCTTTGGCAAATGAAGATACCATCGGATTGTTGTGACACTTCAATGCCGAGAAAGAACTTCATTTTTCCCAGATCAGTCATCTCAAAAGCTTGCATCATTGAACACTTGAAACTACTCATCATCTCTTCATCATAACCAGTATAGATTAAATCATCAACATAAACACTTACAATAAGTATTTTACCTTCTTTGTTCTGTTTTGTGAAAAGGGTCTGCTCATTTGGACATCTTTCGAAACCCTCATTGACAAAGTAAGTCTCCATGTGGCTGAACCAAGCTCGTGGAGCTTGCTTTAAGTCGTATAGAGCCTTGTGTAGCTTGTAGACCTTGTCCTCACTTCCCTTGATCTCATAACCCCTCGGCTGCTCAACATACACATTTTCATTAAGTTCACCATGGAGGAAGGCTGATTTCACATCTAACTGGAATATTTTCCAGTTTCTTTGAGCTGCCAGAGCCACTACCATCCTCACAGTTTCCATTCTTGCCACCGGAGCATAGACCTCTGTGTAGTCTATTCCATGTTTCTGTGTGTACCCTTTAGCCACCAAACGTGCTTTGTGCTTCTCAAGCTCTCCATGCTCATTATATTTGGTTTTATAGATCCATTTCACCCCAATTTTATTGGCTCCAACAGGCAACACAACCAACGTCCATGTCTTGTTTTTCTCTATGGACTTGATTTCGCTGTCCATGGCCAATCTCCAACTTGCATCCTTCACTGCTTCTTTATAGTACAATGGATCACTTGACACCATTAGTGCCAAATTACCTTCATCTTCAGATAACCCGAGACCCTCCCCACTAACATAATCCCTCATCCATGTCGGAGGCTCTCTCATTCTCTTACCACCTTCATTATCCTCAATGTCCCCATTATTTGAAGACACATTTCCCTCTCTCTCACCACTGCTAGTCTCACCTACATCTTCACCATCATTTTCAACTCCATCAGTGTTTTCACCTCCCTCACCATTATTATCACCTACTCCTGCTACATCATCATCTCCCCATTCTAAATCTACCAAAAGTTGTTATTCATAACTCACATCCCAATCCCATTGTCTCTCCTCTTCAAATATCACATCCCTACTCACCACTACCTTTTTTGTAATAAGATTAAATAGTCTATAGCCCTTGGATTCCTCACTAACACCAAAAAATATACACATAAAACTTCTATTGTCAAGTTTAGTTCTTCGTACCTCTGGAACATGAACATGTGCTATGCAGCCAAAGACCCGAAAATGATCAACAGAAGGTTTCATTCCACTCCACGCTTTCTTCTGGGGTGATGTTTTTGACTCCCAAAGTTGGACATCTGTTCAGCACATAATTGCTCCAATTTACCGCCTCTGCCCAAAATGTTTTTGGGATTTTCTTCTCAGAGAGCATTGCACGAACCATGTTCATTACTGTTCCATTCTTCCGTTCAGCCACGCCGTTTTGTTGAGGGGTGTAGGCAGTTGTCAGCTGCTGCTTAATGCCATTATGCTCACAGAAATTGTTGAATTCAAGCGAGGTGAACTCGCCACCCCTATCTGTACGCAGACACATGATAGGCAAACCTGTCTCATTCTCTACCATCTTCTTAAAACACTTGAAATGACTCAATGCTTCTGACTTCTCCATCAAAAAATATATCCGTGACTTTCCGCTATAGTCATATATAAAACACAAAGTGTACCTTTTGTTGCTGTTAGACATGGGAGTGATTGGACCGCAAATGTCTGCATGGATGAGATCCAATATCTGACTTGCTCTCCCAGAACTCTTCCTAGGTATAGGATCACGGTGATGATTGCCAACAATGCAGCCTGTGCACAACTCATTTGAGACAGTAAACTTGGGGAGTCCACGTACCATTTTCTTGCTCTGCAAAGTTCTCAAACCCTTGTAACTTAGATGTCCATATCTGCGATGCCAAAGCTGAGATAGAACCTGTGAGCTTGTGTGAAGACACTCATCGTGTTGTTGCTGAGGCATCACTTGTGATTGAGCAAACAAAATAAACATCCTATTTGCGCTCATGTTGGTCTCAATGATCAAGCCCTTGTAAGGGTGGTAGATCTTGCATACCCCTCCCTGAATCAAAATCGCCAAGCCTCTCTTTTGAAGCTGCCCTATGTTTAAGAGATTATTCTTGAGTTCTGGAACATAGTATACCTCAGACACAACATGATTGATCCCATTTAAGAGCAGCTTCACACTCCCTTTGCCTATCACATGCATCCTGGTGTTGTCTCCTAACCTGACCAATTGCCGAAAACTTTCATCAATCTCACTGAACATGGCTCTATCTCCACACATGTGATTGGAACACCCTGAATCAAGGAACCATGCATCTTTTCTTTTAGCTCCATTCATCTCTTCGTAGGACATCAACAACATCTCATCCTCCACATCAAGCTCGGCATAGTTGGATTCTTTGTTCCAGGAGGGGCACTCATACTGAAAATGGCCCAGCCTGTGACACCGATAGCATTCAATTGTAGCTTTATTGAAACTAGTAATGCCGCTGCCTCTTCCTCTGCCCCTATAAGCACCACGACCTCGTCCTCTGCCTCTCCCTTATTCAAATGCAACCTTCAAAACCTGTTCTTCACCACTAGTTTTCCGAAACTTCTGCTCATGCACAATTAAAGAGCTTTGAAGTTCATCCATAGAGAGACTATCAATATCTTTTGACTCCTCTATGGAGCAGACAATGTAGTTAAATTTCTCTGTGAGAGTACGCATAATTTTCTCCACGATCTTCACATCCTCCATCTCTTCTCCATATACTCGCATCTTGTTTGCCACCGTCATGACTCTAGAAAAATACTCTGTCACTCCTTCGCCGAACTTCATCTCTAGGGTTTCAAATTCTCGTCGAAGAGCTTGAAGATGAGACTTTTTGACCCTTGCATTCCCTTCAAACTTTTTCTTCATGGCATTCCAAATGTCTTTGGCAGTATCCTTCTTGAGAATGGTGTCAAGAACTGTGCGGTCGATGGCCTGGAAGAGGCAGTTCTTCACTTTGAGATCCTTCAGCTTCAACTCATCAATTTCTTTCCGCTGTGCATCCGTTTGCACCGATCTACTTGTTGGCTCAATATAGCCAGTCTCCACCAACCCCCAAAATTCCTTCGAACACAATAAGTTTTCCATAAGCATGCTCCAATGGTCATAGTGACCATCGAAGCGAGTAATGGATGGCTGCATGAAATTTCCTTCGCTGGTCATCTCTCACACACACTTGTTTGAAATCACTCAAAGTTGCGGCTTTTGTTTTTCAGGCCCTAGTAGGAAGCTCTTCCAGGGTCTCACAGTCCACCCCCCTTAAGGCCCAACGTCCATGTTGGCACACTTCCGGCTGGGTCAGGCTCTGATATCATTTTGTAACGACCCGATCTGCACAGTAAGATATTGTCCGCTTTGGGCCCAACCGGCCCGCACGGCTTTAGAAGGCCTCTTACCATGGGGATCCGACCTCGCACATAAGTAGATCATCCCCCTCCCGAACCCAGGCGATGTGGGACTATGTCCCCCTTTGTAGCTCGTCCAACCTCTCTCAGGCCTGTTGGGCTCCAACCCTCACCCTCAGGTCCGCCCACTCCAGGGTCTCACAGTCCACCCCCCTTAGGGCCCAACGTCCATGTTGGCATATTTTCGGCTGAGTCAGGCTTTGATACCATTCTGTAACGATGGGTCAGGCTCTGATACCAAAATGTTGGGAAACTTTGATCACAAAATGAAAACAGAGCTCAACAATATTCTGGATGAATGATCTCATTCTTATTTAACAAACTTGGCTTTATATAGCCTTACAGTAATAACAGGAAAGTTAAAGGAAAGCTCTCGTTTAACATTACATCCGCTAACATGGTTAGTGTAAATTAACCACTAACAGTCCCAACTAGCCCTAAAGACTAGGGATTTATTAACAGAAACAAAGACTGAGTAAACATGACTCAGTAAATTCCTAAAAACAAGCAACAACCTTTCAAAGAGCCCATTCATAGATCCGTCTTGCATATTTTAGCAAGAATTGAAATATCATTCATACAAGATACAATTAGGAACAATGTTATCAAGTTGTCCTAATATAAGTTCAAAAATGAAAAAAATACCTCTCATCGACCAAATCTCCAATTACATAACTCATAGTACAAAACTAACTCAAACGTCATTTGCCTTTACCTTTATTTTCTACAAGAATAGTTGTCCTATAACCAATCTAAAATGTTAAAAAAACATAAATTTTCATGGGTTCTATTTGACCTAAAATATCTGAACTGGAGTTTCTATCTATACAAAGAGAACCAAATCAAAAAGTAAATTTTCAAATAGTAAATGATTTGATTAAAATTAATAATAATAAAGGCTAAATAAATAAGTTCGGGATGGGCAGGATTGTAAATCGCCATCCCGATCCCATTCCACTCTACATCGGGATTTGATGAGATCAGGATGAGTTTGATCAATCCCAAAAGGACTCGAAAAAAATTGGGACCGGATTTGGATCGCGGGATGGGATGCCCACAACCCACCCGTAAGAGCTAGAGTATTTATCTACTAAGGCAATGGTAGTGCTCTTATTAGAAAGGATGTAGGTAGTGCAAATTCGTATAACTTTGCTACAACAAACCGCCACAGTCCGATGTTGTTCATTTTCACATATACGATTGTTTTACAATAGAAATCATGGTTCGATTTTTAAGTGCAAAGTGGATATTGTTAAATGGAGAAATGACGGTAAGATTGGGGATTGTTTGTGACAGTGAGTGGCGATGGGGATTAGTGGTGTTGGTGGAGTAGGGGAAACATAATGAAAGAAATATTGGGGAGGATCGATTCTTTTTTTTTTCTTTCTTTTAATTAAATCTTGACTATTATGTGTTTTATGGAGATGTGCGTTTATGATCACGAGGATATTTTTACGTCATTTGTTGTGTCTCGGGATGTGTGGAGTGATGGTTTGCAACCATAAGATTGGTTTAATCTCAAGGTTATAAAGTGGGTGAAAAAATGGCGACAAAATTAATAAAGACACGCCTGAGAACACATTTGATATGCATCCAATCAATTTAAGAACACCTATCTTAAGTATCCCATCTTAAGTATCCCATCTCATATGCCAATAATGTCCTTATTTCTTTTGAGTTTTTGGTAAGATTGGAAACTTTGTGTAGACTTTCATATTTTTTCAATATGTTGATTTAATTAAGGGACTCAATCCCATTGCAGTTGTTTTTTCAAGAGCAATCTACAGTCATGTAAAGCTTTTTGTATATGTTCTTATGCATTTAATTTAATCAAGTGCAAAAAAAAAAAAAAAAAAAAAAAAAAAAAAAAAACTCTAGTTTGATTAAATTTTTGTACTAATAAACATGTACTCAATGACATGAAAAAGAATATACCGAAAAGAATCATTGTGCTTGAGTCTGTCAAAAGAAGCATCAATGAGAACCGGGGAATTCTAAATGTCGAGGAAATGAGCGAGGAAACCAGCGAGGGGAGTGAGGTGGAGGGAGGGGGACCATTCACCCCCCTCGGGATGCGCGCAAGAAAAGTCAACGCGCACATCCCGAGGGGGGTGAATGGTTCCCCTCCCTCCACCTCACTCCCCTCGTTGGTTTCCTCGCTCATTTCCTCGCCATGTAGCCTCACTCATGAGAACCACATTGGAAGCCACTAAGTCATGCCACTTTGACTCGGTGTCTAATTACATATTAATGTTCTCATTAGTGATAGGATTCTGCCAAACAACTGGCCTGCTTTGCTAGTATCCGTGAGCAGGGTTGTGTTTTGTGAAAGATGAGCTCATTCTCAGCTCTCCATATCACAAACATGGAGTGGTAAAAAACACATGTTTTCTTATCCAAGTTCCATATGTATTTAATAATATCACAAGCATTATGAGAGGCGTAACTCTCCACATCAATGGCATGTTTGATATATTTTTAAGGAATCTTGGTTTCAATTAGCTTAAACATGACATTTAGTGTTATCTAAGAGCTTGATGTTTGGAAAATACTAAATTTCATGAAATCAATTCTCAAATATATATATAAACGATTTACCATAGTTTGTTCTTCCATTGTCGAATCTTGTTTTGATTTGCGCCATAAAGCTTGAGTTTGAGTTGCAAATCTTTGTTTTAGTCGCTTTAGTTGAAAAATAATCCCTATAAAATGTTTGAACCCAATAGTATTTTCGCCTTTGAAATTGCGAGCGAGATACGTGTAATAGAATGAGGTTCTAGTTTTTTTGTTTTAAAAGTTGGTGGTGATATCATTAAGTTGATGATATATTAATCAATTGATTAAGGAAAACCTCTGTTTTGACCCAATTTTTTGTACTTCCACATACGACAGCATGAGTACCACGAAATTGAACATTGTGATATCCAATGCTATTATATGATGGCAAAAACCATGTCAAAGTGAAGCGCGTGTTGCACTTGATACTCATTGTAGTGTTATTTCTTGTAAATATTGAGATTTTTTATTTTTATTTTTTTTTATATACATTACGGATAGAATTTTGAATTATTTACTTTAAAATCAATGTAGAGTGTTCTACCTCAAATAAGCAAATCAATAAAAAAATTCACCATCTAGCCTCACATCAATATGCCAATTAGCATTGGAGGATTGCATAGGCTTGAATTGCCTCATCAGTAATTAGGCACGGGCCATGAAATTAATCTACTGCCAGCAAATAGAAAATGAACCACCACAATAAGGCATAGTTGCATTTGAAGTGAGTCAGTGTACATCGATTTGTGCACAATGGATGGTGGTTGCCCTCAGTCACTTAAAAAGATTATCTATTCCACCTCGATATGTCAACAAAACAAAAGACGGAAGGGGAGTGGTGCCATGGGCAGCACAGTAATTGAATTCACTCAAATTGCGAGAGAAAGAGAGTTAATTGACGTGTCAGCCTCACTTCCCTTTGCCCTTTTATTTTGTTTTAACAACCTCTGTTGGCTTCTTGCACCTTCTGTTTGGGTCCTTGAGGACGAAGAAAAAGTAGAAGAAGAAGGAGAAAGGGAAAACTAAGATTCTTCCCAGTAATGTCGTTTGAAAACAACGGCGAAGAGATTGTGGACGATGGAGACTCCTTCCGAAGTGTTAAACAGAGATTCACCGATCGAACTAAGGTTTTCTTTTGCTTTGCTTTAGTTTCCTTTCATTGTTCTGTATTGTATTTGTGCCTTGCTTCCTCTCTGATTTGATCAAGCGATTGGATTGGATTGGATTTGTAGAAAGTTGCTCAAACAAAGGAGATTCTGTCGAAGCAAGCTGTTCAGACCAAAGAGATTTTATCTAAACAAGCTGTTAAAATTGCAAAACAAGCAGAGGAGCATGAGCGCTTCATCACTAAGGTACCCCAACCCTAACCCAACCCAACCCAACCCAACCCAACCATCATGCCTTTCTCACGTGTTTGTCTCTCAATGGATTTATGGGCTGTTTGATGTTTGGTTTGGTTTATGGTTTCTTATTCTGCATTATTTTCACCCACCCTGTTGCTACTCTTATTTTCTTTAGCCTCCTTTTAAAAGTTTTATCATCTCTTTGGATCGGATCGGTTGTCAAGTGTTTTTCGCTATCTCCTGGTTAAACTTTTTCATCTCTGATAATACAATTTCTATCTATATGGAGCAATACTAGTTTTCTTCTAGGATGCAAGGACACTTGCTTTAGGTCTCCATGTTCGTGTCCGACACTTCTCCCAATCGTTTTATCAAGAAACTGTAAACTTAGGCATTTCCCACATAGTCTTTTACGCTCATGAAGTATTATCATTGCAAAGATTGACCAAACGGCTTGGTAATCTGAATTGGTAGTTATATGGATTTGTTATATGAAAAAAGGTGAGATTCCTACTTATTTAATGTCATATTATAAAATATAAAATTAAATTATTATTTCAGTGTTGTGTCCATGTTCTAGTTTTTAAAGATTTTGCGCATCGTCTCGTCCGAAACGATGTCCATATCTGTGTCCATGCAACATAGGTTTTCTTTATTTGAATCACTATGGTCTAACCTCTCATGATTGTTTCTTTGTGATCAGGTGACCCATCTGTGTGGCGTTCTTGGCTTCGGTGCATTTTGCTTTTTGTTGGGTGCAAGTGAGTAGACAAGGTCTTTTTCTTTTCTTTTTGCCTCCCCACTTGGAAGGTAATCAAAAGATAAATATTTGTCATTTATTGTTTTCAAAGTTTATTGTTTCAGGACCGCAAGATATTCCATATGTGTACTGTTTGTTCTACGTCACGTTTGTTCCTCTCCGGTGGATATATTATCGGTTCAAGAAATGGCACTACTATCTTCTGGTGAGTTTATGTATTTTTTTCTGTTAACTTTTAATTTATTAAATTTTTTATGTTTAGTTAGTTTTACTTGCTTTTTTGTTTCCCCTTCTTGCTGACCATTTACTGGGCTAGGACATCATTCACGATTTTTGATGCACTTGGCAATGAGAAATTGATAATAATAATAATAATAACAACAACAAAAATATATAGGTAAGAAACTATGTCCTCGTTACACAATTTTCCAGGGAATCTGTTGATGACATTCACAATTGTATCAGTTGTTGTTTGGTTCTTCATGGCTGTTGAACTCTGCAAAGGAATTTAGAGTGTGAAAAAAAATTAATCATAGAATTTATCCTTTAGTAGGATACTTCAAGATAGGGTGACCTTTACAGGTCTACTTTACCGTTTGTAGAAGCACCCTTGAATGGTAACACTCATATGAGATACATCATACATCACCGTCTGATTCTGACATTTCGCAAAATTAGAGAAGACACCATGCTCTGGGTTTCTAGGTTATTCAGTGTGAAGAAAGGTAGAATTGACCAAGCTTTTTTAAGTCCAAATAGACACCAGAAAGCAGATTTTTGTAGTGTTTGTATCTTATCTATCTGATATCTCAGACTACACAAAGATGTATTTGGGCATGTACAAAATATGTTTTGCATTGTAGAAGATGAGCTAAATTAGTATTCAGGTGCAGCAATATTTTAGCTGGGATATGCCATGTCAGTGGATATATTGGAACTTCTATAGTCGTCACAAACTAGAAAATGGGAGTTTCTGGAATTTTTACACTGATTTTGTGGTAAAGAGTTACAATGATCACATTTTATGCTCTGATATAAGTTGATGTAACTAACTCTGATGCAGTACGATAACTTTTGTTTTTCATGTTAGGATTTCTGCTACTATGCAAATACAATTTTCTTGGTCATGCTTCTCTTGTTCCCAAGAAACGAAAAGTTTTTCATGGTTTGCTTCTCATTTGCTGAGGTATGTATATATCAATGCTTTATTTGTACTATTAGGATGATTGATACAGGTCAAATTTTGCATCTCATAGTTGTGGATTATTACTGCAGGGACCATTAGCGTGGGCTTTAATTGTTTGGCGCTGTAGCCTGGTGTTCAGTTCAGTTGACAAAATTGTTAGTGTTCTGATACATCTATTACCTGGTGAGTTCAAGTTTTGTGTTTCTGAATGTATTTTCATTTCCTTGTATTATCTATTGGCTGATCCTATTCCTCATGTGTTATTGTTAGCATCTCTGTTCATTAATGAAATATGGCACCTCAACTTATCATTTGTCTAACTCACGGCACTAATTCACTGATTTCCCATCAGAATTCTGTGTATAGCTTATGGCTTATGTTATCAAGGGCGTTTGCATACTTCCACCTTGTATAGATTGTCATATTATGATTATCTGTGATCATCGCGCAGAATTTTCTCAGAAATTTTGAATTATTTGAAAATTAGGTTTCTGATATGTTGTTCATTTTAATATTCTTTTTAGTATTTCAAGTTATCACAATTAAAGTCCACATGTTTTGTGTTTCTGACCGTATTTTCATTTCCTTGTATTATCTGTTGACTGATGCTATTCCTCATGTGTTATTGTTAGCATCTCTGTTCATAAATGAAATATGCATTGAAACAAGCCATCAGTAAGTATACTCAAACTGATTACAGACTGAAACCGAATAAATAAGATCAAAACTAAACAGAAATGATAACTGGAGATTTGCACAATAAGGAAACAATTAACATCCCAACTAGTTTGGCACCTCAACTTATCATTTGTCTGACTCACAGCACTAATTCACTGGTTTCCCATCAGAATTCCGTGTATAGCTATGGCTTATGTTATCAAGGGCATTTGTGTACTTTCACCTTGTATAGATTGTCATATTATGATTATCTGTGATCATCGTGCTAACAGAAATTCTGAATTATTTGAAAATTGGGTTTCTGATATATTGTTCAGTTTAATATGCTTTTAGTATTTCAAGTTAGGGATGGGATCCTGAGACTCACGTTTTTTACTCAAATACAAACTCAAATAATTGGCCATTAGATTGTTGTTGATCCTATGGTTTGATAACAAAAAATTGCCAATGGTGTTTTGGTCGAGTGGTTAGGGCTGTGTGGGTTTATCCCCCACGTCCTAGGTTCGAGACCCGCCGACGGCATGGTTACTTTCTTATGGTGTTGACCTGTAGGTCGCACCTTGTTGATAGGTTATGAGATCCTAAAAACCCAGCTCGCTTTCAAAAAAAAAAAAAAAAAAACAAAGCTAAAAATATTAGTTTCCTAAATATATATATATATAAACCAAGAATCCATGATTTCCTTTTTTTTTCTTCTCTTGCTTTCCCCTCATCTTCAACCCTACATATTCTGAAATAAAATACAAACCAAGGATTCATCATTTCCTTTTTTTTTTCTCTTACTTTCCCTCCTCTTCTTCCCCAAGTATGCTAAAATAAAATACAAACCAAGGATCCATTATTTCCTTTTTTTTTTTTTTTTGCCTCTTGCTTTCCCTCTTCTTCTTCCCTACATTCTTCTCTTCTTATTTTTCGTTTCTTTGTTCCTTAAAATTTTGAATCGTTGAAGGATTCAAAGTAATATATTTAGCCATTGTTTTTCTTCGAATTCATTGAAACATTACAAAATTGAGCTCGATTTGTATGAGATTGCACCTATCAGAACTTTTTTTTTTATAGGAAATCATGGATTCTCGATTTGTATGTTATTTTTTTAGGAAACTAATATTTTCAGCTTGGTTTGTTATTATCAACCGCAAGATCAACATCAATCTAATGGCCAATTATTGGGGTTTGTATTTGAGTCAAATACGTGAGTCTCAGAATCCCGTCCCTTCAAGTGATAATCCCGTCCCTTCAAGTTATCACTATAAAAGTTCACATTTTTGTGTTTCTGACTGTATTTTCATTTCCTTGTATTATCTGTTGACTGATGCTATTCCTCATGTGTTATTGTTAGCATCTCTGTTCATAAATGAAATGCATTGAAACAAGCCGTCAATAAGTATATTCAAACTGATTACAGACTGAAACAAAATAAATAAGATAAAAACTAAACAGAAATGATAACGGGAGATCTGCACAATAAGGATGTTAATTGAAAATTGCGTTATGATTTATTGTTCACAATAAAAGTCCACTTTTTTGTACAACTAAAATTAAATAGAACACTTTGAAAGTAGACCTAGATTGGGGATGAATGCATTTGCATGACCTAAGGAGTAGATTGAGGTGGGGTCATACAAGAAAATTTAAAAATCAAGCTCAAATAGTGTTCTAGTGAGGAGGAGTTGGCCGTGGAGAGGTTGAAGAAGGTCATCAAAAGGTGATTAAGATTAGAATTTAATGAACTCTAAAGCAATACACAACTAGTCTAATAAAAGGAAATTACTTGAAATAAAATACTCAAATAAATCTATGACACAAATCTCTTAAAAGAGTTTATAATTCATCAGTGGCCATGGCCAACTACAATGAATGGCCTTTAGGCCTTATTTATAACTCATCTTTGTTTGCTAATCAATTAAAGAAAACCATAATTTCTTATTAAGCCCTATTTTTAAATTAATACTTATGGCCCTACAGGTCTGACTGAACAATCAGGTAAAATTATATAAACTAAAGAATAACTAACTTTGTAGTGCCTTCTAATTCCTACTTTCCATCAGAATTAGAGGACAAATGGGATGACAGAGGTTGACTCTGTCGGCATGGAAAATATGTTGGGAGGACCTTTGTTTTGAGCTGCTTCAGTTGGTTACCTCCAAGTTGGATGTTGTTATTATTATGAGGTGGGTGTTCCAGATGGGGAAGTGATGAAGCTTTGCACACTTCAAGAGTACAAGGCACTAAAGCCATGACTAAGATGTGCAAGAAAGCTTTTGAAGACATTCAGTATGGGAATAGAAGGTCAAGGTCAGTGTTAGTGTTATTAACTGATAAAGTAGTGGTGGTGTGAGGTAAATTGTTTGCTGAAATCTCAAATTGAAGTCTATAAGAAGAAGCACAGGATTGGGCGATGTTCTATACTGTGGTGCTATCTCTCTTCACCACTTACATTTTTTTCTTCTTGGTTACTTTTCTTCTTCTTCGCTCCTCTTTTGTGGTGCTTTGGCTCTTCGGTAAGGGTCTGGTGGCTTGTGCTTGTTTGGATATGGATTATGAAGGTGGGGTCGAGAACAAACAAGGAATTGTGTTAGGGTGGAAGAGGTAGGGAAGAAGGTGTCTGGATGTGTATATCGTAATGAGTGGATTGGTGAGTCGTGTAGGGCTATGGAGTGAGTTGGGTGGGTGGGGATAAGCATCTTGTTTCTAGGTGGATTAAGGATGTTGACTGGCTTGTGGTAGAAGAAAAAAGGAGAACATGGGCGGAGATTATACTAGAGTTATGGCTGGTAGCGGTGGAGAAGATTTGTTAAGGGTATTTGAGTTGCTACTTTTCTATATGTACAATACATATATTTCTTTTTTCAAAAGGTAAATATTATTGTATAAAAACATTTCAATTAAATCCTTAAAGAAGAAAGAGCATCCCAATTAGCATACGAACTCTCAAAGAAAATCCATTTAAAAGATGGAAGATAACATAAAATGAAAATGGAGCCGAGTTCTCAATTAAGGAAAGATGTCATCTCCATGATGCATCTGCCCATAAAAGGAAAACCCTTGGATCCTGATGTTTATAGCCTTTAAGGTTCATTCATCAAAGTCCCTCTTTATACACTATTTTTGCACCTCCAAAATACAATATAAAAAAGTGTATACCAAGTTGCTTCAGTTTCTCCCTATCTCATAAAGTTTCCTAAAGAAATCACGACACTATACTTCCAGATATCACTGTAATGATCCCTTTTCTCCCATCCACTTAGTAACATTGAAGTCACGTCCAACAACCTTTAGAGACTCCTTAAGGCCTCTCACATAATAGACTCCTTTAGGAATTCTTTTATGGCCTTCTAGATGGGTTCATTGGTATCTTTATCCTCCTCTTGTCATTAGGCTCACGTGCTTTATTCTCTTACTCTTTTCCCTTGATCAATTCTCAGCTATGTAGTTAAATTGTTAATCTGACCCTAATCGGCTTAGGAGTGTTATAAGATTTATCAAGATTAATCATAATTAATGAGAATTAGCCAACTTGTATTTTATAAACATGTACTCTCTATCCTACTAAGTAATATGTTCATCATAAAATCTTTTATTTTTATTTTTGAAAGTTAATGTGTATTGAAGTAGTAAATATCATACCACAATTGAAGGCAAATTATGACAAAAAATAAAATAAAAAATCAATCTCTTCTCTTCTTAGATATTTTTAATATATATATATATATATTTATTTATTTTCTCTGATCTTTCTTTATGTCTAGGCTCTTCACACACTCTTGCCCTATAGATAGGGTATTGACGAGGTTAAAGGTAAATAATAATAATAATAATTTTCTAAGTCATTTAGAACATATTTTCATGGGCCGATTAATTGGTGGATTTCGAAAGTGACTAGTCAGTACATCAACAAGAAAATGTTTATTAATTATCAAGAGGTTACACAAACGATTACTCCAAAAATTGTAACGATCTTGCCAGAAGCGATTAATCACCATTTAATAACATAGCTTCTTAAATCTCTAGAACAAGTTTGATTTTGTTGATTGCACGTAATATTCTAAGGAAAGTTTTCCTTTTCCTTAAGGGTCCGTTTGGTTGAACATTTTCCATGGGAAATGAAATCCATTTCCCATTTCAAGCAGTTTTCCACTATATGGTTGTCTATTTAACTATAGGAGGACTTTTTTGCATATTACTAGTTTTCCCATTTCTCACGCGAATCCAATCTTTGCGCCCCTTTCGAAAATGGAATTCACGGAAACAGTTTCAATTCCCACCTGTGGTTCCATGCTACCAAACATACCCAAGAATCCATTCTAGAGAAATTTTTTGAATGAATTTCACTGTATATGCTTTTTGATTGGCATATGAAAATGGCCATGAAACAATTAATTAACTTAACTAGTTTTTGAGTCAACAATATTCAATGGAAACTTAATTTGATTTTAACCTTTAAAGTGATAACAATAATAAGTCCCGAGCCGATATCTCTATTTCCATTTGCTTAGCAATTTAACTAAAGAAATCAATGAACTAGCTCATGCGACTAACCAAGCAAAGAAATGACCCTACTTGTTTACAGAAAAGGTCAACGGAGGTAAGTGTGTGGTGAATATTTGTACTCTTATATTAGTATCATTCTTCACAATGGGAAGATATTGAAGAGTTTTCTATTGTAAACGATATACATCAAATGCCAAAGTGAACATGTGGGACAAGTAATTGCTAATAGTTTATATCAAATTGTTTACGGTTTTTAGATAGGAAAACAAAAGTGAAATGAAGAGAATTACTGTTAGCTGATTATTGTTTAACTATTCCAAGAACACACTACCTGTTCTACCATAAATCAAGATATTGGTTTAAGAATTGTAAATATACAAGTCTAATATATAATATCTTGTTTGAGGTTCAATCCAATCTCTATAGAACTCAAAATATCATTCATTTTCATCATCTCCAAATAGAATACACCGGTACATTTTATGTGGTTAGCTTTTCATCCCTAGAACTAATATCCACAATTTAAATCAGTAGTAATAATTTATTACACCATAACTATTTAAAACCAAACACACCTAAACAAACACGTGTCTCATTTGTCATAACTACCTGAACTAAATAACTACGATGAAAATACTGAATGAATTAAGAGAGTTGTCCAATTGAAATCCAACCCAGTGGACTATTGCATGTTAGCTCCTCGCTCTCTTGATCCAATGCTCAATCTTTCGTTCAAATGGCCGAGAAATCTTCAAGTTGTTCTTGATGGATCTTGTGAGACAAACCAAACTGCATCTTTCTAGCTTCAAAGAAAGATAAAGACAAAAATTCGCAAGCTTAGGATTTTTCAATGGGCATTAGAGAGAGGTGCTAACATGAAAAAAGGTTCCCTTTAATTGGAACAGGGTAAAGAACTTTGCAGCTAGCGAGCCAAAGGGAACGGAAAGCAAGCCCACCTTTGCAAGATTGAATGTAGTGCCTGCTTGGACAACATCAATGCATTTAGTACAGTCAACCAAGAATCACCAGCTAGGCAAGTTTCACTGGGAATGCTAATCCACACATTGGCTCAATTCTAGCTTCCACATACAATTCTTATTTCATTACGAGGGCCATCTGAGAGGTGGCATTCTAAAAAAGGGCATACAAATCCAAAATCAATGGTATTTGTTGATGAAATGCCATTGCATCTTTGCTCCAATTCCAGCCCACAGGAATCTTTCCAATGTGGAGCCTTCATAATGTCTTACATGTGAGGTCATTAACCTCAAGTACTAGGCCCAAATAACATTTATCCGCTTAGTCTAGATGAACAGTATGATTTTATCCTATTTTTGTTGCATAATTTTGAGATGACCTGTAATCCCTGAAATGTTTCTAATCTTTGTCAACAAACAGGTAGGTTAGTCACCATTGTTGAGATAATACCTTCTATATGGCATTGATTATTATTATTATTATTATTATTATTATTATTATTTTTTTTTTTTGTGTATGTCTACATAAGGTTGAGATCTTGTAAGCAAACTAGAGGGTATCACAAAATGAAAATTCCTTGTCAGCTCCTCAAAATTTATTACAGGAAAAATTATAAGCCATCAATTGACCCTAGACTGTATTTGTTAAATTCCTAATAGCTGTCCAGTTAAAACAACGTTATAACGCTTAACGGGGTGAGCCGTTATGTTATGAGATTATCACGTTTTGTATCACGGCTCCGATATAATGTTGTTATATGGCCGTTATTGAAATAACATTTTTTTTCAATAACGCCGTTTTAACTTTTTGTTCTAATATATAAAAAAACACCCATTTCATTCTCGATCGAAGAAGAACGACCAGGGCTCGCCGTCGCCGATCAACAAAGAACCAGACCTTGCCAGTTGGCAGAGAACAAGAGAAGGGAAGAAGACGAAGAGTCGATCACACTCTCTATTGCGATCTCACACTCATACAAAGGGAAGATATTTTTTATTAATGTTTTGATGTTTTTGAATTTAATGTTATGAACATGATTTACTTTATTGTCTACATCAATACTTGATGGGGTATTAAAAATATGTTTTACAAATATTCCATTATATACCGTTATAACCTATAACGCTCATTGACCGTCATGTGTCCGTTATCCGTTTTAACTGCATAGCCTAGTAGCAACTAGTTGTTTGAATCTAGCACCATATCTTTGTAGTCAATATCTACTCACTGAAGAAAAATTGATGAGCTTTTTGTAATTAATGGCTTAGGTGTTGACCAATCAACCAAAATACCATTGTTTTGATTGGATACTTTGTCAATTTTAATTGCACTTCCTGTATTGATAATTGTAAGTTTTCTGTTGGATAAAAGAGAAAAATTTATTAAGTTGTTGTGACAGAGGTCTTTTACTTTTATGTGATTGGTTGTGTTGTTAATCACCACTCTGCTAGTAGTTAGATGGTTTCATCATATATTGACAACTTACAGTTAATAATTGTAACTAATGAATTTGAATGCTTTGGTCTGACTGAAGCTTCTACTGTCGCTAAGTACAGTCTTCTTAAAGCGTAATGTGAGATGCTTGGTTTGGCTTTCCTTATTGAAGTCTACGACTATCAATATCAATATAGAGTAATTGTCTCTCATAGATGTATTTGTGGATAGTGAGTTTTAGAGGTATCTCCAATGCTTTGGCCCTTGCCCTTGAAAAAATAAAGAAGACGATCCTTGTCCACGATCCGAGACAGTTATTCTAGAAATTGAAATGTATATCACTAGACCCTATAAGTTCTATACAACACTTTTTCTTTCAGATTATACAAAGTAAACAAAATTATAAGTTCCTTTACACTTCGCATACTTTTTTATTGCATTGTGTATTTACTGTATTGACTGAGGATTAGTTGTTTCAATGCAGGGATTGTTTTCTTCACTATTCGTTGGTGGGATCCTGCAACTTTTGAAGCCATGCATCCTGATGGAAATGCAGGTCATAGAGCATCATGGCCTTACGTCGAAGGAAAATCCTACTTGGTGACATGGCTATTTGTTGTTCCCTTGGTTGCTTACACCCTATGGCAGGTTCTCTACTTTCTCATTGTTAACGTTCTACGTCGACAGAGGCTGTTAAGGGATCCAGAAGTCATGACTTCTTACAGGTTTCATCTCTCTTCCTCATTTTTATTTAAACGATGACACCGTTGCAACCCTAACAACATGCACAAACATTAATTTAAAAGTCTCATGATAAATTTGCATTAGTAAAATTTATAGAATTCACTGTGGAGGTGTTGGCAAGGCGCACGAAGGTGTGAATGAAGTGCATCATTGCACATTTTCAAAGGCTGTTGGTAGAAGATAGACAAATCCTTGATGGAGTTTAGTGGCCAATGAGGTCATTGATTTTCGAGTGGAGTGGATAACCGGGTTTGATATGCCAAATTGCTTTCGAGAAAGCATATGGTCGCGTTGACTCAGATTTCTTGCTAAATCCATGTATTGTCTTGGAAGGATGGGGTTCAGTGATAGGTTGAAGATGTAATAGTTTTACCTCTCAGAATATTTCTTTATCAACGGGCCTCAGTTGGTTTCTTTAGGAGTGGTTGAGGCCCTTGTCTCCCCTTCTCTTCGTTGTGGTCATGTAAGAGACTTTGAGTGATCATTAAGATGTTTAAGATGGATCGTATTAGTGGCTTTGGTGTATTGTTAGATATTCCTATTACCTCTCACCTTCAATATGAGAGTAACACCACCTTCTTCCTAGGTACAGATTGGACTATGTGGCTAACTTAAAGTATATCCTGTCCTTGTTTAGGCAAGCTCCAATGCTCAAAATCATAATTTGAAAGAGTACCATGATGGGAATGGCACACGGATATGTCATGGCTAGTGGCTTTTATCATGTGATGTAGGGTCCAAAACCTCCCGAGTGGAGATTGTGGTTTACCCTCTGGTGCTAAATATATTTCCACCGAGTTGTAGGAGCCAGTGGTTGAAACCTTGGGAAAGATCTGGCTTTTTTTAAAGAGTAGATTGTTGTAAGAGGAGGCTTACTTTGGCCAAGAGGGCTTTGGCTAACATTTCCATTTACCTTGTCTTTATTCTCGGTCTTGATATCTGTTGCTAATATGATGGAGTAAATGGTTAGAGATTTCTTGTGGTATGGGACGAGGGGGGTAAGAGATTTTGTCCTTTAAGATGGGAGTTGGCGGTGCTTCCTCAAGATATGGGAGGGTTGGGTGTTATAATCTTAAAGAAGTGGGAAAATAGTTATAAGGAGTCCGTTACTCTATGGAGAAGAGCGATTAATGCTAAATATGATGGGAGTGGGAATGGGTGGACCCCAACCATTTGTCTTGGTCAATGGATTGAGCTTGTGGTGAGGGATCTCAAATGTTGGGCCATTTTTTTTCTCTTCTAAGGCTGGGAACTTGATAGTGATCCCAGAGCTTATGGGTCTGTGCTATGATTGATGAATGGAAATGAAAAAATGGTCTAAAATTGGGACTTTTAGGTCAATGTCAACCCGACTCCAGGGCTAGAACACCTGTGTCTCAGTGATGTGGTGGAATTGTGAGCCTCCCAATGTTTTATCCCTGTCATCCGAGTTACTTCACTTTAGCTAACTTCTCAGCTTACTTATGCCATGTACTGCCCTTACTGTAAAGATCATTTTAGCCTAACATCTTACGCGGTAGCATGCTAGATAGCTGCAAACCGAGCCACCCTAGCACTACATGAGCTAGATCGTCTTTGAAAATCCCACTTTGAAAGAAGAAAAGAGAAGAAGCCAAGAAGTACTTCTTGATGATCTATAGTTTCTTTGCGTTAGAGATTTTGTGAAATGATGCAGCTACTTGGGACATAATGGTGGGTAGGTGTATGAATGTGGAGATGGAGTGCCCTAGGATCATTTGCTTCTTCGTATTGATTTTGTGAACCCCGTATAACAACATATTCTTGTGGGGTGGATTCTGATGTGTTGGACCATTGAGGATATGTTATTTGGATGGAAGTGCAAGCTAATGCCAAGGATAAGGGAGGAGTGTTTTGGTCGCTCATCCCTATTATTTAGGTGATTTGGAGCAAGAGAAGTCGTCGAATCGTTCACCGAATTGCATTGCCATGGGGTACATGTATTAGTCTCATTATGTACTCGTATCTGTTTGCTCAATTCATGCTAGAGGAAGCAATTATGAGGGTCCATGCCTTATTATTGGGCCCGGGGGTTTTGGCCTTTGTAATTTTTTTTCCTGTATAGTTGGTCGTGTTTCTCAATATTTTGAATTCCTCTCTAAAAAAAAGTGCGAAAAATCAGACCCTTTAATTAAATGGCCCCAGGAGCATAAATAAAGTGGGTGTATATATATATATATATATATTTTTTTTTTTTGAAGTAAAATTGTAGACTATCAGTAGCTTATGATGACGGAACTCCAGCTTACAAAGGCATCAAGGGCATATGAAAGATCCAAGGAAACAAACCAAATAGCCAGGCTACTGCTAGCATAACAAAACAACCAAGAAAAAACAAAGACATGAAAATATCAACCGCCCCTACTATCCTGAAGATGAAGAAAACAAAAATCCAAAGCTTGCTCTGATTTGTAGCCTGCCCATGGATAGGAGTCGTTGAGGTTTAATCTCCAAATACCCTTTGCTTCACTTAAATCATCTCCATCCGCTAACCCAATCTGCTTCATAGTAGCCTTTACTTCTCCACTGTCCAAGGATGAAAATGGTGCCTCCACCTTCAAATGAAAATAAGGCCCCAAAGAATTATAATTGTGTCCCCTTAGACTTAAGTCTTTATGTCCACTCTCCACTTCTCTCCGTAGATTCGTTATATGTTTACTTTTCTTATGCAACACTTAATCCCACCCCAACTTTGCTCTGTCCAGCATTCTAACAGGCATGTCTCTCTTGAAGAATAGCCTGGAGAGTGCTCTTGTTCGACTCATTGAGAAAGGACAAATTTTGGGCTTAACCCAAAAACTAACTCTATCTTGGCTTTGATGTCGTTGTTTTGGGCTGGAGTCATGACCCAAATTGAAATACTTAACCCATTAGGAATTCGCACTCCGGCCATATGAAAGTCACGGTCCAAAGAGCAAGTTAGGCCCACATGCCCAAATGGCTTACCATCCAAATTACATTATGAAAAGTCATCGTTGGTGCAGATGACATCTTTCACAAATTTGTCTAGATGACTAAAACTTTCATTGCAAACAGTAGTATCTTTCTCCATCAAATAAGAAGGATCCTTGCATAGAAATTCCCATCACTCCTTTTGCTTAACTAGCTCTTGATGTAACCCTTGAGAGCTCAACTTCCTCCACCTTCATTGGAATGCCCATCTTCTTTGAAATTCTCCAATGGATCTAACAACTAAAATCTAACTTTGAAATTCTCTAATGGATCTAATAACTAAATCTAACTCTGAAATTCTCTAATGGATCTAACAACTAAAATCTAACTGAACTCTCCAAAGCCAAGTACAAACAATGGCCTATAGACCTTATAAGTAACCTAGCTTGCATCTTATGCTTGATTCTATTGGAGCCCTAATCTTTATTGGATTATGAGCTTACTTAGGCTCGACCCAACAATGAAATAAAACAAACAAGGTTAAAACTAATTTAAACAAAAGTTGTATTGGCTGAACCCCCACTTTCCATCATTCCCACACTACCCTTATCTTCCCACTCGTCAAACCATGTGGAAAGAATCAGCACCATCAATACAACCGACCTAAAGAATTCTAAAACCTCTCCTAGGATTATCTTCCTTTGTAGCTTTGATCCAACCCTTGACTTCATCACGAAAACCCTCAAGGATCAGCACCCATAGCAACAATGGGAACAACACCAAAGGATCGGGGAAAAGAAAGACGTTCAGAGAAGTCTCAACTTCTCAATCTCCTATTAGCACAGTGACTAAAATCATGGTTGTGCGAGAGAGATCCGAAAACGAGGGTCCTCTGAGACTACCCGCGTGTAAACGAGACAAGCTCCGTCGCCCTCAAGACACAGACTTCTTTGTTAGGTTTCACATTCACTGATATATTAGCAGCATTGACACCAGTGCCTATTCTCTTGGTAGCTGAAGTCGAAGGTCCGAGAGGGTGTGGGCCCCATCCATCTGTTGAAGAGTATCTATGGAAATAAACCAAATCTGTAATTTCAGAGTTGGGACCACCACGACTTGCTTAAGGATTGGATCGATCCACCGATATAGAATCTCCATTGACTTCTCTTAAAGCTGCCACAAATCTCATCCAACCATTCCCTTCGAAGCCCCTTGGTACACATAGGTGGCTCAAACTTCCCAATTACTCCCCACAACACAAATAAAATTGCTCTCATATTCTGCCTTTAATCAATCGTCATCCACCTCGCACCATCTCTCCACGTGATTCCCCTCAAGTCCTTCCCACTCAAACAACCGCCCTAAGTTCCATAAATAGCTCCATCACGCACTGAATAGCTATGAGAACCGAGAGTCTGAGACTGACAATCTTGCATTGGACTCCACCGTTTTGATAGAATCTCTCGAGCGCTTTACCAATAGGAAGCTCTTGTTAACTATGCAAAATTCCATAGATACATGACCATTGATGCCTTCCAATAACAGGTTTGATGACTCAACTGACACCAACTACCATAGAGAAACATACATCTCTACTTTTCATGGAATTCTGGATTTGTCAGGGGAAAGGACCAGCTATGGATATTTCAAAATTCTGTTTCCCAATTTTTATTTTTTCAACAATTGTATCAAGTATTCACTATTATATGAGATTTTGTTTTTTGAGTTTCGTAATTACAATCCAAGTTGGAAATACGCCATAATTGCATCTCGAGCAGAGTGATAGAAAGTATGCATAGATTATGATGATTAGTACTAGAGCGGTACTTTAGTTCCACATTGGTTTTGTGGTTTAGGTGTCTGGGGAAAGTTAAATGTTTTAATGTCTCTCTCGATAGACTTGGTGTTAGTCTTTACTAAAACAGACGGTGTACTAATTAAATCTCTTAGCAATCTCTACTCCAATAATATCACTCATTCCACTCTATACAATCTCTATACTTCATAATTCACCATTCCATCAAGTTTCCTGACTGTTAAGTGCTGTCGCTTCCCTACCGAGGGTGGTATACAAACACTCTGATGTCGAGTAGGCTCTGTTGCAGCTGCTATTGTCACACTGAGCAAGAAGCTGTACAGCAACTCAACAAATTTCTGTAACCAACATATGGAATTTGATTGTATCAAATTGATGATTGACTACATCGGTTATGTTTTGTCCTTTAGACAGAAATTAATCCTTTGTTAGGCTGAATCATGTTTGAAACTCTGGAGAATGAGCAACATGCAGGTTTTGATCCTTTTGGTGTGGGAGTGATGGTGAGGATATCTAAATTTTTGCACTTGAAATGGATGGATGCAAGCAACGGAGTGTGGCAGAGGCAGTGTAAGGTCTAGATGGTTAATGTAGGTAGGATAGAGAGCCCAGGTTGTGAGATGTAGGTTTTGTTGTTAGTTGGAGATTCATCGTTCTTAAAGTCTTTGGGTAGCCTGGTTCTTCTTCTTATTATTATTATTATTATTATCTTGTTATTTCATATTCTATTTTTTGCTTTTCACCCCTGGATGGATGTGTTGATTGTGTTATTTCATTCTATTCCTTTCTTTGAGTAGTTTTTGTGCCATTTTGTAAATAAACAAGTAAAAAAATAAAATTCAACCGATTGCTTTGTTTTCTTCGCCATGGATATGTTAGACCAAGTGTTGTTTTCTCTGTATACGAATTGCAAGATTTTGTCGGAGGTGGTATCATGATCATAAGAGCAAACCTTCTTTTAGCTTGTAGTTTCACTCTTCCTTACGATAGACGTGATCTCGTCTTTTGAAAGAAAATTTAATAGTGGTCGTCTTCTCATCATTCTGTAGAGATAGACACGTTGATACAACCCGACTGAACTGTGACTCCTTAAAATTAGTTTTGAAAAATTTTGAAGTTAACTTTAAATTGTTAGCTTAGAAGCAATATAACTTGCGAATTTACCAAAATTTTGTCTAGGATTTCTTATCAAACTTTCTCAATGTGTTTGATTTTTTTTCCTTGGAATTAGCGGAGATGAGAAGAAGAAAAAATATTCAGCTCATGATGTTGAAGATAATTGGGTTTCTTCCATGGATAAGTATTCTTTATCCCTCTAGAAAGATTTTTTCCATCTTAAGAGACGATGTGGTGGAAGGTCACAAGTTTTATCCTTGTGCCCCCACATTCTCTTCTCCCCACTAGGGGTTTTAATCGGTTCGGTCAGTTTAAAATTGGGCCATAACGAAACCGAATAGATTCAATTTTCTTATTTTCAAACAAAAAATTGAAACCGAATTGGTCGGTTCAAATTTTTTGTTTTGTTTTTTTTCTTTTTCCTCTGCAGAGAAGAACAAAGAACAATTCTTAGTACAAAATCATAGCTTCAGTTAAACCAATTTCCCTCAAACCTAAATCAAAATCAATTACGTCGCAAACCTTACGAAATAATCAAATTTCAATCTAACCCCATATCATATCCTAGCAAAGGGTCATCCAAACAATGACCAAAATCTCAAAATTTTCGAGATCTATCATCACCAAATCGAAACAATGCTTACAAGTTTCAGATCTAACCAACAAACCCAACATTTTGAAATCCACATATACTTCTAGGTCTCCATAGATCCAATCCTATTGACTCAAACAATTACCTAGATCCGAGCTGGAGGAGATGGAGATGTTGGGGGAGAAGTCGAGGAGTTAAGAGTGAATTAGGGAAAGATGTCGAATGGGTTTAGTGGTAAACAAGAGACTGAAGAGAAGATGAGAGAGGTTGTGGTGTTGTCAGTTGTGTGAAAGTGGTTGGAGAAAGAGTGGGAGTTAAAAAAGACAGAAATGTGATGCAGGAGGGTTTCTAGGGTTCCTAATTTGCTCTCAAAGTTATTTACTAAATAACTTATTCGTAATCTTTCAATTTAATTATGAGTCTTTTTAGTTTTCTTTTAGGATTAGGCTTTACTTTTTATTTTAGGAATTAACTGCTTGTTATTTTAGTATTTGATTCTATTTTTTGTTTTAGGAATAAGCTGCTTTATTCAAGTTAGTTGAGCACTATAAATATAGCCCTTCCTCAATATTGTAGGGGACCTTTGATTTCAGTAATTTAATTGACAGTAGAGTTATTTCTCTGTGTTTTTGGGCGAATCTCTTGTATCATTCCTTGTGAATTTTCTGTTGAACTAGCCCGCAGAATAATCACTATTTTGCCCGACATCAGTTGGTATCAGAGCTTCAACATCTTCTTGGGGTGAGATTTTATCAGTTTCTATGGTTGGTGGTCTTGGTCATGGTCGTCGCGGGTAGATTTCGAATAGCCCCAAACCAGGATCGTAACATTAACCATATGATGATTGAGAATTTACAGAGGCAAGTTGTAGAGTTAACCCGACGTCAACGGCGCAGGGTGTCGGTAATCGTGAGATGGAAGATCACGATTCTGATTCCAGTTTCGAAAACCTGTATCACAATCATGCTCGATTATGAGAGCATGGAGAGCCTGTGTATGACGATGAAGAACTTGAGGACGACGTGATAGACAAAACTGAAGAGTTTGGAGAGCCTGTGTATGACACTGATGAAGAGTTGGATATTGTTGATGCTGATGGTTTGCTAGTTGGGAAATATGGAGCCTATGAGATTAATGAAACAAATGTTTTTATTGTCACTGAAAGGGCAACTATTAACCTTGCCTATCAGAACTTGTCCAGATTTCCAGTTCCAGATTGACCGACTTGCTTGGTTGCATTGACTGGTCATGATTTTATAGGTTTTCCTTTAAGGTCGCCATTGTCATGCAATGAAATAATATACTCACTTCCTATGCTTACCATCTTAACAGATGAAGATTTCGAGGTATATGACTATAGCCTGTGTGGTCGACTTTTAGGAGTTCGCATCGTCTTTCTTTATAGGTTTGTTCAGGAGGTGACCATGTACTTTATGGAACTTGCCACTCCCAACACTGAGGAAGCAATTAAACTTGTTGATAAAGTCGGGGACCTTGAATGGCTGATTCAAAAGTATGAGATAGAAGGATCATCTGCGTTGAAACTGGATTTATCATTGGAAACTCCAATGATCATTGTTCCGCAGAATTCAATGAGCATGATTTCATACAACTTGACTTCGGGATGCTACAGGTGACAAATCAATTTAGTTGGCATGGTTGTCCTGATAATGATCCTTCCGTTGTTCATCTTGATGTTCTTCATGCTGAGATAATTGGAATCAACGTGGCCGAGTTTGAGGAGGATCCTTCGAAGATTGTATCGGAAGATGAAGATGATGATGAAGATCAGGAAACTATGGTGTTGGAGGTTGGGAGAAGATGGTGAGCAAGAAAGATAAGCTCATGGACAAAGAGTTCATGAAGGACCCCAGTGAGATAGCATGGGGATCAGTCGATAAAAAGCTCAAGGTCATTGTAGCTGCACGTGGTCACAAGGGAACTGGAAGAGTTGAACAGGTTGAGCAACTAACTTTCTTGATGAAGGTTGCTAAGACTCCTGCTCAGAAGCTTGAGATCCTCCTCAATGTTGTATCTGCCCAGTTTGATGTGAACCCAAGTCTAAGTAGGCATATGCCTACTAATGTATGGGAGAAGTGTGTGCAGAACATGCTTACCATACTCAACATCCTTGAACAATACCCTAACATTGTCATCGATGATTCAATGGAGCCTGAAGAGAATGAAACCAAAAAGGGTGTAAGTCATGATGGGACTGTTCGTGTCTGGGGTAACTTGGTTGCCTTCTTTGAACGAATTGATGTGGAGTTCTTTAAGAGTTTGTAGTGCATTGATCCTCCCACTCGCGAGTATGTGGAGAGGCTTAGAGATGATCCTATGTTCTGTGTTCTTGCTCAAAATATTCAGAATTATTTAACTCGAATAGGAGATTTTAAGGCAGCAACAAAAGTTGCGTTGAGGCGGGTTGAACTTGTTTACTACAAGCCGCAAGAGGTATATGATGTCATGAGGAAAATGGTTGAAAATGGCGAGGATGGTGGAAAATATGCAGTTACTCTCGCATTATCGGTTCTAAAAGCGATTGAAGCTGGCAAATTGAAGCTCAAACTTGGAGGAGTTGCTTTGGGAGATAGTTGGATTTCTCCAGAAGATTTTGTGTTCTCATGGGGACCACTTCTTATGGATGTATCACGACTTGATGAAAATGGCCTTGGAAAATCTAATAGTTTAGCGGAACAAATCAAGCAACAAATTGAGGGTGGACATTATGAAGATGCGACGAACTCATGGAGCACACTTGAGAATATTATTAGCGAGAACAACAATTCTGTGGACTTCTACAATTTTCTGTTGGATTTAGGAAATGATCCAGTTTCAATGTCAGCCATAGAATTATCGAAAGGAATAGCGTTGAAGAGATATTCGAGATATCTCGACTCCCTTAAGTCTAATTCGCTTGGTGGTAATGGTGACCTTGATAGTTTGATGAATGGATCTATTAGGAAGAAATTAAAAATCATCCCTGAGAATGTGACATGGGGAGGGCAATCAAATGTTGTGTTTGCATCTCTTTAAGGCAACTTCATAAAGCCAAGACTTAACGAGGTTGATGACATCAAGGAATTGATTATTATAGTAAAGGAGTATATGTTGGATTTGCAGATAGTGCTCAAGAGCAGGGAAATGAAAGACAATCCAGTACGCCAGCAAGAGCTAGCAGAGTTTTCGGACCTGATACCAGAGGATCTTCCTCCTGGGCTGCCGCCAGAAGATTCCGATGAAGCTGTTGTGAACTCGAGGACGAGTTCTTTTCAACCCGGGGCGACTGATGCAGGAGGGTTTCTAGGGTTCCTAATTTGGGTTTCTAGGGTTCCTAATTTGCTCTCAAAGTTATTTACTAAATAACTTATTCGTAATCTTTCAATTTAATTATGAGTCTTTTTAGTTTCCTTTTAGGATTAGGATTTACTTTTTATTTTAGGAATAAACTGCTTGTTATTTTAGTATTTGATTCTATTTTTTCTTTATAGGAATAGGCTGCTTTATTCAAGTTAGTTGAGCACTATAAATAGAGCTTTTCCTCAATATTGTAGGGGACCTTTGATTTGAGTAATTTAATTGACATTAGAGTTATTTATCTGTGTTTTTGAGTGAATCTCTTGTATCATTCCTTGTGAATTGTCTGTTGAACTAGCTCGTAGGATAATCACTATTATGCTCGGCGTCAAAATGAGAAGGTGGGTTGGTGGGGCTTTTTGATGGGAATGGGTTGGCTGTGGTGATATGTGGAAGTTAAAAAAGAGAGAAGGTGGGTGGAGACAGGACTTCAGTTTGGTTCGGTTTTTTCGTTTGGGGAAAAATAACAGAAACCAAAACCAAATGCAATTAGGTTAGGTTCAGTTTTTACTATTCGGTTCAGCTTTTTTTTGTTCAGTTTGATTCGGTTCGGTCAATTTTTGAGAACCAATTAACAAACCCTATTCCCCCTTCAATATTTTTATGGTTTTCCATTAAAAATTTCACATATGCACCTTCATAGTTACGAGTTTTCTTCCTAACAATTGAATCCTAGATTTGTTTTGTTAGGTTGGCTTCTCGTTTAAAAGACGAGATGAACAGTGGGGTTTTGGAAGAATGCTTATTCACCAACATTTTAAAATATAAGCTAAAGTTCAAGTAACATATAGGTTTGTAAATAATTTTATTATCAATCATAGACCGGTAGGCTTCCTAAATCCATATTTGAGGTTGTTTTGTTATTGTTGGCTCAGAAAGGCTCGGATTGTCAAACTTAGAAATCTGGAGACCATTAAAATGATGAATTGCTCATTCCTGTTGATATTTGTTATAGATTGTTGTCTATTGGATCCTGCAGTTTTTTTTATTTCCTGTCTTATATTGTAGAGAACTCTCAAAGAAGGCACAAAAAGCCAACAATGTATGGTGGCGGTTAAGTGGTCTGCTTGGGGATCAAAATCGCATGTTCATGTATATCCTTTTCCAAGGAGCATTCACTGTTGCAACCATGGCACTTACAGTACCAATCTTCTTGTCTTATAAAATGCATGTGATTTTCCAAATACTGAAGGTATCTGCGACCATATGGAATGGAGGAAGCTTTTTACTTGAGGTGATGCCTCGACAGGTGATTCTCAAGGAGAAGAAGAAATTGGAGATGCAGCCGATACCAACTCCACAGGATCAGACTATTGATTCTAATGAAATTCCAACTGAAAGTGACTACGCTGCTGAGACGGACGTGTCAGATCAGCAGCGTACATAAAACACATTGTAAAATTCTGTTTTGCTTGTCAAGGGGAATGGAAATAGAACTGCCTTGGGTACAACTTCCTGCTTGTAGATCTGGAATCTTGTCTTTTAATCAATGATGATGGATGGTGTTTGTTTTAGGAAAGCATGTACTGTTTCAAGTGTAAGTGGTGGCTTCTTGTTGTTATTGTATGCTAAAATTATTTTATTATTATTATTATGGAAGGGTAATTAGAGTTTGATTTTCAACTTGGAAAGAAAGTGGTCATAAGTTTTGATAATGAATCAACTTGGATGATTTTTGTTTCTGGTTAGACAACGATTGATTGTTGTCAAAGTACAATACATACTATCAAGAATATTGTTTAGGCAACGATTACTCCACACCACCTAAAGTATTGTCACACTACCATGTACTTCTTTTTTTTCCCTATAAATCCACACCACTCAAAAAATTGTTTTTGAAAAAAACTGTAACATAAAAATAGAGTAACTTTCGACCAATTTAAATCCTCAATTGAGATCTATTCTCAAGTTCATCAAAACACAGAAATAATAGTACTCTGAGTTATCTAATAAATACAACTTGAATCACTTAAAAATGTTTTGAAATTAGCAAGTTATGGTCATTCTACTAAAGTCGCGCAAATCTGTCTCGCAATGAAAACGGGGCAGTGTCCCTGACTTTCGTCTAACTTATATGCTTGATTGATACTGATTCTCAATCTTATAAAAAACACGAAAATTTTAGTACTATGAGTTCTCTACTAAACACAATTTTAATCACTTGAAAATGTTTTGAAATGAGCAAGTTATGGTAATTTAACTAAAGTTCGAAAATCTGTCTCGCAATGAAAACGAGGCAGTGTCCCTGATTTTCGACCAACTTATGTGCTTGATCGAAACCGGTTCCGAAGCTGATCAAAACACAAAAATTGTATTACTATGAGTTATCTAATAAACACAATTTTTAATCACTTGAAAATGTTTTGAAATGAGAAAGTTATGACCATTTTACTAAAGTCACGCAAATCTGTCCGAAAAAAACATATGTTTTCACCCATTCGCATTGGACAATGTGAGGATTGGGCAAAACTTTGCACAGACCAATGCGAAGTTTCTCCCAATCCTCTCATTGGTTTGTGCAAAGTTTCGCCCAATCCTCGCATTACCCAATGCGAATGGGTGAAAACAAATTTTTTAGACAGATTTGTGTGACTTTAGTAAAATGGCCATAACTTTTTCATTTCAAAACATTTTCAAGTGATTAAAATTGTGTTTATTAGATAAATCAGAGTACTACAACTTTCGTGTTTTGATGAGTTTGAGAATTGGTCTCGATCAAGTATATAAGTTGGACAAAAGTCAGGGACATTACCCCATTTTCATTGCATGACATATTTGTTCGACTTTAGTAATATGACCATAACTTGCTCATTTCAAAACATTTTCAAGTGATTCAAATTGAATTTATTAGATAGCTCAGAGTACTACAAGTTTTGTGTTTTGATGAGCTTGAGAATCGGTCTTGATTGAGCATATCAGTTGAACCAAAGTAAGAGATAGTACCTGTTTTCATAGACAAAGAGGGTGAGAGAGGTGGTGATGTGGTGGTGGTGTTTGATGGAGAAAGAGGGAGAAAAGGGGCGGTGGTAGGAGGGTGAGAAGTGGCGGTGGCGAGGTGGTGGTGATAATGGCGGGGTCTGATGGATAACAGAGGGAGGGAAGAGAAGAAGGGAAGAAAAGAAGATGAAGAGACGGGAGGAGAAATAAAATTTTAAATTTGAGTTTTTATTGGTAGTGTGGGAGAGAAGTGGTGGTGTTGGAGAGAAAAAAAGTTGATTTGGTGGTGTGAACAGTACTTTAGATGGTGTGGAGTAGCCGTTTCCTATTGTTTAAGACTACAACTCAAATGTCTTAAACTTGATAATTTGTTTTACTTCAAAAAATCACGATTTTGGACACAGAGAGGATGAGAACAGATAAGCAATAAAGTGAAAATGGATGTATGAGAAAAGAGAAACAACAAATTGAAAAATGAAGTATTGGAGAATGATGGATGAAGAAGAGGATGAGAGATGGAAACAAGGGTTAGGATTTCAAAGAGAGGGCATGGTTGGGTTTGAAAAAGAAGTTAAGAGCATTTTCAATGGAAGAAGGGTACAAGGTATGTGAAAGTATAAACTTATACCATGTATTAAGGCTATAAATGCAAAACCCTATAATGGGAGAAATGATTATAAGGTACTTACAAGTATAAACTTAAACCATGTACAAGGTTATACATGTAAAACCTTGCAAAACATAGTATAATCCACTTTTGGAACCACTCATGCCACTTGCATCCCCGCCTTCTTCCTCAAATCATCTTCTCTAGTTGATTTTTTCAAACGCGCACAGTCATCGAAAACCCTAGCATGCACCACCCATTTTCACACTCATTCCCCTATTTTTTTGATTCATGACATTCCATTTTTTTAGTGAATATTTCACCCTCTTAAAACCTGACATTTTCTATGATCTGATTGCACGATCAAGTAGAGGTTGATGTATAGCACACATGGCACTACCACAAAATGGTTAATTTATGGCGAATTTATTGCCGTTACTGGCAGATAAACTTTTCCACCATAAATAGTGTTTTGTGACGCCTACAACCGCAACTATTGGTTAATTCTGGCACTTATATCCGCCAGAAATGAGAGAGCAGGAATTCTCCCATTTTAATATTCCTATTCTTTTCTGGCGGGCACATCATCCGTTAGAATTGCTCCATATCCGCTACAATTGCTTTTTCATCCGCCACAACTACTTTATCCTCTTCTCCTCCACATTTTCCTCTTTTTCACCACTCTCCACAAAATTTGTTCTCATCTCTCGCTACTCCATTGCTCAAAGAAGGTAAGCTGTCGTTTCGTATTTCGATTAGTTGTAGGAGAGTCACTCATAGAGCCTCCCCATCATCTAGCTTTTTTTTTTTTCCACATAAACAAAGGGGTTTAAAAGTGGAAAAAATTGTGTAAACCATCGCTGGTGACTCTGCAACTCCAATGCAATCTCTCCACCTCCGTTTCCCTCTATGTCAATTTTTGCTCAACTAACAAATTGAGGTCAAATCCAACTAAAATGTGATTTTCTCCATATTTCAAGGTAAGATTCATCAATGTCGTTTAGAAGATCTAGTTCCTTCACAAATAATCGCTTTGATTTTGAAGAAAAAATTTACTATCCCTTTTATTTGACTGTCTGTGCTCGTTCCGTGTTTGAATCTTGCATTCTGCATTTCCTGCTTGAATGCTTGTAGTCTCCGATTTCGATCTGCGATGCAGATCTACCTTTTGTTTTAGATATGTTCTATGAATCGAATCGGTTTTGTGACATGTTTAGGTTCAGATCTGAATTTTTTCTAAGTAGATCAATAACATGTGTTTAAGCGCAAATATGGACATTTACGTGTAATATTTGATTCAGATCTGTTTCAAATAGAAATTATGATTTCGCTTTCCCTAGCTTCTCGCACGACCAATTCTAGCAAAAGACTCTCTAGCAACCTAGATATAGTGGTCTCACAAGGGTTTCTTTACTAATATGTTCACTGTTCTTAGTTTTGTGACTTTTGTTGCGTTTCTTCGAAGATCTATAGCTTTTCATCTCATATTTGAAGACACTTGAAGCTAACTCCGTTCTTTTGTTAGATATGTGGATCACAGATGTGAGATCTCAAACTTTGTGTAGACCTGAAAACATGTTCTGGATTGTTTGATTGTTTGGTTGACCATATAAATTAGATCGAATTCATTTGATCAACTTTTTCTAATGGATTTAGGGTTAGAGACGACTAATCTGACAATTTTATTTTTTTATTTTTATGTCACTTTGTTGTTCTGAAAGTAGATCTGCCTAAGAAATACGATTTAGTCTTGTCAAAGTTCGCATCTTTTAAGAATGAATGATGTTTACATGTGTTAAAGATTGACAGTTCAGATCTCTATAAGTTGTGTGGATTGTTTGAATCTCATTTTGCTAAATCGTGTAGTGTAACTCATTGAATTGTTTGATTCCTTTGTTATGATACAAATTAGCACAGACGAATTACAACCTGAAATCACTAGTCAAAATAAATCTATTGGTTTGTTGTTATTTAGAATGACCACAATAGTTTGTGTATACATTGTGGTGGGAATGTGAGATGATTTATAGCACATCATAGTTGAGTGTGAATCAGTGTTTTTGACTCTCTTTCGTCGTCTCCTTCGGCAACTCTATAGAGTCTCTATTGGTCATTCATCAAACACAAAAAACTCATCAATCTCCGATTTCTCTCTTTGTAAGTCTTTCTTCCATTTTTTGTTTATGATTTCAAATAACGAAAGTGTATTATTATATCTTTTGGTTTGATTTTCGAGTTTGAGCTTTGAATCTTATAAGAATGATATGTTTTCGTAGATTGATTAATGGGTTTTCATTGTGTTATGAAATTATTTATCATAGGCTAATGATGATGGCTTTTTTGAGAAAACGACGTCAAGAACTTGCATCTGATTTGTTTAGTTCGGAAATATATGTGAGATGATGTATTTAGGTTGATTAGAAATTTCTTCTTTGATTGATAAACCCCCTTTTTGTATTTGGGATTTTAATAGTAGAGATTGATAAACCCCTCAATCTTTAATTTTATGTCTGATTTCGATTTAGTAACCGATTAGGTGATGGATGAATTCATCCCATAGTGTTCAAATGAAGGAGTTTCCTTTGTAACTTGTTTAAAAGAGAATGAAGATTAACTTGTAACTTGCACAACCCTTCGCTAAATTTGGACGTGCCTAGTTAATAGGCACACGCCATTGATAGGCATGTTCTTTTGTTTTAAGAGTTGTTCCCTTTAATCTGTTGTGAAATACTTACATTTGATTTTATTTATTTGTCTCTTCCTTTTAGAAAATGTCTTGATTGACAAGTTAATGGATGGTGTATATAGAGGGGACGACCGTTGAAAACTTGGATGAAGACAGTGAAGGAAGACATCTTCGACATTGATATGTGGGAAGACCACATTGCTTGAAAAACCAAAATACATGTAGCCAACTATGAGAGTATCGAAAATGGACTTTGATGATGATGATGATTTATCTCTTCCTTTTGAAGTAGAACCACTAATATTAGGGGTTTTCCTTTGATTTAATATAAATACTTATTTTTCATGTTGGTCTATCCACTCTTCTCCTATTCATTTTATTTGTGCATATTTCAGATTTGTTGGTGTAGAGTAATAATCTTTTGTCGTTGTTAAGAGGTAAAACATGGATAGGATTTGGTTGACAATATCGCGATAGTTAACTGTGTACACAAATGTCAGTTGATATGTTTTTTGATCAAGCGGTTGTGAATGGTGTTGGACCTGATATGTTTAGATGTCTTTGTAAGAAATGTTGTAATCGATATAGCAAAATTGTTATGGAGCATTTTGTATGGCATGATATGGATAAAGATTATAAAAATGTTTGGTGGCGGTATCATGGGGAACCTAACATTGAACACTCAAATGTAACAAACATAGAAGATGAAGGATGGGAGATGTCTGGTATTCATAATTTTTGGAATGATGTGTTTGTTCAAGGATTGACGGACAAAAGGTGTTGGATCGTCTATCGAACCCCCTATCGTGGAAGGGTCACCATATTTGTTATTGCATATTATTTGTTATACTGTCATGTCAGATTCTTATGGGTATCGTTCATAACCTTTTCGTTAGACTTGCCATTAATGTGTAGAGTGCAAGAGCTCCAAGTGTATCATTGCAAATCCAGATAACCTTATATGTTTGTATGCTATTTCATTCATTATACATAGTAGCCTTTAGTTGTTGCACTAATGATCTTGTCCACCATACAAGCCCTGAGAAGCTTAAAACTATACAGACTGCAGAGACAACATGTAACGCCCCTATTTTTTTTAATGACAATAAAAATTTATGCACCTAAAATTCAATTGAAATTTGTATTTTAAAATATTCTTTCGTTTGACAATCGTATTTTTCAAAATTCAGTTAACTTTCTTACTTTCCGAATCTCGGGACGAGATTCCATTTAACGTGTGTATAATGTAACACCCCTAAATTTCATAAAACTAAATTATTTTATTTTAAATTAAATAAAATAGAGTTACATTTAATTGAGTTTAAATTTCAAAATTTTAGGGTTTTATTTTGTTAAGTTAAAGGGTGGGTGCACTCAGAATTTTAGTGGGGGCGAATAGCTACCCATAATATAAAAGAAAACCATATCTCCCCTATTTTCTTCCTATCTTCTTCCCCTATCTTTTCTCTTCTTCTCGTTTGGTTTCAGCCTCAGAAACAAGCTTGCAGTGTGAGAGAGAATTGCAAGAGAGATGGAAACTGGCGGAGATGGCGCAGCTGATTGGGGCTACCTTGCGAGTTTGCGTGGTGTGGGAATCAAATCAGTGAGTTCATTTTCATCTCCTCTTCAGATTGTTTGTTGTTGTATGTTGGTTTAGTTGAAGCTTGTCTGCTTTGATTTGTGTGTTTTGTGTTGAAATCTTGTTTGATGATTATGTTTGACGGATTTTTGTGAATTGTGTGTGGAGTAAATCTATTGTTTGAGTGATTTGTAATAATGGGTTTTGTTGGCTTGAAGTAATTTGTTGATTTTTATCTGAGAAACTTGAGAATTCATGTTTGTTTATGTTGTAGTTGATGGATAGTGTTTTATTGCTATTGAAATGAAACACTATTAGTATGTGGTCTGCTGGGTAGTTATTTTTTTTTTTCAGTCTATTTGGATCTTATATTTGATGGTTAAGATTTGAGGACTTCAGAGAGTGGGGCGGTTTTGTGAGTGGCTACTTGTTGATTTTATAAGGAAAACTTAATCTAGATAATTACATATGCATAGTTTTGGATGGAGATGTGATCAAGGGAGAATGGAAGAGGGAGGATGTGTGTTTTATTTGGATTTTGATTTGTAGGTAAAACTCGTTTGTAGATAAAGTAAAAGACTCTCTCTGTACGGTCTCGGATTAGTAGAATCATATCCAGAGAACACAAACATATCAATTAGTACTATGTGAAATCTACTCCTTTCTTGCATTCCCTTGTTTTGTAACATATGTAAGGTGGATGAAACTTAGGATGCTATGCAGAGTTCAGTGAGAAGCAGTAATTTGCAACATGGGTGTGGGTTTTCTACTAGAGAGGATGACTATGTTAGTTCTGTTGAGATAACTTATGAATTTTGCTCTACACTATACACTTGAGACTTAATCAAATAGATTGATAGTGCTTCACCTGAATAGTAGACAATTTAACCACTGCTTAATGAAATGTCATAAAAATCAGCCAAAAACGAGGGGCATGTATTTTTGTAGGAAACCCCCTCAAATGGAGACAAACCCATGGATGTGTGAAATCTGAAAAAGGAGAAACTAAAGCCCATTTTTAGTTTTGGTTTGGGGACCATAGAGAAGCTGGAATTTATTAGTATTTGGTCTCTCATATGCAACTGTTCTTAAATTGTAGTAGTTTTTCAAACTTGGATAAGTGTGGTTCCGGTGGAAGTTTTGTTCCTTTGGAGACCTATCAGTGTCCAAAGGTTAATGATGTAAGATATGGTTGGTTCTGTTTTTGCTTGTTTGTCACTGGTGTTATTCTTTATATCTTATGAAACAATGGTGGGAAAATCTTATGAATCATATTGGAAAGGTGCTTACCACTGTCTTGTTTAACATCACCATTGTACATCTCAATCTATTGGTTAATATTTTAGTTATGGTGTTATCGGATGGTGAGTGTGGCTCATATTGTTGCCAACACTGAATGTATACATCTGAAATGATTACATGTCCCCATATGGTGTTATCGGATGGTGAGTGCGGCTCATATGTGTAAGTATTTCTTTTTAAAAGGGTTTTTGAGTTTGGCACTAATTAGTTTATATCTATTAGAGTGGTCAAGACTAATTTTTGTACCATTTTGCCCTTACTTTGAGTTAGGGCTGGGCAGGTCCGGATAATCGGCCCGAACAGTAAAAATCGAAAACCGGCCCGAAAAATTTAAGCCCGTAAATATGAGGCCCGAAATCGGACCAAGGTGACTGGTTAACCAAATTTCGGGCCGGTCTCGGGCCAAAGTGCAAAGTCCAAACTGAGTTTAATAAAGCCCCCAATCGTAAAGCCCGTGCTCAACACAGACCCTTGCAAAATTGATAAAGCCCAAATAAGTAACAATAAGACATGTAGTAAGACATTTAAATCCAGATTGATGTGAAAGAATTCACGTGCAAACAATGGAAATGTTTCTTCCTCCAATATTCATTTGCCAAGATCAGTCATTCACTCACTTTTTAATCCCACTACATTGACAAATTTTGTAGTAAAGAGATCACTCAAGTTTAGCTTCTATAAGCAAAGTCATGTACATAAGACATTTAAATCAACAGTAAACAATAGTAATCAACAGTAAAACAGTAATTTGAAATCAACAGTGATCAACAGTAATTTGAAATCAACAGTAAATTTCTTTATTGAAGTCTATTTCAGCCTATTACATATTAAGAACTGAAAGTTTTCTAAAATACCACCATTAGACCTAGCTGGATGAGCAAGAATCAATGTCAATAAGGCATAGGAACTGCCTGAAAAATATAAATAACAAGAACATAAAGTTGCAATATCCTCCGCAAGTTGCAATATAAACTTATAAAGTAAAAAGATGAAATACATGCTTGGTGTATTAAACATACCTCAATCTAGATGACTGGATTAGCCGAACTAGTAGTTGTAATATCTTTCGCAAGTTGCAATATTTCAATTTCTACAAGTCAAGAGCATACACGCATACATGAGAAAATATTTTGACAAAGTTAAAAGTATTCAAAAATAAATAAAATTTTCTTACCTTTCTCCATTTTCTTCAAAGAGTTGTAGAAATCTATTTCATCCTTCGTAAGCTCTTTAAAAAAGCCAAAAGTTTTAGCTTTAAGCCAGTCATTGGTGCAAATAAGAGCTTCCAGCCAATGGCATGACAGCTCAACGGTTAGAGCTTGGCGGATGGTACCACTAGGTCATGGGTTCAAACCCAGCTTGCGGCATCTTTATGGGTTCTGGGATCCTATAAAAACCCTGCATGCCTTTAAAAAAAAAAAAAAAAGAGCTTCCACCGTTTTAGGAGTCAAACAAGCCCGAAAAGGATCCACAACTCTTTTTCTGGCACTAAAGGCGGCTTTCGAAGCCACACTTGAAACCGGAATCGCAAACATGTCTCTTGCAAACTTTGAAAGGATGGGGAACCTTGAAGAGTTCTCTTTCCACCATTTTAGCAAATTAAATGCTAAATTCTTTGGATTTTTAGATGCTTCTGCCAAATACTTATCAACTTCATTTGTAATATGAACCACATCCTTTTCTTTTCTTCTTTTCATAAAGCCATCTAATAATGGATCACCCCCTTCTTCATTTCCAACACCACCATTCTCATCCGAAAGCTCTGAATAAGCATGTGGTTGATTCAGATTATCATTTTTATACGCTCCATACAAGCGTATTAATAGATTTCTCACCCCCAGTGTTAACTCATCTGCCTTCCAAGAATCTTCAACTAAGAATTCTAATCCGTAATTGATGTAGTCAAGTTTGTAACGAGGATCAAGAGCTACTGCCACAAGCATAACTTGATTTGCATATTTTATACTTCCCCAATACTTGTCAAACTTTAATTTCATGAAACTTGCAACCTTTTTCATAAAGGGATCACCATTTCTCATTGTGGACTTTAAATCTTCCACAATCTTGAACATTTCTTGGAAGGGTGCATTGGCCGTCACCTTTTGGTAACAACTAAACTTCAAAGTAGCCTCATAAAACTTTTTCAAAAACTTGACAAAGCCTTCGCATACAACCAATCCGTGGCACATGGGATTTCAACTCTTTCTTTCTCACATCCCTCAACTCTTCTTTTCTTATTTCTTGGTTTCTCACACTGGTCATCACCACAACTAAAGTAAGAAACAAAGTCCATATCCTCTTTCGCCAATCTTTCAAAGGCCTTTTGTACTTTTAAAGCCGCCTCTAACAATAAGTAGGTGGAATTCCACCTAGTTTTACACTCCAACGGCAAAAGACCTTCGCTTTCAATTTTCTCAATGGCTAAACATTGCCTAAATCTCTCCAACCTAGCCGGGGATGACCTCGTGTACTTGCAAGCCATACGGATACTCTTAATAGAAGTGTGCAACTCAACCAATCCATCACAAACAATCAAATTGATGATGTGAGCACAACACCTCATATGCAAAAGCTCTCCATCCAACAAAAGTGTATTCCACCCGTTTAATTTCCTATTCATTTGCCTAACAACACTATCATTTGAACTAGCATTATCAAGAGTAATAGTGAATACCCTATCTATGCCCCAATCCCTGAAACATCTCTCTAAAAGTCTCCCAATAGCATCCCCAGAATGGTTGATAATTTGACAAAAATTAATAATTCTTTTATGCACATTCCAACCATCATCAATAAAATGGGCGGTTATAGCCATATAATTAACATTTTGGATTGAAGTCCAAGTGTCGGTGGTGAGAGAAACTCTTTGATTGTTTTGAGATATGACACTCTTGATCTTGGCCTTTTCTTCTTGAAAAATAGACCACACATCTCTAGCAACGGTTCTACGAGATGGTGGATCAAACTTAGGTTCTGTCTCCTTCATAAATCGCTTAAATCCTATCCCTTCCACATGCTTAAAAGGAAGCTCATCAATAATAAGCATTTCCACACACTTCCTTCTACATGTCTCCTTATTAAATGAGTGTGAAACTGGGGTACCCTTATTATCAAATGAAATGACTTTTTGGTTACTTGCGACTTTTAAAGGAGATTTTGAACAAAACACAAGTAAATGTATAAGTAGGCTAGATGTACAATTTACGTGAGTATTGCATGCCAAATCACTTTTACAATGCATACAAATTTCCCTCTCCCCTTTTCCCGCTATGTTTGTTTTAGTAAAATGACTCCATACCTCCGATGTTTTCGTTGTAGAAGGAAGGGGGGAGTTCTCCTGCTTTAGTAGGTGGTGGATTTTGAGATGATGATCCCTCTTGACTAGGTGGTGCATTTTGAGATGGTTCATCTTGAGATGACGGTGTATCTTGAGTTTGTGGTGATGGTGATGAACTTGGAGTTGTTGAAACACCTTCCACGATTGAGCGCCTTGCACTTAACCTAAATCACATCAATAATAGTCATTTATTATTCACAAACATTTAAGAAACTTGAAAATATAATTCAATAAAAATGCACAATGTTGGAAAAAAAAACACTTACGACATTTTTGCCTAGTCACTGACAACACCGATATCGACTTATTTATAATAAGTTAATGACCTAAAAAATAAAATCTAATAAGTCTTTTGGTGGACATTATAATAAGTTAGCGACAATAACACATATAGTCCAGTTATCGAATAAAATCTAATCGAATGTCACTCAAAACTAGGGGTGGGCATTTTGGATCAACAACATTCACCATGATATAGGAACACATGTCATTCACCATCTCTTCCCTCAAATCCCACATTATCACTTTATAGAAGTAGTCAGTTTTCTAATTTGAACAACATCAACTTCCCTAATCATCAATCTGCAACTTCTAATTTTTTTTCTTCTTAAAATGAACTTGCAGACTGAAGCAGCAAAGCCAGTGCTAGGGAAGTACTACAGAAAACCAAAGAGATCTGGGCCACTCCCATTTCACTTGGTTGGACTTCTAGTTAAAAGCATGAAACATGACCATTACGTTAGTGACACCGGAGATATTGTGTTCTACCAGACCGATCCTCAGCTGTATGGAGCATCAGACAAATCAGAATAGAGCATTGTAGGCTTGGTTGAACTTGAAGCATACGAAAAACTTCAAACTTGCCATAATGATGATGAGTTAATAATTAGTAGTGGATGCTTCACCGTGAGTACTCTTAGTCTTTTCTGTAGTTAGGATCAGTGTAAACATAATGTTATACATTTGTTCAGTGTCAAGACTGGAATACTAAACTAAAAATTATTGCACTATCAGCCACAATATTATAAACGGTGGCTGTCATTGTTTGTAAAAAGTAACAAATTTGTGAAATCATTGAGATAACAGATGAGTCAACTGCAGAAAGCTAAAAACAACTATTGTCTTACTTGGTTGATTTGATAGTGATACTATGAAGCAGGAATATGCATGCATGGCACAATGGACTTCCTAATCGTATATGAAATTATGAACAAGATATACACAGACTTCCTAATCGTAAATAGAAAGGCTCATCATCCCTTGGTTTTTGATTTTTTTTGGTTGTGTATTGCAGAAAAAACAGAGTCACACACATACTACCTTTGTGAAGAGAAGTGGAGACTGGAGACAACGTTGCACAGGGAGTCGAGGAGGAGAGATCCGAGAGGAGTAGCCTGTGACGACCCCCCTCCCGCACTGTACCGATACTGTCCGCTTTGGGCTACCATCCGGCCCTCACGACTTTAAAATGCCTCGATACAATGGGGACGTTAGGCCTTAAGGGGGGTGGATTGTGAGACCCTGAGTGGGCGGACCTGAGGTGAAGGTTGAAGCCCAGCAAACCCAAGATGCCAAGCATGCCCAATAGGCCGAGAGAGGTTGGACGAGCTACAAGGGGAATCATAGTCCCATATCGCCTGGGTAGGGGAGGAGGATGATCCTTATATGTGCGGGGTCCTCCCCATTGTATCGAGGCATTTTAAAGCCGCGAGGGCCGGATGGTTGCCCAAAGCGGACAATATCGGTATAGTGCAGGAGGGGGGTCGTCACATAGCCAAGCCGAGGAGGAGAGGAGTAGCCAAGGAGTCGCACAGGGTCAGGGAGGGGAGGAGTCGCACACAGGAGACTTGAAGTTGAAAGGATTAGCCGATGAGGAGAAGGAGAGGACCAGTAAATGCTTTTGAGGGTTTTACTTTTTAACTTTTTATTCGTACCCGGGCCGGGCTGGTTACCTGAAGGGCTTCAAAAATGGAAAGCGAGGCCCGGACCAGAAACTTCGGGTCGGGGCGGGCTTTTAAAATCGAAACATTTATAATTAATAAAAACCGATCCGAACCGACCCGATCGGTCCGGTTATCGGTTCGGTCCGGGTTTTCGGTCCTAAATGGCCACCCCTACTTTGAGTTAATTGAATCTAATTTTTTAATAATAGACTCTAATTTTTTGAACCCTAAAATCCAATATCTCCTCCACCCCTCCTTTCTTCTCTCTTATTTCTCCCTGCCAGCAGGAACTCTATCCCCAAATTCCAACCTCCATTGCCACCACCACCTCCATACACGAAGATACCCCAAAACCATTGATAGAAATTACTACAACAGTAGGGTATAGTTATGTAAAAACTTTGCCAGTAAAACAAATTCTTTTCGTTGTGTTATTGATGGTATTGCACATGTCATGCTGTATTTGCATTTGCATTCAGAAGAAGCATTTGCATGTGTAAGTTGAAGATGTAATCAAGCTTTGGCGTGTTGATTGTTTTTTAAGCAAAAGAATAAACATTTAGATGGATTTAAAAAGTAACCAAGGCACTGTTAATGATTACCAATTCATGAGCCGCGTGCGCACCGACTCACTTTGATCTCGTAGATGTGGTATAACACCATTCACCCTCGTGGTCTCGCACAATGCCGCTTTAGGGGTTGGTGAAGGACTGTTTTTTTTTATGACTATTGATTAATGCCTGAAATCAGAGGTTAAATGTTTAAATTGCACAGAGGAGGACCCAAGTCAGATAAATCAAGAGAGAAGATTGATCTCAACTTGTCCAACTTCCGCACTGACAAGGTTCACTCTCTTTTTCCCCAGTTTTGATTAGAGTTTCAAATTAAGGTGTATTAGTCGCTTAATTCATGGTGATCTTTTTCAAGATCACCGAATCACACACATTGTGATTAGTTTTCTACAAATTTGGGAGGTTTTTTTTTGCCTATTTGAATTGAATGTTAGGGGAATTCACATTTGAATTCGTTGAAAGAATGAATTTTTGTTGGAAATTTCAAAGATACTGATAAGAAGATTGGTACAGTTATTCAGTTTTTTTTTAAGCATTTAGTTTAGGAATTGTAGTTGGTGATCAGACTCCTTGTTTTCTTAACTAGTTTGTTGCATCAATTTGAAATTCTTCTATTTCTCTCTCTCCTAGATCACTGTTTTATGGGTCCTTCTACATTGCTTGGAGTCATGTGCCTGGATGGTACCAGGCACATGGTTTGTCTGATGTGGCATGAAGAGTAAGAGTTAGGGCTTACAAAGATTGCAAAAACTTTAGCCAAACAAGGCTTACAACAGTTAGGGCCGGGGCTTACAAAAGTTAGGGCTGGAAGAGTAAGAGTTCCTCCACCTAACAAACACACAATAGAATTTTCAACATTTAAATTGGCTCGACTCATTGGTTCGATTCAAGTGTCTCCTATATTCACTAGGTCTATCTGATCTGATGCTCTCTCTTCATCTCTCTCCATTGCCATTAACGCTTTTTTGTCACTCTCTCTACTTAAACAACTAGCTATTGATTTATTTCTCCGCAGTCGTCGCAATTCGAATGGCGATGTTACATGTGCAGAGTTGCAACCTCACCTCCTTCAGCTCCAACACCACCAACAATAGAGGAACCTCTTAATTCCACGTCAGACTTACATGTGCCTGGTACCATCTAGGCAGGTACCAGGAACAAAACAGGCATGGTAGAATTTTCACTGCTTTAATGTTCAAAACAATGAAATTTGGAGAGTAATGTAGGTAATTCAATGCAACACTATAGAAGCTGTTTGAAGCATTAAATTTATGATGAATTTTCGAGAAACAAAAGCAAAATTTTACAATTCCATTCTGTTATGAAGTCGATTCTTTCAGAGGCAGAGTTCTCTATCAAAATCTATATGCATATCACAGGACAATGATCCCAAGGATATGGAAAATTGTTGGGATGGGGTTCCTGCTGGCAGAGAGAAGAAAGGAGGGTGGGGACAATTTTGGGTTTTAAGGTTCAAAAAACTAAAGTCAATTATTCGAAAATTAGACTCAATTAATCCTAGGTAAGGGTATAATGGTCCAAAAATAATTTTTCACCAGTCATTGACGTGGACTTAACGGTTCTGTTAGGAAACGATTGTTAGACTCAATTATTTTTCAAAATGATGGTCAAACTAAAAAAAACCCTTTTTAAAATAATAGTAAAAGTAAGACTATTATATATTTTTACTTATAGCTTGCTTTTTTTTATTGTGGATGCAGACCACCATCAGTTTTCAGTACACTTATTCGAAATATGGTGTTGGCCAATGCTGAACATACCTACAGAGAATACAGACGTGAGTTGAAAAAGAGATACTATACTAATAAACCACCGCAACGACGAAGGATATGTCCAGTTGGTTTGAATTCCGACGAGTGGGTGGAGATGGTGACTCAGTGAGATTTATCAAAAACTCAGGTAAAAACTTTTTATTTACTTTTTAATAATGGTAAATTTTTGTCGACTAATTTATTTTCTTCTCTCTTTTAGGAGGTGGCGAAAAAAAAATAAAGTTAGTCGTAGTATTCAAATGAGCCACATATCAGGAACCAAGTCCTTTGAACGTCTTCATGAGGATTATGTATATGTTATCGTTTTATTTATTGTCCAAAAAAAATATGATTTTGGGTTCTTCATGGCTACTATATTTAGAGGAAGGAACATGGAGAAGATCCGGATCCTATTGCTTTCTTTCGTGTCACCCATACACGAAAAAATAATAGTTGGATTGATTGTCCTTCGCAAGATCGAGAAGTGTGTGTTATTTTAGTTTTTCGTATGTTATGTTATATTATGTTCTTAATTTTCTTAGTTTTAATTTATCTAAATAATTGTTTGTTAGGTGTCCATGGAGAATCTTGTTCAGTCACAGGTCGAGGCTGGAATGGAAGATTGTCCTGAACTTCACACACAAATTTATATCAATAATATGGGTCCTGAGATATGAAACAAAGTTCGAGGTTATGGACATGGGGTTACACCTAGGGGTGGGCACGGGACGGGATGGGACGAGATATACCCATCCCTATCCCATCCCGTTCATACGGGATCGGGACGGGACGGGATGGGAAAAACCTCATCCCGACCTCGTCCCATCCCAGACGGGTTCGGGACGGGATCAGCATGCTAATTTGGAGAATATATTTTGAACATATTATCAACTTGAAGTCTAGAAGTCTGAAGTTTTGAATGGTTTCCAATCAAATATGGTTCAGCCTATATCAGTTAGGCTAATGGTTTCCAATCAAATAACATACAACATTCTTATACAATCTTTTATACACCTCTAACCAAAACCTCTCACTAGAGCCACAAATAGACATTGCTTTTTCGGATGGCAACCACTTAATATGCAAGCAAACACCTTGAAATTAAATCTGCTCTAAACATATAGTTTAAAAGTGTCGCCAAACACTTTGCTTCTACCAAACATATGATCATCACTAGAAGATCTAGGCATAATAGCGAGACCCAAAGGTAGGCAACACCTTAAGCGTCACATGAGAAAAAAGTTTAACTTTCAGGCTAAAGTTACTTCAGCTCGACTTGTTTTTGCACATTTTTAGTATACCAAATATTGAATTGTGCTAATCTGTTGTTTCACTTGAGCCTGTAGGACTCCCAGATGGTGGTGTTCCACCACAATCCATGGGCCAGACTGGTCCTGTGATCAGTATATTTGTATGGGCATCCACAATTCTAAAATAAATAATTAAATAAAAATATTAATAATTAATATTAATAAATTAGTTCGGGACGGGACGGGATTGGCGGGATTGAAAATCTTCATCCCATCCCATCCCATTCTAGATCGGGAAGGGACGGGATCGGGATGAAATTATTCATTCCCATTAAGACCCGAAAAAATCGGGACGGGACGGGACGGGACGGGATCGGGACGGGAACGGGATCGCGGGATGGGATGCCCACCCCTAGTTACACCCCACATGGTGCCTTATGCTAAGTATGTTGTTTCTAGTTCATCTAAGAGAACACCAAGGACAAAAGAAGCCATCTTGGAGGCTGAGAACCTTGAATTGAAGAGGAAACACAAAGCCGTACTAGCTCAGCTGGAAGCCCAAGGTAAGGCCCTTGATGAGTTGCGGACCCGGCAACAACAACAGCGGATGATGATGAGATGATGCAAGCTATGCAGCCCTAGACACACGCCTAGAGCTCTCAGCCACACCCCCAGGGCTCTCACCCACCACATCCATATCTCATGTATTCGATGTCATGTATGTAGCCTTCTCCGTTTCAGATGTCAGGATATCGACCCGAAATACCTACACAACATTCTTTTGGTAGGTCTCATTATTCTATGGGGGTGCCCTCGTATGGTGGATTTGGGGCATTGCTTTATGGTGTTGAACCTGATGTGGAGATGATGAGGCTTTTGTATCACGTTGAGCACAAGGTCAGCTGCGGGTTCAGGGTCACATTCAACATCAGGTTCAGATTCTGGTCATGGACTTGAGTGGTAGATTTGTTTATCTTTTCTGGCGGATGTTTATGACAATTAATAATTATGTAATTTTTCTAGCTGATTTGTACCGACATTTATTTGTTATTTGTGGCAAATAATTATTAGTAATTAAATATAAATTTAATAGTTATTTGTGGCAGATAATTACAGAATTTATAAATTTTTATTAAAAATTAATGGTTAAAATTTGTGAGGGATAGTTATTAATTTTTTGAATAAAAGATTACAAAAAATTAAATGATTATATGTGGCGGATAACAAAAAATTTAAATTATATAATTTTTTTATTGTGGGAGATATAAGTGCTGGAATGATTCTTTTGTGGCAATTATAAGCGATAGAAATGTGCTAGAAATTATAAGCGACAAAAATGACATTTTTTTAGCACTTTTATATGTGGCAGTTTTTTAATCCGCCATTGCAATGTTTTATGGCAGATTTAGCAATTTTCTCCACCAGAGATAGATTTTATTTGACACATACATTTCGCCAGAAATGGGATATTTTGTGGTAGTGTGGTCAACATGGATCTCTATGTAATGATGGAGCTAGCTCATCTCCACCTCATTTCCCCAAAATCCAATGCAACCATTCCCGACACTACAAAAGAATGAGGAGGATGATGAAATGACACAACTCCACTATAAGGTGAGGAGAACATAATATTCGAAGATAATGATGAAGACACACAAACTCCTTCCCCATAAGGATTGGAGTGGTTTTCTAGGATCTTGAGCCATAATTACCGAGGAAACACGTATCTCATAAAAAGGTTTTAACTAACAAGGTATATTTGATTTGCTATATGTATATATTTTTATTTTTTACCATAGAATTTTTTTGATATAGATTGATATTTAATTGTTAAGCATAGCAATTTGGTGTAGTCATTTTTCACTCCCTGCTCTGACCTAGTCCCGTTGACCTGTACAAGTAGCACATGTGAGCCACAGACCACCATGGGGTGGCCGATTCTGATGCTAAAGTCAGACAAGGATCTGAGGAAGGTGTAATGCTGTAATAGGGAATTTGTAGCATCTTTTAGCTTACCAGCCTCATGTCTTATTTATAGTGCAAGGAGTCATGGTTTAACCACACCATCATAGGCGTAGATTAGGGAGGAAATCTTCGTGGAGATCCCTCTCTAATTAGGAGTCGTGTTGTAGGAGGGAAGTTCTTTGTTAGCTTCGTGCTCCTAGATACGCGGGGGATAGTTCCTAATTCAAGAGCATTCCATGGAAGGGAGTTTCCTTGTGTGGAAGATATTCTGGTGTTTGCTTCCTAGTTGGAAGCAAAAAGCAGTTGTGGTTGTCCATCTGAAGCAGATCCTCGAGATACTTGTCTAAAAAAGGCTTACAGGTATCTAGGATAGTTGTGAGATATGTGGGCCTAGCATGCTGTGAGAGTCCGAGCCCGCCTGGTGGGCTGAAGTTGAGCAAGCTGAGAAACGCTCAAGCTGGATCCGTATTGGGCTGTTGTTTGAATCCGTAGTTCCTCGAGATCATCATGACACGTGTACAGCTCAGGGGTGTGACCGTTTTTATGTATCATCAGCTACTCAACCGAGTTAGTGGGTCATCACACATATCTGGAATGGATGTGCCGCTCATGATGATTGAATCTTAATCGTTGCTTGAGTCATGCGCTGCATTAATTGAATGTGCGTTGGTTAAAAAGTGGGAAACCATCGCCTATATAGGTCATCCACAGTACAACGTCTGACTCTTATACTTTTCTTGCTTTCAAAAATATCGTTCTGATTAGAAAAGTTTGTTCGTCTTCCCCATGGCCCGAGAAGATCTTCTTGATGATGTTGTCTTGGGCGAGGGCCTAGAGTTTTTTTAAGACAGGTTGCTGTCTGAACCTAGTCTTGCTGAAATCCGTACTAGGTTTGGAGTCCCGGAGGATTTGTCGTTGTACCTCCTAACGGATGACCAGACGTCAATGTCGCCTCCGGATGGTCTTATCTGTTTACACCGGGGGATGCTTCAAACTGGAGTGCATTTTTCGGTTCTGGATGTGATCTGGGAGTTCTTGAATCTGCTAGGGATTCATCGGCTCAGTTGGGACCCAATGGATACAGGGTTATCCTCATGATTCTGTTTCGTGCTAAGGAGGCCGGCGTTAGCGTGATACCACGGGTGATCTAGTTGCTTACCGCTTCTCGACTGTAGAGCAATGCTGTCTGCAAGTTGAGGACGCCGAAGTGTTTTGGAAGACTGCCTGATGACTTCAAGTTCTGGCAGAAGTTTTGTTTATTGGCCCTTGCAAATTCGAAGTATTTCCGATGCTAGGGTTGTTCGCTCGAATGACAGTTCAGACGTCTTTGTAAGTTCGACTATTTTCTTGCAACTTTGATGTGCTTGACAATAGATTGACTAACTGTTACTCACATTCTTTTGCAAGGAGGTTCCCCACTGCTCCTCTTACTTTGGAGGAGCGAACCACCATGGAGAAATTCTGTGACTTGCCTCAAAGGGAGGTGATTGATATAATCAAAGTTTCCAACTGCGGCACGCATTGTATCGAGAGGCACGCATCGAGTTGGAAGATGGGGCCCCTTCCAGAAAGAGAAAGGCTGATAGGGAAAATGCTCCTGTCCTGTCTGATGTGGATGAGCTGTTTGAGATGCTTGCTTCCTTTATGAAGAAGAAGTCACGTGTTAGAACTGGTTCGTCTTTAGCATGACCCACTTCACCGAGAAAGGAGAGCGAGTCTGTTGGACCTGTTGAGGCGGAGTCTAACATTCCCGGCTTGGAGGAAGATTATCTGCGATTGGCGAGAGTCACAGATGGGTCGAAACTTAGTGATGAGCAGGTCGAGGCTATGAATGACCATCTGGTGTGAGTTGCAATGGCGGCTTCTATTGGTGCTGATTCGTGTGGGGTCGTTTCGATAGAAGGCCCTTTTGAAGATTCGCCTGAGGTAGTGGAATCTGATCGCCCCACTGATGATTTGCCTAAGAGTGGGCGTGGTACCAATCGTGTTTCCTGTAGTCCGCGTGGTTCACCGTCTCGTCGAGGGCCATAGTCATAAGTGTTGGAGGGCCTTTTAGATACTTCGCTTCCTCAGGATCCTGTTGAGTCATCTTGCAGTAAAATGTCGGCTACTCTTGATAAAGGAAAATCCACGGAGGAGAGTCTGAGGACGGTAGTGACCATGAAGGGTGGCGCTGGCGTAGTTCTAAATCAGGGGACATTTCCTCCTGATGTGCGGATAAGCTTGTTTGCATCGGACTTGGTGAAGATGAGCTCGCAGGTCTTGCACCGAGAGGTGGATATAGAGTATGCTTCGAGGAAGCATATAAGCAGACATCATAGCTGGTTGATGGACAATGCTCCGAAACTCGAGGATGATTCGCTTGAAGGGTGTATGAATAAGGGTTTGAAGTACCTTATGCTGAGTATGTCTCATATGAGCCACGCGATCATTGCTGTCGAGGCGGCTTGTGAGAGAGTGTACATCTTGGAGCGTGTCTTCTTGCATGTGCAAACGTTGTATTCTGATGCGCTCTATGAAATTGAACGACTAAATAAGCAGGCCGATCAATCAACTGTGGCCGCTGAGGTTCAGAGGGCTCGTCTGAAAAACCTTGAGCACAAACTGGCAGAAGCAGTGTTCGCGAAGGACGGACTCAGGCATGAGCTGAGCCGGATACATCGAAAAGTTGAGGTTGTGCAGGAGGCAGCAGATAAATCGCATTTTGAGCTGCAATCCTTTGATGAAAAAGTGTTTTAAGGGAAGCTGGCTAGGCCGCTGAGAAGCGATTCCAATGTGGATTTCTATGCTTGAGAAGCTAGGAAGGTCGAAGACCAGCTGAAGCTGGGGTGTCATAAACTTAGTGCTATGGAGAGTAGTCTGGCCACATAGCAGTTTCAGGTTGATGCGCTGACTGGTAAGTTGGAGTTGCTGGAGCGCGAACTTATTGATGCAAAGATGCAAAAGGAAGAGCTTCTCCAGGAACAAGGCAAATGTGAGTTTCGTTGGGTTGTACATGGCCGGATGGAGCTGCTGTCACTGATAGAGGAGGAGCATCCGGAGTGGGACCTTGATCGTTATAAGAAAATGTCATATGTAGACTTGTCTGTCTCTTCTGCGTTGTCGGACGAGGAAGATGATTCGGTCCTTGACATCCAGGTTGAAGCGCATATGGATGCAACTTCTGCTCCTGTTTCTACTAGGTTTAACTCTTCTGTTTCCGTGCCTTCTCCTGATTAGGAGCGATTTTGTGTGCTTGTACTCCTTTTGTTTTAACCATTAATGAAAACTGTGTTATCTGTTTTACGCCTTTTGTCTCTATTGCATGCTTTTTTCTTTTGCCTTATCGTCTTGCTTTGGCATAGGCTAGTTGAATCAATAGGACGTTGATTGGTCTGTCTGCGGTAGAGGGCTTGACCGCTTTGTATTGTGAATGACCTGGGTCATTGCTTGTTTGTCTGACTAGTCGGCTGCAGCTGTTGCCTTGGGTGAGCCGTGGTGGCCGAGTGTTCATGTCAGAGAGTTCGTGCTGAGTCAGGCACCGTAAGCTCGAGTTGGCATCCTAATCATCTTTTATGCGGGCATCGGCTATACTATCTGTGTATTAGCACGAGTGGCCTTTTCCAATGTTAGGATGCAAATCTGTTTGAGCGTGAAAGTGTTGACTTGGCTAGATTCATATTTGCGTCCGCTGGTTGATAGGGACAGCGAAGGCTGTTTGGCGAGCTGCTTGAGACTCCCACCATCTGAATCATTTATGACTGATCAAGGCGGATGACAGATTCAGGGAGTAAGGGTTTGGCAGCTAGGTTGAAAAGCAGTGGTCCCGTGGCAAGCCGTCGAAATCAGCTTGGGACTGACTAGGCTTCCACCATCTGAATCATCTATGATCGATTAAGGCGGACGACATATTCGGGGAGTAAGTGTTTGGCAACCAGGTTGAAGAGCAGCGGTCCCGTGGCAAGCCATCGGAACCAGTTCAGGACTAACTAGGTTCCCACCTTACGAATCATCGACGTCCTCCCCGTGTGGTGGGGGCAATGAATTTGATAAGGTTTGGCGATCACGTTGAAAAGCAATGATCCCATGGCAAGCCGTCGGAATCAGTTCAGGACTGACTAGGCTCCCACCATCCAAATTATCTACACCTGAGTGCATCAGGCTACAAATTTTGGCATGTTTTAGTGGTCGTGTTGAAAAATAGAGGTCTCATGGCAAACCGTTGAGATCAGTTCGAGACTGACTGAGCTCCTACAGACTATCTACACCCTTGCGCTGAGGCTACAAGTCTTGGGTTGGTGATTCGGCGGCCACTCTGAAGAGCGATGGTCCCGTGGCGAGCCGTCGGATAAGTTTAGGACTGACTGGGCTCCCGCCTTCTAGACTATCTACACCCTCGCATTGGAGGCTTCAAGTCCAGGGTTTGATCATAAGTTTTCGTTGCTAATCGTCACCTACTAGGCTTATTTGATTAAGTTCGGCGATCACTGTTCGCGAGCAATGATCCCTGACAAGTCGTTATCACCAGGCGTGATAACACTACTTAGACTCCCACTTCATAAACCGTTAATGCCCACGCTAGGCGGACTAGGTGTCGAGATGAACTAGAAGCTATCGTCATCAATCATGGCTGACTAAGCTTGCCTGGTTTGAAATGAGGTTTCGTCTGTTGAGGGGCGTGTGAACCTGATCCATCCGCGTGGCACATGGTTTGGAGAAAGTTACCTTAAACCAACTAGTGATCTGCAGGTACGATCCGTATGCGAGGGTTGATTAGGATCTTCTGGTGCTTGTGCCATGCATGCGACGAGGTGATGTTCGATTACCAGGCTGGGCCCATGGGCCCCGCAGATGATGGGCTAGGGTTTCCTGCAAGGTACGTTGTGTGTACAGTGTAGATCGTGCGGTGGCACGTGTACGACGCATGTTGCATGACAATTGAGTATCACTCACTCCCCCTCAATTGATGGGGTTGTGTGCAGCACCATTAATTGATTGACATGTTCTGCGTAGTTTCCTTAGGAATCATCATCTTCCTGTTTTTCAGATGTTATTCAATGTTTGAGTGCCGGTTTGGTGAACCATTACGTCTATATAATGGTGTTTCCCAATCGTTGTAGGCAATATCTTTCGCAGAGTGTATCTCCTGTAATGTTTTTGTTTGAAGAAGACGCTTTGGATTTTCCATAGGCTAAAGAAGATGTTTTGGGTTTTCCAAAGGCTGAATCTGTATCTCCGTGTCTGGAGTCTCAGAGTGTTCTGATGTTTATGCCATTTAGGAAAGGCAAAAATTGTCATTATGCGTGGTCACCTGATATAGGTGGGCACGTAGTTGATCCACTGAGGTCTCATAATTTATTCTCATATCGCGGAGAAGTAGTACAAATTCCCTTCCAAGGGAAGAGTTCGTCTTTTATGAGCAGATGCCTTATCGTTGTTCCTGAATTTGATCTTAGAGATAGCATCTGCGTCCAACTTCGTTTGTCGTTCCGTCGGATTGAGGGTGTGAATTGGCAGTCTCTGGTAATGGCTCGCTGCGGAACTCTCGGTTGTCGATTTTGTACCCTCACATACCATATTTGTTGGTGTATGTATCTTCACATCATTTGTGAGGTCGGGCAGTACGAGCAAGTCCTCACTCCATGTTGACCCGATGCCTGCGGTGCATAGTTTTCTGTATCTGCCTTAGGGTGCTCGCAGTATGTAGTTTTTTGTATCTGCCTCAGGGTGTTCACAGTATATAGTTTTTTGTATCCGCCTCAAGGTGTTTGTTGTTACATCTTTCCAATAATCAATAGAGTTTGTTTATGAAAATCTTGTTTTATTTCTTAAATGATTGTGAATCACTTAAGTTTCTTAAGAAATCTAAACTCAATATTGACTACGGAAAGGGAAACAAACAACTTAAAACAAACTAACTGTTGATGAAGATAAACTGAACTTGGCCTCAAAGCGAATTAGGAAAGTTTTCGCGGATCATTTAGCAGACTGTCGAGGCGTTACATAGGTCACTGAAGAGCTAACCTTGTAGAGAGGCAGATCATCGCACCGACAAAATGTCGGGAGGGGGTGTGGGATAGTTGACTGCTCCATGATGTAGCTGGATTTGGGAGCATTTTATTTGTTTCAGTGCGGCGTAGTGGCAGCCTCGTGTCGCTGGTTGTTCTCCACGTATAGTGCATTCGGAGTGGTTAGCAGTATACTTAACACACTGATGAAGGGTGAAGACCACTGCCTCCATTTGATGGAGCCATGGCCTTCCCAGTATGAGATTGAAGGACGCATATTATCCCAGGAGTCTCATTCTCTACCTCTCTGACTGACTCCCCCTGTCCCTGGTCTGTTCTGGCTGCTTCTCAGACATCAAGAAGTCTTTCAATTTGCCCTTGCGAATCCAGTGCTCTACTTCATACCTCAAACTTTTGCAGTCATTGGTGTTGTGGCCGCATTTTTTTGTGGTACGCATAATACTTGCCACTATCCCTTCTGGCAGGGTCTCTGCGTGTTTTCGGGGGCCACTTCAATTCCTTCCAATTTTTCATGGAGTTGAGTACATCCGACAGACTAGCATTCAATGATGTCACGGCTCTGGATCTAACGTAGTTGGATGACTTCTCTGGCCTGGGACGATCAGGATCCAGTCTGTTGTAAATGCGCTTCCTCTTGCTCCCACCTTCTTATCCCTTGAAGCAGATTACTTTTTGTCGCCTTTAGTTTCTCTCTTGGCTGTCCTTGATTCCTCTAGGGTGATGTGTCTTTGAACACTCTTGAAGAGCTTCGCCATGTCCAGAGGGGGCTCCAAGGTGAGGTCCTTGAAGAGTTTTCCTTCTTTGAGGCCCGTAGTGAAGGTTGTCACGGTTGTATCGTCGTAGCACCCGTTGTTGAGGGTCAACTCATTGTTGAAGCGCGTGACATACTCTAGGAGCGTCTCGCCGGACCTCTGCCTTAGAGAGATTATGTAGTGCAGGCCTTTTTCTGAAACACTGGCTTTCGACGAAGTGGATAAGGAATTCCTTCGCCAGTGTTTTGAGAGAATCAATTGACTTCGGCGGAAGGCTGTGGAACCACGTCAATGCAGGGCCTTTGAGACTCGTAGGAAAGGTTTTGCACATGACAGATTCAGATCCTTCCTTGAGAGTCATCATGTGCTGGTAGTGGCGTAGATGATCGAGGGGAATGGTGGTCCCATCATAGGAATCTAGCTTCGAGGGAGTGAACTTCTTTGGTAGGGCCTCGTTCATTATTCGGTCTACGAATGGCGGGACGGAAAGGCGATACAGGACGTCAGGATCATGCGTTCCTTTGCTGAGGGGATTCTCAGGATCGAACCTTTCTGTCCCAGCGGCTGGATCAGCGTTATCCGCACAACCTACCTTAGTCCAATAGGAACTGGCGGGGGCCTAACTCTCTTGCGCTTGCTCCCTATCGTCCACTGAAGGTGGAGGTCCATGTTGTTCCTGGTCTCCATCAGCAGCAGGTGGATTCTGTCTTGTGAGTGTCTTTGCCGCCTTGATAACCTGTTGTATTTGGGATGTCAGCACCTCGATTATGGGGTTTGTCATTGCTGCCATTGGTGCAGGGGCATGAGTAGGCTGCCCATGCATGGCAAGAACTGGTATAGGGATAGCCAAAGCATTAGATGTGTCCCCTGGATTGTTGTTGCGTGACCTAGTGGTCACCATCTCTCTGAAATTTGGTAGGAGACGACGCTTAATGTAAAGTTAAGAACTATATCGTCCCCACGGACGGCGCCAAACTGAAGCAATCATTTTCGCTTCCTGCTCCAACCTTGTCCCGCTAACCTGTTTGACCTGCACAAGTAGCACATGTGAGCCACAAACCACCGTGGGATGGCTGATGACACTCCGATGCTAAAATCAGACAAGGATCTGAGAAAGGTGTAATGCTGTAACATGGAATTTGTAGTGTCCCTTAGCTTACCAACCTCATAACCTCATGTCTTATTTATAGTGCAAGAAGTCATGGTTTAACCAGGCCATCGTAGACGTAGATTAGGGAGGATATCTTCATGGAGATCCCTCTCTAATTAGGAGTCGTGTTGTAAGAGGAAAGTTCCCTATTAGTTCCGGTTCCTAGATACACGGAAGATAGTTCCCAATCCGAGAGCTCTGGTGTTTGCTTCCTAGTTGAAAGCAAAGAGCAATTGTGGTTGCCCGTCCGAAGCATATCCTCAAGATACTTGCCTGAAAAGGGCTTATGGGTATCGAGGATAACTCTGAGACGTGTGGGCCTAGCATGCTGTGAGAGTTCGGGCTTGCCTGATGGGATGAAGTTGAGCGAGCTGAAAATCGCTCGAGCTGAATTCGTATTGGACTGTTGTTTGAACCCGAAGTTCCTCGAGATCATCATGACACGTGTATGGCTTAAGAGTGTGACTATTTTTATGTATCATCAATATTCATTTTTTATATAGCAAAATATATATTAATTAAACTTAATTCTTTTTGCATGATATTCAATTAGATCAAATTACATTTAATCAGGATATTATTATGTTTATATGTTTCAATGTGAATATAAACTATAGTGGTGGAATGATTTGAAGAATCTTGTTTCCAGTGAAAAAGTTGAAGCAAGTATCAAAACATTAATACTGCCAATCACACGTAGGGATGGCAACGTCACGAATTTAGACAAATCCATCATAGCCCCGCTGATCACAAATCCCCGAATTCGCTTCGAATATCTGTTTATACAAAATTATAAAAACCTTCCCCGATCCGGACGTATTGACGAATATCCGCCCTGCCCGAATATCCATTTAAAAAAAACCATGTCTTCTTCTTCTCAACATCAAAACAAATTACAAGATTAGTAACACCAAATACTCTGAATCGTTCAAAACTTGAAAACAAGTTCATACACCAAATACAAAGAGAATATGAGTTCATCATACAACAAGTTCACTGCAAACACAAAGTTCATACAACAAGTTCCAGCCATGGGATCTCTACTTCAAGCCACATTTCTCTAATTATCTTCAAGCTTCGGCCTCCTCCCTTTGAACCTTACAAGCCCCTTTTGTTCCACTGCCACCACTAGTACCACCGAAACGATTTGTTGTTGCCTAATCGCTTCGGCCTACGAACCCCTCTCTAATCATTGCTGAAGAATATGTTGTTGAACAAACTGCTACTGAAGGATCTGCTGTTGAACCCTACGAATCCGTCTCTAATCGTTTCGGCCTCCTCATCTTGAACCCTATAAAGGATCTGCTGCTGAAGGATCTGAGATAGAGATTGAGATCTGTGTTGTGTGTGTTTTGGGGGAAAGAAAAGAGAAAATATGAAACCTGAGGGGGAACCGAAAGAGAATAAAAGAGTGATAGATGAGTTTGTGGAAAAATGAAGGAAGAGTGATAGACCTTTCTTTGTCAATGAAGAAAAATGGAGGAAGAAAAGTGTTTATGGGGAGGCGGAGAGCGATAGATGGAGGGTGGTTATGTTAGGGTTTGGTTTTTTCCTCTTTAATAGCTAAGGGTATTTAGTAAATTATTTGTATAAACGGATATTTGCGGGGTGGATATGGCCAAATTCATATCTGCCCCAAATATATAAAGGATATTGTTTGGATCCCCGAACCCTGCCGCAAAATTCATTAAGCTAAATTCAAATCGATTTGGATTGAGTGGATATCCGTGAAAATCCACCACACTACCATCCCTAATCACACTTAAAGTTCTCAGCTTGCGTGTTCATCATGAGTGTGAAGCTCCAATCATTCTATTGTCTTGAATATCATTCTGTTGGTTCAAAAATAATAAAATATCAATATGAAACAATCTCATAAATATATTACGAAAAATTCTAGCTGGCCTGGAAAATCGGCCTGGTTTGCTGCTTGGGAGGGGCGAAAATATACGTTTGCCTCTCCTCCTTAAACACTTTTTAGAGCTGTGTGTTTAAGGAGGAGGGGCAAACATGTATTTTTACCCCTCTCAAACAGCAAACCAGACCGATTTCCCAAGCCAGAATTCATTATATATTACATATATTGTGCATACTTAGGGGAATGATTTCATATCATATATAAATTATGTATTTTTATCATGACTCAGCAAATCACAGTTTCATTTTTGAGTGACTCTACATGGCGAGGGGAGGGAGGTGGAGGGGGATCGTTTGCATGCATCTCGAGGGAGGTAAACGATCCCCCCTCCACCTCCCTCCCCTGCTGTTTTCCTCGCTCGTTTCCTCGCCATTTAGAATTTCTGTTCATTTTTACACATACAAGTCAATAGAACCGACAAGACCAAAATGAGATTACTACCAAGTACCATTGGCAAAGACTTCATTATGACGAACTAGCTTCTGATTACGAGCATGTGCAGACACTTGATTTTTTTTTTTTTGGAGGGGGGGGGGGGGGGGGGGAATAATTGCTATTATATGATACACACGTGTAGGTGTGGTACTAATTTCACAAGTTGATGTGTGCAACCATTTTGTTATATATTTGCGTGCTCCCTCGTTAAGAAATTTCATAGTTTTTATACATGAGCATCCACTTAGTTTATTATAATTTTTTTCTACACGCAATTATTTATTGTATTCTTTTGAGGCTTGCAAAGTGCGCTTAAAACCCATCTCTTTACTTAAAAAAAAACACTACGGGTATGTTTGGTTAGTCATTTTCTTTAGGAAATGGAATTCATTTCCCTTGTTATACAGATTTTTGTTGTTTGATTGTTTATTTACTGATAGAAAGTTGATTTTTCATAAGACTGTTTTTCAACTACTAATGGGAATACAAGTCCAAGGGGGGGGGGGGGGGGGGGGGCATCGGAATCAGTTTCATGGAAACGATTTCAATTTCCATGTTTATTTTTCGTGCAACCAAACAAACCCTATAAGAAGAAGGGAAAAAAACACTACAAGAAGAAGAAGCAGAAAATTATCCTTTTGAAGTTATCAATATTTTATAAAGAAGGTAGCGGCTTTTTGACACCACCGCTTTTACTGAAGGACACCCCCTTTTTTGGATATGTTGAAGGAACACACCAATATAAACTCCTCTCTTACCATTAGTCCCTTTCTCGTCTTCTTTTCTTCATCTCTTCTCTCTCGAGAACAAGAACCACCACCACCACACTACCCTACCATTGGCCGCACCACCCCTTCTGACGCCAGGCCACGCCACCCCGCTACCACCTTTCCTCTTTTCCTCTTCTCCTTTGTTGTCCGCCTTCTTATTTGTCTTTCTTATTTTTCTCGCATTAACCTCGAGAAGAGAAGAAGAAGGATGCAGAGGCGGGATGGTGCCATCGGTGGTGGGGAAGAAGAGAAGAAAAGAGGAAGAAAAAAGAATAACTCGAAGAACGAAGGAAAAAAAAAGAAACAAGAATAACAAGAAGGGAGAAGATGATAGGTGTGACCAACTAGTGGGCGAGGCGAGGCGATACGGTGGTGGTGGTGGGGCGAGGCGATGCAGTGGTGGTGTTTTTCTCTGTGAGAGAAGAGAGGCTAAGAAGAAAGGTGGTGGTGAGTTTTTTTTATTTATTATTTATTTATTTATTTTTATTGGTGGTGTCGTTCAGTAGGTGGTGGTGTGCTTCAGAAAGTAGAGGGTAAGTGTTCTTCAGCAAAAGTAATGGTGTCAGAAAATCGTTGCCGGTAGAGAAACATCAAGCGATTGCTATGTATAAACAAAATTGTGAAAAAGAAACAAAGCAACCCCATAAAATAGAGGAACAATATGCAAAATGGAGGAAAGAAGAAGAACTTGTTAGAGTATGCATTGAGACAAAAGTAAACTGATAAATGTTTGACCATTTGAACAAGGCAACACCTACTTCACACCACCAAATATATTCTGCTATACCAGTAACACCACCATTCAGAATTTTATTTTTTAACCTGCTAATCCACTCCACCCAAAAAATTGTTTTTGTTAAAAACAGTAATATAAAAACAGGGTAACTTTCGACAAATTTAAACCCTCAATTGAGACCGATTTTCAAGCTTATCAAAACATAACAATAGTAGTACTCTGAGTTACCTAATAAACACAATTTGAACCAGTTTAAAATGTTAGGAAATTAGAAGGTTATGATCATTTTACTAAAGTCGCAGAAATCTATCCTGCAAAGAAAACGGAGTAGTGTCCCTGACTTTTCTCAAGCTTATCAAAACAAGAAAATTGTAGTATTCTGAGTTATCTAATAAACACAATTTGAATCACTTGAAAATGTTTTGAAATAAGAAAGTTATGGCTATTTTACGAAAATCACTCTAACTGTAAAAAAAAAAAAAAAAGAAAAAAAAAAGAGAGGTATGTTTCCACACATTTGCATTGCGCAATGCGAGTACGAGACTCAAATTTTCCCAGACCTATGTAAATTTGAGACTTCCCCTCGCATGTACCTTTGCGAGTATGAGACTCTCACTCGCATTGTCCTATGCGAATGGGTGAAAACACAGACTCTGTTTTTTTTAGACAGTTTGAGTGTTTGTCGTAAAATGACAATAACTTTCTCATTTCAAAACATTTTCAAGTGATTCAAATTGTGTTCATCAGATAACTAACAGTACTACATTATTTATGTTTTGATGAGCTTGAGAATCGGTTTCAATCGAGTATAAGTTGACCGAAAGTCAGGAACACTACCCAATTTTCGTTGCAGGACAAATTTGCGCAACTTTAGTAACATGACCCATTTCAAAACATTTTCAAGTGATTGTTGATATTACATACATGTGAAGGTGTGGTATTAATTTCGCAAGACAATGTATGTAATTTGGATGAAGAAACTTTCATGACGTGCACATCCCTTTTGTTATGTGTTATTGTGTGAATATAACATGTAGTTTAATTTGCTTTATTATTTTGAGATTTGCTAGTGATCTTGTTGGAGTATTTCAAAATTTCATCTCTCACGCATGAGACCTACATGTTGTCAAAATTTGGATTTATCTTTTATAACTTTAGATACATATGACGGTATGAATGGTGTTTTAAACCAAGGGTGATTTTGCAAATTGAATGAGGCAGTTTCAGATTTTCGCCAAAGGGACTAAGGGTTTGGTTTATAAAATTCAACAGTTATTAAAATAAGCAGGGGTGTCTTTATTATTTCATGCTTAAATTATGCTTGTAACTTGATACCTGACCAAGGGCATTTTGGTCATTTCATGGACGTTTTGATCATTTGATGGCATTATATACTAGATAATCAAACAGATGAAACGCTAAAATATTGTTGATTTTATATGAATATGACAATATTACTTGCATCGCATGAGCAACTAATGCACAAAATAACACTTGATTGGATGATTAATTGACAATATAACCACGATCAAATTAAATTTATAAAAGGAAATACAATGAATTCTTTCTAATTAGAGTTGAGGAAAAACAAAGAGTCCTTAATTTCATAAAAAAAGAACTGCACTCTGACCGATTGAGTATATATTGTTGAATTTTCACAATTCAAAGGGTCTTTTCTGCGATACAACTATCATGAATTTATTGCTAGAAAGATGGAACAAACTCCAACTTGAAGCAAGTAAAAATGGTGGAACAAAAAACAAGAGATTTCAAAAAATTTCAGGGGTAATTTGATCCATCACTTGTACGCCTAAATCTACGGTGCTTGGTCCAGGGTGCCTGTTTGGTGCCTGGTGGTGCATCGAGATTAGGGATGGCAACGGGGCAGATTTGGACAAATCCATCCCCGCCCCGCTGGAGATCACGGATATTCAAATCCGCCCCGAATATCCGTTTACCATATTTTGTAAAAATCATCCCCGAACCGGACGGATTGGTGGATATCTGCCCCGCCTCAAATACCCGAAAAAATAAAAACAGATTCTCAACTATCACAAACAGGTCGAATAACAACAAATCACACCACCATTTTCATTCTCAAATATCAACCAACAACAACAACCATTTCATTACCACCAACAAAACAGATATCAAGCCAACGACAAATCACACCACCAGATCGATTGATCGAACAACCAAAACTAGATCAAGCCACCACCATTCACCAAATCGAACCACTAGATCGAGCCATCACAGATCAAATTACCAAATCGAGCCACCGCAGACGCAAATCGAGCCACCAGATCTGACCTCTGACTATCTCACTGACGAGAAACCCACTAGATCTGACTCCCTTCCTTCGACCAAACACTTTCTTTCGAGTTGCGTGACGAGACTTACATAGATTGAAGAAGAACAGCGGAAAGGTACGTGAAGTCGCTGCTCTATTGTTGATTTGTGAAAGTGAAGCTTGAGGTTGGCTACGATATTGAGCAAGGAACCAGAGTTGTGCGTGAGTTTGCTCTGTTCGTGAACTGAAGACGTGAAGAAAAAGAAGGAAGGAATGAGGGTTGCTCTTTTCGTGAACTAAAGTAGGGAGGTGATGGAGATTTTATTAACCTAAATTAATAAGCTAATAAACCCTATTTGTAATACCGCAAGTGCACAACTGTCTAACTGGTAGACAGTGGCAAATACGGGTCGATCCCACGAGGATTGACGAGACAGTCGAATTCTAAGACTTATTTGAACTAATTTAGAGTTGGGAGTTACAGCAGATGAAAATTACTAAATTAAGAAAATGAAATTGACAACTAAAATTAAACTGATAAGATTATAGAGAGGGGACCAAGACATCGAATCCACCACAGGTTCTTCAAAATTTGTGTAATCCACATTGTTTTCAAGAATTAACATGACTAACCTAAAGAGTAATCTAAGTTCGCAATTGATTTCAGCAAAAGTATAAACCCCTAGCATTGCGTGTCTTCTTACGGCACACACAATCACAGGTTATTTTAACTAATTCTAAACCCCTAGCATTGCATGTCTTCTTACGGCACACACAATCATAGATTCAGATTAATTGATTAAAGCAGACTTTGAATATCAATAAAGGGTACTTCTAACTACCGACTAGTCTAGATAATTAATCTGGATATAATCGGTGAAAGGAAATTATTGAAATTCAAAAATCAACTGTGTTTAACGTTCAAGTATATAGAAAACAATAAATTCAAATACAACAAACTCTAAGAAACCCTGTGGTTTCATCTTCGAATCGGCGCGGGCTCTAGAAGATCATGGTGGCAGTGGTCACAGCACTGGTGTAGGTGGAATCCATCTCAGCACGAACGTGCATCCCGAAAAATTGTTGCAACTACACTGTGGTGGTACACAGAGCAAGTATTCGTCTCCAGCGAGTCGCGCTGCTTCGTCTTCGCTCCTTCCTCCGACCGGCTCTGATACCTGCAAAAGAAAGAGAGATGGAAGAACAGAGAGAGACGCGAAAGATAATAAAAAATAGGGAAAGAAACAGGGGCGGTGCTCCCTGTTTCTGCTCTTGTCGCGGTGGTGGTGTGCGAGCTGGTGCGCCGCTTGCGACGAAGGTCGTGAGAGAGGGAAACAGGAAGGAGGGCCAAGAGAGTGGGATAAACAGAGGGGTGAGGGCGGACGGAAGAGCAAGGGTGGTGGCGGCTCTATCGCGAGATGGAACCAGGTGGTGGCGGTTCTGTCTAGCGAGCGAGGATGAGCGGGTGAGGAAGGAAGGCGAGGTGGTGGTTGCTAGAGAGAGAAACATGGGAGATGAAGGAACAGAGAGTGGGTGGTGGAGACGATTGGCTGCAAGGTGGTGCATGGGTCTGTTTCGGTGGTGATGGCGAGGTGAGGTGGTGACGGTGGAATGATAGCACTACCGGTTCTCCTATCGAGTCCTATCAAGCGAGGATCGCCGGCAGGGTGGATTGACGTGGTGGCTGGAAAAGAGAGGTGGGGAGAGGAGGAACGTCCAAGGGAAGCCGAGAGGTATTCTCCAAAAAGGGAAGAACTTAAATAGGGTTCTCCTATTTTCTTGGGCTTGGGTTTTTAGGTTAGCTTTTTGGGCTTGGGCTTGGGCTTAGGTTAAATTAGGTGGACCTAGGTTTGTTTGGGTTAGGTTCAAGTATGTGACCCTCTACTTTGTACCACCACTAGAATTGACCAATTAATATATAATTTCTCAAATTGTCGTCTTTATGCGAATTCATCATTCACGCTCAAATTCCTACAAAAACATGAAAATGAAATAATTAGAATAAAATATACTAATTGAAACACTAACATATATAAATTAAGGGATATATTATGTGATAATTACGTGAATATCAAATACCCCAATACCTATATTTTGCTAGTCCTCGAGTAAAACAATAAAAATAAAATTCTAACTCACTTTCGCAGGAATCATCGGTTGCACTTACCTTAAAAGTGCAACAAGGCTTTAAACCGCTAGATTACCTCTAGTGGACGAGTTATAGTCTCGTGAGGGTTTCTAGAAATGTTACCCACAAACATTATGACTCAATAAATTTCCAAAGCATGGTAACTTGATCTATTATTCTCAGAGAAATAATCTAATTGCCAAAATTTTCAGAAAACAACTAACAATGTCAGAATAATATATCAAGGCGTCTAACAAACATGCAACACAACAAAAACTAAAATCAGAATCATGCAACTAAAAACTAACAATATATGTCAGAATCATATAGCAATAATCGAAAAAGTTGAGGATTTGTCCAACATATAGTAGCACCCACATGCAACACAACAAAAACTAACACATCCCTAAAATGGCGAAGACGCCATGCAAAATCATAGAGAAAATGCATACGAACCCACGGTCGTATAGAAGTCATTGGGATCTGGAGCAGAAAGTTGTCACCAACATGGATATCCAGCAAATGACTCTTTCCTACTCTTAAAAAAGTACATCCTATGTCTGGTGTCAAATCCGAAGATTGAATGTGTTGCACAATAGGATGGTCAAAATTAAAATCATCCCATAAAAACAAGGGATCCACATAGGTAGCGTCAATCACTATTAAAGGGATAGGAAGCGGTATGTCTATAGATATATCAGGTGGTAAATACAGGCACATCATAACAAAATGAATCACACCAAGATGATGAGCTAGACGACACAACAACACCCCCAAACCTGAAATCAACACTACCTATGGGATGTATTCTGTCCAAAGAATACTGATGATCAAACTTCATGTAAAAGTCACTAGGAGGACATATGTCAAATGGGTCATCATGAACAGGCGGAAAAGGGAATGGGTCAGAAAGCCCAATAGTATCAGCATAAGGGTTTAGTTTTGACTCACTGAGTGGAAGGAGTTCCACTTTAGGCTTCCATGTGTAACCCGGATCCATAATAGGGGCTGAATCAAGCAAAGCATTCACTTCCCTAATGAAATCATCAATATCGAAGTCTAAACTGAAGTGAGTCAAACATGTTGCTAAGGGAACATCTGATACAGACTGTAATAAGGAATTCTCCACCGAACTCTCAATCATGTCAACTTCACAAACATCCTCAGGCTCGGGAGGTTGTTGATTAACATTAAAAATGTTGAGTTTGACGGTCATGTTGCCAAATGACAATTTCATAATTCCATTCTTGCCGTTAATAATGGCATTGGATGTGGCCAAAAACGGTCCACCCAAAATGATTGGAATGTGACTTGAGGGATTGTGAACAGGTTGTGTACCAAGAACTATAAAGTCCACAAGGTAATAGAATTTTTCAACCTTGATAATCACATCCTCTATAACACCACGGGGGACTCTGACAGACCGATCTGCCAATTGCAGTGTTACTTTAGTCGGTTTTAACCCATCGAGACCTAATTGCTCATAAACAGAATATGGCTATAAATTAACACTCGCCCCTAAATCTAATAATGCCTTATCTATCACATGATCACCGATAATACAAGAAATAGTCGGGCAACCAGGATCCCTATACTTAGGTGGGGTTCTGTGTTGAATAATTGAGCTCACTTGCTCGGTGAGGAAGGCTCTTTTTTGCACATGGAGCTTCCGCTTTTGTGTGCAAAGATCCTTAAAAAACTTGGCATAGTTAGGAACTTGCTTGATAGCATCGAGTAATGGGATACTTATGTGAACTTGTTTAAAAAATTTCATTACGTCATTTACACTTGTTCCTTTCTTTGTCGGAGCTAACCGTGATGGAAATGGTGCCCTAGGCAAATAAGATGTCCGAGTTGGGTCAGAGTCAAGAGACACATCTTTAGAAGATGAGGCTTTATCAGCCTCCTTGTCAGATGGAGATGCAACCTGCATTGACTTAGACCGAGATGTAACGACACTCGAATCAGGCACTTGTACCCGATTGACAACCTGTTTTCCACTCCGAAGGGTAGTAATAGATTGGACATCTTCATGGTGTGACTCAGATGTACTACCAACTGCGAATTGACCCTTTGGGTTTGGAAGAGGTTGACTAGGAAATCTCCCTGGCTCTTTCTCCAAAAGGACTGAGTAATCTTACTTACAGCTATCTCAAGTCTATTGAGGGCTTGAGATTGGTGTTGAGTCGTGTCTTTCAACTTAGATATGTCCTTAGAATGCTGCTCAATTATACTTTCTGAGCGCTGCAAAAATCGATTAATCGTTTCCTCTAAACTTGATGTGTTGGATGGAGAAACTTGGTTAAGGTGGGGCCTAACAAGGCTAGAGGCTTGAAGAACCTGGGAGACAACAACAGGTCCCCCTTGGTGTGGGCCATGGGTCCAGGAGAGACTTGGATGTTTGGCGAACCCTGAATTGTAATAGTTAGGTTGCAGATTATTGCCAGGTCGCTGCATTGCATTAAAAGAGTTGACTTGCTCAGCGTAGTATGCATGATAATCGTTTTGCAAGTCACAATTAGCTATTGAATGACCAGGACTTGAACATGCAGCACAGACTTCAGATGAAGCGTTTGCGGGAAGTACAGGTTGACTCAAATTCAAAAGTGCATCTATCTTTTGAGTCATGGTCATAACAATCGTCTCTAACTTTGAAGCAGAAGGGGGTTGAACAGATGTATCGCTAACTTCATATATACCACCCTTGCGCCTATCAAACTCCTTTTATCGAATAATCCCATTACTGAGAATTTTCGAAAAAAATTTCAAAGAATTTCCATATCTCATTGACACTCATTTTCATTAATGACCCACCACTAGTGGCATCAATCATACGACGGTTTTGAGGGGTTAAACCGTTTTGGAAGTATTGAACTAGCCGCCATTTCTCGAATCTGTGATGGGGAGCACCTGACAATGAGCTCATTGAACCTTTCCCAACATTCATAGAAATGTTCGCCATCTTTTTGTTGAAAATTAGATAAATCTCGTCAGAGAACATTCGTTTTATGAATGGGGAAGTACTTTGTCAAGAACTTTCTTGACAACGTATCCCATGATGTGATGGATCCTGTCTCTAATGCATTTAACCACGATTTTGCCTCATCTTTCAGAGAAAAGGGAAATAACCTAAGACGGACCGAATCATCAGAAAAGTTTTGGTACTTCAAGGTAGCGCAGATGTCAAGAAATTCTTTGACATGAAGATAAGGGTCCTCTTTCTCAAAACCATAAAAAAATGGGCAAGAGATGAATAATAGATGGTTTGAGTTTGAAAATGTTTGCATTTGTCTCAGGTAAGACAATGCAAGACGGAACACTACTAGAAAGAGGGGCGAAGTAATCCTTAAATGCCTTCCCCTCAGCCATCTCAGTGGACAAGGTGATGAACCTAAATAGGTAATGGGGACTTCAAATAACTCCTCGAATTCTTGTCGGACAATTCTACTCTTAGAATCACGTACCCAGGTATGCATAAACTACTGGATAATGAAGGTTCAAAGTCAACACTCTTAGACAGGCTTCAATTATATTTTTATATTTTTTTTAATTTTAAATGCAAGCCTAACCGCTATATGAAGTTGACCTAACTCTAAAAAAATTTAAAAACAATGGGATCCTAAATGACACATAAATGATGCACAAACAAAATGAATGGCAGACTACCTTAGAGCTTTTCTTTACTAATGCAGGGCTAAAATTCAATTAAATTTACCTAACCGTGGGAGAGGCACAGTAATTTCCTATCAATCCGCCACTACAGAGTCGCTCCTACCTCTTTTTCCACTCTCTAGCTCAAAGTGAAATGCCAGTTCAAGAACTGTTCCCAGATGGGATATGTTTCTTCACTCGACCACTTTAAGCTATCAAACGTCCAAAGAGGGTTCCTATGAGCGTCACACCAGTCCTAGATAATTATCTTGCTACAAATTTTAAATAGTGAAGACCTAGGTTCCTAACCCTAAAATAGATGGTGATTAACCTATCCACGGGAGAGGGCACAGAAGTTTCAACTCAATCTTGCCACTATTCAAATTTGCATGCAATACTACCTAGAACAAGCTAAACACAAGTGATCACACAGAAACCGCGTGCAGATGTGGTGGGTAGAAGTTACCTCCGGCATGAACCTCTTTCAGGTTACTAGCGACGCCGGGTAGAAGTCGATTTCTGAGAGTTTCTTCGCGAATCGCAATATTTCACTTCGTTCCCACTTGAGCTCCTATGTGTGTGACCGCTGCAAAATAAATGCAAAAAAAAATTCAAACTCAAGCAAATAAAACAAATAAGAAAATGACTCATAACACTGTTCCTAAAAAGAAAATTAAAACTAATTTATAAACTAGCAAAAACAACCCTAGATTTCGATTGTACCGTTACAATCCCCGACAACGGCGCCAAAAACTTGATGGAGATTTTATTAACCTAAATTAATAAGCTAATAAACCCTACTTGTAATACCGCAAGTGCACGGCTGTCTAACTGGTAGACAGTGGCAAATACGGGTCGATCCCACGAGGATTGACGAGACAGTCGAATTTTAAGACTTATTTGAACTAATTTAGAGTTGGGAGTTACAGCAGATGAAAATTACTAAATTAAGAAAATGAAATTGACAACTAAAATTAAACTGATAAGATGATAGAGAGGGGAGTGAGACATCGAATCCACCACAGGTTCTTCGAGATTTGTGTAATCCACATTATTGTTTTCAAGAATTAACATGACTAACATAAAGATTAATCTAAGTTCGCAATTGATTTCAGCAAAGGTATAAACCCCTAGCATTGTGTGTCTTCTTACGGCACACACAATCACAGGTTTATTTTAACTAATTCTAAACCCCTAGCATTGCATGTCTTCTTACGGCACACACAATCACAGATTCAGATTAATTGATTAAAGCAGACTTTGAATATCAATAAAGGGTACTTCTAACTACCGACTAGTCTAGAGAATTAATCCGGATATAATCGGTGAAAAAAAATTATTGAAATTCAGAAATCAACTGTGTTTAACGTTCAAGTATATAAAAAACAATAAATTCAAATACAACAAACTCTAGGAAACCCTGTGGTTTCATATTCGAATCGGCACGGGGTCTAGAAGATCATGGTAGCAGTGGTCACAGCACTGGTGTAGGTGGAATCCATCTCAGCACGAACGCGTATCCCAAAAAATTGTTGCAACTACACTGTGGTGGTACAGAGAGCAAGTATTCGGGGTGCGAATAACCAAACTATTTGAAAAACACTTTTCTCTCGCCAAAAGTCGTGTGTTCCTCTGGTCTTCGTCTCCAGGGAGCCGCGCTGCTTCATCTTCGCTCCTCGTGAGCTCTTTCCTCCGACTTGCTCCGATACATGCAAAAGAAAGAGAGAGATGGAAGAACAGAGAGAGAGACGCGAAAGAGAACAAAAGGAGGGAGAGAAATAGGGGCGGTGTGCGAGCTGGTATGCCGCTTGTGACAGTGGTCGTGAGATAGGGAAACAGTGTGAAAGAGAGAGGGAAACATGAAGGAGGCCGAGAGAGTGGGAGAAACAGAGGGGTGAGGGCGGACGGAAGAGCAGGGGTGGTGCCGACTCTGTCACGAGATGGAACCGGGTGGTGGCGGTTCTGTCTAGCAAGCCAGGATGAGCGGGTGAGAAAGGAAGGCGAGGTGGTGGTTGCTAGAGAGAGAAACAGGGGAGATGAAGGAACAGAGAGTGGGTGGTGGAGACGGCTGGCTGCAAGGTGGTGCGTGGGTCTGTTTCGGTGGTGATGGCGAGGTGAGGTGGCGACGGTGGGATGATCGCACTGCCGGCAGGGTGGATTGGCGTGGTGGCTGGAAAAGAGAGGTGGGGAGAGGAGGAACGTCCAAGGGAAGCCAAGAGGTTTTCTCCAAAAAGGGGAGAACCTAAATAGGGTTCTCCTATTTTCTTGGGCTTGAGTTTTTAGGTTAGCTTTTGGGGCTTGGGCTTAGGTTAAATTAGGTGGACCTAGGTTTGTTTGGGTTAGGTTTAAGTATGTGACCCTTTACTTTGTACCACCACTAGAATTGACCAATTAATATATCATTTCCTCAAATTGTCGCCTTTATGCGATTTCATCATTCACGCTCAAATTCCTACAAAAACATGAAAATGAAATAATTAGAATAAAATATACTAATTGAAACACTAACATATATAAATTAAGGGATATATTATGTGATAATTACGTGAATATCAGGAGGCAGAGACGATCTAGGTGGGGGCACATGTGTCTCCTTCTTTGTTACTGTAACTTCTAATTCTTTGTGAGTTTGTCTGGAGTTGGAAGAGAGGAGATTTGATTCTCTGTGAGTTTGTGTCTCGTGGTGGAAGAGAGAAGTACTGTGAGTGGCGGATCTTCGGGTTTCTTAGGTTTTAGTTTTTTTTTTTTTGAAAATGGTTTAGTTAATAGTTACTTTAGGGCTGAAGGGTATTATAGTAATTTGAGCAGTATAAATGGATATTCGTGGGGCAGATATGGCTAAAATTGTATCCGCCCCGAATATTCAACGGATACTATTTGAATACCCGAAAATCCATTCAGCAATATCCAAATCCGCTCCATACAGACTTGGTGGGGCGGATATCCATGAAAATCTGCCCCACTACCAACCCTAATCGAGATAGGATTTAAGATAATAAAATGAAATATATCGAAAATTCTAGGGAGCGAAATATAAACTAGGAATAAGCATTGTATTGGATTTGTGAAGAAACACAGAGGTAGGTAGGTAGGTAGGTTGTATGTAGGTCCACAGATTCCACGTTGGGTTTCAAAATAAAACTCACACTTCCATCCCACGGGCTTTGCGTGCAGCGGCTGGCTGGCTACCCCAACTTCTTTGTATAAACAAGTCCAAGTGGAAAGAAGAAGAGGAAGAAGAACGCAAGTAGTTAGTACTGTCTGCCTCTCATCACTCTCTTTCTTTAGATTGTTAATCATGGCTGCGGTGGAAGCTGAAACTAATTACAACAATACAACTACTGCTTGTGATGATACCAAGCAGCAGGAGCAGCATAAGATGATGAATAAGGATGAACTGCTGAAGAAGTTTGAGAATGGGTCAATACCTGATCATGAAATCAAGCAGCTCATCGGGGCTCAATTGGAAAGGCGTTTGAGATGGGGTTACAAGCCCACTTATGAACAACAACTTGCTCAACTTCTCGACTTGGCTCATTGTAAGTCCAATAACCGAATCATCACAGCTGATCCATTGTTTATACAGCTAGCTACCTTGAATTGCAAATTTATATATATATATATATATATATATATATATATATATATATATATATATATATATATATATATATATGTTGTTAGTTAAGCACTGTAGTAATTGTGTGTGAAATATACATATTAAGCTCTGCGCAAAATGAAAATCGCGGATGAAGTAGAGACCCTGGATTCCCAAATGTATGAGGTCCCCATCTCCTTTCTAAGGATCATGAATGGCGCCAGGCTCAAAGGAAGGTAACTAACCACAATTCAAATTTCCTACTCTCTGTCTGTCCATGGGGAGTCCCAAGATCGAGTTTTGTGTTTCACTACACCTTTCGAATCAACAGACCACTAAATTATATATGGGATTTTACAGCTGCAGCTACTTCAAAGATGATTCCACCACACTAGACGAGGCCGAGATGGCAATGTTGGATTTGTACTGTGAGAGGGCTCAAATTCAGGATGGTCAAAGTGTTCTTGATCTAGGGTGTGGTCAGGGAGCCTTCACATTACATGTAGCTCAAAAATACAAAAACTGTCGTGTTACTGCCATTACCAATTCTGTCTCACAAAAAGAATTCATAGAGGATGAAGCCAAGTAAGTCTTAGACCACTCACCTTGATCTTTTTATTTTTTTTCTACCTAATTAGCTCATCCCCTCATTAAGTACTTTCTTTTATCATACAGGAAGAGTAATTTATCAAACGTGGAGGTTCTACTCGCAGACATAACAAAACACGAGACAAATGACACTTATGACCGCATCGTGGTCATTGAATTGTTTGAGGTACTACACATTCAATAATTTCATTGACAATGTGAGTTTAAAAAAAGTTCATTGTTTATCCCGAAATATATTGGAAAACATTTTTCCAGTAAATATTGCCACAACTAGGTTGAATCCATGTTCTTTCCAACTTAACCATCAACGGGGCAGCGTTGGACGCGGGGTCTTAAAATGGCTCTATGATGTCGTAATGGCCTACTTGATTTGTTGTTTGAACATAGTCCATATGCTATAACCCCATGTACCACTGCAATCACAACAAACATTCCCTTAAGGAACCTTTTTAGTTGGGTCATAGTTTATGGAATGTGATCTTTATCCACTTTTTGCAGCACATGAAGAATTATGAACTACTTTTAAGGAAGATATCCAAATGGATATCGGAAGATGGATTTCTTTTCATTGAGCACATATGCCACAAGACATTTGCTTATCACTACGAGGTAAAGATAGCTCAATTGTAATATATTTCTCTGTGTTGAATGTATGCATACATGTCACACACATTGAAAACAAATTCAGTCGTGAACTCGTTTCTTCCACACCATACTTCCTCTCATTTAGTAAATAATTGTGTTTTTGAAGCCTATGGATGAAGAAGACTGGTTCACCGATTTTGTTTTCCCTGCTGGCACTATGATCATACCATCAGCTTCTTTCTTTCTTTATTTCCAGGTGAGTTCTTTGAATTGATCCTTTAATTTATGCATAGTGCTGGGTTTTTGGTCCCCCATAAAGTTTATTATGGTAGGAAAGGACTTGATGTTGAAAATGTTAAACGGACACGAGAGTTAACATTCAAAATCTATTCACTGTAATTGTATTGTGCTTCTTAAATGGCAGGATGATGTTTCAGTTGTAAACCATTGGACCCTTAGTGGGAAGCATTTTTCCCTTACCAAGTAAGTGCATTATAGATTTATATGATATTGCGGCTTGTTGTCCTTGTAAAGTGATTTGGTGCTAAAAAAGAGTCTCATTAGATAAAATGAAAGTATTCTCTAATTCTACAATATATACTTATATTTTACAGCGAAAATTGGTTGAAAAGATTTGATGCAAATGCTGATACAATAAAAGCAATTTTCGAATCATCTTTGGGCAATGAAGAAGCTGCAGCAAAGTTAATGACTTACTGGAGAGGTTTCTGCCTATCGGGAATGGAGATGTTCGGGTATAACAATGGCGAAGAATGGATGACATCTCATCTTCTCCTCAAGAAGAAATGATTTAGCTTTTGCTCACATGTACTTAAAACAATTTACAGTTATTGTTTTGTTAAAGCTTGTAAAATGTGGGTCTGATAGTTGCTAATGTCTTATGTGTAGCCTACGTATCTCAACATGATTGTTGAGGAGGGGGGCTTCTTCTTTTCTTCAAATAATTTGTGTTCGAAAATAGTTTTTGGCAATGGGGAAACATGCAATAAACAACTGGGAGTTAGAATTGAACTGATCCAATCCCTTTGATCAGTAAAACTTATAGATATGGATTTGTAACACAGAAAACTTTGATCTAACAAACAAAAGACAGGGTTTAAACTGGCGTGAACCCTGTTTAGTGGTGACTTGAAAACTTACATCATAGTTTACCACAGTACCAATCAACATTATTTCCTGAAAGTTTTTTACTCCATGAATGGGGGATTCATCAGCAAGAAATGGAAAAAAAAAGTGTCTAAACTGTTCTCATCACATCTTTCTCAATCTGTTTTAATGTTGCCCCAAGGGGTGTGGTAAAGGCCGTCTGTCCCTCTGCTATTTTCTACTATTGAGGGCACACTGATATGTATGGTTTTGAAGGCAATAGATTATGGCTTTAGTTAATGGGCCATTATTCCCATCCTAGCATCATAACATACCCTGATGATTTGTCACCAAAAAATCATTGTTAGGCTTTAGTTAATGGGCCATAAATCCCAGTTAAGGTCACATCAATTGGTATACTGCTCCCTCCATCCTTGAAGGCCTTTTTGTGTTTTTCTTGCAAATCAAAAGAAATGAGTATAGCAAGTGTTTTCTATTATAGACCTTCGCAATATCATGCACCAAAATGTTTTAAATCTCCCCGAATATAACTAACAGGCCAGTTATTAAAACTGATAACTCAATCAAGGGTTATGGTCCCCAGTTGAGCGTATGTTTTGTTTCTTCTGAAATTCCCTTCTATAGAGAGATATACAGAAAACATACGTTATCAACTGGAAGACCAAGACTCATCCCTTCCTTGAAGTGCTATTATGGATCAAAGTACGCTTTCGCTTTATTCTTGATTGTTTTTCTTCTCATTGAATCATTATGGAGCATAATTGCATTTGTAGAATAAAGATATTGATATTTCTTTCATCAGCAAATGCAAAGCTAGCATCATAATATACCATAATGGAAGCAAGCATAGTAAAGCTGCAGAACATGCATGAATTCTGAGAATGATCCAAGTCTAAATGTCCAGAGGATGGCTACTTGTTGGTGCCAAGGAGCTCTCCGCCTCTAAGCATGAGTTATGAGCATGAGCTCCTAGAGTTGTGCCTTCTATAGTCCATACCAAGAGTCTAGTGCAGGTTTGCAATATGGTCTCCTGCTGTCTCAAAAGGGAACTCAAGGTTTTGAGCTCGTATGTGATGTTCAGATAATGCTGTGTCGTGATGGAGCCCACACTCATGAGCTCCTTCATGTATTCCTTTCCGCCAAGTAGTAGAGTTTGTAGGAAGTGAACTAGGAACCACTAAAGTGGCAGCCCATATAGTATAGTCATGATCAGTCCTCGCGTAACTAAACTGTATTCCTTGCTTGTATTTTGACCTGAAGATGTTGCAAGAATAGATAGTGTGGTTTGTTCCATGTTGATATTGAGTTGTTACGACTGAATCAGAGCCAAAATAAGTATTATTCAAATCTAGCTCTTGTAGATTTTGTACAACAATTCTCCCACTTCCTCCGCATATTATTGAAGTTAATAAGAAAACCTTTGAAGGAGAGACTTTTTATTTTTATAAAAGGGCTATTTTGACTTAGCCTCCCCATTAGCAATAGCCAATAAGAGACGCCTCATCTAATCAAGAATTAGACACGTTGTCGCGGAATCGCAGTGTATGTTAGCCATTGGTTTGGTCTATTTTTTATGACCAAACTACCATTCCCCTCAAAGTCAAGGTTTTTGGCACGTGAATGGCATGTGCGACTAATCCTTTCAACTGCCTCGAGATCACTTTAATCCCCATTGACTCACACCTCTAGACATGGGCGGAGCCACTATGGAGACAAGGGAGGCAATTGCCCCCCTCAACTTTGAAAAATGTTGTTGATTTACCTATAAATTAGTGGGGTCCACTTGGTAAATACTACTGATTGCTCCCCTAAAAATTATGCATTTCTTCTTTCACCCTCACATTTCCTTAAATGATTGGTCCATTACTCCACTAACTCACAAAATAATTAGTTGCCCCATTCCATGAGAATTCTGGCTCCGCCCTTGCCTCCCGATCACCTCCCCCAACCACCCATCCCTCCCTCTCACTCCCCTCGTATCAATCCATTCTTACTAGAGATGGATGAAATGAGAATGAAGTTGAGATTGTCATCATCGGATTGTTGAATGATTTTCACACAAACTTACGCATTAGAAAACACCCTCGCCTTGCATAGGACGTTGTGGCCTCTGAACTAGAAGTTTGTTTGAATCATCTCAATCGATTAGCCTTAGGGTTTTGGAAAAGACGCTTGTCATAAAAAAGGGGGGGGGGAACGTTTTGTGTGAAGAGAAAATAGGGTTTTGTGATGATATTTGTCACTTGGTTCCCCTTTTATGAGCAAACCATAGCTGAATTAATATCATTCGGAATCTAGCAGTAGAAAAAGTATTCAAGAGGTAATAACTTTCAGATAAATATTTTGTCTTCTACTGCTATATATGATGCCTTAACTTACTTCATGTTTCTTCAAATTAGTTTCAGAATATTGGATAGGACTGATTGGAGACTGCCTTTAGATTCTGAAATGCTCCAGGTGACTCAAATCCTCGAGCATTCCAAGAGAATCATGACCACTTGGGTGACTCTCAAAAGGGAGTCATCCAAACCACAACAAACCAAGTCAAAAGGATTTTCAAAATTTGTCCAGTTAACAAATTTTAGATAAATTGAGATCATGTGATCGAACTATGATAGATCTAATCTAGAGATAATCAGAATGAAGAAATATGGGAACATATATTTCCGGCATGTGTGTGTGAAAAGGAGATATAATCCATCTAGCTAATAAGGAATGAGCCTACACATGCTAGATCAATATTCTGAAGAATGGCTTGTGTTTAGCATAGAATTGGCAAACAGGGAGTTATAAATATAAGCTTTGGTTCCCATGAAATATCAGCCCATGAAAAGAGTTTGAAACTGCAAGTCTATAAGACTAACTAATTTTTGTTGCCTTCACTATGTAGAAAATAATAATAAAGTGTAAGCAAAAATAGACAGACTAGGACAAGAGATGAACAAATAGAGCTTGAATTGATCAGGAAAATAAATAAGTAAAGGAAAACTGAGTTAAGTTGCACCTGACTCCTTTATATCTGATTCAGACTCTATAGGAGGAGTTGGGGATGTGTTCTGAACTGGAGAAGATTGGTTCAGGGAATCCACTGGAGATCTCTTCACCAGCCTCCTTCTCAGCTTCAGTCTCAGTTGAAATCGCAATAGTTCAAGGATCAGCGAGTTGCTACAAATTAACCGAAGTTGTATCCACCTCAGCGAATTCAATTTTGGCAGTAGTTTTCATACTTTTGTCCTTAACATTTCTGAACTTAAGATCAGTGTTGTCTTACTTACTCTAAATGAAGATACCCTTTTCTTAGAGATGGAACCAGAGCTATGTGTTTTGGAAGCTTCCTTGGTATCAATCAGCTCTCTAAAGGACTTAGCTTTTATAGGTTTAGGCAGTTTTGGCACCTTAGAATCTCTTTTAAGATAAATATGCCGCTGGCTGGATTCGAACCCATGACTTACTGGTACCATCCGCCAACCTCAAACCATTGAGCTGTCATGCCATTGGCAACAATAACAACTACAACTTCAACTTTGCAAATAACATAAGAGTTAATCCATAAATAATTACAACAACCAGACCCACCCAACCGAAACACTGCATACTCCCTCTAGCCAATGGTAACCCCAAAACTCCTGCAACACTTACAAAAAGAAAATGAAAAATGATTGGGCGCAAATAAGATGTCCATGAAGTGCTTTCGAAATAGTGAATAACTGATAGAAGTACCCTCTCTGATTTCAGTGCAAGCAATAAAGATCATGGTTCCTCGTCAGGCAAGCAACTCTGAAACAAGAAACAAACTGGTAGGTATCGCGTTTAAAGGTATTGCTATTCAAGATACAAAGTTATATATTAGGTAAAATAACAACTATCACAGTCATAATAGAAGCTTACTATTGGCAAGTACAAGTACGCAGTTGAATGAAAATGTTTAGTAGAAGGATACAAATTCCTCTACCATAACAAACTGGATACCAAAACTATCCTGTCTTTTATTGTTTTTCATTTCTCCCTTCAATTCCACATACGAAGAACAGGGCCATAAGGGATAATATAATATCTGAATAGTGGCAACCAACACATGTTCCACATACACATGCTTTGGAATCCACCACATTTTTAGATTCAATTTTTATTGTTGTTATTATTACTCTTATTATTATTAATCAAACAAGCAGGGTAAATATATTACAAAGAGTCAATGCCATTTATGAAATCGCATGACTACAAAAAAAGAGTGTTTTTGTTTCTCTTCATATTATTATTTTCTTAATTCCTTTCTCCTCTTCCTCAAAGATCTATAAACCTTCTTGTTTTGTGTATTGTTGTTGATAAATTTCTCACAAACAGATAGAATTGGCATATTTATTAATATTAGGAATAAAAGCATTTAAGCAATATTAGGCATTCTATTATTTTGTAATAGGGATTCCAATTAGGATTCTCATTATTGTTTCCTATAATTGTTTTCTATTAGGTTTAGGATTTGATTTGGAAAGTAGATTAGTTATAAATAAGGCATAGGCGGCCAAATGTTAGTTGGTTGATTGAATAAAAGTTATTTCATTATTAGTTTATTTGGTTTATTGTTTATTTCATTAGTTTCGCAGAAGATGATCAAAATTTTGAAAAGATGATGCAACAGATGATGGCGATGATGGAACAGAGGGTCGCAGTAACACGGGGCCCCTCCACCCAAGTTGTCGAGAGCGGTGTAGTCTCTGAACAAAAACCCATCGACAACACTTCTCAACTATTAGAGCTTAGGGATGGCAACGGGGCGGATTTGGACAAATCCATCCCCGCCCCATCAGGGATCACGGATCCCCGAATCCGCCTCAAATAACCGATTAGCTATTTTAGCTAAAACCATCCCCGCTCCATCACGGGTGGCGGATATCCGCCCCGCCCCGCCCCATTAACCGTTTAACAAAAAAAAATTAATGTACTGTCTCCATCATTTTGGGTTCCCAAATCCAAATCAGAACTGAAACATTAGCAATATTGATATCAATCAAGATCAAATTCAACTAGTTTGAATCAAACTCCACAACAATCAAGAAGTCAAAACTCAAAACATTGCATTGATATTAGTTTTCAACAATTCAAGTAAGTTGTTTACATCATTAGCTCTAAAAAAAATAAATTCTTCAATGAAGCACAACTACATCATTTACCCCCAAAACCCACATATGATAATGGTAAATCCAGTCAAAATAATCAGACACTACAACTAACCCACCTCAATCAGATCTATATCACCATCACCGCAAACAACCAACCAACCCAATGAGCCTTCTTTGGCGAATTCTGAGTCTTATGAGACACACTAGTATTAGCTCAACCCTCTCGACCTTATTCTGCAACAAGGCACTGTGAATGCTAGGCAAAACCCCACCACTCGCAATCGTCACTCCACCAAGCAACTTCCCCAATTCTCGTTGTCTCTTGCAGCATTTCCAGCCAACTCCAGCACCTGAAATCAAAAACACACGTCAGAAACACGAAGAAGAAGAGAGAAGCGGGGGAGAATAAACAGGGAGAGAGCATGCGAGGGATGTGGCTGGCGTGAGGATTGTTCGACAGCGATAAGGGGCGACGTCTTGTGAGAAGGGGTCGATCGATTGTTGTGGCTCAGACAGAGAGAGCGTCGACTGTGTGTAAAAGTGTGAGGCGAGAGCTGCGCTGTGAGAGAATCATAAACAGTGAGAGAAGAAGAAGAAGAGAGGAGCAAGGAGAAGGGTTCTCGATGTGGGTTGTGGGTGATGGAAAGAATAGATCTAGTGAGAGAAGAAGAAGAGAGGAGCAGGGAGAAAGGTTTTCAATGTGGGTTGTGGGCGATGGAGAGAGTAGATATGTGAGAGAAGAAGAAGAGAGGAGCAGGGATAAGGGTTCTCAATGTGGGCTGTGGGCGATGGAAAGAGTAGGAGCAGGGATAAGGGTTCTCAATGTGGGCTGTGGGCGATGGAAAGAGTAGATCTGGTGAGAGAAAAAGAAAAGAGGAGTAGGGAGAGAGAAGAAGAAGAGTGGAGCAGAGATAAGGGTTCTCCTGGTGAGTGGAAATGATGATAACAATTAGGGTTTTTATTGTATAAGGGCATTTTAGTAACAAGAGATACATACACGGATATCCGCGGGGCGGATATGGCCAAATCTGTATTATCCCTGAAACAGTATCGGATACAAATTTGATCCCCAAAACCGCCCCGAAAACCATTTATGCATATCCAAAATCGCCCCATTCGATTTGGGTGGGGCGGATATCCGTGAAAATCCGCCCAACTGCCATCCCTATTAGAGCTGAAAAGCCTTCCCAAACCCTCAATTTTCCCAACCCCAAGGTTGATGGACCGGATGCTCCCACCACAGACATCCAACAACCTCCCTTCGCTTATTGTCCTATTCCGTCGATCAATCAATCACTCCACAACCCCTTACTCGATCGCCACCAGCCCACAAACATCTTTGGTGTCCTCCTCCGTCCTCCCTCAAACCTCCTTGGTTCGTTCACTCCAACCTGCAAATAGCAATAACGTCACCCACGAATCCGATTGCCTTCCTGCTCCCTCTCCTCTTGTCGATCGACCTCGATAGCAATAACCAGATGATCGATCTTTTCCCCACCCATCTGCACCAGAATATCGATTTTTCCCCATCAATTGAAACCCCAACCTCCTTTCCCACCATAGTTTAATGCCATTGCCTGACGATACCATCCCCTCAGTCAATCACGCATCTCCGGTTGATCGACTTGGCTCCCTCCTTGTTTCCATTGTCCACGTCCTCAGTGGCAGGTTGTTCCCCCTGCAAATCCTCCATCGATGTTTGCCCTTTCGGTTCCAGCAATACAAGAAGCTCAACCAATTCGCACTAGTGGTTATTTACCACCTCTAACATCCACACATACAACCCACATTAGCTATGTGCACCCCCACATTTCTACTTACTCCACCCAATCGATTGTTGGTTATTCACACCCCATACCTTCCAGTTGCCCACCCCAAGTCACCTCCGATTATTTACCACCTACTCATCCTCGCCCATAAATGCTCTATTTGAACCATTATGCCATCCAACACCCTCATCACTCCTAACAAGCAGTGTATCACCCCAATTTTGGTAGTTGATTGAACCTTGATTATCTTTCACAATACCATCTTCCTGCCAACTCTAATTTTCCATCACAAAAACTCCTTCCTCATTTTCGACTATCTACATTGGACGATCAGAACTTTGGTGGTAGCACTTACTTTATCAGGATTAGTTGACTCGACTTATTACTGTCCTAGAGCATCGGGATGATACAGGTCTAAAACTTGATGTACCCTCTTATGATGGACTTGTTGTCGATGATGCTTTTATGGATTGGTTCCTGGAGATTGATCGCATATTTGACTTTAAACACATCCGAGATCTGAAGGTGGTACAGTTAGTGGCTACAAAATTATAGAGTATTGTCAATCTTTGGTGGCATGAGAAATATGCATAGCGAACAACATTGAGGTTGCCTCCTGTTAGCACCTAGCTTGATATGTGTGAGTTGATGTTGTGAGTTTTTGTACCTATGGATTATGAGCGCAATTGTTGGGAGGTTGATGGAAGTTTCTAAATATGGGCGTACAGTTATTGATCATGCTACCGAGTTTTATACTTTGTGTATGCATGGTAAACCTGATGAACCAGAACGACAAACATCATTCGCTTTTATAAATGTTTGGATGCGCACCTCTAGTCTATCTTAGCATTGGAGGATTTTGATACTCTGAGAAGCAGACATTGGCGTGCATTCCACGCATTTCCACTACTTACACTCCGCGACCCGCTCTTGAGGGCACTCTTAGGTGCTTTGGATGTGGTCACAGTGACCATATCCGAAGTAGTTGTCAAAAAGGGAAATTTGTGCCGCTGGCGGATGAGATTGTTGAACAAGAATTTATGGAACAAGTTGCTCCGATCAAGGGTAAAGGCGAGCTCGTGTCTTTAGTGGCGGAAGGCACCGACTACACCTATAAGCTTGAGGACAAGCTTCTTTTAACCCGGGGAGGTTGATAGAATTAGTATTAATATTAGGAATATGGTATTTTAGTAATATTAGTTAGACATTCTATTATTTTGTAACAGGAATTCCAATTAGGATTTTCATAATTATTTCCTATTAGGTTTAGGATTTGATTTGAAAATTAGATTAGTTATAAATAAGGCATAGATCGTCTATTGTTAGTTGGTTGATTAAACAAAAGTTATTTCATTATTAGTTAATTTGATTTATTGTTTATTTCGTTATTTTCGTTTATTGTACTTTATTTACATACATGGAAATGAGCAAATCCATGTAGATGGAGTGGAGATGATTGACAAGCAACGACAAATTCAGTGTACTTGATGAAAAATCCTCTTGTTATTACAAAAAACACACCAGGAAAAAAATTTACGGCATTAAAAACTGCACTAAATGGTGTCTAATCTCATTTTTCTCTTGAGAGAAAAAAAAAAAAAGTGACAAGTTCCATTCTGAAAAAGGTTATTAAGAAATGAGACAATGTTCAGGTCTGCTTAAATCCTTCATAACAGTAAAGAAGACGAAGCCATATTTGCAAATATACCTTTACATTTATAGTCTCAGAGCTGGTGCTTTTTGAAAATAGAATTTTGTTTTTTGTTTTGATGGGGTTAGCAAAGTGCGTGGTTGAGAAATTAGAAGACTTACATTACTGTTATGCCATTGTACAAAGTTCTACAAGCATAATGGTACATCCACATAGAGGGCTAAATTGAGCGTTGTTTGACATATTTGGGTCGGGGTGGGGAAATGAAAAAGTCACAATTACATGCACTAACAATACTAGAGAAACTTGAACCACAAACCTCCCTACAAATTGAGGATTTACTACCAAGTACCAACTACTACAGTAGAAAATGTTAAGCAAGAGGATTGAGGAGCCAAACAAGTCCCCATATAATAAAATGCCTCAAGCTCGTAAACTAACAAAATGGGCAATTATGTTTCAAAAGCAAAAACAATATTTTACTGGTCAGCAAGTAGATTTTCCCACCTTGGTTGTTCCTAATTGTACTTTACAAAAAACATGCATACAGTATCGAAAACTCAACCACAACAAAATTTGGTTGGTGGCTACTATATTTTCTTATTAATCTGCTTTATTAACCTCCAAAATTCTTATTAGATGTGCAATATGATAAGTCATAAGAGGTAGTGGCAAAAACATGAACAAACCTTGAGGCTTTCGTTGTTCTCCTCATTCAACATCTCCCTTGAACTGGCTCCAGTCATCTCCTTCGTCATTCCAAAACGGGCGAATAAATCAGGTCTTTCAGAATTCTCCAATAGAGATAAATTAGTAAATGTCTCCACAAGAACAACTCCCATCCTTGAAATGATGGAACCGGTTAGAATCTCTAACAACGATCTTTCTCTGAACAATCTTTGACGTAAACTTAATAGTTGTATGACAATCCCTGCAAGTTCTTAGGTTTTTAAAAACCTTAATGGTATTCCATGCGGAGTTGAAACTACCCCAAATGCAATTGCAAGCTTTCTCACTATGGTAGGTTAATTTCTGCTGCTTTTGTTCCTCATCGACGTCATGTAAAACAAAGTCTGTTTTGGTACATATCCCTCTTCATTCTAGTTGAAATTTTCTCCAGAAACTCGTGGATTTGTTTGGTTTTAGGGTGTGAATTATCTCCCATCAAGAACTTATTTACCTGTCCTTTTTTACTTTAATTCAACTAGAACTGGGTTTCTTCACCACTTTTCTTTCATCAATAGTTTTCCTGATTTTCTCTACTTCATCCCATTTCTTGGCAGAAGCATAAGTATTAGCTAATATATGCTGCATTCATATATTCTATTTCAAATAAAGCTTCTGTGGCTCTTTTTGCCAAGCCAACCTTTCCATGAATTTTACAACCACCAAGCATGGAAGCCCACAAGAATCTATTCGGCTTCATGGGACTTCATGGGCATGCGATTAATAATCTCTTCAGCTTCTTGAAACCTCCCTGATCGACTCAATAAGTCAAACATGCAGGCATAATGATTTGATGTGTGTCAAACCGTGTTTGGTAGTGATGGAATGAAAATATTCAAGACCTTTATCAACTAATCCCGCATTAGTGCAAGCTGAAAGGACCCCAACAAGAGTAACATGATGAGGTTTTGTACCTAATATAAGTAGCTTCTCAAAGTAGTCTAAAGCCTTCATGGGTTGCCCATTCTGAGCATACCCTGCAATCAGAGATGTCCCTGAAACAATAGTGGTTTCTGCCACTCAAAACCTCTCTTAGCGTTCTCAATGCTCGCACAATTCAAATACATATGAACCAAGGCACTTGAAGCGAAAGAAGTTGAATCAGACCCAATTCTTACCATGTGTCCATGAACTTATTTCCCTACATCTTCTAAAGCTTGATTAGAACACCATTAAAAACCCCTGCAAAAGTAAATTGATTTCGTCTGATTCTAGATTTTAACAAATTCGAAAACATCTTGAACCCTTTTTTCTCCACCCTAATTCAAAGTACCTCCCAAATATCGTAGTCAAAGAGATAACATCTTGATCTAACATTATATCAAATATAAACCGTTCTTCATCTATACCACCACATTTTGCATACATACCCGACAAAGCACTCCAAAGTATAATATCCGAATCCAACTTATTTCTCCCATGTACCTCCTTGCCAAGTTTTAAACATAACAAAGTAGAAGCAGAGAAAAGAGCAATAGAGATTGTGAATTTATTGTTTTTCAAACCTTCTCCCTCCTTTTGCATTCGTCTAAAAAACCCCAAAGCTTCAATAGGCTCGTCATCTTTAACAAACCCAGACATCATTGTACTCTAAGAGAAATTATGATGCAAGCATTTCCTCAAACAAACCACAAGCCTCCTCAACCTTTCCATCCTTTACATACCCAGAAAGTGTAGTGTTATAAGAACACAAATCCCTCTCAGGCATCTTATCAAACACTTTCGGTGCACTTTCTAAACTACCAAATTTGACATATATGGTTGACCGCTCATCCCTCTTGAGATGCGCGCCTGCATCCTCCAGATGCGCAGAAGCGCGAATCTCGAGAGGATGAGTGGTCACACCCCCCTCCCTCGCTGGTTTCCTCGACAGTTAGACAGGTTCCCTAAACTATTGTCCCACACCCATTATATCAATTTTTTTCTCTCTCACACCACCTACTTTATTTTTCACAATACTACTTCTCTCCCACACCACCAATAAAAACTCAAATTTTAGAATTTTCTCTCTCCTCCCCTCTCTTCATCTTCTTTTTTTCCTTCTTCTTCTCCTCCCTTCTTCTATTCTCTCCCTCTCTTCTCCATCAAACACCGCCATCATCACCACCACCGCCACTTCTCTCCTTCCCACCACCGCCACCTTTCTCCATCAAGCACCACCACTACCCTGCCACCTCTCTCACCCTCTGTCTCTGAAAATAGGATAATATCCTTAACTTTGGTTCAACTTATATACTCGATCGAGATCGATTCTAAAACTCATCAAAACACAAAAATTGTAGTACTCTGATTTATCTAATAAACACAATTTGAATTACTGGAAAATGTTTTGAAATAAGTAAGTTATGGTCATTTAATAAAGTCGCGCAAATTTGTCTTGCAATAAAAATGGAGTAATTTTCCTAACTTTCAGCCAATTTATATACTTGATCGAGACCGATTCTCAAGATCATTAAAACACAAAAATTGTAGTACTTTGAGTTATCTAATAAACACAATTTGAATAACTTAAAAATGTTTTGAAATGATCAAGTTATTATCATTTTACTAAAGTCGCGCAAATCTATCTCGCAATGAAAACGGGGTAGTGTTCCTGACTTTCGGCCAACTTATATGTTCAATTGAGACCTATTCTTAAGATCATCACAAAAATTGTAGTATTCTGAGTTATCTATTAAATACAATTTGAATCACTTGAAAATGTTTTGAAATGAGAAAGTTATGACCATTTTACTAAAGTCAAGCAAATATGTCCGAAAAAGAAGTTTGTTTTCATCTATTCGCCCGGACCTATGTGAGTGTTGGGATAATGTTGGCTTGAATAATCCCACATTAAGTAAGGAGGACTTGTTACGCAGATTTATAAGGAAAAGTCCAGTCCCTAATAGCAATAAAGCCTTTTGGAGAAAATCCCACACCGCCTAGGCTCGATAGGTGGTGTTTAAGTTGGGGATAATATCATTGTTATGTATAGTGGACCAAGAGGCGTGCATGTGCCTAGCACGCCAACAAGCAGTATCAGAGCCAACGGTTTGGCTGGGACTTGGCGAGGTGGAGGTGCAGACAACACATTGTTCAGAGGATCAGTCGCAAGATAGCGAGCCAAGTGGAGCATCGCAGGTGCATGGTCTGCCAGATTGATGATCCAGATTAGGCTCCAGATCTTTGCCAAGATGGTATCCTACAAGTCCACTCCCTAATAGCAACGAGGCATTACGGAGAAAATCCCACACCACCTAGGCCCAGATGGAAGGCCCGATAGGTGGTGTTTAAGTTGGGGATAGTATCGATGCTATGTATACTGGACCAAGGGGCGTGTGCATGCCTAGCGTGCCAACAAAAGGTATCAGAGCCGACAGTTCGGCTAGGACTTGACGAGGTGGAGGTGCAGACAATATATTTTTCAGAGGATCAGGCGCAAGGTAGCGAGCCAAGTGGAACATCGCAGGTGCGCGGTCTACCAAATGAATGATCCAGATTAGGCTCCGAAACCTTCTCAAGGTGATATCCTACAAGTTCGGACGAGGTAGAGTTAGTACGGTGGTTGCGACTAGGTGGACCCAACAATGCACGCGCCAACAAGTGGTATCAGAGCCGACGGTTCGGCTGGGACTTGGCGAGGTGGCGGTGAAGACAACACATTGTTCAGGGGATCAGGCGCAAGGTAGCGAGCCAGGTGGGGCATCGCAGGTGCGCGGTCCGCCAGATGAATGATCCAGATTAGGCTCTGAAACAATCTCAAGGTGGTATCCTACAAGTTCGGACGAGGTGGAGTTAGTACGGTGGTTGCAACTAGGTGGATCCAACAATGCCGGAAATAATTGAGCTCATACTCCGAGTGCTACCCACAGGATTGTGGTAGCGCATGATACTCGATGAGGAGGTGTACTTCGAGATGTTGCAGACCAGTGAATGGATTATAGGATGTGTGACGATTCGCGCCCAAAGTGGTGATTGTTGGGATAATGTTGGCTTGAATAATCCCACATCAAGTAAGGAGGAGTTGTCACACAGATTTATAAGGAATGATCCACTTCCTAATAGCAACGAGACTTTTTGTTTTTAGGTATGGTTTCATCTATTACTTGAAGTATTGACCAAAAAACAATCGATGGTAACCAAGGATAACACATCTACCATAGCTAAAGTTAGAATTCAATGAAAGAACATGTGTTCGTGTGGCTTCCATTCTCAAATATTCTTCAACAAAACTCTTAACTAGCCATGAATATGATTTGTTTGAATCAGTTGAGTTTCATATATTATCTAAAACATTCTGCCAGTATCTAGGAAGCGTAGTTTTTAAAGAAAGAAAACGATTCTCTTGGTCCAAAATGTTTCCACGGAAGATGATTTCTTGTATCAAATTGTTCACTATTTTGACATGCTCAATCATGTCAAAATTATTGGATTTCATCATATATTCCGCCAATAGTGTGTTCATTTCCCTTGATCGTACTCTCTGTGTCTCTGCCCGTATGACAATAGAAGTTCAGATAATTGTAAGAAAAAATTTACAATGTCAGGGAAATGTTTTTATTTATTAGATATAGGTACCAATAATTTTAAAGATACAATGTGGACTCACTATCCATATAGACACAAAGTTTATGCTACATTTTTAAATGATTTAAGAAAATCACTCTGACAAAAACTGGAATCATCAAATCAGGGTTTTAAGATCACTGGGCTTTGAAATTTTAAAAATTTTATGGCCCAAATGAAAAATTAAAACAAAATGAAACCTAACATTCTTTTATGGCCCATAAAAAAAATTATAACACATTTATCATTGTTGGACTTGGGAACAAATCTTTGAAAGAGTATCTCTTTTCTCTATTTTTTTTTTTTTTTTTTTGGGAGTTTATACTCATTGGGTTTATCAAAAACCAAAAAAAAACAAAAAAAAACCCACGGTTTCCAAAACATCTCAATCATATCTTATATTGGAGATTCTGTGACTCATTACACAAAACAAAAATATGGGTTCCCAAAAAAAGGTCTTTGACTTATTCAAACTACTAAAAACGAGGTAAGAGAGATCTCTGTATAACCTTTCTATCTCTCTTACAAACAGAGCATCAACAAAGAAAAAAAAGGGAGAGAACAACTCGTCTTCTCTCCTTCCCCTTTCATTTTTTTTGTGTTGATAGGTTCACATATCTGTTCTTCCCTTTTATGGGTTTATTTTGATTTTTTATTTTACAACAGCATCGACAAAAAAAAATTGATGCCTTCATCTCAGTAATTTTTTTTTTTGGGTAAGAAAGCGATTGATGCCTCTTTCTGTTCACTCTTCATTTTTCGATCTCATCATCACTTTCGTCTCAAATTCTTTCAACCCCCAAACCCTCTATTCAAGTTGCTCAAACCACATCTCTTTGTGTGAGCATATCGATAAAGGGATCTGGGGATTGTGACAGTGAATGATGCTTGACCATTTTTATGAATGATGCTTGAACATTGCATATTGTTGGTTTTGCTATTTTTTTATTGTTTGTGTTTTGCCATACAAACAAAGTGAAAAACAATAGTTATGCAAAAAAGTTGTGTTAAATATTTCATTCAATAGTACAATTTGCAAACAAAAATTTACAAAAGCAATTACACATCTAGGATTAACCATGCTCTGATACCATTATTTAACAACCCGATCCACATAGTACTATATTGTCCGCTTTGTGCCCAAGGCCCGCTACGTAATACTTTGTAGATCCAACCTCGTACATATATAGTACATTACCCTCCCGTGCCCAAGCGATGTGAGGCTATGATCTCTCTTTTGTAGCTTGCCAACCCTCTTGGGATCCATGAGCTCTTTGGCTTCTCCCTCACCCTCCCCTCAGGTTCGCCCACACAAGGGTATCACAATCCACCTCCCTTAGGAGCCCAACGTTCTCGTTGGCACACTTTCAGCTGGGTCAAGCTCTGATACCAATGTAAGAATTTAATTCAATTGTTCAGGAAACTTACTAATTTGCAAAATCCTCGAATACGTAGAAGTGTATTGCAAAGGTACGGGTCAAAAACAAAATTACGTTCTCGGAAGTCGTCCAATGTTCACAGGCTAACACAAAACTTTTTTGCATAACTATTGTTTTTTTATTTTGTTTGTATGGCAAAATACAAAAAATAAAAAATAGCAAACCAACAGTATACAATGTTCAAGCATCATTCATAACAATGGTCAAGCATCATTCATTGTCGCAATCCCCAGATCCCTTTGTTCATATGCTCAAACAAAGAGACGAGGTTGGAACAACTTGAACGAAGGCTTTGGGGGTTGAGAGAATTCGAGGAAAGTGATGATGAGATCGAATAATGAAAAGTGAACAGAAAGAGGCATCAATTGCTCTCTTACAAAAAAAAAAAAAATACTAAGATAGAGGCATCAGTTGCTCCTTTTTTTTCGATATGTGAATAGCAGAAATGTGAACCTATCGACACAAAAAAAAGGAAAGGGAAAGGAGAAAAGACAAGTTGTTCTCTCCCTTTGTTTTCTTTGTTGATGCTTTGTTTGTAAAAGAAATGGAAAGGTTATACAGAGATCTCTTTTACCTCGTTTTTAGTAGTTTGAATAAGTCAAAGACTTTTTTTTGGGAACCCACTTTTTTATTGTGTAATGAGTCACAAAATCTCCAATACAAGATACGATTGAGATGTTTTGGAAACCGTGTGTTTTTTTTTGTTTTTGTGTTTTTTTTTATAAACCCAACGATCTCTTTTTCTCTTTCTCAAAGATTTGTTCCAGATGTTTTTTCTTATTGGGTTGTAATGTTTGGGCCTTGCTGATTTTTTTGGGCTCATGGATTTTATAAATCTAAACCCTAAGTCCAACAATGATAAATGTTTATAATATTTTTATGGGCCATAAAAGAATGTTAGGTTTCATTTTGTTTTGTTTTAATTTTTTTCGTTTGGGCAATAAAAAAATTTAAATTTTAAAGCCCAGTGACCTAAAAACCCAAATTTGATGATTTCAATTTCTGTCAAAGTGATATTCTTAAATCATTTTAAAATGTAGCATAGACTTTGTGTCTATATGGATAGTGAGCCCACATTGTATCTTTAAAATTATTGGTACCTATATCTAATAAAAAAAACATTTCCCTGACATTGTAAAAATTTTCTTATTTGTTAGAAAAAATGGTTACAATGATCCGAACTACTATTGTCACACCGTCACATTTAAAAAATATCTCTTGATTTCTCAATGAATATATCATTGTAATGCAATTTTGTAGGAGTGGGCAAAAATCCCGGTCCTGGCCCAAACTGGTATGGTCCTGAACCGGTTTAAAGCGGGACCAACCAGTTCATATAGTTTTATCCCGATCCTAAACCGGTTGGAAACGGGACGGAACTGATTTTCAATAATTCTGTCTCGGACCGTTTCGGTCTGTCCCGGTTAATGCAACAAGTCCAAGCCCAACTGATTTTATCAATTGTAAGCCCAAAGCCCAAGTATTTTATCAAGTCCAAGCCATTTTTCCAAGACTCCCTGACATTATTGATGCTCTTGTGACTCTCAATAACTCTCTCTCTCTCTCTCATAACCAAATCAAACACCAAACACCATACAACTAGGGGCGGATCTACCCATTGGTTAAGGGGGTCAATTGCCCCCCTTATCTTTAAAAAAAACCCACTAAGATATTTTTATTTTCCATTCTGCCCCTCTTTAAATTTGTAGCTTCCCCCCCTTTATTTAGGTTGCCCCCCTCACGTTCAAAAAAAACTTTCATTCATTGTGATTTCGATTTTCGAGTTAATTTATGTTTCCTGATTTTAAGAAATATTTCGGTGTGTAAAGAAAAAACGTAAAAATTTCGAGGATAAATGAAATATATAACGAATTTCGAGAGTATATTGGATATGTGAAAAAAATAATATGCAAGTAAATAAATGTATTAAACACATTAAATGAAACAAAATTACATATAATTAGAAAATCAAAGGGTACTTTAAAAAATCAATATACAAGTATAAGAAGTAATAATTAGGAAATTAGGGGGTGGTTTCAAAATCATTAAATAATAGAATAAATGATAATTAGAAGAAAAAAATCAAAATTTATAGAAAAATCCCAAAAGTTTTCCAAAAAATCCTTGAAAAAGTTTAAATTTTAGTAGCTGGTTTTTGTAATTTTACGAAAAAACTCCGAAATTTCCAAAAAAAAAAAATCCCAAAATTTACTAAAAAACCATGAAATTTTTCAAAAAAATGTAATTTTTTCTTTCGCCCTTTTTGTTTTCGTAATTTTGAAAAAACGAAAAATTCAGCAAATTTTCGTATAATTTTGCGAAATCACAATCCATGGCTGAAATTGGTGTAGTTGAATAGTTGTGTACTGTTTGCCCCCCTTTGTCTGGAATCCTGGCTCCGCCCTTGCATACAACAATGGCGTCTCCTCCTCTTCTCCGTCTTCTATGTCGGCCGTCCTCTACTGAAAACTCAGCACCATCGTCCAGAGATCCGCCAGAAGTGTCTGAGCATCAAAGAAGGTATTTTCACGGCGTCCTCTTCTCCACCATCTCGTCGTCGTTTCGTCAAAGAAGGGATCTCACATATTATCCTTGAAACTCAGATTTGTTTGTTCATCTTGGGTGCCATTTGAAGTGTTCATCATTTCCCTAAAACATCAGAGATTATTTGAAGTGTCTATGTTTGGTTTGTTTGATTGTTTGAGTTTGGTTTTGGTTTTGGTTTTGGCTTTGGTTTTTGTTTTTGTTTTTGTTTTGGTTTTGGTTTTGGTTTTGGTTGAGTTCCAATACACATTAAGATTATTTGAAGTCTGTTAGAGTTGTCTTTAATCAATTTCATGATGGGGTTTGAGAGTTTTGATTATGGGTTCATGGTGTTATTATTTTTTTTTATTTTTTTTCTGATTTTGATTTTCAATGGATTTTTTGCCATAACAATGATTTATATCAAATCACATCCTTAACACTATTCTTCCATTTAATCGAGCTAATATATTATGTGATATTCTGCATTAGCTTAAATTATAAATGTGCAAACAATTTTTGCTCAAGTAAGTGAAGTTCATGTTAGCATCCCTTCGTTTTTTTACACTTTTAACTCAGTGGCCTTTTTTTTTGGAAGGCTCTAAATGGTGAGGGGTTTTAACTCCGTGGCCTTGCAAAACTATTCAAGTAGTTTATTTTCCAAAAAAAAATTGTGGTTGGTGTTGTCTTTTAGATCTAATGGTAGCTGAAATTATGACATTCATTAGGTTATCCATGTGGCCAATATTGGTGAGTGGTGACTCTGGATTCATTGTAATAAGAAATGGTGCCTAAAACATTCAGTTTTTTGGTAAAGCAGCAGCCACCTTTCAAGCTACAAGGAGAATGAAGCATTAAAAAAAAATTAAAATTGAACCGGGATAGCATGGTCCCGTCCCAGACCAACCCGGTTCAAACCGGGTCTGACAAATTTTGTTTTGCTATCCCAAATCGTTCCGTTCCCATTTCATTAAACCGGGACCAAAACCAAAACCAAAACCGGGACAAGCCCAATCCCGGACCGTGCCCACCCCTATGTTTTTGTAATCACAATTATGTAAACATATAGTAAACATAATTGGTCGACCTATGAATACTACGAAATGTGACATTCAATGTGGTCTTCCTTTCATCTTTGAATCCTTTGATCCCAGTTTGATTGCTTTTCTAGAGATGCCCATTTAGGCCGAATCATTCACGACCTTTAGTAGAATTTAAGATAGCATACATCAAACTCAAACCTCAAGAAACCACTGGACGTCATAAGGGTACAAATATGGGCCATCTTAGCCTCAAGAATCTCACATAACGAGGAAGATAGATCAATAATACCTCGTTACTCTTATGGTCATTATTTTGCACATGTGATATGAAACACATGTTATGGTATTTTCTCATTTTCATGGAGCGTGTGTCTCTCATTATAAATACCATACAGGTGATAGTTCAGATACACTCGGTATCCAACTTACGTCCACCATTCTACTCTTTATTATATCACAAAACATGACTTTCACCTGGCATTAAGATGGATAAGATGAATCGTGGAGTTGTTCATCTTCGGTCACAAAGATTTTGAATATAGTGACCTCATTTTGATCCTTAATCAAGGCGGCATTCATTTAAGCTTGATCTTTTATACTGCTTAAACTGTCTCATCTCTATAAATCATACATTCATAGAGGCGATTGCCTATGTGACAGTGCCAATTAATCTATCTGATATACCTTTTAAATATCATGCACTAAGCATGTATTATTTGTGTATGCTTTAAAAAAATGGTAATATTAGGCATCAACTGGATAACAGGCTTACTATTATCCTTTGTCAATGTTACATAAAAAAAATGCATTGATTGTTCATCTTTGAAAATCATTCATCAATATCTACGCAACCCTAGAGACCGTATATGACCTTCAAATACATCTCTAGGAATCGGTTTTGTAAATGGATCTGCTACCATTCTATGCGTAGATATATACTTTACATTCACTTCTTTTCGTGCAACAAAGTCCCTAACAAAATTGTATTTGGTATCTATATGTTTGGTTAAATAGTGATACTTGGGATCTTTTGTAAAAGCTATAGCTGCCTGGTTATAACAGTTCACCATGATTGTGTCTGCAACATCTTTATTAACCCCTAAGTTATTGAAAAATCTCTTAAGCCAAACTGCCTCTTGTACTGCAGCTGATAACACTACATACTCAGCTTCCATTGTGGATAAGGTTACACATGTTTGAATCTTACTTCTCCAAGAAATGACACCATTATTCAGTAAAAAAGCATAACCAGAGGTAGATTTTTTTTCATATAAATCACCTCCCCAATCAACATCAGTATAGCCTTCAAGATGCAGATTCTTTCCTTCATAACACAATGTGTAATTCGCAGTATCTTTTAGATACCTCAAAATCCTCTTGACCGCTTTCCAATAACTTGACTTGGATTTTCTTAATATCTGCTTACCAATCCAACCGCAAAACAGATATTTGGCCTTGTACACATCATAACATACATAAGGCTTCCAGTTGCACTAGAATAAGGAACCATTTTCATTTGTTCCTTTTCAAATGGAGTTTTAGGACAAAGCCTCTTGCTCATGCCTTCGCCTTTTGTGATAGGAGTGTCAATGGGCTTACAATTCTGCATATTAAATCGTTTAAGAATCCTTTTTATGTAAGGTTATTGTGAAAGAGTTAACAATCTCTTTGAACGATTGTGCTCAATTTTAACACCAAGTATATATGCAACTTCACCCATGTCCTTCATTTCAAATGTTGATGATAAACAACTCTTAATGGCTATCACAACTCCTTATCATTTCTGGCTAATAGTATGTCATCTACATATAGTGATAAGATTACAAACTTGTCACTGGATCTCTTAACATATACACAGTGGTCCTCATCAATCATGTTAAAATCAAAAGACTTTAAGGATTGATGAAAATGTATATACCACTGTCTGGAAGACTGTTTTAGACCATAAATTGATCTTAAGAGCCTGCACACTTTGTGTTCTTCACCTTCCTTTACGAAACCTGCACGTTGTTCCTAATAGATTTCTTCTTGTAATTCTCCATTGAGAAAAACAGTATTTACATCCATTTGAAGTAATTCAAGATCCATACTTGCCACTATAGCCATAATAAGGCGAATAGAGGTAAATCTCACAACTGGAGAGAATGTTTATTTGTAATCAATTCCCTTTTGTTGAGTGTACACCTTGGCTACAAGTCGAGTCTTATATTTTTCAACTGTTATGTCAGCTTTACGCTTAATCTTGATAACCCATTTGTTCCCAATTACTTTCCGTCCATCTGGAAGATCAATCAATTTCCAAACTTGATTTGATATCATTGACTCAATTTCTTCTTCCATTGCATTTATCCATTGTTCCTCTACAGGGCGTGAAAGAGCTTCCCCAACTATTTTTGGTTCATCGTCCTCTTGTGGGGCTACTATAAATCCTCACCTTCAATTCCAAAATAACAACGGGGAAACTGTCCACGACTAATACGTCGTAGTTGATGTTATTGTGAAACGAATTCACTGTTATTTGCTTAGCTCCCACTCGGATCATGGTTGAATTATCAAATGGATTCACCAACTGGTTTTGCGTAAACAACTCATTTGAATCCGCCATTTCGAAAAGAGTTAAATCACGGTTTAACTCGCCCCTGCTTGGAAATTCTATTTCAAGAAAAACGACATCTCTTGATTCAAATTCAGTTACATTACCACTTGCTTGTTCCCCAATAAACACATATCCTTTAGAGTGTTCAGAGTATCTTATAAATATACTTTTTTTTTTACCTCTAGGACCCAATTTTCCAAATTTATGGGAAGTATTGTGAACATAAGCAGTACAACCCCAAGATCTTAAATTAGAAAGATTGGGTTTGCGACCCTTCCATAATTCATAAGGAGTCTTCGTAACTAATTTGGAAGGCACTAGATTAAGTACATAGATAGCAGTTGGCAAAGCATCACCCCAAAAGGTAATCGACAAATTTGCTTGTGCCATCATTGACCTAACCATCTCAAAAATGGTTATGTTTCTCCTCTCCGCAACACCATTTTGTTGTGGAGTCCTCAGAATAGTTAGTTGTCTAGTTATTCCTTTCTCACTACATAGAATTTTGAATTCATCAAATAGATATTCACGTCCTCGATCAGTTGTCAACATTTTTATTTTCTTGTCTAATTGAATACCAAATTCACATAGCGTTTGAAGCAATCTAAAGCTTCTGACTTAAGAGATATCAAATAGACGTGACCAAATCGAGTGTAATCATCTATAAAAGTGATAAAATATACAGACCCATCTCTAGCTCTAACATTCATCAGACCACAAATATCCAATTGGATTAACTGTAATGGAATTTCAACTCTTTTTCCTTTGCCAAATGGTTTAAGTGCCATTTTTCAGCTAGACAATATTCACATATTGATAAATTGACTTTCTCAATTGGGCCTAATAAGCCCTCTTTTGCCAATCTATACATTATCTGTTGGCCAATATGGCGTAGTCCAGTATGTCAAACATCTACATTACCATCTAAACTACTTGAAGTAGTTGCCATTAAGGAAAAACTAACATTGATATAACGACTAACATAGTCAATATCCAAAATCATAAAACCATCGAGCAAATATCCGAAACCGTAAAATGTTGTTCCATGGAACACATTCATACCAGTACCATGAAAGTTTAAAGAGTAACCTAAATTAAGCAAATCTACCACAGAGACTAAATTTCGTCGAATTTGAGGAGCATATAAAACATCATGTAGGATGAGGGTTCGACCACCACGCAAACTCAACTTGCAGGTGTCGATTCCTTTAACTTCCACCCTGGAATTATTTCTCACATATATCCATCTTTTTCCTGGTGGGATTCGAGGATATTCCACGAAAGAAATGTGGTCTTTAGCTATGTGGTCTGTAGTGCCTAAGTCTACAGTCCACAAAGGATGAGATTCAGTTAGAAATACAGAACTTGGTACATATGCAACACTAAAGTTTGCATTAAGGGTCTTTACCTTCTTTGGCTCATGACATTCACGAGCATAGTGACCCTTCTTGCCACAGTTGAAGCATTTCACTTTTGACTTTTTTTTTGAAATGACATTTTCCCTTCAATTTCTCTAGTTGTTTATTGTTAGGTTTCTTTCACTTCTGGACAACTTCTTTACCTCTTTCTTTATACCCACCATGAAATTTTCTTTTGGAGCATGAACCTCCATGTGAACTAGAATCAGCCATATACACATTTGTATCTGGCCTAGTCACTTCAATGTGATCATCTTTTAGTTACAAATGACGTGCAACGTCAATTAGTGTTTTGATGCTTTCATTGTGGGTTAGGTGCACCTTCATGTGCTCCCAGTTATGAGGTAAGGATCTAATAACAGCTTGCACCTGTTGTTCATCAGTTAACATGTGACCAGCCTCCTTCAACTCACTAATCATGTTCGACATATGCCTCATATGTTGTCTCATATTATGCTTCGGGCGTTTCTTGTATGTGTCGAACTTGATTGTGAGTTGCCTTTGCTTAGTAACGGAGGTTCCATCGAACTTCTCTTTTAAAGTTGTCCACATGTCTTTGGTTGTCTAATATTTGCGAAAATCTCGCATGATATCATTTTCCATACTACTTAGCAATGTAATTCGAGCAATGGAATTTTTCTTTTTTCAGGCATTGTAAGCCTCTCAATCCCTTCAATGCTGGACGGAGTTGTCTCCCTCAGGCTCTTCCATGGTGTGATTAAGAGCTTTCAAAGACTCTTGCTCTTTCAGTACATATTGGATTTTCATGTTCCAAATCTCATAGTTATCGTCATTCAATTTCTATGCTGGTCGCACATCCTGTTTACAAAGATCCGATGCGAAGTTTCACCCAATTTGCATAGGTCTGGGCAAAGTTTCGCCCAATCCTTGCATTGCTTAATGCGAATGGGTGAAAACAGATTTTTTTTCGGACATATTTGCGTGACTTTAGTAAAATGGCCATAACTTTCTCATTTCAAAACATTTTCAAGTGATTCAAATTGTGTTTATTAGATAAATCAGAGTACTACAATTTTCATGTTTGATGAGCTTGAGAATCAGTCTCGATCAAGCATATAAGTTGGCCGAAATTCAAGGACACTACTTCGTTATCATTGCTAGAGACAGATTTGCGCGACTTTAGTAAAATGACCACAACGTTCTCATTTCAAAACATTTTCAAGTGATTCAAATTGTGTTTATTAGATAACTCATATTACTACAATTTTTGTGTTTTGATGAGCTTAAAAATCGATCTTGATCGAGCATATAAGTTGGCCGAAAGTCAGGACACTACCCCATTTTCATTGCGAGACAAATTTGCACGACTTTAGTAAAATGACCATAACTTGCTCATTTCAAAACATTTTCAAGGGATTCAAATTTTGTTTATTAGATAACTCAGAGTACTACAATTTTCATTTTTATGAGCTTGAGAATAGTTCTCAATTGAGGGTTTAAATTGGTCGAAAGTTACCCTATTTTTATGTTACTGTTTTTTTCAAAAACATTTTTTTGGGTGGTGTGGGTTAGTGGGAAAAAAAGTACATCGTGGTGTTAGACGGTATTTATGGTGGCGTGGAGTAGTCGTTGCCTTAGATAAATTGTTGCTATATGAGTCTGGGTACCAGTATGGCCAAACAGTAAAGATCGAGCCAGCATAATCACAATAGTTGTAAGGCAAACAAATTCAAAACAACAAGAAAAAAGGAAGCAAAAACCAACAATACAAATATAATTTTTTTTTAAAAATGATTGTCTGGGGCTCTGGGCTATATAATGTAAGTTCCTTATGAATAGTGAATGTGTGTCTTCTTCTTGATTGCCCAAAATACTCTTCCAATTTTATTATATTTACAAGAAAAACCAATGGATATGTGAACAGTGACCAGGGTAATTTTGTAATTTAAAAACTATTGCACATATGTACCATTTTGTCCTCCCAAATTTATATTATTTACGATCAAAACCCACCCTCTTAAATATTGTTAATTATACCTAAGTCATTAACATAATTTTTTCAAAGCCCTTAATTATTTGTAAACTATACATAGGCCCTTGAAATTATAAATAATAATTTTGTTTAGAGTTTCAATAATAATTTTTACTTATTAGTGAAAGGTTGTAAATAAATAAAAAAAAGTATTGAATATTTATAATTTTATAATTAAGGGTTTTGAATTAATTATAATTTGAAAGGCCTATGTATAGTTTACAAATAATTAAGGGATTTGAATAAATTATGTTAGGGACTTAGATATAATTAACAATATTTGAGCGTGACGGGTTTTGACATATGTCATATGTGTAATAGTTTTCATTTAAAATTACAAAATTACCCATGGTCATTGTTCACCTACCTATTGGTTTTTCTTGTAAATATAATAGAATTGGAAGGGTATTTTGGGCAATCCTGAAGACACACACATTCATTGTTCCTAAGGGGAGGTTGCATTATATAGTCCAGATTATTTTGTTTGTTTCAATAATAATTTTTACTTAATATTGAAAGGTTATAATAAAATAAAATAAAAATGTATTGAATATTCACGCATGTAGAGTGCCTCGACACCCTAGTTATTCGTAATGTATCTTCTTAGTGTTATTTACCTTTTAGCCCCATTAATTTAGGCGAAACCCTACTTGAGTTCCATTGATTATTTTTTATTTTGTCTAACACCCATTTTAAGTGTTGACTGTTAAGGCAATAGCTTTTGCTATCGGAAACCATTAGATGTTTTGAAATGCTTGAAATACCCTCACGTGCCATCCCGGCCTAACGGAATGGCACCAAATAAGATTGCTAGAATATTGTGGGTGCCAAACGGTAAAATTTGGCTTCTAATTTATCTCTATCTTCTTCCCCCGTCTTTCTCTATTTCACAACCGTCGGCTACCCCCTTCCTTTTCAAATAACATCGACAATGAGAAGAACACCATGTCTCTATTATCTATTCTTCACTTCATCTTCGGTTATATAAGATCAATACTTATCCTCGGTAATGATATCTGAAACTACCTCTAAAAAAGTCATTATTTTGTTTTTAGCATGCTCAAAGAAGAGAGAATGAAGTGAAGAATAATTAGCGATGGCAATGGGGCAAATTTGGGCAAATCGATCCCCAAATATCCGTTATCTTGTTTTTTTTAAAACCATCCCCACCCCGGACGGATTGGCGGATATTCGCCCCGCCTTGTTTAACGAAAAAAAAATCTAAGAAAAAAGAATAGGAAGTGGGAAGAATAGAACCAACAAAGGTGTCTTCATTTCAATTTCTTAACTTCCATGTTCCATCTAACCCTAATCAAACTCTTTATTATCATTTAAAATACAATGTACTTTCCTTTTCCCAAATATTGATTCCTTCTTTCCCTTTAAGCCTTTATTTCTTTATTTCTTTTGTATACAAAAAATAGGCGTCCATTGTAAGCACAAACCACCCCTCATGTTCTAATCTTCTCTTTCTCTTTGCATGATGTCTTCTTCATTTCATTTGATTTACTAATCTGTTCAGTTCTTCTTTGAAAATCGAAGCCACAACTTTTGTTTGAGCCGCCTTTCTTATCAATTCAATGGGTGCCACTGAAGAGAGCAACGTTGTTGTTGGTGTTGCTTCTAAGTTGTTTGTGAAGAGACCCAAAGAAGGTGAAGAAAACGGGGGGGTCACTGTGAATGTTGAGATAAAAGATAACAAAGAAGAAAGGAAGATGATGATGATGATGATGATGATGATGATGATGATGATGAGGCATAACGGTTTGGTGCTACGAGAAGTTGGGGGCTTCTTCTTCTTTTTCTTCTCTGTATGGGTTTTTTTTTTCTTTTTTTTTTTGTGTTGTGTGTGATGGATGGATGAAATGAGATATCTCTCTTCTCTTTATGTATGAAAATGAAATTGAATAATGAGAGAGGAAAAGAGAGAAAATGGGATCTTGACTTTGAATTGTGGTGGGTGGGAGGGTCACACAGTGGGTGCTGACAGCCTGACGTAGGGCTGGGCATTTAAGACCTAAACACCGAACCGGCAACCGGACTGATCGGGTCGGCTTCGGGCCGATTTTTAATAATATTTTTAATATTCGGTACCAAAATCCAAACCAGAACGAAATTCTCGGTTCGGGCTTGGTATCAATTCCCAGAGCCCACCGGTTAACCGACCCGACCCGAGCAATGGGGGAGGTGTTGGGGTTTGGAGTAAATTTGATTTACAGGGTTTGGGAGAATTAGGGAGGTGAAAGGAGGGACAAGACAGTGATGTTGATGTTGTCATGGTGTGAAGTGTGATGTTGATGTTGTGATGGGGGTGATGTTGGTGTTGTCGTGGTGTAAAGGGTGATGTTGATGTTATCATGAGGGTGATGTTGATGTTGTCAATGTGTGAGGATGATGCATGATGATGGAAGGCATTGTCCTCCATCCTTGAAAATTGAAATTGAAATTGAAATTGAAATTTGATTATGGGTTGAAAAACAATTGGACTCAATAAAAGAATTGAATGCGACCGAGACCGGCCCAGCCCGGCCTAAAATGTCGGATAACCGAGATTCGGTTAATCGGCTTCATCCGGTTCGATTTGCGGTTTTGGTTGTTTGGGCCGGTTAACCGAACCGGCCCAGCCCTAGCCTGACCGGTCTTGTCTCTTTGTACAAGATGGGTGGGTGGGAGGGTCGGTCACATGGGCGGGTAATTTATTTATTTGGATTTACTATTATTTAAATTAGTTAAGTGGGGCTGATATCCTCGGGACGGATGTGGTTAAATCTGTATCTGCCCCGAATTTGGGATGGATATAATTTGGATTCCTGAAATCCATTAAGGTAAATCCACTCCAAACGGTTTGGGTGGGGCGGATATCCGTGAAAATCCGCCCCACTGCCATCCTTAAGAATAATATGAAGAAGAAAGTTTTATAAGGGAAGAAAACATGTATTTTTTTTTGGGGAAAATGACTTTTAGGGCTTACTTTTTAACAAAATAGACAATTTAGATATCATAGTTGATGTAATGGCTAATTTGTGCCTAATTTTATACTTTTATGACTAACAATGACTCTTTTATTAACTCAGGTTAACCCATAAATTTATATGACATATTTACCCTTCGAAACAAATAGAAAACCTAATTTTATAGTTTTATGACCAACAAGGACTACAGAAAAAAAAAAAACCTACGTTAATTTTTATTGAACGACAATTTTAGTTACTCTTTGTTATTAACCAACAAGGACTACAGAAAAAAATATTGTTGTTGACCAATTTTAGTTACTCTTTGTTAGTTTTATTGACCAACAAGGACTACAGAATAAAAAAAAACTACGTTAGTTGTTATTGAATGACAATTTTAACAAGGACTACAAAAAAAATTGTTTGTTCACTGACCTGAAAATAATGGACATCATATGATAAATCCTAATTTTATTCAGGTCAGTGAACATGCTAATGTTTTTTTTTTTCTATAGTTCTTGTTAAAATTGTCGTTTAATAACAATTAACGTAGTTTTTTTTGTAGTTATTGTTGGTCAATAAAACTAACAAAGAGTAACTAAAATTGTCATTCAATAACAATTTTATATTATAAATCCTAATTTTTCATATGATAAATCTTAATCTTTTTCAGGTCGGTGAACATGTTAATGTTTTTTTTTTGTAGTCCTTGTTAAAATTGTCGTTCAATAACAATTAACGTAGGGTTTTTTTTTTCCTGTAGTCCTTGTTGATCAATAAAACTAACAAATAGTGACTAAATTTGTCGTTCAATAACAATTAACGTAAGATGTTTTTTTTTTGTCCCAAAACTATAAAATTAAGTTTTCTATTTGTTTAGGAGGGTAAATATGTCATATAACCTTATGGATTAACTTGGGTTAATAAAAGAATCATTGTTAGTCATAAAAAGTATAAAATTAGGCAGAAATTAGTCATTACATCAACTATAGTATCTAAATTGTCTATTCTGTGAAAACGTAGGCCCTAAAAGTCATTTTTTGTTTTTTTTACCAAGAACGCAAGCCAATAATTACATGTAGTGTAAGGAAATTCACCAAAAGTTGTTACCCCAGTCTTGTCGGAGTTGTCGGACACATCCATTTTATCTGCAACACACAAATAAAATTAAATTCTAAGAACAGTGTGAATACAAACTAGTCCCCTAAAAATCTTCAACCTTATGATTTTCTTGCTTTTGTGATTCTTCATTTTATCAGCAATTTTCAACCTTGAACATCAGGGTGTTTGGATGGTACCATTGAAATTACTTCTTTCGGCTCCTCACTCAACTTCCAAACTAAAAAAAAAATCTTATATTGATGCTGACATCTCAACTAGCCTCTTTCCTAAATACAACAAGCAATAAGAAAAACTAGTCATTGTCCAAATAATATAAAACAGTAAGTACAACATATTTTAATAACTTAAAAATATTATAATTACCTCCTTACCAACCCAAATGGATCGAGAAACATGGCTATCATAATCCTCTAATATGGAGCCATTTTTGGGACCACCAAGATAGAAACTTTGTCACATTCTTCATCTTCATCGGAACCAGGTTCGACAGAAATAACTGGTTCATCTTCATTTTGAACCTCCTCATCCTCATCACCCTCCTCGTCGTTTTCACCATTTTTCGCTTCTGCAACCTCATGTGCAACACCCTCACCAACCACACCACGTTGACTTTGCAATAACATTAGGAGTATGACCGCTTCATCCACGTTAATCAAATTATTCCTCATTAACTCATCTTCTTTCTCCCTTCGTTCTTGCATTTTTTTTCTTTTATCATTTCTTTTATTTTTAATTGCAATGACCTTTCTCATAAACGATGTCATTGGTCGTCTTTGAGCTGAATGATCCCCACTACTACCACCATCACCACTACCAACACCAACCAAAAAAGACACAACATTTTTTGTTTGTTTTTGTTATACTAAACTTTAAAACAAAATGATACAATTAAAAACAATGAGGCATGACATTCCTTGCTTAGTTCAATGGAGATTTAGAGTTTCGAAATTACTCGAGTTTGTGGGTTTGGTTTAATGTACAAACGAACCCCCACAACAACAATCAAATAGAAATAAGCAAAAAAGATGATGTAACAAATCACACACTAAAATGACCCGAAGTCGCACACAAAAACGTCACCACTAGCACACCCAAACACCCCAAATCACACACCAAAATCTTAGTTTTGTATCGCACATTGAGACAAAGTGGGAAAGACAACAAATAGTAGAGGGATAGTGATAGCGGGAAGGGAATGGATGCAAATATTCAAAGGGATATTGAAGGAGAAACATTCGTGGGAGAGTGAAGTAAAAAAAATAGGATTGTAGAAGTTCAAGGTTTATATTGGTGGTGTTGTTCAGTAGGTGGTGGTGTCATTAAAAAAGGTGGTGTCATTAAAAAAGGTGGTGTCCTTTAAAAAGTAGGCCAATGGTGGTGTCCTTCAGTAAAATTGGCGGTGTCATTTAATCACTATTTTTATTTTACATGTCTCAAAAGTGAAAACATTTGGGCATTAGTTGCAATTGGCAATTGGAGAGAAAAATAGTTGAATTATATTTTAGGGAAATTGGCGAGTAAAACAAATGGAGAAATATGGACTGGAATAAACGGAAAATGCATAAGATGTATGTTTAATGGCTCCAAACGTATAAATGTGATCTGAGAAAAAATGTTGCCCAATTATGAAATCCGAACAAAGTTATGAAATTGCACTACTTCAAATGTGCATGAAGCTGGGTTTTCGACAGCTACAGTGTTTGAGTGTATTTGGACGATTCTAGCACTGTTGATTTGAAAGCTAAACAAAGGGATATGGGAGAAGGATGGATGACATAGTAATTCACCAAAAAATATGACGAGAGAAAAGAGATAATTGTTAGCTTGAAAAAAGATGAAGATGTAGAGCGAGAAGAGTTTCAAGGTAAAAAAAACATAGTAGAGTTCAGAGTTCTAAAAGCATCTACATTAGAGAGCTCGTGCTCAAACTCAATAAGTTTGACCAATTTGAGGTTGACAGTGGAATACTCGAATGGGCAATTCAACAAAAATTAAAAAAAAAAAACTAAAAGTAATTTTTGGGGTGTACATAATCATCTTTATACTATTTAGTATTTACCCTTAGATTCAGGGTCAAAATAATCAATTGAGCTAGGTAAGCAGAACTATTTTATGTGTCTAGCTACGCCTTAAATCCTCTTTGCCCATACCCATTTCCGCAATCGTTTTGGGCGGGAAGCTCAAACCGATTAAGCTTTGGGTTTTCAATTGGAGCACCAAAATTCACCGTCAAAGCTCAAGCAATTATCATATATGTCTTTTGAGGTTGCCCATTGGAGATGCTAAAAGTTCAAATTTAAAGGCCTTAGTTCAAAACTCGGCCAAATTTGTTTTCTAAAAAATTATAAAGAAATCCTCCTTGCACACTAGGTCAAGTTGCGGCCGACTTCTTAGCTGATGTTCCTATTAGCATGACTTCAAATACTGAGGTTGGAGACAAATGGATGGTGTGATCTAATAGCTCGGGAGTAAAAACAGTCATTGTAACATCAGACAATCTACGAATCAAAAGGACGATTTGATTGGGTTTGGAGCATCGAATAATGTGTCTAGTATGAAGCATTGACAAAACGAATTACAGGTAGCACTCAAGTTAGGTATTCAAGACATCATTGTTTTAGTGACAATCGATTAGTAGTCCAACAAGTGAAAAAGGGATAAACTAGAGATGACATGATAAGAGCTTACGATGTGAAAAACCTTAGAGTTATGCAATTAATTTCATTATTAGCGAGTCTTCCAAACTCTACAGTGAGACAATGAACATGTTGCCTCCTTAGTAACCTTAGCCTCAATAGTTAATTCAGATAAACCCAAAGCGTCGCCCATTCAATGAAGATTATTGTGGCAATCATTTAGGGGCAAAAAAGCAAGTTGGCACGGTTACTTTTAACCATACATAGAAGTGGGTGTCGAAAAATATGTAAAGAAAGCATGACAACATTCTTATAAATAAATTCGTTGTTAGTTGCCACTTTCTACTTTACAAAATAGATAGGACCAGCCTTTGGTAAGGATCGGTGATATATCACACATATAACAAAAATTGGCTCAATGAACAATGTCGCGCGTCCATCACGTGCAACTTTTAAATTTTCGAAAATGCCCTCGCCCTCCAATTTCCCACAATGCCTCCTATCACACATTTCCTTCTTTTTTTTATCCCTTAACCCCTCCCACCCTAGATTCCGTCGGGAGGGTTCGAACCCCGGACCTGTGATTTCATCTGTCACAGGCCTACCACTAAGTTGGTACCCCATTGGCCTCTTTCACCTTCCTCTATGATACTCTAAACCAAATTGCGCATAAATCCTCGACGAATGCATTTATATGGCCACGAACACGATCTTGATCATGACATTGATGATCGTGGCCATTTCGAAAAGCAAGCGACACGAAACAACCATACCCTCTATCTGATTGTAGTCCATCACCGCCCGGACACCGGACACCTATTCTCTCATTTCCCTTCTCCTGCCACCACTGGCTTCCCCTCTCATTTTTTCTCTTGATCTATTTGAACTCACCAACCATTATCGTACTCTCTCTATTTGAGTTCACGCACCACTGCCAACCCCTTCCTCTCTGAATTCACCCACCATCGACCCCATTCCCCTCCCTTTTTTTTCTCAGTTTACTTGAGTGGAGAAACAATCACTACCACAACCATCACTGCCATTGGAGGAGGGGCGGTTGGTAGTGGTGTCGATGCTGCAGAAGGTGGCGTTAGAGTCGTGGTTGTTTTTGTTGTTGAAGGTGAAAGCGAGGAGGAGAAATGTAATGTCGGTGGTTTGATCTGTTAGTGGTGGTGGGTTAGATTTTTCTCTCCATCCCATTAATGTTCATGCCATCATCTTCCTGATCTTCATAACATCCACTTTACTTTTCACAATCAATCATTACCGTAAACCCATCCATCTGTCGTGTTGGGGTTTACAGGAAAGAAATTGAAAGTATGGGTTTGAAGATGCTTTTGAGATGCTAATTTATTTTAGTATGAACTGTTTCATGAATGTCATTTGCAACTTATTGAGCAAAGGAATATGCCAATCATTGGATCAAAGTTAATTACTTACCAACGGTTAGATCTGATTTGGGGTATTTTGGGTATTTAGATATGAGGTTGGTTAGGGAGAGTCACATGCTAGACATGCGCAGAGCATTCAAGTGCATTGACAAACAAAGACTTTGGTCTTGTAACACTTGACTAGTCAGGAAGTGGGTTTTAGGGGTGTGAACTTTGGTTCTAAACAAAGTGAGGGGTCATTTTTAATTTGCTTGAATATATATATAAGATTTTAAGCTAGGCAACGGCTTTTTGACACCACTATTTTTGCTGAAGGACACCACCACCCCTTTTATTTGGATGTGCTGAATGACACCACCAATATAAAACCCTTTCTCACTATTGTTCATCTTCTTTTCCCTTTCTTTTCATTTATTCTTCTCTCTCAGGAACAACAACCACCACAACCGCACCGTCATCGGCCACACCACCCTTCCTAACGTTGGCCGCACCACCTTCTCCACCACATTTCCTCTTATATTTTGTTGTTGTTCTTCTTGTTTTTCTCTTTTCTTCCCCTTCTATTTTTTTCCACCACGTATCGGCAACACTACCCTGCCCCCGTCCTCGACTTCTTCTCTTTAATTTTTTTATTTATTTATTTTTTTACAGAAGAAAAAAGAAGAAGGAAACAGGGCGGGGTGGTGCTGCCGACAATGGAGAATAAAAGAAGAGAAGTGAAAAGAGAAAAGGAAAAAAGGAGAATAAAAACAGAGGAGAAATGTGGCGTAGCGCTTCAGTAGGTGGTGTAGTTAGGGGTGGACACGGGACGGGATGGGACGAGATAGACCCATCCCTATCCCATCCCGTTCATACGGGATCCGGACGGGATAGGATGAGATAAACCCCATCCCGACCTCGTCCCATCCCAAACGAGTTCGGGACGGGATGGGATCAACGTGTTTCAAATTGACTATGCAATTTTAATAACTAAAATAGATCTTCAGCAAATTGCATATTCACACATAACCATGCTGAAAATGTAATAATAAACCAAAATGCAATCAACTAAACATAATGTAACCTATGCCATAATAAGCACATGAAGTGTCATTGGAATCTCTCACAGAGTTTAATTTTCATGCATATCTATCCTTGCAAATGAGATGATACTAAGAACCCATTAATTTGTATTATAGATTGAGTATCCAAAGTTTTCAATGAAATCGAATGTACCATAGTTAAATACAATTAAACAAATTGGTCTTCAAATATGAGTTGATAGCCTAACAACATTGAGAATTTTAGATGCTAAAATGTTATATGCATCAGAAAATTTGAATGGGCATCCAAATATTGCAATCCTAAAATAAATAAATAAATAAATAAATAATAAATATTGAAAAATTAGTTCGGGACGGGACGGGATTGGCGGGATTGAAAATCTTCATCCCATCCCATCCCATTCTAGATCGGGACGGGACGGGATCGGGATGAAATTATTCAATTCCATTAAGACCCAAAAAAATCGGGATGGGATGTGATGCCCACTCCTAGGTGTAGTGCTTTAGAAATGTGGGTATGGGAGTGATGGTGTTATTCAACTAAAGTTGTGGCGTCAAAAAGTCGTCGCCATTTAAGCTAACAAGAATACTAAAGCTCTTCAGAAGGCGGTGGAATATTTTCTCTCTTTCTTCTTTCCGCTCTCGAGTCTCAAGCCGCAAAAACTCTTTTCCCTCCATTTTCCCCTCCCTTGTTCTTCTGATTCTTCACCGCACCGCTCCTCCAATTCGGTTTGGAGTTTCTGTCTCTCTCCAATATCAAGTTATGGAGGATGATGAAATTTTATTATTTTCAACAATCGAGCAGAAAATCGCACAAGAAAAAGGAGGATGGGGCAGTAGCAGTAGCATACTCGAAGTTGACGACGACGAAACACTAAGCAGAGTTTTCTCTCAGCTTAAACCCTTGTGCTTAAGCCTTCTCCAACTCCTTCGAAACGACCCTTATAACCACAAACAAGTCTCAGCAGCAGCAGCTACAATTTTCTCTCAACTCTCCCACCTTCTTCACTCAACTCCATCTCACGCTTTACACCCATTTCTCGAGTCAGTTCATTCCCTCATTTCAAAAAAATCTATTCTTTCAATTAATTGCTTATTATTATAATTATTGCGGTGTTCAAATTATTTATTAGGTTTTTGGCTGCTTGCTGGCTCACACTTGTGTTGTTGTGCAAGTAATTTTCAGTTATGTTATGATCCCCTTGCTGCTGCTCCTTGACGCATCAGTTGCGTGCCGATCAGAACAAAAGGTGGTTTCTCAAGAGTCAAGCCTACCAAATGCATTTAGTGATAGCATCGCCGAAGGTGTGCTTCAATGTCTTGAGGGGCTTCTCAATAAATGCCACTTAGGATCTGTCAACCAGGTATTATACCTCTTTCATATCATTACTGTTTCTATACTTTATACTAAAGGTAAGGGATTGCAAAGAGTTCGATTTGCCTACATGAGCCGCCTACTACTAACTTTAGGGGACATACTCTAGCTTAATTAGTATCTCACCTTTTCCCTTTTTCTTTCAACTCTTTAGTTTAGCTACGGTGTTTCAATTGTTACGTAAATGTCCATGAGCCCTGAGATTTAAACCATGAGCTCAAAGAGAAACCGCAATAAATTTTGCAAGCTACCTACGGAAAGACTCATGTTGGGATGATATCATCGCTAATAACTAATTAGGGCAGCTGATCTGCAAAAAGATCCCGTAGTAGCTTCCCCTAAGTGCACATTGTTCTTTTTTGTTGTGTGCTTGGAAAACTTAGAAAGAACATCTATTTCTTCAGTGTATGCTTTTCTAGAGACAAGTCTAATTGATGAGACCTTGCTCTTGCACAAGCCGGCTTGCTTAGAATAACATGGTGGACCACTCTTTGTCTGAATCCCAAGCATGAACTTGATCTTCTCACTAGGTTTAAACTACTGGGTATGATCAGTGAACTGAGTCATTGAGGGAAGCTTTACTCTATTCGTTTCCGTTTGATTCCTTTTTTTGTTAATCTCTCATTTCACCTTCTCTCATTCTCATTTCGGAATTTTTAGTCATGAAAAGTCTAAAATTTTAAACAATGGTGAATATCGTCACGAGAACCACAAAAAAAAAAGAAAGAACTCGTGCGGGTAGAACAAACTTGGTTTCGTTCAGTATTAAACCAGTCAGTTTGGTTTGGTTTTGGTTGGTGAAAGAGACCTTAAAAGAATGAAGGTCCTCAAATAACACCCTCTGTATTCTCCATACAGTAGGATAATGTAGGAGTTTCTGCAGATGATCAATCCTCCGTCTTCATTCACCCGTTCACCACTGCCTTTTACATTTTAGTTGATTATATGAATCTCTTCCAAGTTTGTGATCTTTTAGTTGAAAAGAGTTTACTGGATATATTATACCATGATCTTTTTCTTTTCTTTCCAATTCATTGCCTTTAGGATCCTTAAAGAGTTTCCATGGGTATTCACAATTACAATGTCTACCCTCTTAATATTCCTCTATCTTTGAAGAACTTCCTGAATGGATTCATGAAATGATGGTATTGTAGATGGTTGTTCTAATGAAGAAGTTAACACACGGGGCGCTACTTTCACCATCTGTTGCTTCTGAAGAATTTCGCGAAGGAATAATAAGGTGTTTCAGAGCATTGCTTTTAGGGCTACATCCTTGCTCCTCTGAAAATTGCTCGTGCAATAAGGTTCCTGCGTTATCTGCTATTTCAGAATGCAGCAATTTGCAAATTCCAATTTTCACTTCGGTCAAAGATAAATCACATCCGGAAGAATGTTTACTTGCATTTATTCAATCAGAAAATTCTTCTGCTGCTGTGGGACACTGGCTTTCCCTTCTTCTCAAGGTGGGTAAAATATTTACATGATAATTATTGCTTCAGTGCTTAGAGTGGCAAACTAAGTTCTTCAGACTTGGCTCTTATGTGCAACTATATTGGAATGAGCCAAATGCAGTTTTCGTTTCTTCCTTGAATTAACTTATTGTCAAAATACTCAAGGCTGCAGATTCCGAAGCTACACGGGGACATCGTGGAAGTGCAAGGCTCCGCATAGAAGCATTTATGACGTTTCGTGTGCTTGTTGCTAAGGTGACTTTTTTTAGTAGTACAGCTAATAAGATGTGTGTTTTCAAGCATTAGTTTCATATCGTATGATTGATACCCATGCTTTTTAATATAGACATACATAGTGAATGATTTAGACTCATTTACTTCCAAAGAAGGTACAAGATTCACTTTGATGAACCCTTCAAAGTAAGGAAGAGTCTTTATGAATTGATAGTAAGACTTGTGAGTTCAATGCTTCACATGTTGTTATATTTTTGTATAGAATAAAGTTTTCTTCCTACCTACATATGTGGTTACTGATATCATTCGTTCGCTACGGCCGAGACTATCATTTTTACATAGTGTGACACTGTACATAAGATATGTCTCAGGTGTATCATATTTATCAAATGTACAGCCCTTGAGTTGTATGATGACTCAACTTAAAACTATTTTTAACTTTGCTCGTCTCTTCTTCCCCAGCCTGCCGGCCGGTTTTAATTTTTGAGAAATGGTCTTGTAAAGTCAAATAAAGCCAACTTGAGACAGATTGATAGGAGTATACATATATTAAGAGAACCAAAATACTTGTTCTCTCAGGTGAAAGTCAACAATAGCTTTCTCGATGTAGGTTTTACTTGGAGTTGTTGAGGGCATGCATACGACACAGTTTGCTAATTGTGATGCTCTTGTATCGGGGCCTTAATGCTTTGAGGTCATCGTCTTGTAGTCCATGTTATATTCATATATAAATTTTACCTTTGAAATAAAATAAAATAAGCAAATATGATGATATGAATGTCAATTCCAATAACTTACTTCCTATACGTTTCACAACTATGATACATCAACGAAATATTTTTTGTTTTTTTGTTTTAATTTTTTATTATGTTATGCTTAAAGATACATATCATAAAGGAGAGCGCATCACTGGAGTGCTGCATCCTATGGCTGAGCTAACAATAGTTCTCTGCTATGAGATTCCTAATTGATTGGAGCTCTAAACCATTTTAAAGATAAAACAAGTCTGAGAACTATTTTGATAGTGTACAAAGGTCCTTCTAGACCAATTACCTAACTGAGATACTTCAGTGATGAATGCTCAGCATTTCAGATTCGCTGCTTGGACTCAATAGCAACTCTGCCTCTGAATCACCATGGAAATAACTGCACTACTAGAGTGCACTTTTTTGAAGTTGTATAGCAAAATAATACCAACTAAATGAATCATTTAAATCTTGACGTTACCTACTACGCCCCCAACAAGTCTTCGCGAGGTTCAGTTCTCCCATTATGTTACTGCTTGCCCCCCCACAGCCCGGCGCAGGTTAGTAGTAGGCGGATAGCTGTCATAAAAGTTGATTAAGAAATGACTGTTATGCTGTCAAACTTGACTGTACGGTGTCCTCAGTCTCAACATTAACTTAGTCCAGCCAGATTGGTAGTTACTTGCCTGTCACTCGCAAAAATCTGAGCCTGGATTTATTTTTATTTAAAATTCAAACCAGCCAGGAAACTCAGTTGCAAGTTTTTGTTCAATTTATTATACTTCCACTACTCAGTTGAACACTAAGGCTGGAAAATCCTTGGGCAACAAAGATCAGTAATGACGTAATTGGAGGGCTGCTCCCTCTTTCTACCATTGGCAACTGGATAGTAACTCCTGAATCTGGCAGAATGTGAATTTGCAGCATAAACATTCTTTAGCATCTGTTGAGTCTCTCGCAGCTGAAGGATGTGGAACTGTTGCTCGCATTTTTTCCTTTACATTGATTGAACTAGCTATTGCATAACTGTCAGTTTTTCCATCTTCCCCTTCACAAGGGAGGAGTATGCTGATATTTTGGCTCAATAACACTCACATTTTGTTCTTCGATTTCCCCAATCATCAATAAAGCTCACCGCGTATGTTGCCCATTAGGCATATTCTTGCCATCTAGTTTAACTGTCGTGCTAGGGACATCCAATCTCAAAATAGATGGTATCCACACTAAAGTTTTGAGAAACACTAGCAATCCATGTATTGACAAATCAGTGACAGTAGAAGATAACTAGTTTAGTAGCATAAAATATCACTACGTCGAAAACATGAATTAGGCATAAAAACAAAACACATGATGAAGTGAGAGTAAAGGAGCATGTCAATAGATATAGACTTGACAGGTGCAGAAAGTTGAAGACTGCCCTTGATTGGTTCCTAGGAGGCGCATCATTAACCCCCACTGAGGCTTAAACCTTGGTTCGCTAACTAACCGTCTCGTACTGAGGCACACCTCAGTGCACAGCCTCAAAACAATCTTTTCAACCATGCCATTGGCAGATCCACAGTGTACCAAGGCCCAATTAGAAGTAGCTCATTTGCAGCAGAAGGCCCATAAGATTACGTCTACTATATACTGCATTAGTGATGTATGAAGAGAGAACCTATACATGAGGGTTCATTTGATTGGAAAAGAGTCTCTTGGAATTTCAATAGAAAGAGTGTTATGTGATTACGAGTGTAAACGACCTAGGGAAACTACAAGCGATATCAGTCCGTATACGCAAATTATTATTGTTAATTAATGTTATTATTATTGTTATTGTTATTATTTTAGATCAGAAAAATTCAAGAAAGTAAGTTCTAAATTTCTAATAGAGAACCTCTAATTTGAAATTCAATTTCGCACTCCTTAGATCTATTGAAGCACTTGTAGTTGTAATATTAATTTCCAGATTTGGATTGGTTGATGGAAGAAAAGGACAAATTGTATACTTCTGCTGCGGCCTCACTATTTTCCTATGTATTTTTTAAAGATAGTGCATTAATCGCATACTCTGTGTGAATTAACTAGCATAAATCACAGAAAAGGAATAAGAAATAAGATTTCTTACATAACTTAGCAATATGTTCATCCTTAATGTTAATAAGAGTATTTTACGCATATATTAGGTCTAATCAGTTTCTCTGCTCTGCTCCTTTTTGTATTAGCATTCCTCACTTCCTGAGAACCAATCCCTCACCCCCCCCCCCTCTCTCTCTCTCTCTCTCTCTCTCTCTCTCTCTCCGTTGTCTTTGAAAGCTGCTTGTGTATTGCATTTCAGATGTTAGTGTCTCCTGTTGGTTCTCTTTCAGGTTGGTATGGCAGATGCCCTTGCTTTCTTTTTACCAGGTGTTGTCAGTCAGTTGGCAAAGGTGTTGTATGTCTCAAAGACAATGATCAGTGGTGCTGCTGGAAGCACAGAGGCCATTAATCAAGCGACAAAAGGTTTGGCGGAGTTCCTCATGATTGTACTTGAGGATAAGGCCAATCTTTCTGGCCTTGATATGTCTGTGAGTGACTATACTGGTCTTCATGGACGAGAGGATGAATCTTCTAAATCATACTTAGAGGCACTCCGTCGCTTACCTTTGAATGGTTCATATGAGGGTGAAAAATTAGCAGAAGATTCTGGTCATCAGGCATTTGACCCCAAATTTGGTTTTAGAGAGAAGGGCAACACTGATTTTGAAAAAAATCCTGGATCATTATATGTGAACCGCACATCAGATTGGATTGACAAAACTTCAGTACAAGTGGATAAGATTTTGTCTGCATCTTTTCCTCAAGTAATTGTTTTTCTCTTTTGGCACTAATCTTGTAATTAAGGTTCTTTCATCTCCTGCTTGAACTGCTACTTTTGTTTTGTCAATCAGCTTTGTGTTCATCCTGCAAAAAAGGTGAGAGAAGGACTTTTATATGCTATAATGGGCCTGTTATCAAAGTGTACTTATACAATGAAGAAGAGCCGACTGATGCTTTTGGTGAGTCCAGATATGCCTTTAAATACTTGTTAGCTGATTTACCGTGATTGAACCAAGTTTAAGAATTAGGATGATTGTTTCTGTGCTTATCATGCTCATATTGGAAATCAAGGTTAAGTCCAAAACATTCAAATAATTAACAAAAATACATAACTCAAATTTAAACCCTATATTGGCATTAATATTCAATTCTGCATCTTTCAAAATGTTTCATTCTTTCAATTGCACCAACTTTTTAAATGTGTGACCTAGTCAAACATTTCAGACACGTTGACCAAGTGTCTGACAATGTCTGAGTGTTAGTATCCAATAGTGTTCGACACAAACACTATGAGTTTTGTAGTGTTCGTGCTTTAGAGGCAATGAACCATTTAGAGAGAGAACCACAACAAAAAAAACTAGGCAATTCGATAATAACCATAGAGTTAATAAATCGATAAATAATGTTTAGTTAATTAATAAAATAATTTATTGAGAACAAGATTACCTAATAAAAATTTTGTGACCTCCCACCTTGCTTACGAGGGCCATGAAGCTCACCAACTATCACATGGTAAAGTAACAAAACATAAATCCATCTTTATTCTCGCCACTACTTAAAATTAAAAAGGTTGATCTCCTACTCAAATTTAACGTTGCCTTTGTGACAAGGGTAAGACAACAATTGCATTTCTATCTTAACTTAATGTGATTCAAAAATATCTATTTACCCTTCTTTTTGCACACTATTTTACATAAGTTAACAACGACAACTTGAACATTTTAATGATCAATAGTCATTATAGCTCAAATGGCTTGGCCCATTGCAGCATATATACATTATAGTAATGATAAGAATTTACTATTATTGCTCAAAAGTTTGTAAAAATAGGATAATAGAAGAAAATCTGGAAGTTGGGGACTTTGGGTGCCCTACCCGAGATAGTACCCAATGACAGAGAGACGAGTGACATGGTGAGAGAGAACCAAAAAAAGAAGTCACCAAGTTTTAACCAAAAAAATAAATATAAAAAAGAAATGAGGAGAAGAGGTAAACTTGTGAAATAAGATCAAGCTAGAGAGGAAACATGGAAGAAAGAAAAACATTAAAATAAATAAATATTGTGATATATCGAGATTTTTAACCATCGGTACAATAATTATATATAATATGTTATATATATGAATATATTTGTATAACATAAATATGTAGGGAAAAAAAGAATGTATGTACATATGAATGTGGACTCAATACAGTGATCTAATTATGATAATTTGTTAGAAATTTAAAGGTGTTTTGGAAAACACCAAATCTTCTACCCTCGTTTCATCAAATATTGCATACTCTTCCTTATTCTCTCTCCTTTGTTCTCGTCTTATCCAAATGGTTGTCGAAGCATCCATCTGGGTCGCCAATCGTACCATGAATTGGTTCGTGCGACCCAATTTGAAATTCGCGGGGGGTTGAGTGAAGCAGGTATATATGTGTGGGAAAACAATGAGAATATAATGGTTCGAATTAGTTGTCGTTTTGTGTCATGATTTGTTGAGAAAAAAGAAATCTATTTTCTGGTTAATACTTTTGAGAAGATGTTGTCATGTTGGTCTGCCTGCTTGAATTAATCTGTTTATTGAAACTTTTATGAATCTCATGATTAAGTCTCTGTACATTGAATTCTTCTTTATCTGGAAAATGGTTGTCGAGTTAAAGCTGAATTGGATAGCTTTGTCATGTTTACACTATAAATTAGCTGCAGAAGTGTGTTTCATTTCCTTATCTTGTTGGGTTTATTTTATTTTATTTTATTTTTTCTGTGTATATCCTAGGTGCATTGACTAAGAATTAAGGTATTAGACAAACCAAGATTAACTAACCTCCAGAGAGAGGCTGACCTTACATATGCCAAGATTAACCAACCTCCAGAGAGGCTGACCTTACATATGAAGTAAGGGGAACAATGAAGCCTTAGTGTAAAAGATTGGCGATGGACATCGTATTGAAATATTGATGTGGTACTAGGGATCCTCCATTTCTTTTCTAAAGTGAATGTATTTTAAATCCCTTTTAGTATCTGGAAAGAGTTGTTAGCATGATCAGCCCACTGTGATATCCTATAGTTCTGTTAATAAAGTTGAAGTTTTCATGAAGGAGTAAAACAGAAACATGTAGATGTGAGCCATAAAAGATCCTAACTGTTAGATTGTTTAAACTTGGAGTGGGCACTGAAATGAGGAATGTGAATTCAGTGGGTGGGTTAACTTTGTTATTCCAACCTCTGTGCTTTCCAACGTTAATTTACTCTCTCTGTTTTCCTACCAAAAGTGGCCTATTTTGGAGTCTTGCCTCTCAAAAAGGCTTTGGAGAAATTATGAAAAGTGGAAAATTACGCTTTTGGTGATGTTGAAGTGACATCGTGAACATAGGTGCTTCTGTTTTGGTTTAGACAACATTGTTTAGGGAACGCAATTGATTGATTTTCATTTTATTTTATTTTGGAAGCTGTTTCCCATTTTTTGATAGTCTTCATTTACTTAAGGTGTAGTTAGTACATGGTAGGGCGTACTGGGATGCGAGGCTAGCCACACAAGCTGAGACCCCCCCCCCCCCCCCCCCCCCCCCCCCCTCTCTTTATGTACTTTCTTTCTCGTTTTTCTCTTCTTTTCTGCAACTACTTTTTAGTTGTTTTCTGTTGTTACTTCCTGATACTTAAGAAAAATTGCTTAATTTGTCAATTATGTCCACAAAGAAAAGTTGGAATTTCAAACTCAAATTTATTCACATGGCCCAGTTACCTGGCTTGGCTAATTTTAGTTTTTCTATTTGTTAGTAGTTATTAAACTGAATGACGCATTTATACTTCTTTTTGCTATCTATATATCAATTACATTGTCTTGTTACATTTCTTCCAGGAGTGCATGTGTATCCTGGTTTGTGATGATTCACAGCAAGTGTCTGCAACTGCACAGGAGTTTCTGGAAGAGTTCTTTACGGCGGGTGAGAGACATGTCGAGATTGCTGAAATGTTGAACAGGTTAGTTTTCCATGTTCTTAAGGTCATATCACTTAATATGAGAGTATAGAACTCATGCTTCCTTAATAGGTTGATGGAAAAACTTCCAAAAATTTTACTTGCGAGGGACGAAAAGAATGCATTAGCACATGCCCAAAGATTGCTTGCAGTGATGTACTATGCCGGTCCTGAAGTTGTTGTGGATCACCTTCTTCTATCTCCTGTAAGTGTTTTTGTTCCACCTGATACACTTCTGTCAGGGATCCCAAGGGATTCACTATTACTATTTTTTCATTAATTCACTTTTTTTTTTGTGTGTGGGTGGGGTGGGGTGGGGTGTGACATCTCAAATAGTGGGATGAAAATGCAAAAAAATCCATTTCCATCCCAAATCATCACCCAACAATGGGATGGAAGCACACAATTTTCCATCTCCATGTGTGAAGGGAAGCCAGAGACTGACACATTTTTAACAAAATTTAATTTTCTACTCTGCAAATAGTGAGGGACGACACAAAGAATGGCACCCGTAACAGATGCTGTGACTTTGCTACGTTTTTTCTATTGGTTTTCATCCCAATGGAAAGCTAAACTGAACACAGAAAGGGTGGAAACAAAAATAGCAGATGAATAGAAGCTCTTTCTTACTGTTGGAGATGCTGTAACATGACTAGTTAGGATGCCGTGTTGATAGAGATAAGTCCATGGGCTATTTACACGTTAGACCCTCAATGTTGGGAACTTGGGGATGAGTTAGGTCCAAATCGTTTCATTATGAAGTTTTGGGCTTTGTCTTAATGATCTTTCTATTGGAACCATGGGGTAAGTGGACTTGACCATTATGCCTTAATGTAAAAGGTTCATGATGTATCTCGAGAGGTTTTGATGCCCTGAACAAAAATAAAACTATATTCGCACCTCAAGCAATTTTGCATGGTCCAGATGTAAAATCAAAATAAATATAAAGAAAGAAGAGAGAATGTCTTTCTTCCCCAAATATCTAGACTGACCACTACCAAAACGACACCTTCACACTGCAATTTCAAAACCCCACAGACTTCAACAAGTTTCTTCCGAGCGAGAATCACATCAGAGAATTCAGAAAGTTGTAGTGAGCTACTGTAACTCTGTTTCGGTTTCTCCTTGAAAGATAAATAATTGTCCACTACCATTGCCTCTTTTTCCCATCTCCTTTCTCTCAAGCTTTGCAGTTTTGAGAAATCAGTGTTGCTTTGGACTTTCTTGGAAGGTAAGCTGGGATTGGGCCCCCACCCTTTGTTAATCAATAGGAATGTAGTGGGTAATGCCCGCTTCATTGAGAGTCTCATAAGATATTGGAATACTCCATCTCGTTTATCCACGCGAGGGAAGGTTTTCTGGGAGTTCCTTTCATATGCATTGTGTTGGACGGTATGGAAGGAAAGGAACAATAGAGTTTTCGACAATAAGGCGCTAGGATTGGATGCAGTTGTGGTAGAAATATGATTACCTTGGGAAGTTGGGTATCACATCTTCCTTCTTTTATGAGGTTGTTTTTCAATTCTTTATGCTAATTGGAAGATTATTGTGTTGGTACCTTAATGCTTTTTAAGGTTACCTTTCAATGAACATTTTACCTTTAAAAAAAATCTATGTTTGTGTGAAATAAATTTATTGATTGATTTAATAAGAATATGAAATCGGCTAGATTCAAATTGGTTTTCAGTTCCTCTGATCTGATTGGTGTGATTCTCATCGCGTGAGAGCAATCAGAGCACCAACGTTGAGATAATGAATGAAACAAAAACTTTGATGAGCATGGCCGGTGAAGAACAATGATCCAACTTTGGGGGGTTTTCAAAATTCCTTGCCATGAAGAGACCGAAGAGGTGAAGAAATGGTTGGTGTTGGTTAGTGATTTTGTTTGAAGGAGAAAGAGTGATACAAAGAGTTAGAAAGACTGAATGGTGGTGGTGTTGTGGAAGAGAAATTGGATATGGCAGTGAAATCAGATATGGCTAAGAGATAAGCTAATGCGGGTGCTACTTTGGGAAGAGAGAGAATAGATGGGTCGTGATGGAGGTTGTTGGTGGTGGTAGTTCGATGATGAAGATGAGGTCATCATAAAAAATATGGCAAGGATCCAACCATACGAAACACATATATGGATAAAAGTGTCGTATCTTATTTTTCTAACAATTATTGTGAAAAAGTACATTAAAGCATTAATATTTAGAATGTAGGAAAAATGGACTAGAACCTATGCAGTTAAAACGGATAACGGACTCAGTGTTATAGGTTATAACTGTATATAATGAAATATTTTTTTAAATATACTTTTTTTACCCCCACCAAGTACATATGTATTATAGACTATAGAGTCATAAAAAGTAAATCACTAAACATAAACTTGAAACTGATGTCACACACAACAGATAGCAATAATGAGTTTATGACATTGAATAATGGATGTCGCTGTTATAGTTTTCAAAGAGAAGAAATCCAAACCCAAATCAAAACCAAAACCAGTATTCTATTATGAGGTATAGATTGATAACGTTACTAGTTTCACGTGTGTTTGTCAACCTGTGTTAGTATTATCGGTCAAACCCATCATCACCTCTTTCTCTATAAAGTCTCTTTTTCATGACTCCTCATTTTCAAGCTCTCTGTTTTTTCTTCTCTGCTTCTTCTTCTCTGTTCTGCTCTGCAAGAAAGATTAAGAGAAAGAAAGATTAAGAGAGACATACATCAGTAATTGAGTTGGGTTTGAGCTTGGGAGTAGGAGACCCTTCAACAATAAGGGCTTTGAGGTTTATTGAAAATGCACACAATAACAGTCGGGGTTTGGGGTTTTGCATGAGCTTTGATGGTGATGGAAGAGGAAATGAGAACACAGTCGGGGTTTTGATCGATGAGAACTGTGAGCTTAGGGAAGAGAACCGTGAGTCGATCGATGACAGTCGATGATAGTCCTCTTCCCTGAGATTGATGACAGTCTTCTTTCTGAGATCGATCCTCTTATCTGATATCGATGACGTCGATCAACTGTCTGTGTCAGATCTTCTTCCTTCTTCTCCACTTCCCTTCGTCTTCTTCTTCCCTCATCTGGAGACTTTGGGGTTAGGGTTATGCGAAAGCAAACATCAAATGAACAAATGGTTGAATTTTATTTATTTATATGTATCATAAGTTAATGTTGTTACGTAAAAAAAATTATTCACATAACGGCTGTTAAAATGGCATTATATCGCCTACCGTTAAAGTGAAAAAATTAACGGTCCAACCCCGTTAGGCGATATAACATCGTTTTAATTGCATAGACTAGAACCTGTTACTTCATGCTGAATAGGTCACACTTGATTTTATTAGAAATTAGAAATTAGGAGATACTTAGGTGTAGCGCCCATAGAGGACAAAATTAGAGAAAGACGTTTAACTTGGTTTGGTCATGTGCGGAGGAGACCAAGCACGGCGCCAATTAGAAAATGTCTAGATTGGCAAGTTAATGGAGGGTGTAGACAGAGGGGTCGACCGTTGAAAACTTGGATGAAGGCGGTGAATGAAGATAGCATTGAGCTTGGATTAGGCGAGGATCTGTGTGAAGACCGCATTGCTTGGAGAACCAAAATCCATGTAGCCGACTCCGAAGATATCGGGAATGGGCTTTGATGATGATGATTATTTTTTATAACAATCGGAGGATACAAAAACACAAACTTTGCACGGGTTTTAAGTGAGTTTTTCTTTTCTTGACGCATTATTAACCACGATAGACCATGGTGGTTAGTTAAAAAATGCATTTATTATTATTATTATCATCATCATTATTATTAATTTATTATTATTATTATTATTATTATTATATAAATATCCATACTTATTTCGAAGGGTTTTCATACTTATTTAAGTTAATAAATATCAACTCATTTTACCCACTTGACAATTTCTTTTATTTCAAAAATGAGTTAATTTTTTAAGGGGATAGTCTGGTAAGTGGTAACATGTAAATCACCTTTTTAATCCAAGTAAATGTTGCAATCTATGCTAACAGTGAACTGAAAGTTTTAGTTTTTTATTTATTTATTTTTTATATAAATTTAAAGGTCGAAGAGATTTTACTCTTTCTAATTGGGTATCATACATTGTATATCAATAAATAAAGTTTCATGACTACTTCCTTCCATTGTGCCAACAATCATAAAATTCTTGTCTAAGCCCACAGCCTTTAAATACATCCAAATGGAACCAAATCAAGAAAATTGCATGTGAATTTTGCAGAGACAGAGAGTCAGGATCAGAGAGAAAATAACTGTTTTCTCAAACCCAAGAGAGAAAACAACTGTTTTCTTAAACCCAAAGGCGGTATCTAGTGAGACTCATAAACCAAAAATGGTAAAAATACAAATTTCATCTTCTCATTCCCTTCTTCTTCGTCTTCCTCTTTTTCTTCTTCATCGAAATAGTGAAACGATGAACTGTCAACAGCTGCAACTCTTCTCTTCTTTTGAAATAGTCTGCAACAGTAACATAAACAAAGTCTTCTTCTCTTCTTCTAAACAATCTTCTTCTCTTCTGAAACAGAAACAGTCACAAATCTTCTCTTCTTCTGAAATAGTCTGCAACACAAATAAAAAAACAAATAAATTAGGTTTTTGGGTTTTGATTTTGATTCTCAACCATAAAATCGCACGATTTTTCTATGAGTCACGATTCTGCGATACAACACTTCAATCCGTCAATCGCATGCGATTTTACACGATTTGGTTAAGATACGATTTAACGGGTGATTTAAATTAGTTATAGGACAAGTCGAGTCAAATCATCGATTTGAGTTGCGATTTTGAACGATTCGTACAACACTGATCCAAAGTAATTGCTAAATGATAAATCAATCCATGTTCATCCTTCAACCGCACAATGAACTAATGATGTTAAAATACTCAAAATTTAAATAATCTTAATCAGGAACTGAGACATGGCCATTTCATGAGGTATGAGGTGTAAGTGAGGCACTCATGATATTTGGGTAATTTAATAAAAACCATTTGGGTCAATTGGCACTCATGATATTTTCTTTGTTTTCAATGGACCAAAACTTGGTACCCTATTAGTTGAATACTTGAAGCTTTGAAGAATGAGGACAACGCCATGTGACCACTTGACTCACTTGTGACTTGACTAATTGATTCACTCGTTTATTACAATTTACAAATCAATAGTCTTTTCTTCATTTAAGACCATACAACCAAAACAAATGTATTCTACACAACCTTTTTCTCTTAGCTTCTCAATATCCCATATCTTACGCAAACAAAGGGCTAAAGGGTTGAAATTATTTTTTATTTTTTATTTAAAATTTTTATCAACTGATGAAATACTTATGAGGGGTAAGGCACGGTTCGTTAACCATAAGCCTCGTACTGATGTGAGCTTCAAATCTTAGCCTCACAACGATTTTTTAAACCATGAAAATACCAAAAGGCATATATTATGTCATCATTTCTGTGGTTATCTGGTAATTTTATGTCCATTCTTTTTGTCATTACTGTAATTTATCCGTCAACCACGTAACTATATTTTTGTATTTTCTGCTTTGGCGCTTTTATAGCTTTATATATTTATGTATTATTGATATCATGCTATGGTTATAATTGAAAATGTTCGCTGTCATTATCATTTTGGAAATAAATAATGTTTGTAATATGAATATGCAGATAACGTCTGCTCGCTTTTTGGATGCTCTTGCACTATGCCTGAATCAGAATTCATTATTTGCCGGTTCTCTTGACAAATTTTTGGCTAAGCCAGTTTCTGTTGGATTTTTGCACTCTGTTGCTGAACTAAGATCTGTCTCTCCCTCGAGCTATACTGAGCAGACATTTGTTAGTTCTGCTTCATCTAAGCTCTTGGACATTAATGATAAACTCTCTGAAAACCCTCTGGAAAGTGCACGCCAAGATTACACGGTTCCATCCATACCTCCTTGGTTTATGCATATTGGAAGCCAGAAAATGTATCAGACTCTTGCAGATATTGTTCGGCTCGTTGGTTTATCCACAGTAGCAGGTTGTATTTATTATTGGAATCCATTTTTTTTATTTTTTATTTTTTTTTTACTTTTGTCTCTTATCCTATACTTAACTTTGTATTTGTTTCTTATGGCTAGACTCCAGAAATGAAGTGTCACTATCCGTAATTGTTGACATTCCGTTGAATTATTTGCGCAAATTAATTTCTGAGATTCGGATGAAGCAGTACAGTAAACAGAGTTGGCATTCTTGGTATACTGAAAGTGGTTCAGGCCACCTACTTCGCCAAGCAAGTACTGCTGTTTGTCTTTTGAATGAGATTATATATGGTGCATCAGGACAATGTATTGAAAGATACATAAAGATGTTCCAAAAGTCTAGGAAGAATAAGAAAGACTTACAAGGGTGTGATGCTGGCTGTGCCAATGCTCATCCCTTTAAGACTGAAAATTCTCTTTTATGTCCTTGGAAGGTTTGTGCGGACGTGAGAGGTCACTTGACTGATTGTGTTAGGAGTATTTTACATGAATATTTGTCTCCTGAACTGTGGGATCTTCCAGTGAGCCAGGGAGTTTCTCTTATAGAAGTGGATAATGAAGCAGAAGATATTACATTGCATCTTTTTCGTGATAGCGCAATATTACACCAGGAAACCACCTTTTCCTTGACAATGCTTTATTTTAGCTCCATTATTTTATAAAGCTCAGCTGGTTTGTTTGCATCATACTAATTGTACATTGATTTCTTCCAACCAGGTGATAATTGATGGGATTGGCACCTTTAATATGTCTCTCGGGAAGGATTTTGCTTCTAGTGGATTTCTCCATTCTTCTCTGTATGTCTTACTAGAGAATCTTATTTGTTCAAGCAATCAAATAAGAAGGGCTACTGATACTGTCTTACATGTCATTTCTGCATCTTCTGGCTATTCTAGTGTGAGTATTTCTTTTTGTAATTTCAATAAATTTATTGTTAAATTGTCTTGTTTCGATCTTGATATACCGTTGAATTGCCATTTACTCTCTCTTAGAGAAGGCAACTCTGTTGTCTATCAAGTTCCCTGGGCCCATGGACAATGTAGTGGACCTTAGTCTCAATACCCAAACAATATCTCAGAACAAGCTGAAAAATTCTAGAGAATGCATCGGCGACTATTTGGGAGAGAATCGGAACCACGACCTCTCAGTCCAGTGCTCTTATACCGTGTTAAATTGCCATGGACTTCAGTTTCAGTAGTTACATTACATTTTAATGAATACAGATGATGATGCGATTTTCATTGTGACAGGTTGGTCATTTGGTTGTGGCTAATGCAGACTACATCATTGATTCTTTATGTCGACAATTACGTCACATGGATCCTAATCACCACGTTCCAGATGTTCTTGCAGCAATGCTTTCTTATATCGGAGTAGCTAATGATATATTGCCTTTGCTAGAGGAACCGGTACGGGTTCTTTATATTCTATGAATTCTTTTTGTTACACTCTAGCCGCTGCATAGTGTTGTTTTTTTGCATTTTCTGTCGAATTGGACTTAGTTAGCCAACGACCCTTATGAACTAAACTCATGCAAAGCATTTTGAGTTTTTCTGACATAGTTACTCATGGTACATTGTTAAACTGCCATCTGCTAAAAAAAGCTTAAGCTAGTAGACAAGACAAAACAAGCATAGATAGATGGTTGGAGCGTGGACAAGGAGTGGTTTTTTTTTTTTCAAAATTATTTCTAAAACAAACAGAGAGAACAAAGAAAAACCACACTCTTCACAACAACTGAGGCATAAAAGAGGCCAAAGCCAAACCACAATCACATATCATCCATACTAGAAATAAGTTTACAAAATTGAAATGGATAGTCCCTATCCTTGTTTACCAGTCTCATGAGCTCCTTAGTGAATTGAATAAGTTGATCTTGGAATTGGAACTTAGCTAGCAGATCCACGAGCTGATTAGATTCTCTAAAAACATCAGATGTAACTTCCATCTTTTTATCCAAGCTTTTACTCATTTTGACTGCCCAACCAGATCCTTGCTTCTCTTCTGCAAAGATGTTGAAGGAAGGTGAGTTGTCCCTGGTTTGGTAGAAAGCCGCTCATATAGTTGGAGATCTCATTATCAGCTTTCTTCGAAAGGGAAGCTTTTGGGGAAGATCATTCATAGACTATTGTTTGGGCACTTTGATTAGAAAGGAACAATCACATTTTCGACAACAAAAGCAAGAGGTGGTGGTAGAACCTTACAAAAATAATAATGCACACCTTTTCTTGAATGGAATGAACCTTATGGAGATCTTGAGAGTTATGAAATTGCACATCAAATTTGCCTTGTATAGTTGTCTGAGTGATATTTATTTCGACTCATTGTTTATTAATTGGAACTCTTTGATTAGGGAATGCTAGATTTCTTGTGGATATCTTTGTAATCCCACTTATTTCTAATAACATTGAACCTTACAAAAATAATAATGCACACCTTTTCTTGAATGGAGTGTAGGAGGTTAAGTCGGCTTTTATTCATTGTCAATCTTCACAGCTCTCATCAAGTCGCTTTCGAAGCACAACTATCATAGTAAGAGAGGGAGTGGTCTAAGTGGCTTGAAGCTCACTAGTGAGGATGTCAAAGAGTGTCATCTGAAGTATTTCGTTGAATACCCCTCGTATACCAGAGAGTTGCCAGGCTGAAGTTAAACATTTGAATTGATATCAAGACAGTCTTTAGGACGTTGTATACACATCTTAGCGAGACTTCTTTCATTGATAAGTAGGGGGAGGAGCAATCTTCAAACAACATTGAGTGCTAACTTTATGTAAGATCCATGGACCAACGTGCGACCAACAAATCAACCGATTTTGATTTGCTATGGATCTCATATTGTTCTTTGCTAGCCATATCTCATAAGCTGCAGCGATAGCACTAAGCGATTTCCTATATTTCATTTCTCACCAATTTCCATAGACTAAAGCTTCTCTGAGGTAGTTATTTTGACCAATTCACATGTGTTCCACTTCCAACACCTTATTAGAGAAATCACAGTTGAAAACCTTGTGTTGACATTTTCGTCGCACCAGCAACACTTGGAAGTATTGAGGATCTTCCTTTGACAAAGTGCATATTGGCGCTCTGGCTGATTGGTGCTCTTCAGAGTCGCTGTGAGCAATATGCATATTTATTAAATATTGCTCTTCTGAATGTCTAATTCAGTGTTTTGAAGAGTTGAAAGAAAGACTGATTAGGAACTTTCAGTGGTGCGGTGGTGATGAGGAGAAGCCTTTTCGTGCTTTAAACTGGGAATTAGTGTGCACACCCAAGAAAGTGGGTGGTCTTGGCATTGCCCCCTGCAAATTATGAACAAGCATTGTTGTGTAAATGGTGCTGGCATTATGGTACAGAAAGGGAGAGATTATGAAAGTAGCTATTAAAGACAAGTATGACCGCATGGGATTTGGATGAATCCCGATGAATTCGTTTTGCACGCATCTTCCATCCTCTCTTGGACTGTATGTAGTTTGTCGTTACTAACCATGTTGGAGCAAATACCGTCAAATTGGATCCCTGTAGTCTTGCTACAAGCTGCCATTGAATCTTTCATATAGAACCTTCCGACTATGAAAACAATTTGATAAGAACTTATTTTGCGGAAGCTACAAAACAAGTAACTATGAATCTAATTCACACAAGTCTTGAATTTCAAGAACTATTTCTCTTATCTTTAATTTTTCAAATCTCAAATCGAATACCAAAAGCCAGTGGCATCTATTTACAATAATAGGAGAAACCTAAAGAAACCCTAAGCCTAAATAACAAAAGCACTATAAATCTATTTAATTAGGGATACTCATAGGCATTGTGTAAATCATGTAAGGGAAGACACCTAATTACATTTTGTATGAAGTCCAATAGCGGAAGTTCTTCAGGAATCAGGATCATAAATAGTTCGAGATCCAGGCCTTCGCGTTCTAGAAAGTTGAATAAAGGTCGGCTCCAGGTATTTGATGATCGTAATGAAATGATTTGCTGATGTAGTTCTTAGTGGCTCTACATCCGCTTGTCCGTAGGATGTTCGCAATTGATACAAATGGACAAATAAAGTAAAAAAGAATGCATCGCTATTTCATCATGGAGGCGGATCTTCTTGATGGGAGGGATCTCAGCCTTGAAAATAACTAGTGTGTTAATGGACAAGAACTTACAAACTTTAGAATTGAACCGTGTACGTGAAGTAGAAAAATAGTCTCTATTTATAGACTATTGGAAATGTGGTTGGATGACTGAGATGCAGCTTGGGATGGCCGGGATTGATTAAGGATATGGTTTAGTGGGGTTTTGAGGGAATAATTAAAAATATTACCAACACTTGCACAATGTGGAGTGCTTTTTATAAATATTTTTTGAGATTCTTATTTTTACAATATTCAGTTTGTTACGATGTTACAGTTAAGCTCCTTGGGGTTCATGTACACTTGACAGTTGGCACTAACAATTTTTTTCAGATGCGATCTGTGTCTTTGGAGCTTGAGGTTCTTGGAAGGCATCGCCACCCAACGTTAACTGTTCCATTTTTGAAGGTTGTATTGATGTACTCTATATTATTTACAGTTTCCTGTCAAATCCCAACTTTTTGCTCTATTATAATCCTCGCCTCAGTCCTCTTATACTTTTTGGACGGAAACTAACTACCCGATAGGTCTAAATTTCACAGTTCTATAAATTGAAACCAGCTGTATTCTATTGTTCGCTTGTGGTGATTCATGTGCAGCTTCAAATTTTGATGAAGTCTATATACTATTTGTGAGATGTTTTTGCACAGTGGTATATTGCCAACTATATTGTGGTGATTTATTTAACATAAAAAGTTGGGATATGATGTAGATCTCAATTCATACTTTCATAGAAGAAAGTCAATAGTTTTGATAATTTTCTCTTGCATTTGATATCATTCTACTAGCAGGACGTTCCCTAGTCAATACTCAGTAGTTTTGGTAGGTAGTTTTATTTTTTATTCGTATTTTGATAAAGCCCTTAAGTCCATAACTATCCTTTGTGGTATACTTAGATCCAAAAGTCTTTAAATTGAGTTTTATTGTTCTTCGCATTTATATTGCTTATATTTTCAAATGTCATCTAGTTTCTAACTTGTTTTCTAGGAGTCTAGGAGCTGTAGAAGCAAGAACTATAACCAAATATTCATTTATCAATCAATCAATTACCTATTTAATGTTTCCATTGTTTATTCCTTTCTAAAGGATTTTTTTTTTAAAACATCTACTTAGAAGTGATTCTGAAATTCTGAATTATTTTGATGGATATTTTTTTTCTTCCTCACGATGGCAATCCCTTAGGCTGTAGCTGAAATTGCTAAGGCATCAAAGCATGAAGCTTGCACATTGCCAACTCAAGTGGGAGAATATGGTTCACACGTTCGATCTAAGTTGTGTGACATGGAAGCCAATCCAAGCAACAAATCTTTGCGAAGTCCTGTATTCCATGCGAGAGACAATAACTCTGTGGATTCTGAAATATCTGGTATTACATTTCTTCGAAAGAACTTATTCTCTTGGTTGAAATTGGTATTTGTTCTCCAACTATTCATTAACCTGAAAAATTAAATCCATTGGATGCTTGTCTAGATTTTCTTACACTATGACTATAAATACTTATATTGAGCATTGATACAGGGCTAACTTATAATATATGTGGATTGAGGCCTCTTTCTCTCTCCCTCTAATGTATTGTGTAGGTTTTCACTCAGTAAATATCATTTGATCACAAGATGAAAAAGTACTATTTGATCACAAGATGAAAAATACTATTTGATGAAAACTTGGATTAGGCGAGGATCTGTGGGAAGATCGCATTGCTTGGAGAACTAAAATCCATGTAGCCGACCCTGAAAATATCGGGAATGGGCTTTGATGATGATGATGATGATCACACAATGAATGCCTCTTTCTTCTTCTTGGCTTTCTAGAAGATATGCAATTCATCAAGGGCAGCTTTTTATAAGTGGCAACTACACTGTCGCCAAACAGTGCTAGGTTTTCCTAAATTGCTATTTTCCCAAGGTGTTGCATTGTCAGATTTTACTTGTTACTGAAATTGTAAGTGGTACAGGTCCCAGCTGCAGTAGTGTTCATATGCTTCAAGAACACTTGGAAGAGTTGATGTTCAAGTTCAACAAACTAATAAGATATAGGAGGACAGTGGGCTCTATTGCACAATCCTGCTTAGCAGCTGCAACTCCTTTACTTGCTTCAAGTAAGGGTTCAAGATGCTTGGTGGCTTTGGACATAATTGAGGTACTTTGGCTTTGGACATAATTGAGGTACTTTGGCTTATTTAGTTAGATTCCAGTTGCTTATGGCAATGGCTTCCATCATACTGCATTAATATCCTTCCACTTGTTGAAAAATGGAACTTAAGGTCTCTCCTAGTGAACTTTATGAGCTAGATACACTGGAGAAACCTGCAAAGATCTTACCTGATTTTATATTGATATGTCATGGTTAGTTTCACAGGGATATGATGATTAGTTTTATATTTCTGGACGTGAATCTATTACAGGATGGGACTGCAACACTAGCAAAAGTGGAAGAAGCCTTCAGGTGTGAGAAGGAAACAAAACAAGCAATTGAAAAGGCGACTAAATTTTGTTCTTTCCATGATCTTCAAGATTCTCTGGATGTGGCAGATGATGAAACTGACGAGAATAGATTGCTTCCAGCAATGAACAAGATATGGCCCTACCTGGTTGTTTGCATAAAAAATAAAAACTCCGTGGTGTGTTACTCAACTTTCAAAATTTAACAAGATTTTATAACTTCATTTCAATCTGCGACAAATGAGTGAATTCTCTTTTGAGAGAGGCATCTGGTCATCTGGTGGTTATATGCCCAGCAATTCATTGACTTGACAAACCATTGTAAGAAAAATTTGTCGACAGATGCCTCTATTACTATTCTCATAGTTTCCTAGGGGTGAGAACCAACTATATAGCATCTGCATCAATATTTCAAGTATGCAGCAATGTCGAAGAGACAATTATCTCACTTGCAAACATATCTAGGTTTTCAGTTTGCATTAGGTTGATAAAGTTCCTTAGGCTATTTCTTTTGTAGAAATATCTTTCAACAATTGAACTTAATCAGAAAAAGAAGGCAATAAAGGTTGAATTATTCTTCTAAGAACTTTTTGTCATTTGAGAGGAATTAAAGTTTGAAGGAGTCAGTGAGATATATTTTGTATTCATCTAATGAGTATATAACATTCTTGGCTGCAAGAGTGGAATTGTCTTCTTGTTCAGTTTTTGCTTTGTTGTTTCATGTAAAACCATTTTACTTCCCTTGGCAACTGTATCTGAATTGTTCCAACAAGTTAAATAAAATTAATAATGTTGCAGCTGAAATTTAATTCTGATCTGTGGGTTGTCAATTCAACATTTTTGTAGGCTACACGGAGATGCTTGAATGTGGTAAGCAGTGTAGTGCAGATCTGTGGAGGAGATTTCTTTTCCCGGCGGTTCTATAATGATGGGTTCCACTTCTGGAAACTGCTAAGTCCAGCACTTGAGCAGAAACCCATATCAACTGATAAAAAGATGCTGTTACAACTTCCTTACCGGACCATTTCAGCATCTACAGAGGACTGCATGGCAGAAACTTCTGTTATGAAAGTTCAAGCAGCAGTACTGAATATGATTGCTGATTTGTCCAGGAATAAGAGAAGCGCTTCGGCATTGGAAGCGGTACTGAAGAAAGTCAGTGGTCTTGTTGTGGGGATAGCTTGCAGTGGTGCTGTTGGCCTGCGTGAAGCTTCAGTTAATGCATTATCAGGACTTGCTTGTATTGATCCAGATCTTATTTGGTTTCTCATAGCCGATGTGTTCTACTCGTTGAAAAATAAAGATTTTCCTTCACCGCCCTTAATGGGTTTACCAGAGATCTCTGACCTCTTGCCCTCTCCATCATCTCCAAAGGACTTCCTCTACACTCAGTATGGTGGAGGTAGTTTTGGCTTTGGTATTGACAATTCGTCAGTGGAATTCGTGTTCCAAAAGCTGCAGTCTGGGGTTTTCTCATCTCAAATGTACATTTGAAATGTGTCATACTGAGGATGAATTTTACTCCTTACAAACCCAACTCCTGTATATCCTTTTCTGCCTCCACCAATGTACTTCCTGAAAAAAATTTTATCATGTAATTAACGAAACGAAAGACATGATATGTAAAATATCGTTTGCAGCAAAATTGACGAAGATAAATGTCTGGTTTGATTGCTTTTTTAGTCAAATGTTGATTATCACTTATGAGCCTAAATAAATTAAACATTTCGGAAGGGATTATCCAAATTTGGTTGAATAAAACTTTGATGAATATTGACATGATCGTTTGAGTTATTGTTTAATAGCTTTGGTTTATTAAAAATGTAAGATAGTATAACACATCAGCAAATGAAAAAAACGCATAATGCAAGAAGGTAAAACCAAATTAATCTCATTGAATAAACGAAGCAAAGCAACTCAACTTCAATTTGAGGCTTCAGTCTTTATAATTAATATCATATCATAAATTCAACAAACGAATCTATCCGCATTCATTTTATCTATTTATTATATATGAGGGCGTCTAGAGAGTCAGGACCTGCTCTCTAGCACGCGTTTAGGAGAGAGGTAATGCAGCTTTTAATGCTGTTTGGTAGAGCTCCTTCTCTGATGTATAGATGTTGACAAAGAGTTTGTCTAGGCAGCCAGGCTTGGCATTTTTTACACTTTTATCTATTCTCTTTAAAACACAACTACAAACATTATCTATAGAAGGGGTAGAAGTGTAAAAAGCCTAAAACCTGGCAAAAAAATGGCTATAAAGGCTGGCTGCCTAGAATTATTGGTTGACAAATCAATTCCTTGTTCACTGTAAATCCTTCTCTGATGTATAGATGTTGACAAATCAACTCCTTGTTCACTGTAAATCCTTAAGACCCTTCCTTCAGACTACACTCCCTTTTGCCCTTTCTATCACCATCTCCCCTCAACTAATGTTTTTGTGTAAAAAATTACTGAAGAAACAATGTCACTAATGCCACTCTGTCTATCACTTAATCAAATAGTTCTCATGCATTTATGCTTCATTTCAAAAGAAACAAAACTTACCTTGTTTAACGCCATCTCGGCTTCAACTCTCAGATCTGTCAACTTCAGTTCCAATACTGAAGGACGTAGGATCAGCTAGACTAGAAGGACCACGAAGAGGACTAGGATTATGAAGGCCAGTGTCACAATTGTGACGGATTCAATAGAAGAATTGAAGGAAAAACAAATGTATTGAGGAATTGAATTTGAATTACAGAGAGCTAGGGTTATTCTCCAAATGGAGCCTTTTCATTACCAAACTATTTTCTGTCGAATACACTCTTCTTTCTCTCTATTTATACTAATAACTATTTTTCATATAAGCCATTGTAATATAACATTTCTATCCTTACTTCAAATTTGAATCTCCCGCCTGTTGGCGCCAGTTATTTTCTTCTTGTTTCTTGGTCATGACATTACCCTCCTCTTCAAATCGTCCTTGTCCTCACGGATGAAAAATCTGGAAATGTGGAATTGATGTATGTCCAGTCCTCCCAAGTAGCCTCAGCTGCTGTGGAATTGGACCACTGAGTCAGGACTTGAGTGACTGCCTTATTATGGCGTGGTACCATGCGTCTTGCCAAAATGGCAACTGGTGTAGCCTGCATCTTCCCTGCTGAATCTACTAAATGTAGTTGAGGAGTAGTTCTTATATTGTTGCCCACTTTCTTCTTCAACTGAGAAGCATGGAAGATTGGGTGAATCTTGGATCGGGGAGGTAATTGCAGTTCATAAGCAACTGTTTCCACCTTGTTAATGATCAGGAAGGGGGCATAGACCTAGCTGACAACTTGAGGTTATTCCTAAGGTTCACAGAAGTCTGTCTGTAAGGTTGGAGCTTCAAATAGACCCACTCCCCAATGTTGAAATTCCTTTATGATCTGTGTTTATCTGCATATAATTTCATTCGTTCTTGACCTTTAGACAACTTCTCTTTGATGATTTGCAGCATTTGATTTCTTTCAGTCAGATATTGTTGGACCTCACATATGGTAATGGCTGTAGATGGTGGTAAGGCTAATAAGGGAGGAGAATAGCCATAAAGGGCTAAGAAGGGTGTTGTCTTCAAGCTAGAGTGAAAACTGGTGTTAAACCAGTGTTCAGCCAAGTACAATCACCTGGACCATTGGGATGGTATGTCCCCTGTCATGCATATGAGATATGCTTCTAAGCAAGCATTCAACCTTTCAGTTTGTCCATCTGTCTGAGGGTGGTAGGATGAACTCAGTGACAAGGTGGTTCCCATGGCTGTGAACAAGTTTTGCCAGAAGGCGCTGATAAAAACCTTATCTCTGTCAGAGACTATAGAGAAGGGCGGGCCATGGAGTTTGTAAACCTGTTGTAAGAACAACTCAACCACCTTAGCGTTGTGTATGGATGTTGTAAGGCCATAAAATGGCTAAACTTGGTTAGCCTGTCCACTACCACCATTATCACCGTCTTTACTTGGAGATGTGCTGCCATGCATGGTCTGGCACTGGTAAGGGCTGTAATAAACCTTCATATGCAGACTGATCATATTTGTTTCTCTGACATACATCATAGCTAGTAATGAAGTGTATAAGCTGGGCCTTCATTCATTTCCAGTAGAAATATTGTTGTAGTTTGTGGTAGGTTGCAGAGATCCCTGAATGTCCTCCTAATGTTGATTCATGTAAAGCTGTCAATATCTGAGTTCGGAATGTACTAGCTGAACCAATATAAATATAACCCTTGTACCTAAGAATACCCTTGGATAAAGAGTAGTCTGGATGTGATTGAGCATTAATAAGTAGTTGAGGTATCAGGTCCTGAGCATAGGAGTTAGAGTTGTAGCTGGCAACTACATCTAGCATCCATTGGGGAGAAACCACTGATAAAACAAGATAAGCTGCGTTAGAGCCTATACTTCTGGAAAGGGCATCAACTGCCTTATTTTCTGAACCTTTCTTGTAATGGATTTCATAGTCAAATCCCAGCAATTTGGACAGCCATCTTTGTTGCAACATTGTATTGACCTTCTGAGTAAGGAAGTATTGTATACTTTGATGATCCGTATAGATGTGGAACTTGGACCCCAATAAGTAAGCCCTCCATTTTTGAATAGCCAATACTATAGCAAGTAGTTCCTTCTCATAGGTGGATAAGACTAGGTTTTTTTGGACCTAAGGCCTTACTAAAATAGGCTATGGGTCTACCTTGTTGTGATAGGACAACACCAACTCCTCTAGTACAAGCATCCGTTTCTAACATGAAAGGGGAATGGAAATCAGGAAGAGTAAGGACAGGTGATTGACACATTGCTTTTTTGAGGTCTAGGAAAGCTTGAATGGCTTGTGGAGTCCATTTGAAGGAGTCCCTTTTTAGTAAATCTGTAAGGGGTTGGGCTAGTTGACCATAATGTTGTATAAAATTTTTATAGTACCCTGTTAACCCCAAGAACCCTCTAAATTGTTTAATATTGCAAGGAGTAGGCCATTGAGACATAGCCTCTATCTTATCAGGATCAGCTTCTACCCCACGAGAGCTAATGATGTGGCCTAAGTACTCTAACTTGGGTTGCCCAAAGGAACACTTAGAGAACTTAACATATAAATGGTGTTGTTAGATAATGAAAAAGTGGTATGAAGATGGTCTAAATGAATTTCAATGGAAGGACTGTAAACTAAGATGTCATCAAAGAAGACTAGAACAAACTTTCTAAGATAGGGTTGAAAAATTTGGTTCATTAGAGCTTGAAAAGTAGCTGGGGCATTTGTAAGGCCAAAGGGCATTACCTTGAACTCGAAGTGGCCATGATGGGTCTTAAAAACTATTTTTTGGACATTAGAAGGATGGACTAGGATTTGGTGATATCTTGATCTAAGATCAAGCTTAGAAAATATTGTGGCTCCATGAAGTTCATTTAAGAGCTCATCCACAAGAGGCATATAAAATTTGTCCTTTATATTGATTTCATTAAGCTTCATATAATCTACACAGAATCTCCAAGTTTCATCTTTCTTTTTAACCAAGAGGATGGGAGTTGCAAACAGGCTATGAGAATGTTGTATTAGGCCAACATCTAACATTTCTTGTATCAACTGTTATATGATAGTCTTTTGAAGGTAGGGTACTTTGGGAGGGTGGAATAGCCTTTGTTTTGATAGGAATCTTGTGGTTGAGAGGTCTGTCAGGAGGTAGTATGGTAGGGATTTGGAAGATGTCCTGGAACTGATCATGAGCTGGGAGATGGCAGGGTGTAGGTTTGTGTCCTGTGAGATGCTAGTAATAGAGAAAAACTGGCCTATAAAGGCAGATGTATGTTTCTTCCAAAACTTGGTCAGACCCTGAGTTTCTATCATGCTTAGAGATCCATCAGTGGGAGAGCCTTGTAATGTCACCTTCTTGCCCTTGACAAATAGGGTCAGTTGCAGCCTGTGTAGATTGATAATAATATCACCAAATTTCTTGAGTCAGTCTCCACCAAGCATCATATCATAGCCCCCTAGGGGTAGTACTCGGATTTTCCCTTCAAATAGTAACCCTTGCATGGTCCACTGTAGGCACTCACAAACTGCATTGCTCAATAATTGTTGTCAATTGGTTACTCTCACCATCATTTGGGGTGTTAAAAAGGTAGACCAATTAACTTATTTTATCACCTTAGGGTCCACAAAAGAATGTGTGCTTTCAGTATCCACCAATATAGAGATATGCTTCTTTTTCACCTTGCCTCTCAGTAAGATGGTGTTGGCTGCACTACTGCCATGTCTAGCATGAAGAGACACTTCCATGTTTGATGCTACGTCTTGGATTAAATTTTCAGTCTCTAGATCTCTTCCACTTTCTTCCAACTCTTGTTCATCATCTGACACTAACATGTATAAGTGTTGTTGCTTACATATATGCCTTGGCCTATATTGCTCATTGCAATTGTAACAAAGCCCCCTCTCTCTTCTCAGCCTCATTTGAGCATGGTTTAGTCTTTTGATAGGTGGTTTTGATGAAGCAAACTTCACAGTAGGGAAGGAAGAGGAGGCATGGTTGGACTTATTTATATTGGTGGAATTTTGAGAACTGATATTGGGGTTATGTTGTGACATGGATGATGATGGTAGCTTAGAATGTGAGGATGTGGTATATGAATACCCTGTACTCCTAGGTGTTTGGACATATTGTGAATTGTGTTTGTTCATGGAAGTTTTTTGTATGGAGGAGGCCTCATGCATCCTGGCCAATGTGAATGCCTGGTGAACATTTGTTGGCTTGAAAAGCTGTACTAGAGACTTAATTTTAGGGTTAAGACCACTTAGAAAACTGAGCACAAAATAGGTCTCGTCTAGATGGTTGTTATGGGAAAGCATAAGTGATTTTAGTTCTTCAAAATTTTCATAATAATCTGACAAAAGAGTCTTGAATCAACTTGTTGAAGGTGTCAACATAATTGTCAAGTATGGTTTTTCAAATTGATCACAGATAGCATGCACAAACTGAGGCCAAGGTAAACTATGTTTTCCTACTTGATAATCAAGGAACCAAGAGTCTGCCCTGCCATGGAAATGGATCGATGCTATTGCTACCTTGTTCTCCTCTAAAACATTGTAGAATGCAAAATATCATTCACATTTCTTTATCCATGCCCTAGGACTCCCATCAAATTGTGGGAAATCAAGCTTAGGAACTCGATGATTCATACCAGAGTTCTCCCAAAGAATTTGGGAGTGAGGCCTTGTAGTTTGATCCGACGTTCCCACACTCGTGGTGGCCGATTATCCCCTTTGAAATTCAGACCCAACAGCTTGTTTGGCATTCTGCAACAGTTGAACTAATTGTTCGAATCGGGACTCCATGAGCCTCTCCAAGGTTTCGATTGTCTGAGCATGAGCTTGGGACATCTTTTTCATCTCAGATTTCATCAGCTCGAGCTGCCCATTTGTTTCAATTTGGTACTTCTTCGATTCCTTGATGAAGATCTCCATCTCTTTGCTTTGAGTCTCCATGACGATATTGAGTGTAGATCTTGATTTGGCTCTGATACCAAATGTCACAATTGCGACGAATTTAATAGAAGAATTGAAGGAAAAACAAATGTATTGTGGAATTGAATTTGAATTACAGAGAGCTAGGGTTGTTTTCCAAATGGAGCCTTTTCATTACCAAGCTATTTTCTGTCAAATACACTCTCCTTTCTCTCTATTTATACTAATAACTACTTTTCATATAAGCCAATGGTGTGACCACACGTGTCCAGCCATGTGCTTTCTTTAACTAATTGTTGTAATATTACATTTTTATCCTTATTTCAAATTTGAATCTCCCGCCTATTGGCGCCAGTTCTTTTCTTCTTGTTTCTTGGTCATGACAGTCAGGAACGCCATGAATAGTCTCCAGTAGAGCTTCTTCTTCTTGTACCCATGGTTGCCACAGTCCTTGGCTGGCATATTGGATGATAGAGATGTATTGGTGGTGAGGGGAGGAGGAAAATGGTGTTGGGATAGATGGTAGGGAGTTTTTTTTGGAGAAAGGGAGAGGTGGTCTGTAGAGGAGGGGAGGAGAGGAAGGAAGAATATATAATAAAGAAATGAGATGAGATGTTTGCTAGTATGTATAAGTAAGTGTGATTAGTGTTTGCAGCTTTCTTTACCATTGTAGCCTCCTTCTTTGTTTTAATTTTAATGGTGTTTTTTGCATAAACCCATTTCGAATTACAAGATAGAAGGTTTTTTTTTTCTTTCACTAGTTGAGCTGTGTCTGTGTTGTTGTACTACTGGGCTGGCTAGCTAGTGTTGTAGGTTTTCCTCTGAATATCTGCCACAGTTTTTGGGGAATATATATATATATATATATATATATATACTCTCCTCTCTCTCCTAAACACGTGCTAGAGAGCAGGTCCTGGCGCCAGAGGCCTGACTCTCTAGACTTACTCTTTATATATTTGTATGTGTCATGGTGGCGAAATAAATAAACGGATCTATAAACTAATAACAGTGTGTACAGACTCAAATCTTTAGAGAGAGAATGGAAAGCAAATATCATACATTTTGGATGGTGATGTGAGCACTTCGAAAAGTCTCTCTAATTGATTGTTTTCCAACACATTTTTAAATGTGTTGGATGGAATATCTACGTAGGATTCAAACTCGGACAACCATTTCTCAATCTTTTTCTGTCACGTGAGACACACGTTAGAAGATAAATGTTGAGTGGATTACAAAAATATAATTTGTTAACCAATTTTGAATCTTTGTGAAAATAAGATTTATCTGACCACCATCTTAACCACCGTCACAATCACTAAACTCAATTTTCACAACCACCACCATCATTGACATCAACTACTATTAACCATCAAGATCATCACTACCACTAGTACCACCACCAAAACCAACATTACCAATGCCACCACCAACACCAAGCTCCATCATCGCCACCACTCCTACCAAACACCGTCACCACTACCATCTCACAACCATATACAACCATCACCGCCACTACTATAAACCATCATCACCACCACTACCACTAACAACCAAATACAACCACCGTCACCAATGACATTACCACCACCACTATAACTACGATCACCACCGTTGCCACTACCATCATTCCTAGCCTACAACAATACCCACCATTGTAAGCATCATAACGATTATCATCATCTTTTTGCAGTAGTTTTCAATTAAAAAGGGAAGATCTTTGAAAATTGATTTTCAATGAAATTGGCTAATGATTACCAAGTACTCAATACGGTATGATTTGGTACCAATATCGAACCAACAAAAAAACATACTTTTCCGGTACACTTTCGGATCGGGACAATATGGCAAGGTCGGATTTTGGTTTTGATTTTTTGGGATAAATCACCACCACAATCTCCACCATCACAACAACCACTGCGGTGATCATATCTTGGCACTTTGACAATTACTACTTTGTACCTCTCAACAATTTGTATCATCATTGTTTACTTTTGTTCTTTCCATCTTTATATTGTTTTCATGGTTACAATCTTTGAACATTAAATATATGTGATTGCAATTTTTTTTTTTCATTTGCTACGTAAATGTACAATTGCAAACTATTGTCTTATAAAACTTTATAAAGAAAACAGACACCAATTTGGTTTTATTTCTTTCAATTAGTGGGTGTGACTTTTAAGGTGGGTGTAGCGGCCGCTGCCATCCAAGTTGTGGGTGCCACTAGAAACATATCCCAAAATATTTAGATAAAACTTGTCTTTCAGTAGTATGAGTGAAGAACCTCAAACTGACTGGTTCTTGTTGGGTTTTCAAACAAGAAAATTTGTAGCAGATTGGTTTCGCTCTTTCAACACCAACTCTTTGCATTCTCTCTCTTCGAATGTATGTATTTCTTGTCAAGATCGCGAGACCAAAGAGAGTAAAGTCTTTCCTATGTAAACCCACCCCCTCCCCGAGTTCAAATTGCAAACTCCTTGGCAAACTCCATAGAGCGAAGTCTTAATGTTGTCTCATTGTCTTTGCTTTGCTTGAGCCTTGAGTGTTATAAATTGTTTTGTCTATACTCTATAGTATAGGATCAATTAGAGTTGTTGAAATCCACTTAAGAACCCTTTAAAATGCTTCGATTTTCATGAGAGCATTTACTACAGTTTTGTAACAAATCAAGAAGATAGAGATAATCGCGAAATTCATATTTCTTCATTCTCTCTTCTTATTTCTCTCCTCTCCCTTCTCCGTTTTGGCAAAATTTCCTAATGTGACATTTTTTTATTGAATTAATCATGCCAACAAGCTATAATATTCTAAGATATTTATTTTAACATATTGATATATTTGTTTGCTTTGCAGCTTCCTTATTTAGTTTTCACCACATTGTGTTATACTAATAATCTTCATCTTCTATACCACTATCTTTTTCCCCCTTATCTCCTCCATAACACCATAGTAGTATACTAACAAGGCAAATTACTTGTTTAAGAAGTTCAACATGGTTACATACTAAACATAATATTTTTTTTTCCATAGCTCAAAATTTTTTATAGCAATGGAGTTGGTGAGACTTGAAGGTTTTCGTTTGGATGGGTGTCGTCCCATGGACGTAATAAGTCTCTCCATAAATTTCGTCCAATCTGATTATGATAATTTTTTTTTGTTTCTTATTAACTACTCTTGAATGGTTTTGATGTGGAACATATGGCTAAAATAATTGAAGATGTAATGGACAAAAAAAAAGACAAAATGACGTAACTCAAATTTACAGATTTGGCGTTCGAGTTCGAAATGAGACATGTTATACCTTTTCGAAAAGGGAAACGATGCCACGATAAAACCCGCCACTACACTGTGACATATGGTGGATTTTAGGCGTTTGAGGTAGTTTAGGTTTCCAAAACAACATTTTACTATTTTCCAATAGAAGTTAGTTTTGTTTTCCAATATAATTTTAGTTTTTGTTTTCCAGTAGACTTTAAATTTCCAAGACTCCTAAGATAATCCAAAGGTTGAGTTATGTCTTTATATTGCTTTCATTTATTGTTCAAGGATCAATTCAATCATATTATTTTTCAGAGAAACATTTGTATTCTATATTTTCTGGTGGATTCCAGATCGTTTTTGCTTGTGCTGCATCAACTGGTATCAAAACGGGTTTCTCCCCTCTTGTTATCTGTGACTCGTATCCATGGGTGAACATGGTGGAGATGTTGATTGATCTCAAACCTTACCTCTAGTGCACAGTTGTCTATTGAGTTAGAAACAGGCAAGCACGGGCTGAATCCCACAAGAAGAGCTTAATAAAAGTTGGAAAACTTGTTCTAAAATCAAACTTGAAATACTTAACCTAGTAAAATAAAGAGTTGTTGATGAAAATATAAAATAAATGGAAGCGCATGAAATAAAAATTTCAAAGTAACCTAAATGTGAGAGTTAGGGCATTGGATTTACCATCATGAGTAGATGATACTATTAGGCCACTCTTAGATTAATTGTTTCAAAATTCATTAACACATCCTAATGTAGACTCTCATCTCACCTTACGATGAAAAATATGGCATTATGAGAAAATTGATTTCAAACTTAAGTTATATTAGTAATCTAATAATCAAATATGGATTTAAAAGCATAAAAGGAATCCACCAAAGTGAAACACCAAATATCTAACAAATCATAATGAAACTTAAACTAACAATATGTAAACATTGTACTTAGGGGTTTGTTAGAGAAATTGCAAGTATAGAATCTTATATAATCTTGATCTTAAGAAGTAGGACAATGTACCTCACCCTAAGGTGAGATGTTAGCCAAATATGGTAAACTCTAAGCCAAACTTCACTTATTTCTTTCTAATTAGTACAACTACTTATCTCTCTAAAGTGTTTCAAGGTGTATTTCCAAAGTGTTTAAGTATCTCCAAATATGATGGTATTTATATGTGAAGAAGGGTGGGACTATTATATGGATAATGTGAAGATGTGTACGGATAATGGGGTGGAAGGTGGAGTGTTAGAGTGAAATAATGAAAAGTGTTGGAGTAAAAATAAGGAAGAGTGTTGGAGTGAAATAAAGAAGAATGTAAAAGTGATGGAGTGAAATAAGGAAAAGTGACTTGGATGTGAATTATGCAAATAAGGGAATGAGTAAAAATATGAGAATGGATAGAGGAGTTTGAATCAGTGTAGTCAAAGTGAGCCAAAACGACCGCTTAAAGCGAAGTGGTGACAACCACTTCACTTCGACTGAAGCGAAGCTACAACCTTAAAACGAAGAAAAACGACCGCTTTTGCCTTTTTTGTTGAAACGTGAAGCGAATGAAGTGTTCGCTTGATTAACCAAAAGCGAATCCAAAGCTCTCCCAAAATTTTCATTTTTTTTTCTTATTCTCTTCAGTGTTACACTGATTTTGTGCGGAAAAGCGAAAGAGAAGATAAAGGGAAGGAGGAGGATGATAGATGAAGAATAGATGAGGAGAATTTGAGCGGAGAAAGGGCCGGCGAAGCTTGAATGTAGCTGGAGCAGAGAGCAAAACACGCAGGGGAGAAATAAGGAAGAAAGGGAGGGAATTTGCTTTAAAATTTGGGTGGCTATTCACACCACTGCATTTCGGAAGGCGCCCACCTAAAAAATTTTAGAAAATACTCTTAAAAATGAAATTTAAAATCAAATAAATTTAACATATTGAAGTTAATCCAAAAATTACAAAAATAAGTAAACTGGTCATATGAAAAATATTTGCGTTTCTTTAAATAATCATCACAGCCCATTCTCGATACTTTCGGGGTCGGCTACATGGATTTTGGTTTTCTAAACAATGCGGTCTTCCCACATATCCTCGTCTAAACCAAGCATAAGGATGTCTTCCTTCCCCTCCGTCTATACCCTCCATTAACTTGCCAATCTAGATATTTTCTAATTGGCGTCGTGCTTGGTCGCCTTCGCACGTGACCAAACCACGTTAAACGCCTCTATCTAATTTTGTCCTCTATGGGTGCTATACCTAGGTATCTTTTAATTCTTTCATTCTTAATTTTGTCCTTATGGATTGTACCACACATCCACCTTAACATTCACATTTCTGCTACTGCCATCCTATGCGTATGTTGTCTCGTAGTAGCCCAACATTCTGAACCGTATAACATGGCTGGTCGAACAATTGTCTTATAACATTTCCCTTTTAGCCTTGCAAGCATCTTTATATCGCATAATACTCCTGACGTCATTATCCATTTAATCCAATCTGCTTTAATCCCATGGTCTACATCTTCTCCAATAGCCCCATTCGTTTGAATTATAGATCCTAGATATCAAAAAGCCTCACACTCTGGGACCTCCACGCCTTCAATCTCAATTGTATTATTTCTTCCTCGTGATTCACAACCAAAGTTGCACACTAGATACTCTGTCTTTGAACAACTAATTCTAAAACCCTTACTCTCTAAAGCTTCCCGCCACCTATCTAATTTCCAACCTAAACCTTTACTAGTCTTATCAATTAAGACAATATTATTTGCAAATAACATGCACCAAGGTACATCTTCTTGCAGATGTCTCGTCAACTCATCCGACCAAAGCAAAGAGGTATGGACTTAAAGCCGACCCTTGATGTAGTCCTACTGACAATGGGAATTCGCTGGACGTCCCACCCACTGAGCGAACAATTGTAACAACCCTTTCATACATATCCTTAATGATATCGACATAACATTGAAACACTTTCTTTCTTCCAAACACCCACCAAATTAACTTCATGGGGACCCTATCGTAAGCTTTTTCCAGAGCAATAAAAACCATGTGCAAACTCTTACGTTCCTTTTGATATTTTTCTATAATTTGCCTAAGCAAGAAGATGGCCTCCGTAGTAGACCTACCCGACATAAATCCAAATTGATTCTCCAAAACAATGGTTAAACTCCTAAGTATTTTTTTTATAACCCTCTCCCACAGTTTCATTGTATGACTCATAAGCTTTATCCCCTATAGTTCGAGCAGTTCTGAATATCCCCCTTGTTCTTATAAATTGGTACCACAATGTTGTGCCTCCACAAATCTGACATTTTTCTAGTTTCCAAAATCCTATTGAAAAGCTTAGTTAACCAATGAATCCCAACTTCTCCCAGACATTTCCAGCTTCAATTGGCATATCATCCGATCCAACTGCCTTCCCCGTCTTCATTCTTTTTAAAGTTTCTATCACTTCTGTGGCATTAACTCTGCGATGCAACACTCAATGTTTCCCTTCCTGTGAAACATACCCCTCCAAGTTTAATTCTTCTACATGTGTTGCATTAAGTAGGTTCCAAAAGTAATCCCTCCATCTATCTAAAATAGCTTTATCCTGCATTAAAACTCTTCCATCCTCATGCTTAACACACTTAGCATGACTCAAGTGCCTAGCATTTCTTTATATAATATTAAAATTATTTTTTTAGGGTCGCTTTACTTACGTAAAGCCATTGCTTTTCGCTTAAAGCCAAGCCATGGAAAATCGCTTCACCGCTTTGACTACCTTGGTTTGACTAGATACTTTTGGAGATTATAGAGATTTTTTAACTATGATAAAATTGGCCATGTAAATGTCCAAATCTTCATGTTGATTTCCTCGAGATTCGTAGATGGTGGTGCTTTGTGGCTTGACTTCATATGTCTTGGGCTTGAAAATCTTTGGTTTTTGGCATTACATGTGTGTACTTTCAATGTGCTTTCTAATTATTGAACTTAGCCATATTGTGCTATTTTGTGTATGATTTGAGATTAGTCCTTGAATTTCTACAAAATACACAAAGTACACGTAATAAGATATTTTAGATAATTGGACTTAACAAGTGTATATTTAGGGGCATAAAATGTCTAATTTATATGCCTATCAAATCCCCCCATACTTACATTTTGCTAGTCCTCGAGCAAAAGAAAAGAAAATATAAACTCAAACCTAACTCACTTTCGTAGGAATCATGATTAAATTTAGCATATGCATCAAAATTTTAAACCTCTACGTTTCCGCTAATTGACGAGTTATAGTTTCTTGAGGGTGTCTAGAGATGATACCCGCAAACATCAGTGATATTCAAAAAACTTAAGGCTCTCTAAACCATGGTCTATACAATCAATTCTTTATTATTCTTAGAAGTTCATTCTCAAGTGCACAAGTCTTAGGAAACATATCCATCAAAGTCATCTACATAATATAAAGTCGATAATAGATATTAGTAAATACTACAAATAATATATAGAACTTATCATGGAAGTTAACACTAAGAGTGTGAATTGTTTATTTGTCTTAAATTTTCATTTCAAAGTGGAGTAATATCTAGATTATATTTTAAAAAATTTGCTTCGACTTCAAATCTCAAAAGGTAATATTATCGCTTAGAACTAATTACTTAGAGATTTGACTAATTCTCTCAATATATGTGAATGTCATGAGATAATAATTTTGAACTACTTCATATACTTTACAAAGGATGGGAAATTAAAATTTTATAAAATATAATCTCTAGAAGGAATATCATCCATCGAGAATGTTGACTTCATTCACCATCAAAATTTCTTAATTTAGCCTTCACATTATGGCCATACCTTTATAAGGATTGTAGGATTTTGACTAGGTTGTAATGGGGCTTAGGATAAGGGTAAACAATAAATAATAAGGATAGACAAAATTTTTGAGAAAGTTAGGGGTCTCCTAAGATAAGTGTAGTATGACTTCAAAACTTGACTTAACTGCTTCGTTTATGAGCATCCGATTTTCTTATTGATTATAACGAAGTACTAATTCTTTTTTCCTTTTTTTAGAACTATATAAAATGGCATTGGATCTTGAGGCTCTTTGTATATTCTTTTGGTACTATGGAGTATAATATTCCACGATGAAACATTTTTTTCGTTAATAAGTCAACCCTAACCTTTCTCAAAAGCAAATGACACAATAGATATAATTGGGTAATTAGTGGGTTGAATTGGTGGTTAGTGGACTAAATATAAAATGCTAACATAACATGCTTCAAACTGGTTTCAAGGGTAAACAACAAATAGGGTAGGCTACAAGGCTCAAACTAGACAAGAAAAATCTATCTTCAGTTCCCTAAATTAATATGAGTTATATGCCTTGGGTAAACTTCAGAAAGAATTGAGGTGAAATAATTCAACTTTGGTTATATTCCCAAAATCTGATAGATAAACAATAAAGTATAGAGGTCATGCAATGAGATAATATCGGAGTAAAGAAATTAAGAATTAGTTTATAACCCTCATAAAGAAGAAATGTTAGAAAGCTCACAGGGTTCAAGTCTCCACTAATATTTTTAAGTAATCTAGATAATCAATCCACTTTTCAATTTAAAAAAATGAATATCTAAGACACAAACACACATCTCGGTGTAACCTAGCATGAAATGTCTAATAAATAGGTACCACATACACTTCTAATGCAAAAAGTGTTGGAAAATTATTCAAATGAGACACCACAATTTGTAAAGTCATCCCCAAACCGACAATGAACATTGTCCTCAAAGTTCCTGACTATGACATCGTGAGTCAACCAGGAATAAAAAAAAAAGGCAATAATATGTAGAAATGAAAAGGGTTTACCGTTAAACTGCATGGGTGCTCAAATGACTTCTGTCAAGATCCAAAAAAATTAGACATGAAATGGCTCTTATCAAATTATAGTCAAGTTATTTTCTAAAAGACCAAAAACTTGTAAAACTTTTTTTTTAAAATTCAGTTGACTTACTATATACCCTAAAATCTTAGTCTAACAATGAATCATACAATAACAACCTAAAATTTTGTGGGTCATGCAAAACATATGTATATGAGACAATAAAATACAATTGATCTGATATGTCCCACAAGTAAATCCAAGGAAACTTCTCAAGATGAAATTCTAACTTTAGCTCAAAAAATGTTTTGTAAAAAAATGATACAAGTTCAACTTGTTATAAGGAGCAAAATCAAGTTGTTGGTCTAGAAGAGGTCATGGGCTAGGCATGGATAGGTCATCGACCTCATTAAGTTCTTCCCAATTTGTTTTATATTTCTCAAAATAATCCTCCATGGTTTTTGAAACATACAATTTAAGTTTAAACTCTGGGAACATCCTAATACTGGGGAGAATGTTAACAAATTTCTCAGGTTTCACATTTGTATTAGACATGAATGTTCCAACAATGGTCAAAATAGGATCACATGGTGGCTTAATTGAATCTTTATTTGTGTCAAGCTCTAAAGTGGTATGATCAATACTGGGTGATACAATAACATTAGTAAACAAAGAGTCAGCCAAGGAATGATTAGAGAATTCTACAACCTCACCATAGTTATCAATGTTATCATCTTAAACACAAAACTCATGATTCATCCACAATCCTTCTCCATCACATTGTCTCACATGTTTCATCCACTCATCTGGTTCTACTTGAGGAGATTGAGGGGTTGATATAGGTATATCAATGTTGCACAGTTCATCAAATCCCCCACTTTCCTCTAATAGACCTTCTTCACATTCCTCCCTAACACTTGTCAATTCATCATTTTGAATCCTTAAATCCCAAATCTCAGCCAAAAGTTGGTCAGTGGCATGCTGACGTTGTTCTATATCACGTATTGACTGACTTAAGGATTTCATAGAGTGATCTAAACTCTTGGAATGAAGGACAAATGTTAGTTTTCTCACATGAGCTATGTGGATATAAAGACAATGTGAACTGCATATTTTGGATGAATTGACATGGATTGTCTCTACCAAAGGCATTGTAAGACAACTAAGGTAAGGCTCATTGTCATGCACATATCGGGGATCAAATGATGGTGTGGGCCTAATAGGTTCATAACGCACTTAGGTTGGTGTTGGTTCCAAGGTGATCGATTTTAATATCTATTTTGAGAAAAAAGATTGTTATAAGCAAAACTTGATTCTAAGGGTTGACCTTGGTTTACTAAGTTAAGGCAAAGTAATTTGCTTTGGCATTGACTTGATCTTTTCAATGAAAATCCATAATCTATGGCTCTTAACACAAGAGAAACTCCTTGACAATGAGCTTGAATCAATTTTTTTTAATTTTTTTTTTTTTGAGTTGTAACTAAAATCTAATGCAACCTAAGATGATATGACCTAAACTAATTGCAATATAAAAATGCACCTACAAGATGACACTAACTAGGACACACAAACAAAGCTCAATCAATTACTATTTATCAATCCATCTAACAAACAACAAGTTGATTATCTTCAATTAAGTGCAATGGATAATTGATTTTAAAAATCCAATCTAATTGAAGTGGAGAATTATTTTGAGCGCCTCAAAAGTCAATTCTCACCCTATTTAGATTTTTTCTATATATCTTATAAGTAAGTAAGAGGTAGTTTATTAAGTAAAAACTCCTTACCACACTAGGTAAAAATGCGTTCTAGCAAAGTTTTATCTTGTTTGGTATGAAATCGAATACTGGATCTGCAGGATCAAGCTAAAGGAATTCCTGGGTTCGGAGAAGTGACAAGACCGACCCAGGGACAAAGGGGAGACAATCAAAGAGACTGAAAAGGAGACTCCGAGCATTATCTATGTCATTCATGGAGTCGGATTAGATGAAGACCAGTTAAACAGATCTCGCAAGCGGACTCTACTAGAAATGCGAACACAGCCTGCAGACAAGGACAATGCGTATACTACTCGAGAGTGCAAAGCCCCATTTCCACCTTAACCTTCACGGACAAGGATCTCGAAGGCGTCCGCGCACCACACAATGACGCTATCGTCATTTCGGTCTCTATCGCAAGGTGGGAAGTGAATAAGGCCCTGGTGGATACGGAAAGCTCCCTCAACGTCCTATTTTACAATGCGTTCTGCAGTATGGACCTCAAGAAGGAGAACTTGACATCCTTAGATTACCCGCTGATTGGATTCAGCGGAGAAAAATGTTTCCCAATAAGGAAGATAAAGTTAGCAGTGGTAGCAGAAGAGCCAAACTGAGAAAAGTCATGTTCTTGGACTTCATGGTGATAGACGCACCGTTTACGTACAACCTTATCCTTGGAAACCGTGGCTTCACCAGATGGAAGCAGTAGTCTCCACCCTTCACCAGAGCGTCAAGTATACTGCTAACCACTTGGAAGGAACAATACGTGGGGACCAACCAACGTCACGAGGCTGCCACTACGCTACACTGAAGCAGACAGAATGTTCCCAGATCCAATTGGAGCCCACAGGGCAAGTTGAACAGAAGCCAGACCCAATAATTGCGGAAGAGTCACTCCACTCACACGAAGACAAAATCCCAACAACAGTGGCTCAACTTAGAAATGAAAGCATTCAAACATCACATGAGCAATCCACCTTTCAACCCAGCAAAATGGAGAGGTCATTGCAGACGGGAGTACAACCCCCGACAATCAGTCAGTGAGGAAGAAAACTCCCATGCGAGGTTCAGTTTTCAGTAACCTCAACGACATCAGCGAAGCTTGGAAGTTCGCTGAAGGAATTAACAATCCAAGAATGGCCATGCGAATTCACTTCAGGGCCGAATCGACCTCTTTCCGCCAACAGTTAGTCTATTCAGTTGTTTATTTTCCTTTCCATAGTCAATGTAGAGTTTTAATTCGTAGGAGCTTATGTGATTGACAATCATTTAAGAAATAAAGGAGAATTATGCAAACACACTCTATTGATTATTGGAAAGATGTAACAACGATCGCCCCGAGGCGGATACAAAAGACTACAAACTACAAGCATGAATCTGATGCAACATACAGTAAATACTCGCTTAAACAGTCCGACTCAAGAAGAAAACTCAGAAGTAACAACGGTACCCAGATTAGACTCAATGACTCCGCGACCTCCTCGAAGAAGATTGGCATGAGCAAGAGCAGGATGAAATAATGCGTCCACTTTGATGCCTCTACAGACACACCCCTCAAAGATGGCCTGAGGTGGTAAAAAATCAGCAACCGAGGGCCCCGCGAAATGCCAGCCGAAGCTATGGCCAACTCACACACTCGATATGCTCAACCGGATGAACTTGGGACAAGTATCAGGTTGAAACAGATCGAGTGCACCCACCCGTTGAAGGGACAAGAGGGGCATCTAAGAGTCAATGGCCCACTCCAACAGGTCATGTCCAACTCCACCCCAACCCGTGATCCCGAATTCCAGCGCAGCGCGACATGACGGAGTTAATCGAGAGTGGAGGGAGGCAACCACTCCACGATTGGCTGCTGGTATTATCTCTAAAACTAGGCGTTTTGGAGCACCGATAGGGCACCAACACATAAACGACATACCCATCCCTTGAGAGGAAGTATTGTTTACTTCATTCAGCTGGACCTGAAAAATCATCCTCAACTTTTGTGGATTGTACTTGATGAATGGCTTGTCGTGTTACACTCAAAGAGTTATTGATACATCTATATAGCTATTGAATTGGGTACTATTTTCATTGCCAGGAAACAGGTTTTAGTTCTTGATGAGGCAGATCGGATTCTAGATGTAGGCTTCAAGGCTGCATTGAATGCAATTATCTCGCAGCTTCCAAAAAACCGTCAAACCTTACTTTTCTCAGCAACCCAAACAAAATCTGTTCAGGATCTTGCCAGATTGAGTTTGAAGGACCCTAAGTACCTAAGTGTGCATGAGGAATCTTTGACAGCCACTCCTAGTGGTTTACAGTAGACTGCAATGATTGTTCCTCTTGACCAAAAGTTAGACATGCTATGGAGCTTCATCAAAGCACACCTTAATTCCAAGATTCTTGGGTTTTTTTCAACTTGCAAGCAGGTAATTGTCTTTCTATTCTTGATTTTGGAATAGTAGTTAAAATTCAGGAGAACTTCGTGGAAGAAGGCCGCAAGTGTCTGTGAACAAGATCTGCATGTGTCACCATGTCATATGTTGAAACTGTCATGTTGTGCAATGAAAGTGTCGGCTTAAGCCATCAAAAGCAAGATGTTATGGGGTTTTTGTGGTACAGTGACTCAGAAATTGTGTGAAAAAAAAAGGAAAAAACGAAGAAAGACAAAATTTTCTCAGAAAATGGAAACACCATTTTTGTTACTATTGTCATATTGAATTGACTCAGAAAATGGTGAAAAAAAAAGGAAAAAACGAAGAAAGACAAAATTTGATTGAATTGCAGAATTCTGTGGTTACAAAGTGCAACCCCTTAACCATATATTTTCTCTTATTTATTTAGGTTTTCTAATTTTTCCTTGTAAATTTTTTGTTTTGGGTAAAGAGTCTTTGGCTATTCACTGTTTCAGTTTGTGATCCTTACCCTCTGAAAAATTGGGCTTTCCTCGGGTGCAAATTATGATGAATAAAGAATTAAATCTGGAATCCTCATGATGATTCAATTTCCATTACCATCGTCCTGCTGTCTTAATTGAGCAACATCTTTTGTGGGTTTCAGATTAGCCCGTAATTACTAAGATGCAAATGATAGCCTTAAAAGCATTAAGGCCCAAAATATTACTATGCCAACCCCAAATAGAAATCAAAACTTCCCTTACAACTGTTTGCACCTACATCTCCTTGTTGCAGAACATCCCTAGGCTCCAATGGTCCCCTTCGCTCCCAACAAGCACATAAGGAAGCAACTTCTACAAAGCCTTCCGTTCATTTTGTGGATAGATGTAGAGTAGTACTCCAACAACTTTAGAGACCCTCCATTGAAGTAGACATTAAATAATACAAGCCAAAATACCCTATGAAGTGCATTCACAATTTATTATTCCATCCAACTGAATGATAAATTTTACTGTACTCCATATCTAGGCTGCAAAAAAGGGAAGCCACATTGATATCCATACCTCTCGCTATGCATACCAACTCAACTTTGATGGGGCGCAATTTTTTTTTATATGTTTTACTATTGTTATACTAACAATGGCCCTTCCAATTTCAGGCAAATTCCAAAAGACTACAACGAATTTCTGCGCTGTTGGCAGCTTTACTTGTTAAGTATCCAGATATGCAGTATCTTGGTCAAAGGGCTTTCATCACATACTTGAGATCAATACATAAACAAAAGGATAAAGAAGTCTTTGATGTCCTGAAACTTCCCATAGAAGAGTTCTCTGCGTCATTGGGTGTACCTATGACTCCAAAAGTTCGTTTCCTGAACCAGAAAGATCGAGTTAAAGAGGTGCCTGAAGAACCTCCAGCTCAACATGAGAAGCCCATCAAGATTGATGTAGCAAAGACCTCGAAGAAAAAGGTTGTTCTTGCAAAAATTGACGAAGAGGAAGAAGAAGCGGAAGAGCTAGAAAATGAGTTTTTGTTAGCTAAAGAAACACAGATAGATGAAAGACCGAATGGAACTGAAAAGGAAATTGCAGTGCAAGTTCTGAAGCTTTATAGTTTTGATGGTTTATCATACTTATGTCTGCATATTATGAGCATGGTCTATTGATATTTATGGCAGTATGGAACATGTAGCCTGCAGTCTGAACTATGTCTTGCTAAAAATAAGCCTAACTAAATTCTAATCAGTATGCACTCTATGTAGTGATGATGGTCATTTTTTTTTTTGAAAAGCGAGCTGGGTTTTTAAGGATCCCACAACCTATCAACAAGGTGCGACCTACAGGTCAACAACCATAAGAATGAAACCATGCCGCAGGTGGATCTCGAACCTAAGACGTGGGGGACAAACCTACACAGCCTTAACCACTAGACCATAACACCATTCTTACCCTATTCTTACCCTAGTGATGATAGTCATTAGACTATTCTTACCCTATTTTTTAAAAATTTAATTCTGCATTATAACTTTTTTCATTGTTGTTTTTATAGCCCTGCAACAAGGATTCTCAAGAAAAAAAAGCTGAAGATTAATATACATAGACCGGTTGGGACAAGGATGGTATTTGATGGTGACGGCAAACCACTACTTCCACTTTTCGGCACTATCTGACACAAAGAGTGCGAATGAATCGCTTCAGCTCAATGAAGGTATGTAACCAATAATAACTAAAAAAAAAGGTATTTAGTGATATTTCTCAATTATTGAAGTATTTAAGATTTGTCCAAAATTGAGCTTTCATATAGATATCTTAATATTGAATTTGTGAAAGGAATATTTTATTTTTAAATTTGTCTTAAGGGGGTATTCAATTATGGTTTTAATAGACTGTAGAAGATTTTAAAATCCATTAAAATATCGGGGTATTCAATTAAGGATTTAAAACAATACATGTAAATATAGGGGTATTCAAATACAAATTTTAAATGATTGTTTTATAATCCATTAAAATCAAGGGATATTCAATTCATGATTTTCAAAAGTCTACCAAAATTATGGGGTATTAAAAAAGTAGTGGATTTTAATGAATTTGTTAAAGTTGTGGATTTTGAAGGATTTGTGAGTGAAAAGTATATATAACAAGAGTTATTTCAAATTCAACATCCCCCCCTCATATTTCAACGGATTTATATTGGCTATTGTTAAATAATACCACCATTTTCGCTAAAGAACGCCACCATCCCATTCTTTTTTGTAATCTGCTCAAAGACACCACCACCTTCCCTTCTCTTCTCTCTTCACAAGAGCTGCACCACCTCGCCCCACAACTTTCATCCACACCACCATGCCCTACCACCACCCACACTTCCTCTTTTCTTTTGTTCTTGTTCTTCTTTTTTATTATTATTATTCTTCTTCTTCTCATTCTCTTCCTTTTATTTTTTATTTTTCTTGTCATCTCTTCATCTTTTTTTTTTTTTTTTTTCTTTCTGAACATTTGGTAAGATTATTTGTATCCAATGAACATTTGGTTTGCTAAAATAAGCTTTGAATTTCTCCAAGTTTGCTGCATGGTAATCGTTTACAAAATTCATTTGTAGAAGTTTTGATTACATTTTGCTTGTTGTATATACTTATGAAGCAGAATTTGATGTTATTCCATTGCTACATTTTGCTTTAGAGCCAAAAAAAAATATATCAACAATTGTTATTTATATACACATCTGTATTTTGTTTTTGCTTGCACATACAAGTTTAAGGTGTTCCCAAAAAAAGTATTAAGTGACGATCCTCAAAAGAAATTATTTGCATTATTTCTTCTTTTCAAAAGAAAAATAGTTATTTGTATTACTTTTGGACCATATTCAATGTATTTGAATTTTTTTTAATTTGAAGTAAAATTCACGTAGCATACAAAGATTGTTTTATTGATATTTGAAGCATGTTTTATGATTTGTGTTGACATGGATAACAATGTAGGTGACGTTATTTCATAACTTCCTATGATTAATAGCATATTCATAAGAATTTACAGAAATTTATAAGAATCAATAAAAATCTATAACAATCCTTTATAAAATTCAGAAAATTCAATAATAAAAATCCATCAAAATCCAGTGGATTCTGTAAAATCCACAAAATCCAGTCACTTAAAATATATCAAAGTTCAGTGGATTCTGTAAACTCATTTGAAATATTTTAAAATTCATGAGATTTAAAAAATTTCACAGTCTATTAAAATCCATAATTGAATACCCCCTTAGTATAAATTTGAAAGAGTTGGAAAAAATAATAATGAGCTATCTATTAGAATTTTAAAATTACAAAAACAAAAAAAAGGAAAAAAAAAATGAAAAAAGAAGCATGCATCTACAATACATTGCCATTTGATTTAAGAACTTCCCGTTTTCTATATTGTCATTGCATTTAGTGTCAATGCATATATTCCTAGGTGTTTTCTTGTTGCCTCCTACATTTCTGTTAAAATTGCCCAATCTCACCCCAGTTGCTCGTACTGTTGTCTCAAAAGCCACTCCATCCTCAAATTGCACATCCTCCATTACAGAGGTTCTTGATTTTCAATAATTAGTGTTGAAGGTGTTTGGAAATTACAACCAATTGCTTTTTCACCCAGTTCACCGCTACTTATCTACTCACAACCATTTGACAGTTCAACCCAGGCTTCGACCTGATTTTTGGAGTTGATCAAATTGATCAGCTACCCACAAAGCTGTGAGGTGGTCTTCAAGCCTCCTTCGACTCAAGTCCATTCGACTCATAGAAGCTTCGATTTGAAATTTTAGGTTTTGATTTGAGCAAGTTTTTCACTCTGTTTCTTCTCTTTCTCCATCAATGCTTCAACTTCAAGTTCACGGTTTTCGTTAACTTTGTGCTAGAATGACATTTGAAATGATGCGTAATTGCGTATATAAAAGATTCCAAAATTTCCTAAAAAAGCCTTAAAACCCAACCCAAAGTGTTGGGCAAGGTCTAGGCTAACTGGACAGCCAGGCCAACTGCCGTTGCCTCTCCTAGGTTCATCTAGTCTAGCGGTCTATTTAACATAGCCTATCTTCAGTAACCCCTTCTTCAGCCATCATACTTCATCCATCCTATCCTAAAAACCAAAACACCACTCCATTCCCTACCAGGCCTTTCTCCCTCCCATTTGCAGTTCCACCTTCATCACCCTAACATAGACCCCACTGCTATTCTGTGTTGCCCATCCCATCTTCTCCCTGCATGTCAACGAGGACCAGCAGCTGACTTCTTCTCCAAGGACAGTTTCCAACGACTCACGGAATCTCTCAAAACAAGAATGAACAGTAGCAGTCTTCAGTCTTCTTCTCCAACACTCTAGATGGAAATGAACACTATTGATTCCATTAGTAGGGTCCTTGAGATTGGGAGGTTGATTCAGCCTTACAAATTTGATTATGATGGACAATTCCGATGACAAATGTAGGTGGGGTCATAAATCTGACTCCTTTACTGTAAAGAGTTGCTATTATCATTTGTCAGCAGCCCTTCCTCAATCTCCTATCAGCCAAGTGGACCAAAGTTTCTCTTTCTTTTGGAAAAAAACTAATTCCTCCAAGGGCCAATTTTCTTGTATGAAGTGTGTTTAAAGGAAAATTCCTCACCACCAACTATCTGCTAAAAAAGAGGGATGTTACTAGATGCTTGCATGCTTTGTGGTGAAATGAATCCATCTGTGGTTACTTGAAAGAAGTTCGGGATCGTGTTATCTAAATTTAATTGCACACTTCGAGTTGGGAGAGTGGTAAGTAACTGGCATCAATCTCCTCGTCCTGCTTGGTTATGGAACAGAGGCCCCATTGCTGCCAGGGGCGGATCTAGGATTGCAGACAAAGGGGGGCAAACAATACACAACTATTTTACTATACAACTATTCAACTAGACAAATATACATGGCATGATTAATTCAACTATAGTTAGGAAAAGAATAACTTACCTTTTTGAATTGGAGAAAATAGAATTAAGAATGGTGGTATAAGATGAGAGTTGGCGAGAAGCATACCTCTGCTTTCTTTCTAACTTTTTGGCGTTGAGGCAAACATAACAGTACAATCTAAGTCCAAGTAGTAGTAATAGCAGTGTCTATTCTCTGGACTAAGCTGGATGGAGAGATTTCTCCTTTTGGACTAGCTCAGACGAAGCAGACAAACAACAATTTTTGAAATCTTAAATTTATAATTGTTTAATTAAAATAAAGAGATTAGATAGATAGAAATAAAAAAAAAAAAAAAAATTGAAATGTATAATTTCCCTTCCCCCAACCCCCAACTCAATTAATGGTGGGAATTAAAATAGAGAGAGATTAAAAAAGAAAAAGAGAGAGATGGTGGGTGGATAGATGGGAATTAGAAAAAGAGAGAAAGAGAGAGAGATTAAATAAAAGAGAAAGAGATGGTATGGGATTGAGATTTGTGAAGGTAGAGTTTAAAAAATAGAAAATAAAATCTTTTTTTTATAAATGACTTGGAGTCAATAGCCAAGATTGTATATAAAGAGGGGCATTCTAAAAATTTAAAGGGGGGCAAGATAAAATATACAAGTAACTTAATGGAATTTTTCAAAAATATAAGGGGGGCAATTGACCCCCTTATCCAACACATACATCCGCCCCTGCACCACCATCACCACTCTCATCTTCTTCTTTTTCCATCAATTACCACCACCACCCCACCACTGTCGCCTCTCCTCCCCTTCTTCATCTTCTTCTCCATCTTCTTGATGGAGAAGAAAGGGAGAGGTGAGGAGAGAGAGAAAAAGAAAGGTGGAGTTTTTTTGTTTATATTGGTGGTGTCCTTCAGCAGGTGGTGGTGTCCTTAAGAAAGTAAGGCATTGGTGGTATCTTTCAGTAGAAATGGTGGTGTTAATTAGCAATAACCTTTCTTTAATTCAAGTTCGATGGATTTTGGCCCTGATCAACACGAGAAAACCACCACATGTGACAGCCAAGAAGAAAAAAACAAAATGATGGTTTTACCCTATAAAACACCTGCCCTCTCTCCACGCTAAAATCCATTTTTTTTAGATTGTTTGGGTAAACTCAGTGTTCTAAAAAGCGGTGGGCGGGCACCGAGCAGGTGCCTAGCGCCCAGGGGCCTAAGCGGTCTTAGGTTTTGTATTATAACTTTAATAATTTTCAAAAGTTAAGCATAATACCTTATCAATTACATCCAATTTAATGCCGAGATACATATGCAAAATTTAAAAACATGAAAAATTAACAATCATGAACAAAATTTATTAAAACTCAAATGACTGAAGTTGGTCATGATGGGTACTTTATACAAAGTTGAATTTATGGACAAATATCCAAACCTATTCTTTTATTTTTCTTCAAATTGCATGAATAAGCTCAGTCATGTTTGATGAAATCTACATTACTAAAATTGGTACCGACAGATCCTTTGAGAACTCCATTAAGTAATCATCTTTTGCTACATTTAGACATATACTGAATAAAAAATAATAAAATTGTTTATTTCTAAAAAAGAGGAAAGAAAAATAAAATAAGAACACAATTAGCCTTATTAAAAAAAAAACTTGCCCAGACTGCCTAGGCCGCTCAGACCCGCCTAGACTGCTCAGAACCCGCCCAACCATTAATCTGAGCGTTTTTCTATTGCCTAGCGCCTAGGCCGATTTTTAGAACACTGGGTAAACGAAGGGGAAGGTGAAGGGTTAAACCAAGTCAGCACAAAACTTTCTTTTTCATTCTCGTTACACCATCATTTTCCCTCTCGCCATCTCTCCCGAACCTCATTATTACCATGCCATAAGTCAATATTTATCTATTGCTTGTTCCATTTAATTAAGAAAATGTTTTGAAGTAGTGAAGGCTCACTTCAACCAGAAGAAGATCTATCAAAACTTTTCGTCATTGTTTGACTTGGTTATGATTCAATTTAAGAAATAACATATTGTTTGACTCCCTAATCTAAAGGAAAAGTCATGAACAACCATTGCCAAATAAACAAGCTCATGAGTTTAATAAAGAGAGTGTGAATTATGAAAGAAGCACTAGTTTTCAATTTCATAAATTTCTAGGGCTAGTCTTCAACATCTACAGTAGGGGTGGGCATGGGACGGGATGGACCTCATCCCGTTTGTTCGAGATCGGGACGAGATAAACCTCATTCCATCTAAAACGGGTTTGGGACGGGACGTGATGGGATGGGATGAGCATGTACTAAATAGTCCTCCAATAAAAAATAACAAAAGAGTTTCATCTCACATTGCTCAAACACCAATAAACAAATTTATGTCTTTCATCGTAACAATATAAAATGTCATATAAAATTTATGGTCCAATGAACTTACAATTTTTTTTTATGTTAAGCATCCTTTATGTGATACAATAACCAATAGTTCATATAACTCATAGTGCAAAACTAAAACAAACCATCATTTGACTTTATTTTTCTACAAGAATAATTGTCCTATAACCAATCTAAAAATGTGAAAAGCATAAATTTTTATGGGTTCTATTTGACCTAAAATTTCCAAAGTGAAGTTTTATTTAAACAAAGAGTACCAAATCAAGCAAGTAAATTTTCTAGATGTTTTGAATTAATTTCAACACATCCTAAACTTTCCTTTAGGAAGTAGTTTGATTAAAATTAATAATAATAATAATAAATATTAAATAAATAAGTTCGGGACGGGATGGATGTGATTAAAAATCTCTATCCCGATCCCATCGCACTCAAGATCAGGGTGGGGCGGAGTCGAGAGGAATTTGATCAATTCCAAAAGGATCCAAAAAAATTGGGACAAGACCGGGACGGGATTGGAATCGCGGGATGGGACGCCCACCCTCAGAAAAATTGTTGGTCACATGCTCTGATTTGGTTTCAGTGTCTAAGTAGCACCTAGACCAAGCCTTTTCATTCCTCTTTAACCATTCATATATATGTTGCAGCTTTAGTCTTCCCCTTCACTCATTTTCTGGTTATGGTCATATTTTTTGTATGCCTTGGTTCTCCTCCCCCCCCCCCCCCCCCCACAACTCAAGTTTCTCAAGTACTCACCATTACGAACCTTCTTGAAGTTCTTATATGCATGTTGAAAGCATAACCTATGCTTTAAATCAGGAAACAACGTTGACACTGCTTGAATAAGGCCCTTATGAATGTCACTAATGAAACAAAGTTTGCCTTGATGTGGAATGAGTTATGGTTCCATAATGTCTAAAGGCCCCAACTTTTCGACACCAACACATCCGCTCTTTGACACCAACAATAAAAGGGTCATTTCGTTATCTTATTCTCCTATCTTCACAGGAACCATCAGCAACATTCTGCCTTACTGTCGGCCTCACCACCTTGCCCCACCCCGACGCTGGTCACACCGCCTCTCCCCGCCTTCTTTCTTTACTCCCCTCTTATTCTCCTTTCTTCTTAGGAACAAACTATGTCGCTGACCGCACCACCCTGCCCCCTCCCACCCAGCCTTCTTCTCTCTTACTCTTCTTCTCTATTTTTTCTCCTTGCTTTTGCACAAGCATCTGCGAGGGCAAAGAGAAAAAAAATACACAAAAGAAGAGAAGAAGGCTGGGTGGGGAGGGGCGGTGTGGCTAGCAAAGCGAGGTGGCTGATATTACATCCTTGTTCCTATGAAGAGAAGATAAGAAGATGAAGATAAGAGAAGAAAAAGAGGGGGAAGAAGAGGAAGAGAGGAGAAGAACATGAATAAAAGGATAAAAAGATAGGAGATAAGAAATGCAGTCAGCGGTCGAGGCAATGAGCCGGCGATAGGGTTGTGCAGTGGTGGTGTGGTTCCTAAAAGAGAAACAAGGGGGGAAAACAATTTTTAATTTTGGGTTTATATTGGCAGTGTCAAAAAGTAGGTGGTGATGTTAGACAAAAAGGTGGTGGTGGTGTTAGACAAAAAGGTAGGAGTGATGGTGTCAAAGAGGAAATTTGGTGGTGTCAAACAGTTGTTGCCATGTCTAAAAAAAACCTTTCAAGTAGCGTGACACTCATTCCTACCAAAAATACACAAGTCCTAATCAGTATGAGAACCATCTAACTTCTTAACATTTTGCATTCATAAGATATATGCAAGCATCAAACTTAACATTTTACCAGCATATAAATGGCAACTGGAAAAGACCATTTCAACCATCTAATGCTATAATGGAGAGGCAAACACCACCATACTTTCCTTTGACAAAACACCCATCCAGCCCTAATAGTGGTCCATATCCATATATAAATCCTTTAACCTTTCACTTCTAAAAGACCTAGAAAAGGTAGCCCCACTTCCAGGGTTGGATATTAGAATTTCCCAACACAACTCTGGAATCAACCCATTACCCTCTTCATAATTGCCATTTACTAACTCCATGAGCTTATGTTTGGCACTCCATGAAATCAATAGGTTATTTAGACATCCCAAACCTTCCATATGTCATCCATTGTCTCTTCAGGTGTTCATGACTTATTATTTATCATCATGTCATCTTGTAGCTTCTTTGCAACCCATAGAGCATCTGCCATTGAGTTCTTAAACTCAACCCCATGACATGTCTGTTACCTCATAAATATTCAAGTCAACAGTATGTTCATTTTTCATTTTCCTAGCATAAAATGGCCAAAGACACCCATCCACCTTACACTTAGTTCTCATTGTGAAGATTCATTCTCACAAATGTCACCTCAAACCTCTTAAGTATACAATAATCCCGTAGGTATTCCCTACACTGATCCATGTTATCCCAGTTTTGACACAACACCAATGTTCTAACCCCATCAGATCTCTATGATGTTCCCCATAGTCTTCAAAGGTGTACAAGTTATACCTTCACTATACTAAATTGGCATTTTTATAACAACTCCCTAAACATTAACATTTTTGAGATGTAATAGTTCACCAAACAATTTCAAGTCAAAACTAAATTTAGTCAAAAAAAATGAAAAACAATTACACAAAAAAATGTTACAATAAATTGGATCATCATGAATACTATCACTTGTAACACCATACTCTTCATGGTGATACAATTATTGTATCACTTTGTTTGTGAAAATGTGTAAAATTGTTTGGTAGACTGTTACAGCTTAAAAGTGTTACTGTTTTGAGAGTAGTTACAAAAATGCCAATTAAATGTAAGGCTTATTGACTTCATTTTCATAAACATTGTAATCAACACTAACTTCTTCTGACTCATGGTTGCTATGGTAATCATCTTCAGCTTCCACATTACTTGGCCAAGCTCATGGCCATCATCGCTTGCTTCACCTAGCTCCTGCACAAGTAAGAAAGTTAACTACTAATTGTACATAAGACTAAGATAAGTATAGGCATGGCCACAAACATGTATCTACTAATTGTACTTGCAACATGGAAAAAAGCTTACCTCTTCTTTTTGTTCTACACCATGTTCTTGTGCCTCTACTACAACTTCTTCATCAAACTGCATATGATAAGCATTGTTACTTAAACATAAACATATTGAAAAATAGAAAACTTATGTAACTTATCTAAAGCTCACCTGTGTACCATGTATTAAGCATAGACATGATCACCTCATCAATATGTGCAAAATCTTCCTCAGAAGGCATGATGTCTAGTTCTTCCTCTTGCAAGTTCCATGGTTCATAAACTTCAACAAGTTGGTTCATTTTCAATTGTTTCATATTCAGGTTCATCTCTTACTTTAGGCTGCATTTCAACTTGAGGTTCATCTCCCACTTCAGGTTACTCTTGAACTTCATCATCATATCCTGATTCATTTCATCTTCATTTGCACTAATATGAATTAGGTCACCTTTACTTTGACCCTGGCCTTTTTCTTCTTTTCATAGATCTCATTATACTAAGCTAGGTGGACATTCTAGTTTTCCTTCTTCTCTAGTCTTCCATTGTGGTAAATGCTCAAACAAATGTTGTTTAGCTGAAACCACCTTCGTAGGCTCTTCTACTACTATTTGTTTACAAATCTTTTTCTTTGTTTACCTTTTTTACCATTATTTGCAACACCAAAGTCTACTGCTTCACCACATTAGCTTAGAATTCAGTCATGGAGACCTCTTTATAGTGATACCTAGGTGTTAGTACCATTGATATGCTTCAGTGGGCATTAATTGGAGAGACTGGTGAACAATAACTAATGGTTGGGTTGAAGGAAGTGGCCATGCAAACTTAAATATGGACACATTCTTGATATTCACGTAATTTATACTTACCTTATAACTTATATTTTTGTTAGTATTTCAAGCATTTTATTTTATTATAATTGATGCAGTCGTTTTGACTTAGTCCTGCTAACCTGCACAAGTAACACACGTGAGTCACGGACCACCGTTGTGGTGGCCAATGACACTCCGATGCCAAAGTCAGACAAGGATTTGAGAAAGGTGTAATGTTGTAAATATGAAATTTGTAGCGTACCTTAGCTTACCAACCTCGTGTCTTATTTATAATGCAGGAATCCTGGTTCTACCAGACCATCGAAGGCGTATTTTAGGAAGGAGATATTCGTGGAGATCCTTCTCTAATTAGGAGTCGTGCCGCAGAAGGGAAGTTTCATGTTAGCCCTGTGCTCCTAAATACGCGGGAGATAGTTTCCTATCTGAGGGTAATCCGTAAGAGGAAGTCTTCTTGTGTGATATGTACTCTTGTATTTGCTTCCTAGTCGAAAGCGAAGAGCCACTGTAATTGCTTGTCCGAAGCTGATCCTCGAGATATTTGTTTTAATAGGGCTTACGGGTATTAAGGATAGCTGTGAGACGTGTGGGCTTAGCAAGCTATAAGAGTTCGAGGTCGTTTGTCGAACGGCATTGGACAGGCTTAGAACTGCTTGGGCCGGATCAGTGTTGGGCTGACGTTGGGGCCTGTAATTCTTCGAGATCATCATGACATGTGTATGGCTCAGGGATGTGACCATTTTGGTGTATCATCAACTACTCCCCTCGAGTTAGTGGGCCATCACATCAGTTCGCTAAGTCATCTCTTGAAAAGATATGCCGCTCATGATGATTGAGTCTGAATCATTGCTTGAGCCGGGTGCTGCATTTAATGAACGTGCGTCGATTCAGTGAAAAATAGGTGGGAACCTAATTCATATTTAGGTCATTCGTTGTGTGGAGTCTGGCCCTTTTATTTTCTTTGTTTTTGAAGATATTGTTCTGTTCATCTTCTGACTAAAAAAAATTGTTCGTCTTCTTTATGGCTCAACAAAACCTTCTTGATGACGCAACCTTGGCTAGGGGTCTTGATTTTTCTTAAGATAGGTTGCTTTCTAAACTTGACCTTATTGAGATCCGTACGAAGTTTGGGGTCCTTGAGGACTTGTCGTTGTCTATTTTGAGAGGCGATCAGACGCCTATGTCGCCACCGACGGGGTTCATCTGCTTGCACCGGGGGATGCTTCAAACCGGAGTACGCTTTCCTATTTTGGATGTGATTTGGGAATTCTTGGACTTCCTTGGGATTCCTCCGGCCCAGTTGGAGCCTAATGGATACAGGATCATCCTTCTCATCCTAATTAGGGCGAAGGAAAGTTGGTGTCTGCGTGACTCCACGAGTGATGTAGTTGCTGACTTCTCCTCGGCTGAAAGGCAACGCCATCTGTAAGATGACGTTGTTGGCTTGTTTCGCGAATTTGCCAATTGACTTCAAGTATTGCTTCTTAGCCCCTGCGGATTCAAAGTACTTCCAGTTCAGGGGTCGTCCACTTGAGCGGAAGTTCAGATCACTCCATAAGTATAACTTTTTCTTCTGGTTTTGTTATGCTTGATCGCATGCTAGTAGTTGCTCACGTTTCTTCGTAGGTCGGTTTCCCACCACTCCTCTTACCCAAGAGGAGCAAAACACTATGGAAACGTTATGTGGCTTGTCAATGAGGAACGTGGCGGATGTTATATACGTTCCCAACTTCATTCACAGTAGGCTGTGAGACAATTGGCTCGTGGCCCCCACTTTTTACCAAACATCGCGAGTTAAGCTTGAAGATGGGGCCCCTTTTAGGAAGAGGAAGGCCGCTGGGGCCAAAGCTCCTGTTTTGTCTAGCGCGGAGGAGCCGTCGGAAACGCTTGCCTTTTTTGTGAGTTCGAAGAGGTCTCGCATCAGAACTAGGTTATCTTCAACACAACCCGCTCCAATGAGTGAAGAGCGCGAGTCTGATCGGTCTGTCAGGGCGGTGGCTGATGTATCTGGCTGGGAGAAAGACTACCTACAATTTGCAGGGGTTGACGACATGTCGAATCTCAATGGTGCGCAAACGGAAGCTTTGAGTGAGTGGTTGATGAGGGTTGCAATGGCGGCCTCTGTCGGTGCCTATTGCGCAGGAATGTTCTGATTGAAGGTTTTCGTGAAGATCCGCCTGAGGTTCTGGAGCATGATCGTCCCGTTGGTGTGTTGTCTGATAGTGGTCGTTTCTTGTAGTCCGTGTTGTTCATTGTCTCGTTCCAAGGCACAGCTCGAGGTGTTGGAGGGTCCTTTGGATAACTCCCTTCCTCCAGATCCTGTTAAGTTGTCTCGTACTAAAGGGTCGATTGTTTGTGCTAAGGGAAAAGTTGCGGAGGAGAGCCTAGGAACAATGGCGACTGTGAAGGGTGGTGTCGGTGCAATTCCTGATCCGGGGGAGTTTCTTTCGGATGCGCGGATAAGCATGTTTGCACCAAACTTAATAAAAATGAGCCCCCAGGTTTGGCATCGGGAGGTTGACGTGGAGTATGCTTCGATGAAGCATATAGTAGGCGTCATAGCTAGTTGATGGATTACGCTCCAAAACCCGAGGATGATACACTAGAAGAGCATATGGATAAGGGTTTAAAGTACCTTATGCTGGGTATGTTTCACTTGAGCTAGGTGGTCGTTGCTGGAATGAAAGTCGAGACGGCTCGTGAGAGGGTGTACACCATGGAGCGTGTCTTCTCGCACATGCAAGCATTGTATTCTAACGAGCTTTATGAAATTGAACGGCTAAGGAAGCGGATTGGAGAAAAGAGGTCGAAGCAGTCAGTCGTAGTTGCTAAGACTCAGAGGGTTTGTCTGGAAGCCCTTGAGTGTGATCTAGCGAAGGCGGTGTCTGCGAGGGACAGATTCAAGCAGGAGTTGGATTGGACCCGCTGAGACTTGGAGGTCGTGCAAGAAGCAGCGGCTGAGGCGCGTTCTGTACTACGGTCTCTCACTGAAGAGAATGCCTTGAAAGAGTCTGACTAGGCTGCTCAAAAGCAGCAATTAGGGTCCGATGTGGAATTCAATGCTCGGGAGGCAAGGAAGGTTGAAGACCAGCTCGAATTAGAAATGCACGAGCTCAATGTTGTGAAGAGCAATTAGACTATAGAGCAATCTCAGGTTGATGCATTGATTGGCAAGTGGGAGCTATTGGAGCGTAAGCTTGTTGACGCGAAGGCGCGAAAGGAAGAGCTTTTGTTGGAATAAGGCAAGTGCGAGTTCCGCTGGGTCGTACACGGCAAGTTGGAGCTGCTACCGCTGATGAAGGAGGAGCATCCGAAATGGGATCTTGGCCGATATATGAAGATTTCATATGTAGACTTGTCCATTGCCTTTGCTTCGTCGAACGAATAGGGCGGTTCGGACCCTGATGCTCAGGTCGTGGCGTGTATGGACGTGACCCCTGCTCCTTCCTCCGTTAAGCTTAACTATTTTGTTTTTGTACCTTTTCCTGATAAGGAGTAAACTTTGTATACTTGTACCCATTTTGCTCCATTTGTTAATGAAAACAGTTTCATCTTGAGTGCGTTATGTGCTTGTTTTGTATTTGTTGTCCCTATTGTGTGTTTTCCGTTTTGCCTTGTCGTCTTACTTTAGCATAGGCTGGTTGGATCGATAGGACGTTGAGTGGTCTGTATGTAGTCGAAAGCTTAACCATTTGCATTGCGAATGATTCAGAGACACTGTTGCATAGTCATGTTCGATAGTGGGCATGTCACAGACAGTTTAGCCAAGGGTTGCATTACTCAAGTTGTCTTGTCCTTAAGGTAAGTTGGTGGAGGCTTATCTTGCTTGTTTGATTTGCCGGTTGCGGCTGCTGCCATAGGCGAGTGTACACATTGGAGCATTTGTACCGAGTCAAGCATCGTAAGCTCAGGTTGACATTATATGTAGCATTTATCCCGGCGTTGATTGGACGATTTATGTGTCGGCATGAATGGCCTTTGTTGATAATAGAATGTTAGTCCGTTTGAGCGTGAAGACACTGACTGAGCTGGGATTTATCTTTGCGACCGTTGTTGTGAAGGAGAGAGGTAGTCATGTGGCAATTTGCTTGGGGCTCCAACCTTCCGAACCATCTATGTCCGAACAGAGTGGACTACAGGTTTGGGTAATAAAGATTTGGCGACCATGCTGAAAAGCAGTGGTCTCGTGGCGAGCCGTCGACATCAGTCAAGGACTGACTAGTCTCCCACCTTTCAAACCATTTATAAATGCACAATGGAGGCTACAAGTTCGAGACGAAGGGGTTCGGCGACCAGGCTGAAAAGCAATAGCTTCATGGCAAGGTGTCGGAATCAGTTCGGGACTGACTAGGCTCCCACCTTTCAAATCATCTACACCTGTGTGCATCAAACTATAAATTTGTGGGTTTTCGGCGGCCACGCTGAAGAGTAGTGGTCCCGTGGAAAATCGTCGAAATTAGTTTGGGACTGACTAGGCTCCCACCTTCTAAACTATCTACACCCGCGCAGTGGGGCTACAAGTCCAGGGTTGGTAATTCGGTGATCAGGCTGAAAAGCAGTGCTCCCGCAGCAAGCCATCAAAATCAGTTCGGGAGTGACTAGGCTCCCGCCTTCCAAACCATCTACGTCAGCCCAATGAGGGCTACAGGTCTGGGGTTGGTAATTCGACGGCCAGGCTGAAAAGCAGTGGTCTCGCGGCGAGCTGTCGGAATCAGTTCGGGACTGACTAGGCTCCCGCCTTCCAAACCACCTACGCTCGCGCAATGAAGGCTTTGATCAGAAGCTTTCGTTGCCAGTTGTCACCAGCTAGGCTTACCTAATCGGGTTCGGCGATCATTGACCGCGAAAGGGGAAATGATCCCTGGCAATTTGTCGTCACTAGGCGCGATAACGCTGATTAGACTCCCATTTCCAAAACCATCAAAATTTGCGCTAGACGGACTAGGTGTCGGGATGAACCAGAAGCCATCGTCATCAGCCTCAGCTGACTATGCTTACCTGGTTAGAGAGAGGTTTCGCCTGCTAGAGGGCGTGTGAACCTACGTCCACCAGCATGGTGCATTATGTGGACACAATTAACTTAAATCAGCTAGTGATCCGTAGGTACGATCTGTGTGTCTGAGTTTATCAGAATTTCTAGTGCTTGTGCCAGGCATGTGGTAAAATATTGTTTAATTAGTAGGCCGAGCCCATGGACCCGTAGAGGAAGGGCTAGGGTTTCATGCACGATTGCGCTACATGTATGACGTAGATCGTGCGGTGGCACGTGTGTGATGCAGGCTACGAGATGGTTGAGTATCGGTTACTCCCTCTCAATTGATGGGGTTGCGTGCAGCGCCATTAATTGGACAAACGTGGTCTGCGCAGTTTCCTTGGGAACCATCATCTCCTTGTTCCCATATGGTATTCAATGTTGAAGCGCCCATTTGGTGAACCATCATGTCTATATAATGGTGTTCCTTAATCGTTGTAGGCACTATCTTTTGCAAAGCGTATCTTCTGTAATGTTCTTGCTTGAAGGAAATGCTTTGGATTTTCCAAAGGCTGAAGGGAGGTATCCATCACAGGAATCTTTGAATGTTCTGACATTTGCACTGATCAGGCACGATGATAATCGTTGTTATGCGTGGTCACCTAATCTGGGTGGGCACGTAGTTGATCTGCTGAGATCTCGTAATTTCTTCTCATATTGCGGAGAAGTAGTACGGATTCTTTTCCAAGGAAAGAGTCTACCACTGTTCTATAGCGTTTAATCTCAGACATAATACCAACGCCCAACTCTGGAGTGGTTGCCTCCACCACTTCTCGATTAACCCCGTTGTTTCGATTTGCTCTGGAATTCGGGATCTCGAGATAGAGAGGAGTTGGACATGGTCCACTGGATTGGGCCATTGACTTTCGGACACCCCTTTCATCCTTGCAGCCGGAAGGTGCATGCGATTTGTGTCAGCCTGATACTTGTCCCAAGTTTATCTGGTTGAGCGGATCAAGCGTGTGAGTTGGTTGCAAATTTTCGCAGTACTTCTGGTTGCTGATTTTGTACCACCTCAGACCATTATTGAGGGGCATGTCTATCGAGGCGTTAAAGTGAACGTGATGTTTCATCCTATTCTTGCTCATGCCAATATGCTCGAAGAGGTTGGGGAGCGGAATCTTCTTTCGGTACCTTATGTAGTTTGATTGTCTAAGCAAGTTTTTACTCCATGTCGTACTGGATTCAGACGCTTGTAGTATGTAGTCTTTTGTATCCGCCTCTGGACGACCGTTGTTACATCTTTCCAATAATCAATAAAGTATGTCTTCATAATTCTTTCTTTATTTCTTAAATGATTGCAAATTACATAAGTCTTTAAAAACTAAAACTCTATATTGACTATGGAAAGGGAAATAAACAACTGACATAATTAACTGACTGTTGACGGAGAGAAATTGATCTTGACCCTGAAGTGAATTCGAACGACCCTTGTGGATCGTTGGTATTCTTAGCGGACTGTTGACCTTTGTTGATGTCACAGAGGCTACTGGAGAGTAAACCTTGTGGGGGAGTTAATTTTCGCGTCAACGAAATGTCAGGAGGTTGTACTCCTGCTTACCTTGGTCTCTCCGTTCCGCCGAGTTAAAGAGCAGATTGCTCCTGTGTTGCTTGACTGCGATGCGTCAGCGGTCACTCGGCCTGGCTATAGTTCAGATTGCTCTGTGTGATCAGATTGGATCTGGGAACATTCTATATGTTTCAGTGCAGCATAATGGCAGCCTCGCGTTGTAGGTTGGTCTCCACATATCGTTCATTTGAAGTGGTTAACGGTGTACTTAACGAACTGGTGAATGGTGGAGACTACTGCTTCCATCTGGTGGAGCCATGGTCTTCCCAAGATAAGGTTGTAGGTAGACGGTGTGTCTACTACCATGAAGTCTAGAAACAAGACATTTCTGAGTTGTGGTTCTCTTGCCATTACTTCTAACCTTATCTTCCCGATAGGGAAGCATTTTTCTCCGTTGAATCCAATCAACGGGTAATCTGAAGACTTCAGGTTCTCCTCTTTGAGGTCCATACTGCGGAACGCGTTGTAGAACAGGACGTTGAGTAAGCTCCTTGTGTCCACCAGAACTCTCTTCACCTCCCGCCTTGCGATGGAAACCGAAATGACTAGGGCGTCGTTGTGCGGCGCTCAACAACTTCCAGGTCCTTGTTCGTAAAAGGTCAAGGTGGGAATGGGGCTTTGAATCCTCGAGTATCAAACGCATCTGTCCTCATTCAAGGGTTGTGTTTGCATCTCCAGTAGAGTCCGCTTGCGGGACTGGTCTTCATTCGGTCCAACTCCATGAAGGACATAGATTATGCCCGGGGTTTCCTTCTCTATTTCTTTGACTGACTCCCCCCGGTCTCTGGGTCGTTCTGGTCGTTTTTCAAAGTTTAGGAAATCTTTTAGCTTGCCCCTACGGATCCAGTATTCAATCTCGTACCTCAGACTCTTGCAGTCGTTGGTATCATGGCTACCCTCCTTGTGGTATGAGCAATATTTGTTGTTGTCACGCTTGGAGGGGTCTCCGCGCTATTTTGGGGGCCACTGCAGATTTTTCCAGTTTTTCATGGAATTTAGTACGTCTAACAGGCTAAAATTGAGAGGTGTCACGGCTCTGGATCCAACGTAATTGAATGATTTCTCCGGCCTGGACCGGCTAGGTCTGACTTGTTGTCACTACGCTTCCTCTTGCTCCTTTCTTCATCCTTGCGTCTATTTCCCTCATTTTAGTCGTTCGGAGCGGAGGGCTTCTTCTCTCATTTGGTTTCCCTCTTTACGGTCCTCAACTCTTCTAGGGTAATGTGCTTCTGGGCGCTTTTGAAGAGCTCTGTCGTTTCTAAAGGGGGTTCCAAGGTGAGGTCTTCGTAGAGCTTTCCCTCCTTCAGGCCCGCGGTGAAAATTGTCACGGTTGTGTCGTCGCTACAACCATCAATGAGTATCAGCTCGTTGTTGAAGTGTGTGACATACTCTCTGAGCGTCTCATTGGATCTCTTTTTAAGAGAGAGTATGTAATGTGGGCCTTTTTGAAAACGTTGACTCCCGACGAAGCGCGACAGGAACTCCTTTGCTAGCGTCTTGAATGAGTCAATAGACCTCAGCGAGAGGCTGTGGAACCATGTTAGTGTTGACTTCTTCAAGCTAATGGGAAAAGTCCTGCACATCACCGACTCGGCTCCTTCTTTGAGGGTCATTACATGTTGGTAATGGTGCAGGTGGTCGAATGGGTCGGTGGTTCCGTTGTGGAAGTCGAGCTTCGGTGGAGTGAACTTTTTCGGAAGGGCCTCATTCATAATACGATCCACGAATGGTGGGACAGAGACACGGTACAGCTTGTCTGGGTCGTGTGCCCCTCTGCTCTGCCCTGGCGGTTGGCCCCGCGTTAACCACACAACCTTCTCTAGTCCAATGAGAACTAGCGGGGGCTTGACTCTCCTATGCTTGCTTTCTGCCGTCCTCCGAAAATGGAGGCACGTGCTGCTCTTGGTTTCTATTAGCAGGGTTTTGTCGTGCGAGAGCCTCCACCACTTTGACAATCTGTTGTATTTGAGATGACAACATATCTATCCTGAGATCTGTCGTTGCTGTTGTTGGCACGGGGGCGTGAGTCTGCTGCCCGTGCATAACCAGAACCACTGAAAGCGGCGGTACATCGCCAGTCTGAGCGTTTGACGTGTCCCCTTATTTTCTGTTGTTGCGTGATCTAAGGGTCACCATCTCTCTGTATTTCGAAAAGAGATGATGTTAGTGAAAGGTTAGGAACTTTGTCATCCTCACGGATGGCGCCAAACTGATGCAGTCATTTTTCGCTCCCTGTTTTGACCTAGTCCTGCTGACCTGCACAAGTAATGCATGTAAGCCACGGACCACCGTTGTGGTGGCCGGTGGCACTCCGATGCTAAAGTTAGACAGGGATCTAAGGAAGGTGTAATGTTGTAAACAAGAAATTTGTAGCGTACCTTAGCTTACCAACCTCATGTCTTATTTATAGTGCACGAGTCTTAGTTATACCAAGCCATCGAAAACGAAGTTTAGGAAGGAAATCTTCGTGGAGATCCTTTTCTTATCAAGAATCATGTTGCAGAAGGGAAGTTCTCTATTAGTCCTGTGCTCCTAGATACATGATAATCCGAGGGTAATCTGTAAGAGGAAGTTTCCCTATGTGATATGTACTTTAGTATTTGCTTCCTAGTCGGAAGTGGAAAGTTGTTGTAATTGCTTGTCCGAAGCTGATCCTCAAAATACTTACCTTAATAGGGCTCACGGGTATTGAAGATAGCTATGAGACGTGTGGGCTTACCAAGTTGTAAGAGTTCGTGTCTGTTTGGTGGACTACATTGGACAGGCTTAGAACTGCTTGGATCGGATCAGTGTTGGACTGACGTTGGGGTTTGTAATTCCTCGAGATCATCATAACACGTGTGTGGCTCAGGGATGACCGTTTTGGTGTGTCATCAATAATTATTCTGATGATACATCAAATAAGACTATCATGACATCCATACATGTGACAGAGATCACCTATCATGAGGACTAAGTATCTCAAGTCCAGACCGACTCGAAAAGCCCAAAAAGGGTGGATCCAATCATTAAAGCCCAAAAAGGGCCCGTCAAAACAAATCATAGTCAGGGGCTCAAATCCAGACCCAACAAAACTCTCCCTTAAAGAGGAGGAACGTTATAGAGAACTTATTTTCATAAAGAGTCGTGGAGGGAGTTACTTCCCCAATGACGTGTCTTCATAAAGGAGGAGACTGTTACAGAGAACGTCTCCCCTCATTGAGCCTCGCATGCTTAAGTCATGCAGAGAATTAATAACGACCACTATATGAGGTAAAAAGATCATTCAACAAAGGTATACAATTTTAACTAAGTTTTGTCCAAATTTATCTCCATCTTCAACATAGTAACTGACTTAAGTGTCGGAATGCATTCGGCCACCAAACAGATGGTATTTGGCAATCTAACCTTTGTTTTGCAGGTCCGATTTACAGGAGATGAGATTTGAACGCATCAGCTTGGCGCCATCCGCAGGGAGCGACAGTTTCCTTTCAAAAAAGAGTTTGTAGTTGGAAACTTCCTTAGTTCTAATTTGTGAAAAAAAATTAGAACAAATGGAACACTCTACATACCCCAACCTAGCAACAATCACTTTAGTTCTAAAAAGACAGCTGCAAAGATTTTGCAGTGTGGCTTTTATTGGCCGATTATTTTTCAGGACACCCATGCATTTTGTGCTACATGTGATAGATGCCAACGAATGGGTTCAATCTCTCGTAGGAATATGATGCCTCTCACTAACATTCTCATTGTGGAGATTTTTGATGTTTGGGGTGTTGATTTCATGGGACCTTTCCCTCCAAATGGGTAGAGGTGGTACCTTGTAAAACGAATGACCACAAGGTTGTGGTCAAATTTCTAAAAGATAACATCTTCTCTCGTTTTGGTACTCTGCGTGTTGTTATAAGTGATGGTGGTTCGCATTTTTGTAATAGACCGTTTGAACTGCTAGTTAAGAAATACTCCATCACTCATAAAGTAGGTACTCCATATCATCCACAAACAAGTGGGCAAGTTGAAATATCCAATCGGGAAATTAAACATATTTTAGAGAAAACTGTTCGACCAGACTGTAAGGATTGGTCACAACGTCTGAATGACGCTCTTTGGGCTTATAGGACAGCGTTCAAGACCCCGCTTGGAATGTCTCCATATAGACTTGTTTTTGGTAAGGCATGTCATTTGCCTGTAGAATTAGAACATCGTGCTTACTGGGCTATCAAGACCTTTAATTTTGACATAGGTGAGGCTGGATCACATCGTAAGCTCCAACTCAATGAGTTAGAAGAGATTAGGAATGATGCTTACCAAAGTGCTAAAATCTACAAAGAACGAACGAAGGTGTTTCATGATAAATCCATTCTTCGCAAGTCCTTTGAACCCTTCCAAAAGGTTTTGTTATTTAACTCTTGGTTGCGGCTATTTCCTGGCAAGTTGTGATCTCGATGGTCTGGACCTTACACGGTGAAAACAGTGTTTCCACATGGAGCTGTGGAGATTGTTGATCCCAAATATGGTCGTGCTTTTAAAGTCAATGGTCAGCGTCTTAAACCATTTTTAGAGTTGCCTACATCAGAAGTCGAGGTTGATGTGTTGTTATTAGAGGATCCTGTGTACTCAGATTGAGGAAGCGTATATGTCGGACTGACGACGTTAAACCAAGCGCTCCTAGGAGGCAGCCTAGCTTCAGTTGTGTCATTATGGTTAGTCTGGATTGATTTTCGAGTTCTTTCTAGTTGCATTTCACTCGTACTCGTTAGCTCCGTAACAATTTTGACTTACAACTGATACATGTATTTTATTTTTTATTTTTTTTCATTTGTGTCTTGTATTGTTTTTATCAATTTATCATGATGAGCCCACAGTTCTTATGTCTCTGAGCGTTCATTGGTGGCAGATTTCGTCGAAATTGGTAAAAACTTTCCCATGGTAATATCACTTTAACTCTCATCTTTTCTTTTTCCTGCATTTGTCATGATCATCATTTTATACATTGAGGACAATGTTTGGTTTAGGTTTGGAGGTGAGGTTTATGAGTTTTTCTGCAATTTTCAAGAAATTTTGAACTAAAATTTATTTCACAATTTACTATTGTATTCTACTCAATCTCCATTGAATACATAGTAATTATGACTGTGTGAAAATTTTCGATTTGAAAATGCATTCAAAATCTAAGTTTATTTCCAATGAAGATGATGTGCTTTCAAGTATGCCTTTAAATTTGAGGAATACATGCTTTCACTTGTCACTTTTATATATCAATAGGAAAATATATGGTTTGATATAATCCTTAAGTTAGGTCTATTTCATGAGATTTTTTTCAACTCGATTACTTTTTGCACTATAAGCCATATTAGCATGATTTGAAGTTGATGAGTGAGATATGAGCTAGAAAAACCTTAGAATAATAGTGGAGACTTAACCCGTGAAAGTTTTGAGCCATTCTTTTCTTTCTGAGGGTTAGATAAATATACTCTAATTTTTCTTGAGTTCGCATTAAGTCGTTGATGATCTCATTTTTCTCATTTTTCTTATCAATTGCTTTGAGATTGACATTAAAATTAAATTATTGCACTAGAACTTTTTAGTTTATTTAGTTGAGATGTCATAATACCAACCTGAACTTAAGAAATGATGTAGGCAAGTTTTTCTTAAACCTTTTCTAGCCTTTTTACTTACCCACTCATTAGTTCCCTTTTGAAGCCCCTTGAGCCGTTGATAGCCTTTTATTTGTTAACCCCTTATCAATACCCAATTTATCTAAGAATGTATATGGATGAATGTTAGTTGGAAATGGGCAATTAGAAAGAGCAGAGTCAAATATACCATGAGTCCTCAGTGTTGAAACATTCTATTGAGTAGAAGAGGAAAAAACATGTAGTTGAAAAAAAAAACCATGTTAATGAAAGAAAAAAAAAAGAGGTTGAAAAAAAAAATTAAGAAGGTAATTGATGGTTAGAACATTGATTTACTCTTCATAGCCCTTGTGTTAGTTTAATGGGTGTATACATTCTTAGAGATTTTTCGTATACCTTTTTCCATTCTTTGTTAGCCATTACCTAAGCCCCATTACAACCTATTAAAGTCCTAGTTGATCTTAAGAGATGGTTAGTTTCGTAGATGTGGAGATTAAATAAATAAGAACTATGGTGTATGATTTAACATTCTCAAAAGTAATTAATATTCCTGTCCATGAGATCATGTTCATTCCATTCTTGAAAAGTCCATTCTTCATATTACTATATGTGAGATGATTATTTTCCATTATTTACTCTTTTCCTCACATATAAACTGAGTGAAATACCAAATCTCTGAGTGTTTTATTGTGAGTGACATGAGAGGTTTGAAGTCAAAACAAACTTTCTACAGGAGATTTAGTAATTGTTTTACTCTGAAATGAAAAGTTATGTTGATAAGGAAATGCACACACACACTTCGAGTTGAGAATAATTGATGAAATTTATTTAACCTTTGGGTATTATTAAATTGTTGTGAGACTCTTTGATATATCATTGTGAGACTGTTAACTGTTTTCAAATTTTTTTGGCAATTAGATTCTTACTCTGAGGATAATAGACTGAGTTACCATGTTTTGGAAATTTATTGAGTCATAATGTTTGTGGGTAACATTTCTGAAAACCCTCACGAGACTATAACTCGTCCACTAGAGGTAATCTAGGGGTTTAAAGCCTTGTTGCACGTTTAAGGTAAGTGCAACCGATGATTCCTGCGAAAGTGAGTTAGATTTTATTTTTATTGTTTTGCTTGAGGACTAGCAAAATATAGGTTTCGGGGTATTTGATATTCACATAATTATTACATAATATATCCCTTAATTTATATATGTTAGTTTTTTTATTATTATATTTTATAATAATTATTTTGTTTTCATGTCTTTGTAGGAATTTGAGCGTGAACGATGAAATCGTATTAAGGCGACAATTTAAGGAATGACAATTGGTCGATTCTAGCGGTGGTACAAACTAGAGGGTCACATATCTAAACCTAACCCTAATAAACCTAGGTCCACCTAATTTAACCTAAGCCCAAACCCAAAATGCTAACCTAAAAACCCAAGCCCAACGCCTTTTGGAGAACCCAAGCCCAAGAAAATAGGAGAAGCCTATTTAGCTCTCCCCAGTTTGGAGAAATTCTTCTTCTCTCTTTTCTTCCCCTCTCTGGGGGCTCTTCCAGCCACCATGCCAATCCACCCTGCCGGAGGAGATGACCACCGCTACCATGATCAGCTAAACCCTTCGCCAAGGCGAAGATGAAACCACAGGGTTTCCTAGAGTTTGTTGTATTTAAATTTATTATTTTCTTAATGCTTGAACGTTAAACACATTTGATTTCTGAGTCTCAATAATTTGCTTTCACTGATTATATCCTGATTAATTATCTAGACTAGTCGGTAGTTAGAAGTACCCTTTGTTGACATTCAAAGCCTGATTTAATCAATTAATCTGAATCTGTGATTGTGTCAGCCGTAAGAAGACATGCAATGCTAGGGGTTTAGGATTAGTTAAAATAGACCTGTGATTGTGTGTGTCGTAAGAAGACACGCAATGCTAGGGGTTTATACCTTTACTGAAATCAATTGCGAACTTAGATTAATCTTTAGGTTAGTCATGTTAATTCTTGAAAACAATAATTTGGATTACACAAATCTCAAAGAACCTGTGGTGGATTCAATGCCTTGGTTTCCCTTCTCATATTCTTAAAAACGTTTTATTGTTTTTAATTTGATTTTTTAGTTTAGATATTTTAATTGTTGTAGCCTCCATTTAAATTAGTTTAAGTCAACTCTGAAATTTAATTGCAACCACAATCCTTGTGGGATCGACATGTACTTGCCCTTGTCTACTAGTTAGACACTGTGCACTTGCAGTTATTACAAGTGGGTTAAATTAACTTATTTATTTAGGTTAGTTAAATCTGCATCAATTACCAACTGTGCATACTTCAAACCCAGCGTTAACCGGGCCAACCATGCCGGGTAACAGAGAGTCACAACATGGAATGGTAGCCCAGTCATCTCAGACATCTAGCGGCACTGCCGCGGATCCCCGCGTGGATCAACTCATGACCCAGATGGATCGGCGGATCAAAGTGGTGGACAAACTCACCCAAGAGCGTGCTCAATATGTCGACCATGTCCAAACACCACCGCATCAAAACTCTGTCAACCGCGTCTGAGAAAATAATGAAGTTCCTGCAGAACTTCAACAAGTGAATATCGAAGGCAGCAAACCAGAAGATGGCCTCCAGAGTGATGGAGTCCCTACACAAGTTTCATTCAGGATCAGAGTCACAGATCCAAACATGTAGTATGAATTGGCCAGATTGTTATTCTCTAACGCACTCATGAGGACTCCTCTACCAAAGAAGTTCACTCCCCCAAAGTTCGAAGCATATGATGGCACTACCAATCTGACAGACCATTTGCGGCACTTCCACCACATGATGGCCTTGAAATAAAGCACAAAGTCTATTTTGTATTTCGTGTCGAACCTTTCCAACCAGTCTCACGTCCACGGTAATGAGCTGGTTCAACAGTCTAAGTTAATAGACTCTTTTCAAGCGTTGGCCACTACTTTCATTACGAGATTCATTGGCAGCCAGCGGATGAGAAAGGGTCAACATTACTTGTTGCACATCACGCAAAAACATGAGGAACCCGTGAGGGAATATGTTACTCGTTTTACCAACGAGTTAACTATGATTGACGGATGCAGTGACAACACGACCATAGCCACCTTCACCTCCGGATTGAAAAATGGACCATTCTACAATTATTTGAACCTAGACCACCAAAGAACATGGCGACTCTATTGATACCGCAACAAAATACATCACTCTCGACGAGATGGTGGCTGCTAAGAAGATGAATGAATCCGAAAAGAGACATGCTTCAACTAATCGAGAGAGGAGGGAAAAAAGATGAAGAAACGACAGGCCACGGGAAGAAAATGGCCAGTCGAAAAGACATCGAACCAGTGGCAAGTTCGAGTTCAACAAACAAGAATCCGTAAGACTACAGCTCGGAAGATCTAGATATGAAGGGTGGACAAATACAGTCAACACAACATACAAGTCGTTCACAACTTTGAAAACAAGTCGAGCTAAGGTCCTGAAGATCATGGCGAAATGGGAGGACGTTAAATGGCCACCCAAAATTAGAGGAAATCCAGATGGGTGAAATAAGGGCAATTATTGCTCCATCCACGAAGACTAAAACCATGACACTTAGGACTGCTACAACTTGAAGGACGAAATCGAGCACCAAATCCAAAAAGGACGACTCGAAAAGTTCGTTAGGCGGGAAGATTTCAAAGGGAAAGATAGGGTGAATGCTACTACCAGATCAGAGGAGCGAACAAGGGAGCTGATATACGTCTTGCATGGCATGACTGGAGAAAAGGAGTTATCCAGTCGATCTCGAAAGTGATCAATCCAGAATTTACGAACAAGAATTTGATATCCAAAGCCTTTCGCACAATGCGCCAAAACGACAACAAACTTTGACCTTCTCCAATGAGGACGTGGAAGGGAGTCTATTTCCCTCATAACGACATTCTGGTAATTTCGGTACTAATAGCTAGGTGGGAGATCAAAAGAGTACTGGTTAACATAGGTAGCTCGACCAACCTTTTGTACCTAACAGTATTCTGAAAGATGCAATTCATTGAAGAAATGCTCTCGCCCAATTATCAACCAATGGTGGGTTTCAGTGGAGAATAGTGTCATCCACGGAATGATCCAATTACCAGTCGAAGCGGGAGAACCATGAAGACAACGAGTCTTGTTGATAGATTTCTTTGTTGTCGACGCTCCATCCGCATAACAACATGCTTCTTGGACGACCATGGATACAAGATATGGGTACAGTGTCCTCCATCATGCATCAATGCCTGAAGTACCATACCGACGATGACGTCGGGATAATCAAAGAAGACCAAGCCAGCTACACATGAATGCCACTATGTAACAATGAAAGCTCTACACAGATAGCAATTACTGCAATGACCAGAGCAGCCACTGCAGCGACCTGGTCGAAAAGACCCCGACATCCTGGATGACAATACGGCTCCAACCAGTACGAGAGATCTGACCAAATACTGGACAACAAGAATAAGGAACAACCATAGTCTACTTGGACGATGGAGAGAGAGACAAAATAGTTCGGATTGGCACGAAAATCCACCCAGAATTAGCCATGAACGTGATCCAACTATTGAAGGATAACCAGGACGTTTTTGCTTGGACAATGAAAGACATGGTGAGAATCAACCCCTCTATCATTACTCACAGATTGCAAGTCAATCCGGACAATAAACTAGTCCGACAGAAAAGAATGTCAATTGCCCCATAACACAACCAAGCAATAAACTAGGAGATGCACCATCTGATAACAGCAGGGATGATCAGGGAATCTCACTACCTGGACTGGTTAACTAACACGGTCTTAGTAAAAAAGAAGAATGACAAGTGCAGAGTATATGTAGATTACAATGATATGAACAAAGCGATGTCATTCGAACTGAAGAATGCAGGAGCCACGTACCAACATCTGGTTAACAGAATGTTCAAAGACCAGATAGGAAAGACGGAGGTGTACATTGATGACATGTTAGTCAAAAGCTTACGCAGAACAGACCATATCAAATACCTCGAACAAGCCTTTTCCCAGCTCCGAATATACAAAAAGAAAATGAATATGGAGAAATGTACATTTGGAGTAGAATCAGGAAAATTCCTTGAATACATGGTCAATCAAAGTGGAATCGAAACTGATCCAAAATAGATACAAGAACTTCTCAACATGCAGTCGCCAACTAACATAAAGGGCGTACAAAGCCTCAATGGTAGAATAGCAACTTTTAACAGATTCATTCCCAACTTATCAGACAAATGTCTACCATTCTTCAAAATCTTGTTAGGAAATAAGACGATCAAGTGGAATGAAAAATGAGAAAAAAAATTTCAAAGCCTAACGGCATACATTAGGAACACATAACTGCTATCAAAATCGAGCATAGGAGAAACACTGCATTTATACTTGTCCATGTCCAACCATGCGGTAAGCTCGACATTGATGCGTGGAGAGAAGGGTGCACAAAAGCCAGTGTACTACATTAGCAAAACACTTGCAGATGCAGAGATCAACTACCCGCTTTGGAGAACCTAGCACTCACCCAGATCATGTATTCAAGAAAGCTACGACCATATTTCCAAGCTCACCCCATCATTGTCATGATTGAACAGCCACTTCGGTCAGTACTACACAACCAGAACTATTTGGAAGAATAGTGAAATGAGCAATAGAGCTCGGGCAGCTCGACATCAACTACGTTCCTAAAACCGCAATAAAAGCTCAAGCATTAGCGGACTTCATCGCAGAATTTATGGGCAGCAATGAACGCCAACTAGACAGCAAATGCAATGAGGAACAAATCATACGAATTGTTCATGAATGGATCCCTTGCTTTGACGGAACATCCAACGAGTCAGGAAGCGGAATTGGAATAATCATGTATAACTCGAAAGGCATAACATTGTAAAAGGCAATAAAATTATGTTTCAAAGCCTCAAACAACGAAGCCAAGTACAAAGCAGTGATAGTCGGGTTGCAGTTGGCCAAACACTTGGGAAAAAAAGAAATCAGCGTCTTCAATGATTCCAAATTCGTGGTCAATCAATTGAACGGTGAATTCCAAGTCAAAGATGCTCGAATGAAAGCCTACCACCAAAAGACTACCAAGTTGATGGAAAATTTTCAGGCTGCAACCATTCAGCGATGTGCAAGCGCATAAAGTGAAAGAGCTAGTGAACTAGTCAAGGAAGCATCCCGAGCTAAAGAAAACGATAATCCACTCGTCACGATACAGGAAAGTTCCATACTAGAAAATCAAGTGCAAGAAGCATGTGCAATGGGTCAAGAAAACAATTGGACGACTCCAATCCTAGGATACATAATGAACATATAACTTTCGAAGGATAAGATGGAGGCTCGAAAACTGCGAAGCCGAGCAGCACGGTACACATTGATTAATGACAGATTCTACAGGAGATCTGCTAAGGACCGTTGCTAAGATGCCTCTCACTAGACGATGTTGACTATGTTCTACAAGAGATTCACCATGGTATATGTGAAAACCATCCAGGAGGAAAAACATTAGCCCACAAAGCTCTAACACTGGGATAATGTTGGCCGTTATTGCAAGTGGATGCAAATAAACTCGTTCGCGCTTGTGACAAATGCAAAAACTTTGGCCGACATATTCTTTATCTTGGTATTTAGTTGTTTTTACATAATATTGGCGTCTTTATATGTAGGCGGCAACTTTGTTTAGTGTAGTTGTCATATGTAGGCTTTTATATATATACTTTGTTTTCTATTTTGACCCTTCATGCATTCTCAAAACTTTGTTTAGTGCTACCTGTGAGAAAGTAGGCTCCATGCTTTGGGAATTTGGTTTAGAATTCCGTTGTCTAAGTTTTTCATCAAGAAGTTGAAGTTGAGGGTCTATCTTTCTCTTAGGTTGTCAGCGCTACATTGTATCTCTTTTATGTTAATCAGTTGTAACGGGCTCTTTGATAATTTTCCGAACTCAATCTCTTCTCATTCCTAGGGCCATTGTGGCTACCAGCTACCAGCCATACCCATGTAAGGCATGAGGCTGATATTGACTTTATTCAATCTGTGGAAAACTCTTCTATTTGCGTCCTATAACTATGTTAGATTCAGTAAGCCATATCTGTAGGTTGACAATAGGTTAGCAAGTTGCCTTGATTGGCCTGAAGTTAAGTGTCAGCTGAGTTGATCAGGATTGATCATGGGCTTTTAACTTTTTTGATTTTATTTGTATTCCGGTCCTGCTCATCGAGTTTAGACAAGTTAGGGAAATCTCACACAAACCAAATTCAAACCCATATGCTATGTGAATGAATGTATTGTATGTACCATGGCTACTTCTCCAGTCTCCATATTCATTAACAACCTCTTTTTTTTTCATTTCTAGCTTAAATTTTTATGTGAAACTATAGTGTCGGTCACCTAGATTTTGTTTTAAGACATCAATTAATTAATTAATTACATGAAACCATATGTTTATTATTGTTGTTATTATATTAATTATAGAGCAAATTGCATTTACTGGTGTAAGGTTTTTGGATGCATTCCCTCTTTGTCTTATCATCATCTTACTGACATATTCAAGTGTCATTTTCAATGGGCTCCTGAGCTTTCTAAATTTAAATTATATATTTTGGTTTCTTCTTACTTTAAGGCTTTAAGCTTGAAGTCACTTTTAATAAATTTGTTTATTAATTGTTATCATATTTTTCATGCTTGGCTTTTTCCATCAGGAGATGTATGTGTCCATGTGTCCATAAGATGTATTATCAGCAGATGTATGTGAGCATGAGATGTTTGACTTGTTATGTTATAGGCTTTTTGTAGCTCAAGTTCAAATCCATGTGTTTTTATCTTTGTCAATTGGGGTTAAAGGTGATGTTTTGGACCTGATATTATTTTGCCATTGTCCATACAATATAGCTTAACTAGTAAAGGTTTCACAGCATCATTACTACCCTAGCATGTATGTTGCTCCTTTGTCTTTAATGTGGTTTACCCGAAGCTTAAATCACAACTGTGTTTCCTTACATATGGATAACATAGCATATATCCATTAGACTTTATTCGAGGTTTATCAAATTTTGAGCAAGTTTGGTTCATTCAGGTATGAACTATCTAGCTTACATTATTATTATGAGCAATTAAAGCTCCTTTAGCTGCTTTTGCTAAAGTAATGGCTTACATTTTCTACTATAGGAATAGCTTAAAGGCTCCTTGAGCAGCTTCTGCTAAAGGAATAGCTTACATTTGCTGTGTATTCACTTATCAGTTAGGTGCATGAATGGCTGCTTCTTAAACTCCATGGGCATGAATGGCTTTTTGGTTGTCATAGGCATGAATGGCTTCTTAGTTGTCATATGTATACATGTACTTTGTTTTCTATTTTGAGTTGGTGTTATCCCATTTAGTATATAACACTTTTTTTTTATTTACTTCTATGTATTAAAGTCTCACAATCTCTGGATATATCTTTATGTTTATTTGGCAGGATGAAGAAGAAGATGAAGAAGGATGAAGAAGAAGAAAATGACTAGAAAAATGAGTTTATGTACTTTGAAGAAATTACTTCATGCTATGTTTAAATGTTTTGTAATAACTATTGAGATTTATTTAGTTTACCATGTATTGAACTAGTATGATTATGCTATAAATGAGGATTTTCTTACATTGTCGGATTCTATTTATTGTTGTACTTTCAATAGCAGGTACAACATTGCAAATGATACCAGCTAAAAACAAATGGGTAAAAAAAATGTCATACACTTTTAATAGCACTTTTAAAGTGTCGTGGTTAATAATTTTACAGCACTTTAAAAATGTTGTATAAAACTATGTAACAACATATAATAAACACTATAAAACATGTTACAACAGCATTCTAAAACCGTTGTATAAACCTATCTAACAGCATTTAATAAACGTTGTGGAAAATAAGACAACAACGTTTAACATTATACAACAACATATTATAAGCGTTATTGAAAGTGTTACAACAGCGTCTAAAAACGCTATTAAAAGTGCACTTTAATAGGGCTCCAAAAATGCTATCATAGAGGCCAGACTTTTAATGGGTTGTCACAGCATGTCATTTAACGCTATCATATCCTATTATAGCACTTTTGGCATGCTATAAATGAGGATTTTTGTTGTAGTGCTTATTGAATTTCCTTAAACTTATTTGTGGTGTAGGTAGGCATGCTGAAATCTCCTCTCAAATGCATAAGGAGTAATGCAAGGAATCCTTCAGTTAAATATCTAAAGTCTCACTGAGTTTCCTTTTGCACCTTACTTCATAGTGCATTAATTCTCACATTGTTCCACAAATTGTTTCAAAGTGATGTTCGAATTCACATAACCATAAATAATAATAATAATAATAATAATAATAATAATAATAATAATAATAATAATAATAATAATAATAATAATATGAATTCATGTTTTTACTCTCCTCTGAGTTGAAAATAATTTCACCCAAAAAAGTTATTTTTTTCTTTTTTTGAAATGTTGCCACCCAAAGACTCATTTCATTATATAACCCACTTAACCAATCATTTTTTAGAAGCTCATATTTCTCAATGAAACCACACCAATGTTTTCTCTTCATAAGACAAAAAATCATAAACTGCTTTCTACAGTACAAACTTGATAGCATCATATTCATTGTAATCGAATAATTTTTCGGGCAACTTATTCATAATATGCCAAATGCGCCATCTACGATGTGTATTGGAAAATACTATTTCAACGACATTTTTTATTGTTCTATCTTGGTCAGTGATTATCACAGTGGGATTTCGACCATCCATACACACAAACCAAGATGTGAAAAGTCAAACACACTCCTCTCCCATTTCACTACATATTAGTCTGCAACCAAAAAGGATTGATTGGTCGTGATGATTGAGCCAACAAAATGAGCAAATGACATGCTATATTAGTTAAGTATGTACTGTCAAAAGTGACCATATCGGCAAACTCCTTATAAGCTACCCTTCTCCATGCCTCGGCCCAAAATATATTTGTTAACATCCCTTCATCATCCAAATCCATTGAATAAAAGTAATCATTGTTGTTGGCTTGCATTTTTCTGGAAGTAGATATGAAGTGCCACCACATCCCCCTTACCAGGTTTCAACCACCTCATTTTTCTATGTAGTTGTAACAATCTTTATGCGAAAATGGTATATTCTCATGCCCACCAACTTCAACCACAAATGCAGAATAATTTTTTATTTGATCTATGCCCGCTCTATCATTATATTCAAGTTTTCGACAAATACGGACACCCATGGCTCAATTTTTCTTATAAAATCTTGATTTTGTCAGGCTTAAGTCATGATTTTGCGCAGGTGTGAATGTCACCATTCCATCAGGGCATACAATGGCTCTAACCTTAGCCTTACATCCACATCTACCCGTGGGATGCAATGTTACAACTTTTTTCCCAAGCATATTGGTTGTCCAGTCCGAACACAAGCAAGGATAATAAACCTCGGATTGCCCTTATCATCTTTTTCAGTACACTTTACTTTTAGTAGAAAACCTAGTTAATTACCATTATGACGATACCAAGCTTGATACTCATGCATGTTATTGATATTGATGCGTCCGAAAATCGTCCTCCTATGAGTTTGAACTGCAAAACAACTGTTAAACTGCCAAGGATCACCTTTTTAGTGATCGAAGGCACTTCGATGCTTAAGTCAGTAACTCTGTTGGAAGAATGATGTAAATCTGGACAAAACTCAGTTAAAGTTGCATACCTTTGTCGAATGTTCCATTTACTTTTTATAATGGTCGTGGTTAACTCTCTGCGTGACTTAAGCATGCGAGGCGCAACGGAATGAGATGTTTCTTGTAACAGTCTCCTCCTTAATGGAGATGCGTTTATGGGGGCGTAAGTCCCTCCACGGTTCTTTCTTGGTGCAACGTTATTCTTCTTTATGAGATAACACGTATCGGGCCTGGACTCAGTCTCTGAATCTGAATTGTTTGGATCTGGATTCGAGTCCAGTTTATGTCTCCTTAATGGTGGGCTTAGTCTGGGCCTCTATAATTGGCTTCATTCTTCTTGGCCTTTATGAGCTGGCCCATTAAATTGGCATTGTATTCTCGTGATGGATCTTTATGCCACGTGTACGGCTGTGATATTCGGTCTATTTTGATGTATCATCAACTACTCCCTCCTTAGTTAGTGGGTATGTTCACGCATCCACTAACTGTGTGGTGGTTGGAATTTTAATCACGCTATTGCACTGAACTTATTGTTTAATAACTTTCGGTTGGCTGATTGCCTTGGTTACTTTGTTGTCTTTTCATTTTCTGGGAGTTTTGGTGCTCCAATATGTCCTGTATGTCGCTCTGAGAGTGATTTCTTCGTTTCCCAATTGTAGAAAGGGTATTGTGGCTACTTTTCTCATTTCTTTACGTCATCTTTGTTGTTAGTGTTATTTCTTTTCCTCTATTACTTTTTTTTCCTTGTCTTTTCTTTCATGTTTGCGATGTTTGCTGGTGATCAATTTTCCATCTGTAAGGCTCATTTTTCCCCGAACAAAGCTTCTCAGGCTGCTCTGGATAGTGTTTGTTCCAACTATGCTTTGCTTGACGACCTTAAAATCGTTTTTCCTTGAAAAATGACAGTCTTTGTTGCCCGAGGAAGGGATATATTGCGCTTTATCCTCGTATGTTCTATGCTAGTCTTTGGTTTCCAGTTTCGGACATGTTCTGGTCATATCTAGACTTCCTAGGTATTCCTCCTGCTCATATGGGCCCGAATGGTTGGAGGGTTATGGTTTCCACATATGTTGAGGCCATTATCTCTGGTATCCCCTTAACCCCTATAATTTTGCACTCTTTGGTGGGATTTAGTGTGAAACCCAACCGTACCTGTTTCCTGCACTCCCTTGCGTGTTTTGGTAACCTTAATGATGACATCAGGGGGTTGGTCGTGGGATTGGTTTTATGCATCTGTCAGCTCTGGCCACTTTAATTTCCGGGGTGTACAGATAGTAAGGTCTTTCCGGGTTCCTATTAAGCACCAGAATCTGAAATTGACTGCTGATGAGCAGGTTATCAATGAGCGCTTCTTGGAGATTTTGACAATTCCGTTGGACACCTATCTTATTGACGATATGGTAAGGCGCGACAATCTAAATAGTATGAGTGAGACTGATCGGGCTTTGTTGACCAAGAGGCAGGCCGCAGAGATCGCTGCCTGTGTTGCTGCCATTGAATGTGAAGATGTGTTCGTTGATCGAAAAGTGAGCTCGATCGTTACGAATCTCAATGCTCGTGTCCGTAGTGTTACTGGTCCTTCTAGAAAAAGAAAAGTATTGAGGCCCGTTAGTCTGTCAAAGTAGTTGTTTTTGTCTTTCGACCGTGTTTCGAAGAAGAAACGGCTTGTTGACTGTGTGCGTCGCATGGCTTTTTATTCAGATTCTGTTGATAGAGATCCTTCGAATGAAGACCGTTGCTTTCTGCACTAGGCAGAATAGATGAAGTTGGCTCTGGAGAGGAGTGAAAAAGATACCATTCGTCCGTTGGATGACGGGGAAAAGAAGTTTCTCTCTGCTGATGGTGACTTTGACGTTGTCAAGTGTTCTAATGAGGATCCTCGGTCCTTGGATGACAAGATGTTCCAATTGGTTGTTGTTCAATCTAAAGAGTTTGTCAGTCGTGATCGGGTTCCCGAATTGCAGTCTTGTCCTTCTCCTTCCCCTTTTGCTGATGGAGGGATGGCAGTTCCTCATTTTGTAACTTACTTGAATTCTTCTGCTCTCGTTAGGACTACCATTGTTCGGTTTCTGCTAAACGACAAGCGGCGTGGTAGAGGTTCTTCCATCCTTCCTTTGTCTTTCCCGGCCATGGGTGGTGGTGGTTCCTCCATACTACCTAACCCTTGCATTCTTCATTCATGGGTCAGTTGGAAGGAACCTACTCTTGAGGAGATCCGAATTGAATTGCATGGGAAGTTCTGCTGGTTTTCTCATCTTGGCGTGCAGAATGGCGCACGTAAGCTGATAAATGAATGGCACAAATGGTCGGTGGAGAGGCCCTCAATGTTCGTTCTGAACCCGAACCTTCATTTTGAGGATGGTGTTAGGCTTATAATGGAGGGGATGACTCATCTTGCCTATGCAGGAGTGATGGCCTTGAGTCATCAAGTCAATCACAATCTTATGGTTTCTTTAGAGATGAAGCTTTCTGTACTGCTACTGGTATTCTCCTACGTTCTTTACCAGTATGACGCGTTAAAAGCGCGATGCTCTGAACGGATCAAAGTGGTTGAGGTTGCTCGGGCATCGTTGGCCGAGGCGAAGGATTCGCGGGATCGATATGTGGCCGCGCTTGAATCCCTGAAAGTTGACCTAGAAGGCATCCACACACTGTCGCTAAAATGTGGAGCTGAGAAGGCGCTCATGACGAGGCTGCGTGAGCCATGACAGAGCATTCTAACAATCGTGACGCTGCTAAAAAAAGGGTGGAGCAATTGATGTCTTCGTTTGACAAGGCCAAGGCGGATTCCTCCGCGATGCTCACTACTGCTAAGGGCCAACTCATTGCGATAAGAAGTGAGCTTGCTTCTGTTAAGGATAGACCCCATGTTATGGAGGTGGCAGATTGGCAGCGCGTTGTTGATGGTCGAACTGAGCTTCTGGATTATATTGAGGGTTTTGGTGTCGACTCACTACACCAAAAGGCTTGATTAGCTACACGGAGATGGCCACGGCTCGAAACCGTTGGTTTATTTGCCACGGCCAAAAACCGTGGCTATAATGGCCAAGGGCCTAAAATCATGGCTATAAAAAGAAAATGCACATGTGTTGCACGTGCCTATGTGGAGAACTCGAGTGGATTTCACGCGGGCGAAAAAAATTTTGCGGTCTTGCAAAAAACATTGGCGTTCCCGCTCCATCTCCCCCCAACTCCCAACTTCTCATCCCTTTGTTTCAAACCCTAACATCACAGATCTCCTGAAAGCACAGCCACCATCTGTTCCGAATCAGGAAGCGCGATCGCAACAGAGAAGAAGATATTTCCGTCCCTCCTCCGGTTCTTGAAGGATAGTTCCTCGGTGCCTCCAATGCTTAGTTTGGTGAGAAGAACGAGAAGAAGAACACACTAATCTTTCCGTCCCTCCTTCGGTTCAGATCTCCTTCCAGGTAAGATCCTTCTTCTTCTTTAGATCTCCTCTTTTTCTTCTTCTTCTTCAGATCTGTTTTAGATTTAATTTTTTTTTTCTTTCAGCAAAGCAGATCTTTCCTCTCCAACCCATTTCAACAAAACACAGCAGAGATCAAAGAGGAAACCCATTTCTTCAAGTCTTCATCGGGTCAAAGAGATCAAAGAGATCTTTCCTCTCTCTTTAAGTTCATAATCAAATAGGAAACCCATTTCTTCAAGTCTTCAAGATCAAAGAGATCTTTCCTCTCTCTTTAAGTTCATAATCTCCAATTACTGTGTTTTTGCTTATCTGTCAAACAAGGGGGTTCCTTTTAAATTTTCTTACTTTATAAGCAATCAAAGATTCAAACTTTATACTTACCCAGATCGTCTTTAGTTTGATTGTGATGATTGCAATGTGGAATGGTGGATTTGTGAACTGATTTCAGTGTCTGTTTGGGGTAGTGGTTTTAGATGTACTTTGTTGAATGTGTAAAAATTAGGTCTTTGGGATGAGTTAGATGAGAAATTGGACTGGAAGTAGTGATGATCATGGATACCCAGTAAAGGGCGTGAATTTACTGAGAAAAGGGTATCCTGGAAAAATTTAATGGGTGTTTCAAATTTCGACAATTTCGTGAAGGTACAATGTACTCTGTAGTAGTGCCAATGGCACGGGTATTACAATAGTTTCAGATCAGAGTGAGAGAGAGGAGCATAGGAGAGTGTGAAGAGAAAGAAGAAGTGAAAGAAAGCATTTCGGGCTTTTAGGGCTAGAAATTTGAGAGCCTCCGCAAATTTTATCCCTTTGAAGTCATTTCGGGCTCGGAAGGCGTATTTCAGGTTTGAGGTTTTGATTTCTTTTCTCTTAATCTGGTTTTTCTAGATTTTAGATTGGTTTTAAGAAGATCCCTTTGACTATAGTTTACAAAAATGATATTCAATAGTTTTTCGACTATTACATTAATCTATGGGCTAAGATTTTTCGACTTGAGTTCAAATTGGTTGACACTTGCATGTATTGTTTGGTGACCAAAAAAATGAAGTTTTAAGTTATTTGTGCTCCCAATAATCCCATATTATTGTAGCCCATAGGTTTCAATTAGGCTTAGGTGGGTTGGTATTTCATCAAGCGACCCTCCTTATGTAGCTTCAAGAAAAATATTGTCCAGTAGATATCAACTATAGAGATGTTTTAGGTCACCCAATCTGCTAGGCTGACACATATTCTTCCCAACTTTCCCTTTGTCCTCTTCTTGGATCACTAAAAATGATGAGCTATCTGTATCACATGTAGAAGAATTCATTACAAGAAGTTACTTTTGCTGGTGATCTTCTCTTTACCAAGTTCAGATTTTTTGAAGATCCTAAAATGAGCCCAAACGTTGGATGTGGCTAACTTTAACATAAATGACCATATAATTGTTGTCTTGTTGGGATCTCTGAGATACATAAAAAATGTGTCAAAGCAACAGTTTGCCTTGCATGATTCAGGTTCACAAAAATCACAGTTAAGGAAAAAAAAGAAAAGAAAAATGAAGTTTTGGATGCACCGCAAAGGATAGTTTGCAATAGACTTGGTACCAATGATGGATGTCAAGTGATGCATGCATAGCTGGAGTGGTGCATTAAGTGATACTGGGTTAAACTCTATAGCCTAGCTTACATTTGAGCCTTGTATCAGCCTTTCCTTATCTCTTGGCACTTGTTGTGTGGTCAAGCAGATTACACCTTGAGCATAGAGTTGATGAAATGATCGATACAGGGATTATGACTACTCAAGATCCTATTAAAATCTAGAAACGATTGTTGAACAATCGATATGCTACTGGTGTGGGAATAGTTCAGGAATCTTTAAGACCTTGAATGTAGGTTCTCTTGATCCATTTGGAAATTGGTATATCTAATTTTGATAGTTTTTTCTGCATAAGAAAGCAGTGGGGTTGGGGAAAACTGTTTAATTTGCATTTTATGACTAATTTGGGTTTGTTATGTAGATTTTTTCAGGGTTTGCAAGTGTTAGTGAATTTGAGTTTTTAGTGCTAATTTTGTGGTATGGAATTGTTGTACTGCAAATTCAGAAGCTATTTCAAATGGAAATCAGGAGATTACCTTTTCTATTGTGGATAATGTATTTATTAGTGTTCTAGCGCTACAGACGTTGATATTTCCTTATAGAAATGGTCTTATATCTTTATTTCCTAATGGTAGTAAGGTTTGGTTGCATTGAAACATTAGAGTTAGAAATGGTAACTTTCTAGATTTGTATGCTCCCAATTCGAATTATTCAACTATCACTGTAACAATTTAACCACAACTCACAACTACCACATTGCCACCAGAAGCCAGGCACCCGACGGGTCAAGATAGAGTCGGCGAAGGTCATATGGTCTCCTTAACATCATATGGTCTATCAGACCTTCGAGGACGTGGAAGGTGTCGTCGAAAATCCTCCAGGTGACCCAATGGTTGAAGAGCCTCCTCCTCCTAAAAAAAGAGTCCATGTTGGTGATCTATTTTCTGCAGGTGGTATTGTTTAGGATGTTATAAATATTTTCCCTTAGTCTTCTATTGCTATTTTCGAATGTAATTGAATTGATTTTGAATGACAGGAATTGGTTCCTTTATTTTTCTTCATGTTGACTTTGTTCATCTGTCGTTGTCGTAATAATTTGTGTTTGAGCTTTGATGTTTCGCAGATACGTCTGTAGTAATCGTTTGGTGATTTGAATTTTTCTATGTTTTAGCACACATGTCTTGATCTTGTGTTTGTCATCTCTGAATTTTTTGCAGAAAACTATTTTGCTTGCTTGTTTTCTACTTTGTTGAATTATCTGCTCGATTTTTACTTCACTAACTCGACGTGATACGAAGTTGTTTTACTCAATTGACTCGTTCGTTCAATTTTTTTTCGTTGGTGCAACACTCTAATCATCCCGAAATCACTTTACTTAGTTGACTCGTTCGTTCAACTTTTACTTCGTCAGCTCGACATCTTGTTTGATTCGAAGATTTTGTGTTTAGTTTGACTCGGGTGTCCAACTTTTACTTCGCTTGGTGCGACACTCTAGTCGACCCAAAGTAATTTTACATAGTTGACTCGTTTGTCCAACTTTTACTTCGTTAACTCGACATCTCGGACGATTCGAAGTTTTTGTGTTTAGCTTGACTCGGGTGTCCAACTTTTACTTCATTTGTGCGACACTCTAGCAACTCGAAGTCATTTCACATAGTTGACTCGTTCGTCCAACTTTTACTTCGTTAACTCGACATCTCGGTCGATTCGAAGTTTATGTGTTTAGTTTAACTCAGGTGTCCAACTTTTAATTTGTTTGGTGCGTCACTCTAGTCGACCTGAAGTCATTTTACTTAGTTGACTTGTTCGTCCAACTTTTACTTTATTACCTCAACATCTCGGTCGATTCGAAGTTTTTGTGTTTAGTTTGACTCGAGTGTCCAACTTTTACTTTGTTTGTGCGACACTCTAGTAGACTCGAAGTCATTTCACATAGTTGACTCGTTCGTCCAACTTTTACTTCTTTGGTTGATCAGACCAGAAGTTTATTGTGAACACCTGACTTGCGTTCTGATTCCTTTTGGGCTTTTTGCGCCGATTATTTTGTATAGCCTTGCTATGAAGTTCGCCTTTGTGAGATGTTGATTCCGAAAATGAAACTTTCTTGATTCTTTGACCATTTCTAGCGGTTGTTTTCCTATAGTGGCTCCGTTACACTGTGGAGCGTTTCTTCTTTTATTCTTGCATCGCGTATGTCTATCCTTGCGTTGGCGCCCGTGCCTCTGCTATTCCCTTTAATTTATGCCCTGTTTGTTTGGGTCGTTATTGCTCCCCGTTTGGCATTGCTTGTTAGTGCCTGATAGAGTTTATCGTCGTTAATTCCCTTATAAGCAACTTTGGTTGAATTTGTATCCCCTGCCAGAGTCTTCAAGTTGATTTGTGTAACCACCTCCGAAATGTTGATTTGATATAGGTTTGTTCAGGTGGGAGGTGCTTATTTCCCAGGGCGAATGCAGTGTAGAGCATTTATCAATTCTCTGGATCGTTCTTTTGATCTTGTGGCTGTAGCATCCGCCTTTTCTTTGCCTTTGAACTGTTTGTCTGGTACGCCGATAAATTTGTCTAGCCGTCCTCTCTAGATCCAATGCTCGATTTCTTCTTTTAAACTTATAGCAGTCCTCGGTATCATGTCTGTGATCCTTGTGAAAAGAGCATTATGTGTTCTTGTCTCATCCTTCCGGGTCTCCTTTCATCCTGGTTGGCCAGTTGACATTCTCCCAGTTTGATATGTGCTTTAAGATATCGGTTCGGCTTGTTTTTAAGATTGTGTATGGTTTGTACTTTTTCCTCATTCCGCTGGTTATTCGCTCATGATTGGGCCATGACAATTGCAATTTCCTGGATTCCTGCTAGTTAGACTCTGTGTCCGTTGCTCCGATGTTTTTTTGAATGACTGTTGTCCTCCCGTGGTCCGCTATATCACCTTCTTTAATCTTTCCTCTCTCATTTCCTCGAATGGTTCTTTCTTTTTTGTTCACTTTTTCTCCTCGCAGCTTTCATTTCTTCGAGATAAATATGTTTCTATGTTATTTTCAGCAGGACCGCCATGCCTTTTAGGGGTTCCAAGTTGAGGCATAGAAAAAGGTGCATCTCTTCAGCCCGACGACGAAAGTTGCAACAGCTGTGTGTCGTTGCATCCATCAATCATCGTTAACTCGTTGGTGAAGTAAGTGACATACTTCTGTATTATTTCTTCAGGCTTATGTCGGATGTGTAGAAGCTAGTGTGGTCATTTCCTCATCCATTGGCATTCGATGAATCTGGTGATGAAAGCGATGGCTAAGGCCTGGAAAGAGTCTATTGACCTCTGTGGCAGGTTGTTAAACCAGTTCATTGTTGTGGACGTGAGGCTGGTTGAGAACATTTTGCACAGGATCGACTCTGTGGTTTCTTTTAGAGCCATCATGTGGTGAAAATGTCTTAGGTGGTCAATTGGGTTAGTGGTACCATCATACACTTCAAATTTTGGCAAAGTGAACTTCTTTGGCATTTCCTTCTTCATGAGTTCGTCAGAAAATGGTGGCTTAGCCAACTCGTATAGTACATTGGGATCCGTGACTCCGATCCTGAATGGGATCTCAGCAACCGTTCTGTCGCACTGTGGAGTCTTGTCTTGGTGGAGCTCGCTGCTCTCAATGTTTCTCTGTCGGGGTTCTGCAAGGGCTTCGTCACTCCCTTGAGTTTGGATAGTGGAGTTTTGTTGAGGCGGTGCTAAAGTAGGGTCGGCTGGCTGAACGCATTCCTGGGTGATTTTCTACATCATCTTTGTCATGAATTTCATATGGGACATGAGAAAATCTACCCAAGGGTCTGTGGCAACGCCGACGATCGTCTAGGTTGTCTAGACTATTGCGTGCAACAGATTCGCATTCTCGGTTGCTATTGGTTCGATGATTCAGGTTGCATCTTCTCCCTGAGCCGTTAGTGATGCGTCGTTGGGAGAGTTGTCATGATCATATTGGGGATCTGTAGACTGCATTATTTCCTCTGATGGCTTATCGATCTTTTGTTAGGTTGAATTGTGAATATTATTTTTTGGAAGGAAAACTCGTCGTTCCCCATGGACAGTGCCAAACTGATGCGTCCAAAAATCGTCCTCATGCGAGTTTGATCTGCAAAACAATTGTTAAACTACCAAGGACCACCTTTTTGGTGGTCGAAGGCACTCCGATGCTTAAGTCAGTAACTCTGTTGGAAGAAGGATGTAAATCTGGACAAAACTCAATTAAAGTTGCATACCTTTGTCGAATGTTCCCTTTACCTTTTATAATGGTCGTGGTTAACTCTCTGTGTGACTTAAGCATGTGAGGTGCAAAGGAAGAAGATGTTTCTTGTAACAGTCTCCTTTTTAATGGAGATGCGTTCGCAGGGGCATAAGTCCCTCCACGGTTCTTTCTTGGTGCAACGTTCTTCTTCTTTATGAAAGAACGTGTATCGGGCTTGGACTCGAGCTCTGATTTGTTTGGACCTGAATTCGAGTCCAGTTTATGTCTCCTTAGTGGTGGGCCTAGTATGGGCCTCTATAATTGGCCTCATTCTTCCTGGGCTTTATGAGCTAGCCCACAGATTGGGCATTGTATTCTTGTGATGGATCTTTATGCCGCGTGTACGGCTGTGATGTTCAGTCTATTTTGATGTATCATCAGATATCATCCTCCCTTGAGGTTCTTTAAGTTCCTCATTTTCTTCACTTCTTCAAGTTCTCCTAATCCTCCTCCTTTGCATTTCCTTCATTCTCCATACAATGACTATCTCCTACCATTTCTATAATCTACAAATTAAAACCACAAAAAGATAAACATAATATTTACAAATGCATAAAAAATAATAAAATTTTCAACACCTAGAAAATCAGTCAAGGTTCTTCAAATAAAAAAATGATTAGTTTTAAAATGTTTCTCCAAATTCAAAAAAAAAAAAAAAATAGTCAAGATTCTTCCCTTTTTTTATTAAGATGAGGAGAGCATTTAAGTCACAAACCCTATAGCTTCATACATTCAAATTCATTAGTTGGTATTACTGTAAATGGTATTCATTAATTCAAGCCAACTTACCCTTAACCTACAAATACCTAAGGTTTATTCACATAAATTGGTTTCGAAAATTGGAGCTTCAGGTTTGTGATTTTAAACTTTCAATTACAAGAGAGATGGATGAGACAGTCTGGTTACTTAGCTATTGTTGAGAGAGTAGGAGAGATGGCATTTCAAAGAGTTGGAGTTGTTCCCAGTTTCTTCTTCACTATACAGAGAAATGCCACTTTAGAGAGGGGCGGATCTACTATATGGCTAAGGGGGTAATTGCCCCCTTTAGCTTTTTAAAAGACTCCACCAAACTAACAATATTTGCAATCTTGCCCCTCTTTTAAATTTTAGATTGCCCCCTCTTATAGATAATGGAATACAAATATACACAAAATCACAAACCCTTCGCAAGCCTTCGCAAGTTCACCTCTCCGCCTTCTCAATTGCCCAAAATGATTTCGACAAAAATCGATTTTCTCCAATCCCCTCCAATCGCACAAGACGATTTCAACGGAGATCGATTTCTCCAATCGCATAATACTATTTCGATTAGACATAGATCGATTTATGGAGGTGGTCTTACTCACTCTCTTGCTTGTTTGCTCCTCATCGGCACTCTTCAGTCTTCGCAATAGCATGTTTTAGCTAAGTAATTAGATGGTAACATTCTCAAGATTACCAGTTGCAACTGCTAGTGTCGAGAGAGTTTTTTCTGCCATGAAGATTGTCAAAAATCAATTACGTAATCAGATGGGAGATCAATGGAGGCAGATAGTTTGACATATGTTGAGAAATATATATTTAATGGAATCGGTGATGAGGTGATTATGCAACATTACTAGAACACGAGAATCCGCAGAGAGTTTCTACCAAAATCCAATGTGCAACAACATTGACACATTAAATATGTTTCTCTTGAACTACTTTTGAAACTTTGTTTTAATCATATTTATCTATTTATTTTAAGAATTAAATTATTAGTGTGTATTTTTTTTCCCCTTTGTCTGCAATCCTGGCTCCGCCCCTGTTGGAGAGTAAGTAAATTCAACAAAAAATCAAGAAATAAGGAAAATATTGGTTTTGTTTTCAAGCAACACTCACCTAGGTTGGTTGGTGTTTGTCTCTCTCACAAAACAACTAGATTAATTCACTCTCAAAACTTTGTCAAAACCCATCAATTGAAGCCACTAGATTTTGTCTCTCGAAACTCCGAAGAACGATTTTGGTGTTTGTTCATCTCTTCTAAATTGGTGTTCTTCTCTCACTTGTGTATGTGTTTGGAGATCAATCGAAGAAACCTTACAAAATTGGGGGAGGAATAAGAGAAGTTTGTATTTTTATCAAGTTGGGCATGTTTGGAAAGGAAAGGGGTTGTTTGGTAACTCGAGCCTAGCATTGAACTGTAATCAAATTTTCAATCCACCTCAGTTTTGCACGTAAGGAAGTCATTTCAAGACGAACCCAGGCACAAAACCCAACTTGGCTAGAATCTGGTACACAAAATGATTCTAAGCCAATGCAAAAATCTATATTACAATTCAGAATAGTGTTTTACTATTCATTTGGTACAAACTTTAAATGAGGATTGGAGATAAAAGAGGGCTAGGATTGAAAATGGAAAGATGTTGAGGGTTTATATTCATTTTCCTCTACAATTGCATGTTTGTAAATATAAAACATGTAGAAGCGCAAAGAAAATAAATAAAAAATTGTGAAAAGTTAGTGGAATGTACATGTGGCGGAAACAAAAAGTATTATGTTTTCCTTTTTTTCAAAATGAAAACTATCATAACTAATTATGTAGTTGTCGATTTTGATAAACTTGGTATCATTGAAATGCAACTTTGAAGATCTTTCCAACAAAACCAATGATCAATGCAAACACTTAAAATTTTAAAATATGTATTTTATTTTTAAAAGATTTAAGTATTTTCAAGATTTTTATGCCTAACTATAATATTTTTCAAAGAAATGAACGAACATTTTATTGAAAATTCAAACAAAGACTCCAAACATTCAATCATTTCTAATTTTAACCGAGTTTGACTAACAAAATTAGTATTTTAAAATATAATATTTTTATGGAACTGATTGAGGGCAATGGTGGGGATGGTGATGTGGGTGTCCAGTGTATGATAATTAATAGTAAAAATAAATAAACATATGCGAAGTGCCAACGACACAGGTAATATGCTAGTCTATATTACAATTTAGAGTGATGTTTTACTATTCATTGCTGACTAGGACAAAGTCAAATCGAAAAGATTAGAAATAAAAGATGGTTATGATTGAAAGTTGGGAAATGTATGGAATTTGAGGGTTGAGATTCATTTCCTATGATGGTATATTTGTAAATATAAAACATGAAGAATGACAAAAATAATGAATTTTTTTTTTTGAAAAAAAAGTTGATGAAATGTGCATGTGGCGGAGAGAGAAAATATTGTGTTTTCCTTTTAGCAAAATGAAAATTATCATAACTATCTATATCGTTGTGGGATTTTGGAAAACTTTGTATCATTGAAATGCAGTTTTGAAGATCTTTCCAACAAAATCAATACAAGTGCTAAAAAAAATTTAATGTATATTTTATAATAAAAAAACGTTTAATGTATTTTACGTCTTTAATATTTTTCAAATCAATGAGATGGGCCTACTAGAAAAAAATTTGTCGGGCATCTTAATGCACATTTAAACAAAAATCCTAAACTTCATGTTTTGGCGAATTCAAAGATTGGGGGAGAACTCAGGCATTTAAATTTTTTCCCCAACTGATTCAAATTTGATCGAGTCTAACCTTAAAATTTATAATATATATTTTTACCTTAAAATAGGCTACACTTCAATACTGATTGAGGGTGAAAATGGGGATAATGACGAAGGTGTTTAGGATAAAATATTTAGCAAAAATAAAATTATGTAGAGTGCCAACGGTACGGGGCACACTCTAGTAATACAATAGAAGAAGATACAATTAGAGTTTTTCCAATCCTTTCACTATATTCTTAGAACAATGATTCCAACCTCCCAAGAACAAACTCTCTTGAGACTCTAACTTTCACTAATTAACAAATATTCCAATACTCTCGATAACAAATTTTCTTGAAGTTTCACCTTTGATATCTTATTAACTAACAAATATTACAATACTCTCTTGAGAACAAACTCTTCAAGGGATTTTTCCCTCAATAACAAATTCTTAAGCCTCTCTCTCAAGAACAGCTCTCTTGAGAGCTTTGCTTGCAGGCTATGACTCTAAATCTCTCTAACCTAGATCTTTTGGATATTTTTAAATTTTCTTAGATGTTTTGAACTTACATACAAAGACACTATATATAGGCTAAACAAGTCCAAACCAAACAAAGAAAGCCAACATCCAATAGGAAAATATTTTTATATTATTTTCCTTGTCCTACCAGGAGAACTTTATTGTTTTAATCAAATAAGAAAAACCCACTTCTAATAGGAAAGTGTTACCATATTACTTTTCTTGTCCCTCGATGAAGAAACTTTCCTTATTCTAATTTCTAATTAATTTAATAAACTTTTTCTCTTGAGGAATATACTCTTATATCATAATCGCTCATTATTCGCAACAAAAAATTTGTAGGGAACCCACCTTTTTAATCTATTAACCCCTCTAATCCTAAATGACGCCGGCAGGGATCTAACCTTGACTTGTGATTGTGACAAGTCTATCAAATAACGAGTGTAAATAAGATTTCCCTTTTATAAACACTAGGGTGTCGACACGCTCTACGTGTGCGAATATTCAGTACTTTTTATTTTATTAAATATTTTAATAATAAGTAAAAAAAAAAAACTAGGGTATTTTTAGTTTGACACTCATTAGTTTACACCTATTAGAGTTTGACACTCGTTTTAAAAATTATTTGAGTTTAACCCTCGTTTTCTAACGGAACCGTTAACTCCACGTCATTGACCGGTTAAGAATAATTTTTGGACCCTTTACATTAGGTTAAACTAATTAATGAGATTTCACCTAAACCACGAACCCCACATTCATTCATGTGTAGATTTTTTTTATGAGAAAATTCTTAGTTAACTTAAGAATATTATAGAGAGATAATATAACAAGAAAAAATTATGAAAGGAGCGCAGCTTGCGATTTCACTACAACAAGCCTGTTAGCTTGAGCATCCTTTATACATATAGGAATGAGCCATGACACTAAAGGCTTCTCCAATTCTTACATCTCAATTCTTAAGAGAAAGAATACTATTGCCAAAGTATAGAAGTGTCTATCAACCAATTAATAGAGACAAGACTAAAGGAGAGACTAGTATGAACAGATAGAATGTAACCATGATTTCCGAAATCAATAGCTCAACATCAAACTAAAAAAATCTGAATTCATTTGACTTGAGGTTGAGAGTGGGTGCATACCATAAGGTTTTTTTAAGAAAATCTACACATGAATGACTGTGGGTTTCATAATATTTTCATTTTACTCAGTCATTTTTTTTATATGTTTTAAGAAATCACATTCGTTAGTTTAACCTAAGTTAAGGGCAAAAGAGTCCAAAAATTAATTTGGACCGGTCAATGACGTGGACTTAATGGTTCCTCTAGAAAATAAGGGTTAAATTGAAATAGTTTTCAAAACGAGTGTCAAACTCTAATAGATATAAACTAATGAGTGTCAAACTCAAAAAAATCATTTAAAAAATTTATTATTGAAATTCTAAATAAAATAATTATTTATAAATTTAAGGGCCTATGTATAATTTATAAATAATTAAGAGTTTCGATTAAATGATGTTAGGGGCTTAGGTATAATTAATAATATTTAAGAGGGGCGAATTTTTTTATCTTAAATAATTTGTATTTGAGAGGATTAAAATGACAAAAATACCCCTAACCACTATTCACTTAACTATTGGTTAATTTTAATTTTGTAAATATGAGAGGTACAAATATACAGATTTTTGGTGGCCCTTCCCTTTCGAGAAGAAGACTGAAACCCTCTCCCTCCCGCCTCTTTCATTTCTTTTCGGCGCGCACACACACACGGACATGTCTCCTCCAAGAATTCTCCTATGCGGGGATGTTCTCGGTCGCCTCCCTCAACTCTTCAAGCGCATCTCCTCGGTCCGTATTACTATTTCTCTCTCTCTCTCTCAACATGTATTCATTCATTCCCATAATTCTAGCTAGCTAGCTAGGGTTTATGTTATAATCAAGGAAGTATTGGTGATCACTTCAATTCAATTCAGGTAAACAAGTCAAGTGGTCCATTCGACGCGCTTTTATGCGTCGGCCAGTTCTTCCCAGAGGACAACAACGATGAAAAACTCTCAGAGGAATTCATGAATTACATCGAGGGGCGTTCTCAAATTCCTTTACCTACCTACTTCATTGGAGATTACGGTGTTGGTGCTGCCAAGATTCTTTCACCCCATTTGCGCACCGGCACTCCTTCGTTCAAGACTGATGGTTTTCAGATTTGCCCCAATCTCTACTGGTTGAAAGGCAGTGGAAAGTTCACACTTTTAGGTATTATTGTATTCTTGTCCAATTGCATTCCCCATTTATTTATATCAGCTCACTCTAGATTGCCAATGTTCCGTAATAACCATTTGAATTGTATAAATAGGGGAATATGAGCATTCACTGTAATTAACAATTTTGACTTATCGTGCTTAATAATATATTATGTTGATGATTTGATTTCTATTTTTACTGTTTCATTTTAATGCGTGAATGCACCAGTCTTTTTTCATATGCTTATTGTTTCTTTTGTGGATGATAGGATTATCTATCACCTACTTATCTGGTAAGTATTCAGAGGGTACACAATTAGTTGGAGCATATACTGAAGATGACATTGATGCACTGCGAGCGTGGGCTGAAGAACCTGGAATAGTTGACTTGTTTTTAACATATCCTTGCTTTTTTAATAGTGAACTTTACATCTCTTAGATATTTATAATTTGGAATGCATACATGCGTAATTGGGTTGGGGAAGGGGCAAACCTGTTTTGTTTTACGTTGGATGTGTGTGTGAAAGGACTGTCTGTGCAACATACGATTTGACACTAAGGATACATATTCCATCTCTTTGCCAAAAGGAGAGATGCATGAGCTTTGTTTCACGATCTTTTTATGCTTGTATCACACCTGATATTAGTTTTTAGTGTTTGTTGAGTTCCTGACCAATTCTCACTAATGAATGGCCAAGCGGGGTCGCAAATGGAGCTGATACATCTGAGGCCCCACCTGGACTGTCAGATTCAAGGTGTACCGATCCTGTTATATCAGAGGTGGTTGCAGAAATCAAGCCTCGGTAAGTGATTGTGGTAGGGTGCATTTTATTAATTTTAGTATTTACTGTCTCCATGGGTACTGGACTTGTTTTCTCTTGTCATAGAAAACCTGTACGTACACATATGGGATGCCTTAAAGTTTCAGAGAATGCTCAATCCCTAGCTGAGCTAAAGGCTATATTACATATTACGTAAAGCTAAGCCTTTTCAAGGAATCTTGTAAAATCATTGTGGTTTCAAATAACCATATGTATCTTTATCGCATTCACTAGTTTGCACCAGACTATAATCAACTGCTATATACTTACTAATGACTATATAACTATTTTACCAACCAAAACACAAAATAATAAGTGTTTTATTCCTTAACTAGACATTATTAACTAATTTGCCTAAAATTTCTGGCTCTGTTCTACTCCTACCATTAGCTTGAAATGGTCAAGTATGAGCATAATTTTCCACATGGAAACCCCTTTCTTCTGCTTATAATTTCTATCATGCCCCCATAGGTATCACGTTGCAGGTAGTAAAGGTGTGTATTATGCGCGTGAGCCGTACTCTAATAACAAGGCTTCTCATGTAACTCGTTTCTTCGGTCTTGCTCCAGTTGGAAATAAAGATAAACAGGTATTGGTTTTTTTTCCACATAATGTTTCCATTCATACAAATATTATTTCTTCGTAGGTAAAATTTTAATTTTTCGTCTACAAAGTTTGTTAATCTGTTCCCTGATTTGAATAGAAATGAAAATACAATAGTTAAAATAGTAATGAAAAAATGTCAAAATTACCTAAAAACGTGAATACACTTCAACTATTTTTTATTGTGCATCATTTGTTTTGATAAACTAGATTTTGGTCTTAGGAAAAGGATGCAAAGCACTTGAGCTCTACGATAGAATCTAAATCACAAGAGCATGTGTTGTTTAATAACAGTAGAATAGGTGTATGTGTCACACCCTGTACTTTCTCAATTAAATAGACTCTGGCTGTAACACAACACCCAAATGGTTGAACTCGACTAATAAAGGCAGTCCCTATGGATGAATATAATTGAAGGATTCCATGTAGTTCGAATGAGGGAGCGGAGAATTGGGTTAAATTGAGTAGTAGAGAAGGAGTATCAGGAGGCTTCATGTTGTTACCTGTAGTAGTGCAGAATGGCGTAGTTGTGGTGATTACTTCTCGATGGGGAAACGAGGAGGTTGAAGACTAGGGCAAAGTTGACATTTCACACAAACATCTCGAGATTGTTGACACGGAGACATGTGAAGTAAACAAGTCATGTAAATCCCAGTGTGAGCAAGTGGATGCGGAGAGGACAAAATAGATAGAAAAAGATACTGGTGTTCAGAGTACAGGAAGCTCTACTTTTAGCACAACAATAAATCTGCAAGATTTGGTGGATCTTTACTGCCCCAAGTACTACAGAATGAAGAAAATAGCTCAATTTTTATTTATCTTTTTTAGATCAAACACATACCAATATTCCATTGATTCAAGAAAAGAGGTAAAAGGTGAGTGAGAGGCTCATAATGTGCGCAAACAAGAAGAAAGAAACAAAGCTAGAACTAAACTAGAACATAGGAAAATACAAATCTAAGAGTTTTCCCAGCTGAACATAAAGTTATCCAAAAGAACATTATTGATGGGCTTAATGTGCTCTTTGATGGCTAAAAAACATTCATCTGGGGACAAAGCAATATTTCAAAGATCCTTCTATGACTTTCTTTCCACAGATCAATGAAAATGCACAAAAGGTGGATACTTAGAAAGGACAACCTGTAAGCTCTAATTGTGGACCACATTTCAGGAGATATCATTAGATCCCTTGAGAAGAAAATTGGAATGATTTGGCATTATGATAGATGCAGACTAGAAAATAAACGAAATTGCAATGTCAATAAATAAAGTACAATAAACGGAAATAGCGAAATAAACGATAGACCAAATAAACTAATAACAAAACAATTTTTATTCAATCAACCAACTAACAATGGGTAGTCGATGCCTTATTATAACTAACCTACATTCCAAATCAAATTATAAACCTAATAGGAAACCAATGTGATAACCTTAATTGAAATCTCTATTCCAAGAATAATAGAATTCTAATACTCCCTAAAATATTACTATTTCTAATATTATTTACTATGCTAATTCTATCAATATGCCCGGGTTGACGAAGCTCGTCATCAAGCTTGAAGCCGAAGAAGTTCACGGAAGACAAGCAACCACTGAGTAAACACAAGGCGTATGACACAAGCAGAAGGCGACCTCGAAACTTTCCTTTGTAATTGCATGCAGCATGAACAATCAAATCAATAATGCACTTCAAAAAATAATGTCCGTAATGAACTGTTGTTACACAAGAAATCCGCTTCATGAATTGAATATTGCGCGCAAACTCGTCGCCAAAATTTTCTAGAAGATTGACCCAAATTGGATCCGAAAATGTATCCTGCAGTGTCAAGTGAGCAGTTTGATGGAGGCAAGGAATGTGATTTCTCGAAATATGTTGAAATTCACGAAATATTTCTTATTTTGAAGTTACCAAAATCAATTTTTGAAATCCGAAATATGTCTAAAATTTTCTTGAGAAAAGAAATAAATATTTTAACATGCTATAAAGTTATTTTATTATCAAAAATTTGTTATGTGAGTGATTCTTATGTAATATATAGTCTGTATGACACTACGAATCGTGTGAGATTTTTTATGTAGTATTTAAGAGTTTAAAATGCATAACTTATATTAGTAAATTCAAAATCACAAGCCAAAATTTTTACGTTTTTTCTATACAAAACAAAATATTTCTTAAAATCATGATAACGAAATTAACTCGAAAAATGAAATCACAATCCTTCGGTGGCGGCAAATAATCGGATCTACAACAACGACCTATGGTGGTACTGACTGGAGCTTTGAGGACAAATAGCCATATTCGACAAGGCGCTTAAACACAAAATCAGATGTTGGGACTGATTTAAATTTTGTAACAGGGACTATTTTGAAAAATAATTTCCTCCATTATCTGAAACAAAGGGAGGGTTGGGTTGCTACAAAGGGGGTGGAATGGGTGCGGGCGGTGATGGCTCTGAATGGGGAATAGGGGGAGGTTTCCAGGGTGGACGAATAGTGGAGAGGGGCGAGGAGACGATCGACTGAGACTGTTGTATGGGATTTGATGTGTTTGTTGATCCGACTGTAACAGTTTTGGAACGATTGACCGGGACTATCAATCAATCTGTGGAGGTTGTCAAAGGCTCTGCGGAGGCGACAAAGGATGTCGATGGGTCTGCGGAGGCGACGAAGGTTGGGGAAATCGAGTGATGGACTGTTGGGGAGGAATCTAAGCAATGGACAAGTTTGTTCAATCAACTTTGGGTGGGAGTCGATGGACACTAGGGAGGGATTGGTAAGGGCATCGTCTGTCTGTTATGGGTGAAAGGAGATTACGATCGCTGGATTGTTGAGCGTCGGAATTGCGATCGAACTATTGAGGGTTTCATGACTGGTGTTGTTTGGCGATCGTGTGTGGTGATGACCCTCTTTAAAATGGTGAACAACGCCGGCAGTGAGAATAAGGTAAGCAAGTCTTCTCCTCCTCACTAAGTAATTCCTCACTGGGTAATTCTTCGCTATCTTCTTTTGTATTTCCTGTTCTTCCTTAGGGTTGGTTATGTTGACTGGAGGTGCCGTCGGCGACGGTGCTGGTTACAGGTATTTCTCAAAAAACCATCATTTCCTCTCTATCGAAGATTAGATCCATCGTCTCCATCAACGCTCTTTCAATTGCTTTTTCGAACTACTGGAGTTTTTCTTCTTATGTCAGCTTTTTAAAAAAATAAAAAATCAAACGAACTAGAATCATTCGGCTCCGATACTAATTGATAGATGCGGACTAGAAAATAAACGGAAATAATGCAATTAACGATAAACCAAATAAACTAATAATGAAATAACTTTTATTCAATCAGCCAATTAACAATGGGCAGCCTATGTCTTATTTATAACTAACCTACTTTTCAAATCAAACTATAAACCTAATAAGAAACCAATGTGATAACCTTAATTGGAATCCCTAGTACAAGAATAATAGAATTCCTAATACTCCCTAAAATACTATTATTCCTAATATTAATAACTATACTAATTCTATCACGTTACCTCTCTTGGCTGAGTTTGAAATTGATAGTTGGACTGGAGGCCTTTGGGCTGGGGTAAGGGTGTGTCACCATATTAGAAGCTAAGTAAGGACCAATACCCTTTGGGGCCAATGGCAGAACAGGTAATTGGCAAATCCCCTGCGTTGATATGGATATAAAAGGCAAAAGAGGGAGTATAGCCCTAACTGTGAGGGCTGATCATTTGGGATCGAGCTATACAGGTGTTGATACAACATCAAGGTAAGGCTTGGTTGGAGATGGAGTACGACACTTCAAAGGAGGATATGCTTTGTTCTTGTAAGTCGTAACCACATTTTTTGCGTCAGTATGGATGAAGAAATGAAAATAAGGTGTGAAGCAGGTAAGGACAACAAGTGGTATTCTTTATCCAGTGGAGCAGTGGATCAAATTATGTAAATCTGTCCATGCAATCAGTGGAGCAGTGGATCAAATTATGTAATTAATCTACCCATGCAATCGGTGGATGTTTTGGTTGTCATTTTCTCAATTCAGTATTCCTAATGGAGTACTGGCGTTTCATTATGATTGCATGGATCATTAATGAAGTTGAACTAAAAGAAAAATCTTAAATCTTTATTATATAGTCTAATATGGGGAAAAATAGGCGTTACATGGTAAGACCAAAGATTAGAGATATAAATGGTTGTCTGGGGGGTGTAGATGAGGTTACTAAGAAGTGGTGATCGTCCAACATGTCCACTCTATTTATCTAATGTTCCGTCCCCTTTGACGACTTTATCATCCTTTCTGCCACCAAACTTCATTTTGAGTATTGTCCCTTCGATTCTCAATTCTAGATTCACTTCAATGTATAATTCATTGTGCTTTTGAGTTCTTAATGTGATTGGACTGTGCATCGTGTACAATGGCTGCTGCTAATTTCTATAATAACTATTATTTGGATCTGACTTAATTGCTTCATAACAATTTACAATGTATACCTGCTTGTCAGAAATTTATTCATGCGATTTCTCCTACTCCAGCATCTACTATGTCCGTTGAGGAGATTTGTATGAAGCCCTCAAACACTACGTCATCTCCATATGAGTTTGGAGTGGTTAAAGCTGAGGCTAAAGCAGCAAAACGACCGAGTAACGATGTTTCTGATACACAATATTGGCGCTATGATGTTGCACAAAAACGACAAAAGCAGGGAGATGGAATTATTGGGAAACCATGTTTCAAATTCATAACTTCAGGATCTTGTTCAAGGGGAGAGAAATGCAACTTTGATCATAACTTGGATGCGAGAGAACAATTTATGAATGGTGTTTGTCTCGATTTCATTTGCAAAGGAAAATGTGAAAAAGGACCTGATTGTAGTTTCAAGCACCACTTAGTAGACAAAAATAAGAGCAATATTCACAGTGGACAAACTGGGAAAACTGGCAGGTCAGTGGGGTTTGTGAATGTTTTATTTTATTTTCTTTCTTGTTAGAGTGTTGGGATAGTTCCCTATATGAGGTATATATCTCTATGTAATGCTTGAGTGGCACCTCTTCTCTATCTCTCCCAATGATAATATTTCATGAGCATTCTTGTTCTTCTGAAAAAAGAAAATTACATTCAGATATTTTAGTTACTACCAAGCCATGCCATACTTAGTAGTTACTCCATTTGATTTCAGGTCTAAAGAGTGTTGGTTCTGTTTGTCGAGTGCCAAAGTGGAGTCACATCTTATACTATCTGTCGGCGAGAATTACTATTGTGCACTTGCTAAGGGTCCACTAGTTGAAGATCATGCTTTGATAATACCTGTTGAGCATTCCCCTAATACACTTCTTGTAGCCCCTGAAGAAGAATTGGAGCTAGAACGATTCAAGAAAGCCCTGAAAATGTTTTTCAAGAAACAGGGAAACGAAGTTATCTTTTTCGAATGGGTTCACAAACACAGTACTCATGCTAACATTCAGGTAAGCAGGAGATGCACTCTCTGCTGAAGAAAACAGTTCACTCATTTGGTTAATAATCTTATACTAGATTGGCATGGCAGCTCTGTGAGATAATATTGTTTATGCTGTGCTTTATGTCCAGGCAATTGATTATTTCTTCAATATTTTTTTGTATTTTTTTTTACCGAGGCCCGATTATTTGTGTAACGATTATGTATATCTTTTTGCAGGCTATTCCTATTCCTTCAAATAAGTCATCTTTTGTCCAACAAATTTTCAACTTGGCTGCTGAAAAGTTAGGTTTTAAGTTTCAAGCAAGTAACTCCAGTAAGTTTGTATTTTCTTATAATTTCCCATTTATAGACTGTGGAACATGGATCCTTTACTCTGTAGATATAATTGGAGTAGACTCATCATGTCTAAACATTTATATGGTTCAAATCCAACTTTTGACATAGTGAGACAGTGTCCCAGAATGGAGAGTAAACTGATTGGGATTGCAATAGAACCCCTTAAGAGACATGGGCATTTGTTGCCTTGACACACTTAAAAATATGACCAATTCAACAATGTACTCAAACTTAAAGCTTCACCCCAAGTAGTTTACAAGAGAAACCAAGATTAGTCAAAATGCAATTAGGTGAATGGCACTAGTTTCTTTATTGGCAACCATTTAGTTATTTATTAATTATTGGTGACTATTAGTTCCAAAAGGTGCTCAAAACTATTCTCATGGTGTTTAGGAGGGCTTTGGTGCTGAAGATTTGTTAACTCTTTCTGTATGGTGTGGGCGAGTGAATGAATGTGCATGCTTATGCTGATCTGCTAGGATGTGGGTTTACCTCCCTCTCTTGCCTCTACCGCAGTCTTCCTTTTGGGTGCTTAAACCAAGTTCAAGGATTTTTGGAATATGGTTGCATAAACTCTTGAATGACGGCTTTCTTCTTGAAAAACCAATTTTCTTTCAAAGGGAGGACAGATAACTTTTATCTAGGGGTGGCACATTGACCAAACTGACGCAAAACTGGCACAACATATGTATGATTTTCTTGTCAACCTATCAACCTTAAGGGATTCGACTCGATATGACACTGCAAAAGTTCTGTTATTCCTATCCAATGTTTTATCCTCCTTGCTTTCTGGTTACAAAGAGAAAAGACAATCATAGAAAACATACGTTGTTGACTAACTCAACTAGTGTTAGTAAGGATGGAATTGTCAATTCCATTTGCTTGTTAACCAGGGCTAATAAAATGGGCCCTGATGGTCATGACTGTTAAAATGTAATACTACTTGGGGAGTAATGCAATTGTAGGTCTTAAAGAGTCTCCATTGTTAAAATGTAGGCCCTCTGGATCATAGCTTATGTTCACATTTTGTTTTTCCTCCTTGCATCCCGACTTCCAAATAGTTCCCAATGCTATTTATAATTTTTTTTTCATGACTAATATTTGTACAATCTGATCTTTTATTTGATTTTTAATATGATCTAGCTTATTGATTGGATTAACTGCACAGGGTTTATTATTCTTTTAAAGTCTAGTTTTTTCAATTTGGCAATTCCCTTACATATGTTATCCATAATTTTTCTGTCAGACAATGACACTCTTGAAGGGAGAAACCTTTTGAAGACACTGTACAACAAAGACTTGAGTTTCTTCTATGTGGAACTTCCGGAAGGAACAATTTTATCACATTCTGTTGGGGATAATGAGAAATTCCCTAGTCAGTTTGGACGCGAGGTAATTAGTACTCCAGTCTTTGCTTTAGGTAATTATACGGCATGTTAAATTTGAAAGCAACATTCTTGTTCAGGTAAAATTATATCTATCTTGGATTCTACTAATGCACTAAGACTTCAAATACCTTTCTCCATTACCACTTCATTTTATTTAGTCATTTATTTGTCTTTTGGATCACCAGAATTTTGTTGATAATCATAGAGCCTAGACGTGAGTGAGAAGCTCACAAAAGCAAGGAGGAAAAAAGATTAAAGAAATACAAGGCAAGGAAATAATCCCAACTAAACGTGAAAATATCAAGAGAAATTTTTGAATAGTTTTTATGAGCTGATCCCCAATGCCAAATGTCTTCCTATAGAGATAAGAAACATTCCTCAAGAGTGAAGATTTTTCTTCGAAAATCCTCCAGTTTTTTTCCTTCCACAAAGCCTAAGTGACAACATGAATGACTCTTCTCCATATCCCTCATTCTAGAGATATTTATGTGCAACACCTGATAGCAAGAAATGATGTGAAATTTAGCGTTTCATAAATAAAAGTTCTTGATCCACAGGAATTTATATTTATTCACCTTGAGGTTGAAGATTGGGAATACTTTCTTTGCTTCCCCCTAAATGAAACTATTTTCAACTGTTTTTTTTTAAAGACCAAGTGGATAGAGATCATCGCCAAATTCATGTCTTTCATCTCTTCTTTCCCTTCTCACTTTTGGCAATTTTCCCTTTGAACCAGACATGCCCTAAACTTATTTTCCAACATCCTATTTCCCCATTCGCTATAAGAAAACTTTTCATGAATAAACAGACATGAGTAGTGAAAACTAAGTCTTGAGATGTGAGTTATGATAACTCGTGTTTATGGAGTTAGGGTTTTTGTGGTCTTGTTTGGTTTGGAAAAACCATCATGAGTGCTTCTAAATTCGTAAGTAGAATTTTTTTCTAATAATCTTCCTCATGTGGGATCTTACAAAACTTGAATAATTTGTTACTTGTACACCAAATAGAACGACACCTACTTAATGCTTTTGTCTAAAATGGTGTATGGTAATTCACAAGGAATTCATTTCAGGTTGAAGACAACCACGTATGTGGACACTCCTTATTTTTGGCTAGTGAAATCAATGTGCACTTTTTTTTTGTTGTGGTCTACAGATCAAATCTCTACGCCATGGTACAAACGATTCAGAGTCTTGCTGAAAATATCAGTTACTAATGTAGGAAAACTATGGCACATTGATCCACTTGTGTCATCATGGAACTGCAAATGAGCCATATAATTTGGATAGCCCCAACGTCACTTTTAGTGATCTCAACTCTGGAAAGAAAAATAAAAAGGAAAAAAAAAATCTTCCCATCCTAGACTAATTTTACCACTGGGGTAGGGCATAGAACCCTGTATGTACTCCTACCTGTGATGTGTTTTCATCTCTCTGCCATTTGGTAGGGGCTCTCTCAATGTAGTGTGTTTGTAACTGTGCACTTCCCAGTTTATAATGAGATTGCAAAACTTTTGGTAGGACACATTATTCACGAATCCCATGATTAAGCTTGGTAAATCATATAATTTGCAGGTTGTGGCAGGCTTGTTGAAGCTACCTGATATGGCTGACTGGAGAAACTGTATGCTTAGCAAAGAGGAAGAAACGAGGATGACAAATAGTTTCAAACAACGATTCTCCGAATTTGATCCAACTTCTTGATTTTCATCTTCGTTTTGACATAGCTGTTACTCTGTAAACCATTTTGTTTCCAACTGCTGTGAGTTTTTAGTGTACCATAATAACGGGAAGCAAGTCCAAGCAGCCTAATTATGCGATGGATTTGACATTGTTAATCAGTTTATATGTCAGATGAAGCATAAATGGTTGAGTTTACCTGCATTGATTGGAAGGATCGCAAAAGTATCAAAGCTCCTGTAAGTGAAACTTATGGGTTGCAATGTAGGGTAAGAACACTGTATCCAAAAATGAGAGATTAACTGTTAGCTACGACTAGCAAACTTATAAGCTAACAATGCTTCATTTTCTATTGCAATGTTACATAGGCAAAGAGGACATCAAGCTAATTTGTATGTAGTATGAAACAGTAGGTCTCTTATTGAAGGAAATTGTTGTCATTTGCTTGTTACAGAGAGGAGAGGTGTCATTGTTACAGGTAGGTTTTATTACCGATTAATTAACCAAGGAGAGTACTAAGTCATGGGAGCTCCTCTTCGTGGTATCCCATCCCCTGGCTATCAACTGGTCTGATCGCTGCATTAAAATGATGCTTGTTTCCATTGACTGGATTTATATGGATGGAGCTAGAAGGAAGGGGTTATTGGTCCTATTGCTTAGATAATGGCAGAACAATAACTTTTCACAATTGTTGAAGGGGGACTTTCGTGGCTCCCATGGCCATGTAAACATGGTAGTTCTAGCAGTAGGAAATGATTCTGCTATCGACTAAAATATGTTAATAATACATTTCCATGGCATGTTAACAAAAGATCGGTATGCGAAACTAAAATATGTTAATCTTAGGGATATGCATTTTTTTTTTTTTTTTTTGTGCAATAATACATATCCAAGGCATGTGGGCAGATTTGAAGTAAAGTGAACAGTGCAAGTGAAGGAACATAAGTATACACTTCGTATATCAATGGCAGGTCCATATCAGAAACTGATCGAACACGCCTAGTCCTTACTGTACTGATAAATAACTTGTTCTCTTGTGAGAATACAAAACAGAACTAGATCCTTATCATTCCCAACTGTTTACACAAACAATTATGTGAATTTTGTTTATTGATTTCTAGACAAAATTCAAACTCTAACCATTAGAGTGAGCTAGAGAATATTCATGGGATCTGACGATAAAGTAAGCAAACATATTGATTTAGCTAAAATGGAAATCTTTCCTTTCACAGAAGGTTGGCAACAATGTGAAAATCTATTAAACAACAGGAAATTTCATAGCGCTTTCTCTTCTTATTGCAAACATCTCATGACAGATGTATGATAAAGAATAAAAGATGTAATAAATAAAAGGTTGCAAAAGATAATTAACTTGAACCCTGAACTAATTAATATAATGTCCGTATGATGTTGTGGACTTGTTTTGGCATGAATAGATGGATCCATATTCATTTAGCTTGATCGCAGGGGGTATCACTATCATAAAGACAATAGCAAGAATTAGTTTCTTGGCAGGTGCCTCTTCCATTCCAGTAATTTTGAGCGCAAAATTCTTGACAGGGTATTTCACATGGACCAAAGAGGATGAACTTTACTATCAAACATGTGTTTACAGCATCACCTGCACAGGCACATCATTAAAGAAATTTTGTTCTTAATGGTCGTTTCGATTCGAAGAAGAATTCATAGATACATCAAATATGTACAAAAGCATATAAATAAATGATCCATCACCTTGAAAGCAAAAGGTGGCAGACAAAACCAACAGTAATGTGAAAACGAAGGAGCACTTCATGGTTTCTTGCTTCTTGCAGCCTGAGCTAAGTGTAACTGTGGCTCCTTGTTGGGAAGGTTGATATTAATACTGAATTGATACAAACATGCAAGCCAACAAGGCAACAATATATTCCTTATATTATCTAGATTCTAGTAGGTTAGTAAAGGAATTGAATGATACTACATCAAAAGATGCCATTAACTTTAGTTAATTAGACACTTAAAAAAAGAAAGAAAACGTATGTTAAGAGAGAGATTGGAAAGATTTCCGGGAAATAAATAGAAAATAACATTGTGGTATTGATTTTTGTAGAGAGATGAGGAATGTCATCCTTTGTTTCCTTCTCTTGGGATTCTGTGATTGATTCCAACTTATGTTTCCTATACGTGATGAGAAGATAATATATTTACACTCTAACCTCCCTAAATTAATACCCAATTACTAACCTGACATTTACTATTTATGCTATCTAATAATTAATACAAAATATCAAAAAATAATTTGCATAATTATATTCCTTAGTTAACTACATGTTTCTTTCCGGTTGTCCTAAACTCAAACTATCGACCTCGGAGTACCTTATGAGATACAATAAGGGTGAGGATTTGAAAGTCAAGTAGAGACATACATGGTGAAAGGCAGAATTTATCTTGGTTAACAAAGAGGAGTCATCATCAATATCTTCTTCGACTTCTTCTTCGTAATAGTCTTGTGAAGATGCAATTATTATGAGATCTTCATCTGATATTTCATTTTTTTATTACATATATATACCGAGTTCATTGGAAACAAACATAAATATATAAGACTAAATTTGCATGATAAAGACTTTCTAAACCTTAGAAGTGGTGGCATAATTTTTTAAGTGGATATTCTACAAATAATAAACTTCGGTAATTAATAAATTATTGTGCAACAGATAATACAAAACACTCGGATGAATTACGGTAAATATTGCTATTGCTTGCGATGTGCATGCACAGGTTTCTGTGTAAACTGTACTTAGCATACTGCAACTAATGAAATACTGTGTAAAGGTGCTACAGCTGATAGCGCGTTTACCTACAAAAAACAGTGATATACTAATGTAAAATAAATAAACTATATTTTCTGTAAAAAAAAAAAAACCAGAAGAAGAAATGAAAGTCTACTAAAATTATGAAGATGAGTTACAGGATTTTATGATGATATAGCGGGAGTGTCACGAGATCAAATGGTATTCAGTTAGCAAAGTCATCTGATAAGAGCACAGTGATTGTCATTGTTACAGACAGAGAATTCCTTGGGTTCAATAGGGCATTTCATCTTTTCTGCCAAGCTACAACTAATGATAAAGATTCAAAATTTTGTTGGATTCAACACCCATAACTAGTTAGTAATTATTTCTACAATCAACGTCTCACTTGTATCTACATCCCATAGGCATCCTACTTTTGCTTATATTCCTAGAATATAACATCATACTAGACATTCGAGCAAATCGAAACACCATTAGAGATTTTCTCTCGTTCTTGTTTTTCTTCTTGGAAGATAAAAAGTTCATTTCTCTGAGTTGGAATCCGAGTCCTGATTGCTTGTCTGAATCGTGTTTAAGTCTTCTCTTCACGAATAGCGCAATAAAAAAGCCCTCCATGTCCTCAACTGGGTCAGTTCTTAGCAAATGTTGAGCTAATATAATTCACAAAAAATACATTGGTAGGTTAGAACTCAACGTCAATTACAATTCTAAAGGCAAGGAAATTTTTTGACTTTCGGATCCATAACAAAAAAAAATGGCCTATAACCCTCTAAATTTTTTTGTGAAAAGGAAAGGTATACATATAAAAATTAAAAAATAAATTAAAAAATATATACTGTTATACTAGTATTCGCTGCAAGATAATATTGCCAAGGAAACAGGGACTTTATCGACTATTTGGCTCGGTGTTCCCAAATTGATCTACTGAACAACAGTTTGTTTTTTTGAAACATAAAACTAATTAACAAATCCACCCAACTCAAAATTTGCCATTCCAATTGACATAAACAACATAGAATTGCACTTGACATCCTAAATTTTGGTTCACTCATCGCACAATTAACAATCTAAAAATAATTTTAAATATAAACCTGATATAGGATAGCCAAATAATTTTAAATATAAACCTGATATAGGATAGCCACAAGATAATATCGTAGACGCCCTAGCCATGTAAAGCCTAAGGGTTTCAGTAATTAAATAGGTATTTGGGTTTATATAGAACACTTACAGCCTTCAAATACAGGGAGACCACGGCGACGCCATTGGGGGAAAGGCGTTTCCAGTTGAAAATCAAGAGAAGCTGCAAGCGGTAGAACTGACTTCACAACATCCTCATTTTCTGTTTGGTAGATGGAGCAGGTGCTGTAAACAACTCTTTCAACCGCTGGAACTGTAAAACATCATGACCCCGCAAAAAATTAACTCTAGACAGCTACGATTTTCACTAACTGAAAATGAAAGATGACAAGGATTGGCCATTTAAACAAATCCATAGTCTATAGTATACTATTAAAGTAGAGACCATAAAGTCTCTCTTACATGGCTTACTCTCTACAAGGGAAAGTGCCACGTAGAGGCATTTAAGCCATCTCATCCCATTCTTCACTCTCCACCAAAAATTCCCCCCATTATCACTTAATTTCTCCTATGTAACATATGTGCCCTAAAATTTCTCTCAACTTTCTCCCCCATAACAACTCAATAAAATTAGATTTCTAAAAAATCTCACTTACAAAACCCCCACTAACAAATATTCAATGCAAGTATAAGCAAAACATGTCCTCACTTTTCTACATGTTCCTACAATCTCTCTGAATGATCTCAAAATTAATATCTTCTTAAAATTCTTTCCCCAAGGCCCACGATTTCCTAAAACAAAAATGTTTGGTATATGATTTGTTTTTTCTACGATTTCATCTTTTCTTCTCCAACTTTATTCACATGATTTCTTTACAAGATTTCAGCAAACAAAGAACTTCAGCAAGTGAATTATTTTTCCCTTCCATAATGGTATCATTGGTATATAATATTTTACTTTGGATGTTTTTAGGTTTTCATATTGTTGAGAATTGAGATTAGTATTTTTGATATTTTACACTTTCTCTCATCATATTTCTCTCTTGTTTCAAAAACTCATGGAAGTCATTCATACTCATTAAGTACATTTCTACAACTTATTTTTCTTATCAGTCTAATTCCATTCCCTTCTTTAGAGGTACATAGATCTTATCCATGTTTTTTTTTTGTTACACTTGTGTTATTTTTTTTTAATTTATGCCCCTCTAAGATTTATGAACTTTTTACGAGTTTTTTTATGTGATTGAAGATTTAATGTTTACATGTTTTTCATTTTTAATCTTTATATTATTATTATTATTATTATTATTATTATTATTATTATTATTATTATTATTATTATTATTATTATTATTATTATTATTATTATTATTATTATTATTTCCAATATTGAATATTTACTATTTCCTCAATTTACTTATTAATTGTATTCTCAATCGTTTTTCATTATTACAGCTTTCTCTATTTTTATTTTTTTACATATTTATCAATTTTCAATTTCACTATGATACAATTGGAACTTTGACATTTCTCAACCACTGTGGAAGTATATCATTCTAAATTTCTAGGCTAAGGGCATTGTGATAGTTCCACCATACAAGTTATCCAACTCTATAAATAAAGCAAGTAAAATAATGATAATGTTCAGGTTCTTAGTTTCATGTTATTTTCATTTCACATGATCTGACCAAATTGTAAGAGGCTATCCATATTTGATCATTTAATTTTTGTTAGTATTTTGATTTACTAAGCTTTTTTAGTTATTTTATTTACTCATTAATTTCATTTTTCAGCTTATCAAAATATTGGTTTTTTATTTTATATATTTTTTTCAAAAATTTTATTAAAGTTTTTAGCTCACCCCTTCTTTTCTTGACAGAAAATTTTAATTTTCATCATACCAAAACGCACCAAAAAAGTGGCAAAAAAAACTTTTAAAGATCATTGAAAGCAAACATGAAATTATGGGCATTTACAAGCTTAACAATTAAAAAATCTATATCCTGTAAAATTATTCAAATAAATAGGTAATAATTGCTATCGTTGTTTTTTTCTTATTACTTATAATTCCCGGAGAGAGGGATATGCGAATAATAACAAAATGCAAAAAATTGGGCAAGTGTGTATGAATCTATTGTTAAAAGCGCTCAAATGCCCATTCATATTTTTTCAACTAAAAAAATATGAAAATTACATAAAGGTTTTTTCAAATATTGATAGTTGAATCTGAAACTTGACATACATTTTGCTAATCTAACCCAAACTAATTATTAAATCCTTGAAAACTTATATTTACTACAAATTTATCATATTGAAGATGAAAAGAAACCTACATTCTAAAAGGTGGTGGTGTGGGATAGAAAGGTGGTGATGTTAGACAAAAAGGTCGGTGGTCGTCATGTCAAAGAGAGAAGTCGGTGGTATCAAAAAGTTGCTGCCTTTTATATATATAAATATTACTAAAAAGATGCCTGTGCTAAGCACCAGCTTATGTAGCTAGTAATGAAATAAAGATAAACATCAAAGATAGGTCTTCTTACAAGATAGTGCATGTGCAAGAGCCTTGCTCTGAAAAGCAGCAAGCTTTTTAACCCTTTGCGAGCCAGCAATATCAGCAGCTTGGGCTAATAACAGAATCAGTCATAATCCTAGAACTCAAAAATGAAACCAAAGGTAGAATCTAAACAACCTGTAGCATATGATGGAAGCAAATGATCTAATCTATCAGCAACGGTTCCAGATCCTGAACAAGAAGGATCTAAGAGAATGGCACGAACCTGCAAAGGCAATCACAAAAAACACTAACAAAAATGGCATATGTGAACAAAAAAGAAGGCTATAATACTGGAGCTCACTTTTCTAGTTTTCTTATCAAACTTAGGGAGGAGGAAGTTTATATCAAGTTGGTAGCAAGCATCTACCATAAATCCTAGTGTGCTATTGCCTCTGCTGTTAAACGAGTCATACAATCACGATTCTCTTTCACGGAAGAGACCCACCCAAACGCTAGCTACCTTTAAAGTAAACATCGTAACATATCCAAATGATTGACAAATAACGTGACCAGGGAAGATCAAGAAAATCAAATATTGATTGCTGGTATGGTTCATACTTCATACCATCTCGGAATGCATAAATGCCAATTCTTTGGCAAAAACGAAAGTGCCTCAGGATGTACCTTTGCATAAAAGGGATCTTCTGCTCTTATGCTTAAAAAATCCTTGTGCAAAACTTCAACATCTTTAAGTCAGGTTAAGGCGTTTTTCTTTTAAATGCAAATTAAGATACTTAAAAATAATAAAAATGTGAACTAAGAAAATCAGGAGGAAATAATAATGATAACCATCAAACAATCAATAAATAAAGCCGATAGCCACAATGAATCGTATATAGGACATTATGCACAGATATGATGTAGAACATTGGAAAGTCGTGAAAAGGATACTGGAAGCCCCGGACCGTTTGATAGTTTCTTCTAAACGTTTAGCCCTTTCCTTGTTAAGCTCACATGCTAGAATTTTTCCATTACCTCTCATGAGTGCAGCTAGGTGAGCAGTTTTGTTTCCTGGAGCTGCACAAGCATCCAAAACCTTCACAGTAGATATACAAACATAGAATAAGCATCTGCATGGAAAATTATTTGCAGAAGGTTTTACCAATTATAACACAAGTGTTAACGATTCATCTTGAGAAATGGAGAAACAGAAAGAACTAGAAATGTCACAGATCAAGAAAGACAAGAAGTGTAGCCATCATACTAATATAATGTTTTTAATCTACGCCTAAGGCACTCCTGAGATTTTTGCTTACTCAACTTTGAGTTTCTTCTGCTCCTCAAATACTATTGAAATTTTGTGCTCCTTGTTTCTTCAACATTCCATTATAATCCACATGTCAGAGATTTCCCTTCCTCGACTGCTCATGCTTTCATGTCTCCCTAGGCTGGCTTGGTTCAAATTGATTGGTTTGAGCTGGATAAGAAGATCTAAGGATAACTGGACCTAACTACCCAGAAGACGGGAAGGACGGGCAACCTGCTGATGGAGGACACGATCCATTGTTAGGCCTCAGGTTCCGAGGAACAGACGTGAAGAACCACGGGAGCTCAGGGAAAGACAAGGACTTTAGGAACATAAGGCTTAGATTAAACCCTCATGTACCTTTGACTCATCACCCTCACAAGTGTTTCTATTTGCATTTAGTAACTATAAGAAATATGTTATTCTGGACTATCTATAAAAAATCCGAAGCTAACAACATCTATAGAATAAAAGAGTATGGTGTTTCATTATTCCTAATAAGAGGTTTGTAACACCAAGTATAAGCAAGATCTAAGGGCTATGATGATGAGAGCAAACAATCCTAAGGCATATAACCCATTCACAATTCAAAGGTGAATTTTACTTACATTCCCTAACTACCCGTTTAGTGGTTATGCCACAAGAAATATGTTATTTACAAACCATATCTTGTGGCATAACATATAAATTGAATGATAACAAAGCCCATCAGTTTAAAGGGAAATTTTTAAATTTTATTGAAGTTCCCCAAATGCCCTTGCCAAATTGTAATAATCACATGCTTACCCATATAAAAACAAAAGGTGGCATGGATATACTCAATGTTTAATTTTGCTTTTAGTCCTAAGCTACTTTATTATACTATTAATGTCATCCCAAAATTTTATAATTCTACATGTGCTACTTACCAACCCCTCTAAGCATTCAAATAGTTCCTTCGTCAAAATTGTTAAACATCCTTCAAAGCATACATAAATTATCACTAGGCCCTTAGGAAAACCGAAGGCACAGGTACATGCTAAGAGAAAAATGTGTAATCATCCCAACGGCACGGGTAATCACTAGTATATATATAAAGATAACGATATGGCTAATGTCTCAAACACATTCCAAATCTACCAAAGCTATGTAACAATATATAGGTGTTGGTGTCTGACATAGAGACGAGATGTCCGACACGTCAACTAAAGAAACACAAATTGAGATGCACCTATACATTGTAACATTATTTACTTTTTCATTATTAAGTTTATAGAATTGCTCATATTTTTCACTCGTGGTTCAACATTGCTACAAATGTACCACTAATTTGCCACAATATGCTTCTAACATTGTAAAGAACTGAAAAGATATGTGAAAACATTGATGATCCATGCATGGAGTATCTGTTAGTGTCCAGGTATCCAAGAGTCCAATATGCGTTCGACACCGGAAATTTTTTTGAAAATGAATTTTTGTTGTTACATAGATATCTCTCAATAACAAAACAGTAAAACTGCAAAAGCATACTCTTCAGGCCAAGGACATAGCTGAGCTCAAGACGCACACCTCAGCCATGCCTTTTCAAGCCTGCACTACAACTATGGTGTTCGAGGCATTTTGGATTCATATCTACGAGATATCTTAAGGCATGCCCCTTTAAAATCCGTAGCTGGGCATTGTGACACTAGTTGAGAGCTGTAAACTAACTAGTTTGTTTATTCTAAATAGATTGACCACAGAAATGAGCGTGAACTCACCGCCCAACCTGGTTCAGGCCCAAGAGCTACTGCCACCATAGAACTCGCCTTTCCCTACAAAAATGACCCAAAACAATTGGAAAACAAGAATAAAGAGATAACCAAATAAAGCACAATAGAGAAACGTGTGTTTTCCTTTTGAAAGATAATAGGAAGGTTGTCAATGGAAGTTAGTGTGAGAGATAAAACCCATTGAAAGCAAATTGCAGTAACAAACAATCGCTTACTTGCAACAAGACACTTCCATTAATAACCAGAGGATGATCATGCAAGTCGGTGCCTGATGGGAGTACCAACAAATCTGGAACCGTATCGTCCTTTTTTACCTATTTGATATATGTTAATTGATATGTGATAATTCAAGAACAAACTAAACTGGAATCATCTCAAAGAAAACATATCTCCAATCATTTAGAACTGTGGCATGGTCGTGGAATTTATATCAAAATTGAAGACATCAATTTTGGTGACGTTAGAATAGAAAACTGCATCCAAGTATTCAAATTTAAAGATTGAAAACATATGTAATCATCCATAAATAAATGAAACAGAAAGAAGAAAAAAAACCCACTAGAAAAGACTATCAATAGAATGATTGTGATACAAGCTACTAAGCAGAACATGGTGTCTTGCTTACATTTGTTTGCTGCAATAAAAAATGTAGCCTCAACATTAACACCAGCACGCTGTCCAGTTTCTATTTTGTTTTTCTTCTGCATTATGATCAGCACCAGCATATTGTTTTACTTCAATGCCAACTAAAGGTGCTTCCACCTGGTAATGTTTTATTCATCAGTACCAGCATATTGTTTTATTCTGCGTTATCATCAGTGCCAGCATTTTCTTTTCCCTCAATCAGTTGTCAGTTGTATGTGTTTGCTTTCTCGTTTTAATTTGTCTTATTCATCAAAAAACAAAAAAAGGCTCTTCCACCTGGTAAAATTACAGGTTGTTTGGGGCAAACAAAATAATAGAATTTTTTTTATTATTTTACTTGAGTTGATTGCCAGAATCTTTGTTCAGTCTTACTGCTCTAGATGGCCACTATATGATACAATCTGTCTACCACCCTCTACCACATTGTACATCCCCCCCACCCACCCACCCATTCCAACACGGATGCATTTAGGGTCGTTTGATTGGACGAGAATTTGGCTGGAAAATTACATTCCCAGTAAAAGTAGGGAAACAAAACCAGATCCACCTTAATTTCCCTTTTTCTTTTCTTTTTTTTTATTTTCCCCTCAGAAAACATTTTTTTCAGTAAGCACTCACAATGAAACACTCTTGAAGTCATAAACAACATTATTTAAAAACTCTCAAATTCGTATACAACAAAATCTTGTTAAAATCTAACGTGTAAGTTTTTAATGGTGAAATTGGAATTATACTCGTACCGAAAAATCATCACGGTGAAATTATAGTTATACCAATGATTACGAAAATATGATAATGCCCTATTTTTAATATAAATTTATAACATCTTAACCATGTACTAGATTTTTTGTGAAATTAGTACTTTTGCTCCTCATCATGATTTGATATTGTAAATTTAACTTACAAAAATTTATCCTTTCCATAACATATTACTTAAAAGTTTCTTTATTTGCAAATTGAATTGTACAAAATTAATGTAAATGAAACTTTTTCTATAGGCATCACTCAATACAGAAAATTGCGAGACCTTAGGAATATCTTTTTCACTCAACAATCCAACACATACCATTATGTTTTCTTTGAATTCATGATTTCGTGTATCATTTTAAAAACTTTATAGTTTCTGTTTGTCCAACAATTGTTTAAAATTAGTATTTATAACAAGTTTTGTTCAAGTTGTTTCATACTTTAATTACATGCACTAGTGTCAATGCATGAGCGAATAAAAAATACCAATCACAAACTTTGAAAACTTTTTGTAATTGTCTTACGTGGAGAATCAGACGAGGAAAGGAAAATCATTTTCTGATTTCCTGCGTATTATTCAACTAGAAAATCTATTTCTTAGAAATGTAATTTTCCTTATCTTTCTTCCACAAAAGTCATTTCTCCGGAAAAAGAAATGATTTTCCATGCATTCAAGCCCACTCGATACTGAGGTTCATGTGTTATACTTATAAATGCAACTTCATAAATACATCATATCTTTTGTGAGCATATGTATAACACCCATTTTTCCCGACTGCTTTCTATACTGGATTAAGGATCTAAATTCTAAGGCCAAATAATCACAAAATTCAAAAACATGTTGAAAATGGAGGAATAGGAACCTCTATCTTAAGTTGTAACAACTTGCAAAATGTAAACCATCCAAGGCAACAACTCTTTCTGAATCAATTATAATATTTATAACATCCCAAACAAATTTGGGTATGCACTGCAAGTAGAGACTACCAATTTCTATTGTACATAAAACTGCATTCATATGTCATCATTTGAAAACACGAGATGTAACAGTCACATATAAGCAGGTAAGAGTTCGTCAAGAAGTACCGTGTATTCTTTTTCCAATTCATGAAAGGCCGAATCGACATCCAACTTTAAGGTATTCACGCGGACATAACGAGGCTTTGAACTTTCTGCAAACAGAAGTCAATACCACCAATTAAAATGAAAAAATAAAAAAATATCCAGGAATAGATCTCAGGGTGCTACACTATGATCCTTCATCTCTATGGCACAACAGCAGAACCAATACATGAGTACTCAATGTAGTGGCAGGGTGCAGGATTTTTTTATTTTAATTTTTTAATCAATAAAACAGAAGACTTAATGAAACTAAAGAAAGGGGAAATACACAGCTAGCGATTGAGAGGATCAGCTAGCATCAACACCCAAACATTCTTAGAAAAACTGACTAGTAAAACAGACTAGCCCAATTAAAGATACACATGAAACTGCTGATTAGCGATGGCTCCCTAAGAAACGCCCCACTGCCACCACTGCCACACCAAAGACTTGACAGAATTGACGAGATAAAAAATGTTTTGCCCTTTGAAAATCCTGTTTGTTATTTTCTTTCCACAAAACCCAAATAGTGGCAAATAACACTGATTATGAATCTCTGATCACATCAACAGAAAGAATTTCTCTGATCAACCCAAAGGGTGCAGGATAATGAATTTCTCTGATTAAGTTAACAGAAAGAATAGGAACAGACTGGACAAAACTAGAAGAGAAAACAAAGTCAGAGATTGAACAGAATAGCAACATTCACTTTAGAAGTCCAATAGTCTTCTGGATTGGAACAGTCGCCCCTAACATGCTACCAAGTTGGTAATATGAATCAAGACAAACTGATAAGATGAAATCAATAATAATGCTAAAGCTCTAAAAACCACTTTTATTCCATTCACCTTTCACAGTTTTAAGGAGGAAGCTTACGCTTCTTTCCTTTTCTACTGTAAGTAGTAAGACGCCTGTTGAACTGAAATAAAGATCAATGTGACTACTCAACTATCTTGAGAAATTACTGCGAGCAATGTCCTTTAGATATTAAGCATGGTGAGATCTCTAGCACAGACCCACAATTCACCTTATTACTCAAAAACCTAGGCATGATTCACATTAACGAAAAATTTGATAAAGACGGACCAGGTGCTTGATGATTTGCGAGAACTAAGTCTTCAACACATTTCACTTTCCTTCTGTCACAAAGTTCAGCTAAAGCTGATTGTAGCTCATTTTTGTGGGGCAGAAGGAACTTCTCAGCATCACCAACCGATAAAATAGCCTATACAAAAAAATCAACTCAATTAAACAAGTTACGGAATAAAGACATTGATACCATTAAGACATCAATCTAACAATTTCTCAAACATATACAGTACATATCTAAGCTGTGAGTATGAAATAATATTTCGTGCAACTGGTTTTGTTTAACAATATAAAAAAGGCCTAACCAGTAAGACCTCAATCTAACAATTTCTCAAATATTTAGACATGGAAACTGTTCGTGAAATAAATCTTTTGTGTAACTTGAAAACTAGAGTATAGATCAACTCCAACCATCATATTAGAAGTCGTGTTGTTGTTGCCACATAAAACTTAAAACTAAAGAATTGGACATGCATTTTGAGGATCGGTGCTATAAGGTTGATTTATGGATCAGTTGCCCAGTAGCTCATATACTAATACCCCTGTGAATTTGATAATGGAAAAAGGGGGCGCCTACTTGGGTGGATTGCAATTTGGAAACAAATTCCCATCTAAAGTTGAGCTGAGGCGTAGGGGTATGATATCGATATGAATGGTGTAACGTGTAAGACTCTCGCATCAGAATTTGAATTGAGATGATAGTGGTCAAGAAATGGACACCAACACCCAGACTCCATACAAAGCAGGGGCACATATAAATGTAGCTCCATAAATACCCAAAAGAACAACATTTTCAAGCCTAAGATTTCTGTCAACCACTTCAGTCAGCACTCTACAAGGAATATGCACTCCTGATGGGATTCAGATTGGACTAGAAAGGAGAACTTTAATTGGTTTAACACTCTCCTGATTCAGAGCTGTCTTTAATCCATTAAACTAAAATATATTAGTATTAAATAAACATGGAGAGGCTGGTACTGAATCTCAAATCTCAAAATGATAAGTACTCAAAAAGTCAATGCCTCAACTCCTCCTGAGAAAAAAAAAATAAGTCAAACTCTTATGATCCATATACAAGAAATGCATCCATATCTTTAGTGCAAATGCCTCCAGATTTTAGTGCAAAACTCACCATAGCTAACTCTAAGTCATGTGTAGGTTATTCTCTCATGGGGTTTCAACTGTCAAGAAGTATATGCAACGACTTTGCCCTCCTGCATAAGAACACAACCTAATCCAGTACCACAAGCATCAGTGAAAACTACTAACTTTTCCGGAACAGGAATAATCAATATTGGAGCCAACATCAACTTCAACTTCAAAGTCTCAAATGCTCGCTCACACTCAGCTGTCCATACAAAAGAAACATTCTGCCCAGTCAAACCAATCATAGGTGTCGCTATAAGCGAAAACTTCTCAATGAACCAACAGTAATACCCAACAAGACCAAGAAAACTATAGATCTCTGATATAATAGTTGGTCCCCTCCAAGATCTAACTACCTTGACTTTCTCGGGATCTACTACAATACCACCCCTAGAAACCAAATGCACGAGAAATTGAACCTCTCACTCCCAAAAATGATACTAAATTTCGCATATAATCGATAATCTCTCAAGGTTGCAATGTGGAAGCGCTCTCTATGTTCATCAGAGTTGATCGAAAATACCAAAATATTAGCAATTAAAACTATATCAAACTGATCCATATATGATGAAATACCCGATTCATCAAATCCATAAAAAAAAGTCAGAGCATTCGTCAAATGCTCTAACAAAAAGGCATTTCTGAATACTCATACAACCCATATCGTGTCCTGAAAACAGTCATCCGCTGCTCCTCAACCCTTATCTGATGATACCCAAACTAAAGATCTAACAATGAAAACACTTTGTCACCTCTCAACGGATCCAATAAATCATTCGTATGCGCAGAAAAGTGAATATTTGTTCTTGATAGTCACCCTATTCAACTTTCCATAATCAATGCACATCCTCAATGATCCATCATTCTTCGACACAAAAATTGATGGGGCGATAAGAAGGTGTCATGGGTCGTTTTGATAGGATATCGTCTTTGGTGAGCAGATTATAACCTCAAGAATACAAAATAATCCATTTAAATCCACATCAACTTACCCCTTACGTAATAATTCCTCTAGTTGCACCTTCATCTCCTCCAACTGCTTAGTGCAAGTTGATAAACAAGTTTGGATATCGGTGTCATACCAGGTGACAAGCTCAATTATAAACTCTACTTCACCATGGGAGGAAGACTAAGAATTTCCTGAAAACATCAAGAAAATCTCAGACAACCTCACCATCACTAATAACAAAGGAACCTCAGTTGAACCCAGAAAACTTGACATCACTGAGTCCAAAACTATACTCACAACCCAAAACACAAGGAGATTAACAAGTGAAAGTCAAGGTCACAGTCGTATGTGTACAATCTAGAGTTACCGGATAATTGGATAACCAACGCATCCCAGAGGTAGTGAGACTTCATAGAGCTCAATATTGATTGTTTCAAATAGATATTCCTTGTTTACAACACAATTTTAGCAGAGTTTTCAGCAGGCTATGGGTATAGGTTTGGATATGAGTACAGAGTATCATCCTCAGGCTGATGGTCAATAAGAGAGAAGGAATCACATAGTCGAGGACATGCTTCGAGCGTTTATTTCAAATTTTGGTGGCAGTTCGGATATTTACCTTAGTGTGAGTTTGCTTATAATAATAGTTATCAGGCGAGTATCGACATGGCACCACATGAGGCATTGAATGGTAGAGACCTTGTATATCTCTAATATGTTGGGCATAGGTTGGTGATTCTACATTGATTGGTCTTGATATTGTCAGATGCTACTGAGAAGGTTGATTTGATATACAAGTACGGTTGAAGATAGCTTAGAGTCGCCAAAAAAGTTATATAGATCCTAGGCGTAAGGATTTGGTGTTTGTAGTGGGTAATAGAGTTTTCTTGAGAATTTTCCCAATGTGAGGTTTATAAAATTCAAAGGAGAGTGAAACTTGCTCCAGATACGTTGGTCCGTACGAGGTCATTGTTCAGTTTGAGCGCAGCGATGAGATCCTTTGAGGTGTGTACGATGTGAAACCCCATTTTATTGTGATTTCACACTTAGGGAGTTTCGGATTTCGGGTGGTTTGTGGAATTTGCATCTAAAGTAATGATTTATGTTTTTGAGAGTAATGATCTCAATGTACCCCAATAGGGTATGGACCCGTGTTTTACTCATTTTAGAATTCGTGAGTGTGTTCTAGACGCGTCATCATGTGCACAAGCTAGAGACAAGAGCTTTCACGGGGTTAACGTATTTTAATGGTGGGAATTTGCAATTGGGTCATTGATATAAATAGAAACCATTAGGTCCTCTCTAATCTTCTTTAGTTAGCATTTTTAGGCAGTGGAGTAGAGAAAAGGGGTTCAACCCTGTTCTTCAATAATCCAAGTATATCAAGTGGATTTTAAGCTAAATCAAGGGTATTTCAAAGGGTTTTGCGAGGTTTTTGATGAGATGATTTTGATTCAACCACGTTTTGGTGATGGAGTTCATTGGAGTTGTTGTTCAGCTATTCCAATAGTAACTTGGCAGAGTTGGGGTAAAATCAAGCTAAATTGAATTAGGTTTTGCGTATTTTTGAAGTATTGGCTCTATTTCAGCTTGCGGTGGTCTTCAGGTCTTTGATTCAACTGTTTTGAGTAAGTATGAATGTAAATAAAGTTTTCATTTTCTGGTTTCTAATTTGATCTGAAATTTGAATTTAAACGTGTGATTCCTTAACCCCTCACACCCCAGATGTCGCTAGCAGAATTTGAATCTTAGACCTATAATTCCATCCACCACAGGACTACTTCTGAGAGTTGGTACCTCATTAGCAAATTGTTTGCTTGTTGTTCCATGTGTTATCCATGTTTCGGATTACTGAAATTAATGTTCTTTTGGGATGCATTTGCTGCTGCATATGAAATTACAAGGGCTTTGAAGCATATGAAGTGCAAGTAATTTGTTATCTGTAAACAAAAACGAATAAAGATGTTTTGGGTTTTGTGAGTATATATATAACTGCGGTTTGGGTTTTTTTTCTCTTATGCTTCCTTTGTAATACTCGGTGTTAAAGGAGGTAGGTGTTAAGCATATGAAACCAACAAAAAGCTTTTGTAATTAATAGGAAAAAAATTTATTTTATAAGAAGCCATCTGTTGGAATTGTGAAAGAGGCAATCACAAGATACCAGCTAGAGTGAGTACATACCTAACTACCCCAAGAAAAAACATGAAAGGAAGGTCCTTTATGATACGCCAGTTGTTACCCCATGGCCATAGAGTTGTTTCATTTTTCTGCCTAGTTAGTCTACTTCTTTCAACTAAACCACAAAGACTCATCCATTCCTCTCTTAAAAAATATCTCGACCATTGGTGACTTGCAAACAAGAGAGAAAAAGTTTGTCGAGTTTCAATATTTTAGTAAACCGGATTGCGGAACTATATGATAAAAGTTTAATTAACTGCCATTTGACATCAGAATTTTGATAGTGCATTTCATTCTCATAAAGATTTGGTAGCCTCTATCTGTCTTAATTGACATTTTTCAAGCTGGTATATACCCATGTTGAAGCAAGCTCAAGTGTTGTTTTACACCAATCACTTGTGAAATGGTGCTATGATTGGAGATGAACTGAGAAGAAGAACGAGGCATATTAATATGTCAGATCAACATCAAAGGGATCCTTCAATTTGGCCCAAGGTGTCTGCACCTGAGGATTCCCTTTGGATCATTCGTCCTAAAATGTGCAGTTATAGAGTCCAAAGATGATGCTGAGTTGTTCCTTCCTTATGATTTGTTCTAATACCCAGACACTTATCCCTGTCAGGAAGAAACAAGGAGAATACACCATTATCAATTATCAACTACCCCAAGGGCACGCTTCTTCTACTTCTTAATTCCTGCGTCTTATGGGGTTGGTAAATATTTCCATAATTCTTTTTTTTTCTTTTTATTTATCAATAAAACAATCAGCTTATATCATAATCTAATCAACTGAAGGAGGGGGGGAATACAACTGAGAGAGAAGCTCAAAGAAAACAAACCATCAAAAGTAAATATGATAATTGTAAGAGCATGAATAGGTATAATTTTATAGAATGATGTTGTCCTAAATGACTTAATCCAATTGTAGGAAACTTTTGGAATGGATTTTTCCAAACCCATGTTTCACCTTTTTGTTCAATGAATAGCATAATCTTGATCATATTATATATGGTATGAATTTCTAATTTCTTTCCTGCAAAGATGTGCCTGTTCTCTCTTTCCTTATAACCCAGAGAATGATGAGAAGGAGTTTCTTCCAATAATTCTGTAATTCTTGATAACTTGTTCCTTTCTTATCTAATACTTCATTTTTACAATGTAGTCTAATGATTTCATTTAGATTGACAAATGGTAGAGAACTAATTTGTACAGAAATTGCATGGAAATATGAAATAGATATGTAAAGCAAAAAGAATAACCTGGCCGAAGAGAATGTCATATGTGATTATGTACATCAATTCCTCTTGCTTCTGCAACAGAAACCTTAAACTATTAACAAAGGGAAGAAAAGGAAAAAAAAAACTTGAAAAAAATAAGATTTTTGCTCTTTTACCTTCCACTTGCCATTAAGTATATTAGAAATCTCTAACACATCCTTAAGAATGGGAAGATCTGCAAAAACAGCAACAGGCAACAGCCATTACATACATAACATTCCCCCCTCCAATATGTTAATATAATAATAATATGGAGCATTAAGAGTTTAGGGACAAAAACTAGTTTTCACTAACCTACGAAGACACCCTTAGTTTTTATTATAAATTAATGACCCTATTAAGTTTAACAAATTGTTTCTTAATTCGTTTGAGCTTTGTTTGAGCTGAAATTTTTATGAAAATTACGGATTAATACTAGAAACAATGTGCTAAAGTTTCAACCCGTTTTGACACTTTCACAAGATAGGTATTTAGATCCCCACCATTAAATATCTTAAAAGGTATTTGTGAGTGTTCAATGACCACCAGCAAGCAGGTGGTCTTGGACAATAGGGGTTGACCTGTGTCGCGTCCAAGGTGGCCGTTGCTTGCTTCGTGATATTAATAGATAAATTCTTTTTATCCCACTTACTGCAGATCTCGTATGTCAAAATGAGCTCTTTGACAGATTATTTCAGTTGTTAAATCTTCAATTGTCCTCAAAGTTTAGTTTCAGCTCAGGGAACTCAAATGATATGGTTTTCCTTAATTTCCAATAAAAACTAAGGGTCCTCCTGGTCCCAATACCTATAATAATAATAAAAATGACAAACATACGTTTTAGGGTTTGGCAGACAAGGGCGAAAGTGGCCTTCTTGTTCCTGACGGATGGGCCAAAGACGATGGATTTGATAGAGGCGACGGCCCGACGTTGAGTGTCTCCATGAAGTACACTGCGGAGTACTTTGGCTGCCTCTCTGCGAGCGAAGTAAGACGACCTGTCTGCGTTGTTCATGCTGCTTTTGCTTCTGCTTCTATTCCCATTACTAACTTTGCTGTTGTTGTTCTTGTTGATTACTGGCTTTGATTTCGTGAGGGTGGTACGACCATCGTTACTACTACTGCTCAACTTCTTCGACTTCTTGTTGTTGTTGTTGTTGCCGTTCTGAATATTGCCGCCATTGTAATGCTGCTTCACCATTGTGCAATGGATGAACACTTGGCAGCAAATCAAAAGCAAACTACAGGCGTTGGAGCCAAAGAAGGGGAATGGGGGGCAATGGGGGGCAATGGGCTGCAAACCTGGCGGTACAAAACCCAACAGCACCTGGGATTTTTTTTTTTTTTTTTTTTAGGGTTATTTTGATTTTGGGTCATCTCGTTAATTCGTAATTGATTTTAGAGCAAGTCTACGCGGTCAGTGCAATCAATCATTTTTTGTGGAGTAAGCTCTTTTACATTTTTATTCATTCTCTTTAAAAACACAATCACAAACAACAATTATATAAAGGGGTAGAAGTGAAAATAGCTCCAACCCTAGCCAAAAAATGGCTGATAGCCCTGACTCTCTAGAATTGTGGGTTGATTTTATTCTAAAAAGTGGAAACCATTTTGATTTGGGATTCACAATGGCATTGACGTAATTCAATTTTACTTTCAAAGATTGTTTTAAGGCCCCTACTAAATAACACCACCACTCATACTGATGGACACTACCAACCATTTACTTTCTGAAAGACTCCACCACCTTTCTGAAGGACACCAACTTAAAAAAAAAAAACCTAACTCCTTCTCCCTTCTTCCTCTCCCCCTCTTTCTCTTCTTCTTTCTCCCTTTCTTCTCTATCACCACTGTACCACCACCCCGCCACCATCAACGTCGTCGGCCTCCCCAACCTCCTCTCACCCTTTCTTCTCCATCAAGAACCATCACCACCCCGCCACCATCAACCGTACTACCACACCGCCGGCCTCCTCTTCATCTCTCCCTCCATTTCCTCTAATGTGTTTTTTCTTCTTCTCCTCTCTTATTTTCTTCTTCTTCTTATCTCTTATTTTTTTCACAACAAAATGTCATAAATTAACAAACACAAATTGAAATTTTAGAAATACAAAAAAAAAAATTTACAATACAAAAACACAAAAAAAAAACAAACATTAAACATTACATGTTCCATTAATATTTGAAAATATTATAAAAAAAATAAATCTAACTGTCTTGGAAACGGTCGACAAAGTCTTTGAGGGGATGACGTTTGCGACCCTCTTCGTTGGAGGAGTAGTAGTCACCATCATCACCATCCTTTGATGAGGACGATGATGATCACTGTCATATTCCTCCTTTGACTGTCATTCTTTCTCATCATCGTCCTCCTCATCATCTGAAGACGATGGCTAGTGGGCTTTCTCATACCACACAAAGTCGTTTTCCGAATCACTCATTTTATCACATTCTTCGTCTGAGCTTTCTTCTTTGAACATTGAATTTTTTTCTCTTCATCTTCTCTTCTTTATCTTGAATGTGATGAATACTGATAGATTACTCTTCTTTCATAATGCTCAACTTAAATGACATGTCTTCCCAACCAATTCTTGTCTTTTCAGGCAATTCTATTTATCTTCTTAATCAATTCTATTTGTCTTCTCAAGCAATTCTATTTGTCTTTCCGTGTAACTTTCTTGTGATTATGCAACCATGGTGGTTTTCCCAAGTATGCATTAGCACTTCCTAAAAGGTTGCTTATATCTCATAGACAAATGAAAAAGTGGAAAAAATTCCCTGAGATACTCAAACATAGCAGCAAAAGTGAGCCCAATAATAAAAGTCGCAGCAAATGGACGCGAATGTGATCTTAAAAGTCGCAAAAAATCTGCAATCGTTTGGAATAAAAAAAAAGTCAGGTTTTGTTCCAAAAACGCAGCGGCTCGTGCGAGGATAAGATACATCCTCGCAGCGACCGCTGCGTTTTGGACAAACTCTATCCAGGTTTTTTTATTTTTTGTATTTGAATTTTTTTTTCAATTTCAATGGGTTTGCTACAGTATTGACATATTTGATTTATTGCTAAACCCTACTTTTGGCCTTCTCAAGTTGGGGTGTTCAAAAGTGGGGTTTAACAATAAATCAAATATGTCAATATTGTAGCAAACTTATAGAAATTGAAAAAAATGAAGAAAAAAAATTCAAATACAAAAAAATGGACAAAGTCTGTTTTCTATCCAGAAGCAACGGCCGCTGCGATTGGAATGCATATTCTCGCAGCAACCGCTGCAAAGATATATTTTCAATCCGCGTGGACCGTTGCATTTGGACACAAAACAGACTCTGTCCATTTTTTTTATTTTTTTTATTTGATTTTTTAGGATTTTTTTTTCAATTCCTATGGGTTTGATACAATAATGACATATTTGATTTATTGTTAAACCTCCATTTTTGAACACTCCAACTGGAAAAAGGTCAAAAGTGGGGTTTAACAATAAATCAAATATGTCAATACCGCGTCAAGCAGACAACGTGGATTGGCCAGGGTCCTAGCAAACCCATAGGAATTGAAAAAAAATGAAAAAAAATTTCAAATACAAAAAAATGGACAGAGTTTGTTTTCTGTCCAAATGCAGCAGCCGTTGGGACTATAATGAATATCCTCACGCTGCATCCTAGTCTTTATAGGCATTTTGGACAGTGTCGCACGAGCGGCTGCAAGTGTGAGTGTTAAAATTGCATGAGCCGCTGCGTTTGGTTAAAAACTCTTAAGTTTCAAAGGGTTATTTTGAAATCCTCTAGAGGTCTTAGACATAGAGACCCTCACTCCCTTATTTTATTCATGCTGGCAGAAAGGCAGAATTTTATTTTTTGAATTTAAATGAAAAAATAAAATACTTTGCAAAGTGAATATGCAAAAGGAAATGTTTTTGTTGTGTTTTTATATACTATGCATGAAAATATTATAAGCAATGAAAATGAAATTGCAAATACTCACAAAATTCTTAACTACATTATATAACCAGCATCCCAAAATTCCTATATTTACAAACTAAACATATGGGCATCTCAAATCAGACACCAACATTTACAATTAGCTATCAACATTTACAATTCCTATATATACAAACTAAACATATGGGCATCTCGGATCAGACACCAGCATTTACAATTGGCTATCAACAAGATCAACATTTACATTTGATGCATTGTTTTTACAACTAAGGCGGTAACTGTGTTCTTGTTGCACCATCGATATGAGAGATCCAAATGCACCTTGCATACTTTTTACAAACTGAGGCGGTAACTATGTTCTTATTGCACCATCGACAATTTTTTTTGCCCTCGCAAAAGGTTTCGGCAAGTGTGGGTTCCCTACTCATAAGAACCGCCGCAAGGGTGAAAGAGAAAAAAAAAGGGCTAAAAAATAGAAAAGGAGAAAAATAATTAAAAAAAAAAAGATAATAAGAAGAAGATGGGAGGAGGCGGGATGAAAGGTAGCGATTGTGGTGGTGAAGGGGAGAAAGATTATGATAAGGTGAAGGGGAGAAAAGAGGAGGTGCGGTTGTGGATAAGAAGGGGAGTGATGAGGGCTAGAGTTAGGGTTTTTTGTTTATATAGTAGTGGTATCCTTCAGTAGGTCCAAAAAAAGGCAGGTGGTGGTGTTATTTAATAGGGGCTTTTTTTTAATCTTTCTCCCCGCCACCACCAACCTAAGAGCATCCCCCCCCCCCCCCCCCCCCCAAAAAAAAAAAAAACACCTATAAAACCACCATCGTTCCCTTTCCATCAACATGGACATGGTAGTGGGTTGTTCTCCCATACGAAGCCCACACCTTTTTATCTTGGCATTTTTTGGTCCGTTAAGATCTCATTGATATTATTATTTTTTTAATTGATTTCATCAATGGCATTTTTGTCACACTAAAAAATGTAACCTCCTTTAGACCATACTTTTTTATTTTAAACCCCAAGTTAAAGAAGAAAAAAAAAACTCCAACCAAACTTTTTAGTGAAGGCAACGACTATTTCACACCACAGATTCCTCTCTCTCACACCACCTGATCTTTTTTTACCTGCTAACCCACACTACCCATTTAAACCACTATTCATCTTATTCCTCTCTCACCCTCTTTTGCAAAAACAACAACAACATGGAAGGGGGCAACAAGGAAGAGGGGTGATCGATTGCGAGGGACGGCGAGAGATAGAGGAGCTGGAGCCACAACCTTTGTTGCCCCTTCTCCATCTTATTTTTCTCCTTCCATTCTCTCAGTTTTCCAACTATCTCTTCATCTTCCACTCTCTCCCAGTTTTACTCTTTTTTTCCCACTGTCTATTCTTTTCGTATAGGTTGTTTCCCCTCTCATTCTTATCCTCCCACTCTCCCTTTTTGTTTTCTCCTCGCCCTCGCAGCGACCTGTGCGAGGATGGGTTCCCCACCCTCTACGACTGCGAGTTTTCTACTCGCAGGTGCCTTCGCAAGGGTCAAATTTTTCCCTCACAGCGATGTAACACCCCTAAATTTCATAAAACTATTTTATTTTATTTTGAATAAAATAAAATAGGGTTACATGTAATTAAATTCAGGTTTCAAGATTTTAGGGTTTATTTGGTGAGTTAAAGGGTGGGTGCCCTCAGAATTTTCAGTGGGGACAAATAACCACCCTTAATATAAAGCAAAACCCTCCTTCCCTTATTTTCTTGTGCAACAGGAAGAGCAAACTTTGCTCTTCCTCTTATCCTATTCGGCGGCGACGAAGGCTAGGGAGGCGTGAGAATGATGGGTTGCTGGCGATGTGGTGGTGGTCTGGCGAGATGATTGTTGCGATGAGAGAGAGATCTCGTGTGCCGGGGGCGGTGTGCTACTAACCGGTGAGTTTTTCAAATACCCTTATCTTGATTTTGATCAGTTTTGGTTTAATTTAAGCTTTCTTGAGGATTGCATATTGGGTTTGAGTGAGTTTTCTTTGCACATTTGTGATAGAATCTAACTCCTAACCAGTGAGACCGATTCTGACTACCACCTTGTGTTTTTCTATTTTGTAATACAATCTAATTCTCTAGGTAGGTCATTGTGGATGTTGAATGGTATATATAGACAGTGAATCCTATGACATAAGGAGTCAATCATGAAAAGATAGGAGTTGGATGGAATTTTAGATTGATGTTAAGCGACTCAGCAATTACAAATAGGAAATTGTAGAAAGGAATAGGAGGGACATGTAGCATGTTGTGTGATGAAGTTAGCTATCTAGGTGACTTAGTGGTCATGTCCAAGCCACTCTCCTCCTTTTTTTGGTCTTCTGGGGACAAGAGGGAGGTGAGAGTTTCTTTACCCTGGTTTGGGTGTGGGCTTTTGTGGCTGTCTGTGAGTGACCCCACATCCCAACAATTTTGCATAATGCAAGGGAACATGCATGCACATACTATGTTATATATGAATTTGAAGATGGAATTATATTTAGTAGTGTACATCTTAATGAAAGCGTTGAAAGAGAATGAGATGAAATTGGATGAGTGGAGTGGATCCCACTGTATGGATTGGATGAAATGACAGTGACCATCCATTGGGTTGGATGTAGATGTGGCTGTGGCGGTGGTTGTGGCTGGACTGTGGAATTTATGCAATGCAATGTACTGGTGATTTTGATGATGGTGTTATTTGTGTGTTGTTTATCAATGGTGGGAATGGTGGTCTTAGTACAAATATCAGAAGTTGTGATGTTTGTAGTTAGTTAGAACAGTGACATTGGTGATAATAGTGACGATAGTGGGATAACTTGGGTCACTGATGGAAGTGTGTGGAAGCTCTTGAAGCAGCTGTATAGCATTTAAGCTTGAGTTATTTGGTGCTAACTAGAAATTAGTGGATGTTTTCAAACAACTTAAGTTATGTGTGCTGTACTGGGATTTGGACGGTTGTTTTGGTGTAAGTTAGTGTCCACCCATGATTGTCATGCACTTTCATGTGTATGTGTTGAAATTGACTTTCCGGAGATTGCATGTAGTAGCTTTGTTGGATCCAGCATTTGAGATACTCTCTGTCAAACTAGGATGTATGTGTTTATCCCAAAAATCACATTCATATGGAGAGTACTATGTGTAGTAGTGTTTGATATTGCACTATGGCTTGTTTTGTTTTAATGTCTCGTTGATTCTATTGATGGAGAACCATTTAAGATAAATGGTGTTTCTCTGGATGTATGCATCTGGAAATAGTTATGTTTTCCCCAAAATAATGGGTGGATTGATTTACTTATGAATGACAAAATGACATTGTGGAGAAATTTTGAAATATCAAAAATAAATGATAAACTTTGACTCCTGAAAATTTAAATCACCTGGAATTGTATCACTTAAAACTACCACACCTCTTTTGTTTATTATTGTCTCTCTCTTATAGAGAAACTAAATGACCAGTCGTCTTGCGGAGGTGGGGCGTCTATCTCTTATAGAAAAACTAAATGACTAATGGAGAGAAACTAAATGACTAGTGGGTCGTCTTGCGGAGTTGGGGCGCCTATTTATTATAGAAAAACTAAAATAACCTTCGGGTTAGTCTTGCGGAAATGAGGTGAATTTGTATGCCTAAAATAGGCTTTGATATTTTTCCGTAAAAAATGTGACGTGACTTTATGCGCATTGATAGCCCAAGAGTGGTTTTTGTTACTCATATAGTTAGGAGTATCCGGTGATGCATGCCTGTATGTGATGTGTCCCCACTTGGGCATGGATGACGGAGTAGTCCTCCTTTATATGAGAGAGGCATACGAGCATGTATGTTCGACACGGAGGTGGTGCGAATGTGATATCATCTAAGTGATCAATCCGTTATAAGATGAACCAAATTCAAATAAAAATGAATAAATTACGTTGCATTGTTTCTAATCCTTTTCATGCAGGATGACAAGTCCACTAATATTTCTGCAGGTCAGACTTGTCATAGTCAACTCCTACAGGGTAAGTACAAGTAAATACATTTTTACTTAATTGAGATGATGATATGATGGCCTTGATGAGGAACTAAATTCTTTGAACTACCTATTAGTATGATGGTTTGTTGTGTGTGTTTAGCTTGATGTTTATCACGTGCGAATTTATTGTTTTTGGGATAAAGATTACTCACACCAGCTTAATTGCTGACCCAAGTGAGTTTTTGCTTCTTGGGTACATTCCTTTGGGAATGTAGCCGATTAGCCTTTCAGGTTTAGAGACTTTTGAGCAGCGTTACGGGAGTTCCGCTAGTGGGGCTAGCGACGTCAGTTTTTCCTGGTTAGAGTTTTTATTTATTTCAGTAATTAAATCATGTTTAAGTTGTTATTGAATTTCACGTCCTGAGTTTTGAGGAAACGGATAATCCTACGTGGATTTTAGGATTTTCATTTTCTTCGAAAATCGGGGTGTGACAAGTGACCTCTGCGAGTAGGGAACCCATCCTAGCACAGGTCGCTGCGAGAGTGAAAAAAAAATAGAAATGGAGAGGGGAGGGGAGGGAAAAGAAGAAGAAGAAGAAGAGGAAGAAGAAGAAGAAGAAGAAGAAGAAGAAGAAGAAGAAGAAGAAGGATAAGGGCAATGACAAAGTCGAGGTCAAGATCCTGTAAAGGCTCAAGTTCTTATTCTTCAACTTCGTCTTCAATTTTGACTTGATTGAATGGAGAGGATATGCGAGGGATGCTTTGGGGTGCCCCCGAATGGGAAGGGAAGATAGAAGTGAAGAGAATAAGATAAATGAGAAAAGAATAAGAAGATCATGTAAGAATAAAAAACGTTGGGAGAATAAGAGTTGTGGTGCGAAGAGATTGTGAGAGTGAAGAGAGAAATAGTTGTTTAAATGGGTGGTGTGAAAGAAAACTGTGGTGTGGGACAGAAAGTGAATGACGTGGAAAAGAAAAAATTAGATTGGTGGTGTGGGTGAGAGGAATATGTGGTGCAAAATAGTCGCCGCCTTTAGTAAATGAACACCATATAATAGGGTTTCCTTTCACTTATGTCAATACCCAAACCCCTTCACTTTTTTTCCTACTTTACTTTTAAAAACCCAAGCCCTTATCTTCTCTTCAACTCAAATTCTTTTTCCCTTTTCCTACCTAGTGTTTCGAGAAAATGTGAAATTGAAAACTGAGAAACCAAGTCCAACCAACCAAATCCACAATACGACCTCCAACTTCTAATTGAAATGGCGTAGAGGAAGCTTTGGATTCAAATCTAAAGATGAGGTTGAGGAAAAACTCATTGTAAATATCCTTAAATCTCATAAAAATAGCAAGTCTTGGTGAATGCTAATGATGATTGTCTGAATAATGGTGATTAAAATTGTGACGATGATGTGCAAAAGTGGTGATGAGTAGGGGTGGACACGGGACGGGATGAACTTCATCCCCATCTCACCCGTTCATTCGGGATCGGGACGAGACGGGACGAGATGAGCATGTACTAAATAGTCTTCCAATAAAAAATAACAAAAAAGTTTAATCTCACATTACTCATACAAAAATAATGTCAAATTTATATACATATAACTTTCATCATAAATAATAATAGATATTAAATAAATATTAAACTTCATTTAGAATCATGAATTATTCATTTAGAATCATGATTTAATTCATTTATAATTTCATCTCACATTGATTTAATTTTAGCACATCCTAAATTTTAATTTAAAATAGTATTTTGATTAAAATTAATAATAATAAATATTAAATAAATAAATTCGGGATATGCGGGATTGGAAATATCCATCCCACTCTAAATTGGGATAGGACAGGATCATGATGGGTTTGATCAATCCCAAAATGACCCAAAAAAATCGGGACAAGATCGAGAATGGTTCGGGATCATGGGATGGGATGCCCACCCCTAGTGACGATAATGGTGATATCAGCTATGGAGATGCTCATGGTGGCAACAAAACGATGTTCATACAATTCATTTTGGTAGTATGATCATAACATCTCCATGTCACAAATATTTTCATTGTCATAATTTCGTGTCCGAGAGTTTTCTCATGGTTGTTGAGATTAAATGTTACTCACAATCTCGTGTCCTAGCATTTTCTCATAGTCGTTATATTTTACCCATCACAAGAATGAATTGTTTTTGTACGTTGGGGTTTAAAAAAAAATATTGGGGTCTAAAGATGACTCATTGGGTTTCATTTTTTAATCCTCATCATTAATTTTGTCTCAAAATACGTTTTCATTTTGAGATTTTGTAAACCATTAGGATTTCATTGAGATTTTATTATTATTAGGGTCATTTGCATATTGCCCCCTATTATTAATGACTTTTTTCAGGTTTACCCCCATAATAAATCATATCACATTTTTCCCCAAGACTCGCAGTCACCGTGCCTTGATCGTCTGCTTTCAAATCAGATTATCAAAATACCTCTGAGAAATCAAAGGCTGAGATTTAATCTTTCGCATCTCGAACATCTCATCTCGAGGAATATCCTAAGGCCTAGCTGAAATCGTAATCATATCTCGAGAAAAAATCCAACAGTTAATTTTTTTTTAATTTGCATCTTAAACAGCTAATCTCGAGGAAAAGCTAATGGTCCAAATTTAATCTTACACACATCTCTAGGTAAATCTAACATCCCAAATTCAATTGTGTGCATATATCAAGGTAAACTAACGATCTAACACACACTCGAGGTTAGTCTGAAGATTCAGATTTATTTGGGTACGCATCTCAAGGAAGCTGATGGGTCGGATTTAATTGCAAACACATCTCGAGAAAAATCTGGGGTGACCTTGTATTAACTATTTTTTATAGGAGGCATACTACAAATTACCCTAAAAAAATCCATTCCTTCTTCCTCTTCCACTTTTTCCTCATCTGTTTCGCAGTCTCGCCGCCACCTCCTCCCATTTTTCCTCCTCTGTCTCGCAGATTCGCCACCGCCTCTCTTCATCCTCCCTCCTCTTCCTCCTTCCTTCTCCTCCCTCATTTCTCTCCCATTATTTTTCCATTGGCTCACAGCCTCGCCTCCTCTTCCCCCTTCATTTTCATTCCTCTTCAACTCTCCTTCTTCCTCATCTGTTTCACAACCCTCCTCCTTTGTTTCACAACCCTTCCTCCTCTTCCATCCTTCTCTGTCGATGATGGCAGGGTTGTGAAACAGAGGAAGAAGAAGTGGAACTTTTTTTTGGGTAATTTGCAGTATGGCCCTATCATAAATAGCTAATACAAGGACACCCCATGATTTTCTCGAGATGTGTGTACAAGTAAATTCAGATCGTTAGAATTTCCCTGAGATGCGTGCACGGATAAATCTGAACCGTCAAACTTAACTCGAGATGCGTGTTGGATCATTAGATTTACCTCGACATGCACACACAATTAAATTTGGACTGTTATATTTACCTAGAGATGTGTGTACGATTAAATTTGGTCGTTATATTTTTATCGAGATGAGTTGTTTAAGATGCAATTTAAAAAAAAAAATCAAATGTTGGATTTTTCTCAATTGTACTGGGAACACAAGGCGAATCATGACAATCACATCATAATTGACAATATCATATATCTTTATAGATTGATCATTTCAAATTGTACATCAATCCAAAATAATCACATGGAACCCTTCAATACATTAGAGTCCAATGTTAATTGAAGTCTTGGACTTGTCATTCCATTCCTTATTCATTTTTCAATTCATGGAGGAAGAAAGTTTGTTCAACCTGAAAATATTGCTTGATTGTCTAATCCACCCAACAACATCAAATATACCTTTCTTCGCATCCTTCGTTTTCTAGCTTAAATATGGTAAATATGTTGATTTTGGGCATTGATGGAAATGAGTTTGGGGAAGAACACAATAATCCCTGTCATTGATATTTATCTAATTTTTTTACTGATCTTTATCTAATTTTGTGTGAAAGTTGATAACAATGGATGATAGGCGATACCTTGAAATTTACATTTCAATTTTTTGGATTGAAAAGGGCAAGATTGTCTATTTAGTTTATTTGCTAACCAAGATTAACAAACTAGTTTTTATTAGTCATAAAATGCAAAAAAGTAGGCATAATTGAAAATACTTAAACTATAGTACCTAATTAATTTGTTTTGTTGAAAAGTAGGCATTCATAGTCATTTTCCCTTTATTTTATTACTAAGGGCATGTTTGGTTGCTCAATGGAATGATTTTGACCATCGTAATGGTAATACCATTACAATGGTTTAAACCATTTACGTGTTTGTTTGGCATAAAAATGGTGTAATGGGAATGACTATTACAAATTTCATTGTAATGGCCATTCCTTCTCAACACCCCATGAATGCCCTCAATTGTAATGGTCCACCCTCCATTTGTCTTATTTGCCTTCCTTACCTAACGTAGATGCCTCTTTACCCATCATAGATCCAAAATCTATGGTTGGTAATTGATGACGTAATGGTAAAGACATAAATCATTCTCATTCCCATTTTCATTTCTATTTCGTTGAGTAACCAAACATAGTAATATTGTCATTATCATTATCATTATCATTCTCATTCTCATTCTCATTCTCATTCTCATTCCCATTCTCATTCCATCGAGTAACCAAACACGCCCTAATGGTTTAAGTTTTTGTTGTTTTGTTAAAAACTAGCGTATTACCCGTGCCTACGACACTCCTATTATTTTTTTCTTATATGACTATTTATGTCTCCAAATTACTATTTGTAATTTTATCTTAAAAAAGAAATACAAATAATCTATCATTGAAGTACTATGCAACGCATATCCTAGAGACATAAATTAGAGACAAAAAACATAACTATGGGTTTGAAGAGAAAGTACCTAATTACAAAGATAATGGGTTGAAGTTGGAGATGGCCTAGAAGCAACCTGCAGTAATTTAGACAAATTAAAAAATTTTAAGAGACCATAAGCATCACGCTTAAAGTAAATAAAAATAAGATACCGTAAACATTATGCTTAAAGTAAAATACCCGATTTGTGTAAGAAACAAAATAAAGAAAAGAACTTGCTCACCTGAAGGCACAGGAACATGCTGATGTATCATAGCAATTCGAAATGCCTTCACTCTTTTAGAAGGACAAATCTGCTTCGTCGCTTTCCAAAACAAAACTGTATTGAGACTCTTGCTCACCTGAAGGCAATCATAGGAATCCATTAAAACCCATCTAAATCTAAACTAAATGAAATCTCCTCAACTACCCAGGAAGAACAATAATGCCACAAAGAAACCTTTTTCAAACACCCATTAATCACAAACAATGAAACTACAGATGATCAACAAATTGGACCGCCCTCTTCCCACCTTTCCCAGCTCTTCAATTTTCTCTAGAGCCCCACCAAACTCAACCAAGATCGCTCCAATGGTGAAGAGAAGTCGAAATCCACAAAACTGCTAAATAGGTAGAGAGATTAGTGCGAGAAAGCCAACCAAGATCGCTCCAATGGTGAAGATAGAATTTTGGAAACGATTGATTTCATTAAGGAGAGAGATTAGTGCGAGATCAGGTTGTCGTAATTTTCGTTTATGATCAATTGATTTAGTCATACTGGTGAGCAAAAGAGATTACCTTTGTATGTTGTTTTCTCTTGAGAGAATTGAAGAAGAAGCTGACTGTAAGAGGAGGAGATGGAGTGTGCCCTAGCTCCCTGGAAGAAGATCTTGGTTTAGAGTCGGGAAGACAAAAGATTTGTAGATGCTTTATCACACCACTTTGATCCAAACCCTTATCTACAAATTGATAAGAGAGAGAGTTTGTGAGGAAGAAGAGAAAGAGAAGAAATAAGTGTAGAGAAAATAAGGGAAAGAATCGAGGGATCAGCTTTTCATTTAAGTTATGCCATTAACATAACTTGTGCCACGTAGGACAAACAGACTCAGTTTACTGTTCATGAACAGTAAAAAAGCACTTTGATTTGTAAGATAGATGTGTTTGAAAGCATAAGTAGGGAGTGAGAAGGAACTTCTAATAAATAGTGGCAAGTTAGGGGTTGACTTCCCTTTCATCTTTTGCACAAAAGAATTAGTTAGTGAGAAATTATATATTTTTTTAATTTGAATATTTAGGTTTTCCAACATCCGAATCCAACCATTTGCGTCAATTTGAACAAAACAACCCCTCAATTTCAATATGATAAAGTTCACATATAAAACCAAACACAATTGATGAGTTTTAAGTTGTGTGAGCTCCTTTGTAAATAGTATTGAGGGAAATTTTCTATAACTTGATTTTCCAATGTTAGAGCTTTTGATTTGGATTCATATTACCTCTCTTAAATTTGTTTAATGTACAACAAGATTTGAAAATTAAAGATTAGAATATAAAGCTCAAAGCCAAATCAAACAATTGTGTCTCTCTAATCTCACCTTTTCAATTTATGGTTATTGTAAATCAACCAACATCATTAGAGTTCAGAGAAATATGATACCAATTTCTACCCAGGATTACTAACAGAGGTAAGATAGATAAACAGAGATGATAAACAAAGATGATGCAGAAATCAAAAGAGAGATGAATTACAAAACATAAAGTACAATTCAGAAATTCTCTAAACTATCTTAGAGATCGATACAGCCTCAATCCAATTTTTTGGTTTACACTTGGGGATTAACTGTAAGATCTAGCTAAATAGTTTATTGAATTAAGATAGATAGAAAATATATGATTTATTAAATTGTACAAGAAAAGATAGAAGCTTACATGATAAAAGGCGTAAGGTTTTTCACAATGAAAACACGCTTACCCTCAACTAAGAAAACAACTTACTAGGGGTGGGCAAAAACCAATTTAAATTCGGTTAACCGACCGAACCGGTTTTCAAATTCGGTTCAGTAACCGAACCAAAATATGAGTAGAAAGAAAATAATTTAAACCGAACCAAATCGATTATAAACGGTTCGAAATCGGTTTACGGTTTTGAACCGACCGAATAATAACTGAATCGACCAATTAATTAGATATATATAAATAACTAAATAACAGGTAAGTGTCAATACCTGATTAGTGCAACAAATGCACTGCAGTACACCCTGTTGCACTGAATCGCCCCCATTCTCTCAAAGTTTTCAATTTTGGGCTAAAAATTGAGCCTGTAAAAAAAATGGGCATGTTTTAATGAAAGTTTTTCAAGTGCTTGAGCCCGAAATTTAGGCCCAACCGAACCGAATCGATCCGAAATTCGGCTCAACCGAATTCATCGGTTTACAAATACAAAATTCGGTTTCGGTTTCGGTTTTGGGCAAACCGAATGAAATCGGTTTGGGGCTCAAAACCGAACCGACATTGCCCACCCCTACAACTTACTTAAATAGAAGGGATCCAAACGAAGATACGCCTCGCTGGAAGATAAGGTGGGTGGACAACTTGTCCTTTGTAATAATGCAAAATTTATTTGCTTTTGACTGTCGGCAGGTACTGTGGAAGATGCTTTGACTGTAGCTGCTTTTGTAGTGGGTGAACAGTGGCTTCACGTGGATGCCTTTGAAAATGGAAAGATGTTGTCGGGACCGAAAGTATCTTGTTTGTAGTGTCTACTGGCAAATGCTGCCTCTGATGGTGCAGACGGTGGGTCCATCAATCAAGTGGGGAAAAGACGTCATAGCAATCGTCTTCACTAAGTGGAACTGTAGGTTCATCGTCTTCATCTGAATCTTCTGAACAGCTATTGGACAATGTTTCAAGGAGTTGAGCTCTTGTGGGTTTCCCTCGAAGCTGCTTCCTGATGTGTTGGTGAAGAAGCTTAGCGTCTGAAAGGGATTCAATAGGATTCACAGCTGTGCCCACCACTTGACTTTAAAACGACGGCAGAACCACATGGGAACATTCTTGGATTGATAAGGTTTGCACAATGCTGAGTAGATATGGTCCCAACATTAAATCCAGGACAAACCATATCTGATGAAGAACCAAAGTGACAAAACATGTTCTGTAACAGGAATTGGAGGTTGGTACTTTTCTTGGAAAATCTTCCATCCTTTTTGGACATCAGGAGGAAGAATGTCTTGAATCAGACCAAAATGACTCCACCAAATGTGTTGGAACCAAAGAGGAACAAATTTCTGATTGAACTTTCTGCATAATAGGAAGAACCATGAATGGCCACAATTCTGCATTTGTAGGTAGAAGGCTCTTGACCAAGCTAGCTTGTAGTCAAGATAATTGTAAGTCTGGGAACATAGTTCACTGAGAACTTCTTGTGATAGTGAGGGAGCTGATGCCAATCAACTTCTGAGAGAACTCTGAGGATCTGACACTTGGAGTGTGTGATCCTTTTTGGTGATCTTTATCGTGGTGATGGGTGATGATCACTGAATCTGAATCTACGAGAATAAACTCATAAAACTCCTGTGATTTTGTACTATCTGCTCATTCAAACTGCTGTTGTTGAGGAAACAGATTCTTGGCGATGAGCTGGGGCTCTTTGACTAAAACATACATGGAGGGCTCAATCATAGTGATATAATCAATGCATGCTTTAGGAATGTATGGATTTGGTGCCGAAGTTTGCGGCTTTGTAAAACTGGTCATGGTGGAACCAGTTGCTTATTCTCGGTTCAACGGAGTGAACTTCTGTGAAAGGGAAAGAGCATAAGAAATAGGGGCTTGATGCTGTGAGGTAGAAGGCGCCATAGCATATTGGGACTCTGATTTAGGTTTGGAAAAAAGGAGGAGGGCGAGAGGAAGACGAGCTAGGAATTCTCTTGTTAGGAAATCTGCAAGAGAATTGTCAGTTCATTTTATAAACTTAATTTCAAAATCAAAGGCTGAAAGAAGACCTTGCCACCTCGCAAAAATTTGTTTGGAAACGAGATTTAAAACATCTTTAGTTAAAATCTCTTTTGCAGATTGGCAATCAGCTTTTAATAAAAACTTCTGGTTAATTAAATCATCTTGAAATTTCATGATGCACAAGACAATTGATAAAACCTATTTTTTCACTGTGGAGTAATTAAATTGGACAGAGTTCCAAATACCAAAATGGTATCGGACCAATTGGATAGAAGTAGAATCAAGAATATGTTGTTTGAGAATACCACCGTATCCTAAATTGGACGCGTCTGTTTCTACAATCTTGAATGCTTCTGGATTGGAAATCCCTAGACAAGGAAGATGCTTGACTCTGGACTTGACTTGGCGGACAACCTAGGAATGGGCTTCAGTCCATGGGCCTGGATTTTTCTTAAGTCTGGCAAACATGGGTTTTAATAAAATTCGAAGGCCTTTGTAAAAGTCTGCAATATAGTTAAGAGATCATAAAAACTAGGAGTGGGCAAACGGGTCGAGGATCCGCGGATTCAAACCGAACCGGACCGTTTTTCTCTAAACGGTCCGAATTTTAATTTTGTGTTTTTAGATATGGTCTGGATCCGTTATAAAAAGGTCCGGACCCGATTTCTATTATTTAAAAAGAAATGGTTCGGATTGGACCCGTTCAAATCACAATTACATTACAACTAAACCTAAATAGGAAGTTGAAGACTTTGAAGTTAGAATAGAATCGAAATTAGAAACTAAACCCGCAGGCCGCACAAGCACAAGTTGCACTTGCACTTGCACAAGCACAAGCCGCAGGCCGCCGCATCCTCTCTTCTCTGGTCTTCATCTCTTCCCCTCTCTTTTCTGTAGCCGCACAACCGCATCCTCTCCGGTCTTCTCTTCCCATCTCGATTGAAGAACTGATCTGTAGAAGAAGAATCAACTAAAAAAATTATTCTTCAGTCATCTGCTTCAGCATCTTTGAGATATGATGAATCTCCTTCACCTCGTCCAGCACATGGTATACATGTCAATCCGAAATATTTGGAAGCAAGGCGTCAATTTGAACAAGCAGCAGCAATAAATGTAAGTATTGTGGATGATTTTCATTTTGCAAGTGTTTGATTTTATGTATTGTTGCAAAGAAACTCATATATCCATACACTTCATAGACGCATAGATTTCATGGACTCATATGGGGTCCGCATACACTGCAATCTGTTGGTCATCTAGCAGTGATGGGGACCTGGAAAGTATACTTTTACTTATTTGCTAAAGATGGGCATCTTTTCATCATTGGATGATGCAGAGTCTTTTTCTGCATGAATATCCTGGGGAGTGATTTTGTTAAATCTGTTCAGAGATTTTTAAGCAATGTTAATTTGAGTCCCTCATTCGTAATAGCATAAATGACGTTGGTCTGTATTCTAATATCATTTTACTCTGCTTCTTTTCTGGTAATCGGGCGTCGTGTTCTTAGAAATAAGAAATATGGGAAGTAGAAGAATCCCATTTGGTCCCTCATATTCTAGAATCGATTTTGGCCAACTCAGTGACTTTCAAGTTGATTCCAGCTAATATGGCATTGATTCATCTTCCTGTTCTCTTCACAATTGATCAGAGGATATAAACATCATTTTTTGGTTATCACTGAAAGTAGTCAATTAAAAAAATTGATTCCATTTTTCAAATTTAGACAAGTTTTATACGTCCTGTTCCTGCTGCTGCTGCCTGCTGCAGTTATTGCTTGCAGTTGTTTCTTGCAGTTGTTGTTGCTTGCTATATCTGGTTTTAAGTTGTAGATTAGTTGATAGATTAGCTCTGAATTAGTGAATTCTATGTTGCTGCTGCTATGAATTAGTGAATTCTGATTTAGTGAATTCTGTGTTGCTCTGAATTAGTGAATTCCGTGTTGCTATATCTGGCCTGTTGCTGCTTGCAGCTTGTGTAAGACATAATCAACTTAGATTTGAGTAACTATAATCTATCATATACAGATACAGTGTGACATTTGCTTGTGTAAAACATAATCAACTTAGATTTGGAACCGTTTGGAACTGGACCGTTCCAAACATTTCGAGTTAGGTTCGGTTCCAATGTTCAAAATGAGGGGATCCGGACCGGACCGGATCCGTTAATTTTAAACGGTTCGAGTTAGGTTCCTCCAAATTTGGAACCGATCCGAACCGTGCCCACCCCTAATAAAAATCGTTGTAATTGGTTTTTATCTTTTAACTCATCTGAAAATTTATTTGCAAAATCAGTTGCCCTAGATATGGGTGTGAGAGTCCCATGAAAAATCTTATGTCCAAGAAATCGGACATTAGTTTAAAAAAGATTGATTTTTGTTGGAGAAAGAACTAAATCATTTTCTTTGATAATTCTTTCAAATTGATACAAATGTTTCCAGTGAGCTGGAATTGATTCTGAGAAAATAAGTATATCATCGATATACACGATTGTAAAGGCTGAAAATGGGGAGAGAATATCATTCATGATATTCTGAAACTCACTAAGAGCGTTCTTGAGTCTAAAGGGCATAACATTCCATTCAAATTACCAAATGGAACATTAATGCTGTTTTGTAACGATCAAAGGGATTAATCTGAATTTGCCAAAATCCAGATTTGAGATCAGACTTAGAGAACACACAAGCTGAGTGTAATCGTTTAAAAAGATCTCTCTTGTTAGGAATAAGATACCTAATCCATTGCAAAGCCTGGTTTAAGGGCTTATAATTGATGACAAGGTGAGGACTTCTTCGTTCTAATTCAACTTATTTGTTAACATAAAAGGCTGCACAACTCCAGGGAGATTTGGAATGCCTAATAAGTTTCTTTGAAAGCAAAACTTTGATTTCTTTTTTGCAATGTTCCATGAGCTCAAAATTCATTTGAATTGGTCGAGTTTTAGTGGGAATTATTGAATCTTTGAAAGTGGGTTCATAAGGAAGACGGACAACATGACGATGGCGATGCCAAAAAGCATTTGGAAGTTCAGAACATAATTCCTTTATCAAATGTTCTTGGTATTGAACAATTTGAGTTTGGAGTTTAGGATCTTGAACTTGTTGATCAATGCGTCTAAATGCAATGTCTGCCTTGAGGAATTGCAAATGTTGTTGTTTCTAGGAAATGAAATTAAGAAAACAAGTATCATTTCTGATATTGTTAATTTCTATAATTTCAGGTTTGTAAAGAAAAGGGAACTCAAAATCTGTTCCAAGAATTTGGGTTTTTATGCCCGATGTTGTAACAGAAAACGAATAAATTGCAGCAAAAAATGGTGTTCCAATAATCATCTTTTGGACCATGTTTTGAACAAGCAAAAATCTTGTTTGATGCAAACTTTGTTTTGGCAGATATGAGCATTGGTTAATTTATATTGTATAACCAACTTGGAATTGGTGGTTGTATACAATTTTTGTTTTGTAAGTTCAAAATATTTGGTAGGTATTAATCCTTCCACGCCGCAGTTAAGATCAGCACCAGAATCAATAAGAGCTTTACATGGGATAGTAATAAGAGCTTTATTGATAATGAGGTTTACTTTGCAAAACCATCTCTGATGTGTAATTTTGTTGATTTCATTAAGAAAAAGATGAGGAATAGTTTCTACCGGGTTTTCAGAAGAAGAGGGCATATCAGGTAAAGATATAATTTGTAATCCATTGATACGCATATCAATGAGAGAATGATTTTGTTTTAAAATCATAATATCTTTTTTGATATGATTAACTTATTGCTGAAGATCAGATAAATTGACAGGGATAGAAGATGTGGATATTCTAAACTTATCAATAATTGCTTTGTGATCATAAAATGAATTTATGACTTCTGGGGTTGGTTTTGAAGTTAAATTTGTTTTGATGTGTTGAAGATATTCTGTTTTTAGTGTAGGATCTTCAATACGATCAACAAAATCTAAAAAGAATACTGGATTATTTTGTTTTGGAAAGTATATATTAATGCTTTGAAGGTTATGACAATGACACGCCTCTGCGCAATCTCCATCACTGACCTTCTCAAATTGATCAGAATCAGAGGAATAATTCAAATTGAGGATTTGAAGATCTTCGTCTGAATTATCTGATTCAGAGTTCATTAAAACTTGTAAAAACATGTTCTTGATAATCTTTTGGGTTGTTCTGCAATTCTTTGCATAGTGATCAGGACGTACACATTTAAAGCAAACGGGCTTTGAATGGGTTTGGGCTGGATATTTCTTGAATGGTTAGGTAGGCTTGGGTTTATGCGTACCATGTTTCTTGGGCTGGCTATAATATTGATTATAGTCTTTGGGCTTAAGTTGTTTAGGTCTATAAGGTCTTTTACACTTAAACTGTCGAGCATGATGAGACCTGTATTGGAGTTTTGATTGGGAAGACTTTTGATGTGGGAGTTTAAAGTCATCATAGCCATATTGTTGACAGAAATCGCCAAGCTCTCTTGGGCCATTGATATTCAGTTTCTTAAGTTGAGATTTGAGTCTAAGATCATTACAAATATGCAGAGCACATTTGTTAATGAATGCAATAATATCTTCAAATGTGAGACGTTCATAGGGAATGTCTTCATTGTAGGTATTTTGCAATTTTTCTCTAACATTTTCAGCAAAGATTGGTGGAAGACCAGAAATGAACTTTCTCTTCCAAAAAGGGTTGTTTGCATCAGATTGAAACATAACCTTTTTAAGGAAGATGTCTTTGTACCACCGAAAGTGGCTCAAAGTCGAACATTTGTGGATCATCAGCAAATCTTTGGATTTGTTTTGAAATTCACTAGGATCTCCCATAAAATGTTTAAGAATACAAAAGATTAGAGTATGAACTGAATCAGGGATCTCTGAACCTTGTTCTGTCTTTATAGGATTACCTAATAAATCAACTTTAACTGCATTAAAAATTGATTGTTCCTCACCAATTGTTAGGTAGTTATCCCACCATCCTTTGAGTAGTTCAGAAAAGCCAGCAATGATAAGAGAAGCAATGGTCCTATCATGTTTGCCTTCATTACGATGAGCCGAAGCCATCATAACCATTTCCTGGGTTAACTCAATATTTTCTTCAGTTAAACCATCTATATTCCAAGTATAGAGGTTACTTGTAGAAAATGATCCGTAGACCTGAAGAGATTTCTCTTCATATTGCATGTCTGGGAGAGATGGTCTAGGGTAAAAATTCCTAGTTGTTGGTAAAAGATTTTGATGCTTCCCATAAAATTTAGCAAACCTAACGGGATTGGCTTGATAATGGATGTAATTTAAACGATCCAGTTCAGCCATAGGATCAAAATCACTATCAGAGTTCATTGCCTGAGAGGGCAATGTATTGATTTTTGTTGGAGAAAGAACTAAACCATTTTCTTTGATACCTGCTCAGCATTGTGCAAACCTTATCAATCCAAGAATGCTCCCATGTGGTTCTGCCGCCGTTTTAAAATCAAGTGGTGGGCACAGTTTGACCATTCCAAAGTTACAAAAGGAGTTCTCCGCTTCTTCTCAGGCAAAGATCATTCTCCTGCTCCTCAGGTGAATCCAATTGAATCCCTTTCAGACGCTAAGCTTCTTCGCCAACACATTAGGAAGCAGCTTCGAGGGAAACCCACAAGAGCTCAACTCCTTGAAACATTGTCCAAGATCTGTTCAGAAGATTCAGATGAAGACGATGAACCTACAGTTCCACTCAATGAAGACGATTGCCATGACGTCTTCTCCCCACTTGATTGATGGACCCACCGTCCGCACCATCAGAGGCAACATATGCCAGTAGACACTACAAACAAGATGCTTTCGGTCCCGACAACATTTTTCCATTTTCAAAGGCATCCACGTGAAAACCATTGTTCACCCACTACAAAAGCAGCTACAGTCAAAGCATCTTCCACAATACCTGTCGACAGTCAAAAGCAAATAAATTTTGCATTATTACAAAGGACAAGTTGTCCACCCACCTTATCTTCCAGCGAGGCTTACATTCGTTTGGATCCCTTTTATTTAAGTAAGTTGTTTTCTTAGTTGAGGGTAAGCGAGTTTTCAGTGTGAAAAACCTTACGCCTTTTATCATGTAAGCTTCTATATTTTCTTGTACAGTTTAATAAATCATATCTTTTCTATCTATCTTAATTCAATAAACTATTTAGCTAGATCTTACAGATATAAAGCTCAAAGCCAAATCAAACATCGTGTCTCTCTAATCTCACCTCTTCAATTTATGGTTATTGTAAATCAACCAACATCATTAGAGTTTAGAGAAATATGTATGAGACGATAAAATTGATTTCAAACTTTTCTTTTAGAGATTGATCTTGACCATTGATCTTTCATTTTTTTAGTATTTAAAAAAAACCATTGACTATGACAACTCAATTATTTGATGTGTTGCCCTAATTTTGTCCAACCTCATCTTAGTTGTCCAACCTTTAAATAATGTTTCACAGAGTCTACTTTTTTTTTTTTTTTTTTTTTTCTAGTTTAGACGTGGTTGAAAAATTTCTGATGGTACTACTGCTACCTGGAAGTTGGTGACTTTTTACACCACCAGTTGGATACCACTGCCCCTTAAAATTTTATTTTTATTTTTAAACCTACTATTTGACACCAACCCAGCCAGCTGTTTTTTTTTTTTTTTTTTTTTTAATAATTATTTTCCCTCTGCATATAACAACAGCAGCAAGCAGCAGCGCTGCCGCCTCTCTCTCCCTATCTGCTTTCTTCTCCAAACAAAAAGAATAGCCCAGCTGGCTCCATTGCTACTCAGTCTACTAAACTAAATCATCTCTAAAGCCACTAGGCACTTTGGTTTCAAGAACGGGCTATAGTAAGCTTAAACCCTACCATGGCGAATCAAGGAGGTAGTCTCAAGTCTACTTCCATAAATGGCGTCAAGATGTACTCTGTCTCCGGCCAACGCTCCGTCGCTACCTGGCTCCCTCCCAAGAAATTACGAGCCCTCCGCAAAGATACAGGTAACACAACTCAACTTTCACATAAATTGCTGAATTTTATTATTCATGGGGCGCGCCCTAATTTTAATTATTTCGTTACTAGATTACCAGCAAAGGGTGGAATTGGTTCAGGACTTGAGGTTTGAGACTGCTACTACCAAGATTAAGGCAACCCCCAACGGAGAGTTTCTTATTGCATCCGGTATTACTCGGCGTCAGCCGGTTTCATTGTTTTGATTTAGTTGGTGATTTTTAACCAATTAATGTGGTAATTATATGCATTTTTGATTGACTGATTGACATTCAGGTATTTATCCTCCGCAAGTTAAAGTATACGAGTTAAGGGAACTATCTTTGAAGTTTGAAAGGCATCTGGTTTCTGAAATAATTGATTTTGAGGTTTGCTGTTTCATTTTGTTACACTCTGTGTTTCTTAGTTTCTTATTAAAGAATGTTCATGTGTATGTTCATGGAAATTGAAGTAAACACTATTTTATTTTTTACCATTAGATTCTGTCGGACGATTACTCCAAGCTTGCATTTCTATGTGCGGATCGTTCTATTAACCTTCATGCAAAATATGGAAGTCATTACAGCTTAAGAGTTCCAAGGTTTTTTTTTTTTTCCTCGCATTTTTGGATTTCATAATTTCTTCAGTTGTGTTCTAATCTTTGTATATGCTTCATTATTATATATATATACACACACATATGTATATCTCCATCTCCAAACCCAACTGGTTTTAAGTTCACATGTTCAAAATCATGTGTAAAGAGGTATTGAGGTGTATGTGTAACCCTCCATTTATAATCAATATAAGTTCTTGGAATGCTAAAAAATTATAGGAAATTCATCTAGCTATTTATCTATATATATTATTAGAAGGCAAAAACTCTTACAGTTTTTTTAATGAAACTCTTACAGTTTTTTTTTTTAATGAAAGAAACACAGTAAAAATTCACATGAAAACACCTTACACTAGCAGAAGTGGGTGAATAAGAAGAGTGATACGATTCTGGTTGAGAAAATTAAGATAAAAAAATGATAGGTTGAATCTTACAAACTCAAACATTGAAACTTGTATTTGTCAAAGTTTCACAAATTCAATTAATTCTCTAAATTCAACAAAACTGATTAAGCCTATTTAACCAAAATAAAACCCTAAATCTAATCTAATTGGACTCGTACCCCTAGTTGGGCCTTAACATGGATTTACCTAATTATTAATTAAAATAAATAAAAATACCTATATCACATCATTCTCCCCCACTTCGAAAAGCTCGTCCTTGAGCTTTGAGGATGCAATCTCGGAAAAATGTGTAGGAGTCGACCTTCGAAATTTGCCTTGTATTTACTCGTGCCACAAACAATGAAATCAAAATTTGGCCACTCATAGGGTCCAATGTGAATCCTTAGCATAGAAGATATCCAAATCATGATGATACTTCTCATTGCAAAATTTTCCTGATATTTGCCATAAAATTTTTCAACAGTGGATCACAAATTTGGCCCCGTGATGGTACATGGTCAGGCATGTGGTGGTGAATAACATCTGAAGCAGATTCACAGTATTCTGCTGTCTCTGATGGTATAATGTTTTCCATGCGGATGTGAATAACCTGGTCCATGGAATCAAATTCATGTGGTGCCACGAAGTAATGTTGGGGATGTACATAACTCGTCCTAAAGAGCGTCGATGCTACAAATTGGGGTCAACATCAGGTCCTATTAACCTGAATCTTCGCCCAGGACTGAAGTTGCACATAATCATCTCCCACCCTTTCCAATAATCACACCAACCTTTCTAGTTGGATTATCGATCTTCTTACCCGAGCATTGGAATCCCCAAAATGAAACCGATATCGATAAATGAAAATTTTCCATTTGACTCATCTGCTGACCTCCCATCTTCTGCCCAAGATTGTTGGGTCCAGAGGAGAAACCCCTTCAGATTCGCTGCCGAGACGAGGGCACTTAGCTTCAGCGTTTTTGAATACGTGCGTGGCGATATCTTGTGCGCGTTGTTTCACGAGCTGGATCTCGTTTGGTGGAGCGACACTATTGTAGGAAGGAGGAGGAGCATCGGGAGATGAAGTGATTAGGGTAGATAAACCAGTTGGGCGGCGAGGACCTGTTGAAGGTGGAAGTGGTGTTTGGTTGTTGTATTTCCTCTTGTTTTCCGTCCGCGAAGTGAATTGGAGCTCTTCCGCCATTAGAGAACCAATACCTTCTTCCATGTCTCTTCTACTTCTTTGAGTTTTTGGAAAAAAATCCGAGGTTTCACCCAAAAAATTTCCTTCACAATTCGAATATTTGGGGAAATTAGGGTTATCACCATTCATGACAATCACCCCGTTCTTGCGAACTACTTTGATTTTCAGGTTTTCTTTTACGTGAAAATTTGCAAAAACTTCATAGTGTGTTTTGGCCACAACGCAATGACTTGCGGATAACTGTGTATCTTTCGTACACATCAAACACGGGTGGTTTCCCCTTATCAACAGTGACTTCTCGCGGCGTTTTTTTTTCAAGATCTTACCGCTCTCATACCAATTGATAGATTCAACGAAAGCTTACAAATCAAAACATCGAAACTTGTATTTGTCAAAGTTTCACAAATTCAATTGATTCTCAAAATTCAACAAAATTGATTACAAGTTTACTATTTTCTGATTAAGCCTATTTAACCAAAATAAAATCCTAAACCTAATTTAATTGGACTCTTACTTCTAGTTGGGCCTTAACATTGACTTGTCCAATTGTTAATTAAATAATACCATAAATAAAAATATCCATATTACATCAAAAAAGCGCAACAAAGGTTTTCCAAAAATGTTGTTATCTAGAATTCCACCACCACTGTGGCCTGTAAATTGGGGCTAAGTATGCAAATTATGAGATAATGACAAGTGAAAACTTAGCCTCCCAAGAGATACGGACAATGCTTCTACTATGGATGATTTCAGAGTTTCAGACTTCTGATTTTAAATCAGAAACAGGACATATGGTATCCAGAGGTATGCTTTGGCCCACACAGATTAATAAATGATTTAATATTATTATTTTGCATGATTGCGCAATTTACAATAAGGAGCCAAAAAGTTTGACTATGTCTGTAGGAGGTCGATGTTATGGTTGCAGTTGTTTTGGCATTCGAATTTTCCCACTTATTCCTAAACATTGGCTAGAAATCAAGCTCTTTGTCACTATTAAACGTTTTACATCTGATGCTTTTTGTCTGCCATTTGACTTCCATGTTTTTTTTACCTATGCATCAGGATGGGAAGGGATCTTGAATATGATTGTTGGTCCTGTGATTTGCTATGTGCTGCCTCTTCTCCAGATCTATACAGAATTAATTTGGAACAGGTTTTCCTCCTATAATTTCTTAATGGACTATGAGGAATCTATTTTTTGATGATTCATTGCCTTATGCATCAGTTTGTGTTTTGTAAATAGATTTAGTTCTCTCTACCCTCACTGTTATTTTTACTATTATTATTTGAATGCATTCGGTGAGACAAAATTCTCTTCCGTGAGACATAAAATTCTCTATTTCAGACTAACTCTGCCAACATCTTCCAGATTCCCTCAATTTACTCAACAGTTCAAGAATTAGTATTGCTTGATTTCTGTTGTGATGTCTATTCTTCATTTGGTATTCACTGCTTAATAATATAATCTTAGGCCTCATCATCCCCAATTACTGTGTGTGTGGTGGCTGAGGAATCAATTGACATATTGCTTTCTTGTCCTTGGTGAGAGAGTTATGGAGCAAGGCCCTGAGTTCCACGTGAGTGCTCCATTCCCTTCCTCTTTTCTTATCTGGGTTGATGGCTGGCATGCTTCCAACAACTCTCTTTCTAACTATCAGTATTTGGTATATGGGCTTGGGAAAGATTGATTCATGTAGTAGTTTGGGTAATTTGGAGAGAGAAACAATAATATTTGGGGATGTTAAAGACTGTAGATAATCTGTGGATAGATAATTATATATCATGAAGAGATAAAGAATCTCATAGCTGAGAGTTTAATCAAATTACACACTTAATTTCAATTACTAATTTATTATGGTATGGCTGCACTTGGGAACCAGAAGCAAATGTTGTTCTATTTCTTATCATGTTTATCAAAATGCTTATTGTTTCGTGTACTAGAGATCTAGAATTAAGATACGTGTTCTATATCGTAAGATATGGTGCAAAATATGTGCACACCCACATATCCTCAAGGCATATATAAGATTTTTAAGCAAATAGGTTCTAAAAAAACTTTCATTCAACATATGATTGTTCAACATTTGACACTTGTATCCAAACGAAACCTTAGGCACCCAAAGTATATTTGTTCAATGTTTAGTTGCGTAATTGAGTTTGGAGTCTACTTACATATAGAAAACGCTGCGAAATGCTAATCAGTCCACAAAAGTCAAAAGTTATCTATTAACTATGAATCCTCAAATTATAAGAACATATATGCCCATCGTCATCTTTATTCAAATTGTTTCCATTCTTCTTCTTCTTCCCTTTGTATCGAGTTTCAACCTCCTCACATTTTCTTCTTCATTGACAAATTCTTTCTATTCCAATCTCCATTGTCAAGCTTTAATCAAATGTCAGTGACAAAAATATGAAAATATACAACACAATCATAAATCATAACCAAACATATTGCACATCATTATTTCTTGAAAATTTCCAAAGGATTTCATCATCTGTAAAGTTCCCGAAAAAACACGACGAAAAACTTTACCATGCTGTGAGTCAACTAGTAGTCATAACAAAATAACAAAAACACACAAACACATAACCTGAGAATGCTACGACAAGGTGGTAAAAAATTGGGGTTTTGGTTACAAATTTTATTTAAATACGCATGATGAAATTGAGGCTCGAGTCTTGTAGCGCGTCAGTGTTTATGCGGTTATGCCTCAATTAAGTGAAGCTCACCAGGTTTTGCATGAGCTTGAAGCCTCAGTCCTCTTTTCCCAAACCAAGCTATATGTGCCTAACAGGCTAGTAATTAATTTAATTTTGGGCCAGTGAGATCTATTTTAATCCCAAACAACAACCAGAGGAGAAGAACACTAAGAGGAGATTGATTTATACTTTTGATTTTTGTCTTTAATTCTCCAGGATTTTTCATTTTACGATTTAGATGTATCGGTTCTGCATATCATATTCATCTGCATTACTTAATTGTTCTTTAGTACTGAAATTATCCATATCCAATTTTACAGGGGCGTTTCCTCTCCTCCTTCACTACTCAGTCTTCAGCATTAAACGTAGTTTCTCGAAGGTTGAGATTTTTTGTTGGTTATAGTGCTTATGGATTCAGTGCATAAATTGGAAGTTGTGTTAGCAAATGGTAGTGGACTTATGTCAAGTCTGACACAGTTTTCTGCTTCCTGCAGTAAAGTTCATGGACTAGTTGCTTGTGGTGGGGAAGATGGTGCTGTGGAATGCTTTGACATGAGAACAAAGTCATCAGTTGGCAGGATTAATGCTCTTGCACCTGCTGGTGACACTGATCAGGTAGTTCTCCATCATTCGTGTCAGCTACTAAATTAAGTGCAACAAAATGGTATCATATTTTAGATACCCTAATCAAATCTTCTGTTATGAGAACTAAAGACAAATGAATACTATAAAATGCTTCGTCATTTTATATTCGGTCAATGAGTACTCCAATGAAAATATGCCCTTGCGGTTCTTTAGAGTTGTTTTTTTTTTAAATTTATTTATATTTTAAATCGTACTTATTTGGTTGTTCGTCGTCTTAGAAAGCTCTCTTATCACGTTTCTACTGGATTTCTAGGAAGTTACTTCATTGGCATTTGATGGAGATGGGGGCTTCCTCATGGCTGTTGGAAGTAGTGCTGGAAAGGTATGGAGAAGCGCAAAAGCCTCATTGTGGCATTTTGAAATCATCTGTCATCAACTTCATCGATTTTCCTGGAGACCTTTATGAAAATATTTGTATACATCATTTTGTTATTATGGCTGTTATTTTGTTATTTTACTATTTTTACTATTTTTTGAAATAGTCAGAGGGCATAATGGATCTAAGATTGTAGCTGCTGGATCTAAAATTGTAGCTATGTAGGATACTTATCAACTCTTAGAACAGCCTGACCCTTAAAACAGTCATGGAAGCTAAAATGGCCTTATAATGGTGTCAAGAGTGTCTGCATATAGATTAAATTAGTACTCATGTTTGGTTCTCCATCGACTATGTATTAACATGTGTAAGTAGTAACCTTGAGTTGGAGTTGTAAATGAATTTCCACTTGATGTTTTAATATTTTCATTTCCTCATTTTGTTTGGGAAAAGTACTCTTTTGTGAATGTATCTATAGGTTAGACTAAAATAGATTGCATGGACAAATTAATCATTGATTTTCTCAAAGTTTTGCTACCCATTTCATTCATATATTTTTGCCAGTGCACACCACTTATATGGGTCAGGGCTATGATTTGTACATTTATATAATGATACAATAAAACTTGCGGAATAATGAAAATTGAAAAATAATGTGGAAAATAAAATAAAATAAATTGAACGACAAAATAAATAAACAAAACGAAATAAGCTTACAAAATGATAAATAAACGAAATACGCTTCTTTTCATAAATCAACTAACTAGCAATGGGCAGCCTACGCTTATTTATAACTAACCTACTTTCTAAAACAAATCATAAACCTAATAGAAACCCAATATACTAACTGTTACCTAATTACAATAATACTATAACTCTTAATACTAATAAATACTATTTCTAATATTACAAAATATCCTAATTACATTGATCTCCTCGGGTTGAAGAAACTCGTCCTCAAGCTTAAAGTTAAGGAAGTTATACGAGCACAAGCAGCAACAAAATGTGAAGTGTCTAAGCAAAAGTCGACCTTGAACTGTGCCTTTGTAGTTTTTGACACCCCAAAGAACTTGACACAAAAAATATAGTCCAATCTAAATATTGAATTCGAAGTAGATCCACCCCTCGATGGGAAAAGGTGTGCGTAAATTGGTCGCAAAATGTGCATAAAATTGACCCAAATTGGATCATCAACAATGTTATGCGGTGATATAGGATCCATCATGTGGTGGTGAATAGCTTCAGCACTAGAACTTGAATAAAAACCAACTGTGGTGGTGCTGTAAATAACCATAAGGGGACTTAATAAAATTTCGGGTACAGACGGAAGAAAATTGATTGTCCAGGGACCTTTCTAAATAAGTCTTCTTCCTCCCCAAACCTACCGAAACAAGGAAGAGACTACGATGGTGGCGACCGACTACGATGGGGTTGGGCGATTGGTGGCTGCGACGGTGTTGTTGGTGGAGGATAGTCTGGATCTAAGGGAGACCGTTGGACAGAGGTGACGGACGGGGGTGGTTCGAGGGGACCGTGGAGGCTGGGACTTGCAATAGTGGGCGCCAGTGATGGGAGGCTACGACTGTGCGGCGACGATGTGACTAGGGAGGTTTGATCGAACGATGGGAGGTTGGATCGAACAATGTCTGGATCGATCGAATGACATTGGTGGCTTGCAACATTGATGGTAGTGGCGGTGTTGCTGCGACATCACTGCGAGCAATTTGTCGAAACAACGGAGGCTGGCAAGCAGGGGTGGCACTGTTTTGATCTCTGATGGTCGATCTTTGTGCTTGGCTGTTTGTTCGACTCCAAATCGCCGTGAGGTGTGCCAATCGATAGTGTCGGGTGTGACCGTGTGGGCTCTTGCACTGTCGTCGATGAAGGGGGTGCTGCTTGGGTCTTTCCCATGTCCTTATCGTAGATCCGATCTACGGTTGCCCTAAATTCTGGGAACTTTGCCTTCATTACTGCCCTTTCTGCCCTCAGTTCTGCGAAGAACATGTGCATCTCCTTCACAAACTCTTTGTTTATCATGATTTAATCTTCGAACTTCTCTTTTTCAATTATTTTTCTTCTTCAAATCAGACAAACTAGAATCATTTGACTCTAATACCAATTGATAGAAAAAAAACTTGCAGAATAACATAAATTGAAATATAATGAAGAAAATCGAATAAAATAAATTGAACGACAAAATAAGTAAACAAAACGATAAATAAACAAAATAAACTTCTTTTCATCAATTAACTAATTAACAATGGGGCAGACTATGCCTTATTTATAACTAACCTAACTTCTAAAACAAACCATAAACTTAATAAGAAACTTATGTTCTAACTTTTACCTATTTACAATTATACTATAACTTCTAATACTGCTAAAATACTACTATTGCTAATATTATTAAATATCCTAATTACATCATATTATTTATTTAAATGAATTTTGTCTAAAATTATCATTCTAATGAGAATAAAATAAGGTAGTGCTCATGTGATTGTTCCGAAAATTTGGTGTTCTATCTGGGTGATGCTCATTTCTTGTTCACTATGCACTTATATTCTTTGTAATTATCATTAAGCTTTTCAAGGTTTCTAACCTTATATCATAGAAACATGTAGAGGGCAATCATCAATGTCAGCACTCTAGTTTGTAATTTCACATTCAACCTTTCTATGGATGTGCAGGTTCTGATCTACGATTTGCGCTCTTCTTATCCTATCTGCGTGAAAGATCACATGTGAGTATCTTATTTGATATGGTGATACTCCTAAGATATGTTTGGGATGCATCTTAAATCTTTTGTTTATTTTGAAATTATGGCTAAGTACTGAGAATGTTTGTGAATGTATAGGTATGGGAGCCCAATATTGGACATTAAGTGGCACCAAACTCTTAATTCAGGACGCCCAAAGTTGATTACTACTGATAATCATATTGTTCGAGTTTGGGATCCTGAGACTGTAAGTTCATAGTATTTTTCTTCTTTACAAACTAATTACGGCGCAGACATTAAACTTGCTAATTTTCAGTCTAAAATGATTAATAAAAGTTTAATGTTATTGGGAAGGCTTTGGATAAAAAGTTGGACTTGATATTCTCTTGCTTGTGAAGCAAGAAAGCCTGGTTACAAGCACATTGTTTTCTAAACTCTTCACTAGTGATATATCGATTGTTTTAAACATTGAGGCGTTTTAAATATTGAGGCGTGGGGTACAAGTCTAAAACTTTAAGACCTTTGCTGAATAAGATAAATCTCCATGACAATGATAAATAGGAACAACCAGAAATAATCCCGCTTTCCTATCACTCTTTAAGAAACTAAACTGGAACACTATTCACCATGTGAGATGAAGGCAAATCCTACTACCTCTCCCAAATCCCACAAATTTCATGTTTGACCCTATTTTTTGCAACTCACAAGCTTCAATTTGGGGGTTTCTCGCTTCACATTAAGCATTGGTTTTTCCGCTTCATAGTCACAATGTTATACAAAGCAATGCAGTAGGGCTATCAATGAACCATGTTTTATCCGAAAATCAATCCGATCTAAAAAATTGGATCTTGATTTCATTTTCTCGGATTTGGATTGTGGATTCAAATTTCAGAACTCAATCCGAAATTCTTATTGAATCAGATTTGGATAAATCTAGTCTAATAATAATCCAAATTGTATAATATACAAGTATTATAAAAATATTTTTTACTAATATTGCGTGTATTAATTAGAAAATGGGGGCTTCTAGTCATTTTAGTTCTTTATTTTTATTTGGTTATAAAAGATAAATTATGACTTGAAATTTTTTTATTAAAATTTTATTTTAATTTAAAAATTATCAAACTAAGTGATTTTGGATTGGATTCAGGTGGATTTCGAATTTGAGCATATTAAATGGATTTGGATTGCAATATTGGATATTTTTTCGGATTGGCTTAATTTTGATTGGATTATGTTCTTCTCAAGTGCTTTTACAATGAAGATGTAGGATATATTCAATTCAAAACTTTTCTAAACCAAGAGAAAGAAACATTCTCGAACCAATCCATTGACAACCCTACAACGCACGCTTCAATTGAGGCATGCCTTAGGGGTGCTGAAGCCAAATTATTTTACTCTAATATGGTCAAAATCCCTACTTTAGTAGTTTAAAATAATCAGTAGTTTGGTTAGTTTTTATTGTAAATAAATAAATGAATCTAATTGAGGAGGGAAGCCCTGGATGATTATGTGTTGTGTGACTCTGCTTAATTGACCAGCCAATCAGCTAATTCCTATTCTTCTTCTCTGTTGTGTTATTTTTTTTTCTTCTCAACGCTATTGTGTTCAGAGTGATCTTGCTCATCTCTACTCGAGTTCATAGGTTGACCTCTCTTTTCTTTTTCTGAATCTCCGTACTTCACTTTATTCTTTTCTGTGCCCTAGACAAATAGGTTGGGGGTAGGGTTGAAGAAAACAGGAGGCGGTCTGAAAGACTGGAAGGATGCATCCTGGATATGAAATTCGTACTGTTTGGTTGTGCAAGGTTGTGAGAGAGGTCCATTTTGAAGATTTCACTGTACATTTAGGCCCTTTACTTGCTATAAAAAGAAAGTTAAAAACCTCCCATAGTCACCAGGAAGAGAATCAAGACAATGGTTGAAGAGAGATAGCTTCAACATCAGGCATTTGCAGATATCTTGGCTAATGTTTGCACAAAATTGCTCTTCTGTAGGAGTTGTTCCTAGCTCATTTCAGAAAATAAATAATGAAGAAAATTTGGTACGAGGAAAAGCCATTTGGTAAAACTACGTACACTAACAACTGAAAATATCCATTCTATCACAGATTTGGGGTTCCTAAATAATCCTACTTAACTATCAACGGAAACAGCAGTTAGTGATGACACTTAAGCAGATTTTGCTGCAACTTCTCCGAATTTATATTGTCATTTGTTAAGCATGGTAGCCCGTTGGCCGACTATTAGCCTATTAGGTTATTTCCTGGAAATATATGCTGAGTTAGCAACTTGTTCTCTATGGCTTTCAGGGAGATGGTATGACCAGCATTGAACCAACTGCTGGAACTATAAATGACATATGCGTGTTCCGTGAAAGCGGGCTGATATTGTTGGCTCTAGATTGCTCTCAGATACCGTCATATTTCATACCTGCTTTAGGTCCTGCCCCAAAATGGTGCTCATACCTTGAGAACTTAACGGTATGAATTCAAATTTTATTTTGGGGTGCCCTACCCAATAAATAATATGACATAACATATTGCTTCCAGTATGATGAATTTATTACATCAAAAACTTTCTGATTGTTTTTTGTGGTTATAGGAAGAACTGGAGGAAGGTGCACAAACAACTATATATGATGATTTTAAGTTTTTGACAAAAGAAGACCTCCAGCGGTTGAACTTGACGAATTTGATTGGAACTAACCTTTTGAGAGCTTACATGCATGGTTACTTTATTGACTATAGGTTATACAAAAAGGTAATATCCGCCTTGTTTTGAATGTGTATATTCTTATGCATATGATAAACAACATTTCTGGAAGTAGTGTCCATTATGTCTCAACCATTTGGCATAAATCGAGTATGTGGGAGGTTGCTTATGTTGGATAAAATTATTTTGAGCATTTTGAAGGTCGGGTTATTTGTCTACCCGATTCCCTATCACGTCACCATGAAATTGTATGATGGCTTGTGTATGAAACATATCTTCTGTGTCCCAGTCGTCTCTACTGTTTACCCTTTTTGCAAGAAAAGAGTGTATTGAAACCAAGTATAACTGATATTTGTTTGAACTTTGAAGAGCAATCAAGAACAAAAAGTATTTGTGCCCAACTTGATCCTGTTGGCACAATTTTGATGATCATTTCATGTCATCTTTTCTTTTGCATCTCTTATTTATTTATTTATTTATTTATTTATTTATTTTGCTTTACCCCTTCCAGATTCTTTTTATTTTTCATTTTTATTTTAGTGAACTAACTTTGATCTCTCCTCTTTCTTAGGCACAATCCCTGGCTGATCCATTTGCTTACGATACTTATATAGAGAGGCGGAAACAAGAGAAGTTGGAGGCTGAGCGTAAAGGACGAATTACGGTGGGATATGTTATGCTCTGTTGTTATACACTAATTTCTTTGCATCCGACTTTTGTTATTGGTTAGTTTTATTTCAAAAGTTTATGGGGTTAATTTAAGTTGATAAGGTACAAATACCTTGATTGGATTGTGCTTAAGGTCTTCACACTTGTACTAATTTGTCTAAAAAAGTACAGATCTTTATAAAATTACAAAATGATTTTTGGTAGAACTTAAAGTTAGGTAAGCTAAGCCTTGGCAGTTTTTCTCCTTAATGAAGTGAGCTTTTAAAACTGAAGTTCTAAATAAGATTATGGTTCTTTGTATGGGCTCTCTTTTCTTTTAGTACCATTACAAGTAGCTATGGTGTGCTTCTGCTTGGGTATTCAGCCTCGTTTGTAACCTCCGCACCCGGGGCTATTGCTACTCTCTTTTTGAGGGGGCTAATGTTGCTACTTGGTTTTCATGAGAGTGAAGAGTTACCGGGAACTCTATGCTACTTAATTGATTATCACTTAATTATCTTGAATTTATTTTTCAATAAAACCAGAAAATAAATAGTTCTAGGCTTCTAGCTTTTCTAAACTTTTGAGCTAATTTCTATCTTTAAGGTTAGAGGCTTTTTGAAGTAGTTCTTTCTCTAAGACAGACTTATTATTATTAATTTTTTTTTTCTGTAAGAATCGACTCATTATCTTTATTGTCTTCCATCTGCAGCTTAAGAAGAAATTACCTAAAGTGAATCGTGTCCTTGCTGCTCGTCTTCTTGACGATGAAGAAGCTCAAGAAGGTGAAATTAAAGATGTTGATGTTGCTGATGAAAAGAAGAAAACATCCAAGAAAAGGAAAGGACTAAACCCCGAGATCCTGAAAGATGAGCGTTTTAAAGCAATGTTTGAAGACAAGGTATAATTAAATGCATTCAGCATTCCAACTATTTTAATTATCTCCATTGTGCTAAAGAATTTCTGTTGGACCAGGAAATTATACACATCTTTGAAGAGTATTGGTTTTAGAATACTTAAATAGGAAAAACTTGAAAACTTCACAGATAAAATTGGCATACTTAAATCCCACTCTGGAAATTTCAATTCATGTATGGTTACTGATCTCTCACATTTGTGGAGAATCTGCTATCGTTCTTTCTAAGCTACTTTGGATAAGAAATTAATTGAGTAGGGTTCTGTTCAGTGTATGTCTTTGAATCCTAGGTTGGGTGAATTTCTGTTGGTTTCAGGTTTGTTTAACAGAGACTGAGAAACTGAAATGAGCTGCATTTATATACTAGATCCAATACTGTTCGATGCAATGACACACATCTTTGGAATTAGACATGTGATTAACTTTTTAGTCTATCAGAAACACTTTTTTTGTTTAGAAGAAAATAAGTGTGAGCAGTAAACCTGTATGTTATGTAACAGTTGCTTTACATATTAAAATAGTCCGAAATTGATACTGTGTTTGATTATGTATTAAATCACATTTGTTATTTTTATCTTGTGATCAGGAATTCCAAGTTGACGAGAGGTCTCAAGAGTATCAGTTGTTACACCCTATGCCTTCCAAGAAGCATCAGCCTTCACTGGTCGAGGAGCATTTTGAGCCAGTGATTGAGGATGATGAGCAGAGTCAAAGTGATTCTGACGTCTCCGCGGGCCCTCAGTCATCAGAAGATGAACTCAACCATGACAAAATGAGAGTTAAAAAGAAGGCGTCACGGGTTCCAAGGTAATGTTTCCTACTAATTTGATTGGAACTTGCTTGGTTTTCATGTATTGTACTATTGTGCTGTATTTATGTTGAATATTTTCATTTTGCTTCTCTCAAAACCATGTTGGATATCTTACTGTATACAAAATTTGCAGGCTATATGAAGTGAAGGATGAGCGGCATGCTGAAGCATACTGGAACAACAAGTCTCTTGCAAAGGAGGATACTCTTCCTCTGGGAGAGAGAGTGGTCGCACTGGAACACCATCAGAAATATAGGGGTGCTGATGAGGTGAAGATGGGACCAGGAGGGTCGCGAGAGATCAGTTTTGTTTCCAGAAGCTCTGCAAAGTACAGGGAGGATAGAGAGGAAGAAAGAGAAGCAAAGAGAAGGGGAATCCAGTCTTTGGGTCTAAAATCTGATAGATCAGATTTCGGAGGTAGAGGTAGAGGTAGAGGTAGAGGCAGAGGAAGAGGTGGGCGTGGTAGTGGCAGAGGGAGAGGAGGCAGCCGTGGGAGGAGTAGAGGAAGAGGTCGGGGTTGAAGCTCCCTTACCTGCATTGGTACCTTAATGGTACTGTAGTTTTGCCAATTTACTATATAATCAATCAATTTAGAATATCAGAAAAGTCCCTTGGCATTGTTTTATCGGCTATATATATGATAAATCATCATTTGGTTAAGTTTCAGTAAATCATATGTTTTTTCCGAACAAAATTTATTATTGATGTAATTGGTACAAGTCGCATCTAGTAAAAGAATTTTATTATCATTGTTACGAGTAGTGGGCTAATAGCATGCTGCCTTCTACAATATGGATTTCCACAATACTATATTTTACATATACACCAGGATCGTGATCCCAAGCAGCAAATAAAGGCAACCACACTACTGCTACTACTGCAGTGCAGAACAAGAACCACCACTGCAGCCACCATCACGAAGATGGAAAGGTGGGGATGGGACCAACATTGGGGAGGAAAATAATTTTTGGGTTTCTTTTTTGAACCTGCACCATTAATTGTCTCGAAATGCATTTTCATCTTGAGATTTTTGGGTCTATTAATCTTGCATTGTGATTGTTTTTTGAAAAATTCTAATTGTCGAGGGAACCAGCGAGGGACCCCACCAGGGGGGGGGGGGGGTGGGAGCCGTCCATCCCCCTGGGATGCGTGCATTGAAAAGACAAGCGCGCATCCAGGGGAAAGATGAACGGTTTTCACCCCCTGGTGGGGTCCCTCGCTGGTTCCCTCGACAATTAGACGCTCTCTTGTTTTTTTTTTTATATTTTTTTTCCAAAATCTGAACTTTTGATCTTATCAAGGGTAATTTTGTCACATTTCAAAATATTTGCAAGTAAACTGAATCAACTATGTCATTTTGGATCCTGACCAAAATAATTTTTAAAATGGATTCCACAGTCAATTGCAATAACTCGAATGAGCCACAACAGTTTGAATTTTGAAGAGTCACTTACAAACAACTCTCAAACTTTTCCTTCATTCAACCTTTTTCAAGTACCCAGAATTGAAAACTTCTTCCCTCATTCTCCCCCATGGGACTTTCTTATTATTGCTTTCTACTGTTATCTTGTGTTTGTTTCCTTTTTGCAAGTCTCGGGCTATGTGCTTTCCATATTCTTCATCCCTTACTCTCCAATAACAAGTCTTACTGCTGTAATTCTCAGTCATCATTTCTTTCCATTAATAGCCATCTTCTCCATTAAATCGACCCTTTTTTGGAAATGAATACACAAAATCTAGAACTCCACACCATTAGACAAATTTACAATCTCCACCATTACTATAGAAGATCACCAAATCTTCACCTTTATGACAAGAACTCAAATCCTCACATTAATTTCTTCTTCCATCTCCATTACAGGTCCATTTGTTCACAGATTCCAAGCGCACTATTGCTTCAATTCCCTCCAAATGGACTCCCCTGGCCAAAATAATAACCCACTTTCCCTCCCAATCATTTCATAGACCAATTTTATCTCCAACCCCCAATCGCATACCTCTGTCTTTCAACCCACTACTACATTTCCATAACATTAGTCCTACATCTCCCCCAATGGCTAACCCTCTTACACCACCACTACCCTCAACCAACCAACATTCCCCACAACAAACACTCCCACACCAAGCACATACGGATCAACTGGTATGCAATCTGGAATTGCAACTTGAACGAAATTTGACACTTCCTACAACCCCCTTTGCAGCCAAGGATGTGAACCCATTAGATAACCAGGATCTTCGAGTTGTTGCTAAGTTCTTCAAGCGACTCTTCTTGCCTAAGGAAGTATTTGCTTTCAAAATGGCCTTACAATGGGAAACGACTTTTCCTTTTCATGTAGAGAACCTATCAAATGGTCAAGACAGAGCAAATAGATACTTTTTAGTACAGTTCTCAAATGAAAAAGAAATGGAACGTATACTTACTTCCGGGCCATGGTCGCTTTTTGGATGGTTGATTTCATTTCAGCACTGGAAAGAAGATTACTTGTCAATAAAATTTGCTGAAATACCATGTTGGGTTCGAATCCATGAGTTCCATGTCTCTAAAATCTCCAGTGAAGATGTCAAGACCCTAGCTTCTTGTCTGGGAAAGTTCATGGAAGTCGATGAACAATCTATAACTTATCAGGAGGTCCCTTTTATACGTTTTAAGATCTGACTTGACATCTCAAAGTCACTCCCCTGCAAAATGGAAACTAATTTTGGTATTGCAAAAGGTCACAATTTTCTCTTGAGATTCTGTTACGAAGACATCCCCACCTTCTGCTTCTGCTTCTGCTTCTGTTGTGAAATGCTGGGACATACATACCAAATGGCATGCCCTTTATACTCGTCAACATCTCATACCTATCAACAGATTAACCCCAAGCAAGGAACCAAAGGTCTCTCTCTACCTTTCCACCCAAATGCTAGGATAAAAGTCAGAGTTGACGAAAGATCAAATCCCCTCCCACCTACTGATAGACCTCCGAGTATTAGATATACTCAAGTCCCACTGATCACCACTCATGAACAAACCTATGATGATACATAAAAACGGTTACACACGTGTCATGATGATCTCGAGGAAATACGAGCCCCAACATCGGCCCAACGCTGATCCGGTCCAAGCGGTTCTAAGCCCGCTCAATTCAGTCCGCCAGGCGAACCCGAACTCTCACAACATGCTAGGCCCACACGTCTCACAACCATCCTCAATACCCATAAGTCTTACTAAGGCAAGTATCTTGAGGATCAGCTTTGGACTGGCGACTACAACTGCTCTCTGCTTCCACTAGCAAACAAATGCCAGAGTACCTTCCATACTGGGGATCTTCCTTCTACGGATTGCTCTCGCATTGGAAAGTATCTCCCGCTTATCTAGGAGCACAAGGCTAACATGAACCTCCATTCTACAACACGACTCCTAATTAGATAAAGATCTCCATGAAGATCTCCTTCATAAACTACGCTACGATGACCTGGTAGAACCAGGACTCCTTGCATTATAAATAAGACACGAGGTTGGTAAGCTAAGGTATGCTACAAATTTTCTGTTACAACATTACACATTCCTCAGATCCCCGTCTGACTTTAGCATCGGAGTGCAATCGGCCACCACAACCGTGGTCCGTGGCTCACGTGCGTTACTTGTGCAGGTCAGCAGGAACTTAGTCAAAGCAGAGAGCGAAAAACGACTGCATTAGTTTGGCGCCATTCGTGAGGATGACAAAGTTCTTAACTTTTCATTAGCGTCGTCTCATTTTAAAAACCCAAAGAGATGGTGACTACTAGGTCACACAACAACGGAGAATATGGGGACACATCAAACTCTCCGGTTGGCGCAGTACTGTCGCTTTCAGTGGCTCCGGTCATACACAGGCTATAGACTCAAGCCCCCGCGCCAACGACAGCAATAGCGGACCCCCGAATCGATGGGCTGACATCTCAAATACAACAGATAGCCAAGGCGGTGGAGGCTCTCACGCGACCAAATCCACCACCTGCCAATGGAGACCAGGAGCAGCACGAACCTTCGCCTCCAAAAGATGATAGGGAGCAAGCGCAAGAGAGTCAAGCCCCCGCTAGTTCTCATTGGACTAAGGGAGGCTGCGCGGCTAACTCTGAGCTCGTCGCTAGGACATGGAGGCTCAGCCCTGGGAATCCCCTCCGCAAAGGGGCACACGATCCGGACGTGCCTCTCCGTCTCGCCATTTGTGGACCGGATCATGAATGAGGCCCTTCAGAGGAAGTTCACTCCCCCGAAGCTCGACTCCTACAATGGAACCACCGATCATTTCGACCACTCCATTACCAGCACGTAATGGCCCTTAAAGAATGACCTAAATCCGTTCATGTGCAAAACTTTGCAACCAGTCTGAAAAGCTGAGCACTAACGTGGTTCCACAACCTTTCGCCGAAGTCGATCGACTCCTCCAAAACGCTGGCAAAAGAATTCCTGACAAGTTTCGTTGGAGTCAATGTTTCCGAAAAGGCCCACACTACATACTCTCTCTAATACAAAGGCCCGGCGAGACACTTCGAGAATATGTCACGTGCTTCAACAACGAGCTGACCCTCATCGATGGGTGTAGTGACGATACAGTCGTGACAACCTTCATTGCGGGCCTCAAAGAGGGAAAGCTCTACGAGGACCTCACCCTGGAGCCCCCTCTGGACATGACAAAGCTCCTCAATAGCGTCCAGAGATACATCACTCTGGTGGAGTTGAGGACCGTTAAAAGGGAAGCCTAAGGCAAGAGGAAGCCCTCCGCCCCCAGGGACAAGAAGAAGGGCAAGAGACGCAAGGATGAGGAACAGAGCAAAAGGAAACACAATGACAACAGGCCGTACTCTGGTCGGTTCAGGCTGGAAAAATCATCCAACTACGTTGGATCCAGAGCTATGACACCCCTAAATGCTAGCCTGTCAGACGTACTTAAATCCATGAAGAACTGAGAGGAACTGAAGTGGCCCTTGAAGACACACGAAGACCCCTCCAAGCGTGACAACGACAAGTACTGCACGTACCAGAAGGAGGGCAACCACGACACCAATGACAGCAAGAGTCTAAGGTATGAGGTCGAATACTAGATCCACAAAAGCAAATTGAAAGAGGTCTCGAAGCGAATATAACAAACAAGGGACAGGGGGGAGTCAGTTAAAGAAATAGAGAAGGTGACTCCAGGGATAATATACGTCCTTCATGGAGTTGGACCGAATGAAGACCAATCGTACAGGTCTCATTAACGGACTTTACTGGAAATGCAAACACAACCCTCTGATGAGGACACTCACATCTGCTACTCACAAATTCAGAGCCCCATTCCCACCTTAGCCTTTACGGACAAAGACCTCGAAGGAGTTCGAGCGCCACATGACGACGCCCTAGTCATCTCGGTCTCCATAGCAAGGTGGGAGGTAAAAAGAGCTATGGTGGACACATGAAGATCGCTCAACGTTCTGTTCTTCAACGCGTTCCGTGACATGGACCTCAAGGAAGAAAATCAGACATCTTCAGAACAGATTCAGCAGGGAGAAATGCTTCCCCATCAGAAAGATAAGGTTAGTTACGGTGGCTGGAAAACCACAGCTAAAGAAGGTCATATTTCTGGACTTCATGGTGGTAGACGCGCCATCATCCTACAATCTCATCCTGGGAAGACCGTGGCTCCACTAGATGCAAGCAGTGGTTTTCACCCTTCACCAGTGTGTTAAGTATACTGCTAACCACTCTAAAGGAACAATATGTGGAGACCAACTTACGACACGAGGCTGCCACTATGCCTCACTGAAACAGATAGAATGCTCATAGATTCGCTACATCCTGTAGAACAGCCTCACCCATTGCCAGGCCAAACGACGACAAATACATCACTTTTGAGCGGAATGGGAGTAATAAGTTCTTCCGCCCAGCGAAACGGAGAGGCCATGGCAAACAGGAACACATCCCCCCGACGTTTCCTCGATACAACGATTGGCCCCTTTACAAGGTTTACTCTTCAGTAACCTTTGAATGATCCACAAGGGCAATTTGAATTCACTTCAAGGCCATGATCAATTTCTCTCCGTCAACAGTTAGTCTGCTTTCAGTTATTTGTTTCCATTTCCATAGTCAATACTGAGTTTTAGTTCTTAAAAGACTTGTGTGATTTGCAATCATTTAAGAAATAAAGGAAGAATTACAGAAACGAACTCTATTGATTATGGAAAAATGTAACAACAAGCACCTTGAGGCAGATACAGAAGACTACATACCACAAGCATCTGAATACAGTGCGACATGAAGAAAAAGACTCATTTAGACGATTCTACTATGAGAAGCATTTGAAGAAGACTCCAATCCTCAACTTCTCTGCAGAGTTTGAACTGAATAAGATCAGGATGAAAACATCATGTTTAGACCACGCTCCAGCGAACGCGATCATCAAATATGGTATGCGGGGGTACAAAATCGGCAACCAGGAGTCCCATGACAAGCCACATCCAGATACAACTGACTCACACGCTCGATCCGACGAAATGGATGAACTTGAGACAAGTATCAGGTTGACACAGGTAGAGCGCACATTCCGGCTGCAAGGATGCGAAGGGTGTCCAGGAGTCAATGGCCCAATCCATGGACCATGTCCAACTCCTCTTCATCTTGAGATTCTGAATTCCAGCGCAAGGCGAGGCAACGAGGTTAATCGAGAAACGACAGAGGCAATCACCATGGAGTTGGACGCTGGTGCTATATTTGAAATTAAACATTCAGGAACAACGATAAGGCACCAGCACATGAACGACAAACTCTTCCATTGGGAGAGAATCCGTACTTCTTTGTGATGTGAGAAGAAATTACGAGACCTTAGCAGGTCAACTACGTGCCCACCCATAATAGGTGACCACGCATAACAACAACTATCACTGTGCTTGATCAGTGCAAATATCAGAACACTCGGAGACTCCAGAGATGGAGATCCACCTTCAGCCATTAGAAAACTCAAATCATTTTCATTCGGAGACTCCAGAGACGGAGATCCACCACCAGCCTTTGGAAAATCTAAAGCATTTTCTTCAGCCTTTGGAAAACCCAAAGCGTTCTCTTCAAGCAAGAACATTATAGGAGATAAACTCTGTGAAAGATAATGCCTACAACGATTGGAAAACACCATTATGTTGACATGATGGTTCACCAAGCAGGCACTCCAGCATTAACTGTCAAGCATTAAATACCGTATGGGAAACGATGAGACAACGATTCCCGAGGAAACTGCGCAAACCACATCAATCAAATTAATGGCGCTGCACGCAACCCCATCCATTGAGGGGGAGTAACCGATACTCAATCATCACATAGCCTACGTCGTACACGTGTTACCGTGTGATCTGCACCGTACACGCAGTGCACTGTGTAGGAAACCCTAGCCTTTCCTCTGTGGGCCCATGGGCTCAGCCTATTATTCAAACAATATTTTGTCACATGCTTGGCACGAGCACGAGAAATTCTAGTCAACTCTGACATACAGATTGTGCCTACAGATCACTAGCTGATTTAATGTAACTTCATACACCATGCTGATGGACTAGGTTCGCACACCCGTAGCAGGCATAACCTTTTTTCAAACCAGGCAAGCTTAGTCATCCAAGGCTGATGACAATGGCTTCTGGTTCAACTCGACACCTAGTTGTATTAGCGCGGGCATCGACGGTTTAGGAAGTGGGAGTCTAATCAGTACTATCATGCCTGGTAACGACGACTTGCCAGAGATCATTGCCCTCCTCGCGGTCAATGATCACCGAACCTAATCAGGTAAGCCTAGCTGGTGACGACTAGCAACAAAAGCTTTTGATCAAAGCCCAGACCTGTAGCCCCCATTGCGCGGGTGTAGATGGTTTGGAAGGTGGGAGCCTAGTCAGTCCCAAACTGATTCCGACGGCTTGCCACGAGACCAATGCTTTTCAGCGTGGCCGCCGAATCACCAACCCCATACCTGTAGCCCCCACTGTGCGGGTGTAGATGGTTTGGAAGGTGGGAGCCTAGTCAGTCCCGAACTGATTCTGACGGCTCGCCACGGAACCACCGCTTTTCAGCGTGGCCATCGAATCACCAACCCTGGACTTGTACCCCCCACTGCGCGAGTGTAGATAGTTTAAAAGGTGGGAGCCTAGTCAGCCATGACCTGATTCCGACGGCTTGCCACGAGACCACTGCTTTTCAACATAGCCATCGAAAGCTCCCAAATTTTTAGTTTGATATGCACAGGTGTAGATAATTTGGAAGGTGGGAGCCTAGTCAGTTCCGAACGGATTTCAATGGCTTGCCGCTGGACCACTACTTTTCAGCCTGGTCGCCAAACTCCTATCTCAAATTCGTAGCCCCCACCTCGCGGGGAAGGTGTAGATGGTTCGAAAGGTGGGAGCCTAGTCAGTCCTGAACTGATTCCAACGGCTTGTCACACGAACACTATTTTTTAGCATGGTCGCCAAACTTTTACTCCCCGAATCTGTAGTCCGCTTTGCTCGGTCATAAACGATTCGGAACGTGGGAGCCTAGTCAGTCCTGAACTGATTCTGACGGCTTGCCACGGGATCACAATTTTTTCAGCCTGGGAGCCAAATTGTTGCTCTCCGAATCTGTAATCTACTTTGCTCGGTAATAGATGATTTGAAAAGTGGGAGTCTCATGCAACTCGCCACGCGACCTCCGCTTTCCTTCGAAACAACAATCACAAACATGAATCTAGCTGAGCCAACGTCTTCACGCTCAAACGGACTGACATTCTATTATTAGCGAAGGCCAAAGATCGTACGGCCAAAGCCCAAATAAAAACTACTTAGGATGCCAGCCCGAGCTTACGACGCCTGATTTGGCATAAATGCTCTGACACATACACTCAGCCATCGCAACTCACCCATAGCAGCAACTGCAACCGATCGGTCAGACAAACAGGGTAAGCCTCAAGCGGCTTACCTGGGGACAAGACACAGCTTGAGCGACTCAACCCCCATCTAAACTGTCTGCAACATGCCCACCATCGGACATGACTACACAACAATAACCCTAAGTCGTTCACAACACAAAGTGGCCAAGCTTTCTATCGCAGACAGACCAGCCAACGTCCTATTGATTCAACCAGCCTATGCCAAAACAAGACGACAAGGCGAAATGAAAAATGCAGTATAGACGACAAGCGCGAAACGGATAAAACTATTTTCATTAATGATCAAAATGAAAAGGGGTACAAGCACACCAAGTTTACTTCTTATCAGGAGAAGGTACATAAACGGAATAGCTAAGCTTAGTGGAAAATGGAGCAGGAGTTGCGTCCACATGCGCCACGGCCTGAACATCAAGGCCTAAACTGTCTTCCTCGCCTGATGACGCAGAGGTAACAGACAAGTCTACATACGACATCTTCTTATAGCAGCCGAGATCCCACTCCGAATGCTCCTCCTTCATCAGCACTAGTAGCTCCAGCCAGCCATGTACAACCCTGCGGAATGTGCATTTACTTTGTTCCCGAAGAAGCTCCACATCGCGTCAACAAGTTCACGCTCCAATAGCTCCAACTTGCCAGTCAGCGCGTCGACCTGAGACTGCTCTGTGTCCAGACTGCTCTTCACAGCACTAAGCTCATACCACTCCAATTCGAGTTGGTCCTCGGCCTTCCTCGCCTCTCGAGCATAGAACTCAACATCGGATTCTAAATGTTGCTTCTGAGCAGCCCAGTCGGCCTCCTTCGAAGCATTCTCTTCAGCAAAATACCACAGTTCAGAACGCGCCTGAGCCGCAGCTTCCTACGCAACCTCTACATCTCGGCAGGTCCGGTCCAACTCCTGTGTGAGTCTATCTCTCTCAGACACCGCCTCAGACAGATCACGCTCAAGGACCTTCAGACGAGCCCCTTGAGCCTCAGCGACCACGGTTGACTGACCCAGCCTATGCTCCTCGGCCTGCTTTCTCAGCTGCTCAATTTCATAGAGCGCGTCAGAATACAACGCCTAGATGTGTGAAAAGACACACTCCAAGGTGTATACCTATCGCGAGCCGCTTTGACTTTCGTCCCAGCAACGACCATGTGGCTCAAGTGAGACATACCCAACATAAGGTACTTTAAACCCTTGTCCATACACCCTTCCAGCGTATCCTCCTCGGGCTTCGAAGCATACTTCACGTCAACCTCTTCATGCCAGACCTGTGAACTCATTTTCACCAAGTCCGGTGCAAACATGCTTATCTGTGCATCCGAATGAAGCTTCCCTGGATCAGGAATCACGTCAGCGCCACCCTTCGCGGTTGCCCCCATCCTCAAGCTCTCCTCCGTAGCCTTCCCCTTGTCACTGATAGCTGACCCTTTGCAGCTAGACGACTCAACGGGGTCCGGAGGTAGATGAGGAAACAAATTATCCAAAGGACCCTCCAATACTTCTAGTTGTGGCCTAGAGCAAGACAGTGAGCAACTCGGACTACAAGAGACATGGCCAGTGCCGTGGCCACTCTCAGCCGGAACAACAATGGGGCAATCAAATTCTACAGCCTTAGGCGAATCTTCAATGGAGCCTTCTACCGGAACAGTCCCACGCGAATCAGCACCAACGAAAGCTACCATTGCAACCCGCACCAGACGGTCATTCAAAGCTTCAACCTGTGCGTCACTAAGGATCGACCTGTCTACAACTACTGCAAATCGCAGGTACTCTTTCTCCAAGCCGAAAACATCAGTCTCCGCCCCAACAGGCCTAGCAAACTCGCGTTCTTCTCCCACTGGAAAGGGTCGTACCGAAGATGACCCAGTCCTCACACGGGACTTCTTCCTTACAAAGAAGGCAAGTGTTTTAGACGGTTCCTCCCCATCAGACAGAACGAGAGCTCTGGCCCCAACAACCTTCCTCTTCGTTGAAGGGGCCCCATCTTCCAACTTAATTCATGATGTTTGGTACAGAGTGGAGGCAACGTGCTAGTTGTCCCACAACCTATTACGGATGACGTTGAAAACTCTTATGACATCGACCACGTTCCTCTTTGGCAATCCACAAAACGTCTTTATTGTGTTTTGCTTCGCTAAGATAAGAGGAGTAGTAGGAAACCTTCCTGCGAAGAAACACAAATAAAGATTAGCTAGCTACTATCAAACATATCAAAGTCACAAGAAAAGGGTTGAACTTATGAAGCGGCTTGAACTGTCGCTTGAGCGGACGACCCTTGCATCGAAAATACTTCGAATCCGCAGGAGCAAGAAACAGTACTTCTGCCAGAACTTGAAGTCATCAGACAGTTTAACGAAGCAAGCTGACGACGTTATCTTACAAACATCGTTACTCTTCAGCCGAGGAGAAGTCATCAACTTAATTACCTGCAGAGTCACGTTGATACCGACCTCCCTAGCACTGAGCAGAATCATGAGGATGATCCTATGTCCATTAGGCCCCAGCTGGGCCAGAGAAATCCCTAGAAGATCCAGGAACTCCCAAATCACATCCAAAATTGGAAAGCGCACTCCGGTTTGAAGCATCCTATGATGCAAGCAGATGAATCGGTCGGATGCGACATTGGTGTTTGGTCACCCATCAGAACATACAACGGTAGGTCCTCAGGGACTTCAAACTTCGTTCGGATTTCAGCAAGGCCAGACTCAGACAAAAACCTGTCTTTGAAAAACTCCAAGCCCTTGGCCAAGATTGCATCGTCAAGAAGGTTTTGTTGGGTCATGAAGAAGATGAACACTCTTTTCTAATTAAAGCGATATCTTTGAAAGCAAAGAAAGTAGAATAATCAGACTCTACACTGCGGACGACCTAAATAGAGGATGAGTTCCCGCCTTTTTTCGTTGAATCAACGCACGTTCAACTAATGCAGTGCGTGGCTCAAGTAACGATTCAAACTCAATCATCATGAGCGGCGCATCCCTTCAAGAAATGACTTAGAGAATCGATGTGACGACCCACTAACTTGGGGGGAGTAGCGGATGATACATAAAAAGGGTCACACCTCTAAGCCACATACATGTCATGATGATCTCGAGGAAATATGGGCTCAGTATCGTCCCAATGCTGATCCAGCCCAAGCGGTTCTAAGCCCACTCAATTCAGTCCACCAGGCGGACCCGAACTCTCAAAGCATGCTAGGCTCACACGTCTCACAACTATCATCAATACCCATAAGTCCTACTAAGGCAAGTATCTTAAGGATCAGTTTCGAACGGGTAACTACATCTGCTCTCTGCTTCCAACTAGGAAGCAAATGCTAGAGTACCTTCCATACTGGGAATCTTTCTTCTACAGATTGCTCTCGCATTGGGAACTATCTCCCGCATATCTAGGAGCACAAGGCTAACAAGGAACCTCCCTCCTACAACACGACTCATAATTAGAAAATGATCTCCACGAAGATCTCTTTCCTAAACTACGCCTATGATGGCCTGGTAGAACTAGGACTCCTTGCACTATAAATAAGACATGAGGTTGGTAATCTAAGGTACGCTATAACATTACACCTTCCTCAGATTCCTGTTTGACTTTAGCATCGGAATGCTATCGACCACCACAACGGTGGTCCGTGGTTCACGTGCATTACTTGTGCAGGTCAACAGGAATTGGGTCAAAGCAGGGAGCGAAAAATGATCGCATCAACCTCTATGCTGGAGAATAGTCACAGCGCTGGTACATCAGTCTCACAGGAAGTAGTGTTAGTAGGCAAGGATTCTGCAATACCTTCCAAATCGACCTATCTGCCTACCAACGAAGGAGAATCTCTGAATACATCTATCTCTTCTCCAACAACGGGACCATTACAACAAACGCCACCATCTCCGAACGACCTGCACTTATTGACAGTGTCAGAGAAAGTTGAAGAGGAGTTTACTCCACTAGCCCCTCTTTTAGTTCCATTTAACACTCCCACAGAGCATTCAATTCCACAAACCCAAGAAGCAAATGCTACTTCACACTCACAACCCCCTAGACAACATCTCTCTCAATCCCAAACGGATACCCGCCTGAGTAATGAATCCTACCCAACTGATAATATCCAAATGCCTATTTAGTCAACCCATTTTCCCTACCCAATCAACAAGTTGAACCCATCACTGCTTACCCGTTTGAATGGAGCCCCAATGACCCACAACTCCATGGGCTTTGGGGGACCTGGGTATAACCCCATTCAGTTTGACCCAACACATACTCATCTGTCGCCTCCTACACCCATCACCTGCAACAACTACCCACCTCTCCAATTTCCCAAAATTTTCACAATCCTTATCGGATTATCTTTCCACCCCTCCTAATCACTTCTTCAATCCATTCATTAACCTTCCCCCTACATACCAATTCAACGTGACAACACAAAAAACACAACAAGCACAATACCACTCGCTCAATCCCTCGATCTTGAATGAGACCCAATCCCAATTCCATGATCAACAACAAGACTATGCAATAACTGACCGGAACATGATTTCAGGATGAAGTTCTTCAACAACAACTAAATCCTCATGCTTTGCACTCCCAAGGATGCGTCCTCGAGCAACAGAATGAAGAGATCACAGAAGGAACAGGGATGCATGGTGATGCCATCCAGACTGATCCTCTTTCCGAGGTTGTGTGACTTATTCCACTCCTAGAGAGCGCAGAGATGCACCGGTAGGCTAGATCTTCAGCTAGCGCCTCAATAGCAGACCTTGATTCAGAGATCAACCCTAGAGGAAGATGTCTCTATGGGAAAAAAAGAAAAAATAAAAGTAAAGCAAATGTCTCTTGTCTTCTTATCTCACCTACCTCTAGGTCATCATCCAGGAAACACACAAAAGCTATGGAGCAATCTGGCCTTATGCAAAGCCTTGCTCTAAGCACCGAGCATGCTGCTCATGTTGAATCAATTCAAAAACAAGTCAAGTACAAATTCACTCTTAAGCAGCGTGGAAATGAATGTTCTCAAAATGGGACTAAACTGGGCAAAAGAAAAACACTGTCTTACACTGATCCAATGGTAGACTCTCACAATGCAGAAAGGGCTACTGGTAGGAAGAGACAGACAGTGGCAATGAAATGGGGAGTCAAATAGTATATATGTCCCACCAATACTGAGCACCCAATGGATTATCATTCTACAGGCACAGGAGATACTCTGCCTTTGGATACATCCTCCAGAGTTTTGATGAACACTCAGATTCCCACCAGCACTACTGATCCGATTACTATTGAGGTTCAGGTGGTCGCCGATGAAGGGTCGCCCGAATAGTCATGATTCTCTCTTGAAATGTGCATTGCAAAGGGTCTTCCCGCGCATTTCGGAATCCAAAGTCCCTCTCTCACAAGTCTAACCCTGATCTCATTTTTATTTCTGAGACCAAACCCCCCTCAACAAAGATGGAAAGTATTCGCTGAGACTGAGTTACAAACATGGATTTTCAATAGCAGCAACTAGTGAATCTGGAGGAATTGCTATCTTTTGGAAAGAATGTATCAATCTCACTATTATCTCATTTGTAAATATTATTTCAACTGTACTATTGATAACTACTGCACTACTAGTTCCTGGTCTGCTTTGTTTGTTTATGGTGAACCAAAACCTATCCCTTTGGTCGCAATTCTGGGACAACATGTCCAGCCTCTACAACTTACAAACTTTCCCAGGGATTATTATAGGTGATATGATTGTAATTCTGAGTTCAGGTGACAAAATGGGGGGTATCAGGCTGAGGCCCAATTCTTTGGCCCACCTTCGTACTTTCCTTGAAACTCATGATTCCATCGATTTTCTGTTAAATAGATCGCAATTTACTTGGAACAACAAAAGGAAAGATACTCATGGCATCAAAGCAAAACTTGACCGCATCTTAGTTAATACTGATTGGCTACAATGTTTCCCATTTGCTACTGCTCGTACTATTAACACCTCGGCCTTTGACCATAGAGCCCTGCAACCGGTTACTAAATTCACCCATCATGGTCTTAGGCCTTTTAGATTCTTTCACATGTGGTATAGGGATCTCAAGTGCAAGCATTTGATCTCGTTTTCCAGGTCCCCTAAACAACATGAGCACCCAGCTCGTAACTTTGATCTTAAAACCAAGTATCTTAGTCGCATTCTCACTAAATGGAATCAGGTTGATTTCAAGAATATTTAGCTTTGCATTTCTGAAACCCAAGTGGCTCTTGACCGCCTTCAGAATGACTTTCCTTCTAGAGAGAATGCAATTGAGATTAGAGTTTTAGAGGATATATATTAGATGAGCTGTTCATTAGAGGAAAACATTTTTGGCTTAACAAGTTTGGTAGATCATGGCTTAGAGAAGGGGACAAAAATACCAAAATTTTTCACTTGGCAACTTTACTCAGACGAAAGATTAATCTTATACTCCGTCTGAAAGATGTTGATAATGTTTGGCGCTCTAATCATGAAGAGGTTGGGAAAGTCCTTAATGATTATTTTCACAATATTTTCCAAACTTCAAATCCTTCCCCAAACATGGACATTCTATCCCTTTTTTTTTATCCTATTATCACAATTGAACAAAATGAAACCCTCCTAGCCATCCCTAGCGCAGAGGAAATCACCAGTACTATTTTCGGGGTTGGAAGTCATAAAGCCCTCGAGCCTGATGGTTTCCATGCTTTTTTCTTTAAGCATTACTGAGATATTCTTAAAAAAGATGTCTTTGAAGTGGTCACTCAATTTTTTATTACTAGACATCTAGATCCCAAACTCAATGAAACCTATATTGCCCTGATCCCGAAGGTCGACAACCCTATATCTCCTGACAAATTTAGACTTATAAGCCTTTGTAATGTTATCTATAAGGTTATTTCTAAAATCCTGGCTAACAGACTTAAACCCTTGTTAGATAACATTATTTCTCCTCATCAAGGAGCCTACCTTGGTGGTCGCTAAATCTCGGATAATGTCAGTTTAGCCCATGAAACCTTCTTTCAAATGAATCACATGCAGAAGAAGAAACAAAGTTGGATGACCATTAAAATCAATATGGCTAAGGCCTACGATAGGGTTGAATGAAACTTTCTTACGTAGATATTGGTCCAACTAGGCTTCTCGGAAGGTTGGATCCAAATGATTTCCCAGTGTATTTCCACCACGTCTCTCCAAGTTCTCCTCAATGGTACTCCCTTTTCCCCAATTAAACATTCTACGGGTCTCCTTGGTGGAAACCCTCTGTCCCCTTATCTTTTCATCCTGGTTGCAGAAGCACTTTCCCAACTTCTTGGTAGAGTTGAATCGGAAAATGTTATCAAGGGAATCAAAATCAAGCCCTACCCTCCCCTTCCATTAGCCACCTTCTGTATGCGGATGATCTTATGATGTTCTGTCGCGCCTATTTAGTAGAGACTAATTCGGTTAAAGATATCTTCAAACATTACTGTTTGGCTTCAAGTCAATGTATTAATTTTGACAAATCTTCAGTTTTCTACAGTTCAAATGTCCACCCACGACATTAAAAAATGATAAATAGAATCCTGGGATCAAAATTCTACAACCCAAAAGACAAGTACCTAGGCTCCCCTATCATTTTCTCCAAGAACAAAAGCAATGATTTCCAATTCCTTGTTAAAAAAGTCAATAATAAACTTTCGAGCTAAAAATTTAAAGTTCTTTCTCAGGCAGGTAGAACGGTTATGATAAAAGTGGTCATTAATTCCATCACGGTGTATACTATGCAAGTTTTTTTTACTCCCTTGCTCCATTACAAAATAATGGATAACCTAGCTCGCAATTTCTGGTGGAATGGAACAACTGATAGTAAAGCCAAACACTTTGTGCACCTAGGATCTCATCTCTCAGCCTCGCATCCTTGGAGGCCTCAATATTCCTATGACTAGGAATAATAATTTTGCTCTGATGTTTAAGAGCATGTGGCAACTTTTCTCTTCCCCTACCTCAGCCAGAGTTCTCTAACTTAAGGCTATTTATTTTAACAATAAAAGCCTGGCTCAGATCTTCAAAGCCCCCTCCATTGCCTCATTTGCCCGGAGAGGTAGTATTTCGGCCCTTAAACAGATGAGTAGCCATCAGTTATGGCAAATTCGGTCTGGTACTCCCATTGACCTCTGGAGGGATTGCTGGGTCAAACCCAATATGCTTCTCCTTGATAGCACTCTTGAATCTTTTCAATAGACACTCCCCTTTTCGATCCAGGATCTTTGGAGTACAAACATCAATCACAATCCTCAGTGGAATTTATATTTGATTCATTGTCTTTTTCCTTCACCAGTGGCTAATGATATCATCAATACTATCATTAGAGCCTCTGATGCCCTAGACTCTTTGATTTGGATCCCGTACAATAATGGGAAGTTTTTTTTGTCAAAATCGCTACTAAGGTGTTCTCTAGCACCTCCACATCTACTTCTTCCTTCGTTCCGCATCTTTAAAGCACAATATCCTTCAAGAGCTCTGGAGAATTCGGGCCCCTCCCAGTGCTCTTTTTCTCTTATGGAAACTGACTCGAAACATATTTCCCACTAGATCTGATTTAGTTAGACTGCACACACCAGTTGAGGACCAATGCCCTTTTTGCAAGAATAATTCTAAGGATTTAACACATGTTATTCTTGTGCCCTATAGTTCACCATAGGGGTGGGCACGGGACGGGATGGTACGAGATAGACCCATCCCTATCCCATCTCGTTCATACGGGATCGGGACAGGATGGGAAAAACCTCATCCCGACCTCGTCCCATCCCAAACGGGTTCGGGACGGGATCAACGTGCTCTCATTTTTTTTTACAAATTACTGCTTACCCAAGACCCAATTTGCTTAGTTGAAAAGAGGCAAAGACAATTCGTAGAACTACACATAAATGATAACCTTAGATTGAGTATGCAACATCATAATAAACTACTATAAATGATAGCTGAAATTTACCCTGTAATTAAGATTTCTGCAGAGTTTTGAATGACTAAGAGGTGGACAGTATAATGGCAATGGTGGACCTGCTCTAATAATTCGAATAGTGAACAAAAGGATGAGTAGATTTGGGGTGCTAAGAAGAATGTTTCATTATTGCTTTAAAAAAAACAGTCATTAAATTCATTGTCTTGACACGAAATAAAACTCTCCAATGTAGTTAGCAATCTCATTTTGAGTTTTAAAGAGTTTGCAATTAAATTATTAATTTAGAATTTTAGAAATAAACCAATATCAAGTAGTTGCAGATATAGACTAATATCAATTACACTGATTTCAACTAAATTCATTTTTCTTCAATTACACTAATATTGCAATTTTAAAATAAATAAATAAATAAAAATATTAATAATAAATATTAGCTCGGGACGGGACAGGATTGGTGGGATTGAAAATCTTCATTCCATCCCATCCCATTCTAGATCGGGACGGGACGGGATTGGGATGAAATTATTCAATCCCATTAAGACCCGAAAAATCGGGACGAGACGAGACCGGACGGGATCGGGATGGGAACGAGATCGCGGGATGGGATGCCCACCCCTAGTTCACCATCTATGGATGACCTCATCTATTCTTATTGACTGGTTAGACGACAGTTTCAACCCCCTCTATCCCCACATTTTTCAATTTCATGTGAAAATCTGCGAAAGCTCACCCTGAGAACAAAAACGAGATGCTTTCCCAATTTGCGGCTTTTTTAGTACCATCTGGTTTGCTAGGAATAAATGCATTTTCAACAACATCATTTTGTGTCTGAACAAATTTCTAGCCAAATTTAACCATACTTGGAAAGCCTGGCATCAGACCTGTTTCTCAAACCAGACTCACAAAATGACCAGTTTGTCCTCCACCCACCAGGTCTTAGAGAATGCTATCACTATTCCCAACAATATCAATGCTGAAACCATCATCGCCCTCCCCTTTGTTCCTCACACTGAAAAAGCTATTGCACGAATTAATTGTATCGCCAATCAAATTCTGTCAGCTAGAACTCATAGTCTCAATCATAGCATCCACCAAAACCAACCTTTTCCATTCCACCTTCACCCTGATACTATTATTGTTACTTATGACACCAGTTTTTAAGCTAGTTCCTTACAGGTGCCATTGGTGTCTTCACGGTTTCTTTGCAAGCTGAGGTGCTGGCTAGAATGGCTAATCCAATTGAAGGCAAGGTTGTTGATACACGATGGCAGAATGCTATGCAGTAGAAGCAACTTTACTACTTATCCAAAGCAAGCAATGGAACACATGTCTTCTTCCAGGAGATTCAAGGACTTTTACCTCTATTCTAAAGGATGATCCTTTTCAGCCTCGTACTACAGCAAAATGGGTGTGGCGACCGTTAACTAATAATATTAGACGTTTGCTTAATTCTCATCCTCAGTGGTTTTGTAATTAAATTAGTATAGCTCTTAATATGGAAGCTCATGACTTAGCTACTCAAGCAGGATTAAGGTATTGTAATAGTTATTATTAATGATAATTAAGTAAGTTTAATAAAAAAAACTCGAATGAGCCCATAAATTAAATAACCTTTTTTTTTTTTTCAAATGCAGCTTTTGTTTGGATTTTTCTTTTCTAATTTGTATCTTTTTTTATTTTATTTTTCCCTTAACCCCTCCAACCCAGATGCTGCCGGCTGGATTCGACCCTGTGACCTAGTGATATCATCCGCCACTGCTCAACCATTGAGCCATCACACATTTGGTTCTAATTTGTATCTAAAAAACTAATTGATTCACGTTATTCATGACATTAACCCACATGTGTTCAACTTCATGTGTTTGTCCATAAAATGCACATAATAGATATATGTCTTGTCGGATTTTTTTTTTTTTTTTTTTTAAGACTGGAGAAATTATCCAACAAACCAAGCTAGGAACAAAAATGTGGTAATCATGGACAACCCAACACATTGGTGATTGAGAAGCTAGCTTGATGACTCAAAATTTGATTGGGTTTATAAGTCCAGGGATTGAACCCTACCAGAGGCATTTAAGGGTGTTTCTGGGATCTAATAAAAACTCTGCTCACGTTTAAAAAAAATCACTCCCTAACTTAAATGATTTTACAAGTATTGACCCAACCCGATAGTGACATTTTTAGCAAAAGCACCCATATATGGTACCCACCTATTTTCATTTCGAGTTAAACAACTTTGACTCCCAACTACTCACTTTTGTCTTATTTTCTCCAGCCAATAATGGAGAGAAGTAGGGTTTTCAACATTTACACCCTAAATAATGGAGCTAGTAAATTCCGTACTTAAAAGTAATGTGAGGTTAAGTGTATGAGAAGATGGTTTGATATTTATAAGTAGAAAATAGGATCTTCGAAAAATCTTTGTTTTAAATGACGTACATTATGAAGATGATTTTCATAAAGGTAATTACTTCCTCAATTTTCACTGTAATTTCTAAATTTGATGCTATTTGGACAAAATTAAGCATAATATTCTCATTAGATACAAGAAAAAGGTGATTAATATCTGTGGAGTAAAATCAATTGCTTTTGTACACACTAATTTTATTTTTAATGCAATAATTCTAGGAGACCGTAATTAGATGGAATGTACATACCTAACTTGATTAATCATCCAAAAAGTAGGCATTGCACATTTGATTATTAATGTTTGAAATAACCACTAGAAAGTAATTTTGATGTGATGAATTGACATTACTTACAAACCAAATTGAATAGGCACGCGTCACTGATTAAACTTGTGAAAGTAGCACCATTTTGTTTGGCAAGTTTTGTCTGGTGATACTATGACCTATGAAAAGATTGCTAGGTCAAAACCTAGATTGGTGCTGGCTGATTGCATTTTTAACTTCCAGTACCAGAGCACGCCTGCCAGGATCTCTGATCGTTGGACCGCCTTCTCTAATCATCACCATCACTGGGACTCTGTTCTCATTAGCTCTTTTTCCGTCCCCTTATTGCTAAAGACATTCATGACATCTTGATTAGGCCCTTTGAGATTCTTGATAAGCTCATCGACTACCAGATAAAAAAGGTATCTTCTCAGTAAAAAATGCAACCAAGGCATTCACAAATGAACAATTTGACTGCTCCACCTCAACTTCTACCGCTAACATGTTAAATACCAAAACTCTTAGAGAATTGTGGATAATTAATACGCCTCCCTGTGCCATTTTCCTCCTTTGGAAGATCAGTCAAAACATCATTCCTACAATGGCCAATCTGCAGCGGCTTCACACTCCCATAGAAGATTGCTGTATTTTCTGTAATAACCACACAAAAAATACTACCCATATCTTATTCCTTTGCCCGATCATTCACCAACTGTGGTAGATCTATCCTACCCCGATTGATTGACACAATGATAACTTTGCGATGCCAAATACCACACTCTTTCTCAATTTCATGCGGGATACTATAAACATGCACAAAGATATCAAAGATGAAATGCTTGCCCAATTCACCACCTTTCTCCTAACCATTTGGCAGACTCAAAACAATTGGATTTTCTACAACACCAAATTTTGCCCTCAGCAGTTCCTATCTTCCTTTCACCGTATTTGGAAAACTTGAAAACACCAATGATTATCCACGAACATCAACTCCTCAAGTCATCAGTGTCTTTCGACCAACCAAAATACTGACAATATGGATTCCATTCACCATTTCCTTGCAACAGCAGTTACTGACTCTCGGTCAAACCACACGCCCATTACACCATCTGAGTCGGGCCGACTCTCCTCATATGCTCGTCTTACTGAGTTAGCCACAACTAGGATACAACTTCTTCATGTTCAAATCCAAACAGTTAGAAATCACCTTCTAAATTCTAGATCCCTAAAGCCCAAACCCATTCCACACCACTAGGATCCAGATGCAATTGTTGATGATCCTAGTTTTTTTGCCTCATATCAATAAGGCGCAATTGATGTTTCTACGGTCAATCTCCATGGCGAGCTCCTTGCTCAGGTGACATGCTCTAGTGAAGGAAAGATAACTAAAAGTACGATGGTTGAATGCCATGCAACTGAGGCGACTCTTCTTCTCATCCCAACACGGTACTGGAGAACAAGTTTTTTGTCGAGAGATTCCGGAAAACTTATTTCTATTTTGCATGATGAGGCACACACATGGAGCACACAAATCCACTAGGAATATATTCTATTCCATGGGATGGCGGTTTTGTACTTCTGAGAGTAGTAGTGCTGTTGGTCAAATGTCCTCCGCACCGCACGCCCCGTTAAAATAAAGAAGATGCCGTTAATAGTTTAATCAGATCGGGAGTGGAGTGAGTAAATAATAAAAATGGTGATGAGCCAGGCGGCCCCTTTGGATCTTCCTTCCTTCTTCCTTCCTTCCTTGTGTCCATAAAAGATAATGAAACGTGTCCGTCCTTTTATCCATAACTAAACCACTCCCAGACCCTTCTTCTTCTTTCTCACATTCACTTCTCACACTTGTTTCTAAGTTTGCTAAAAAACATACCGATCTCATCTCATCAAAATGACGGCAGCTTTGACAGAGGTAACATACAACACTAGTGTTCGAGTGATGCTAGGTTTGTTAGAGCGCAATTTCGTACCTGACAGGGTGATTAGGAGGCTCACCAGGCTTTTGTTAGCTACTCGTCTTCGTAACATACAACATCTTCAGCTCTCCGACCTTCTCACCTTCCTACATTGTAAACCAAACCCTCTCTCTGTTTTTACCTATTTTTTCCATTTCTTTAGATGAATATGTTGCCTGGTTCCTGATTTTTTTTCCTTGTTTCTCACAGCTCTTCAGGACATGCCTATAGCTATCAAGACCGATGAACCAAAGTCCCAGCATTATGAGTTACCCACCTCATTCTTCGAGCTCGTTCTTGGAAAAAATATGAAATACAGGTAATACACTTTACATGCAATACACTAATTCAATCTCATCTACTTCTTGTGCTGTTGTTTTCTTGAGTTTAGGTAGGAAGCGTTCATGTGTTACATTGACGATGATCGCTGCACTGACAAATATTTGATATTAGTAAGAACCCCAGGGAATGTTTTGTTATACCCAATTCTTTGATTGTCAATATATTATGATTACATGGAATAATTATAGTTTTTCTTTTATCTGTAAAGATTTCAGATTTGCAATCAAATATTGATAATTGGTCTCTTTTCCAAATATAATTGGTTGTCCTCAATCGGGGATTTTCCAGCTACGTCTTCAAATCTTTACACAAAACACTATTCCACATTGCTCTCCCTGCAGCTGCGCTCTGGACCAGTCTTTCAACTTAATGGTTTGAGCTGACTCCCATACTTCCACCCCTACCCCAGTTAACAACACCCTCAGACGTCCTTATGGATTTCCCACATGTGTTACACCTTGCAGTTTAATGGACTCTTCATCCAGGAATATGAGGAATTGGAAGGTATAGGAAGAACCTAAATGGTGAGTTGATCCTGAGGCTGATGAGGTAATTCCTTTCGTTCAACCCCTCATTTCTAGGCAATCATCCTTCGAGTCCATAGTCCATTCTCCCATTACGACTATTATCTTTTTTACTCTTAGCAAATCTAACCCACTTTTGAGTATGAAATAAGAATGTTTTTTAGTCCCTCACTCTCAAGCATCTGAGTTTCAAATTATCGATCTTCCAATCTAAGGTCTCTTTGAAGTATTTTATCAAACAAACAATCACATAACAAGAAATGCTACATTGATATAAATTTATTATGTTACATGTCCTACAATTGTGACCTTTTGATAGCTTAGTTAATAAATATTAATTTACTGTATATAGTACTCAGCTGAAGTAGAATTTTCTAGTCGGTTAGAAAAGGAAGATGTGTACTATTTTTGTGTGCAGATTTAGGAGCACGCAAATGATTGATGGATCTTCTATGGTGCCAACCTAATTGATATCCTATGATGCAACTCTCATAGTTATTTGTATGCTCGAAGTTATGATATATTGATATGAATATGGTTGAGTCATGCCTGGCATAGTTAGGTGGTATGGGGAAGAAGAGGGTACGTGGAATAGAAACAGGTTCGGGGTACTCTAGTTTCTATGGTAGGGAATTTGAATGTGTAGGCACTATTTCAGGTCGCAATTTGTGTATTATTTAAATTTCGTTTGGTATTTCGGTACAATAGAATTAGTTGGATGTTTGAATGTGTTTTGAAAGAACTGTGCCTTATTTTCTAGCAGTTGTCTCTTTGGAAAATCCCCCCTCTTTATTAAAATGAAAGGAATTAATATTATATTGGAAACCCGCAGATGGTGTCACAGTCAATAGCCATACTCAAATAGAACCTACTGTTAATGTTGTGGTTGTGTTTCTATATTCTCATGATGTATGCAGAGTTGGAACACGAAAAAGGAATCAATTGTTATCATGCTTAAAACCCACAGTATGTAGAGATTTTAAAGTGCTGAAGCTGGGGATAAGGGACCCACCCTATATTAGAAGAACACTAAGAAATACAACAAAACCAGGTTACAACAAACTATACAGATGTCACAAACCTGGGAGTAGCCAGGATTCTTTCTAATGTACAGTTTGCCTATAGCATCCTGAATTATAATCTCTGAGAGAAAATCATTGAAAGGATCAATGGGAATACATTATAGAAGTTGAATCCCTGATCATGGCCAAATAGTCTGCCACTCTGTTGCATTCTCTGAAGATATGAGCAGCTGTGCAGTCCGGGATGGCTAGCAGCTCTCTTCTGATTTTCATTATCAACGGAATAGCTTTCCAAGGAGGTGGTTCCAGAAGCTTAATAATTCTAACTGCCTGCAAATTATCCGTAACAATACCCAACTTGTTGTAGCCTTGACTGTTAGCTAAGCTCAGACTTGCAAGGAGAGTTTCTAGTTCAATGTGAAGAATGCGATTTCTAGAGGTGGCACCTGAGAAGGTCAAAAACACAAAACCTGGTCATCTCTTGAAGTACCTACAGTTTCTGCAACTGTATAGGTTAGAGAGCTATCAGAACTGAGCTTAATCTTGCCTTGCTCAAGGTTTTCCCACCGGCAGAAGGAGATGGGAGTAGATTGGAGTCGAGGACAGAGAACCTATCTAGAGCATAAAAGGCTATTCCTGATGAAGAAGCTGCTGATTTATTCCTAATTTCAGTTGCTCTCTCACTTCAGCTTCTATTGTAATGTAGATAGTTTCCTTGGAGGAGATGGAGTTACTGAATCTTGATTTCGCTCTCTCCATCTTGAATCTTTTCCGTATTTTGTTTTTATATTGTTTCACTTCATTAAAAATGACAATGAGTCTCCTCTGCCAATGAATCTAAGGTGTTCCAATTTTAATTGTGCAGTTGCTGTTATTTTCTTCAGAAGTCGGACACATTAGAGGATGCTGAAAAAGCAATGTTGGAACTATACTGTGAGAGGGCACAGATAAAAGATGGGCAAACTGTCCTTGATGTTGGATGTGGCTGGGGATCCCTCTGTATATTTATTGCACAGAAGTTTTATAACTGCAAGATCACAGGAATTTGCAATTCAACGACGCAGAAAGCATACATAGAGGAAAAGTGCAGGTATATTGCAAAATCTGTGGCATAGCATATTGAATTTGATTTTCCGAATGACAGAAATTCATGTAATCAGACTATGTACTGCAAGTTATATGTGTCGTCATTTTAATATTTGATAACTCAATATACGCTCATCTTTAAGTATAACTAAACTGCTAAATCCATGTAGAGGTTTTAGTTTGGCACACCATAAAATAAATACTCTCATTGTAACCTTGCAAAGGAAATGACTATTTAATATCTTTGCTAGGAACCTGCAACTTCAGAATGTGGAGATTATTGTTGCAGATATTAGCACATTTGAGATGGACGCATCATTTGATCGAATTGTTTCGATTGAAATGTTCGAGGTATACTGTCTGTTTAGTGTTTTCAGAACTATGATCTGGTTTTGAGCAATGCCATTTGTTCATCCACACAGCACATGAAGAACTATAAAGAGCTTCTTAAGAAGATATCCAAGTGGATGGAGCAAGATAGTCTCCTTTTTGTTCATCACTTCTGCCACAAAGCATTTGCCTACCACTTTGAGGTAATTGTGATACCACTTATTATGAAAACAAAAATATTGACTATTACAATGATGGGACCAAGGATTGTGATTTTGTTTTTCGAGTTAATTTCGGTTTCCTGATTTTAAGAAATATTTCGGTGTGTAAAGAAAAAACGTTAAAATTTCGAGGATATATGAAATATATAATGAATTTGAGGGTATATGAAATATGTGGAAAAAATAATATGCAAGTAATAAATCTATTAAATACATTTAATGAAGCCTAAATACCAAATAATGAAACAAACATGAAATCAGTAGATAATTAGAAAATCAAGGTATGGTTTCAAAAATCAATATATAAGTAGAAGATATGATAACTAGAAAATCAAGGGGTGGTTTCAAAAATCAATAAATAATTAGTAGAATTGGTAATTAGAAAACGATACCAAACTTTACGAAAAAACCACAAAAATTTTTGAAAATTTTTTTGTAGCTGGTTTTTGTAGTTTTATGGAAAAAAAAAACCGCGAAATTTACATAAAAACCTCGAAATGTTTAAAAAAAAAAAACCCTTGAAAAATGTACCTTTTTATTTCGCCCTTTTTATTTTCATATTTTCAAAAAAACAAAATTTTACAATCCTTGGATGGGATTATGCAACAGAAATATCACTTGTTATCTCTATCAGTTCAAAGATTTTTAATTGTAGTGAAGTTACATCTTTCAAGAAACTAATGGTTAAGGAATACCAAAAATTTGTGAATGGCTTGAGGGAAATGATGCCCTCAGTTGGAGGGAATTATTAACTACTTTAGTTGAGGACAATTGTTAGTCTGTAATTTTAAAAAATAAATAAACAATCTTATCCACATTAAATCGCAAAGGCGTGTATGTGGTTTGTTGTTGATTTGGGCTTCCTTTTTTTGGTTCAAATACGGTGAATACAATACCAGGTAAAAGGGCCGTTATTGCAACAGCGAATGATAAAGCCAAGTTCAATGTTAGGCCACAGGTGAAACTGCAGCAAGGGCACACAAGAACATCAACCAAGTAATAAAAATGGTGGTGACTAGTGAGCATTTCTTTTGCAAGATGAGGGGTGCATTCAAAGAGTCAGGTTTTGGTAACTTTTTAGAGTCCAGTTTAGAAAAAATAGCGACTTCTGGAATTGGACTTAGCTATGGACATGAGGGCGGCACTAGTATTTATCAATGGACAATAATTGCATTTTGCTTTACTGGATGCAGCTGTTGAATACAACATGGTATTGTTTAAGGGGCGATTTATTCAGGTCGAGGATATTGCAGATGCAATAAAGAAGGCCACGGCTAATAATGAGTACTTAGAAGGTCTACAAAGCTGAATTTCCTTTACCCAAATGTTTTGTATTTTAAGTTTTGAGATTCAAACATGTCCCAATTTATGATAGACATGATGGTTTTGATAAATTTTAGAAAGCATTCACCAAGATCTTTCAAGTGGGTTCACTACCTATACCAAATCATAAAAGGCACCATAACATATTGATGTTGTAAACACTTTTAAGAATTAGGTTGTGAGAAGAATAGAATGGCATGCCAAAAGTCATCCTAACATGTATTAGAGGCTCATGATCGTGCAGCTGGGGTGTACTTCAACGTGTTGGAAGCACACGACCAATAATGCTAAAATCATGTTGACAAATCCTGAAGCTAGAGGTACTGGGGGACAATGCTAATTTGTGATAGCTATTTTTTTCATGCAGGACACGAATGAAGATGATTGGATCACCAGGTACTTCTTTTCCGGGGGTACAATGCCTTCGGCAAACTTGCTACTGTACTTCCAGGTAAACTGTCCTGTAGCCTAGTTGTCCCATCTTTTTCTCTCAATAAAAATTGTCAGGAGATGGACTCTAATCTCGACTATTATTCGTGTGTGGCATATTATCTGAATCAATCTGTATATTGTTTAATTGGTACTTGCTTCATTGAACCAAACATGAGACTTCTTTAGTTACAGATAACTTAACTCCAGACTATACTTGTATTTATAAGTCTTAATGTGGCTTCACCATTGTGTTACCAAATAAGAGAGAGTCCTGTGTAAAGCTCTAGAAATCTTGTAATAGCTTCTCTGTTTCCTCCACTAACAGCATATCAAAAACTTTTTTCCCCAAACCAAGAAGCTCTCAACATGGTTCTCTTTTATTGTTTTTTATATGCAGGAAGATGTCTCCGTTGTTGATCATTGGCTTGTGAATGGAACACATTATGCAATCACAAGGTAATTTGAATGGAAAGTAGTATTTCATTGTTGTGACAACCAAGGAATATGATTTTTTGAAATTGTGGAAATTTCATGAAATATTTCCTATTTTGAAGTTACTGAAATCTATTTTGAAATCTGAAATATGTCAAAATTTTCCTGAGAAAAGAAATAAATATTTTAATCTCCGTATATTTTAACCAAGGAATGTAATTTCTCGAAAAATGTGGAAATTTCACCGAATTTTTCTTATTTTGAAGTTACCGAAATCTCTTTCGAAATCCGAAATATGTCGAAATTTTCCTGAGAAAAGAAATAAATATTTTAATCTCTGTATATTTTAACATGTTATAATTTTAGTATCAAAAGTTTGTTATATAATTGATTCTTATGTAATATTCAGTTTGTATGACACTACGAATCATATGAGACTTTTTATGTAGTATATAAAAGATTAAAATGCATAATTTATATTGTTAAATTTGAAATCACGACCAAATTTTTTTACGTTTTCTCTACACAAAATGAAATATTTCTTAAAATCAGGGGTCCAAAATTAACTCGAAAAACGAAATCACAATACTTGATTTTAACATGCTATAATGTTATTTTAGTATCAAAAGTTTGTTATGTAAGGCAATTCTTACGTAATATGTATATATGACATTACGAGACGTGTGAAACTTTTTATGTAGTATTTAGTATTTTAAAATGCATAACTTATATTGTTAAATTCAAAATCACAATAAAAAATGTACGTTGTTTCTAAACAAAACAAAATATTCTAAGAAAAGTTTCTTAAAATCATAGGACCAAAATTAACTTAAAAAACGAAATCACAATCCTTGGTGACAACATTGATTGTTTTTAGATCTGATCCTCTCCATTCATATGAGAATCTAGATCTTCTACATTTTGATGTTGTGGTGCTTAATTGGTAGATGTTCTTGTTAATAGTGAAAAATGGCTAAAGAGAATGGACCAAAACATTGTGTCCATAAAGCCAATAATGGAATCGACATATGGCAAGGACTCGGCTGTCAAGTGGACTGCGTATTGGCGAACTTTCTTCATCTCTGTGGCAGAGCTCTTTGGATACAACAATGGAGAGGAATGGATGGTTACCCATTACCTATTCAAGAAAAAGTAGAGTTGACTGATTTATTTTTTTAATTTTCCTTTGAACTCCTTTGTCACCGTTCTTGGTTACCTTGTCTCCCGGAGTTTTTGCTTATTTGTTATTGTTACTAAGAAGCATGGCCTGCATGGTGGTATTTATGTTAAAAGAGTATGCCTAATTAATCTGCAACGAACATACAAGAGTGGTTGATGTTCAATCCTATAGTGATTGGGATTACACTAATTTGTAGGTGAATGAATTACATTTTTACGTATTGAAAGAGACACAACTGTGTTCCCGTTATTGCTGATTCATATTATTGATCACATGGAGGATTCAATTAGGTGCAGATATACCCTGAAAAGACGGATGATCGATTGATCTAGCACTAGCACTAGTGGTAGAGGTCACTGAGCCTTCACTTCACTTACCTGAAACGTAAGGCTGAAAGTGAACCTATCGATTAAATGGCATGAGTAGCATCTCCTCCTATCCCAGCATCCCTACCAGCAAGAGCAAATCCTTTTCCATATATGGTGGCGACATCGGAGCAGGTGGAAAAGCCTGCATCCCTTGCAGCAGTAACACTTTTTTGTTGGTCAATGAATAACATTTTTACAAATAGAAAGAGTGGTGTTTGCGACATTGCTGATTCATATTATTGATCACGTAGGGATTCAACTAAGTAGGGTTTAAAATATCTCGATATATCCTTGATATTTATCTATTTTTGAGGATCCGATATGATGAATACAAAGTGTTAACTTTCATAAGAAGTTATAGAGAAAGTTTACTTGAATTCATTGCTAACAAATGTACAATTTACAACTGTTTATATAGACAGACAAAGTAGTGACTTACTGTCAAAAACAAACTCATAACCAACTTCCTAACAACATATGAACTGCCTTATTAATAACCATAGCTAATAGCTAAGCATGTTTAACATCCCCCTTCAAACTAAGCGTAGAGGCATCAACTACACTTAGTTTGTGACGAAGCAACAGGAACCTGGTATTGCCAAGAGCTTTAGTAAAAACATCAGCAACCTGTTCAGCAGCAGGAATGTGATGAACATGAATAAGCTTGCGAGCAACCTTCTCACGCACAAAATAAACATCAATCTCAATGTGCTTAGTCCTAGAGTGAAGCACAGGATTGGCACTAAGCATCATGGTACTCTTGTTGTCACACCAGATAGCAGGAGTAGAACAATCAATTTTCAGTTCATGAAACAGAGATCTCAACCAAGTAAGTTCAGCCGTAACAGACGCAAGGCTTCTATACTCTGCTTCAGTACTACTCCTGGATACAACACTCTGTTTCTTTGATGGCCAAGAAATGAGATTATTAGCTCCCAGATAGACACAATACCCAGATGTAGACCTTCGATCATTAGGATCTGATGCCCAGTCGGCATCACAAAAACCAGATAGCTGAAAAGAAGGGGTAGGACTGATATGAAGACCAATATTAGGAGTAGCCTTGAGATAATGCAAAATTCTTTTCACCACCCGCCAATGTGACTCAAGGGGATTCTACATGAATTGACAAACACGATTCATTGAATAAGCAAGTTCTGGTCTGGTGATGGTCGCATATTGGAGAGCACCAACAATGCTTCGATATAATTGCACATCTCTGACTGGATCACTCCCAGCAGCAAACAACTTTTCACCACTGCTCATGGGAGTGGGCAAACCATTAGCATATTGCATCTTAGCACGACACAATAGATCATTGATATATTTCGATTGGGATAAAAACATTCCATTCTTAGTATGTTGAACCTGAATCCCAAGGAAGTAATGAACTAGTCCCAAATTCTTCAAGGAAAATTGAGCATTCAATTGATGAATGATCTGAGAAATAGTATGTGGATCGGCTCCAGTAACTAGGATGTCATCGACATACACCAGAAGAAAAATTGGAGATGAAGAATGTCTGATGAACAAAGATGAATCAGACTTAGTAGACACAAAACCAAACTGCAGAAGGGTATGCCTGAGCTTATCAAACCAAGCCCGAGGAGCCTGCTTGAGGCCATATAAGGCCTTATGAAGTTTACACACAGCAGTAGGGCGAGAAGGATCAATGAACCCAGGAGGTTGCATCATGTAGACTTCTTCCTGTAGATCTCCATTCAAAAATGCATTATTGACGTCTAGTTGAAAGACTGACCACCCATATGTGACTGCCACTGAAAGCACGACCCTGATTGTAGTTGGTTTAACAACCGGACTGAAGGTTTCAGCATAATCAAACCCAGCCACTTGTTGAAATTCGCGAGCCACCAATCAAGCTTTGTATCTATGTACTTATCCATCAACATTCTCTTTGACCTTAAACAACCACTTACAACCAACAACTGATCTATGCTGTGGAAGATCAACCAAGGACCATGTATCATTTCTCATCAATGCTAGATACTCATCCTGCATAGCAGAGAATCAGTGAGGAGTATCTAAAGCTCAATCAGACTTGCAGGTTCAGCTGAAGTCAAGTATACTTTGGGCTTGTAGATACCAGCCTTAGACCTAGTAACCATAGGATGGCCCAGGAGCAATGCTAGGAGTAACATGCGTAATAGGTGGATCAACATTAGAAGTATCATTATGATCAGCATTGAAGCAACATTAGGAGCAGGACTAGAATGGTCAGAATGACTGGGAACTAGCATTAGGACTAGCATGTAGAACAGGACTAGGACCAGAATGAGCAGAATGAGTAAAGACAGGACCCAATGGGCTAGTGAAGATGCATGACTTGAAATGGATGACTTGTTGTCAGCAGGTGGTGCAGAAAAGTTAATAACAACAGTAGTATCAGTAGTAGAACAGAGACCAGGGGAGGATGATTAGTACTCCATTTTGAATAAGGAAATTGATTCTCATTAAACAACACATCACGAGAGATTTAAAGGCGACCGGTGGATGACATACACTTATACCATTTGTGTTGAGAACTATACCCAAGAAACACACATTCAACTGACCTAAACTGGAGTTTATTAGAGTTGTAGGGTCTTGTGTTAGGAAAACAAGAACACCCGAAAACCTTTAGATTGCGTATAATCAGGAACCTTGTGGTAAAGAGTTTCATAAGGAGACTGTCCCTTAAGAACAGTAGATGGAACACGATTGAGAAGAAAAACTGAGGTGCGAACTGCTTCATCCCAGAATTTTAGGGGAAGTGAAGCATGTGCAAGAAGTGTTAGGACTGACTCAACAATGTGGTGATGTTTTCTTTCAGCAACGCCATTTTGTTGATGAGTAGTAGGGCAAGAAAGACGATGGGATATACCATGCTGACTGAGAAACTTCGAAAAAGACCTATATTCTCCTCCCCAATCTGACTGAACACATTTGATTGGAAGTCCAAACTCTAATTCACCTGAGCCTTGAACTTAATGAAAGTAGGATAGGCATCAGATTTGTTTTGCAACAGGTAAAACCCACGTAAAACGACTAAAGGCATCAATGAAGTGTATGTAATATTTGTAACCACAGGAAGATATAGTTGAAGCAGGACCCCCATAGATCAGTGTGTATAAGTTCTAATGGCTTAGTATACACAGTATAAGAGTTGGAAAAAGGAAGTTTATGAATCTTACCCAAGCAACAGGAAGGACATATATCCATATTGACATTATTTGGAACAACAATATTACAATTTGTAAGAATCTTTTGTACAATAGGAAATGAGGATGACCAAATCTAGCATGCCAAATAGACAAGGAAGAAGATGACTTAGACACAGTTGTATTTAGACAAGCATTGGAACAAAATGGAATGCTTTGATATCTATTTACTGAACTACTGATTGAACTACATGCTGAAGTATTTGCTGAGCTACTATCTGATCTACTGACTGAACTGGAATGCATGTTGGAATTGCTGGAAGAACTATTGATTGGAATACATTGAGATGTTGACTTGGAATTGATAATGGAATGCACAGACTTGGAACCAGGGAGAGGCATAGACGGAAACACATAGAGACCGTTCTTAAGTTTCCCTTCCAAGAGGGTTTGACGTGTGACCTGATCCTTGACAAAACAGAGATCAAGATGAAATTCAAAGAAAACATTATTATCCCTAGCAAACCTAGACACACTTAAGAGATTCTTAGTTAATTTTGGAACTTGAAGAACATGTCTAAGGTGCAATATTCTTGAGGAGTTAGAAGATAAAAGAGTGGACTGACCAATATTTTCGATCTGCAATGCAGAGCCATCTCCAACAAAAATTTGCTCATTACCATGATAAGGGATAGGATTCATCAAGTTCTGATGGTATGGAGTACAATGGTCAGTTGCTCCTGAGTCTGGATACCACCTACTATCAGTAGTCATAGAAGGAACACTTGAAGAATCAGATGAATCAGGCCTCCAACTAGGATGCGTGTGCTGACTAGTAGAAGCAGAGAACACATGTCTTGGAGTTCCAGAACCAGGACCAGAGAATTGCTGAGATGAGATACCAGAACCAGAGCCAGAAGAAGAGGTCTGTGAATTGGAATTCCACGGATTTGAGACATTACTATCAAACCTATTATAACATTTGAAGGCTAGATGTCCAATTTTGCCACATATTTGACACTGAGGACGATTTGAGTTATAACCAGATCCAGTTCCAGATGGTCGAAAACCTCTCCCAGATCCAGATCCAGATCTTGCACCCCTGGGATGATACGAGGCTCTAGACTGAGGTATCCAACCTTGTGAGCTCGACACAAATGATCTAGGTGAATGTTTGTAAGAAGTATGAGCCACATTCACAGAACCAGAGATATCAAGATCTTTCATGTGTCTTTCGATTCTTGCTTCTTGAGCAAGCAAAAGCGATTCAACTTCTACAACACTATAATCATCAGATCTAGAACTCACAGAGACAACAAACGTATCATATAACTGTGGTAATCCATCAAAGATGGCATTGACATGATCTTTTGGAGAGAGCTGATGTCCTACAGATGCCAATTGATCAATAATGGACTTGAGTTTCAGCAAATATTCATTGATAGAAAGGTCTCATTTCTTGAAATTTTGAAGTTGAGTTCTAAACTGTGAGATCTTGGCTACAGTTTGTGAGTTGAAGAATGTTTCAAGAACATGCCAAATGTGCTCTGATGTTTCACATCCAACTAACCTTGTGAGTAGAGATTTTGTCATGGAGGAAAGAGGCCAAGAAAACAACAATTGATCTTGTTGTTCCCAGATAAGAAAGTCTGAACTGACATTATTGTTGATTTGATCTTCAGTAGAGAGATACCGAGATGGAGGTGAAGTTTTATCAATGAACTTCTGAAGTTTATGCCCTCTAATGGTTGCCAAGACTTGTTGTTTCCACAACAAATAGTTGTGTTCATTCAACTTGACAGACAGTGCATGTGTAAACATCACTGGTATTGACTCTGTTGAAGCATAGTTATTAAGAGGTGTAGCATTGGAAGATGTTGCATCTGCCATTAGAGCTACTGAGAGAAATTGCAATGAAGAAGAAGAATAAGGAAATGAGTACGCTCTGATACCATGTTATCTTTCATAAGAAGTTATAAAGAAAGTTGACTTGAATTCATTGCTAACAAATGTACAATTTACAACTGTTTATATAGACAGACAAAGTAACGACTTACTCTAAAAAACAGACTCATAACTAACTTCCTAACAACATATGAACTGCCTTATTAATAACCATAGCTAATAGCTAAGTATGTTTAACACAGAAATATCCTGTTGATAAAATAACATTCAAAATCAGGTCAAAATGATGGAAATATATATCCTAGTTATATCTTTCGGCGATATACTACATTAGAGGCATAATTTGAAGTCATTAAAATGTTACACGTGGCAAATCTGACGATATTTTTGATTTATCAAAATTTTGAGAAATTTTAGATATTTCCTTTTTCTCATCTTCAGATAGAAAAGAATAATTTTTTTTTTAATTTCTTTTATTTCTTTCATGTCTCCTCTCTAATAAGATTTTATTCTCCATAGTCTCTCTCTCCAGCTGACGACCAGTTCCATTGAGTAGGAATCACAAATTCTGCTCCTCACAAAAATATTTGGCTACGTCACCATTTAAACCAAAGTTATAACAGCTTTGCCTTCTATTTAATTAATAGGGACTTATATATAATAAATTAGCCATTAAAAGGAATACAGAAATTTTTTTTAATAATAATAATAAAGAAACTATGTGTAATAAGAAACTCAATAGATTCCCAACCCATGTTATCTTTCATAAGAAGTTATAAAGAAAGTTTACTTGAATTCATTGATAGCAAATGTACAATTTACAACCTTTTATATAGACTGACAAAGTAGTAACTTACTGTCAAAAACAGACTCATAACAAACTTCCTAACAACATATGAACTGCCTTACTAATAGCCATAGCTAATAGTTAAGTATGTTTAACATCCCCCTTCAAACTAAGCGTAGAGGCATCAACTACACTTAGTTTGTGATGAAGCAACAGGAACCTGGTATTGCCAAGAGCTTTAGTAAAAACATCAGCAACCTGTTCAGCAGCAGGAATGTGATGAACATGAATAAGCTTGCGAGCAACCTTCTCACGCACAAAATAAACATCAATCTCAATGTGCTTAGTCCTAAAGTGAAGCACAGGATTGGCACTAAGCATCACAGTACTCTTGTTGTCACACCAGATAGCAGAAGTAGAACAATCAATTTTCAGTTCATGAAACAGAGATCTCAACCAAGTAAGTTCAGCCGTAACAGGCGCAAGGCTTCTATACTCTGCTTCAGTACTACTCCTGGATACAACACTTTGTTTCTTTGATGGCCAAGAAATGAGATTAGCTCCCAGATAGACACAATACCCAGATGTATACCTTCGATCATTAGGATCTGATGCCCAGTCGGCATCACAAAAACCAGATAGCTGAAAAGAAGGGGTAGGACTGATATGAAGACCAAGATTAGGAGTAGCCTTGAGATAACGCAAAATTCTTTTCACCACCCGCCAATGTGACTCAAGGGGGTTCTGCATGAATTGACAAACACGATTCACTAAATAAGCAAGTTCTGGTCTGGTGATGGTCGCATATTGGAAAGCACCAACAATGCTTCGATATAATTGCACATCTCTGACTGGATCACAACCAATAGCAAACAACTTTTCACCACTGCTCATGGGAGTGGGCAAACCATTAGCATATTGCATCTTAGCACGACACAATAGATCAGTGATATATTTCGACTGGGATAAAAATAGTCCATTCTTAGTATGTTGAACCTGAATCCCAAGGAAGTAATGAACTAGTCCCAAATTCTTCAAGGAAAATTGAGCATTCAATTGATGAATGATCTGAGAAACAGTATGTGGATCAGCTCCAGTAACTAGGATGTCATCGACATACACCAGAAGAAAAATTGGAGATGAAGAATGTCTGATGAACAAAGATGAATCAGACTTAGTAGACATAAAACCAAACTGCAGAAGGGTATGCCTGAGCTTATCAAACCAAACCCGAGGAGCCTGCTTGAGGCCATATAAGGCCTTATGAAGTTTACACACAGCAGTAGGGCGAGAAGGATCAATGAACCCAGGAGGTTGCATCATGTAGACTTCTTCCTGTAGATCTCCATTCAAAAACGCATTATTGACGTCTAGTTGAAAGACTGACCACCCATATGTGACTGCCACTGAGAGCACGACCTTGATTGTAGTTGGTTTAACAACCGGACTAAAGGTTTCAGCATAATCAAACCCAGCCACTTGTTGAAATCCGCGATCCACCAATCAAGCTTTGTATCTATGTACTGATCCATCAACATTCTCTTTGACCTTAAACAACCACTTACAACCAACAACTGATCTATGCTGTGGAAGATCAACCAAGGACCATGTATCATTTCTCATCAATGCTAGATACTCATCCTGCATAGCAGAGAACCAGTGAGGAGTATCTAAAGCTTCAATCAGATTTGCAGGTTCAGCTGAAGTCAAGTATACTTTGGGCTTGTAGATACCAGCCTTAGACCTAGTAACCATAGGATGGCCAGGAGCAATGCTAGTTTAGGCCCCTCCTTTTTATGCATATAGCTGGAGGGGAGTGACTTGTTGCCTCCAATAACCCATGGTGCCCATACTTAGGCCATATGGGGTGGTTTTCTTGCTAAAATAGTTAAGAGGTCTGAATTTTCTTGCGTGCTATTTTCAAGACCTTCTATTAAAATCAAACAAGTCATTGGTGTGCAAAGCTAATCCCCATTGATTATCTGCACTAGAAAGCTGCCACAAATGAATCAAAGATGGCATGGGCATGAAATAGTTCAAGATAAGAGGCATTGGTCATGAAAAAGTCCAGGATGCTTTTAACATGAAACAGCTGAGATAATAAGTCTTGGTTTTTCACTCTTTTTTGGTTCAGATGAGGCAGAAGGCACTTATAATGCATGTGCCAATTAGATCACAAGGGATGAGACGTACCAAACACAACAAAGAGACATAAGAAAATAAGCTATCTAAATCATAAGAAGTTTTGAGGGCTTCATAATAAATGCTCCTCTAATGTGAAAAGTAGGGAGGCCTTTTGGTGGTTGCTAAGGTGTAGAGAAAGAGATTATTGCAAGGCCTTGAGACGATATGTGAGATGGAGCTACCCTCATCAATATCAACTTCTACCATACCAACTGCTTTAGTTGGTGATTCAGTATCCTCCAGATTTATACGACAAAAGTCAATATAAAATGAAAATAATAGGAAGCACAGAATGTCGATTTCTGTTGACAGTGCCAAGATGGGCTATACATTTTTATAAAAAAATTAAATACTAGCATTTATTCATTCCGTCTCATACATTGGAATTAAAAGACAAACATGGTGGGTGGGTTACAACGGATAAAGATAATGTAGTTTATCTTTTTCCATTTCCATGTGTGTAGACAGAAATAAACCATCTGCTAGCAAAAATGTGTTTTAGATCTAGATAGCTGCTGCTCTTCCTAGTCTCGCTCTTAATATTTTCACTCCCATATACCTGCAAAGAGAAAGACAGTGAATCAGTCGTAGATACATGATACAATAAGCAAGAACACTTGTTAGTCTGATCGAACCCCTTTTACTGCTCAATCTCTCTTGCCACTTTATAGTGTGTATAAGCTATGGATAAATTTTCCTACCTCCCCATCATCATAACAGTAGCTTGAGGATTTGTTCCAGGGGATTCATGGAAAGTTGAGCCATCGATTACACGTAGGCCATCCACACCCATGACCTTGTAATTGGTGTCCACAACCTTGCCTACTTGACACCCTCCGTGGTAGTGCCAAATGGTTATGACAGTGTCCTTGCAGAACTGTTCCAGTGACTTAGTAGCATTTGTGTTCTTAGGTATTAGGTTCACATTAGCCTGCACGCTCATGTTGAGTATCATCCCCATCGTGTACCTATCACTGTTGACTGTAAGTTTTTGTTTGGTTAACATTCCTCAAAACAAAAACTAAAAGCACGGTGCTCACCTGTCGTCGTTTGTCATCTGAGCAAAGTGTCTGGAACGAATAACCTTCTCAATCAATCTGATCCCATAAACACATCGCTTGAGATCATATGGATGGCTGAAGTAGTTGAAGGTAACTGAAGGGTTGTCCTCAGCGTTTTTATTTATCAGCTTCAGCTCACCTGTTGATAATGGGCCTATAATCTTTTCTAAGATGAACCCACCCCTGAATAACTCATGGGGTATGTTCCGCTTGCTTTCGAGAAACTTTTGGATGGCCTCCGGGGTCCTTTGCTTCGGAGGAAGGGTAGACAACTGCCCAATCTGTTTTTACAGTTAAAAACGAAGTTAAGTTATAGTCTTATAAGTTTCATCACAAGAAGTTCGGAAGTTCTGATATTGACTCAATTAGCTAAAACTCTATGTTTGCCTGTTTCTGTTTCTCTCCATCGGTTGCCGTCTTGAGAGCATTTTAGTAACTTAATGACATGTAATAAGTATGTCAGAACACATTGATCATTGAACTACTGACCTCGGCTGACATTATGCCATGGTTGCATCGGATGCTATCAGAGGATTGGCCAAATCCACTGCTAGCTTCAATGAAGACACCCATTTTTGTAATCCCAACAGTTTGGATTAATGACTGCTGAATTGGTTCCTTAGTTGGTATGAATATGGAGTTCATGGGGTTGTCTGACATGCCTTTGCCTACATATTTATTGTTCAAAACAACAGGGATATCCATCTTCTTGAGGTCAGCTTCAGCTCCGATGCCACTTAACATTAGCATTTGAGGGCTCCCAATTGCACCCGACGATAGAATCACCTCGCTCCCTTGCTTGGCTGACAGACGAGCTTCATGTTCATTTCCCTTGTCGTCTTTGAATACTACCCCAACTGCCCTGGGTCGATGTTTCACCCCTGCATTGTCAATGACGAGCACTTCTTAAGCAACAGAAATGAATGATCTTAAAATATTAAATGGATGGACAGACAGATAAATATTTTCTTTACTCACACTACATCAAATTGATATTTTTGTAACAACTCCGAAAACAATTTACTTTTGAACTTTAACAGCCCACCAAATAATTTTACACATTTTCATAAACAAACTGATACAATAATTGTATCACCATGATGAGTATGCTGCTATAAGTGATACTATTCGTAGTGATCCAATTTATTGTATCATTTTTTTTTTCAATTTTTGACTGAATTTAGTTATGATTTGAAATTGTTTGGTAATCTGGTATAGCTTAAGAGTGATACTGTTTTGGGGGTTGTTACAAAAATGCTAATTTAGTGTAGTGTCGGCTAGAAGTGTTGAAATAAGATATAATTTTATTTTACCTGTAGTACTTGTGGTATCGAAGGTGATTCTTTGGACAGTTGCATGCACAAGGACACGAAGATTACGAGGGTTTGCTGAAGCGAGCAAATGAGCAGCAGTGTGGCGGTTGCCCTTAGAATCAAAGATGCTGCCACCAACCTTAGTACCATATATGTGTTCGTAAGAGAATCCATTGAATGGGTTGACTCCTGCCTCCAAAAGACCACCCCTCACGGCCTCCTGCCAAGGTGCCAGCTTTGGCTTTTGTACAATTTGCTTCTCTATCCATGGGTAAGACTTGTTCACCAACTCAATATCCCACCCTGCCTTCTTTACATAGCTGCACTCGAGTAGACCAAAACCCAACCAAATGCATTCAATATTGTTTATTCGGCATAATAAATAAAGGCACCAAATTTTATAAACATATATACATATATGTGACTCATAATAGATGAATTCAGTGCATACTTGTACATTTGTTCTTCTCACTTCTCACCCAAATTTGCGATTTTAAGAATTATGGGTTAGGTTTGACAAACACTTGAGATGTTTTTCCTTTTTTCCCTCTCGCTTGTGGACCTAAAGCATATCTCGAGGTATATCTAATGTCATATTTTCCACCCAAGTGCGAGTGAAGAGATGTTAGATCATTTTTCAACATTCTAAATTGTGTGTTTTGTATCCACATTTTGTATTTTTAGGCTGTAAAAACATGATAATATCTAATCACATACTTGTCAATGACAGTATGAAAAAACTGTATGTTTGCTAAATGGAAAATGGGAAAAAAATAAACAAGGGAAGTAACCTTTGGCTAGCTCTAGTGTAGAAGCCAGCATTGATGCAAGTGCCACCACCAAGAACCCTGGCCCGAGCATTAATAACTCCGTCTGTGGAGACGAATGGCTGAGACGCAGAAGTTGGTGAAGTGTTGGCCAAGCAGATGTGGAAGTTTTGCAGCCTTGAAACGTTTGGGTTGTTAAAAGGAACACCTCCCCTTTCCAGCACCAAAACACTGAAGTTTTGAGATAGTGTTGCTGCCAAGGGACACCCTGCTGTTCCTCCTCCTACTATTATGTAGTCATACCCTCCTTCATTTCCCTCTTTACCGCTACCAATGCTACTAGCTTCCCTCTTCATCCCCAACCATGATGATGAGATTGGACTATCGAAAGAGCTGGCTTCTCTGATGAATGGGTAACTGTATTCCCATCTCTCTTCCTCCTCATTTCCTGCATTTCAAATGTGGTGGATTAGTATCTACTATTACTTTTCAATTCTTTCTTCTTTCTTTCATTTGTTGGTCTTCTACTGTAATTCATATGGTGTCTTAGGTTTAACAACACCTCCTGGTAGGTCTATTTTCACCCAAAATGTGCTTTGTGGTTCAATTACACTAGACTGACAAGGGGTGCCAAAATGAGAATGAAGAATGCACCCCTCCTATTATATGTCAATTTGATATTAACAAGGAAAAGGGGGTATTTCAATAATTTAGATTAGACAGGCCTGGATTAATTATAAAGGACAAGTAAAACCCCTTTCTCACTCAGCCCAGCCTGAGTAGGTTTTATGATAAGAGTGTTTATTAGGTTATTAAATAATTATTTCTCCTAAAATTGATCTTGTAATGAAACAACATAGGAAAGAAGAAGAAGAGGAAGACCTCTTCAACTCTATCTCTCTCTTTTTTTTTTTTTTTGCTTTTTTCTTTTAAAACAAATAGAAAATAAAAAGAAATGAGATCATTATAAAGGGACACCAAAAAAAAAAAAAAAGAGAGAAAAATAAAATGACGATGAGATGAGAACAAACCGTGAGATCCAGCAGCCAGTAGTGTTGTGAGACAAAGAAGAGCGAAGAGAAAGAGATTTAGGAAACGGACAAAGGCCATGGACAAAGACTGAGAGTCTGAGTGAGTGAGTAAGAGAGTGTAAGTGAAGGTGCTGATGGCTTATTATTATTATTCAAACACTAAACAAGAGTATAGAGAAAGAGAGAGAGAGATGATGAAGAAAGCAAAGGCAAACTCTTGAGGGTTGCTGAAAACTGACCAACCCCACTTCCTCGACACTGATCTTTTTCACTTCTTCTTGCTCATGATGTGGCTTTCTTTGGTTGGTGTTGTTGTGAAATATATACAGTCTTTCTTACTAACTTGTGTTCTCATCAACAAAACCCCACATTTATGACATGAGGTGCTGAAACTGGTTAACTCATTTAATGTCCACATGAAATCACAGTGGAACCGGCCGGGGAGTAGATCGATGAAGTTCCTTTTCTTTAAAGTCCATAGATAGATAGATAGATAGATATAGATCACAACCATGTAATGCCAGAGCTAACATGCACTTATTTCCTTCTACTCTCTCTTCAATTTTCTCGTCAGCCTACCCCAGCCAAGCCAGCTGAGCATCACTAATCTCTCTTATACTAATGGCATGGAATAGCATCCGGAAACATCCACACGATAATCTTATAAACACCAAAAAAACGCAACATACTTTGATCATGATCTACTATTAGGAAAATATAACCTATTGTTAGAAAAATATATTCCATTGTTAGGAAAATATATCCTATTGTTAGGAAAATATATTCCATTCTATTTTAGCATATTTGTTAGAGTTGTATGGGGTTAGGAGACTTTCCTATGGCTGAGGATTTGTTTCATTTGTTTGGTAGGTCTCCTATTGTATGGTGGTTTCCTATTGTATTTTGACTACGTCAAATCTGGACGTGTGACCGCCAAATAGACCAAACGCCCCACCAGACGCCGATAAGACTCAGGATCCGAGAGAAGAGAGCCCGTGGCACGCGCCAGTTGATGGTTTTGTTCAATCGGAGACAGAGCAGGCTTCGAACCCAAGAGACCCACCTCTGAAATAATATCAAGTGCATATTTACGTTGACAAAGAAACAACCCTGCAGAGCTACGGGCAACCTCAATACCAAGGAAGTATTTAAGAACCCCTAGGTCCTTCATATGAAAACAGGAGCCAAGGTAGCCTTTAAACAGAGTCAAAGCAGCAGAATCATTCCCAGAGAGTATTAAATCATCAACATACACGAGCACATTAATTTGAACAGACCCCTTCTTATAAGTAAAAAGTATTTAAGAACCTGGCGGTGCGTTCACGGCCTGGTCAGACGTGGCCTTGTTGGCCTTAACGTTTCCGCGGCCACGTCCAGCAGCAAGTGGTGCAGCAGTGGCCTGTCTGTCACGCATAGCAGCGCCCTTCGTCGCACCTTTAGACCCATACTTCTCAATGAACCAGTCTGGAGTGCCGTGCAGCTCAAAGCAGGTGGTGTCGTTATGACCCGTCTTGTGGCAGTGTGAGCAGACCAGGGCAGCCTTCTCGACTCGAGTAAGGCGTGGTTTGGAACGATTGTCCATACGTACCGCAAAGCCCGCAACTTCAAATGCCTCGTCTTTAATACGTGTTATCCCCCTAACTCTTTCCTCTTGAGCTATTGTTTGGAAAGCTCTATTTAGTGATGGCAGGGGGTCTTGAGACAAGAGAGTAGAGCGCAGGGAGGCATAATATTCAGAAACCAAACCAAGCAGAAATTGATGTAATCGATCTCCCTCACGCCTTACTCGAGTAAGGCGTGGTTTGGGAAAACCTGTTGTAAAAGAGTTAACTATGGAATAATGGATCCAAGCACACTGGTACATCTTGCAAAATTGTGAAGATGTGACACCTTTTATTGAGTAAGAAATAACCATCTATACTACTTGTGTGTTTTTAGGTCACAAAATTATCTAACATATGTTACTTATTTGCAGGGAACATAGAGAAATCTTAAAACATACACATTCAAGGAACTTAGACCTTATTCATTGTCGACAATCATACTAAGAATATTTTTCATAACATAATTGGTACTTTTCATTGCATAGGTGGTTGAATTATGTCGAACAACTAGTGATGAATCAGATGAACAGTTGCACCCATTAGCTCGTGGTCCTGACAAAATAGTATTGTCATGGAATGATTATGTTGTCAATGGATTTAAGTTCCACACAAAAAATCGGGAAGCTTGGTTAAAAACACAAAATAGTGGTGTGGTTGTTAATGGAGATAATGGAGTCGATAGATTGAATTATTATGGAGCTCTTATTGATGTTGTTGAATTGCAATATTTAGGAGGAAATCGTGTTGTTCTGTTCAAGTGTGATTGGAGAGATATCCACAACTCTGGATGAGGTATTGAAAAGGATAGACATGGTTTTGTAAGTGTTAATTCCCAACGAACACTTCAAACAAATGAACCATTCATTTTAGCGAGCCAGTGCGAACATGTTTTCTATGTTAGAGACAAAGCAAGATCGGGATGACTAGTTGTGACAAAAGCTGCACCATGTGAATTTTATGTCGTGCCAGAACATGAAGACGAGGCAGCTGTCGATGAAACAACGACATTGCAACCCCTAGTACCAGGGGATACATCAATTACTTGTGCACCAAGTAGAGCTAATATGCCAATGGAAACAATTCCATTGTCAAAAAATAACACAAAAAAAAAGGAAAAGAAAATAAAAGAGTTGATGTTTGAACTATAGTAAGTGAATAGTCATCAAATGTTATAAAGCATTATTATTATGTTATGGCACTAGCTCACTTTTTGTGCATTTTTCAGGTATGGCCCCACGATCACCGAGAATTGATAGGTCACTCCCATTCCATTCGGAGGAGTCTTCTCCTAATATTGGGTCAAGTTCTTCTGGTATTTTTACTCACTCTAAAAAATATAAGCTCTATTTTTTCTTATAGAAATTGTACTTACAATTAAAATTTTTTAACATTAATAATTTCCTTTACATAGATAGCACGAGGAATAGGAAACCACGTGGACTGAGTACTGGGACAGAAGGTAGCAAGTCTACCAAAAGGAACAAAACTGAGTATGGAATTTGATGACGGACATCGGGTAATAGGAGAGCACATGCCACTATTTGTGTCTCAACAGAGAATTGTCGTTCGGAACATGCAAGTTACAACTGTTGCTGCTCTGTCATGGAGAAAACTTGACAAAGATGTAAATGCCAAAATGCTTGAGTCGGTATTGGTACGTATCTTATCATTATAACATATGTGTATATATATTGGTCACATATGCTAGATTTGATCAAATTTGATATTTTATTTAGGAGAAGTTCGACATAGGGGATGATCCAGAAAGAAAGAAGTTAATGAAGGAAATGAGAAAAAAATGGAGGGACTACCGATCTGAATTGAAGAAGGACTATTACGATATACATGAGATAGATGAGGAACGACTTCAAAATCGACTACCATTTGTAAAAGAAGAAGATTGAAAATGGTTGATAAAAGAACATCGGGAACGTCAAAGGTTAAGGTATGTACCTAAACCTTGAGATAATATCACACTTGATTAGAATATACTAGCCAAACTGAAAGAACCCTAGTTTTAAGCAAAGATACACGAATACAAACACCCGCGTCGTGTTGGACACGAACACGTTACGCTGACATGATTACTTTTTGCCTTATTTGTCTTTAATCACAATTGACATAGTCATTCACTTTAGATGGATCAACAATCATTATATTACGTGGTTATTTGCAAACATCTAAAAGTAAAAAAAAAAATAAAGTTGGTTTTCGAGTCTTGACTATGTCCTGACTAAGTTTCGGGTGTGTCGAAAGTGTGTCCGACACGTTGAGCACATTGACCATGTGTCTGACACCTGCCGACACGTTGACCAAGTGTCCGACACGTTGACCATGTGTCTGACACGTGTTGGAGGCGTGTCGAGCGAGTGTCGTGTATCGGATACGTGTCAGGCACGGATACGACAAGTTTTCAAAGAGTCTGTGCTTCCTTGGTTTTAAGTTATTTTTCTGAAAATGCCTGCAAGCAGCGTCCAAAACTGGGGCAAGTGATCCCTGCAAACATCGTCCAAAACAGGGGCGCATGCTGCCCAGAAAATTCCTGCAATCAACACCCAAAACAGGGCCAATGTCTGCCCAGAAAATCCCTGCAAACATCATCCAAAACAGGGGCGCTTGCTGCCCAGAAAATCCCTGCAAACAGCACCCAAAACATGGGCAATTGCTGCCCAAAAAATCCCTGCTAACAGCATCCAAAACAGTGGCAATTGCTGCCCAGAAAATCCCTGCAAACAGCATCCAAAATAGGGGCGAAACTGGCCAGTATTGCTGTCCAGAAAATCCTTGCAAACAGCATCCAAAACAGGGGTGACACAAAACAAACCAAATGTGAAAACCCTGCCCATGACTTGCCATAACCTTGAAATTATTCTACTTTTAGGAACAATTAACTATAAATCCTAAAGTATAAATTAATAAACCAATTTATTAAAAAAAATTAAATAAAATCAGGTCTAAACAAAAATTTAAGGTTATCTTGCTAAAACTAAACAAAAACAAAGCAAAAAGCAAATAGAGAGTTCAAGAGGAAGTTCACCAACTTATCTGATGAGTTTTACCAACTTCTGAGCAAAAATCTTTCACACATACCTTCTTTCCACCGCCTGAATGGAAAACTATAAGCCACAAACCACCACCAACCCCCAAATAGGAAAAAAGAGTTCACTAGGAAGTTAAGAAATAAGGAAATACGATGGTACAAAGGTGGAACGAGAGCAAGAGAGTACGAGAGGAAGTTTAGGAAAAGAGATTTCAGTGGGAGAAAACGAGTTTCAGCTGCGGAGAAAGAGATTTCAACATTGAGAGTGGGAAAAACTTTAGTAGGAGAATGGGAAAAGTGGAAGGTTGGAGAGAGTTTCAAACTGAAATAAATTTTTTTATGACAGGTGGTACATGGCTAAATGTGGTGGCATGTAAAGGAAAACGTGGGTGTATATAACTTCTCCCTTTTTTTTTTTAAAGGCGAGTTGGGTTTTTAAGGATCTCATAACCTATCAACTGGGCGACCTATAGGTCAACACCCATTAAAAAGTAACCATGCTGCAGGTGGGATTCGAAGTTAGGACGTGGAGGACAAAACCCACACAGTCCTAACCACTAGGCCATAACACCATTGGCAACTTCTCCCTTTCAAAGAAGGGAAACAAAGCAAATTTTTTGAAAGTATATTTAAATGTGTACATCTGAAAAATATTGTCTTAAACAAAAAGTCATGTAAAGCTCTTTATTGAAAAGGAAAAAAACGATACTTACACTCTGGGTTCCATGACATTCAACACACGGTGTTCATCCTGGCCTGGGAATACTCATTATAGGACAATAAGAAATTTTTTATTTATGTATGATCGAGCTTAGTCAAACCACCAATTTCTGATGTTCCTCACTTTATCAACATGAAAGACCACCATGATGTATATACACACAAACCTCCATGTTTATCCCAACAACATATTTATAGTCTTTTGACAAATTTTCTTGAGGTCTCTATAATGGGTACAATTAAGTGGGGTTGTTATGTTTACAAGTTCCTCTAAATATGGGATAGCCTTTATGATGTCAAATGGCTATAACTGCATTCTGGCAAAACTGATATTGTTTATATATATATCCCTTCCATATATTTTGATTGGACTGAAATTATAGACATTCTTATATATGAATACCAAGTGTCAGGTTCATCAGAGATCAGACCATGTAATCATTGTATACTCAAAACAGCATTTCAAAATGAAAATTATGACACTTCCAAATGGAGGCTTCATGATAATCAGATCATACCCTTGAATAATTTTATACATACATTTAAACTTCCTTTTCTACTTCTAAGTACTAAACAAAATTGCAGAATAACACTCAAGATAAAAAGATATATTTGAGGGAAATGAACACTTGTATAGAAGTATTAATAGTCACTTGTTGCCTTCCTAGAGTAACATGCCAATTTTGAGATGCGTGGATGAAAACTCTGTTTGTAGTCTAAGAGCGTCTCCAACAACAAGATGTATAATTAACTTGAATGTTTAATCTCATGCTTTTAATTAAGAGTCCTCCAAAACTTTATTTTCTTGGGGAAGATGTATGCATACTTAATACAGTTTTGCCAATATCACTGCTGGAGCCTGGAGATGTCTTTTTGGCCAGTAGTACAAGAAATGTTTTAAAAAGGATACGTTTTTGCTTATTATACACCTCCTGCGGTGGGAGATGCTCTTAGGGTTTCAATATATGAATATAAATATACAACATGACTGCAAACTTATACACCACAAATACATACATACAGAGTAATATTGGAATGTAGCGAGTTCTTAAATATTTCACCTATACCTGAGCACCTTTCAAGTAGTGATTATCTCTTCATCATGCATCTTTGGGTTCTGTTGCAGCAAGAAGTGTTTCAAGATGCTTGTTGTAGGCCAGAGAATTGATGGAGGAAGTTGTACGTGGGCTTGCAAGTTAGGTAGAATAGAGACATATCACTTGAAACGCTTGTTGGTTGTTCCTGTTCAACACCATGATGACCATAATTATTCTCTCATGGGTTTTAAAGTTGAGTCATGCTTACTTGTTTTTTTACAAATTTAGTAAGTCAATCTCCAATTTACTTATTGGTCACCGTAGCCAGACTTCATATCCTTGATCACTTTTTTACTCAAAAAACTCTTCTAATAAATCCCAGAGATTTTCATCTTATTCATTAGTTGAAGCAATAGAATTAAGTTTGATAGAAAAGTGCGTGAGATGGAGCTAGGTAGCCTAGCAACCTCTTTTTTTTTCCAGGTAAGAATTGAATAATAATAAGTGAAGGCATGCAGAAGGTACATTGTTAAATTTTCTCATGCATGTAATGTAACATTCAATAAGATGCTTGCAGCTTTTAAGCACAAACACAATATAGACCACATAACATATGAGCCGAGCACAGCATAGCATTAAGAGGTGAGCAGGTTTGGGAACAGTGGCTAGCTAAGATTAAAAAGAAAGTGGGTAGGAAGCATTGCATTGCAATTGCGCATGGTAGATGAAAAATGAAAATGAGTGGACCAGGACCAGGAGCAAGACAAAACTATTTTATTAGCTAAAAATGGGGTGGTAGATCATGATCAAAGTATGTTGCGTTTTTTTGGTGTTTATAAGATTATCGTGTGGATGTTTCCAGATGCTATTCCATGCCATTAGTATAAGAGAGATTAGTGATGCTTAGCTGGCTTGGCTGGGGTAGGCTGACGAGAGAATTGAAGGAAGAGAGAGTAGAAGGAAATAAGTGCATGTTAGCTCTTGCATTACATGGTTGTGATCTATATCTATCTATCGAGTTGTACTACAGTGCCCGGTGGTGTGCCCGGGAGGCAGATGGACGGTCCCTGGTGGCGACCGAGCACAACCCCGGGCACACCACCGGGCACTTTAGAATTGTACCTATCTATCTATGTATGGACTTTAAAGAAAAGGAACTTCATCGATCTACTCCCCGGCCAGTTCCACTGTGATTTCATGTGGACATTAAATGAGTTAACCAGTTTCAGCACCTCATGTCATAAATGTGGGGTTTTGTTGATGAGAACACAAGTTAGTAAGAAAGACTGTATATATTTCACAACAACACCAACCAAAGAAAGCCACATCATGAGCAAGAAGAAGTGAAAAAGATCAGTGTCGAGGAAGTGGGGTTGGTCAGTTTTCAGCAACCCTCAAGAGTTTGCCTTTGCTTTCTTCATCATCTCTCTCTCTCTTTCTCTATACTCTTGTTTAGTGTTTGAATAATAATAATAAGCCATCAGCACCTTCACTTACACTCTCTTACTCACTCACTCAGACTCTCAGTCTTTGTCCATGGCCTTTGTCCGTTTCCTAAATCTCTTTCTCTTCGCTCTTCTTTGTCTCACAACACTACTGGCTGCTGGATCTCACGGTTTGTTCTCATCTCATCGTCATTTTATTTTTCTCTCTTTTTTTTTTTTTTTGGTGTCCCTTTATAATGATCTCATTTCTTTTTATTTTCTATTTGTTTTAAAAGAAAAAAGCAAAAAAAAAAAAAAAAGAGAGAGATAGAGTTGAAGAGGTCTTCCTCTTCTTCTTCTTTCCTATGTTGTTTCATTACAAGATCAATTTTAGGAGAAATAATTATTTAATAACCTAATAAACACTCTTATCATAAAACCTACTCAGGCTGGGCTGAGTGAGAAAGGGGTTTTACTTGTCCTTTATAATTAATCCAGGCCTGTCTAATCTAAATTATTGAAATACCCCCTTTTCCTTGTTAATATCAAATTGACATATAATAGGAGGGGTGCATTCTTCATTCTCATTTTGGCACCCCTTGTCAGTCTAGTGTAATTGAACCACAAAGCACATTTTGGGTGAAAATAGACCTACCAGGAGGTGTTGTTAAACCTAAGACACCATATGAATTACAGTAGAAGACCAACAAATGAAAGAAAGAAGAAAGAATTGAAAAGTAATAGTAGATACTAATCCACCACATTTGAAATGCAGGAAATGAGGAGGAAGAGAGATGGGAATACAGTTACCCATTCATCAGAGAAGCCAGCTCTTTCGATAGTCCAATCTCATCATCATGGTTGGGGATGAAGAGGGAAGCTAGTAGCATTGGTAGCGGTAAAGAGGGAAATGAAGGAGGGTATGACTACATAATAGTAGGAGGAGGAACAGCAGGGTGTCCCTTGGCAGCAACACTATCTCAAAACTTCAGTGTTTTGGTGCTGGAAAGGGGAGGTGTTCCTTTTAACAACCCAAACGTTTCAAGGCTGCAAAACTTCCACATCTGCTTGGCCAACACTTCACCAACTTCTGCGTCTCAGCCATTCGTCTCCACAGACGGAGTTATTAATGCTCGGGCCAGGGTTCTTGGTGGTGGCACTTGCATCAATGCTGGCTTCTACACTAGAGCTAGCCAAAGGTTACTTCCCTTGTTTATTTTTTTCCCATTTTCCATTTAGCAAACATACAGTTTTTTCATACTGTCATTGACAAGTATGTGATTAGATATTATCATGTTTTTACAGCCTAAAAATACAAAATGTGGATACAAAACACACAATTTAGAATGTTGAAAAATGATCTAACATCTCTTCACTCGCACTTGGGTGGAAAATATGACATTAGATATACCTCGAGATATGCTTTAGGTCCACAAGCGAGAGGGAAAAAAGGAAAAACATCTCAAGTGTTTGTCAAACCTAACCCATAATTCTTAAAATCGCAAATTTGGGTGAGAAGTGAGAAGAACAAATGTACAAGTATGCACTGAATTCATCTATTATGAGTCACATATATGTATATATGTTTATAAAATTTGGTGCCTTTATTTATTATGCCGAATAAACAATATTGAATGCATTTGGTTGGGTTTTGGTCTACTCGAGTGCAGCTATGTAAAGAAGGCAGGGTGGGATATTGAGTTGGTGAACAAGTCTTACCCATGGATAGAGAAGCAAATTGTACAAAAGCCAAAGCTGGCACCTTGGCAGGAGGCCGTGAGGGGTGGTCTTTTGGAGGCAGGAGTCAACCCATTCAATGGATTCTCTTACGAACACATATATGGTACTAAGGTTGGTGGCAGCATCTTTGATTCTAAGGGCAACCGCCACACTGCTGCTCATTTGCTCGCTTCAGCAAACCCTCGTAATCTTCGTGTCCTTGTGCATGCAACTGTCCAAAGAATCACCTTCGATACCACAAGTACTACAGGTAAAATAAAATTATATCTTATTTCAACACTTCTAGCCGACACTACACTAAATTAGCATTTTTGTAACAACCCCCAAAACAGTATCACTCTTAAGCTATACCAGATTACCAAACAATTTCAAATCATAACTAAATTCAGTCAAAAATTGAAAAAAAAAATGATACAATAAATTGGATCACTACGAATAGTATCACTTATAGCAGCATACTCATCATGGTGATACAATTATTGTATCAGTTTGTTTATGAAAATGTGTAAAATTATTTGGTGGGCTGTTAAAGTTCAAAAGTAAATTGTTTTCGGAGTTGTTACAAAAATATCAATTTGATGTAGTGTGAGTAAAGAAAATATTTATCTGTCTGTCCATCCATTTAATATTTTAAGATCATTCATTTCTGTTGCTTAAGAAGTGCTCGTCATTGACAATGCAGGGGTGAAACATCGACCCAGGGCAGTTGGGGTAGTATTCAAAGACGACAAGGGAAATGAACATGAAGCTCGTCTGTCAGCCAAGCAAGGGAGCGAGGTGATTCTATCGTCGGGTGCAATTGGGAGCCCTCAAATGCTAATGTTAAGTGGCATCGGAGCTGAAGCTGACCTCAAGAAGATGGATATCCCTGTTGTTTTGAACAATAAATATGTAGGCAAAGGCATGTCAGACAACCCCATGAACTCCATATTCATACCAACTAAGGAACCAATTCAGCAGTCATTAATCCAAACTGTTGGGATTACAAAAATGGGTGTCTTCATTGAAGCTAGCAGTGGATTTGGCCAATCCTCTGATAGCATCCGATGCAACCATGGCATAATGTCAGCCGAGGTCAGTAGTTCAATGATCAATGTGTTCTGACATACTTATTACATGTCATTAAGTTACTAAAATGCTCTCAAGACGGCAACCGATGGAGAGAAACAGAAACAGGCAAACATAGAGTTTTAGCTAATTGAGTCAATATCAGAACTTCCGAACTTCTTGTGATGAAACTTATAAGACTATAACTTAACTTCGTTTTTAACTGTAAAAACAGATTGGGCAGTTGTCTACCCTTCCTCCGAAGCAAAGGACCCCGGAGGCCATCCAAAAGTTTCTCGAAAGCAAGCGGAACATACCCCATGAGTTATTCAGGGGTGGGTTCATCTTAGAAAAGATTATAGGCCCATTATCAACAGGTGAGCTGAAGCTGATAAATAAAAACGCTGAGGACAACCCTTCAGTTACCTTCAACTACTTAAGCCATCCATATGATCTCAAGCGATGTGTTTATGGGATCAGATTGATTGAGAAGGTTGTTCGTTCCAGACACTTTGCTCAGATGACAAACGACGACAGGTGAGCACCGTGCTTTTAGTTTTTGTTTTGAGGAATGTTAACCAAACAAAATCTTACAGTCAACAGTGATAGGTACACGATGGGGATGATACTCAACATGAGCGTGCAGGCTAATGTGAACCTAATACCTAAGAACACAAATGCTACCAAGTCACTGGAACAGTTCTGCAAGGACACTGTCATAACCATTTGGCACTACCACGGAGGGTGTCAAGTAGGCAAGGTTGTGGACGCCAATTACAAGGTCATGGGTGTGGATGGCCTACGTGTAATCGATGGCTCAACTTTCCATGAATCCCCTGGAACAAATCCTCAAGCTACCGTTATGATGATGGGGAGGTAGGAAAACTTATCCATAGCTTATACACACTATAAAGTGGCAAGAGAGATTGAGCAGTAAAAGGGGTTCGATCAGACTAACAAGTGTTCTTGCTTATTGTATCATGTATCTACGACTGATTTACTGTCTTTCTCTTTGCAGGTATATGGGAGTGAAAATATTAAGAGCGAGACTAGGAAGAGCAGCAGCTATCTAGATCTAAAACACATTTTTGCTAGCAGATGGTTTATTTCTGTCTACACACATGGAAATGGAAAAAGATAAACTACATTATCTTTATCCGTTGTAACCCACCCACCATGTTTGTCTTTTAATTCCAATGTATGAGATGGAATGAATAAATGCTAGTATTTAATTTTTTTATAAAAATGTATAGCCCATCTTGGCACTGTCAACAAAAATCGACATTCTGTGCTTCCTATTATTTTCATTTTATATTGACTTTTGTCGTATAAATCTGGAGGATACTGAATCACCAACTAAAGCAGTTGGCATGGTAGAAGTTGATATTGATAAGGGTAGCTCCATCTAACATATCGTCTCAAGGCCTTGCAATAATCTCTTTCTCTACACCTTAGCAATCACCAAAAGGCCTCCCTGGGGATTAGCTTTGCACACCAAGGACTTGTTTGATTTTAATAGAAGGTCTTGAAAATAGCACGCAAGCAAATCCAGACCTCTTAACTATTTTCTTGAAGATTACCGAGCACTTAACAAAGTAACCATCAAGAACAAGTATCCAATTCCTTTGGTTGCCGATCTTTTCGATAGGCTCGGTAAAGCCAGGTACTTTTCTAAACTGGATCTCCACTCGGGGTATTGGCAAGTGCGCATAGCCAAAGGAGATGAGCCAAAGACAGCATGCGTCACTCGCTATGGGTCTTATGAGTTCTTGGTGATGCCTTTTGGTCTCACCAATGCCCCGGCTACTTTCTGCACTTTAATGAACAGAATCTTTCAGCCTTTCTTGGATAAATTTGTAGTCGTCTATCTCGACGATATCGTCGTGTATAGCGACAACTTGGAAGAACATGTGCATCACTTGCGACAGGTTTTCCAAGCATTGCGGGAGAGCGAGCTGTACGTGAAATTGGAGAAGTGCTCGTTCGCCCAAGACGAGGTGTCTTTCTTGGGGCACCGCATCAAGGCTGGAAAGATCATGATGGAACGGGACAAAGTGCAGGCCATCAATGAATGGGAGTCACCCAAGAATGTTTCGGAGCTACGTTCTTTCCTTGGGCTGGCCAATTATTATCGGAGATTCATTTTGAGCTACTCGGCGAGAGCAGCCCCACTGACCGACTTGCTAAACAAGAAGGTGCAGTGGCATTGGAGTGAGAAATGCCAAGAAGCGTTCGATGATTTGAAGAAGGCAGTCACCGAAGAACCTGTCTTGGCCTTGCCCGATTATGCTAAGTCATTCGAACTTCACACCGATGCATCAGACTTTGCCATCGGAGGGGTGCTTATGCAAGAGAGGCATCCCATAGCCTATGAGTCTCGCAAGCTCAATGATACCGAGAGACGGTATCCAGTGCATGACAAGGAGATGACAGCCATCATTCATTGCTTGCGAACTTGGAGGCACTATTTGCTTGGGAGTCGGTTTACCATCATGACCGACAATGTGGCTACGAGTTATTTTCAAAATCAGAAGAAGATCAGCCCCAAGCAAGCTCGGTGGCAAGATTTCTTAGTGGAGTTCGATTATGTCATGGAGTACAAGCCGGGCAAAGTTAATGTTGTTGCTGATGCTCTCAGCCGAAAGGCCATGCTCGCTAGCGCAAGCAGCGTCGCTAGCAACCTTCTTGATCGGATCAAGGAGGGAACTTCTCAAGACCCCTTGGCCAAGGGACTCATGGAGATGGCCAAGGAGGGGAAGACTCGATGGTTTTGGGTAGAGGATGGGGTGCTCTACACCGTCGGTCGTCGCATTTATGTGCCTAAGTGGGATAATCTTAGGCGAGACATCATGAAGGAGTGCCACGATTCAATGTGGGCTGGCCATCCGGGGATGCAGCGGACATTGGCACTCTTGGAGGTGAACTACTATTGGCCTCATATGCGGGACGATATCGAGGCCTATGTGAAGACTTGTCTTGTGTGCCAACAAGACAAGATAGAGCAACGTGTACCGGCAGGACTATTGCAGCCTTTGCCGATTCCAGAAAGGCCATGGGAGAGTGTATCGATGGATTTCATATCGGCCTTGCCCAAGTCTAATGGGTATGGCTCTATTATGGTGGTGGTCGATCGCTTTTCCAAGTATGGAACTTTCATACCTGCCCCACGCGATTGCACGGCCGAGCAAGCTGCCAAGTTGTTCTTTCAGCATGTGGTGAAGTATTGGGGCTTGCCTCGGAGCATCATAAGTGATCGGGACCCAAGGTTCACAGCAAAATTCTGGACGGAGTTATTCAAGCTCTTGGGTTCGGGTCTACACTTCTCAACAAGCTTTCACCCGCAAAGCGATGGGCAAACAGAGAGGGTGAATGCCTTGTTGGAGTTATACTTGAGGCACTTTGTGGGTGCCAACCAGAAGAATTGGGCCAAGTTGATGGATGTGGCTCAATTCTCATTCAACTTGCAGCGGTCCGAATCAACGCAACAAAGTCCGTTCGAGATCGTCATGGGCCAGCAGCCCTTGACTCCACAAGCCGTTGCGTCGGGCTACACGGGTAGCAGCCCCGCTGCGTACAAGCTTGCACGAGGGTGGCATGAGCAGCTTGATATAACGAAGGCATACTTGGACAAGGCGTCTAAGAAGATGAAGAAGTGGGCGGACAAGCATAGACGCCCTCTCGAGTTCCAAGTGGGCGACATGGTCATGGTCAAGTTGCTGCCACAACAGTTCAAGGTCTTCCGCTCGGTGCACAAGGGACTAGTGCGGAAGTACGAGGGGCCATTTCCCGTCCTACGGAAGGTCGGGAGAGTTTCTTACAAGCTTGAGTTGCCGCCCAAACTCAAGATTCATCCGGTGTTCCATGTGAGCATGCTCAAGCCCTACCATGGTGATAAAGAAGATCCAACGAGGGGCGAGTCACATCGGGCACCAACCGCGGTCGTGGCTTCCTTTGATCGAGAGATCGAGAGCATCGAGGCAAAGAGGCTCATCCGACGGAGGGGTGTGCCAAGCTATAATGAGTATCTCATTCGATGGAAGGGACTACCGAACAGTGAGGCCTCATGGGAGAAAGAGGACGACTTATGGCAATTCCGGGGCAAGATCGCGGAGTTCGAGGCACGGTCTTGACGGGGTCGTCAAGGACTTGGGTGGGGGAGAATGTCACGAGCCATCTCTAAAAATATCCCTCACCAAGGCAACAAGGCATCCAAGGCATCATATGGACGCTGGCAGTAGGCCCGTAAAGGCCCGATGGAGCAGCAAGCTTTCTGTAGATGCCTCCGGAAGGTTCTAGAGTGCTCTTGGACATTCTAGCTTAGCTTTCTCTAGATGCCTCCGGAAGGTTCTAGAGTGCTCTTGGACATTCTAGCTTAGCTTTCTCTAGAGTGTTCTAGCATGGATGAGTCTAGAACACCCTTGTACAGATTTGTGTAGTATTTTCTAGAAGCCTCCTTGTAATTTCTGGTTCCTTTGGAGGTGGGAACTTTCTAGATGCATAGAGAATACTCCTTTGAAGGAGGATTGTAGAAGGTTCTAGGCTAGAAGCCTTTAGGACTTTAAGGGCATATAAATAGGCCTTGGCATTCATTTGTATGGATATAGAGAAAACACTTGTAAAACTCTCTCAAGCAATACAAAGCATTCTTTCAAGAAGCCTAAACACTTGTGCCTTAGCATTCTCCTCACTTAAGCTTCCGTAGCATCACTTAGCATTAGCCAAGCATCGAAGTGCCTTGACTAGTTAGTCCGACGGGAGTGTGACGCTAGTGGGCAGCGTGTTAGCCAAGGGAAAAAGGTCAGCACGTGACATGAAGCTGATAAATAAAAACGCTGAGGACAACCCTTCAGTTACCTTCAACTACTTCAACCATCCATATGATCTCAAGCGATGTGTTTATGGGATCAGATTGATTGAGAAGGTTGCTCGTTCCAGACACTTTGCTCAGATGACAAACGACGACAGGTGAGCACCGTGCTTTTAGTTTTTGTTTTGAGGAATGTTAACCAAACAAAAACTTACAGTCAACGGTGATAGGTACACGATGGGGATGATACTCAACATGAGCGTGCAGGCTAATGTGAACCTAATACCTAAGCACACAAATGCTACCAAGTCACTGGAACAGTTTTGCAAGGACACTGTCATAACCATTTGGCACTACCACGAAGGGTGTCAAGTAGGCAAGGTTGTGGACGCCAATTACAAGGTCATGGGTGTGGATGGCCTACGTGTAATCGATGGCTCAACTTTCCATGAATCCCCTGGAACAAATCCTCAAGCTACTGTTATGATGATGGGGAGGTAGGAAAACTTATCCATAGCTTATACACACTATAAAGTGGCAAGAGAGATTGAGCAGTAAAAGGGGTTCGATCAGACTAACAAGTGTTCTTGCTTATTGTATCATGTATCTACGACTGATTCACTGTCTTTCTCTTTGCAGGTATATGGGAGTGAAAATATTAAGAGCGAGACTAGGAAGAGCAGCAACTATCTAGATCTAAAACACATTTTTGCTAGCAGATGGTTTATTTCTGTCTACACACATGGAAATGGAAAAAGATAAACTACATTATCTTTATCTGTTGTAACCCACCCACCATGTTTGTCTTTTAATTCCAATGTATGAGACGGAATGAATAAATGCTAGTATTTAATTTTTTTATAAAAATGTATAGCCCATCTTGGCACTATCAACAGAAATCGACATTCTGTGCTTCCTATTATTTTCATTTTATATTGACTTTTGTCGTATAAATCTGGAGGATACTGAATCACCAACTAAAGCAGTTGGCATGGTAGAAGTTGATATTGATAAGGGTAGCTCCATCTAACATATCGTCTCAAGGCCTTGCAATAATCTCTTTCTCTACACCTTAGCAATCACCAAAAGGCCTCCCTGGGGATTAGCTTTGCACACCAAGGACTTGTTTGATTTTAATAGAAGGTCTTGAAAATAGCACGCAAGCAAATCCAGACCTCTTAACTATTTTAGCAAGAAAACCACCCCATATGGCCTAAGTATGGGCACCATGGGTTATTGGACCAGTTGGATGCGAGATGCGATCCTTCAAGTGGTAACAACACATGATATTAAAGAATATATACAACATAATGTACCTGGCGGAATCTACTAGAGCAGTACGAATGATTTTCGGATGATCAATAATTCCAGCCTTCACCATGTCCATGTATTCACCTGATTTGCAAAGGATCACAGTAGCTTAAATGCACAAACTTTAGAGATATGCTTAACAACAAATTAGAGCATCTCCAGTTTCCAACCAAAAAGAGGAGGGGCCTAAACTGCAATTGAATAACATAGGAACAAATAACAAAGAGGCAAGAGTAATACCTTTGGCTGCATCGTAGCCAAAATTAGCACCCCCTTGTTCCAATAGTTTCCCAACAACTACTGAATCATCAACACCAGCATTGGATGCAATCGTAAATTTAGGTGCCTATACAAGTACAACATCCACTGTTATTCCAGAATATAGAAAGCAAATTAGGCATACAATACTATAATAACAGAGCAGGAGACCTTGAGTGCATTATTGATTATCTCAACTCCTCTCTTCTGGTCGCCATTTGAAGTTCCAAGGTTCTCCAACACCTTGGAAGCATACAAGAGAGAAACACCACTACCTGTAATGAGAGCACAAATTTAACCATCCACCAGAAAAGGGAAGACAATGTTGAATTTTGAATCAAGTCAGAATTTCCTGAACCAGCCAATATCAAACAACAAAAATATGTAACAAAAAGAAATTATGATTCTTCAAGTGAAGCCTTATTGCGGATAAGCATATTCGGTAGTCCGGTAAAAAGGGAAATATTTCCAAACTGACTTTTTGCACTGTATGCTCAACATCATGATTTCTGGTTCCATATTGAGATTAATCTAAGCCTAGTTAATATTGTTGGTCCCAATGACAATCTTAGTTGATTGCACCACAACGACCAACTGCATTGTCTAGTAATATGTCATACTAGAAATTTGCGATTTCATAACTTCATATGACAGTCTCGGGAGTCTATTCTCAAATTGCAGAGAACTTGATGAACTGATCTCTTAACTTTTGAGCCTTCAGTTGATTTCATTGAGAGGCCATCTTGGCAGTCATGCAGTCGAAGGATTTTGGCCTTCAACTTACTATTGTTTAATGCTAAAATACCTTACATGAATTTTGAGAATCCTTGAGAGGAGGATATATATAAAAAAAAAGTAAATATTTTTTTAATGAGAGAAGTACTTTAAAATATTGGCTTTTGAATCTCCAGCATGTCACGTACGCTACTAGATAAGTTGAGATGTCTACGTTGACATATCACAAATAGTGAGATACATTGTCAATGAGATGGATGTTATGATACATAATGGAGGTCTTGCAATATCCAGTATGTATCATAGGTTTTTTTCAACACTCACAAAGTTCGGATTTTTAACTTTCTTATTTAATGCCTTAAAATAATTCCAAAAGTCATTGAAAAAAAAAAAACACTAAAATTGAGATCCGAGTCTCATATCGTATTGAATGATATGCCCATAGCTACTCCGATACACCACATATCAGCCAATATGGTAATTTTGTCAAAATTATACATTTACACTTCCAACTATAAATTGTGTTACACTGACTTTTTGAACATATGAATAAAATACATTGTTTTCTGAAAAAAAAAACTATAAATTGTGTTCTGATGCGACCACCTATCACACAAACAGAAAACAAATAGATATATAATGCTCATGAATGAGTTGTATATGTGTGTGTGTGTTCGGCTTTGTTCATAGGGTGTCACGCCCCAATTTTCGAAGAAAACGAAAATTAGAATTATTCGTTTCTCCCAAAACTCGGGACGTGAAAATTCAATAACAACAGAAATAAATAGCAGCAACAACTAAAACATGATTTAATTACTGAAACAAATAAAACTCTAACTAGGAAAAGACTGACGTTGCTAGCTCACTAGCGAAACTTCGATAACGCTGTTCAAAAGTCTCTAAACCTGAATCAGCCCTTAATCACCCACAATCACACACGTACTCTCTTATTTTCTTTCCTCTCCATTTCTCTTCTCTGATTCTCTAATTAAGTTGACCCCAAAGTAAAGTCATTTCCCCCAATTCTTCAAGTGAGTGGCAAATTACAAAAAAAAAAAAAAAAAAAATGTAAGGTGGGATGCCTTTGCCAACAGGCAACACAACTTAGAATTCTATCAATTATGTGACGACCCCCTCCTGCACTGTACAAATATTGTGTGCTTTGGGCTACCATCCGACCCTCACGGCTTTAAAATGCGTCTGTACAATGGGGAGATGACCCCGCACATATAAGGATCATCCTCCTCCCCTTGTAGCTCGTCCAACCTCTCTTGGCCTGTTGGGCTCCAACCCTCACCCTCACCTCAGGTCCGTCCACTTAGGGTCTCACAAATTAGCCCACTCTCCCATGTGGTATGGAGGTATTATCTGTACACCAATTCGCAATCAACTCACATCAAACATTGTTAACCATTTCACTAATCTCTCCATCCATTGTTTAGAAAGAATCTTCATAGTCTGCATCCTGTACGTAGATGCCATATGTGAGGAAGGTGAATCGTTCGGTGCAATCACTGCAGAACAGCCACACTTGCAGGCAAACAAATTCTTAGCCGGGTACCGAAATTAAAACTAAAGGACCAATTGTAATGAGAGCTTTCACTCTCACACTCATCAGAATGCCTTTCACTTCTCCAATCCTCTTCACTCCAATCTCTTTACAGCCAGAGAGAAGTAGCCGCCCCTAATACAAATTCAAACCCAAGCAAAATTGAATAAAACCCATCAAGATTAGGGTTTAACTAAAGTATATGTACACCCTTTTTTTTTTTAAAGTGTGGCTAATTAGTTTACTTAAGGGAAACTCTTTTATTAAGTTTTATTTTTAGGATTTTCTAAATTTGGCAAAAACACGCTCTCACGTACCAACACGCTTTATTCTATTTAGAAACGAAAACAAAACAAATCTTTTTACCCAATAGATATAAGATTATAATATATATCACATATTAATAAATAACAATATTTATATCTATTTAATTAAGCGGGTATTACATAGGGGGTATATTGTCACCCACCAGATTAGCTAAGTCTAACTAGGTCAACCAAACCTCAGAGTACAAGTCCTAAACTTCGCCAGATTCAGGCAGGTTCCAGCTTGGTGGCTGGAAACTATCTGATGCTAAAAGAAAGTCAAAGCCAGATTTACCTGAAAATGCTTCGCATAACAGGGTGAGTTTTCTACACTACATCTTGGTGTGTGATATCATGCTCAAACTAGATTTACCTCCAACAGGCTTCGCATATAACAGTGAACAGGGTGGCTAGGAGATCAATCAGCAAAATATTTAAATGAATGATTGTGAGCTTACCGTAAAGAGTTTTGTGGAACTGTATTTCTTGTTATTGATAGTGGCCACAGCCTTGGGATATATATACAAAGCTAGCAATACTAAACTAGGTAGCAAATAAGCTAAGCTAGGAAAGATACAACTCAGCTTACCATAGACTATCCTAGAGAATATTTACAGAATAATCCTAGAGAATATCTACAGAATAATCCTAGAGAATATTTACAGAATAGTCCTAGAGAATAATCCTAGAGAATATCATACGCAATCTTTCCACTAATACTCTCCCTCAAGTAGGAGCATGGAGATTGCAAATGCCCAACTTGCGAAGGAGTAAATAAAACTGTGATTTACCAAGAGCCTTGGTCAAAATATCCGCTAGCTGCTCACCAGTCCGAATATGAGACGTAGAAATTGTTCCATCTTGCAAGGCATCACGAACAAAGTGACAATCCATTTCTATATGTTTCGTTCTTTCATGAAAAATCGGATTAGCCGCTATATAGAGAGCAGCTTGACTATCACAAAACAATCGCATGGGACGCACATGTTGAATCCCAAAACAAGCCAAAAGGGATTTCAACCACTTTAACTCACATGTAGTAGTGGCCATAGACCTATACTCGGCCTCCGCAGAAGATCGGGAAACAGTTGGTTGTTTTTTAGTTTTCCAAGAGACAGGAGAGGAGCCTAATAAAACAAAGTAACCAGTCAATGATCTCCGAGTCAAAGGACAACTTGCCCAGTCACTATCACAGAACGCATAGAGTTGAAAAGTATTTTCCCCGCGTAGCAAAATACCCTATCCAAGACATCCTTTCAAATACCGCAAAACTATCAAAGTGGCGTCCCAATGTTCAACACGAGGATCACCCATAAACTGAGCTAATATATGTACGGAGTAACACAACTCAGGCCGTGTAATCGTCAAGTAGATTAGGCGCCCTACAAGTCGCCGGTATTTTTTCGGGTCATCAAAGATGGCGCCATTGGTGGTGGCAAGATGGTGGTTTTGTTCCATGGGTGTAGAAGCAGGGCGTGCTCCAAGTAATCCGACCTCACTTACAATGTCAAGAACATATTTGCGTTGTGAAAGAAACAAACCGTCCTTCCCACGTGCTACTTCAATGCCAAGAAAGTACTTGAGAACGCCCAAGTCTTTCATATGAAATCTCTTACTTAGTTGTTGCTTGAATTTTTCGATTGCCAAAAGAAGAAGATCTTGTGATTATAATGTCATCCACATACACAAGGACATGTGAAGCAACATCACCCTTGGAATAACTAAACAAGGAGTGATCAGCATAAGATTGTTTAAAACCAAGATCCTTCAAAGCAGTCGAGAGCTTAGCAAACCAATTCCGAGGCGCTTGACGGAGTCCATACAATGACTTACGTAATCGACACACCTTACCCGAAGCAGCAGAATTAAAGCCAGGAGGTAGTTGCATATATACCTCCTCATCAAGATCTCCATGCAGGAAGGCGTTATGCACATCCATCTGGTGCAGTTCCCACTTTCTTGCCACTGCTATAGACAAAAATGTTCGAACCGTGACCATTTTAGCTACAGGGGCAAATGTTTCATTGAAGTCAATCCCTGCAACTTGCCGATTTTCGTACACTAATAGGTGCCCCTTCAATCGTTCAACCGTACCATCAGATTGAGACTTGACTTTATAGACCCATTTACACCCGATTGGCTTCTTCCCGGGTGGAAGGTCCTCTAAAGTCCAAGTGCCGCTCCTCTCAAGGGCATCGATTTCTTCTTGCATGGCTTTCCGCCAACCAGGATCCTTAACAGCTTCTTTAAAGGATGAGGGTTCAGTGCCTGCAGTAATTGTTGCCAGAAAACGGGTGTGTCTCACAGAAAACTTGTCACAATTTACATAATAAGCAATGGGAAAAGAAGTACCTGAGGACTTTGACGGATCAGGTGTAGGTGATGTGACAGGGTTTATAACTCGAACAATGTTGGTGATGAAGCCCTTGAGTTTACTAGAAGGTTTCTTTATTCGATGACCTCGACCAGTGTCTTGCGGAACATTTGCTTCATTAATCACAACCTCCCCATTACCAACACCAAGCTGCTGGACAACTTCCAAGTCGCCATCGACTGATGGTATGACGTGATGTACATCTTCCACAGCCCCGCCACCAGGTGCTGGTAATCTGACGGGCTGCTCAACTGCCTCAGCCCCGCCATCACCGCCACCCGCCACAATCGAGTGCTCCTCACTCCCCCTTGCTAAGGGAGTATCCTCAAAATAAGTCACAGTGTCATAATACTCCTCATTTTCAAGCACATCATCAGTATTGTTCAACTTGATTTCACAAGCAAAAGGGAATTGTTGTTCGCAAAAGACAACATCTCGAGATATAAAGAACACATTTTTTCTAAGTCATACAAACGCCACCCCTTTTTACCAAAAGGATACCCCACAAATACACATCGACTAGAGCGAGGACCAAACTTGTCCTTCACACGCGGTTGATTTTTGACAAAACAAAGACAACCGAATACATGAAGGGCATCATACTTAGGAGGGGAACCAAAGAGAATCTCGTGAGGGTTTTTTTTATTTAGCAATGGGGTAGGGGTTTGGTTTATTACATAGGCAGCCGTCATAATACTCTCCTCCCAAAAAGAAATGGGAAGATTAGCTTGAAAAAGTAATGCCCGAGCCACATTAAGAATATGCCTATGTTTACGTTCTACCCTCCCATTTTGTTTGGGAGTGTCGACACAAGAGGTTTGATGAAGAATACCATTGTCAGCATAAAATCGATGAAGACATGTAAATTCCCTTCCGTTATCACTTAGGATTTTAACATGCTTATCAAATTGGGTGGAAACCATTCTACAAAAATCCTGAATAAGTTGAGGCACCTCAGATTTTTTAGCCATCAAATAAACCCATACGGCTCGAGAACAGTCATCAACAATGGTTAAAAAATAACGAACACCACAACTAGCATGCAAAGTATACGCACCCCAAATATCACAATGGATTAAATCAAAAACATCTTTGGCTTTATTATTACTCAAAGGAAACATGCTTCTAGTTTGTTTGGCTCTTAAACAAATATCACAAGGTTCATGGACAACAATAACATCCTTATTTCCATTACTCCTAATAATATCAGGCAAAAGAAATTCTACTTGCCGAGAGGGGTGTCCCAGCCTTTGATGCCACAATTCTCGTTTGTTCTCCACAGTTGCTTGATAAGCCCGAAGTTGTCGCAGAGGCCGAAACCAGTAAACCCCATCACATTATTCACCTGCTCCAATCAGAGTCCTCAAAGTGCGGTCCTGTATGATGCAAAGCTTCAGTAAACGTGACAGAATAATATAAATCGGCAAGCAAGTGAGACACCGACAACAAATTACAAGTAAGGTTTGGAACATATAATACATTATATAGCACCATATTGTGGCTCAAAATTATCGTGCCAACCTTAGTAGCGATGGTTTTTTTCCATTAGGCAGCCCAACAGAAGTAAGAGAGACATCAAATAATTTGCCAAATAATCTAGCATTACTAGTCATGTGGTTCGAGCATCCGGTATCGATGATCCATTGATCGGGAAAATCAAACTTACCACTCAAATTTTCGGTCGAAGAAGACTTCCCTTTTGAAGAGTTGAGCATGTTCAGAAGTGTAGCCCACTGATCATCCGAGAGATTGGGAATGCCGCTACGATCTGACTCTTGTATCGGTGCCTGAGCATAGCCTGTACTGGCAGCAGGCTTCGAGGTGGCTGCTGCGTGTGCGACCTGCCCGCGACCGCCTCTACCTGCACTCCTGCCTCCCCCTCATCCAGACCTGCCTCTGCCTCGACCTTGCCCGCCATTGGTGCGGTTCTCGGAATACCACCAATCCGAGAACCCAATCAGTTGAAAACAACTGTCTTGATCATGTCTAGTTTTGGCGCAGTGAGGACAAACGCCATTGATTCGAGGACGCTCACTACCACGAACAAGAGTCCTTCCCCTAGCAGTCCCTTGTGCCGCGAAACCAACAACATCAGATTTGGTTTCGTGGGCTCGAGCAACAGTTTGGTGACGTTCTTCAGTCACAATTTTAGCAAAGGCCGTGTTTAAACTCGGCAAAGATTCCATCATCAAAATATTGGAAACAACAGTGCCATAAATAGCAGAATCCAAACCAACAAGAAAATCATGTACCTTTTCATTCTCCTGTTCTTTAGCAAATTCAGTAGCAGCAGCACAAGTACATGTCGTGACAAAAGAATATCCCGCAAGTTCATCCCATATCTTTCGTAAGTCGTTGTAGTAATTCACCATCGGGCGCCCGCGCCGCTTGCAATCACTTAGAAGTGTCTTCAACTCATGGATTCTTGGACCGTTTCCTATCGAGAAACGTTGTCGAATATCATCCCACATGTCTTTCACATCGTCAGGTTGGGGGATGGATGAGCGTAGGACCGGATCAAGGGTATTATGAATCCATCCCACGAGTGTGGAATTAACCGTCACCCATAAGGACTCTTCTGGAGTTCCTGTCGTCGGCTTGGCTATGGTTCCATCGAGGAAGCCTAGCTTGTTCTTTGCACGAAAATTATTCCGCATCGAACGAACCCATTCATTGTAGTTCTCACCACGTAACACAATTAGACAGATTGTGATTTGTGGTCCGTCGGTCGGAGGGATGGAAATAGTATGGAGATGTGGAGTCGAGGGGTTTTGTGGTCTTGTCGTTACCCATGGTGATTTGGCTATAGTCGGATGTCGTGTTTGAAGATCGAAGATGTCAATCGCTGGAGAACGATTGAAAAAAATTTGTTTTGTCGGTTTCGTCGAAAAAAAAATTGGTTTCGTCGGTAGGTACGAGATCTCCTGTTCTTGAGATGCTCTGATACCATACAGAGTTTTGTGGAACTGTATTTCTTGTTATTGATAGTGGCCACAGCCTTGGGATATATATACAAAGCTAGCAATACTAAACTAGGTAGGAAATAAGCTAAGCTAGGAAAGATACAACTCAGCTTAGCATAGACTATCCTAGAGAATATTTACAGAATAATCCTAGAGAATATCATACTCAATCTTTCCACTAATATACCGGGCACAATACCCCCTTCAACAGCAGCTCTTGTGGCATTCAAAGCATCTATAACTCCGTCCTTTCTCTCTCCAACTTCTGCCTCAGTAGCCCCTCCACTCTGTACAGATGACAGGATTCTCCATCAGGGGTCTAAAAGACCAAATATATACGTGTATTCAAAACAGAACCCTACTAACTAATAGTTCGACAGTACTAAAACCTTTAATGAATAATAATAAATAAATAAACACCTTGAAGACATCAATGCCTCCAGATAACTTTGATAACCGCTCCTGAGCTTTTTCCTTGTCAAACATAGCAGTACTCTTCTCAACCATTGTCCTAAGCTGTTACAACATAGTCATTAAAGTTGCTACCCCCAAAATATTCTTGTTTCACTTACTGTAGGCAAGCATTTAAGACATCTTGTTGTTATGCAATTATACATCAATGGTTTGTGCTAATATTCACAGATCTTACACAAACACATAACTAAGTTTAAGTGGACTTTGTCTTAGGAATACTGTCAAAAGTTTTTTTAATATTCATCATCATCATCGTCATCAAAGCTCATTCCCGATATTCTCGGGATCAGTTATACGTATTTTAGTTCTCCAAGCAATGAGGTCGTCTCACATATCATTGCCTAATCCAAGCTCAATGATGCCTTCACCGCCTTCATCCAAATTTCCAATAGTCGACCCTTCGTCTATACCCTCCACTAATTTGCCAATCTAGACATTTTTTAATTAGCGTCGTGCTTGGTCTCCTTCGCACGTGACCAAACGACATTAGATGTCTTTCACTGATTTTGTTCTCGATGGATGCTACACTTAAGTATCTCTTAATTTTTTCATTCCTAATTTTATCCTTACGGGTTTTACCACACATTCATCTTAACATACACATTTCTGCTACCGCCATCCTATGCGTATATTGTCCTGTAGTAGCCCAACATTCTGAACCGTAGAGCATGGCTAGCCAAACCATTTATCATTTCCCTTTTAACCTTGCAAGTATCCTTCTATTGTATAATATTCCTGACATCATTCTCCATTTTGTCCAACCAGCTTTAATCCTATGGTCTACATCTTCTTCAATAGCCTCATTATTTTGAATTATAGATCCTAGATATTGAAAAGCCTCACACTCTAAAACCTCCATCGTGATTCACAACCAAAGTTGCACATGTAATCATAGTGCTTCACATGTAATACTAATTAATCAAATGAATTTAATTTTACAGGTTGCAACACTTATAGTTATTTGGACTTGTTTACGAACAACCAACACAGCGAAAGCAACAGTAAGTGATAGGAACAACAACAACTCATAGCAATAACCCCAACAACAAGAATTGCAAGCAATAAGAGCAAGAAGTCAAGAGTTGCAAGTAATAACAAAAAATAAAGCAACAAAAGTAACAAATGTATACAGCAACAAAAGTTGCACATTTATAGAGTTGTAGCAAATGTATAATCGTATAAAGCAACAAAAGTAACATAAGCAAATGATGTAATCATGTTCACATCACATGAAGTGAGTAACTCTAGCCTTCTCAAATTTTTTCTTTTTAACTTGTAGTAATGCTCCAGAACACTCTATTCGCACATCATCCGACACATTCGTACATGGTGCTACATTTCCTCTCTTGTGTTTAAGATGTTCTTTAAATCTTGATTTCATTAAATATTTTGGGTAAAACTTTCACTTTACCCAAGTTTTATTGTTTGGGTCTATACATTCTCCCCATTCCCATGCTATGTCGTCGATTTCCCTTTTCAAGGAACTTGACGATGTTGAATTGGTAACAGGATTTGAACCTCCCGGCGACATAATCTACAAATATGAAACAAGAATAAAAAAAAACTTAGTACAAAATAAAATACATAAAATAAACTAATTAAAGTGCTAAATTGAAAACAAATTCATATTTGTTCATACTAGGTAAAAGAATAGTTATAACATCACAGACCATAGAGAGGCTATATCTACACTACAACATATACCAAGGGAAAATCATCACACCAATCTATCACAGACCAACATATACCAAGGCAAAATCATCACAAACCATCACACCATTAAGGGCCAAGTAACACGTGAGCTCCTGTGTTGAAATCCAAATTGCAGTAGTCTTGGATGAACTCATTCTAAATTGACAAAAATATATTTAAACTTACAAAAAAAAAAAAAAAAACACTCACAAGGAAACAATCATAGAGCAGGGCAATTCAATTAGTCCTCAGAGTCAGAAGATCTACTTAATCCAAAAGAATATTTCCTTTATAATGTCATTTGGATTATGACCTATTCATTCACAACTTAGCACTAATAATCCACATATTGTTTGATGTCTAACTTAGCACTTGACAAAACCCTTCTTAGCATATGGATACATGAAAACTGATGTTTGATGTTTTCTCTTTAAAAGCTTGAATGCAAACAAAAAATTGTCCAAATAGTCAAAGGAAAACAACAAAAACTAAATAGAGAAGAGGTGACAGTTTTTTGGGTTGATTCGTCGCCGTCACGGGGAGGAGAGGGAAGAGGGAAAAGGGACTGGGAGGAGAGGGAAGAGATGTACCTGATTAGGGTTGATTCGGTTGAAGGGAGGAAAAGAGGTCGTCGAGGTCAGATTTACTTCGTTTCTTCTTCTTCTTCAGTTCTTTGTCGCTTTTTCTTCTTCAGTCCTCAGCTTCAATGAATCAGAGTTTGATCGAGTTAGGTTTATATATATATATACAGACCGATAAATCGGCGAGTTAGCTGGGCCGATTAAGCGCTGACTCGCCATTTTTTTTTACAGATTTTGATGTGTTCGCTAAATGACAACCGAGTCGACCCTATGCGATTCGGTCCAACCCTGCATAGCGCATAATCGCCGATTATGCGGCGATTAGTCGCCGCATTAATAGCTCAGTTAGTTATCTTGAAGATATCCTTTTCCCATTCCTTTGTACCTGGTGTATTATACGGATCATTATATGATCTCTTTTTAGCTTCCCCTACTGCTTTACTACTCAATTTCTTAGCTTGCTTATAGAGCTTATAAGACTCGAGGCATTTATCTTTTTGCCACTCCTTAAAGCATTTTTTCTTTTTTGTAATGGCTTGTTGCACATCAACGTTCCACCACCACGTCTCCTTATCATATCCACTCCTCCTTTGGCCTCTCCTCACTCTTCTTCGCTCCTCTTCTTATTTGGTTCGCTAATTGCTAAAAAAGGATTGCGCTACTAATCCCATCCTTTGGTTCTAGGTTCTCCCAAGCTTCTATAACTGACTGGCCACCCAAAATCCTTTCTAAATTTCTGGCACACATCTCCATGTAAGGTCCATCACTTAATTCTTGATCTAACATGTCCTTTAGCAATACAACCCCTACTCTTAAAACAAAAATCGAGGATTAAAAACCTATATTGGTTTGTCAAACACTCCCCTAGTATAACCTTACAATTTTTACAATAACTAGATCGTGTCTCCCAATCGTAAAGGTCACCAAGTGATCTTCCCTCTTCTTATAAAAAATATTGACGATCCCAAAATCTTTGGCTAAAGTAAAATCTAGAACAGAAATCTCCATAGTATTTCTATCCTCAAAGCCTTTACTTCAATGAACCCTCTCATACCCAACTCTATCCTTTCCGACATGGCCATTCAAATCATTGCCTAGGAAAACCCTATCGAAAGAGGGTATTCCATAAACTAACTCCTCTAAAGAGTCCAAGAAACCCTTCTTAGTCTCATTGTCTAAACCCATTTGAAACGCATACACGGTAATAACATGCACTATCTCCAGTTCTAAAGCTGATTTAATACTTATGATTCTATCCTCAAACCTCTAACGTTGACTACCACATCCTTAAAAATTTTATCTACCACTATTTCCACCCCATTCCTAGCTCCATCTGTTCTAGAATAGAAAAGTTTGAACCCTCTTCAAAAACTTTTGTAATACAAAACATATTTCCCAATGAGCGCACCACATCTAACAGCTATAACAGTCTTACATCTATCTATTTCATGACCAAAAATGTTGCATCAATGCCATCATTATTTCGTCCTTTACTCCTAAAATGTTTACTAACACATCAGAATAGTAGAATAGTTGCTCGTCCCAACAGATATACATATAATAAAGACAAAAAAATATGTTATTTAATTATTATTGACAGTTTATTAACACAACCGAACAGTAGAAAAATCTAGAGCTTTGCGGGGAAAGAGCAAAGAGGAGAAGAAATCGAGAATGAGAAAAAAAATGTATATATATTTTCGAAATACTATTCAATCAATAATAGCTACAAACTTCGTCTTTGAGCTCCTTATATAACATAACTTCACCAATACAAACTTCTGATCCTTTTAAAACGTCGAAAACAAGTTTCGCTATCTCTATAACATACCTAAACCCATTCTAACTTTTTTTTTGTCAAACACGAAGATGTTTATTAAGGATAGAAAAGGAAACAAAAAACAAAGAGAAACATTCATATATCAAGGAATGCTAAGACACCATGAAAGTGTCAAACCCCAAATCCCTAAACAAATTACAAGCCGAACCCATCATCCCTAGCAATTCTCTAATCTCGATAAAGTTAGAGTGCTCTGATCTGTTGAGTCCTTCAAATACCCTTTTATTTATTTCTTTCCACACACACCACATGAGTACGTGAGGGACCCTACGCCATAACCACTCCCCCCGACGAAAAGGATTAGCTTGAGACCACCAACTTAGCCAATCTAAAATAGAGCCTTGAAACATCAAACTCAAACCAAATTCTGACAAGAAACTGCTCCAAATGGATTTGGAGAAACTGCAGTGAAGCATCAAATGGTCCAGCGTCTCGTCAATTTCATTGCAAAGCACACAAAGACTCCATGTGTGGATTCCTCTTTTCCTTAACTTATCTTTAGTCAAGATCTTCTCATGCAACTGTCACGCCCCGATTTTTGAAGGAAACGAAAATCCCAAAATCCACTTAGAATTATCCGTTTCCCCCAAAACTCGGGACGTGAGAATTCAATAATACAGAAACAAATAGCAGCATGAACTAAACATCTGAAACAAATAAAAATTTAACCCGGTGAGACTCTGACGTTGCTAGCTCACTAGCGGAACTCCAGTAACGCAGCTCAAAATCTCTAAACCTGAAAGGCTAATCGGCTACATTCCAAAAGGAATGTACCCAAGAAGCAAAAGCTCACCCGGGTCAGCAATAAAGCTGGTGTGAGAAATCTTCATCCAAAATCAATAAATCCGGACATGACAACATTAAAATAAATCAAACAATAAATAACCACACCATCAGGTAGTTCCTCAATGAGGCAATGGTGTTATCATCCTAATAAATAAATATGCATTATTTATTACTAATAAATAAAATTTATGAGTTATCAATCCTCATAAATGCAACGACAATACAATTCATAATCATATTAGACTATTATTGAAATATTAAACAAACACATTTTTCTACCTTTAGGAAGACGTGTAGTTCTCATTCAATGGTTGAATGAGCATTTAGTTTCTTCCTTTAAGGTAATCACGCACATACACAAAAAGAAAATCTCGCTACTTTTCCACAATTGCACTCTCCTCCTGTGCCGAACACACCTCACCCAAGTGTGCCGCCCTTGCCATCGAAACCATTCGGAGCGTACATGTTCCAAGTGGGGTGCCACCTCGAGGAACATGTCATCACACCCGAAGTCCGATCCATGGCAAGTATTCTTCCTAAATCTACACGTACAACCGAACACACATGGAATGCACCGATATGCAAGCAAGTCTGCATACCCATAATATCACACGTATACAAGCAAGTCTGTATACAAAAAAATTTCTTTTCTTTTCACATTCTTTTTTTTTTCGGAGTTGTGGAAAAGAGCATAAAAATAAATAAATCCTCAAAACTCTTTTATGGTGACGCTTTGTCAACCATAAATAAATCAATCACAGTATCCACCATTCTCTTGGGAAACAAATAATATTTGACCCATTGCCAATACACACATCTCATCTCTTTGCATCATATAAAAAAAACAATATGCACACCAATTCGCATAAAAATTCAAATACTCAAGCTAAAACAAGTGCTCAGTTAAATTTCAGCCAATATCTATTACTAGAAAATTTTCTTCTAACCCTAAACTAAATAAGGATTTAATCATACATAAAACTAATACAGACAAGACATTATCCCTTAAGCTACCACTTCTAACAAGTTGCAGAGAATGACAAGGGCAACAAATGCTTTCTAAATTGAAATATTGAGCTTACGAACGCTACCCAACAGGGTAAAACACTGCTTACAATGTCAAGTTGAAGCCAAGTTAACTAGCAGAAACTGAAAAGTAAATTCTGGTGGTACTGTTATCTGCTAATCTATTACTATTATCTCCCGATATACATGCGTTTTATGTCAGAGTGTTCAAGCTGGTATATTAATTCCTCTAATTCTGGAGTTAGTGTCTCAGATCACCAATTCTTTCTTTGATCTAGTTCAAATGACAGCCATGGCATTTCCTTGCAAATAAAACTGAAGGCATGATCACCCAATACCCAAATGAGACTCGCAACGCAGAAAACATCTAAACTATTGGTAGTTCGGCGGACCAACTGGCCAAAATGGGTGCTAGTGCTACCTAAAGGCAGACCTACATCATAACATAACCCAGAGCTTAAATGGTCAAGCATTGCTTCACAACAATGAGGTTCTCTGTGCAAGTCCAAGATAGAAAAAAAAAAATCCAAATTACTACACTCAACTATTTGAACCCATCACTCAAGTAAAGTTTATAGATATGCCAAAACAGGAATGCACATCAAAATCCAAATCCATCAAATACTATAAGCAACTCACCTAACTAATTGAATCCATTAAAATTTCAAGAAAACTAAAATGCACAAAGAAACAGATCAAACACATTCATTGTAAACACCCCCCATTTGATGATCAATTTAAAAGGAAAACAAGGTCTGATTTACTCACTGATCAGCAACATGGATTTGGGAACAATTTATTGGCTTGCTACTCCAGTTAAATATACATTGCATTGTTCATTTTATTAAACCACACTACAATAAAGATTTTGTCAACAGCATACTTCATTTTTCTCAGAGAAATTCTAACAAGCACTCAAGGTACATACAGAAAACAAAACATTTATCAAAATGGAGGGATTCAGATTCACTCACCAGTGCTTAAGAAGATTAAGTAAACAGCAGAGTCGACCCAGACATGGAAGTTGTGACAACCTCCTTAATCCAAGCAAAGGGACTCCTCATGGTCCTAGGGTCCATCCCCTTCCATTCCTTCAACTGAGCTCCACTCCATCATCAAGCAATAAGAAGTTGAGGTTGGTCAGAGTCCCTTACTCTTAATTGATTTTTTTTCTACCATAACTAATGACATACAATATTCAAACCTTTAACAAACAAATAAAAGAGTCACAAAACTCACCTCCGACAAGAGTCTATCCTCATAGCCTCGTCGTCCACGAACGAAGCTAATCGGACTTGATTCCATGCCACTTCGATTCCTTCTTCTTCAACTCGTCCTTCTTGTTAGCTCTAACAGCACTTCCATCTTCTTTCCTCTCAGATTTCTTCTTACCCAAATTAGGATTTTCCTTTTCCCTCTCCACAGACATACCACTCATCTTGTCAAACTTAGTATGCATTTTCTTATCAATCACCACACTACCACCGCGATCAGTTCCAGTCTCTTTCTTAATCTTTGTAATGTCAGTATCAACTAAATCATCTTCAGTAACATCAAAAATATCCAACCTACTCCTCTTTTTACCACTTTCAGTCTCCTTACCTTTCTTCGAACCCAAATTAGACTCCTTTCTACATTTCACTGCTTCTATCCCTTTCCATCTCAGATCTCTCATCTTTGCTTTTCAACTCCCTCGCCTTCTCCTCAATGCTCGATTCTAGATAAGAGATCTTCGACTTGAGTTGCTCCAATTCGATCTTCAAAGAAGAGTCCTCCGACGATGCTATTCCTCCTTCAACAACACCTGAATCCGCTCTGACTTGCGTACAAATCAAAGAAAGAGAGATCAAAAATACAAACAAGAAGAACTTCAAACTCGCCATGTTGAGAGATCGATCGAGAAGAAGAAAATATTTTTGCCCTAATTTTTCCTCTCTATCTCTCTCTCGTTTTTGGTGTTTTCTTTTTGGAGAGCTTTCTCTTGTTGCCAGCCATCGAAGAAGAAAAGAGAATGAAGGAGAAAAGAAAAGAAAGAATGAAGAAATAGGGTTACTCTTTATAAGGTGGGTGGCTATTCGCCCCCACCAAACTTTCGAATACACTCACCCTCTATCACAAAATAAAACCCTAATCAATATCAAACCCAATGAAGACCTAGCTCAAGTCCAAAATAAAAAAAATCAGCCCAAGCCCAAAAGAACAATAACACCAATTTATAAACTACCCCCACATTTTTATTCTATTTAGTAATGGCAAAAAGAAAAAAAATCTTTTTCCCAATAAATGAGATTACAATATACGCCACAATTAATAAATAAGAAATTTTTATATTTATTTAATTAGGCGGGTATTACAGCAACACTGACCAACTAAAGAAATTAATCCAAGGAAAAAGGTTTTTTACCCATACCAAATTTTTGTGAGAGGAAATGAAGGGGTTGGAGTGGGTCTCATAATGAGATGCAGCCAACATATCCAAAAATTCTTTCACCGAGAAGCCCGCACCTTTACCCTTCCACACCAGACTGTCAGATCCCTCTGTCTATCCAACAGATGCATTAGATTAGCGAACTCTTCTAGCTCCCCAGTATTTAGGGGTCTTTGAAAGGAAAGATCCCAAGAATTGCCGTTAGACCAAAAATTGCTCACACTCTCATATTGATTGTTGTTAATGATAAACAACATTGGAAACAGATCCTTCAAAGATTGGTTACTACACCAAAGATCATGCCAGAAAGAGATGAGATCCCCATTTCCACATTGGAGAGAGGTGTGAGGGTAGAAGCCACTTGCACACCGGGAGATGGACTTCCACAAAGAGCATCCATAGGAAGCGTACTTAGTTCTATTTTCCCAAACCCATCTATTGCGCCCATATTTGTCCATAATGAGATATCTCCATAAATTGTCATTTTCTTCTGCAAATCGCCAAATCCACTTAGAAAGTAATGCAATATTGAATGTGAGCACCTGACGAATGCCTAAACCACCTCGAGATTTTGGGCAACAAATTTTCTCCCAACCCACTAAATGCATTTTCTAGAGTTTTGAGTAGAACCCCAAAGGAAATCACACATGATCTGTTCCATCTTGGCTGCTATTGAACAGGGAACCTTGATAAGAGACAGAATGAATACCGGGATAGAAGCTAATGTGGATTGTACAAGAGCTAATCTGCCTGCTTTAGAGAGAAATTTGCATTTCCAAGACGCTAGTTTCGATTTCATCCTTTCGATCGTCTCATCCCACACAGCTTTACTTTTAAAACTAGCACCCAAAGGCATGCCCAAGTACTTAACTGGAAGATGACCCGCTGAACAACCCAATAAACCCGCCAACTGGTGCAGATGAGGGACTTCTCCAATAGGCAACACCCTTGATTTGTGAAAGTTGATTTTCATACCTGAAATAACTTCAAACCAAAGCATAATTCTTTTAAGAGCAAGAACCTGATAAGCGGAAGCATCACAAAAGAGGATAGTATCATCCGCATACTGGAGAATAGAAACAGGAGGACTACCCTCCGCAACAGAAAACCCTCTCACTAGGCCAGGATCAACCGCTTTAAGAATCATTTGTGTTAGACCTTCTGCTGCTATAGTAAATAGAAGAGGAGACAGGGGATCGCCTTGGCGCAAGCCTTTCGAGCTATTGAAAAATCTGTGCAGCTGACCATTAATCTTAGAGAGAAATTAGCTGTAGATCTGCAAGTGTGAAGCCAATGAATCCATTTGGAGTCAAACCCCATGCAAGCCATTACCAAATCCAAGTATCTCCAAGAGACGTTGTCAAAGGCTTTGGAGAAATCTAATTTGATAACAAGCCCTGGAACACCTTGTTTTTTCCTAGAATCAATAATTTCATTGGCAATCAAATGGCTATCAACCACCTGTCTTCCACTGACTGCTACACTTTGAAAATGAGAAATGACTGAATGAAGAACAATTTTCAATCTGTTAGCCAACACCTTGGCAATGATCTTATAGGCCTCATTCAAAATACTGATAGTTCTAAAATCTTTGACTGTCCGCATTCCCGCACATTTAGGAATAAACGAGATGATAGTGGTGTTCAACCGCCAATTAAGAAAATTTCTTGAGTTAAAATCTTCAACAACTTTCAGAAAATCAATTTTGATTACCTCCCACATTTTCAAATAGAACATCATTGATAAACCATCAAGACCTGGAGAAACTTCAGATTTTAGTCCTTCCATTGCCGCTCTAATTTCCATCTCCAAAAAATTATCTACCAAGGCGGTAGCCGTAGACTGGGAGATAGACTTAAAGGTAATCCTCGAGAAGAAAGGTCGCCACTCCTCCTTTTCATAGAACAACTCCTTGAAGTGAGATATCAAGAGTTCTCTAATACTGACTTCATCCACTACCAACTCCTTACCCATGCTAAGAGCTTCAATGGAGTTAAACAGTCTGCGTCTGTTAGCCAAATTATGAAAGAGTTTGGACCCCTGATCCATATGACAAACCCAGTTGACTCCTGATCTGATCCTCCTTAACTCCTCATCTCTTTTGGTTAATGTTGCCCACTCCTGATGTAGCTGCATTCTACAAGACATCTCCTCAGCAGTCAGGTCTCTAATCTCTTCATCAGCATCAATGTTAGCAATTAAAGCAGAAATATTTTGAATACATAAATTTGTCTTACCCCAAACTTTAGTCCTCCAACTTTTAAGGTTGCATCTGAGTGCCTTAAGCTTCCACCATAAACAGTAGCCAGGGTGGCCAGAGACTACTGAGTTGTTCCACCAAGCTTTTATCTCCTCTGCCAGGGTAGGGTGATCAAACCAACCATTATCAAATGAAAAAAGGCGAGTACAACCACCAACAGACGAGTTCACAAGCAAAATCGCGTGATGGTCAGAACCTGCTGCACCCTTGAGCCATTCAACTTTATCACCAAATTTGTCAATTCAATCCACCGAAGCCAAAAATCGATCAAGTCGACAAAGGATAGGATGATCTCTTCGATTTGACCATGTGAATTTCCCCCCTTTTAGACTGAAATCAGCGAGTTCCGCCTCATTAATGAACTGATTGAATTTCCGCATGCTCATGGACCTCCTCCTGCAACCTTTTTTTCATTCATATGACAGACAACATTGAAGTCTCCCGCTAACACCCATGGCGATTGCACCCAACCAGCAATGTCATATAGTTCTTCCCAGAAGTGTTCTTTAAGCGAAGGATCACATGGACCATAAATGCTAGTCCCTGACCAAAATGAGTTATCCGAGATCATTTGAAATTGAATAGAAAGTGAAAAAGCTCATTTCAACACTTCCTTCATCTGCAAAAGATCAGCATCCCAAATAGCTAAAATGCCTCCCGAGCTGCCAATGGATTCCACCATAGCCCAATCAAAAGAGCTATCACCCCACAATTTTCTGATAAATTCTCTAGAGCATTTCTCCAATTTTGATTCCTGAACGAAAACAAGGTCTGGACGATTCTCTGAATTTAATCTACGACAATCCCTTTGCCTCTCAGTATTCCCGAGCCCCCTACAGTTCCACGAAAGAATTTTGAGGTTCATGAAAGATCTTCAACCCCGGGGTTGTTTCACTTGTCCATTGCTTTGTCAGATACTGTACCTTGCGTTGCAGCTTGAACCATATCTAGAGCCCTTTTTTCATCCTGACTGAGGTCCACTCCCACTGTCAAGCCAATTTCTTTGAAAGCTGAACGATCTGATGCTTCTTCCTGAGTTGAATGACAGTCAAAGACAGAAGGCTCCATGCTATCATTGACCTTAGAAACAAACCTTGGAGAGTTGCCAGAGGTCTGTTCGCTAGAGAGAAGAAACCCAAGATTTTTCGTCTGTGGGATCTCGAAGCCTGGGGGAGCGCCTACGTGGTCTGGTGTAGATGAGAAATTCTCCAAATGAGAAACACATAGTTTTGTAGACAAACCATGGACTTCAACACATTGTTCTGCTAGTGGCTCGAAACCCGGCGGGTAAGGGAGAGATACCGAACACTCCGGGGGCTGGTTGGAAGACTCTCCCCTTGTCAGCTCAACAGGGGCACTACATCCTTTAAGTTCTACCTGCCCTGCTTTGTTGGTTGAGCTAGATTTGGTGGATCTCTTTTTAAGCATGAACCTAGATCTGGTCGGAAAAACTGAAAAATTGGCCCATTCAGCGGCTCTGTCACGCTGTGCTTTTCTAGCCAGCTTTAGATCCCTACGGGCCTGTGCTTTTCTAGCTCAGTTTGGTCATTTCTAGGAACTTCTAAAAGTGGCCCAAATAAGAAAAATGGCTTTTTAGAGTATTATGTCAATAGGGTTTGGCCCCGACTCAATTTGAAGGTCTATTAAATAGGGGGAATGTATGAGGCACATAAAACAAAAAATCATGTTTTCCCTCACTTGAGTTTTGTTAAGTGTACTTAATCTGTTTCTAATATGTTAGTCTGTTAGACAGTCTGTTAGTCAGTATTAACAGCCAAGCATGGCAATGTTGTCCTTGCTAGTCTGTGCTATGTGTTGCCTATTTAAGCATTGTAATCAGAACCTTTCGGTGTGATGAATATGATAGAAACTCTTCTCTGATAACTTTCTTCTCAAGCTAACATGGTATCATAGCCTTTCCACTTTCTTGGTCTTTGTTTTCTTCATCTTCTTCTTTTTCTTTTAAACCTCTTTCAGTAAGTAATTTGTGATGGCAGATAGTATTGCAACTTCTTCCAATACTACTTCAATTACAAACTCTGCAATGGCAGATTCAAGGCCAGTGATGTTTACACATGCCTTGTCCGTGAAGTTGAATGAACAAAACTATTTGTTGTGGAAACAACAAGTATTAGCAACGATTAAAGGGCACAAGCTTCAGAAATTCATTGAGAAAACTTCATCTCCATTACAGTTTCTCACAAATGAAGATCAAGCAACAAATAATGTCAATCCAAAATTTCTTACCTAGGAGCAGCAAGATCAGCTACTCTTCTCATGACTCCTCTCTTCAATGACTGATTCTTACAAGGTTGGTAGGATGCAAAACCTCTGAACATATTTGACATATTCTTGAAACATTCTTCAATTCACAGACGAATGCCAAGATCTCTCAATCTAGAACTCAGTTACAGAGTTTCAAGAAGACATCCCTATCTATCAATGAGTACCTACTCAAACTTAAGTCCATCATAGATCAACTAGCATCCGTAGGGCATCAACTGTCTACACAAGATCATATCAATGCTATTTTTGATGGTTTACCACAGCTATATGACACATTTGTTGTATCTGTAAGTTCTCGATCAGATGCGTATACTGTTGCAGAGGTTGAATCTCTTTTGCTTGCTCAAGAAGCAAGAATTGAAAGACACATGAAAGATCTTGATGTATCAAGTTCTGTAAATATGACTCACACATCTTACAAGCCTTCACCCAGGTCATTTGTGTCAAGCTCACAAAACTGGAGACCACATTCAAGAGCTTCATTCTATCCTAGAGGAGCGAGATCAGGGTCTGGAAGAGGAGCAAGATCAGGGTCTGGCTATCAGTCTAATAGACCTTAGTGTCAAATATGTGGCAAAGTTGGCCATCTTGCATTCAAATTCTATAATAGATTTGATACTAATGCTTCAAATCCATGGAACTCCTCTCCACAGATCCCTTTTTCTGGTATTTCACCTCAGTCAAACAATGGAACTCCTCGACATGTTTTTTCTACAACAACTAGTCAATCTAATCACCCTTCTTGGAGAGCCAATTCACAGTCTCAGATGTATTCATGTGATACTTCTACACCTCCTGATAGTTGATGGTACCCAGATTCAGGTGCTACTGATCATTGTACTCCTTATTCTCAGAATTTGATGAGTTCTTCCCCTTATCTTGGTAATGAACAAGTCTATGTTGGTGATGGCACTGCACTTCAAATTGAAAACATTGGTCAGTCTACCCTTCAATCTTTTAATTCCTCAAGAATTTTACACCTTCATAATGTTCTTCAGGTTCCTAAATTGACTAAAAATCTTTTAAGCGTCTCTAGGTTTGCTAGGGATAATAATGTGTTTTTTGAGTTTCATCCTAATCTATGTTTTGTCAAAGATCAGGTCACACATCAAACTCTCTTGGAAGGGAAGCTTAAAAGAGGTTTATATGTCTTTCCTTCAATGACTCTGGCTGATTCAAAGCTCAAGTCTTCTATTGCTGAATCAAAGTCAGAATCCCACTATGTTGATCAACACATTCCAGTAAATAATTCTGTCTGCAAGTGTCTCAGCAAGAGTTCCAGTCAGTATCCGAGCCAAAGCAAGTTGGCAAGCAGTCCAGTCAGTAGTAATGCAAGCATTTCAGTCAGTAACAAAACTTGTATTCCAGTCAGTAGCAATCAATGTACTTCAGTTTGTAATAATGCAACTGTCTCTAAGACCTCTTCTTATTCTTTAGCACTTTGGCATGCTAGATTAGGTCATCCCTCATATCCACTTGTACAGAAAATCCTTACCAGTTGTAATGTTGTTGTACCTAATACTGTCAATATGGACCTGTGCTCATCCTGTTCTTTGGGTAAAATACATAAACTTCCTTTCTCTAGTTCATCCACTGTGTATCATCAGCCTTTAGAACTCATTCATACTGATTTATGGGGTCCTGCATCAAGCATTTCTTCATGTGGATCCAAGTATTACATACACTTTATTGATGCCTACAGTCGCTTCACTTGGGTTTATCTCCTACAAAACAAGTCAAATGCTTTCCCAACCTTCCTTAAGTTCAAATCTCAAGTAGAACTTGAGTTTGGTCTTCCCATCAAGTGTGTTCAGTCTGACTGGGGAGGGGAATATAGGTCTTTCTCAAAATTTCTCAGCCAACAGGGTGTAGGTCATAGACTTGCTTGTCCAACCACTCATCAGCAGAATGGAGTGGCTGAAAGAAAACATAGGCACATTATTGAGTCTGCTCTAACTCTTCTTGCTCATGCTTCACTTCCCATGAAGTTCTGGGGTGAAGCAGTTAAGACTTCAGTATTTCTTCTAAACCGTGTTCCATCTTCTGTTCTTAAGGGACAGTCTCCATATGAAGTTCTGTATGTCAAGGTCCATGATTACCATAGTCTAAAAGTGTTTGGTTGCTCATGTTTCCCTAACATTAGACCCTATAATTCTACCAAACTCCAGTTTAGATCAGTTGAGTGTGTTTTCCTTGGATATAGTCTTCAACATAAAGGATATAAATGTATGTCTTCCACTGGTCGTATCTATATTTCTCGAGATTTCTTGTTCAATGAGCATCATTTTCCATATATAAAATGGTACACCAGTCCATCCTCTACACTGGTTAATACTTCTACTCCTGTTGCTATCACTCTTTCTTCTCCATCTCATAACAGTCAAGCATCCAATCCCAATTCTGATTCTATTCATAGTCCAGTGTTACATCAAAATGTTCACAGTCCAACTCTCAGTACTGATCACAATCCCAATCATTGTTTCCCTAATGTTCCTAATACTGCACATGGCGTTGCACCTGGAGTTGCACCTGAAGTTGCACCTGGAGTTGCACCTGAAGTTGCACCTGGAGTTGCACCTGGAGTTGCACCTGAAGTTGCACCTGGAGTTGCACTTGAAGTTGCATCTGGACATCCAATGGTCACTAGGTCAAAAACTGGAGTGTATAAGCCTAAGGTGTACTTGACATCAGCTGAACCTTCCAGTTTGACTGAAGCCTTAGAAACTCCACATTGGTTCTCAGCTATGCAAGATGAGTACTTGGCTCTAATAAGGAACAACACATGGTCTCTGGTAGATCTTCCACATGATAGATCCATTGTTGGGTGTAAATGGCTCTTTAAGATCAAGGAAAATTCAGATGGATCAGTGCACAGGTACAAAGCTCGCTTGGTAGCTAGAGGCTTTCAAAAAGTGGCTGGGTTTGATTATGCAGAAACTTTTTGTCCAGTAGTTAAACCAACTACCATCAGGATTATACTATCAATGGCTGTCACATTTGGTTGGTCAGTCTCTCAACTAGATGTTAATAATGCATTCTTGAATGGAGATCTTCAAGAAGAGGTCTACACGATGCAACCTCCTGGCTTCATTGATGGTCCTAATGCTATTTGCAAGCTCAACAAGGCCTTGTATGGACTGAATCAAGCACCTCGGGCCTGGTTTGATAAACTGAAACATATACTTCAAATGATGGGATTTGCTTCTACGAAGTCTGACTCATCTTTGTTCATTAAACATGCTCCTTCTCCTATATTTCTTCTGGTTTATGTAGATGACATACTTGTCACTGGTGCCAATTCACATGATGTAACACAGTTGATTCATCAGTTGAATACTCAATTTTCTTTGAAAGATCTAGGTGATGCTCATTACTTCCTTGGTATTCAAGTACAACAAACTGATAGTGGACTGTTTTTGTCTCAATCCAAGTATATTCAGGATCTCTTATGTCAGTCTAAGATGCAGTTTGCAAATGAACTTCCTACTCCTATGAGTGGTGGGGAAAAATTGTTTGATTCTGGCAGTGATCCAATTCAAAATGTGCAGTTGTATAGAAGCATAGTTGGAGCTCTACAGTATGTTACCATTACCAAACCTGAAATCTCATATGCTGTAAATCGTGTTTGTCAGTTCATGCAAAACCCTCTTGAGGCACATTGGAGAGTAGTGAAAAGAATTTTGCGCTATCTTAAGGCTACATCAACTTCTGGTCTACATATAGCTCCAACTCCTTCATTTAAATTGACTGGATATTGTGATGCGGACTGGGCTTCTGATCCCACTGACAGACGATCTACTTTAGGCTATTATGTCTATTTAGGTGCCAACCTTATCTCTTGGTCATCAAAGAAGCAGAGCGTTGTATCGAGAAGTAGCACTGAAGCAGAGTATAGAAGCCTTGCTGCTCTTACTGCTGAAATTACATGGTTGCAATCCCTCTTTTCTGAGCTTAAGATTAGTTGTCACATTCCTACTATATGGTGTGACAACAACTATCATGCTTAGTGCCAACCGTGTTCTTCACTCTAGGACCAAGCACATTGAGATAGATGTCTACTTTGTGAATGAGAAAGTTGCTCAAAAACTCATTAATGTGTTTCACATTTCAGCAGCTGATCAGATTGCAGATGTCTTTACCAAGGCTCTTGGTAAATCCAGATTCTTGTTGCTGAGAGACAAACTAAGTGTCATTGATGCTTCTACACTTAGTTTGAGGGGGAATGTTAAGTGTAATTAATATGTTAGTCTGTTAGACAGTCTGTTAGTCAGTATTGACAGCCAGGCATGGCAATGCTGTCCTTGCTAGTCTATGCTATGTGTTGCCTATTTAAGCATTGTAATCAGAACCTTTCGGTGTGATGAATATGATAGAAACTCTTCTCTGATAACTTTCTTCTCAAGCTAACAAGTTTGGGTCAAACCCACTTGGAATCTGACATGGGCAGTGCATAATCAAAATCAAAATTAGAAATGTGTATCAATCTCATGCAACAATGCTAATTAAAATGCTCAATCACCTCTTCCACATCTTCTCCTAACCAACCCACCACTACTGTGCAAACCCCTCCAAACGTTATATGTTTTCTGCTTCTCTATCTGTCCTTTGTATTGAGAAATCACTTAAGGACCTTTAATCGATGATTTCCCAAATAAAACCCGTCAAAATTTTGGATCCCTACACCAAATTCAAGCTTCAAATTTCATCTGGTTCAACCAATCTATCTCCCACAAAAGGAACAAGGTCCCTTCCGCACAACTCTCTAATTACCTTATGCGAGTCGACTTGTGAAAACATCTTACACTTGTAGATTCAATGCATGTGGAGGTTTGTTTCATGCACAACTACTGCATCCCTTTAGTAAAGATTTAGTTTTTGTAGCCTTCCCGTTGTGTTAAGAGTTCCTTATATTGGTGCATTCAATTCAATGATGGAGATTTTTACAGGTACAATGTCAAAATCCCTGTAAGTGAATATTTCAACTTTCATCATCTAGCTATGCTGAAATTGAAAATTTTCCATTTGAGAGGTATAAATCCTTCAAAACTATTATAGAGAAGCAGCTGAAATGAGAAGTAATTCACATTGTATTGGTTGGAGCGATTTTTTAAGTTCTCATAATGCACAAAAAGAACTACCAAATAAATGTTGCAAACATTATTACAATTATATTTTTGGGACCAGATAGGTTTCATGTATAGATTCTTGGAGGCTAGCATATTACCGTTTGGCAGTATATGGTAAAAAATACTGCAAGGTTAGTAACGCAATAAAAAACTGTGTGAACACACTATATTTGCTAAGAAGACATAAGTTGACTAAGGAACAAACAACTTAAGACACACACCTGCTCACATCTTTCTTCTATACAAAAATGCTAGGAAATCAGGTTTTTGCAACCAGGATGACGTGTCATGATCTGAAAAGAATGATGAAGTCCCCAAAGATTTTATGTGTATCTCAAAGTTGTAAAAAACTCCTCTAACAATGCCATATCATGCTGATTGCAAAACATGATTTCCTAGCCTCACTCTTCTTCTATAAGCTTCTTGTCACCACCACCATGAAATATAATAACGTCATCGAGAGAGACAACAACCTAATTTTAGAATATCGAGAAAAAAGAAAAATAAACAGTGTCAATACTACCTGAAGATAGGTTATTTATATATATAGAGCATTTATGTGTGTCCGTCCATATTGCAGACCTTTTTAGCAGAACCAAGCATTGGAAGTTGGACTTTTTTTTGGAAAGGCAAGCTAGGTTTTTAAAAATCCTATAACCTATCAACTGGGCGACCTATAGGTCAACACCCATTAGAAAGTAACCATGCCGCAGGTGGAATTCGAAGCTAGGACATGGGGGACAAACCCACACAGCCCTAACCACTAGACCATAACACCATTGGCGAGGAAGTTGGACTTTCTCAAGGTTCAAACCACAATCTTCAGTGATAACCTGCACGAAAGTATTGCATGATAAGACCTTTTAGACATTGAAGACAAATAAATGACACATAGACCCAATGTTTTAAAAAGCGATTTTCGAGGCGAAGCGGTGCCTCGAAGCGTACCGAAGCATTTCTTCATAGAAAGTGATAAAAAAATAGTAAAAAATTACAAAAAAAAAAAAAAAAAAAAACAAAAGAAGCAATCATCAATCAAATCAAGAAATAACATGAGTTTGTTTTATGTATGTATTATCTTTTGCAATATGCATACCTGAAATCTGAATATCTGTTGCAATTTGCAGTGAAGAAGAATTGGAGACTGAACTTTAAAGTATGAAGTTACCTTACTTGATCCTACAGCCAGCCACAACATCAGCTACCAAGCAGCCAAAGTGCCAAACAAATCCTCCTCAAGTCCTCAACCTCAACACCTTCTTTCAAGCTGAATGGGATTAATATTGGACCCGTTACCCTCTTGCCATGCACCCAACACTGGTCGTCACCATCAGCGACACTCTTCCGCGGTCTCATCTGCAAAGATTAAAATATATAAACAAAATTTGTAAGTATTAAAAAAAACAAATCATGAATCACATGATATTAGGCTTAAAAAAATAAAGTCGTATGATTTCAACCAAAACAGATCATGAATCACATGATATTAGGCTTATTAGCTTAAAAAAAATGTTCATAAGCAGAGTTCAAAAGCAGTGATTTACATCAGATTTCAAAATAGAACATGGGGACTACTGCTAATAGTTAGATTTTCTTGGCAAGTGTAGAACAACAGAAGTAGAAGTGTAGAGTAGAACAAATGAACAGAAGAAAGAAGGAAGAAACCAGAGAAGGAAGGAAGAAGCTAGAAGAAGGAAGGAACTCAAGGAAGGAAAGAAGGAGGACTTACATTAGTTCGATTTCGATATCGATCGAGCAGTCGAGAGTCGAGTCTTCCTCACTGTCCTCCTCCTTCGCCTGAAAATCAGACTACCACCACGGCACCATCGTCCTCCTCTTTCGCCCAAATCGCCCTCATCCTTTGTCAGAAATCACAATCGTCCTCCTCTCCTCCTCTTTTTTTCTTCTTCTACTTCCTCGGTTCCTCCTTCAGCTCCTCTCCTCTCCTCTGTCTGATTCTAAAGGAAACAAAAAACACAACGAATTAGGGCTTAAATAAAAGCCATTAGATTATTCTCGAGATAATAAACAAACAGATTGCAAATATTCTAAATCGTACGCCTCAAAACGAGTCGAATCGTATGAGTCAGCTTAATAACTCGTACGCCTCAGTTATACCCCTTTGAATCGTACGAGCTGGGCGATTTTTCAGCGAGTTGGTGCGACTGCATAGACCTGCACTTCACCTCTTCTCCAGTGAGAATGGAAAGATCGTCCAAGTTCGCTCTTTTTTTGTCTCCAAAACCAGGAGCAGCTTTAATGGCACAAACTTATTAACAATGGATACGAGTCAGTTATACTCCGTCATCAACAAGTACACTATGATTTTTTAGACATATGTTAAGGACAACATGTTTAGCCACTTCATCTATAAAAGGAAAAGACAATAAACAGATAATATAGGTAATTTGTGAAGTAAACTACTATTGGCCAATGGTGTTATGGCCTAGTGGTTAGGGCTGTGTGGGTTTGTCCCCCACGTCCTAGCTTCGAAACCCACCTGCGACATGGTTACTTTCTAATGGGTGTTGACCTATAAGTTGTCCAGTTGATAGGTTATGAAATCCTTAAAAACCCACCTCGCCTTCCAAAAAAAAAGAAAAAAAACTATTGCATGACCCCACAGGAATTACCATGATAGCTAAGCATGTCATACAGAAACTAATGTCCTACATCGTTCTTAGAAAGCAGACAACCTTTTAGCCCCTGCACATTCATTCCTAATGACACAGAGGCTGTCCAATAGCATCAACACGAGAAAGTTGATTACTTACCTTGACTTCTGCAAGATGCTTGTTGAGTATAAGCATCGTCAGTGTGTCACTATCGACATCTTCAGCCACAATCAAGAGAGCTCTATTTTTCTGCTTCAAAAAACAAACCAGCGAAATGCAAAATTGTATGCATGACCTTAAAAAAGTTCTAGTTCCAAGATCATACCTCCTCATTTTGAAATACAAAATGAGGAAATCCTATAGAGGAAATTACCTTCACAGCCAGCTCCAATATTTTCACTAGTAAGTTCATCTGTAATTTTCTTGTCATGAATGAGGATCAGGGGACTTTCCAGTTCCTGTCTATATGTAAATCACAATTTGCACAAAAATAAAAATCCATCCAAACAAGTTAAGTGAAAAAATAACTTAAAAGAACAAAGAATGGCCAGGAACATCTTAAATATTATGCCATAATTAAACCAAGTGGGCCCTCTCATAATAAAATCAGCCATAGGTAGCAATGAAAGAAAACTATTTATTTATTTTTTTTTTAAAATAAACCTCTAGTGGAGAGGGGCAACTATGGGATGTCAGACCTTTATTACTTGAGCAAAAAAAATTTTACACATGTCGGGGATACATGACGACTTTACCAGAGAAATAAAAACAATTGGACATAAAACAAAAGAATTCTAAAAACAGTCGATGCATGAGACTTTTCTAACTACTTAACCTTGACAAAAATGCCTAATTCACCGAGGATAAGGCCTAAAACCAAAAGTGATTAAGACCTTATTTTGGAAGAAAACTACTTGAATATCAAGAGTAACATATTTTGCATGTATCGCATAAGAAAGTCAAAATTTTCACTCCTTGAAGACTTCAAATCAACAAAAGATATCAGCCAGCAGAAAGAATTTTTGTGACAGGCTAAGAAAAAAACAGATGTTCTTCTACACTTGCACACTTATGTGTCCTTCCTTGTATTGGTAACAAAATAGAGTGATATATATCCCCTCCCTAACTAGTTTCATTCCTTTCCACAATTTCCAACTCATTTTCCATTGTATTCCCATCCTGAAAATTTCCATGTTGGAAAACATTATAACAAATATAGATTAAAAAAAAATGTGAAAACCATCAGACCTCCAAATAGAATAGATTCAAATTGTGCTCACAGCAACAGTGAGCAATTTCGCGATCGCCATTTGCAGAAATAGTGTTGCCACCTATTTCGAACCAGAGCACACTAAAGATTGGATAGGAAAGAGTACAAGAATGTTGATTGTTAGCTTTCTCAACAAGTTATGACAAATTGTATTCAATCATCTAATCTAAAATGTACAAGATACATGACTTATATAGACAATGTAATGTGTTGCTAGTTGTCAAAACAACCTAACAGACTAACACACTATGGACCACATGAACAGTTGTACTAATAACTAGCTAATACTAACTCAGATGTTGATTGTATTACTAATTAGTCTTGACATCCCCCTTCAAATTAAGCGTAGATATATCAACTACACTTAGTTTGTCACGAAGTTTCAAAAATCTGGATTTCCCAAGAGCTTTAGTGAGTATGTCAGCAACCTGATCAATAGTAGGAATGTGTTGAACCTGGACAAGCCTGCGAGCAACCTTCTCTCGTACAAAGTAAAGATCCAATTCAATATGCTTAGTCCTAGAATGAATAATAGGATTTGCACTAAGCATTACAGCACTGTTATTATCACACCAGATAGTGGGAGGACTGGAGCGAATGTGTAGTTCAGAAACTAGAGACTGCAACCATGTGAGTTCAGCCGTAACAGCAGCAAGACTCCTATATTCGGCTTCAGTACTACTTCTTGAGATGGTGCTCTGCTTCTTTGAAGACCAAGAGATGAGATTAGCACCCAAATACACACAGTAGCCAGAGGTGGACCTCCTGTCAATGGGATCAGATGCCCAATCAGCATCACAGTAACCTGTCCACTTGAATGAAGGTGTTGAAACCAGATGAAGACCAACAGTGGGTGTAGCCTTGAGATACCTCAGAATTCTTTTAACCACTCTCCAGTGTGATTCAAGAGGATGTTGCATGAATTGACAAACTTTATTGACAGAGTATGCTAATTCAGGTCTTGTGATGGTAACATACTGCAGAGCACCAACCATACTCCTATACAAGTGAACATCTGCAACTGGATCACTGCCAGTATCATAGAGCTTTTCACCACCGCTCATTGGAGTAGATAAACCATTGGCGAATTGCATTTTAGCTCGACATAAAAGATCATTAATATACTTAGTATGAGACAAAAACAAGCCATCAGTGGTTTGTTGAACCTGAATGCCAAGGAAGTAGTGAGCAAGACCAAGATCTTTCAAGGCAAACTGAGCATTCAGCTGATGAATGAGTTGTGAAACATCCTTAGAACTGGAACCAGTGACCAAAATATCATCAACATACACCAGAAGAAATATAGGAAAAGGAGAATGTCGGATGAACAGTGAGGTATCTGACTTAGAAGGAGCAAAACCAAATAGATGGAGAGTATGTCTCAGCTTCTCAAACCATGCCCGAGGAGCCTGCTTCAGTCCATACAAAGCTTTGTGTAGTTTGCACACAGTAGTGGGACGAGAAGAATCAATAAATCCAGGAGGTTGCATCATGTAAACATCTTCTTGTAAATCTCCATTCAAGAAGGCATTGTTAACATCAAGTTGAAAAACAGACCATCCATATGTAATAGCTACTGTGAATACAACCCGAATTGTAGTGGGTTTCACCACTGGACTGTATGTCTCAGCATAATCGAATCCTGCAACTTGTTCAAATCCTCGAGCCACCAACCTAGCCTTATATCTGTGTACAGAACCATCCGCATTTTGTTTAACCTTAAACAACCATTTGCAACCAACTATAGATATTTTTTGAGGAAGATCAACTAAAGTCCATGTGTTGTTCCTTAGCAAGGCTAGATACTCATTCTGCATAGCCGAGGACCAATGAGGGGTATCAAGTGCTTCAAGTAAGCTTACAGGTTCAGTTGAAGTCAGATAGACTTTAGGCTTGTAGATACCAGCCTTAGACCTAGTAATCATTTTATGACCAGGAGCAATACTGAGAGGAGGACTAGACACTGACCTGTCTGCAAGACTGTCATTGATAATAGGACTAGAACTGGGAACCTGACTAGGAGCAGGACTAGGAGCAGAACTAGGAGCAGGACTAGGACTAGTTGATGTAGTGGGAGACAAGTTAACCAATGGACTAGGCAATGTATTGTTGAATGAATTGGATTGATTATCAGAAGGTGAAGAAGAGAACCCAATGGATGCAGGAACAGAAGTAGAGGAATGACTAATGGGTGAAAGGTTGGAAGTACCAGAGAGCCACTTTGAATAAGGAAAGTGATTCTCATTAAACACAACATCACGAGATATGTAGAGACGACCAGTACTTGACACACATTTATAACCTTTATGTTGAGAACTATAACCCAGAAAGAGACACTCCTCAGATCGAAATTGAAGTTTATGAGAGTTGTAAGGCCTGGTGTTGGGAAAACATGAACACCCAAAGACTTTTAAAATGTTGTAATCAGGAGCTTTATTGTAAAGTTTTTCATAAGGAGATAAGCCATTAAGAACTTTAGTAGGAACACGATTGATAAGAAACACAGATGTCTTAACAGCATCATCCCAGTATTTTAAGGGAAGTGAGGCATGTGCAAGGAGTGTTAATGCTGACTCAGTAATGTGACGATGCTTCCTTTCAGCAAGTCCATTCTGCTGATGAGTAGTGGGACACGCAAGCCTATGACATATCCCATGCTGGCTAAGAAAATTAGCAAATGACCTATACTCCCCTCCCCAGTCTGACTGTATACATTTTATAGGAAAACCAAATTGTAACTCAACTTGAGCCTTGAAGTTAAGGAAAGTAGGATACGCATCCGACTTGTTTTTCAATAAGTAAACCCAAGTGAACTTGCTATAAGAGTCAATGAAATGAATATAGTACTTGAAACCACAAGATGATAGAGTAGAGGCAGGACCCCAAAGGTCAGTATGAATGAGTTCCAAGGGTTTTGAGTATACAGTGGTGGAATTGGAAAAAGGAAGCCTATGAATTTTGCCCAAGCAACAGGCAGTACAAACATCCATATTTGTATTAGGAGTAGCAATATTACATTTGGTAAGCACTTTCTTTACAACATAAAGAGAAGGATGTCCTAACCTAGCATGCCAATGAGACAAAAAAGAACATGTTTTTGACACTGTATTATTACAAACTGGAAATCTAGAAGAACTACTGGCTGATGTAGTGACTGAACTGGATGCTGAGCAAGATGCTCTACTAACTGGAACCCAATGACTGGCTTGAGGAGATGATGAATTTGAATTTGAACAAGCAACAGAAGATGCAGACCTTGAACCAGGAAGAGACATAGAAGGAAACACATATAAACCTCGCTTAAGTGTCCCTTTCAAGAGAATTTGTTGTGTGACCTGATCTTTGACAAAACAAAAATTAGGATGAAATTCAAAAAAGACATTGTTATCTCTAGCAAACCTAGACACACTTAAGAGGTTCTTGGTCAATTTAGGAACTTGAAGGACATTTCTAAGATGTAATTCTCTTGAGGAATTAACAGAAGAAATAGAGGACTGACCGATGTTTTCAATGGGCAAGGCAGTTCCATGTCCCACAAACAGTTGCTCATTACCATGATAAGGCATAGCATTCATCAAATTCTGAGTATAAGGTGTGCAATGATCAGTGGCTCCTGAATCTGGATACCACCTATCATCAGCATGTGGCTGCAACTGAGTTGTGGAAACAGTATTCGGCTGTATCTGAGACTGTGAAGCAGCTCTCCAAGAAGGAAGATTATGCTGACTTGATGAAGCAATGAAAGCCTGTCTTGGAGTTGAAGTTGTTGGTTGAGATGAGTTGCCATATCCAAAAGAAGATGACTGTGAACTCCATGGATTTGAGACAGAGTTATCAAACCGATTAAAGCATTTGAAAGCAAGATGCCCAACCTTGCCACATATTTGACATTGTGGGCGATTAGATTGAGAACCAAATCCAGTTGGCCGAAAACTTCTTCCTGATCTAGCACCCCTGGCATTGAAAGACCCTCTGAACTGAGGTCTTCCCCCTTGAGAACTAGACACGAAAGACCTAGGTGACGGTCTGTATGAAGACTGAGCCATATTCACAGAGCTACTGATATCAAGATCTTTAGTATGTCTTTCAATTCTAGCTTCTTGAGCAAGTAGAAGAGATTCCACTTCGGTAACATTGTATTCATCAGTTCTTGAACTAACTGAGATTACAAAGGTATCATACGCTTGAGGTAAGCTATCAAAGATGGCATTGACATGATCTCTTGAAGATAGTAGGTGTCCTACTGATGCCAACTGATCAGTGATAGATTTGAGTTTCAGAAGGTAGTCATTGATTGACAAGTCTCCTTTCTTGAAGTTTTGTAATTGGATTCTAAGCTGAGAGATTTTGGCTACTGTGTGTGAATTGAAAAAGATCTCAAGAGTATTCCAAATTTGTGCTGATGTTAGGCAACCTACTAACCTTGTAAAGAGCGATTCAGACATGGAGGAAAGTAGCCAAGAAAACAGCAACTGATCTTGCTGTTCCCAGGTAAGAAACTCTGGATTGATATTGTTTTTGGCTTGATCTTCATTGGAGATAAATTGTGCTGGAGAAGATTCTTTCTCAATGAATCTTTGAAGCTTGTGTCCTCTGATCGTTGCCAACACTTGCTGTTTTCACAGCAAGTAATTTTGTTCATTCAACTTTACAGATAATGCATGAGTGAACATGATAGGTCTGGACTCTGTCAAGGCAGAGTTAATAGGTGGAGTAGCATTGGAAGATGTGGAATCTGCCATTAGAGCTACTACGTAAAGCTAAGATGAAGAAGATGAAAGTAGCCAGGAAAAGGATATGATACCATGTTAGCTTTCTCAACAAGTTATGACAAATTGTATTCAATCATCTAATCTAAAATGTACAAGATACATGACTTATATAGACAATGTAATGTGTTGCTAGTTGTCAAAACAACCTAACAGACTAACCCACTATGGACCACATGAACAGCTGTACTAACAACTAGCTAATACTAACTCAGATGTTGATTGTATTACTAATTAGTCTTGACATTGATGATATCATATTGCCTAATCAATTTGGTAAATGCTAACCAACAGACAAATTTCAACAAGTGTACTTACAGGACAATTTGTCACCAATTCAACATTTGAACTGAAAAGGCGGGCTAAGAAAAGCGATGAATATCATTGACTAACTTGGTTTCTCCAACCATATGTTTTACCTGAGCGATCTCTTCTGAAGTGCTTATCATCAATGCCCCCCTGCTTTTCAATTCAGATATTACAACATCAACTGCGCGCCTTTTGAATACCTTCACGTAAGTTCATAACATTTACACCGGCAGCCACTGATTTACAGCCTTCCGTGAGAATCGCCTGAGTGATTGTACCTGCACAATTATTCTTTTTGATACATACACATTGATCGCTGGATCTAATTTATGCTACTCGTAAAACAGAGTAACAAAAACACGGAAATGATATGAAGCCGTGCCTAACTGGAAAATTTGATAATTAAGAAATTCTCGTAAACAGAATAGAATGATGAATAAACGACACGCGACTGAACAATATATACCAGTCATCTGAACTGAAGTTAGCCAATTAAGTGCAACTCCTCCAATGGCGTTACAAATCCTAGTCTCAGCAACGCCTCCAACAGAAAAATCTTTTCTCATTGGATGTCTATAGGCAAAAACAGAGCATTTTCTCCTAGAGGAAAGTGGCTGTGGGGTGGAATTCTCTAATTGTGGTTTCTTAAATTATTTGGAAGGACAAAAATGCAAAGGGCTTTTAAAGGAAGGAAAGATTGGTAGATCAGTTTTACAAGACACATTAAAGGTGACTCTTGGGATCTGGGGCTCAATTGGGATTGGAGCGGAATTCTCACTCGCTCTGGTTTTAAGTTTTCAATGAATTCTCTATTTGTTTTATTGATAAAAAAAATGTGGAAGAATAGATCCCTTCTAGGCGTCGAGGGAGTCGGCGAGGGAAAAACCACTCATCTCCCTCGAGATCCGTAAAGGCATACATCTCGAGAGGGATAAGGGTCACACCCCCCCCCCCCTCCCTCGACATTTAGAAAAAGCGTGGAAAATATAAGGATGTCATGATAGGACATACTATAACCTATAACTTCAAAAAACAAAAAAAATGGGGTATCAAGGTATACTGGAATTTGCATGTGGTATTATTCATCCCTATGCACAATTAATTACTTCCTACTCTATGTGCATAAAATAATTATTTACCAAATAAATTCACTCATAATTTGCAATTTTCATGATGTAGAAACTACACATGATTAATTAAATCCTACAAAACTTTTCAGAAGATGCCTAAGTATTTTTAGCAGACCCATAACGGTCCAGGAGTGTAGCGGGATTTAATAGACTATTTTTTTAAAATATTTTTTATACCCGCACTTAGTATTATAGAGCAAAACAAACATATACTAATTAAAATAATCAATAAATAGGGTAAGAAAAAGAAAAACGGGTTAAAAATCGAAGTAAAGTTGGTTCCTTTAATGAGGAATTGAATTGAAGAGTGACTTTTCCACGTGTTTATAATTTAATTGCAGGCAATCATCAATTATGGAAAGGAATAGAGTATCAGACTTCACTCTTCAGACTTTCAATTGTCACTGTTAAAAAAAAAGGTTCAAAAGGAGAAGCAGCTGAATTACAAAGTATCAACAGAGTTGAAGTCTCTTGACTCTCAACAACAGCAGCCAGAGGGGTGATCGCACCAGGTCAGTCTCTTGACTCTCTTCTCCCTTCTTCAATTATTTCTTCTTTTCTCTTTTCTAATCGCACCAACACCTGGCACACACAGCGAAAGATCGCAACCTCTTCTCTTCTTTCTTCTTCTTTCCTCTTCTCTGATTGCACCAACACCTGGCATGCATAGCACGCATAGCAATCCATCGCAACCTCTTCTTTCTTCTTTTTCATCAACATTTTCACACGGCAAACACAGTCGATCGATTGACTGGCAACTCCCCTTCTTCTTTCTTCTTTCTTCTTTCTTCTTTCTTCTTTCTTCTTTCTTCTTCTCCCTTGCTTTCCATCAATCTCTTTCTTCTCTCTTTAGTTTCAGCTTTCAGGCGAATATATTTTTCCCTTATAAGCCTAGTTATAACGCCATTACAGAGACCATTTTACCCCTTAACGGTTGTTATGTCGGCTTTTTAACGCCACCATTAAACCATACCGTTAAAATGCGTAAATATAACGGTCCCGACCTATTAACCGTTGGCGTTATAAGTTTTAACTGCATAGCATGCCTCCCATAATATATATTTTTAAGCAAATATTTGTGTAAAGTCTTCTTACTTTCATGCATTCATTAAATAAATTCACCTTTTTCCGCATAGCAAAATTTAGAGACCAAAATAAGGATAATGATATAGGGAAGAGATAATGTGCTTGGAACTTACCATCTCGTGCAGCAGTATTTGTAGCACTAGCAACCTGCTTTACAAGGTCTGCCTTAGGATCCCCCCGACTGCTCTCGATAATTACATTGTGGCCCTATGCACCAAAGTTCAGCTTTGAGTTATGCACTTCAATAACCATATATATATATATATATATAATAACAATAACAATAGTAATAATAATAATAATAATAATAACAATAAAATAGAGAATTAAAATTTACTTCGATAACTTTAGAGTTGGTTCCCTTGAAGAATAATATTAGATGTCAACTTTATATATTATTTATAGCAATTCATAGTAGAGGTGGGCAAACGGGTCGAGGATCCGCGGGTTCAAATTGAACCGGATCATTTTGCTCTAAACTGTCCGGATTTTAAGTTTGTATTTTTAGATACGGTCCGAGCCCGATTCCTATTATTTAAAAAGAAACGGTCCGGGTTGGACTCGATTCAAATCACTTAAACCTAAATAAGAACTTCCCCATCTCGATCTACTGCTCTGTTGTCTGCTCTTCTCTTCCCCTCTCTTTTCTGTAGTCTGTAACCGTATCCTCTCTATCTCTTCTCTGCTGGTTTGATTCCCCATCTCGATCGATACTAACTTACTAAGTTATCGATATGTAGAAGAAGAAGAAGTATTTGTAGAAGAAGTTGTCGATCTATAGAAGTAGAATAAGTATCTCTTACTAGTTGATTGAGATCTGTAGAAGGTGTAGAGAGCTCTTGTGATCTCAGATTGAGACCTCTTCCTCCACCAGATTCGTCGATCATCCTCCTTTTTTCTTCGTCGTCTACTCCTATCTTTGTCAATAGCTAACGAGTTTTTTTATTTTATTTTATATGTTTAGAGAGTTTAGAGAAGGTCGTCCAGATCTCAATCAACTATTACTTGCTTCACATCAAGTAGAATCCAGACCAGTTGAAGAGTGCTAGAGAATACATCAACACCTTCTCTAGACCACGTTCTATCACTCCATTCTGGTAAGTCAACTCTTCAATCTCTCATTTCTTACATATTACTTCACTGAAACCTTAGTGATTCTGCATCTTCAACATTTTTTTTTATCTTCTCTGCCATTGTTTTACAATGGGGTTTCTTTATTCAGTTTATGTAGGTCTCTGAACTTGAAAGAGTTGATTAATTGTGAAGGTTTCACTCTGAATTGAGATGGGTTTTTGGTTTATTAGTTTTTGGTAATGAACAGATGATCCTTTTTTTCCAGCTCAAATGGTTGTTTCATATTGTGTGGAGATGGTGTTCTTATTTGAGTTGTATTTGGTTTTCACATAATAGTATGTAGTAGAATCTCTAATATCGAATTTAGACACGTTTTAGACTTTCAATTCATCTACTCTCTTCAACTCTTCATAGTTAATAACTATATTAAGTAGTTTGAAGAATGAAATTGCATATAATAAATGGTGTTCTTATTTGAGTTGTGTTTGGTTTTTATGCTATCTTTAGTATAGCTAGCTACCATCATCATTTCATCAAACAATAATCTCCATGGAATCCTTACAAAGCATACTAAAACTTCAGTTCTTGTCTAGTCTATCTTTTACCCTTCATTAGTTCAATATGACATTTCCAATATCTTCTATTAAATGCCCATACATGCATCTAGAATGTCCTTCATGGTGTTTATTTTTACTTATGTTTTGTAGGCAATTTTTTTTTAATGCGGGAGCAAAGTAACGATGTGTCAAAGTACGACCCCCAACGAAATTACTAAAGTATCAACATCTTCTATTGCTACATCACCTTGACCTGTACAAACAGAAGAATCCATGCCTCCTTCCAAGCTCGTCCTCTAAAAAAAAAAGAAAAAATGCTCCAAAAACTACACAATCTAGATCTTGGGTTTGAGATCACATCACTAAATTTACTGTGAAAGAAACACGTGAAGTTGTAACTGAAAGAAATAGTATGATGGTAGAGGTAGATGTACTCAAGGCGAAGTGCAATTATTGTGCTCAAGTGTTTGCATGTGATACCAGTGGCGGTGGCACTAGTCCTTTTGGTAAACACATCACCAATGTATGCAAAAAGTATAAACCAAACGTGGATTTAAAGCAAAAGGTTCTTGGTACAACTAGTGATGGTAGCAGCATGCTATTTGCTAGAGGATTTAGCCAAGAAGAAAGTTTGAAAGCTATTATTGAATTCCTAGTGATTGATGAGCAACCTTTTAATGTTGTTGAGAATGAAGGTTTTAGGCAGATGATGAGTGTTATACAACCTAGACTACACGTTCCATCTCGAAGAACTACTCTGAGGGAGTTGTTACAAAATTATCATGACATGAAAGAAGATTTAAAAGGGTAATTGAGTAAGCATAGGGTCAGCTTGACTACTAATACATGGACAAGTATTCAAAATGTGAACTACATGGTGCTAACAACTCATTTTGTAGATGATGACTGGAATATGCACAAAAGAATCCTAAACTTTTGTATCATTCCTAGTCATCAAGGTAAACAAATAGAGAGGTTGATAAAGCAATGTTTGGTAGCGTGGAAGATTGAAAAGGTGATGTGTATTTCAGTTGACAATGCATTGGCTAATAAGGTGGCACTTCAGTATGTACTTGCTAAAATGAAGATGAAGTCTAATTGTTCACTTATTTTGGGGGGTAAATATATGCATGTGAGGTGTCTAGCTCACATTATCAACCTGATAGTGAAAGGGGTTGAAAAAGTTGGATAAAAGCGTGACATCAATTAGAAATGTTGTGAAGTTTGTCAAATCAAGTCCTCAAAGGTTAGCTTATTTCAAGGAAATTGTTGATAAGGAGTTTTTAACTGACAAAAGTTTTCTTGTTATGGATGTGCCTACTAGGTGGAATAGTACATATTTGATGCTAGAATCTAGTTTGAAATTTAAAAAGGTATTTGATAGGATGAGTGTAGAAGATGACAGTGTGTACTTAGGTTATTTCATAGAATATGAGGAGTTGGATGATGATGAAGAAGTAGATCCAAAAAAAAAGGTTAAAGGAAGGGTTGGGCCACCTCGTGAGAAAGATTGGGAAAGTGCCGAGGTGTTTGTGACTTTTTTGAAAGTCTTCTACCTAGTGACTGTGAAGATGAGTGCTAGCAAGCATCCGATCCGACGTCCCAAACAGCTTTCCATGATGTGATTGTTGTGGAAGCAAAGATTGATAAAAAAAATTTGCTCGAGTATATGCAATTTGGAGGTGTTGTGGAGAATATGCTATGTGATATGACAGCAAACATGAAAAAAATATATATAAGTATTTTGGTTCAATTTGGTCATTGAACCAAATATTTGTTGTTACCCTTATCCTAGATTCAAGGTTCAAACTGAGACATTTTTTACACTAGTGTAAAAAGAAATTGGGGTATAAGGAAGAGGATATTAAAGAAAAAAGTAAGGAAATTAGGACATTAATGAAGGACTTGTGTGATGAATATGCTCAACAAGTCGTCGGTTCCCAAAAACAAGATAAGGGTTCAAAACAGGTAATCAAAACTTCAAAACTTTCTTCAAACGTTGTTTCATTATTATAAAGTTTTTTGGTTATTTCAATTCACACTTTAATTTAATCAAAATTTTCTCTTTCTTTTGGTTCTTAGCATTCTCAATCAAGTGTTAACAGTAACTCTGCATATGGAAAACAAGGAAGTGTAGGAGCACCAACCGAAAGTCCTTCTATTCTTGATGAGATGATGGATGATTGGGAGAAGGAGCTAGAAGATACGGAGGATATTGTGCTTTCACATGAGGTGGATAGGTATCTCATGAATCCATTAGAGAAAGCTAACAAGATTGAGATATTTGAAATTTTGAGATGATGGAAGCTGAATAGGAATAAGTACCCCATACTTGCATTGCTAGCAAAAGATGTATTGTCTATTTAAGTGTCAACAGTTGCTAGTGAGAGTGCTTTTAGCGTTGGAGGCCGATTGATTGATTCATTTAGATCATCTCTCACTCCTAACCTGAGTTATTAAATCGCCGAATAATCACCGAAAAATTGAAATTCGGGACTAGACCGTTCCGGATTGAGAAAAATCAGTAAGGTTTCGCGAACTCAGCTAAATCGGTAAAAAAATCGGTGAGTCGCCGCATAATCAGCCGTGTTGACTCGCCGATTTATCATCTGTATAAATAAATAAATAAACCTAACTCATTTTCGATTTCTATTTGCAGAGAGAATAAAAAGAGACGAAGCAGAGGGAATGAAAGAAGAAGAAGAGGAACTAAGAAGACGTTGGTTTCCTCCCTCCTTGAAGAAGAACGAACTGATTTCCTCCCTCCTTCCAGGTAAGATCTGTCCTTCTTCTTTCTGTTTTTTTCCTGTTTTTCTTCTTCTTCTTCTTTCAGATTTGTTTTTTTTTTTTTTTTTTTTTCTCTTCTTTCGACAAAGCAAAACGATTTTTGTTTTCTTCTTTTGGCATAGCAAAAACGATTATTGTAAAAAGGTTTCGAAGTTGTAATTTATAAAGAGGAACCAGTGATCCAGATTTCACACCTAAATCAGAAAAAAAATTGAGATTAATTCAAGTGTAATAAGATGCAAGCAAGCCTGATTTTAGTTTTAGTCTCTGTTTAATTATTGGGAATACAAATATTTTCTCATGTTGCACATTTTGTAAACCTGTTACAGACGTATCTGAATCCATTGCAATACCACCCCGCATATTCAGTTGTCAAGTAAGTCTGATTTTTTTATTTTTTCGTTTACTCTTGTTGATTGATACATGTTTTTCTTGAACTTGTAGGAAACCCTCATTTTCTCCTTCTTATCTCAGTTTATCTGCCCAGCTGTTTGCATCCCTGCTAAGAATTAGCAAAATCTATAATTGTAGTTTTCATTCATGTACAAATGGTACAAAATTATATTGAAAAGTTTTCACCATTTTTTGTTGTAGTAAAATTACATCTATCTTTAGATGCATAAGAAAATATAATAACATGGCAACAAACTTGTGAATTTTTTCTTCTTTCAGATCTACTTTTCTGTTGTTGCTGAGTCGTTGTTGTTTTTGATGAGTTGTTCCTAAACATCTCCAGGTAACTTTAATTGTTCCAAACCTGCAAAATTAAGTTCGTTGTATGAATTAGTGAAGTAATATAATTACAAATTTATAGTATTTTGATTAATTATTAATTGTTGTATATGACTATGATTAAATTTAAAAATATATATATATATATATATGATTTAAAAAAATATACCGATTAAATTCGATTATTCCCGATTATTTCCGACTATTCCTGATTAATTGTAATTCGGTCCTGGACCGCGAAGCGATTTAACTACCCAGCTCCGAACTCTATGGAGGCATTGATATGCTTCCAAAATTGGATAAAAAGTGATGACATCAGCAACCTTGAGTACGAAGCAAATGCAAAGGAAATTGAGTTCTATACAGAGTGTGAAAATAGTAATATTTGTGTTTTTTGTAGTTTGGTTTGTTATTATGGTTATTAACATATTCACTATTTGATAGTGTTTCTATTAATTATGTTATTTGTTTTTCTTAGACTTTGCAAAGTTGAAAATCACAACAGCCAAGGGTAAAGAAAGTGATGCAAACTCAAGTGGTCGTACTCAAATTTCTCAATCAACATCAAAGGGAAAGGCAAAGGTTGCCAATACAGGTTTGGTGATAGCTTAATTTGAGTGGCTAGCTTAGCTTTTTATGTTTTCAATGTAATAGATATTGGATACAATTTGAATTTGTAATAGATATTGGATACTTTGATTTGAATTTGTAGCTTGGATTTGGATTTGGATTTGGATACAATTATGTTGTTTGTTTTTATTGAATAACGATATTTGGTTTTGGATTTTTCAAGCTTGTTTTCAATGTAAAAAAATATGCAGCTTGCACGAAGACCACTTGTATGTTATGTAGTGCATCAAATGATTCTAGACAGGTAGAATCGATCATTACCAGAGATGGATGTAACAAGAAAATTGAGTGACATTTTGAAAATGAATAGTCTTCCTAGCCTATTAGTAGGGCCGGTATGAATCTCCATTATTTTGGACAATACAAATGTTTCTGGCACCAAGATGCAAATTAGCTATGGACATCAGTGCTTGGTGGAACCTAGCTAATTCCAAAATCTAGGAGATTATCCTTCTTGCAAGTATTTACAATGCTTCTGATCTTTCTTTTACAGATGTAGAACTTCTGCTAGAACAGGTTGCCCTCCTGAGAACCATGACCTAGCATGAAAAAACTATTAAATATATTTGTATAATCGAAAGGTTCTTATCATATTTCATTTCATTTTTCACAAAGCAATTTTCAGCCAATAAAATATTTTTTGGAGTACAGTGTTCTAGTTTGACAAGGAAATAGGATAAAATGCATGGACAAAGTATGCTCTCATGGTTAAATTTTACTTGGGCAACAAGATGTTGAATCCGTTTGGAACCGTAGGAATCGGACTATTCCAAATGGTTTGAGTCAGGTTCAGTCCCAATGTTCAAATTGAGAAAATTCGGACCGGACCGAATCCGTTAAATTTAAACGGTTCGAGTTAGGTTCCTCAAAATTTGGAACCGATCCGAACCGTGCCCACCCCTAATTCATAGTCGGCAACTTATTCAAGATAAAGTAGTTCCAGCATTAACTTCTCTATATAAGGTACTCCACTGATTCATTACTGGCCAGACAACACAAATGCTCTATTCACTTTCTTCAATGTAGATCAACTATCAGTTTGTTATAGGATTGCAATCTATGTTTGAGCATCAAAGACATTTTCACATCTGCCAGAATCAATTAAAAGGTACACAAAGGAAAGAACAGAAAAGAAATGAAATGAAAAACATTTACAGCTTGGCCTCACGTTGTTCCCTTGTGCAAACAACATTTAGTTCAGTTCACAACGAGCAATATAAAATTGAATAAAATGTTCAAACATGTGCAAACCTTAGATGGAACCAGATGATGATAAATCTCAAACAAATCTCTAGTTTTGCTGTTTTGCATCAGAAAAGCAAGGGTTGAAGTGACCAAACCTTTTTTCTTAAGATAAAAAAATTTCATTAATGATTAACAAAAACCCACACCCACACCCACAGAGGAGCTTTGCTACAGAGCGAGGGAAAGGGCGCGAGGGATGGGTGTTAACCACCCATCTGCCTCGAGATAAGCGCATCAAATCTGAGATGTGCGATGATGCTCATCTCGAAATGGATGGGTGGTTACAACCACCCCTCGCTCCCACCCATCCGCTTCGAGATGAGCATCATCGCACATCTCAGATTTGATGTGCTTATCTCGAGGCAGATGGGTGGTTAACACCCATCCCTCGCCCCCTTTCCCTCGCTCCCTCCCTCGCTCTGTAGCAAAGCTCCCCACAGAGACTCCTTGGAATGAGCCTTTGCACAAAAAGTAGACAACAAACAATGAGGCCCCAAATATATAACCACTACAACACTAACATAAAACACAAAACATAAAACAAAAATACCCCTACTCCGCTCCCCAAGGCCCCTACTCCTAAGAGATTACATATTCTCCACTTCCACATCTTCCAATCCCGCATCCAAGCTCGCCTTGCGCTCATCCTCAACATCCCGCTGTCGGCTCGATTTTTTAAAGAAATTGTCGATTGAACCAAAAGTTTCGGTTTTTGTGTCTGAGAAACCGAACCGAACAGACTCGGTCGGTTTGCTTGTTCGGTTTTTGGAAATTTTTAAAGAAGAAAGGGATTTGACAATTAAATTAACCAAAAAACATAAAAGAATCAATAAAGCATTGACCTGCAATTGATTGATTGGAACTGTGGATCTTTACTTAGATCTCAACTTGAATCAGATCTAAAATACAACGATAGAAAGCAAATAAAGAGAGAGTGCAAAGATGTAGCAAAGTTTTAACATCTGAACTCGCTGGATGTATTTCGGAACAAGTTTAGGGTTATGCTTCCTGCAAGCTTCAAAAGTATTTCCTCTCTGAAACATCTCAATCTTTCTTCCAATAAGTTGGATGGACATGCCCCACTAAAGAGCTCCACAACGGTCCCTTTCATTCTTGCTCCTGTTACGTACTATCATGGTTCACCATAGGTACATCAAATATAAAATAAAAAGATAGAAGGGATTGAGCTTCTGAACCAAATTATCATATAATCCTTGCTCTCAAGATATTTAGTGGAGAAGAATTAGTCAATTAGACGATGCAATAGGTTTCTTTAACGAAGACCAAGTCAATTAGCCGCTAAATGGGGCATACGAAGATGGAAAGCAAATAAGAGACAGTGAGAAGATAAAATGGCAGTCAAACACAGTTGCACCTTTACCAAAACAAAGCTTCCAACCATTCATTTACTTTATTCTTTATTCAATTCACTCTACCCCAAATACCCTATTTATTTAATTCACCTTTTCCCAAAGCCTATATCCCCTTCGAGATTCACATGAACGCGCATTTTGAGAATCCTTCACCTGTTTCCTCGCTCGTTTCCTTGCCATTTAGAATCACCGCTCTTTATTTAATTTACACTTCCCAAACCTACCCTATAAAATGTTTTGACTTCTGATATAAATTTAACTTTGTGAATGGGAGATCTGTTTTACAATTTTATATTCGGTCGTTTGGTTTAAATCGGTTTCAAACTTATATAAACGCCCAACTGAACCATATTGGTCGATTTTTTGAATAATTAAAACTGAACTGAACCGAATAATAGGAAAAACTTAACTGAAGTTCGGTTCGATCGGTTTGTCGGTTTTTTGTTCAACCCTAGCTTAATGGTAGATCATGCGAAGGAAGCAAAAGAGGATAGTGTCTCACTTTGATAAAAGTCAAAGCCCAAGACCTCCGTAAGTCATGCAGCGTCAACATCGAAGCCCCAAACCTCTAGAAGTTGTTCAACATCAACATCAAAGCCCAAAACCTCTGTAAGTGAGCACAACATTTCGTCCCAACCATTCTCGAAGTATTGCATTACTCAAATCACAAAAGATGGGGGAGGTGAGATTTACAAAAGTATCATCTACAAATTTCACTAAATAAGTAAATATAAATGTTAATGAGATATCCCAGCCATACACACAAGAATCGAAAGGAACGTCCTTATAACCCCAAATCCATAATGTAACTAAAATACCAGTTTTCCCTTGAGCAGCATCCTTCGATTTCCTTTAAACCCTATTGTTTCTTTCTGACCATACTTTCAATACTACCACGTGACAAACTTCGGTCCTTACCCATTGCTTCCTTGCCGAAACAACCCCTATGAATCGATCCCTATTATGCCATAGTTGAAGAGCATCAAGGACTGATTGGAAGCTCTTCAACAATTGAAGGCATCCAAGATGAAAGCCCATATGGATGATGAAAAGGTGCACTGAAGCATAATATGGTCAATCGACTCTTTAGTTGCTTCACACAAGAAGCATCAATTAGCCATCATATTAGATCTCCTAGCCAGATTGTTGATGGTAAGAATCCTTCCATGAGTGAACGCCCAAAGTAAAAAAAAAAAATTATGAGAGGGCACTTGCATAAGCAAAGGGTTGTATTCAAATTTCCAACATTCAGAATGAGGTCAAGATCATGTGATTGGGGGCATACAAATCATACTAGCTTTTGCCAGAGAATACTTTGGAGCTATCTTTCCATATCCACTCATCTGGTTGGTCATTCATTGATCTCGACTGTAAGAGAATAAGAAGCTTGACTATGTGTTCCATCTCCCAATCATTAAACCTTGTCAAATATGAAGATCCCAACTATGCCCATGTCCATCATTCACCGAGAATTCAGCAATACATCCTTGTTTCCTATCTGAGGTAGAGTAAATATCTAGAAAAGTTGTTTCAGCGGCCCATTACATTGGAAACAAGTTTATCCCCTTTGCGAGCATTGAAAGAGAATGAGTACCAAATTTGACACTATGCTGCATAATAGCTTTCCATGAGCCACACCATGAGGAGAGTTTGGCTGATTGATCATCCATTCATTATGAGAACTCCCATATTAGCAAAAGATTCTTCACAAAAACAAGGAAATGATAGGAATTATGCCTCGGTATGTAAATGTGAATCAATTACACACATGTTGGGTGTGAGACATTTTCTAGGATATGCTAATTCTAACAAAGATGCATTCTAATTAGAATTAGGTTTACAATTTAGTATCTTATTACCCAAGACTCCTAGTACTACAAATAAAGGCAATCTCATTGAAATCACTAGAATAATGAATTGGGTATTAGTTTATAACACAAGCTACAACATCCAGACCAATAAACAATAAGGCAACATCTTGATGATTCAAACATACTTAGTAACTAAGGCCTATGTCTATGTAGCACTTAACAATGCTTTAAAAAATGAGGGAGGCTTATGACTTGAGGTTCAACCCAAGGCGAGGAACAGTCGCAATGCACGAAAGGCTTGCATCAAGGCTTAATGACACCAAAGGCTTATGATCAATAAAGGATGTGTATGGCTTTACTTCATGACTAAGGTGTGCAACTATGATATGTCATAATTAATGTTTTTAATCATTTCAACTACAATATGTAAGTAAGACACGGGTGATTGCATTATCGGTAACATGTGTACGCAGTTGAAGATACAATAAGAAAAATGTTGGTTTCTTATAACACAACATACAAGTAGAAACGAGTTGTATAATTTGCAATGACCATGATGGATCGGTTGACCATCTTTTCCTCTATTGCTCAACTACAAGAGTCATTTAGCTGATGTTTTTTTGACGGATTTTGGTGTTTTGAAGCCAATCAGTAGCACTGATCAATGACAATATAACCTATTGGATCCAAAATAGGAACGAGAGAATGATAATTCATTGGGTAGATGGTTATTGGATGGAGTCTCACATGCAATTCTTTGGGTGGAGGGACCGCAACAGTCATATCTTCAATCTTTTGGGTAGATGGTTTGGATGGATGTTGGAAGAGGGGTGGGGTTTTCTTTATCAATAAAACAAAGCAATATAGTGAACAAGAAAGAAGCCTAGTGACTGAGTGGGTCACAAGGCAAAGGATAAAACAGAGTAGAGCTCAATTACATTAAAACAGACTCTCGCAATCAAACATACAAGTATGAAGGGTGATATTATGTATTGTTACCCCAGATCCACACTGGAGCTTTAATCTCATTACAAATATCACTTCAATCCTTATCTCATTCCTTTCTGTCCAAAGCACCCATATTCCTGCAAAAACATTTTTCCAAAGCCAAAGCCCTTTCAGTGAGCAACCATCCATGCGCCACCTAGAAGCCATTTGCATGAAACTTTGAAGCATAGGTGTTACAGAGTTGGTCTCACTACAGATAGTATGCCAGACCTCTCTGGAGAAATTGCACTTGAAAAATAAGTGACCAATAGTCTCCTTTTCCTTTCCAAAGAATGAAGGGTGTGGAAAACTCACATTTCAAATAACAAACTTTATCAGTGGTTTTTGTGAAAATATATAGATTGTCTTGGTAGTTGGGGAGGTTTTAGAATGTTGATGTACCTTGGAAGGCTAAGACGTGAGAGAGTAGAAACCAAAAATTCAATGGAAAAAAGGTTAATAGCACCAAAAATCCACATCCCAGCAAAAAATCACAAGTTAGTTTCTAGCGTCCCAATCCAAAAAAAAAAAAAAATGTTGGCAATAGATCCCAAAAGCATTGTCATACAAAGAAACAAGCTCTAGAAGGAATTATTTAGTTTGAAAGAGTCAAAACCAATGAGGAAAAATTTGTAGGAGCTTCAATAGGTCCCTTCCATCATCTTCATCTTCCTTAAGGATCACACCTTCATGCCCACCATTTGGAAAGTTTTTCTTCTTCCCAATCCAACAAATTCCTTCTAGGATCAATATTCAAAAACCACACCCATCAATATAGGAGCCAAACTCTGAAATCCATCCCATTTTCCTGAGGGAACAAAAAGAGTCTTAGGAACCTCTCCCTAAGGGTGTTCATGAATTCATTCCCAACACACATCGTGCCAAGACCGAATGTATTCCACTTCCAATTTTGAGACTCACCATTTGCAAGAATTTATTTGAGGTTGAAGATTCCCAACATGCCCAAACTATAAGGGCTTCTTAGATGCTTAGGTAATCACCCTCCTTGCTCAACCCCATAATTTGTCACAATAAATCTCCTCCATGGAGCCCCTTTTTTTCGGTCTCAAAACAACAAAAACATTTTCCAAGAAAGGTTGGATTCAAATATATATATATATTGGTAAGGTTCCATATTTATTCCCTTAACCCCTCCCACCCAGAGACCCTTGACAGTGTTTGAACCCAAGACATGGGATACAAACCACCACACCCTTCCCAACTGAGTTAACTACCATTTGCACTGGGTTCAAGTTCTAAATGGCTTAATTCTGAGGACACCCTTTTGGCAAACAAATCAATTCCCACTTTGGGCGCAAAACCCAGCCTAGCCAAAGAAAGTTTCTCATAGTTGTTTCTAACTGTTTTGGACGATCTCCAATACACAAAAAAGAGACATAAACTACACGAGCGTACTAGAACAAAACATGTTATTAATAAAGGTGAGTCTTCCCCTTTAGATATAAGGTCACTCTTCCAAATGCAAGTTTTTTTAGTCTCAACCACCGGACTTTGTATCCCCTTGCACCTCCAATTGAAACCGAAGGGCTCCCACTTTACACCCAAAAAAAGGTGATCTCATACGCCATAGCACCCTCCCTGATGCCTACAAACCGGCTTTTAGGAAATTAACTTTAAGGCCTGAAGCACATTCAAAGATTTTTTGGATGAATTATAGGTTCTCAAGTTGTAGGAGGTTATTGTTAATAAAGAAAATGTGGTAACATCTACAAATTGGAGGTGAAGCACTTCCGAAGCATCCATGTGAACTTGGAATCTAATCAAAAGGTTTAGATCAAAAGTTCCCTCCACCGCCCTATAAGGGCATCCACCACAATAATGAGTGGGATAAGGGATCACCTTGCCTACAACCCTAAGGGATTTGAAGAATCCTAGCGATGAACCTCCAATAGGAACGGAAATATTGATTGTAGACCAGCATATCTAGATCCATTCCAACCACCTAGTACCAAAGCCCATCCTCTTCATCACATCAAGGAAAAAGTCCTACGGCACATAGTTATGAGCCTTGGCAAAATCTACCTTGCAATCCAAACCCTGATGGAAAGCTTGAAGTCTAGAGTCATGAACCAACACCCCATCAAGAATCTGTCTTTTGTAAAAAAAATCTTGGAAGCAAATGATGAGAAGACTCAGGCAAGTAGTTAGAAACTTCAATAGTGCATCTGCGATGATCACACGACGCATATATGGATACCCACCACCCTGGGAAGGAAAGTATGGTTGATATGCCAATCAAGGAAAGATTATATAAAATCCCTTCACCATTTCCATTACATCATCTTGAAAAATGCAAATTCTTTCACCACTTCCATTACATCATCCCCAAAATTGCTAGCTCAAAATTGTTAAATTGGTGCATATTACAGGCCATCCCAAGAAACAAATTAAAATCCTAAATAAAATCTATTTTCCTAACTTCTAGCCCAGTAGGACAACTACGAGTTCTAAAACATATGAACAACCACTACGCATATAGAGGTTGGATTGGATGGTACCTTAGGACCCATTGTAACCTTGACTGCATTTGCAACATCATTAACACCTTGTGACAGAGCTTCCCTACTTCCGATCCCAAAGTCTATGGCCTTTGCAGCATAGCTTTTGTTAAGCATAAGAAACTGACATTGTACCTTGACAAAACAAACCCAACCCAGATGATATCAACAACCACTACCAATATAATATGGGTTGATTGATCCAATAAACAAGAAGAAGATAGTTTACTGATCTCCTTGAAGCAGAGGACCTGTGATGGAGAGAACGCAAAACCAAATGGACAATCACGAACAAACAAATGCAATTGACTAGATTATCTACTACAGAAAAATGATGAAGAAGAAGGAGAAGGAGGAGGAAGTGTAGAAATACTTACCTGGTGGAAGAAGTGAATTTGGAAACAATGCGATATATGGTTGGGGAAGATAGCAGAGCAGAGAGCAGCGAGGGTAGAGCGTTGGATTCTTTTGGTTCAGTCGAGTAGGAGGGTTCAGGGTTTTGGTTTTTCAGGCACCTCAGGTGCAATTAGGGGTGGGAATCCTATCCCGCGATTCAGGTCTTGATTATTTCAGGTCTTCTAGGATTGATCAAACTCATCCCAATCTAGAGTGGGGTGAGATTAGGATGGAGATTTTAAATCTCGCCCATCCCAAAATTAGATTAGTATATTACTCTCAAATCATTTACATTGTTCAATAAGAAAACATTCATGTATTCTACTAATCCCCTTTAATCATACTATATTAATTAGGCAACGACTACTCCACACCACCATAAGTGTATTCTCACACCATTCTACTCTCCTACACCGCCTACTTTCTTTCCCACACCATCATACTTTTTCACACCACCTATATATATAAACAACATTTTCCCATCCACTCCCCATTCAAATCGAAACATGATTCCTCCATCCCCCATTCAAATCTTTTCCCTTTCCCACATTCAAACCTCTTCCCCCTCCCTCAAAATTGAAACCCTTAAAAATCGAACCCCAAATCGCAACCTCTTCAAAATTTTCAGAAAAACAAAGTAATCTCATGGAAACTTCAGAAATATTTTCAATCATAAAAACAAAGTAAACTTCAGAAAAAATTTATGAAATCACAAAAAAAAATATGTTCGCCTGAGACAATGATCTGGATGAACATTAAAAAAAATTTCTGAAAAATACAATGCGAGGTTTTTGCAAAAACTCGCATTGTTCTAGGCGAACAAGAAATTTCAGCAAATTTTTTCGAAACAAATTTGCGCAACTTTAGTAAAATGATCATAACTTGCTCATTTCAAAACGCTTTTAAGTGATTCAAGTTGTGTTTATTATATAACTAAGAGTAATACAACTTTTGTGTTTTGATTAACTTGAGAATCGGTCTCGATCGAGTACATAAGTTGGCCAAAAGTCAGGGACACTATATCATTTTCATTACAAGAAAGATTTGTGCTATTTTAGTAAAATGATCATAACTTACTCATTTCAAAACATTTTCAACTGATTCAAGTTGTATTTATTAGATAACTTAGAGTACTACAATTTTTATGTTCTAATTAACTTGAGAATCGGTCTTGATTGAGTACATAAGTTGGTTGAAAGTCAGGGACACTATTCCATTTTCATTGCAAGACAGATTTGCATGACTTTAGTAAAATGACCATAACCTGCTCATTTCAAAACATTTTCAAGTGATTCAAGTTGTGTTTATTAGATAAATTAGAGTACTAGTATTTTCGTGTTTTGATGAGCTCGAGAGTCAGCCTTAATTGAGAGTTTAAATTGCTCAAAAGTTACCCTGTTTTGCATTTGTTTTTTCATTTTGAGTTGGGTTTGTCTGTTAGGTTATGCATATTTATTGGTGGTGTAAGTAAGAAAAAAAAAACTCAATGGTTGTGTGAGAAAGCGTTTTTGGTGGTGTGGAGTAGTCGTTGCCTATCAATTAACATATTTTAGTAATTTAATGGCATGACATATAAACACCTTTTCAATCTTTGCATCACGCAATTTTCACCTTTTCTATTGTGTTATTTTCACTATGGATGCATGAAGATGGGAAAACCAATTTCCCTAAGATATGGATCATTTGAAAAAGTCTGTCATTTTTACATGTTCAATGTATTCTCTGTTTGGATAAACACTTGCTCTAGTAGCTAGAATATTCAACATTGCTTTAAAAATTTGATAAAACATGAATCTCGATACAGAATAAGTGGACTAGATGAAAGTGATACGCTAAATTAGGCTTAAAGTATTTTACATGTTCATCCCGTCCCGAACTCGTTTGGGATGGGATGAGGTATGGACAAGGTCTATCCCATTTTGATCACGTCTTAGTCCCGAATGAACGGGATGGTATAGGGATGAGGTCCATCCCGTATCTTGCCCACCCCTAGGTGCAATGTGCATCCATCAGTTCAGCCCTCTAGCTCCAAGACTACGAACTGACTAACATCGCCACTTTACTTTCAAGTATCACCACATGCTATGTGGCAACCACTACTCCCTCGCTATCATGGATTGACCTATTAGCGTTTGACACGTGGCGAGGAAATTTTCTACAAAAAAATACATCTAGCTCAATGATCACAGCTACGCTGACAAGGTAAGTCAAACTACAAAGTTAAAATCAATGAGTAAACACTTAAATGAATTACACAAAAAACAAACAAACAAGCTAGCCAATCCAAGAAAAGGAACAATTTGAATCACCTAAAAATGTTTAGAAATGAACAAGTTAACATCATTTGACTAAAGTCACTCAAATATGTCTGGTAAAGAAAATAGGGTATTGTCTCTGACTTTGGACCAACTTTAACACTCGATTGAGACCGATTCTCAAGCTCATCTAAAACAAAGAATGTAGTACTCTGATTTATCTAATGAACACAATTTTAATCACATAAAAATGTTCTGAAATGAGCAAGTTATGGTCATTTTACTACAGTCACTCAAAATTGTCCAGCAACAACCAAGTCGCAAAGGATCATGCGAATGTAAGTCTCTCACTCGCATGATCGGCTGTGAGTTTAAGTCTCCCACTCACATTTTTAGTGGGTCATGCGAGTGAGAGACTTACATTCACATCGAGTTGTGCGAGTGAGAAACTTGCATTCGCATCATCCTTTGCGACTTGGTTGTTGCTGGACAGTTTTGAGTGACTATAGTAAAATGACCATAACTTGCTCATTTCAAAACATTTTTAGGTGATTCAAATTGTGTTCATTAGATAACTGAGATTTCTACATTTTTAGTGTGATGAACTTGAGAATCGGTCTCAATTAAGTTGGTTGAAAGTCAGGGACAATACCCTTTTTCTTTACTGGATAGATTTGAGTGACTTTAGTAAAATGACCACAACTTGCTCATTTCAAAACATTTTAGGAGATTCATGTTGTGCTCATTAGATAACTCAGATTACTATGTTTTTTGTGTTTTGATTAGCTTGAGAATCGGTTTCAATCAAAGCGTCAAAGTTGATCGAAAGTCAGGGACAGTACCCTGATTTTATGTTTTGAATGAGTGAGTGCTAGGTTGTTTTGGGAAAAGAAAAAAAGATGGAAGTCCGTTGTGATGGCCACCATCGCATCCCCGAATCCTCTATCTCTCGTCGACGCACGCTCGATTGATGAACCCTTTTGGGTGAGTCGAATGAAAGTGGAATGGGAGAAATTGGGGAGAGATAGTGATGGTTCAGTTGGGAGGGGAGAGGTTCAGTTGGGAAGGAAGATGTGATGGGAGATTTCTATCAAACAAGATATCAGGGAGAATCGAAGATGAGAAGAGGAAGTTGGGAGGAGAGGGAGGTTTCTTTCGATGGTTTGAAATTGGGAAGAGAGAGAATTTTCCTTATATGAGTTGTGTGGAAGAGAACATTGGTATGGGAGAGAAAGTGCATGGTGTGGGAAAGTAAAAATTAGATAGGTTGTGTGAGTGAGTGCAAGGTTTGGTGCCAAATAGTCATTGCCTTTCCAATATGAAGTTTATAATCACTACTTCTAGGCTCCTTGAAATGCTTGAAGGTCTTGCAGTAATATTCTCGAGATTGTATCATTTGCCTTGATGATGAGGAATCAATCCACCAAGCTTCAATGCCACAATTAGCTAAAAAAGGTTGTGAAACCACAAAAACCAAATCCTAAGCCCATATTTGATATTAGGCAGCAACTACTCCACACCACCATAACCGCTTTCTCACACCACCATTGCTTTTTTTTTTCTTACTTACTCACACCACCAATAAATATGCTAAACCTAAAAAGAAACCAAAAAGCAATCGAAAAAGCGCAAAAAAACCCCCAAAAAATGCAAAAAGGTTCCTATCATTCCTTCGATCTCTCGAACTCCTTACTACGTGTCATCCCAAACTCGGTGACCAAATTTCACTTCCTCGCATGCTTCGTCGTCCTCGTCCTCTTCCCAATCTCTTCCTCTTCGCAAAAACAAAGGGTAATAGCAAAAACCCTTGGTCTTTTTGTCCTTCTCTTCTGTTCCCCTATATCTCCCTCCTCGGTTGCATTCCACTACATTTCACTTGGAACAATTTATTTGATTTTATTAGATAGAAATGAAAGGGTATAGTGAAGTTGATGATGTTAGAAATGAAGATTTTAAGGGTATACATGAGGGTGAAGAAAATGATCAATTTAAAGAACATGGACAATCCATTTCAATGGAGGTAATTTGTATAAAAAAAAATTATCTAATTTGCATCTAATTTTTTTTTCAAAATAATAGATTGATTATTGTATGATGCATTGGTGCATAGGCATTTCTAATTGATGTAATAAGTATGGAGATGCCTTATAACTATATTGAGAATCCAGAGACGAACCATTTAGATGTAACCGCCAAATTTGTTGTTAAGTAAATTAAAATTTTAATTAATATATGAAACTAATTATAAAATGAATCATTATGCAGAATGATGATGATAATGTTAATGGAATTGGTGACAATAACAATGAAGAAAGATCATTGGCATTGATAGTCGATGATAGTCACTTATTTGTTACAGACGAGGTAAGAAAGTTTGTGTGTTTTTGTTTTCACCATTTTCCGTTGTTATAAATATGTTATTATTAACAAGTTTTTAAATTTTTTTAGGTATTCTCATCAAGTTATGCAGTGATAGCTTGGGTCCAAGGCATCAGTAGGGATAATAACATAGTTGTTATTATCACTAAATCGGAACCTGCTAATCAAATACGGAAGGGAAAAATCCATTTTAGTTGTGAAAGGGGAGGGAAGCCCAAAAAAAGGTTAAAGAGTTTTGTTCGATCAAGCAGTACAAAGAAGTGTGGCTGCAAATTTCAGTTGAAAGGGATCGCACTAGAGAATGACCATTGGATGTTGCAATTGACATGTGGAACTCACAATCATCCTTGATCAGACTCACTTGTTGGTCACTCATTTGCTAAAAAATTGAATGAATAGGAGATTATTTATGTGTTGAATATGGCGAAGTCTGGTGTGAAACCTCGCCACATCTTATCTTGGCTGAAAGAGATGTATCCGAATAATATCTCGAATTTGAAGCATATTTACAATGTAATTTGTATGATAAAGGCACTCTAACAAAGAGACGTGACGACTTGCAACATACTCTAGAGTTGTTGAGGGAGCACAAGTACATAGTGGCATACTGTTGATCATGGGAATAGAGTCTCCGACCTTTTTTGGGCGCATCCTAATTTTATTCAGTTGACAAAGTGTTTACCACAAGTAATGCTTATGGATTGCACATATAAAATGAATCGTTATAGGATGTCGTTGTTTGAGATTGTTGGTGTGACGTCGACTGGAAAGACCTTCAATGTTGCATTTTATTTTTTGTGTTCTGAGAAAGAAGAGTCATACGCTTGGGCATTGGAAAAACTTGCATGAATTTTTGAGTCAGACAACTTGCCAAGCGTGTTTGTGACTGATAGATAATTAGGTTTGATCAAGGCTATTGAGCAAGTTCTTCCAAAGGCAAGGAGATTATTGTGCACATGGCACATCAACACAAATGTTGAGAAAAACTGCAAAAAACACTTTGAGGACAATGACCGGTGGGCCGAGTTTATAGATTCCTTTTTCATATTTGTATAGATCAAGTACAGAAGAGAAATGAAACAAGGCCACAATTGAGTTTGAAAGAAGATGGACATCACACCCAAAGTGTTGGAAATATCTCAAGGCAGTTTGGTATCCCCATAATGAGTATTTTGTCAGTGCATGGACCGATATATTTATGCATTTTGGCCAATGAACAATCGGTCGAGTTGAAGGTGCACACTCGAGGTTGAAACACTCGTTGGAAAATTCACAAGGTACATTCCTTAATGTTTGGACAAAGATGTATGATATGTTCGAAATCCAACTGGTCGAGATAGAATCGTCATTTCAACATAGTCTGGCGAAGGTGAACACTAACCATATGTTCAGTTTATTTGGCTTACTTCATGGGTCAATGGCGTACAAGGCTATTGACTTGATCAATTCGGAAATTCAGAGGTGTGAAAATGTGGGGGTTGACCCTATCAAGTGTGGTTGTGTGCTTCGAACGACTCATGGATTACCTTATGCTCATGAACTTACAGGTTATCTAACTCCCACTGGACAAATTTCAGTACGCACCATAGACAAGTATTAACTTCAACTTGGCACAACACCTATTCATGAATGTGGCGTTGTGATTATAAACCCAGTGGTCGACGCCTGTATGGATAGGTTTAATGAGTCAACTCATGATCAGAAGTTTGCGATGAAGAGGAAGCTTATAGAGTTGAGTTCCCCGGGTGACAGTGTGATGATTGAACCATTAGCACTTGTGGCTGGAAAGGGAAGATCGTAAAAGAAGAAGTTGGCTAAGCACGAGAGGTCCACAAAAATGGATCAATCAGGACACGAATACGTCATGACACAAGAAGAAATGAAAGGCAAAAGTAAGAAGTTGTCAATAAAAAAAGAGAAGCCGAAAATTCATAACAATAGATTAATGAGGCAGATTTCTTCTTGGATATGGGATTATATTGACAACGTTCCAGGCGACTGAAACTGTGGCTTTCGACGCATAGCCAAATTCTTTCATTATGGCGACGAAATCGGTTGGAAACAATACGGGAAGACCTACTGATGGAGCTTGAAAGTAATGCAGAGTTGTGTAGCTTGTTAAAAAATATTTCTGAAGTTTACAAAAATATTTCTAAAGTTTACAAAACTTATAGCTTCTTAACAAATATTTCCCCATGGTTTTCTTGTGAAGTTTACAAAATTAAGACATTATATTTGCCTCCGAACATAGTGTCTTTGTTCATGCCTCGATTTGCTTCTACGCTCACTTCCTCCACCACCAACTTTACCAATGTCAACACTGGGGCATACGTCAGGCTCTTCTTCCTCTTGTTCCAACATAAAGGGGTAGACATTTCATCTAGCAAATCCTGTAGTCTATTTTGTCGGACGAGCAACGTAACCCTATCGACTTCCCCCTTCTTCAATAGAGGCATTGATCAATTTATGAGCCTGAGCAATGACAATCTCTTGCAAAGAAACATTAGATGTTAGTGCAAACCATGTAAATTTTTTATTTGACATAAGTGTAAAATGTTTGTAATTACCCTTTTATTTGAAAAAAAATGTTTTCTTAGGGGATGACTTCTCCTCTTGTTCAATGGTTGTACGATGGAATGGCTAATGCGGTGAAACCAGTCCAAGTAATCCTGCATGCAGTCCCATGGAAGCTTTACGAGGGCACCTTGTTTGTTAGTTGGCACGACATGATAATGTCACATTTCAGTGAACGAAGACAAAACCTCATACTTCACGAAATAGTGCTTGCTAGATCGAGTTCTATTATTCATTTTGGCTTAGATTAGAAGAGTTGGGATGACTTGTACCTTTCCCATTTGTCTCATAACTCTATTAGGGTGATAGAGTTCTTCTATGTCAAGGCATAACAAACACCATGTGATGTCATAAAAGGGAGTGTTTCCCTTGGACTCCACGTAAGGGTCCTAAAGTACCTGCGAATTATAATAATTAAAACTTATTAATATATGACACATACAAAAAAATTTATTGAACTTAAAGATGCATTTTTACCTCTTCAGGAGCCCTGTCATTGAGATGTTCCCTAAGAGTGATGATTTGCTCGTTCAAAACCTCTACAATTTGTGGGGATTCTCATTTAGCCATGGTGGGGAGTTTAGCATCCTACTTCAGTTTTGCATTCTCCCAAAGTCTGAAGTGATCATATATCCTTGCCTATAAATGAAAACAACATAAATAAATATTATGAAAATCTTATATATTATGAGGGTAATTAACAAAATAAAAAATTCGAAACACACCTCCAAAAGAGGCTAAATATCCAGAAATTTGCTTCGTTCCCTCTCTGCTAGCACCGCCCAGCTGATGAAACAAGAATGTCAAAGCTCCTACGCCCCATGCATACTTGTTAACATCATTCACCTTCAACAACATCTTCAAATATTCAATATGTACCTTTGTTCCACTTTTATCAGCAAATATAGTCATATCCAGAAGAAACAACAAGTAACCCCTACACACTTGTTATTTCCTTTCAAGAGAATCGGCTTCCGTAGCTTGTCTACAACAATGGTCCTGAATAAACTCATTTCCACATATCTGCCATTCTTCTTGACATGGACCTTTGTTTCTTTATTTTCAATCCCCAAACCATCCACCAATAATGTAACACATTCATCTAACGTCATCTTCATCGTCGTTCTAACCGGCTTAACAAGAATCAACAAATGAGTTATATGGTAGACGTCATCCAGGGTGATGCTCATCTCTCCAAAAGGTAGATGAAAAGTGTTGGTCTCAGGTTGCCAACGTTCCACGAAAACACAAATGGTCACCTTATCAAGACGATCCTTACAATATTTAATCAAGGGATACAAACCACTATTGTAGATCATTCTCTTTACTTCTTTCGGCTCATGTTTCAAATTCCAATCTATAAAGTTCCTATATTGATGTCGACATCGCAATGCGCCTCGTTCCTAAATACAAGAAACATATACATTAAGTAATTCAATGTCCAAATATTTAGAAATAACACGCTTATATAATTTAACCAACTAAAAATATTAACTTACCTGCTCATCATCCCAAATGACACGAGAAATATGTCCATGGTAATTGTCTAATGTGGAATAATCCACAGGACCACCAAGATAAGAATCTCGTCTAGCATCTTCTTTTTCTTTACCCTCCTCTACAGCTGTTTCTTCATCATCCTCTGCTTCATCCTCATCCACAGGCACGTTCTCACCCTTCTCTAACTCCTCATCTTCATGTCCAACACCCGCACCACTTCAACCTGTTTGCCCTTCTGATTGGGGTTGATCAATTACTTGTCTATATGCTTCTTAAGCATCTATTTGAATCCTCATTTGCTCATCTCTCATCTTCTTCTTCACTTCTTTATCCCTATTTTTTTCATTCTTATACATGTTCTTTTCCCTTTTCTGCTCTTTGTTTTCAGTGAGACACTATCATGGGTAGTCTTTGACTTCTATCACCTCGATCATCCCCACCAACAGAAGACATGATAAACCTTCAAAAGGAAACAAATATTTCAAGACAATTTTTATGTACAATAAATTCTACTAATTTTTAAGCAATACTTTAGCCAATTTGGATGTAAAACAACATTATATATCTCATTTCCCTACATTCTAATAAGAAAAATACCAATTTGGAGCCTTAGTGACCACCAAATTCGCCTTTGCAATTACTTTCATTACCAAGGGATGAACTAAACAATTAATGCACAAAAAACATAAACAATTCTACTTTAAAGATGAAAACAAATACACAAATGCATAAAAGCAAACAATGGATGACTTACTTACAATCAAAACAAAAATCATAAACCCAAAAATAGAATGGATGGCTCACTTACAGAAGAGTTGGAGTCGCAAGAGAGTTGTGTTTTGCGCTTGAAAGATGATGTTTTTGAGTTATTGCGTTTTGGAGAGTTTGAGGGTTTCCATTTTGAAAGATTTTCGAGGGAGAGGGAGGAGTTTTGCAAGAGATTTGAGTGTGATGAGAGATTTGCAAGAGATTTGAATGTGGGAGAAGGAAGAATTTCGAATGGGGGAGGGAGGAATCGCTTATCAATTTGAATGGAGAGGGAAAAAAAATGGGTTTTTGTTTATATAAGTGGTATGAGAAAGTATTATTTTTACTAGTCGTGAGTGCCTGCTACAAGTGTATATATATATATATATGACAAATTACATGTGAAATTTATTTATCTTTCAATGATTTTGCTTTGAATCTACATACATTGAGCATGTTGTTCATTGACACCAAAAATTAAGTAGAACTAATATTTAATTTTTTTAATGTCAGGAAATTATTACTATCTTAATACAGACATTATAATGAGTTTTCAAATTTTATATTTGTTATGTTATTTTTTTCCTCCTTAATAAACGGGTGATGCATGTGTTGTTTGCCATCACCCACGCTACAATTATTTTTTCTTAGGTTATAGTATGACTTAAGACTTTAAAAAAAAAAAAAAAAAACACTCATTGCGCACTTTAGTTACTTCTTTTGTTATACGCGGAACGCAATAATTGTGAAATTTTTATCAATTTTCGTAAATTTCGTAAATCGCTTGTGCAAAGATTACATAAAAAAATGAAATCTTCAAACAAATTAGGTTGAGGGCTTAGATATAATCTTTAATCAATAGAGGACTTGATTTTTTATTGTAAATATTAAGAAATTGCTATAAAAATCTTTTCTTTTCCAATTGAATTACCACTTTTTATTGGACAAGTTATTTTTAAAGATTCTCTGTGAGATTCCACATAGTTGTTTGTATCTGATTTGTTTCTAGTACTTATACAGTAATGGACTTGTGAGTTTTCTCCCTGTCGGCCATCAACATCCAACATCATACGAAAATTATTTATGGTCAAATTCCTCACATGCAGATTAACAACAACCAATACATCATCCTGAGAAGGATTATCTCAAGAAGGAGGTAAAATATGAATTTTCTATGATGGGTTGTCGGTCTTAGCTAATAATTCATATTCTTTCACTCACTCATTGTATTAACTTTCTCAGCAAGCAACTGAATGTAGATTTTGTGGATAAGAGTATCATCACTTACGATGCAAGTTTCTTCGCCTCATCTCAAAAGGGAGCTATAGGTGTTTTTGCAGTTAATATTTTTTACGAGGTTTTTGCTCAGGTTGCATGCTCAATTGGAGGAAAGGTATTGGACAATACTATGGTAGAATGCCACGCGGCTAAGGTGGCTCTATTACTCATCAAGGCGAGGCGAGGTAGTGGAAGAAATGGCTTATACTGAAAGACTCAAGGACACTAAACTTCATTTTACAAGAAGATCAACGGAACCCTAAGACGGCCATATGTTGGATGTGGCGCCCTCTTATAAGAGTATATGGCGTTTGCTTGCTATCCAGAGATTTTGGTTATGTAATTTTATCAATAGAGAGCTCATAACTTAGCTAAAGTACTGTACTCATATTTATTAATCTATATGCTCGAAGCTTTTAAAAAAAACAAAAAACTGAAGAGGAAATATAAGTCAACGGAGTAGATATGAGGCAGACCTACTCAGAATTGACTTGAAATTTATTAAGCAGGGGAAGAAAAATCCCAGCTGGACTGTTTTGAAATATCCAATACACAACAAATTTCATGGTTTCTACTTCAAAAGTTGAAGAAAATTCTCAACCGGACTGTTTTGAAATACCCAAATACATAACAAATATCATGGTTTCTACTTTAAAAGTTCAGTTCATAATTCAATACATAGCAATTTACATCCTCTGACTGAACCTTTCGTAACACTTTTTGCTTAGTAAGGATGCGGCCTGGAAAATCGGTCTACAGTAATATCAAGCATTCCTCTCGACCATCACACAGTATCCATTGCAGAAAGAAAACTAAGCACATATTCCTGGCCGATCCACTGATTCTCAGAGTTTGATAATTATCACTTTTTTAACCAATAGTTCAGTGCCATTAGAAAAGACCATCCTTGTTCAAAGCAAGCCAGCTGCTTTCAGAGCTGCTTCAAACTCTTCGTCACTCCGCCAATTAGCAATCTGCATCACATATAGACACAAGAACTTAGATCATGAAGGGCTCAACTCCATCAGCAACATTGTGGGCCAACTAAGTGAAAAAGCAATAAAATAACCTCTGAAACTTGACTCTGAAAATGCATCTGAATCTTTTCCATCAACATGTGGTCCCTATCGTCACACAAAAAATTGAAAACAGCTCCTGCATAATCAAATGCATCATTTATGATTCAACTGTAAATGACTTTTAAGTGCAAATACAAAAATAATGCAACACCTCTCAATGAGAGCTTCTCAGAGTTTGATTTCATTCCAAGCCAAGTGTAAAGACACCTTATGAGAATGAATGGTTCCTAGAAGCTCAATTATCAGAGTGTGCGTGTTTAAGCAATGCTCACATAGAGGTGACGTGCTTTCCAAGCTGAAGTCGATTATATTTTAGCTATTTACTTGTTGGTCTCAAGTTGATTGGTGAAACTAGCATTGGTCCCAACTCTCAAGTGAACATTGAATTTGGTCTTGATCACAGACTCATTAATCGACTCGCGTTGACCAGTGTTTGTCCGTTAAATGGGCACATGTGAGGCATGTGAGTATGTTTTAGTCCTAAATGCCCTTGTGAAACAAATTCTTCTCCTTTCTAAACAGTAAACACAACTACCAACATCTACATCTATCGCTCCTCCTATTCCTCCTGCAACATGCCAGAAACCCACAACCCGTTCTTCATCCTCCTCCTCCAACATCAAACCAGTAGCACCTCCCATCTTCCTCCTCCCCATCCTCCTTCCACAAAGGAACTCTGCCAAAGTTGAAAACACTCGAGTTGCAATGAGTTTCACACGAATCCAAAAAAGGGTTGCACAAATTCATCTGCGAAATCTCTTCAATCAGTCCAAGCACAACAAAATTCAACTTTTTTCATCAGTCCAAAGCTCCAGCATCACGAAAAGATTCATCTTCTTCGTCGAGAAATCAATTGTTGATGAAGATCACACAACCTAATCAATTCACCTTCTTGACTTATGCAATTTGAATGGGCAGAGTTTTCAGCCAACAAGATATTTGGATTATCTTAGAAGGTGGAGATCTCAGCTACAAAGGGTGTTTCACAGTTGTTCAAATGGGCGAGTTGAGATTGTTGAAGCTATGTTGGAGAGAGACCCATCACTCTTATATCAAAACACCCTTTATAACAGGTTCTCTACTCTTCATGTGGCAGCCGCTAATGGTCGGATCCAGGTGGGTCAGTTTTTCATTTTGGAGACTTCTTTGTTATACTTCTTTTGGGGGGGTTTTCAATTTTGATTTTTTTTTTTTTTCAATTTTGATTAATGGGCATTTTCCTTGGTTTCTGTTTTCAATGAGCAGGTTCTTCAATACCTTCGGATTGATCTGTAAACCTAAATATCTTGAATCATCACAGGCATGTCAGTATTTGATCAGATATTTGATTCAAAAACTCTTGTTCTGCAGAGTTTTGATCCTTTATTTGGATCTTTTTAAAAGGAGGATGACGAATTGGTTGTGGTCCTGGTTTGTTGCAGGAGGAGGAGGAGCAATAATGCAATGCTGGTGGTTTGTGTTTTTAGTTTTGTAAAGGAATTTAAGTCTAGAATACTCACATGCCATGAATGTACCCACTTGACGTTGACGGAACAACTGCAGTCAGCTTGAGTCAATTGAAGAGTCTGGGACCAAGACCAAGTTCAATATCATTGGGACTAAACGCTAATTTCACCTATTAACTTGGGACCGGCATCCAACATCTAAATAGCCTATTATATTTTGACAGCATTCTTGTACAAAATAAATAAATAAATCACATTCTAGACTAAGTGTAAAGTTCATTCCCGGAGAACCAACTCTATAAAAAAAATTGTTCATGTAAGAACAAATTTGAATTCCCAACCAGAAATAGAAGTTGCCATCCTGAGAAGACATCAAACAATTGTTCATATTAAGGTAGATCTACATTGTTAAGCAAATATATCAACTCAGTTTGGACGCCAAGGATCAATATCATGGCAGCATATAAAAACGTCAGGGTTATGTAATTAAAAGAGGAGCCAATGGCGAGATTTACCCAAAATAAACATATTTCTTTCACAGGCTTGATTGCCTGGATAAGACACAAACTAAAAGGCAAGCATGCTCAAGTTAGAACGTACCCTTGCGACCAAAACGCCCTGCTCGACCACATCTATGCAAGTAGACTTCGTAATCCGGTTCGTTTCGGGAACCATGTTTGGACGGCAAATCAAAGTTGACAACTAAATTCACCTTTATAAAAAAATTGGATTAGATGCAAAACATACAAAACAGAGGCAAGAAAGTATTAATATCTTGAATATCTGAATAGCACCTGTGATTGATCGAACCCTCGAGAAAGTAGATCAGTAGATATGAGGACTTTAGTTAATCCGTCTTTAAATTCCTTGACTATCTTGTCCCTGTCATCTTTCTCAACAGCACCATGAATAGTGGTACACCCATAACCATCATTTGTTAAAGCTGTATGCAACTCTCTAGCATTGTTTCGTGACTGGACAAAAATGATCGTTTGCCCCACCTTTTCTCCTAAAGCAAAAATCTTGTCCCTGGTGACTTGTATCTTTGCAAGCTCATCTGGCAGAGTTACCTTATACTGCTTCACCACGTCAAGTGACAGTTCTTCTTTACTAACAAACATTTGATTTCCATCTCTAACCACCCTTGACACAAAATTCTTAACTGTTTCGTTAAAAGTGGCAGAAAACAGAAGCACCTGATACAATGGTAACAGAACAATTAACGGATTAGAAAAACTGAAGATAAAAAATTAAAACTAAGTTGAAGGGCATGCGAAGGAACACAAAACACGATAGAGATAATGGAGCACGTAAAAAATATCTTTAGAGGTTTCAAACCAAACTCCATAAGAGAAAAATAAGATCATGACGTATATTGTCAGGGAATGCAGTGTTCTTTTTCCAAGTCTTTCCCTCCCCCTTTTGATTTAATATAATACTTGTTTTTTTGTTTATAAACATGAACATAAACTAAACATTAATAATAATAATAATAATAATAATAATAATAATAATAATAATAATAATAAATAATAATAATAATAATAATAATAATAATAATAATAATAATAATAATAATAAACAATAATATTTTTCATAGTTATCAATTGTTATTGGAGTTGCACCACATATACAACACAATATATATTTTTTTTTTGTTTTCTTTAACCATACTATTTTGGGTGAAGTTTGTGAAACACAACATAAATTTATCATTTGAGAAGTAGCTTTGGGACAAGGACAAGGACAATGAAACAAGAATCACTTTCCTATTAGGTGTAGTTTTCCCTTGTTTGGTTTGGAATTGTTTAGCTTGAATAATTGTATCTAAGTTTAGCCTTCGAGAGTTTGTTCTTAAGAGAGTTTTGTAATTTTTGTTAGTTAATAAAATAGCAAAGGTTGGAACAAATTGTTGTCTTCTTCTGTTTTATTATTTCGTATAATCTTTGAGTTGTTTTATTATTTCGTATAATCTTTGAGTTGTTGTTCCGTATGTTTATTAGCTCGCGTATGTTTATTAGCTCGCATAATCTTTGATTTGTTGTTCCGAGTTGCATGTCTATCAATCTATAAAATAAAAACTCTCATCTTTTGGCACCAGTGGGCTGCAAAGAAAGTATCAAAGGATGAAATGGGGATCTTTCCATCAAAGGAAGGTAACGCTAGTCAAACATACGGTGTCAAACCGTCCATTGCACTATTTTAACACCTTTCCTTACTTCAGGCTCCCTGTTCATTCATTGTTTAGAACCTACATAAGATGTTGTGCAAAATGGAAGAAACTCCCAATATCATTTGGTGAAAGGAGATGGTTTGTACTTAAATAAAGAGAGTTTGGAGGGTTAGGGATACAGAATTTAGGTGCCATGAATCGAGCTGTCTTAGGGAATTGAATGACTGAACATGGAGGGACAATGATGAAAGTTTGTGGACAAATTGCTTATAAGTTAAGGCTGTGAAAATCAGAAGTGATGAATGGATCAAAGTTTAAAAAATCTTAATCGAAAACCAAGACATGACCCTTCATGAGAGGTGAAGCCTCAATGAACTTAGTCTCACTCAATTTGTGTATGATTTAATAACAATCATTTGGATTAAATTAATACTGATTTAATCAAGTGTTGAAACACTTATGTGTAATCCTCAGTTCGTTAGCCACAAGGATGCATGGCACAGACACGCGCGTCATGTCGGACACGGACATGACACGCCAACTCGACAATTTTCCCAAAAACTAGGACTCGGATTCGCGTCGACACGTCATACTATTTTTTTTAAATAAGTCATATAAACATAAACAATAATCTAATAAAGTATCTTCCTATAGCGTCTTTCATATTTGTTGCAAATAGAAAAAACACGAAGAAAAAACGTAGCGAAGAAGAAGAGTACAAAGACAGAGAAGAAGATGACACTTCGTTGTAAGAAAAAAAAACAAAGTAAAGAAAAAATATAGTAGAGAAGTAGAAGAGGGAAGAAGCAAATGAGGGAAGAAAAAAAAAACAAAGACTAGCTCTATACTTTAGTGGCTTTTTGCCCTATTTATCTTGAATCTCAATTAAAATAGTCATTTTCTTCAGATGGATCAACAATCATTAAAATAGATGATTTTTTGCACACATCTAAAAGTAAAAAAATCAAACAAGGTCAATTACCGAGTCTTGACTGTGTCCTTGCCAAGTTTCGGGTGTATCGGAGGCGTGTCCGACACGTTGACCACATTGACCATGTGTCCCACACCTGCCGACACGTTGACCACGTGTCTGACGCATGTAGGAGGCCTGTTGAGCGAGTGTCGGTGTCGGATATGTGTCGCACACGGATACGGCAAGTTTTTCAAAGAGTGTGTGCTTCCTTAGTTAGCCATAAGCCTCGTATTAAGGCGAGCCTCAAATCGTAGCCTCAAAACATATTTTAAAACATGGAATGGATAAGCTAGGGGACGACCGTTGAAAACTTGGATGAAAGCGGTGAATGAAGACATCATTGGGCTTGGATTAGGCGAGGATATGTGGGAAGACCGCATTGCTTGGAGAACCAAATCCATGTAGTTGACCCCGAAAATATCGGGAATGGGCTTTGATGATGATGATGGAATGGATAAGCTAGAGGCAGTTACATGTGATAGATTGTGGAAACATATTATGGCAGGAGTGGTAAAGACTGAAAATAAATCTTGTTTAAGGAAATGAGTTGGACATAATAAAGAAATTACCAATTTACTTAATTGCGGCAAAAGCACATCTCATCTAAGATTTCAATGAAATAATTTGGATAATATTAGGCAAAAGTTGAACAAGCAATAAACAAATTGTTTGGTAAAGTTGAAGGTTGTGATGATGGATGTTGTTGCAATCTTGTGACATTGAGGAACATCTGATTGCATCAACCAAAGAGTTGTGGTGGAGTTGATTAGAGACAGATTGATCCCAAGATGAGTCCCATCACACCAAAGAACAAAAAGTGACGAAGTATTGCAATTTACCACTGAGTTGGAGGATCATGTGTTAGGTGGAAAATATATTAGGGTGGCAAGGACGGGTGTCGTGTCTAGGGGTGGGTATATGGATCAAGGAACCGCGGATCGAAACCGAACAGAACCGTTTGAAGCAAAACGATCCGAATTTTTATTTTGTAAATTTAGAAACAGTCTGGATTGGTCCCGATCCGTTGTAGAACGGTTCGAGTCCGGTTCTAAAATTTTGTATTTGAACGATTCAGTTCCAAACCGTTCTGAATTTTTTAACTATTTTAATACCACTTATCTCTCAATCTCTCTCCCCCAAAAATCTTACACTAAAGCAAACCAACCCAAAGATGAAGACAAAACAAAAGTAAAGAAATTAGAAAAGTACACTATTCTCTCACACATTGTCCTTTCTTCTTTCTTTACATTAAACAAATCATCTAACAAACCTGCCTTTTTTTTTACATAACGATATCATTCACTTAAGCAACCCAAAGATCAAGACAAAACAAAAATAAAAAACAGTAGCACAACTCGTAATTCTCCAACATAAATAAAAAAATTCATCCTTAGTCCTTTCCTCCACTCTCTTTCCTCTCTCCCTCTTTAATAAAACAATAAATGATGCCTCTGTAACCCACTCACCTAACAACCTCATGTCCCTCTCTCCCTCCTCTTTAGATATCTTTCTCTTGACAAACACTAACTCACTCTCTTCATTGCAAAAACCTCACTTGATACTTGTTCTTCACTTCTTCTCTCGCCATGGCAAACAATCATACTTCAGGAGGACTAACAAACAAATTTCCTCGAGCAGATCCTCGCGGTTCCTTCGTTGGTGCATTTAAGCAATTTGTTCCTGGCGTTCGAACATGTTAGAACCACCGCCATGCTACTTGCTACCCCCTCTTCGAAAGCAGCTCTGACGATCTGTATCAAAGCAACAACTCCCTGGAACGTGAACATCTGCTTGAATTCAAGGACATCCAAAAAGTGTGCACGAAAGACGAGTTGAAGAACTTGAAGAAAGAGCTTCTCTAAGGCCAAGAGGAGGTCAAGATGATCCAATCGATCCCACTCGTACTTCATGGAGATGATTGATCTGGATGTAGGATAGAAGACGAGGAGTTGGATGATGATGAGGATTTGTTTGTTTATTAAAAATTGAAAATGAATGATTAACTAAAAAAAGAATTACAAAAATTTCGTTGGCACCGTAGGAACAGGACCGTTCTAAACGGTTCGAGTTAGGTTCGGTTTCAATTTTCAAAATGAAAGAATCTGGACCGGACCGGATCTGAAATTGAAACGGTTCGAGTTAGGTTCTTGAAATTTTGGAACCGATCCGGACAGTGCCCACCCCTAGCCATATAAACTTTTGAAGCAGTTATCAGATTAACAACGAAATTTATATATATATTTGTTTTTCTTTTTTTTGGGGTGGGGGGAGGGATGGAGGAGTGATACACAATAAAGGCACTCGTATACATTTTCCACAAGAATCATCATCATCATCATCAAAGCCCATTCCCGAGATTTTCGGGGTCGGCTACATGAATTTTGGTTCTCCAAGCAATGCGATCTTCCCACATTTCCTCACCTAATCCAAGCTCAATGATATCTTCATTCACCGTCTTCATCCAAGTTTTCAACGGTCGTCCCCTCCGTCTACACCCTCCATTAACTTGCCAATCTAAACATTTTCTAATTGGCGCCGTGCTCGGTCTCCTCCGCACATGACCAAACCAAGTTAAACGTCTTTCTCTAATTTTTTCCTCTATGGGCGCTACACCTAAGTATCTCCTAATTCTTTCATTTCTAATCTTATCCTTACGAGTTTTACCACACATCCACCTTAACATACGCATTTCTGCTACTGCCATCCTATGCGTATGTTGTCCCGTAGTAGCCCAACATTCTGAACCATATAGCATGGCTGGTCGAACAATTGTCTTATAGCATTTCCCTTTTAGCCTTGCAGGCATCCTTCTATCGCACAATACTCCTGACGCCATTCGCCATTTCAACCAACCAGCTTTAATCCTGTGGTCTACATCTGCTCCAATAGCCCCATTCTTTTGAATTATAGACCCTAGATATCGAAAAGCCTCACACTCTGGGACCTCGACACCTTCGATCTCAATTGCATGACTTCTCCCTCTTGGTTCACACCCAAAGTTGCACACTAGATACTCCGTCTTCGAACGGCTAATTCTAAAACCTTTACTCTCTAAAGCCTCCTGCCACTTAACTAATTTCTGACCTAAACCTGCACTAGTCTCATCCATTAAGACAATATCATCTGCAAATAACATGCACCAAGGTACATCTTCTTGCAGATGTCTCGTCAACTCATCCATGACCAAAGCAAAGAGATATGGACTTAACGCCGACCCTTGATGTAGTCCTACTGACACTGGAAATTCACTAGACATCCCACCTACTGAGCGAACACTTGTTACAACCCCTTCATACATATCCTTAATGATATCGACATAACATTGAGACACTTTCTTCCTTTCAAGCACCCACCAAATTAACTCCCTGGGGACCCTATCATATGCTTTCTCCAGATCAATAAAAACCATATGCAAACTCTTACGTGCCTCTCGATATTTTTCTACAGTTTGCCTAAGCAGGAAGATGGCCTCCGTAGTAGACCTACCTGGCATAAATCCAAATTGATTCTCCGAAATCGTGGTTAAACTCCTAAGTCTTTGTTCTATAACCCTCTCCCAAAGTTTCATCGTATGACTCATAAGCTTTATCCCTCTATAGTTCGAGCAATTCTGGATATCCCCTTTGTTCTTATAAATTGGTACCACAATGCTATGCCTCCATGAATCTGGCATTTTTCTAGTTTCCAAAATCCTATTAAATAGCTTAGTTAGCCATTGAATCCCAACTTCTCCCAGACATTTCCATGCTTCAATTGGTATATCATCCGGTCCAACGGCCTTCCCTGTCTTCATTCTTTTTAAAGCTTCTCTCACTTCTGTGGCACTAACTCTGCGATGGAACACGCGATCTCTCCCTTCCTGTGAAGCACTAACTCTGGAATTTTCCACAAGAATGATGAACTTTTTTTTATTTGAAACTTCCATAATAGTTCCTTCATTCAATTTAAATCCATGTTCAAATATCCAAGCCAATATATCTTGCAACTATGAAAATATGTCATAAAACTTGTGAAAATATGTCACAAGTTTGACTGCCATATGTCATAAAACTTGTGAAAATATGCTCTCAGAGAAACTATGAAAACTAGATAGTTAGATGCCATTGAAATGTAAGCTATATCAATAAACCAGTATCATTCTAAACACTACGAGCAAAGTCATTTCAATGGAGACAAACCTGACATTTGGCACTGCTTTTTTCCATATCCTTTATGATCCTCAAGGAATCGTCTCTGAAACCATCCTACAAAAAGCAAGTAATTCAAATAAACATTAATTAGTTAAACACATAGGCACATAAATATATTCATAGAGATACATATACATATATATGGATGCATGATGTTCATTACAACACAAACTAGATACGCCAACCTCATGTCTTATTTATAGTACATGAGTCCTGATTCGACTAAGCCATCGATGGCATAGTTTAGGAAGATCTTCGTGGAGATCCTTCTCTAATTAGAAGTCATTCTGTAGAACAAAATTCTCTCGTTAGCCATGTGCTCCTAGATATGCAGGAGATAGTTCCCTATCTCAGGGTAATCCGTAAGAGGATGTTTCCCAGTGAGATATATACTATGTTATTTACTTCCTAGTTAGAAGCTGAGAGTTGTTGTAGTTGCATGTCTGAAGTTGATCCTCGAGATACTTGCCTTAACAGGGCTCACGATTATTGAAGATAGTTGTGAGATGTATGGGCCAAGCAAGCTGTGAGAGTTCGGGTCCATTTGGCGAACATTAGGCGGACTTAGAACCGCTTGGGACGGATCAGTGTTAAGCTAATACTAGGGCCCGTAATTCCTCAAGATCATCATGACACGTGTATGGCTCAGAGATGTGACCGTTTTGGGGCTTCATCAACAAGTATCACAATAAAGCTTGCAAACAACCAGGGATTACAACCTACTTAAGAAGAGATAAGTTGTTCACTTAGAGTGAGACGAGAACTCATCAATGTGGTTTTGGATTTTTTGGGGAAGGTTTTGTGTATTGGGGAGGGTTTAACTAACAAAACTTCTATTCACCAGCGTAGGTAATTGAACTTGTTTTTGCTAAGGTTTAAAACTAAAAAAGTAGGGTCTAAATAATCATTTCATATTCGAGTTTCCTATGGCAATGAATTCATGTATGGTGGCATTAAAATGTAGTTCTCCAACTATGGTATTATTCATCAAACAAATGGTTGGAGTCGAATGAGAATGTCATGTCCAAGTCGTGGCTCATACACTACATGAATTTACAAAATCTATTATGTTAATGAGAGTGTTGACAAATTATGTATAAAACATATGCCTTTACGAGTTTTGAAATTTCAATCCCCATCCTCTATTTGTTATTGGCTATGTAACAACGACATGGATATGGGTATTTCTATCCAACACATACAAATATCGGACACATAAGGAAAAAACAATATTACGAGAAACACTAGGCATACATGTGCACATTTTAGTATTATTTACTTTTCAGTAATAAGTTTTGAATTGGTAGTCATATTAATTCACTTTTAGGTCGTATTGCTCCTCGTGTAATGCTAACTTACCATAATATGCTTGTATTATTAGTATAAAAATGAAAATTTTCAAAGATATGTGAAAAAATTGATAATCTAAGAATGGAGTATCCGATGGGAGTATCTGTGAATGTGACATGAATATTTGACACGATATGTGTCTGACAATTTTTTTTTTTTTTTTTGTAGAAATAGTGTCGTTAAATAGGTCATCGGGTTATTTACCTTTTGGCAGATAAAACAGATTTACTGATGGTACCCAGAAGTTTTTAAATACGAGTCTAATACCCATTTTTACTCTTGACTGCTAGGTTAAGGATGTTAACCAAACAGACCCATCCTAAAATTTTAAAAATACAAACTTACCGTTACTTAAAGAACATGAAAAACATGTGAGTTTGATATGGGGAATTAATTTATGTTTGGTCATTCCCTTCCCTTTCCTTTTTCTATAAGTATATTTCTCTAAACACCAGAGATTTCAACGCATTAAACCTATAATCACTAGTGGAACTGAATTCAAGAACATAATAATCAGAACCAGTAAAAAGCGAAGGACTTTCGATTTCCCACAAAACAAAAATAAAGTAGAAGCCGATTAGTTACCTCAGCCAGCATGTGATCAGCCTCGTCAAAAACAAGTATTTTCATATCTCTGGTGCTGAGTTTCTTGTACGACATCCATTTCTTGATCGTCCCGGGAGTCCCAATCACAATCTGCTCAGTGACTGCCGAGCGCTTCCCTATCGGAAGAACATTACTCTTATCCATAGGTACAGCACAAGCTGAGGTTATACCTGTGTACTTACCCATCTTCCTCAAGACCTCCAAATTCTGAATTGCCAATTCTCTTGTAGGGCAAATACAAAGTGCTTGAGGAGCTTTGAGCTGGGGATCGACCCGACTCAACATCCCAAGCACGAAACAAGTGGTCTTGCCAGACCCATTGTGAGCTTGAGCTATCAGATCCTTGTGGGGAGGAGTTAAGATCATCGGCAGACTTACAGATTGGATCTTACTGGGACGAGTGAACTTCATATCGACATAGAGAGCTTTTAATAACTCTGGGGAGAGTTTCAAGTCTTCGAACGTCTTGGCAGTAGAATAGAGTGTATCTCCGGCAGGAATCTAGACATTAGAATCAATGGAAACCAGATGAAGAAACGAAACCCTAGAAAAGAAAAGAAAAGAAAGAGTTGAGAGAGTTAATTATGGAAAGAATAAGAATGCATACAGCTTTGATGTTGGAATCTTCGGGTTCTTCGAGGAATTCGCTCATCTTCCTTTTGTCCTCGTCTATGGTTAGAGAGTTCAAGTCCACAGGCGTGGATGAAGAGCATGAGGAGGTTGGTTCATCAGATGTTGGTTGGGGTTCGGGTTCGGGTTCGGGGTCGTCTACTTCGTCAGCCCAAGCACGCTTGATTTCTGGTAGTTTGGGGGTTTCTGACACTGTAGAGGTTGTGTTGCTTTCGTTATCCGCCATTGAAGACGATAGATATTAGAGAGGCTGCGTGTAGTGTTTGTAAGGAATCTCTGAACTCTTCGTTCTCAGTAAGGGGTCTGGTTCACTCCTTTCATTATATAAAGGGGAAAAGAGAGAAAGGAAGGAGGTGGGTCGGTCGTGCGAAACAGCAAATTCACGCTAACATTCACGCTGCTGTGAGTTCTCGAAAGGCAACGACTACGTTGCACCTCTATATCATCTCACTCACACCAATATTGATTTATTTTTATTTTGTTTACTTTCTCACACCACCTATATAAATAAAAATCATTCATTTTTTTACTTACCATTTACATCGACATGGCAATGGTTTTTCCCTCCCCCGTTTGAAATCTCCTCTTCCAAATTTCTTTATACACTCAAATCTCTTGCAATCTTCTCCCTCTCCCTCGAAAACTCTCAAAATCCCCTTAAAATTAAAACCATTAAACCCAAACTCAATAAATATGCATAACTTAACATATCAGACAAACCTAAACTCAACAATACAAATGAAAAACAGGGTAACTTTCAAACCAATTAAAATCAGTGTTCTAAAAAAACGGCCTAGGCGCTAGGCATTAGAGAAATGCCCAGATTAATGGCTGGGCGGGGTGAAAAATCGAGTAGGCGCCTAAGCGGGTTCTGGGCGAGGTCTGGGTGGTTTAGGCGGTCTGGCGGGTTTTTTTTAATAAGGCTAATTGTATTCTTATTTTATTTTCCTTTCCCCTTTTTTGGAAAGAAACAATTTAATTGTTTTTTATTCAGTATATGTCTAAATGTAGCAAATGATGATTACTTAATGGAATTCTAAAAGGATTTGCCGATACCAATTTTAGTAATGTAGATTTTATCAAACATGACTGAGGTTATTCATGCAATTTGAAGAAAAATAAAGAATAGGTTTGGATATTTATCCACAAATTCAATTTTGTATAAAGTACCCATCATGACCAACTTCAGTCATTTGAGTTTTAATAAATTTTGTTCATGATTTGTAAATTTTTCATGTTTATAAATTTTGCATATGTATCATGACATTAAATTGGATGTAATTGATAAGGTATTATACTTAACTTTTGTAATTTATTGAAGTTATAATACAAAACCTAAAATCGCTTAGGTGCTAGGCACCTGCTCGCCGTCCGCCCACCGCCTAGCGTTATTTAGAACACTGATTTAAACCCTCAATTGGTACTGATTCCTAAGCTCATTGAAACATAAAAGTTGTAGTACTCTAAGTTGTCTAATAAACACAATTTGAATCACTTGAAAATGTTTTGAAATGAGCAAGTTATGATCATTTTACTAAAGTCGCACAAATCTGTCCGAAAAATGAAAATGGGATAGTGTTCCTGACTTTCGACCAACTTATGTGCTCGATCGAGACCAATTCTTAAGTTGGTCAAAACACAAAAGTTGTAGTAATCTGAGTTATCTAATAAACACAACTTGAATCACTTGAAAATGTTTTGAAATAAGCAAGTTATGGTCATTTTTTCTGTTTTGCACAACTTTACTAAAATGACCATAACTTGCTCATTTCAAAACATTTTCAAGTGATTCAACTTGTGTTTATTAAATAAATAAAATTACTACAACTTTTGTGTTTTGAAAAACTTCAGAATCGATCTCGATCGAGCACTTAAGTTGGTTGAAAGGCATGAAGACTATTATGTTTTTATTTTTCGGACAGATTTGCGCAACTTTAATAAAATGAACATAACTTGCTCATTTCAAAATATTTTCAAGTGATTCAAGTTGTGTTTATTAGATAAATGAGATTACTACAAGTTTTGTGTTTGACCAACTTAAGAATCGGTCTCAACCAAGCACATAAGTAAGTCGAAAGTCAGGAACATTATCCCGTTTTCATTTTTCTGACAGATTTGCACAACTTTAGTAAAATGACCATAACTTGCTCATTTCAAAAAAAATTTCAAGTGATTCAAGTTGGGTTTATTAAGTAAGTCTAGCCAGCCTTGTTTAGTAGCATTTTTGGCATTTTTTTATTTTTACACTTTTTACCATTTTTCTTTAAAGCACAACCACAAACACTATCTATAAAAGGGGTAGAAGTGTAAAAAAACATTAAAAAACCAAGAAAAGGCTAGCAAACAAGGCTAGTTAGAATTGTTGGTGTTTATTAGATAACTCAAAGTACTACAACTTTATTATTTTGATGAGCTTGAGAATCAGCCTCAATTGAGGGTTTAAATTGATTCGAAAGTAACCCTGTTTTTCGTTTTGAGTTTGGGTTTATTTGTTAGGTTAAGTTATGCATATTTAATGAGTTTGGGTTTAAGGGTTTCAACTTTAAGGAGATTTAGAAAGTTTTCGAGGGAGAGGAAAGAGATTTGCAAGAGATTTGAGTGTGGGGAGAGATTTGGAATATGAGATTTTGAATGGGAGATGGAGGAACCATCGTCGATTTGAATGGTGAATGGGGAAATAATGAATGGTTTTGGTTTATATAGGTGGTGTGAAAAAGTAAGTAGGTGGCGTGGGAGAGTAGAATGGTGTGAGAGAGAGGAATTGGTGGTGCAAGGCAGTTGTTGCCTTCTGGAAAAGTTGTTCTCTCTCTTGCTCTGGAAACCTTTTAACTACACCCATGGATTCTCCTTATTACCACCTTTTACTTCTACCACTATGTCTACATTGTAACCTTTTCTCTTCACCACCATATCTATTTCTCGCCACCTACTAAATAACAAAAATTTGAAATGTCGATCTCTTTCTCCTTTACTCTCCTCTTTCCACAATCTCCTCTCCCTACCCAACCTCATTCCTGAAACTTGTTTCATCGTCAATGGCTTCTACCACTCAAATATGTAACTTACCTTCTCTCTCACTTCCACCCTGATCACTATCTACCTTCCCAAACCCAAACTCATCCCCAAAACTTGTTCTCGGTTTCAAAAAAATGTAAATAACTTTCATGGTACTCGTCTAAGATAGTCAAAGCGTTGAATTGAATGCGAAGCAAGGACTTTTCTTACCGCTTTAAGTAAAAAGCAAAGCGTTTTACGAAAGAAAACGAACACAATAAAAAAAAATCATAATAGAATTTAAAAATAATTCTACAGTGCCCGATCATCTGTGCATGTTTTGTGTCGGGATGGTACCAGGCACATGCATTGCTGACGTGGTAGTGAAAACTTATGTAGGTATTGATGCAATGTGTATTTATATATGAGCAATGTACAATATATATATATATATGAGCAATGTGTATTTGTTGGATTTCTTTCCTGATAAGTTTTCACTACCATCCAGACACAAAACAGACACAGATAACTAGGCACTGTAGAATTTTATAAAATACTATAAAATTACAAAATTTGCATTTTACTTGTATTTAGGCTTTTAAATAACAGATTAAAGTTGTAATGTTATATTAATGATAACTAAGCATGTAATTCCTTGAATAAATTAAAATTTTATTTATAATCCTCAATCAACTCAATCACCTAACTAAAATAAGAAAAAAGTAAACAATTTTAAATTTATTTAAAAGTATCTCAATCATTAATGTACTATTTAGCAAATTAGAAATAGAGTTTTATGCTAATACTTTGAAAATAACAATTAAAATAATAAACAAATAAAATGCAGCGACTACTCCACACCACCATTGAGTTTTTTTTTTACTCACACCACCAATAAATATGCATAACTTAACAGAGAAACTTAAAATCAAAACGAAAAAAAATGCAAAACAGGGTAACTTTCGACCAATTTAAACCCTCAATTGAGATCGATTCTCAATCTCATCAAAACGCAAAAGTTGTATTATTATGAGTTATCTAAAAAACACAACTTGAATCACTTGAAAATATTTTGAAATGAGAAAGTTATGATCATTTTATTAAAGTCGCGCAAATATGTCTTGCAATGAAAACAAGATAGTGTCCCTGACTTTCGACCAACTTATATGCTCGATCGAAATCGATTCTCAAGCTCATCCAAAAAAATAAATTATTACTCTTAGTTATCTAATAAAAACAACTTGAATCACTTGAAAATGTTTTGAAATGAGCAAGTTATGGTCATTTTACTAAAGTCAAGCAAATCCGTCTCGCAATGAAAACGAGATAGTGTTCCTGACCTTCGGCCAATTTATGTGCTCGACTGATACCGATTCTCAAATTGATCAAAACACAAATATTGTAGTACGCTGAGTTATTTAAAAAACACAACTTGAATCACTTGAAAATGTTTTGAAATGAGCAAGTTATGGTCATTTTACTAAAGTCTCGCAATAAAAACCGAATAGTATTCATGAGTTTCGGCCAACTTATGTGCTCGATCGAGATCGATTCTCAATGTTGATCTAAACACAAAAGTTGTAGTTCTCTTAATTATCTAATAAACACAAAGATTTTCCGAGATCCTTTTTCAACAGAGCAATCTTCTAAGCAACTTGTCCAACATTTAACATATCATCCACGTATAATAGTAAGATGATGAACTCACCATTTGAGAACCTCTTTGTGAACACGCAGTGATCAGAGTTGATCCTTTTGTAACCCTGTTGTTTCATAAAGTAATCAAACTTCTTATACCATTGCCTCGAAGCTTGTTTGAGTCCATACAAACTCTTGTTCAGTTCGCACACCAAATCTTTTTTGCCTTCCTCCTGAAAACCCTCGGGTTGTTCCATGTAGATTTCCTCCTTTAAATCACATGGAGAAATGCGGTCTTGATATTGAGTTCATCGACTTCAAGATTCATGCTTGTAGCCAGACCAAGCACAACCCTTATCGATGACATCTTCACAACATGTGAGAATATCTCTCCAAAATCAACCCCCTTTTTCTGTTCGAAACCTTTCACAACCAACCTTGCTTTGTACCTTGGATGTGAGCTCTTGTCTTCAGTCTTTATTCTGTATACCCACTTGTTCTTTAGATCCTTCTTACCCTTTGGCAATTTCACCAAGTTAAAGGTGTGGTTCTCATGTAAGGATTCCATCTCTTCCTTCATGGTTGTTAACCACTCTTTCTTGTGTTCACCACTAATGGCTTCTTGGTAGTGCTCGGGCTCTCCTCCATCAGTGAGCATAACATATTCATTTACAAGATATCTTTTTGACGGTTGCTTTTCCCTGGTAGTCCTTCTAGGTTGTGGTTCAGAAGGGCCTTGTTCTTCTTCTTCTTCAACTTGTTCATCTTGTTGAAGTTGTTCATCATTTTGCTCGGTATCATCATTACCCACTGGTACTTCTCCCCCGTGATTGTCATGAACTTCTGGGGAGGATTCTAGATCAAGTTTGACTGGATATTCTTTGATTTTCTTCTCATCTTTATCAAAATCTTTAATAGTTTGATCTTCAAAGAATACAACATCTCTACTTCTGATAACCTTCTTATCAACAAGACCCCACAGTTTATATCCAAATGCTTCATGACCATAACCCAAGAATATGCAATGTTTTGTCTTGGAGTCGAGTTGGACCTTTCATCTTTTGGGATGTGCACAAAAGCTCTGCAACCGAACACCCTCAAGTGATCATAGGAAACATCTTTTCCTTTCCATATTCGATCTAGAACATCACCATCTAATGGATAGGCTGGAGAGAGGTTAATAAGATGAACAACGGTCATCAATACTTCCCCCCAGAAACATCTCGGAAGCCTGGAATGAGAGAGCATACACCTGATTCTTTCAACAATCGTTTTGTTCATTCTCTTGGCAACTCCATTGTGTTCGGGAGTCTTGGGTACAGTTCTTTGATGTTTAATTCCATGACTGTTGCAACCCCCCCATGTATTCGCCTCCATTGTCTGTTCGAATACTCTTCAAAGTTATCCCTGTTTCTCTTTCAACATTTGCCTGAAACAACTTGAATGCTTCGAAAACACAGTATTTTGTCCTTAAAGCATAAACCCAGACTTTTCGAGAGTAGTTATCAATGAAAGTAACAAAATAACGTTTTCCACTAATGGAACTAACTTTCATTGGTCCGCACACATCAGAATAAACCAAGTCTAGAACATTATTAGTTTTATGAGGAGAGGATCTTTTAAATGTTACCCTGTGTTGCTTACCAGCCAAGCAATGTTCACAGGGTTTAAGGTCAGTACCTTTTACTTCCGGCAAGAGTTGTTTTCAAGCTAGAATCTGCATTCCTTTTTCGCTTATGTGACCAAGCCGCTTGTGCCATAGCTCGATTTTCTCTTCATCAGCAGCAACATTAACTTTGCCTTTACTCATCTTTGCTTTCATTGTATAGAGAATAGATTGCTTCGATCCTCTTACTACTATCAAAGAGCCTTTAGTAAGTTTCCACTTGCCATTAGAAAACTGACTATGATAGCCATCATCATCTAGCTGTCCAGTGGATATCAAATTTAAACGGATGTCGTGAACATGTCTAACATCTTTGAGAACCAAGGTACAGCCGGAGTTGGTCTCGATATGGATTTCTCCCATTCCCACATTTTTGCAACTGTTATCATTTCCCATCCGGACATGACCGAACTCACCATCTGTGTATGATGAGAAGAGTTCTCGTCTTGAGGTGACATGGAATGAAGCTCCAGAATCAATCACCCATCTTGAGTCATACCCAGTGTAACTAACAAAATTATCAGAAGCAAAAACAATATCAATACCTTCAGAAGCTAGAGCAGTATTGTCTTTCTGTTCTGGTTTTCCATTGCCATTTTCTTGCTTTTGGTCTCTTTTCCATTTTCTGCGCTCTCACTGCATGTGGCTCTTCTTGCCACAATAGAAGCATACAACTTCACTTCTTGACTTCGACTTCCCACGAGACTTGCTCCTTGATCGGTCTCCATTTTGGGAAGATTGGTATTGGCTTCTCCCATGCATCTCCTTCCGTTCTGAAACAAAGGCCTCAGAGTCGATAGATACTCCTGCATCTTTTTTGCGACTCTCTTCATTCAGCATGCGGTCCTTAACCAAGTCCAAGGTAATCTTCCCTTCAGACGCAGAGTTGCTCAACGTCACCACCAAGGTATCCCAAGTGTCTGGCAAAGAACTTAGGAGTAACAAAGCTTGCAACTCGTCATCGAGAACCATCTTCATAATGTTCAGTTGATTCACCAAGCCTTGAAAATCACTCAAGTGTTCAGTGATGCTTCGATCATCCTTGTACTTGAGATTTACAAGGCGTCGGATCGAAGTGGCTTTGTTCTGCGCCGTCTTCCGTTCGTACATGGTTTCAAGTTTCGTCCAAAGAGTGTGGGCATTAGCCTCTTGAGACACATGGGTGGAATATACTCTGATCAATCCACCGTCGAATATAAGCCATGGTCTTACGATGTGGAATCTCCCATTCTTTATCGGTCTTTCCTTCGGGCTTGTTACTCCCAAGGATAGGATCATGCAAATCCTTACAATAAAGGATGTCTTCCATTTGTGGTTTCCAAATGGAGTAGTTTGACGAATTCAGCTTGACCATCAAACCCACCGACTCTTCCATCTCAAATCAGAAAAGAGACAAGAAGAACACCTCGCCTTGAACCTGGCTCTGATACCAGTAGTTGGGTTAGGGTAATTAAGATCGCAACGGAATAACGATCGCTCCTTTCCCGATCTGTGTACGCCGATCTGATTTCTTCCAAACTCTTTATGAAATAAAGTGTGCAGGAAACACTAAAGTACAAAACACACAAATATTTACGTGGTTCGGCAAAGCCTACATCCACGAGTCACTTCGGACCACTTCCACTATGTATGAATAATAGGATTACAACTCTCACCCCCAAGGTGGATTACAATATCTCTCTCAATTTGTTTCTCACTCACACTCTAATGAGATGGAATGGATGGAATGAAGAATGTCACTTCTTTATAGGCCACCCAATACATTAACATTAATTTCATTCAAGATCCAAAAACAATGAATCTCAAGTTCCCATGTAGCTAGTCATTTGGAATTTCAAGATGTCATCTTTAAATTCCAAGTTCATCATGCATGTACCAAAACACATTCATTGTAAGGTGGAAGGATGTGGAAGGACACAACAAGAGGCACGAAAGGTGAAGGTTTTAGAGGAGGTTGCGACGGCAGACGAGGTTGCAAAAGGGCTATTCTAAGAAGCTTGATTTTAGAAATAGCTATTAGACGTGCTTTTACTTTATACCATTGCATGCACTTTAAAAAAAATGTCCTATACACTTTGAAGATTTGAATTACTTAGATAGGGATTGCATGTTCGGTCTTCATTGACTATTTAGTGAGAAGTCAATCTGATAGCAGAAACTACAAGTCTTCGAACATTGGCAACCCAGAACTGTAGTTTAAGAGTTATATTATTGATGAATTTGTGATAAATAAGTCATGGAAATTTTGAAAACAAAAAAAAAACAAATCACATTTAAATGAAATTTAACATTTACGAGAGATATACCCAATTTTTGATAAATAGTGATTTGTTTGTTATACCAAGAGAAAAAAGAGGGAGAAATAGAGGTATGGGATCTTATCATAGATTATTTAGTTAGAATTTAAGGTTGACTTAGCCTCGTTAGCCTGCCATATCACCGAGGTTTCTAAATGCATTTTCATTAGGCATGTTTACAAGTTTAGAAAACTTCCAAATTGACAATGGATTGCATGTAGCAATTAGGAAGCCAAGATCACTCCTAGTAGCCTTCTACAAGCCATGCAGCTTTCCAAAATTACACAACCCATTCATGTATAACTGCCTCAAGTAGGGCTTTCCAGATCAAAACCATGTGCAATAATCAATAATTGAACGCATAATTTTTTAGTTATTCTCTCAAGTCTTTCATCAATCTAAGATATCCAGAGATGGATCCCTTCCATTGGAGATTCATTAGACGCAAGGACTGCGAAATATTTAACTTTTTGAGATCTCGAAATTTAAAGTATCAAAATCGAAAATACATTCTTTCAACGATTTATTTCAAAATATTGTGTTTTTTTGTAAATTTCAACATTTTCGAGTAAACCTCAAAACGTTACGAAGTAAATTACATTTTTTTTTTGGCTAAAATATTCGTCATTTTTTTTTGTTGTTGTAGATTTTGATATTTTCTTGTAAAACCTAAAAAACTATAAAGAAAATACATTTATAGGAATACTTGTATAGTTAGGCTTCATTAAATATATTTAATGTGTTTATTAGATTAATTCATTGACAATTTCTCCAAAATTTTGCATTTTTTCCACATACAACTAAATATTTCTTAGAACCAGCAATTAATTTGAAAAATGAAATCACAATCCTTGATTAGAGATATGATCTTGACTCGAAAGCAGCTTGGTTAGGCAAGGCACACCAAGTTTTTGACAAAATGTCCCAATGTCCCAAAGTGACCCTATAAATCCTGGATCCGCTGCCAAATGTAAGTAGGGATGGCAACAAAATTAGCAGGTTTACATTGCCATTGCTCACTAGCATGTTCCAAGGCACATGCCACAACGTGCTTCCGGGCAGTGCTTCTAGTTTCACATTTTTCTGTTTTGATGCCTTTGGAAGAGGAAAAAAAATGATTAGCTATTATCCTGCATTCAAGTTGGCAACTCCAACCTCCCCTTTATTTAAGTTGGGATTAGGAACCAAAAACAAATCGCACTTCTATAACACGTCCTATAGAAAAAGTGAGGCTACTCTGATTTTGCCTCTACATTGTAAATTCTTTGGTACCTGTCATTTTATCAAGCCTGCAAACCATATCACAGTTTGGCATCACTCATGCTGCAGATTTTGGTCTATCGGTAGGTTTGGTTGCCTCTAGACAATAGCAAGACAGTTGCAAAACACATTAGCTTCGAGTCACCCTAATCCCAATTTGGCAAGGCTCCACTTTCTTCTTAGTCACTAAAGATTTAACCTGAAAGACTTGAAAGATGAGGGCAAAGGCCAACGCCGACAAACATCATTATTTACAAAAATTATGTACAACATATGGCCCTCTCCCCTTAGAATGAATTGATCTTCCCCTAATTTTCAGTTCAGTAGCAAAAAAATGTTGTACGGAAAGGATGCTTAACTGAACAGATCACCTGTACTTGGGTTGAACAAAAGTTCTGGCTTTAGATACAAACACTTGGTGACTGAGCAATATTTTTGCTTGCTAGGAACAGCTCTGGAGATCCATCAAGAATAAGTACCGGAATCTTGAATTGAAGGGTAGAACAGTAAAACTACGGGCACTAAGGAGTCTTTGTTTGCGGTGGGAAGAGCAGCTCCGGACCATAGCAGCTTGTTCAGGAGACAGGAATCTACATATCCAGTCAGGTAACATCGAGTCTTCCACTATCTCTTTCGCATAACAATGCAACAACTTAGGCACGAGTAGTTTCCCTTTACTGCTTATACCAACAGATGCCTGGATATAATCCTTCAAGGAATTCTGGAGATCATCGATCACATTTTCAGGCTTGAAGATCCTTACCTGCACAGGAAAGTAAGGACATAATCAGTTTCACTATTTAACAAGAAGTCTTTGAGGAGAAGTTGGTTTCTTACCGCAGGTGAGGAATGCATCCCATTACTAAGAGCAAATGCTACAAGGGGCTCTGGGTTCTCAATAGAATAGTTTCTTTGCTCCTCCGGTAACTTAAATTTATGAAGAGCAAGGACCAGGGCCTGATATGAGAAACACAATGTAATTAACGTAAATGAACTTAATGAATATTGATACCATTATTGCTACTTAAAACAGTATTTTGAATGTTGTCTTGTCCTATACTTTCTGTGAGGCCTACATGGAGTAGATGTTTTCGCTAATGTTTTTGTGATTATGGTCTCTCCACAATGGAGATCACTCTCATTGAAATTTTTTTCATTTCAACATCAGTAGCCATATCAAATGTTCAGTTGAAATTTGTACAGAAAATGGGCAGATTCTTCAAGTTTGGTATCACTGTATAATGGTATGGGATAGAAATGTTGAAATCGGGTGATGATTTGTGGGGATGACCTATGGAAATCATCATCATAAAAAATAAAAATAAATAAAAATAAAAACTTGTAATTACATTCAATGTGAGCTCCATGAAAGTAGGGGTGTTGATTCGTCTCTGAAAACCGACCGAATTAACCGAGCCGAACTGAACCGAGCCGAAAATAACCGAAATCAAACAAAAACCAAAGCAAAATCACCCAAACCGAACCGAGTTACTTCGGTTCAGTTGCGGCTTGAGATTTTTCCAGCCTCAAAAAACCCGAACCGAACCGTATGCAAAAATCTTTCCCCAAATACCCTTGTTCCCTCACACACGTGACACGCACACACTCCCAAACCCTAAATACAAAAAGAAATTTCTCCCAAACCCTAAACAAAATTTCACGTCTCTTCTTCTGTACGCCTCCTCAATTCCTCAATAAAAGCAGTCAATGAGTTCTCATCTCTCTCAATTAGACTTCCAAGTTCCAACTCCAAGAGCAATTCTAAGCACCAAGCCACTTCCGGCCACCGTCAAGGCACATCAACCACCTTCCTCTCTTTCAAAGGTACGATCCTCCTCCCCCTTCTCTTCTTTTTCCCCCTTCTTTTTCTGTCGTCAACAACAACAAAGAAAAATCAAATGGATATGCTTAAATTGTGAAAGAGCAAGAGCAAGCTCTTTTTCTTTTTCCCCCTTCTATGCTCTGTAGTTATGGCTATTCTCCTTTTATGCGAAAGAGCAAGCTCTTCATTTGGTTCGTCCTTCATAATTATCTTGAATACTCTTCATCATAAATGGATATGCTTAAACTGTGCATATACCATGGGCATATGTTGAATTACTTTGGGATATAGCTGACACTCTGTATTTGTAACATATCAAGCAATAGCTTTCATGTATATGGGGCTTGTTCAGTGTATTGAATGTATAATCTATCAGTTGGATCCAAGTTCTATTTGCTAGTGAAGTTTAACCTTTGTAAATTTACTAAGTTGTTGTTCATTAGGCAAAAATATTCATGGAAAATTTCTGCCTTAATTTTCAGGCTTATTACCCTGCTGAAGTTAAATTCTTAGATTGGACCTACATGTTGGTTGATCTAACTGCTGCACTAAAAAAACTACTTGCAGGTCATGTAACCTAATCATGTATTCTTACATGTGTACTTCACATAATTGTCTATGGTAAGAAGTTATGGAAGGCTAGGCCCTCACTGAATAAACTCTGGATTATGGCGTTCAGATATTTATGTGAAGCACTCTGATATAGATATACTCTGATATGCACTATATATAGTATATATATATATATACTATATATACTCTGATATATACATTTATGCATATACTCTTATAATTCAGTGATATAGATATGCACTCTGATATGCATATACATTTATGTGAAGTAGAGATTTTTGGCTACCTTGGTGATTTTTGTAATGGTTGAAGCAGAGATTTTTGTATATGACGTTGATTTTTGTATATGATCGCTGAGATTTTTGTATATGAATAGGGAATTCTTTTTTAATGGGTTCTTCTCAATTATGACAGTGTGTATTATTTTTGTATTATGTGTATTATGTTGTAGGCAGTGAATTTTTTTTACATGATGGTGATTACCAAGAACTCAAATGCTTCCTCAAAGAAGAGAAAATCTCAGGTAAACATTAGATAACATTTTTTGGATATGTATAATTGTAAATGGTAAAACTTTAGGTGAACTAATTTTTTTTTATTGATTTATGTAAATGAAAATTGTAAGTGATTTATCATCACCTCAAGTTCATTCCAACTCAGAATCAAGCCATCAAGCAGAAGGTGGAGCTCCAAAGGTGCTTGAAGGCGGAAGTGGGTTAGTTGTTGAGGTACGTGATCTTCTCGTGGAACAACAAGAAAGGCAGCGGGCTGACATTTGGGATCACTATGAAAGGTATATGTCTAGTGAAGGAACTAGGGCTAAGTGCAAATATTGTAGTAGAACTTTTGCGGCTTGTTCAAAAAATGATACATCATCTTTAATTGGTCATAACGATAGATGTAAGAAATACCCCCTCAATAAGGAAAATATGTCCGCAAAACAAAAGGTCTTGTCTTATAGTAACCCTACAGAAGTTGCAATTGGGTTTAATCAAAAAGAAATTACCAAAACATGTGTTGAGATGGTAATTATAGATGAGTTACCTTTTTTGTAGAGGGGGGAGGGTTTAGGATATTTGCTTGAGAGCATGTCCTAAATGGAAAGTTCAATGTCGTCAAACTGTGGCTAGAGATGTTCTTTCTTTTTATTATTCCTAAAGGCAATCATTGAAGGAGTTTATACGTGGATATAGGATGTGCATAACAACCGATACATGGACATCTCTTCAAAACATTAATTACATGGTTGTTACTGCACATTTTATTGATGATGATTGGATGTTGCATAAGAAGATTTTGAGTTTTTGTTTGATTCCAAACCACAAGGGTGATTCTATTGGGAGGCTTTTGGAGGAATGTCTAAATAGTTGGGGCATTGAGAAACTTCTCACCGTTATAGTTGATAATGATTCTTCCAATGACTCGGTTGAGTTATTTGATTAAGAGATTGGGGCATTGGCCAAGACCGGATGCACTTTTGTTAGGTGGGGAAGATTTGCATGTAAGGTGTATTGCACATATTCTTAATTTGATTGTCGGTGATGGGTTGAATGAGTTGAATACTTGTATTCAAAGCATTCGTAATGCAATTCGATATGCTAGGTCATCTCCTTCTAGGTTGGAATTATTTAAAAGTTGTGTGGAGCGGATTAAAATTGCTGCTAAAGGTCTGTCATATTGGATGTACCAACGAGGTGGAACTCTACCTAGATGATGATAGTAGCTATCAAGCCTACTTTGCTAATGAAAACAGGATAGGGCCACCGGTTGATGATGATTGGGATTTGGGGCATGCGTTTGCTTCTTTCTTGAAACCCTTTTATGATATCACCCTAAGATCTTGTTGTTCAAGAATACCGACAATTCACTATGCTTTTATGGATGTGTTCAAGGTGTACAGTCTCTTGCATGAAAATCAACTGTCATCTATTACTCTTAGCATGAAAGCTAAATATGACACGTATTGGGGTTCATTGGGTAGTGTCAATAAGTATTATTTCATAGCCATTGTCCTTGATCCGCGTCATAAGTTGGAGAAAGTGATTGACTACTTGGAAATCATATTTGGTGAGGAGAATGACAAGGTTGAAGCTCATACAAAAATTGTGAAAAATTTGTTGCTTAATCTTTATAGTATCTATGAGGAGGCATCCAAATGTTCTCACCCAATGGAAGAACGTCACCATGATGAGAGTAGTGGTAGTAGTCAATCATCAAATGATAGTGGTGCTCCAAGCATGGCCTCAACGGAGTCCGAAAAGAAGTTGGAAGCAAAGATCAGGTTGAGGAAAGCCAAAAAAACGGAGGTTATAACTAATGATGTGGATAAATATCTTCAGGATCCTATTGAAGAGGTTGAAGATTCAAAATTTGATATTTTGTGTTGGTGGAAAGTTTATGGATCAACCAAATACCCCATTTTGGCACGGATTGCACGTGAGGTCTTAGCCATTCCGGTATCAACGATAGCTTCGGAGTCTTGCTTTAGCACAAGTGGACGCATAATTAATTCATTCCGTAGCTCGTTGAGTCCCAAGACGGTAAAGGCTTTGATTTGTACTCAAAATTGGCTTTTGTGTACAAATGTTGCCTTGCACAAGCCTTCTAATGAGGAAATGGAGTTTTATGAAGCTATTGAAAAAAGTAATTGGTTTTTATTTTTTACACTTAGTATTTAAATTGTTAATATTGTTTATCTTACAATGATTAATATCTTTTATCTATTATGTACTATGTAGAAGTTGAAAAGGGTCCGATGTTGCCTCCAAAGTCCAAGCCTTGAAAGGTAATTGCTTTCCTAAATAGTCCATTTCTTTACTAAACATAGGTTACATTCTTCCATGTTTGAGAACCATTCCTCCATGTTAGAAATCTACAAGTTAAACATAGCTTTCAATTCATGTTTGAGAACCATTCTTAGGGTTTACTCTTGGTGCTCTAATGGTAATTGGAGTTGTACTTCAAATTGGAACTAGAAGCAAATACCTCTTAAAAGTGGTCCATTTTAAGACTTCCAACTTCTTGTATTGTTTTGGCACTAAATGATTATTTGTTTTATTGCAGGTCATATTTCCATCCATCTCTCAAATGTGCTCAAGCCTCAAGGTTCAGCTGATGATGAGTGCTGCGTAGAGAGATTTTTTTGTTTGCCGAGAGAGATATTTTTGTTTGCTTAGAGAGATTTTTTTGTTAAATTGTTTGCAGCTGATGCTATGTTAAATTGTTTGTTGCTGCTGCTGTGTTAATTTACTGCTGCTGTTAATTGTCTGTTAATGATTATTGTTTGCTGTTGTTGTTGTTGTTAATTTACTGCTGTTAAATTGTTTGTTTGTTAATTTACTACCTTGGTTAATTTAAGCAAGGTCAGTAATAGCATGACTATTAAATTACTATTTTGCATTTGTTTAAAAAAACCGAACTGAACCGAACCGATCGGTTCGGTCCGATTTCGGTTAGACTTTTGAAAATTTAAAAAACCGAACCGATACGATAACCGAAACAAAATTTCAGTTCGGTTCGGTTATGCTCCAATTTTTTACCGATTAACACCCCTACATGAAAGTGTTAAAAATGTGTGCAAAAAAGTGTGCTTCTAACATAACGAAGAAATCTAGAAATAAGAAAAATAAGAGAAAAGAAAAAAAAAATTAATGAAAATAATTGAGAAAATGAAAACTAGTGCCCTTGGGAACATATGCTAATGAAAAGGGCAAAATGGGCTCATATATATTAAATAGTCTAGACTTCTGAGCAGCATGACAATGTTTCATTATTCTATTTAAAGAGTATGGTAGGATCCTTGATATACTGAGGAAAATTGAAAAGTTTACTCAAATAACAAACAAACAAAACGCATAATCTATGAACAGTGCATACTATTTGAGGCCGATGTGATGGGGGCTTCATCTTCAGAATGATGTATTCGATGTCAGCTGCACTAAATGAGTGTCCCCCGATAGTGTAGGCTGCCTGCATTCCATTAAGTTATTCTCATCAACTAAACAAAACTGTTTGGCAAACAAGGTTCAAAACATTACACGGAGACAAGATTAATTACAAAAACCTGACCTTCTGCATTAGAGAAAAGAATTTGATGTCGCTTCTCGGAACTCCATATGCTAGATAAGCCTGAAAGGAAGATAGTAAGGGAAAAAAACACAGAATTAAAAGGAATTTAATGAAGATAGTAAGGGAAAAAAACACAGAATTAAAAGGAATTTAATGCCCGATTCAGTCCTTACCCTGAAACAGTTTGATGCAGGATATTTACAAATTTAGGGAATTTGTATTTTTGATATTGGGAGTTTAATAGTATTAGGAAAATTGTTAATTTTTTTGCAAGTCTTAATAGCTTTAGGAATCACTATTTGTCTTAGGCTAGGCAATGTCTAATTTGTCACGATTGTGTCTAATTGGCAAGAAAATGATGAGGAATTGAAGGGGAAAATGGATGGAATTAGAAATGGAAAAAAGTTCAATCATAGAGTCTTCTCTCAAGTTCAATGAACAAGAGCCCTAATTCATCTTTTTATTGCTCTACTCTATTCTCCCCCTCTTTTATACAACTAACAAAAATTCATATGGGTCATTCTAGAGTTGACACGTGGTCGTTCTAGATGTCCCTAACTAACTACTTACAAAATTACAATTAAGTCCTATTTCTTTCAAATTCAAAATTGGCGCCTCCGAGCGCGCTTTTTCACTTTTTCTCTTCTACTTCATTTGAACTCTTCAAGTTGTGAAATTGCCTTCCCCTTCAGTATATCCTTGTCCTCGAGGAATGAAATTGGGAAACTGAGTCTGAGAGTTGATGTGTGCCCAATCCTCCCAAGTTGCTTTAGCAGCAGTGGAGTGGAGTTGGACCAGTGAACTAACACTTGTGTGGCAGCCTTGTTGTGGCAAGGAATCATTCTTCTAGCTAGAATAGCTATTGGTTCTACCTGAACGTTTCCCTGTGTATCCACCAATGGTAGCTAGGGAGTAGGAATACTGAAAGAACCCAGTTTCTTCTTCAATTGTGACACGTAAAAAACAGGGTGTATCTTTGATGCAGGAGGTAGTTGCAAGTCTGTATGCTACTGGTCCAATTCTTTCAATAACCATAAATGGACCATAAAAACAAGCTGATAACTTCAAATTCTTCACTGAGGTTTGTTTGTAAGGTTGGAGCTTAAGCTACACCCAATCCCCAATACTGAATACCCTATCTGTTCCGTGTTTGTCAGCATAGGTTTTCATCCTCTATTGTGCCCTGTGTAATTTGTCTTTGATGATCTGGAGCATATGTTCTCTGTCAGTTAAATACTTCAGTATTGCAGAACATTTGGTATGGTCAGGAGGAAATAGGGGGTAGAGCCAATAAGGATGGCGAGTAACCATAAAGAGCCTGAAATGGAGTAGTCTGCAAGCTAGAATGGATGGCAGTGTTGAACCAGTGTTCCACCATATATAACCATTTAAAACACTAGTGAGGTGCATCACAAACATGCATCTCAAATAAGTCTCCAAGCAAGTATTAGTGTGTTCTGCTTGACCATCAGATTGAGGGTGGTAAGCAGTGCTCATGGACAGCGTGGATCCTTATGCAATGAATGTCTTGTCGAAAAGCACTGATATCAGAGACTATGGAAGTAGGAAGGCCATGTAATTTATACACATTTTTTAAGAAGATATCAACTACTTTGGCTGCAGTAAAGGAGTGATATAAGGTCACAAAATGATTGTATTTTGTAAGCTTATCCACTGCCACCATGATAACAGTTTTATTCTGGGAAGAAGGTAATCCTTCTATGAAGTCCATGGAGATGTGTTGCCAGACATGCTCAAGGAGTGGCAGGGGTTGAAGTAATCCTCCATAGGCTGACTGATCAGCCTTGTTCCTTTGGCAAGTATCACAGCTATTCCTTTGGCAAGTATCACAGCTAGTACTGAACTGGGTGGGTTGAGTTTTCATACCAGGCCAGTAGAAATATTGCTTGAGCTTGTGGTAAGTTGCTGTGATACCAGAATGACCTCCAATAGCTAAATTATGCAATGCTATCACGATCGGAGATCTAATAGACCCATTATTTCCAACGTAAGAGAATGAGTAGTAATTGGGTCTAGCTTGGGGATCAATTAGAAGTTGTTGAATGAGTGCTTGGGCATGTAGCTGTTGACCACATCCTGTAGCCATTGAGGAGAGATAGTGGTGATGTTGTAACAGGTGGAAGCATGTTCAGTGTGTCTTGAGAGAGCATCTGCAACTTTATTCTCTATTCCCGTATTGTATGGAATCTCAACAGTTTAGCCAGCCATTTTTGTTGTAGCATGGTAGTTACTCTATGCTTTAGTGGTCAGTGAAGATACATAATTTGGACAGCTAATACAATTGTCAATAACACCTTTTCATAAGTAGATAGAGATAAGCTTTTTGGACCCAAAGCTTTACTGAAGTATGCAATTGGTCATTCTCAGTGTGACAGTACCAACACCCATCCCATTTGTGCAAGCACCAGTCTCCAAAACAAATGGTATATTGAAATTTGGTAATGTGAGGATAGGGGTTTGACTCGTAGCTTGTTTGAGGTTCTGAAAGGCTTTAGTGGCTTTAGGAGACCAATGGAAAGAGAGAATACTTGACTCACATTAGTAGGTTTAAAGAGTTGAACAAGGGCATAAAGGCCACTTAAAAAACTCAATACAAAATAGCTTTCATCTAGATGAGTATTGTGTGTGAGCACGAGTGATTTCAATTCCTCAAACTTGTCATAGTAACTAGAAACTGAGGAGTTTTGAATCTTATGCAGTTACAACAACGTTATAACACCGATATAACGCTTAACGGGGGTGAGCCGTTACGTTATGAGATTATCACATTTTTGTATCACGACCCTGATATAAAGCCATTATATGCCGTTATTGAGATAACATTTTTTTTAATAACACCGTTTTAACTTTTTGTTCTAATATATAAAAAAATACCAATTTCATTCTCGATCGAAGAAGGATTAGCTCGCCCTCGCCAATTTGACAGAGAATCAGACCTTGCCGGTTGACAGAGAACAAGAGAAGAAGACAGAGTCGATCGCACTCTCTATTGCGATCTCACTCTCATACGAAGGGAAGATGTTTTTTATTAATGTTTCGATGTTTTTGAATTTAATGTTATGAACATGATTTATTTTTTTGTGTGGGGCATTAAAAATATATTTAATAAAATATTCCATTATATGACGTTATATTCCATTATAACCTATAACGCTCCTGGACCGTTATGGGTCCTTTATCCGTTTTAACTGCATAGCTTGAATCAATTTGTTGAAGGAAGCAACATAGTTGTCCATAACATCTTCAAACCGTTCACAAAGGTCTTGAATAAATTATTTCCATGGTAGGGTAGTTTTTCCAACTTGGTAATCTAGGAACCACAAATCTGCCCTCCCATTGAAGTGTATAGATGCAGTTGCAACTTTATTTTCCTCTAACACGATCAAATGAAAAAAATCTCACATTTTTTTATCCAAGACCTAGGGTTCGTTCCATCAATTGGAGGGAAATCAAGTTTAGGGAATCTAGGAGAGGTACCGTGGATCTCCCAGGAAGTATGGGAGAGAGTTCTTAGGGGTTGCTCGTTCCAGTAGCTTGTGGATAGTGAGTGGCTTGATTCATACAGTTGATTTTTGGGTGTCTTGTAGCAATTGAACTAGTTGTTCAAATCGAGCATCTATTCGCTTCTCTTGCATTTCACCTACTTGGACTATTCTCTTTAATTTTGCTTTCATGAGTTTGATCTGTTCACTCATCTCTATCTGTTCACTCATCTCTATCTGGTTCCTCTTCGACTCCTTCATGAGGGCTTCTATCTCTTTTGCTCTGGTCTCCATGGTTGCACAGATTGGTGGATCTCAACGAGGCTCTGATACCAATTGTCACGATCGTGACTAATTGGTAAGCAAATGATGAGAAATTGAAGGGAAAATGGATGGAATTAGAAATGGAAAAAGTTCAATTACAAAGTCTTCTCTCAAGTGAACAAGAGCCCGAATTCATCTCCTTCTTGCTCTTCTCTATTCCCCCTCTTTTATACAACTAACAAAAATTCATATAGGTCATTCTAGAGTTGACACGTGGTCACCGCAGATGTCCCTAACTAACTACTTACAAAATTACAATTAAGCCCTATTTCTTTCAAATTCAAATTTGGCATCTCCGAGCGCTATTTCATTGTTTCTCTTCTACTTCATTTGAACCTTTCCAGTTGTGACACTATTTTGAGTAGGATTTTGAGTTTTTGTTTTAGGAGTCTTATTTTGGTCTATAAATAGACCCTACTTGCAATTGAATTTTGATTAGAGTTAAATAAAGGTAGATTTTAATTGTAGGAATTCTATGGAGTTTTATTTGCTAACTGTGATTTGCATCAATAGTTAGTCGTTATCTAAAATGCCTTCACCACAAGTTATTTGTCTCAAAACGATCTGATGTTTATTTGCCACCACACAAGCGACCCAGTCGGAAGAAACGAGCGTACATTCGTCCACCGAAGCATCCACCTCGTTAGGAATCAATTTTTTAAGAAGAGGACCCTGATGCAGGAGATTTACAAATTTAGGGTATTTTTATTTTTGAAATTAAGAGTTAAATAATATTAGGAAAATGTTTATTTTTTGCAAGTTTAGTAGTTTTAGGAATTAGTATTTGTCTTAGGCTAGGGAATAGGCAATGTCTATTTCGAGTAGAGTTTAGTTGTAGGAATTCTGCGAAACTCTATTTGCAAATTGTGATTTGCATCACATTTCCACAAGCTAGATGACTCTAAATGGTAAATGGGTAACAAGTCCCAAGAGCTTGAGAATTTCAGTCTTACTGATGAGTAGGAAAACTCAATTAGATGAACTCGGTCTATATCAGAGAGTTTCTAATTGTGATAGAGGTAGATTGTTTTCTCATAAAAAACAAATAGAAAGGTAGACTGAACAGCTACGGTACTTTTAGCTTTAAAACGCTCAAATTGTGCATTTGCAATGAGAACAGGAACTTACATGCATTATTAGGGCATTATACAAATTGATCCAAAATGCCAGTCTCTCTTTTGAACTCATGGAAGCTAGATTTACTTTGGCCAACTGTTCAACAAGCAACCTGTATTGAGAAAAGACAGGAATAACAAAAGCAATACTTACTAGACGATCTCTTAAAATTGGGCATAATATCTTAAATGAATTTTTTCAAAGGCAGGCAAGTTTGAGGTTGATCAAACTACACAAGTTCTGAGCAACATCGTGAAAGTAAATGGAAAAATTAGACTGAGACAACTCGGATGAATAAATAATCAACCAAGTGAAAGTTTATTTTCTATTGAAAACTGTAAAGTTTTAACGAATAGAACCTGATTGAACCCAGGATTCAAGAGACAAGTTTGGTCTATTCCCACACCAAAAATTAGTTGTTAGGTAAAAGAAGTTTCCACAATGTGAGGTCAGAAAATTTTCAGGCTAGCCCCCAAGGGGTAAAGGTAAAGTATTTGACCTGAATCTTTTTAGTGCTCCAGCAGCATACTCCAGCTGTTTCTCTCCAACAGACATCCAAGACACTTCAGCTGCTATGCTGTAGTGTCCCATGTATTTTGCCCAGTTTACCTTTCCTGGAACTTCGTAGGGATCAAACACTTTCTCTCTTGCCAAGACTTCAGAATCATGCTCTAAGTCATGTGAAGGACAATCTGGAAATGTGGTCATTGCATATGAATCAGAGAGAGGGAAAGGGGAAGAATGGGACAGGTGACCCTGTGGTAAAACTGGTGAATTCATACACCGAAAGGAAGAGAATTTGGATGAATCAGCGAGACACAGAAATATATTTGTCATGCACTGAACCATTTCTTCAGAAAGCTGATTAGGCTGGTTCCCGAGGTTCTCCACAAATGAATCCTCAACTGATCCTTCAATCTTATCTTGTAGAAGCCAATTCATTTCATACTTGGATTTGCAGTATGGTCCTGAGATCTGCAGTGGAAAATTAATTATTTGCTTCTTTATTTTTGCTTTGCAAGATTAAGAATGGCATTCCCTCGTAAAAGCACAGAATCCAAACACTTTTAAGTGCAATACTGTTATCCAATGTAAAGAGCATAACAGCGAGGCAGGAAACAAAATCTGAGAACTTCAACCAAAACTTCTGAAGTTGAAAAACAACCTAACCAAAATATTAGCTTTCCCAAGTCCCAACATAAAAGAAAGAAAAATAAACATGAAGAGTACCAGCTCATTTGAAGAAACATTAGAGGAATCCACTGGTGATTGTGAAGAAGACGATAGCTGTCTCAAACGGTACTGTGCCAATCGACGCTCATTTCTCTCCTGGCTAAGCTGAAAATGCAAAGCAACCAATTCCTCTTCAAGCTTTGACACTGTAATCTCCAGCACAGCTATGTTAGCTAAGAGCTCCTGGGCCTGCAATGATCTTGATATGTGTAATCAGTATAGACTCATAAAACAAAGTAAATCCGAACTTAATGAGACTAACCTCATAAGGAAGCTGACAAGAAGACATCGAGCAGGCTGCATTAGATTGCTCGACAGCATTTACTAGAGCCGAATGCAAGTCAATCTCTACTTCTAGTTGCTTCTGCAATATGGTGATCTGCAGGATTAAAGTAGTAAATGTCAGGAATCTGTTCACTAAACGCATCTTTGATTTTGATTTCATACTCTCATTCAATAGTCCCATTTTTCATTTGAAGGAAACAAGCAAGCAGAAATTTGTTCCTCATTCAGAGTTCAGACCATGTACCCTTACAGAGAAAGCAGTGAGAATCCTTTCAGCTTGCCAATAGGAAAACCTTCGAATATGATTTAGTCCAACATATCTAGGGTAACATCATATTCTTGCTCGAAATAGCTATTTCAAACAATCCTTAGTCTAACTGCTTTGTATTCTTTCTTGTTCTCCTACATTGCTCCCCATACTTAAGTAGATATTCTTCTTCTAGTGCCAACCTTCCGAGCAATGTGGCCAAATCAGCAACGATTTGGAATTTCCTTCGGTACTAAAAGAATTACCCTGGAGTTTCTAAATCTCTGGATATAATTCTAGTTGGAATCTTAGATGGTTCCACTTGGCCTAATTATATTTTCAAATCGCCTCATCTAGGCACATGGACATACAATAGTCATATGATTAATAACTTAATAAGTTATTACAATGGAGGTCTACCCTTTATCCTTGAGTTCAATAAGTTATTCCAGACCATGAGACGTCCTCAGGGAAAAAGGTCAAAATACACAAACTTTTGGTTGTTTAAATCTAGTAGCATCAGGCAGCAGATAGGAAGGACAGGTTTCTTGTTTGCAAGGCATGTGATGAAAATTATCTAATTGGAGTCGTACTAAACATGTGTTACAAACTGGCTTCTAGGAAGATGTCCATTTTTGTTTGTCAAAGAAAGTGCTCCACACTAGTCCATGTCCAATACTAGAGCTAAGCTTTGATGTCTACTATACAGTCCTCCACCTTCCAACACTGATACTCGACATCCCTCATATTGTTTTTGGACTAGCACGTGGTGAACAAGTACAGACTAAGTTCACCTAGCAGGCTAGCAGCTAGTAGTTAGGGATTCATTTCAAATAACCAAAGGTCAGACTAAATGAGAGAAGGTTCTTGTTTCTTTTCTTCCCAAATTATTTGGAAGCAAATAAGACCCAAAGATAATTTCCAAAGACGGGCTCAAAACTATCCTCACTTTATGTGCAAGGGATATGGGTCCTTGTTCATTACGTATTTTTGTATGTTTTAGCTTGCATTTTGGCTGCAAGAATCAATGCATACTAGATATTCATTCATCATAAATATCTTGATATTAAAAGGAACCCAACTGATCCTGTAACACTTAACAAGTGAAATGGGAAATCATTCCTAAATAGAAAAACAGATTTGTCTTTATATTTTCATTAAATGAGAATGAAAATGCCAAATGCACTTACATCTTGTTCAAGCTGGGATCTATAGACCCACTTCTTCCTGTCGCTCTCTTTTCCATTTTCTCCATCATCTTCCTTAGCTTCCTGAAAAACTTGTCACATCAGACCTTAATAAACAAGATGAGAAATACAAACTCATCCACGTAGAATCTCTACTGCCAATGCTTGGTGCCCAGTACAAACAAAATGAATAGAAAATAGGAAAACGGCACAGACACTTGATTGATAAAACATCAACACAATAATTATCCCACTTTTCTTTTAGTGCCGGTACTCACTAGAATATATTACTCGATAAGCTTAAAGTCAAAAGGTAAAAAAAGAAACCAGTATCTTGAACATCTAGAATCGTACAATAATAAAAGTTTTTCAGTGTAAATGGTCCAACATAGAAGGGGAGGAAAATAGAAACACGGAAATAGGCATAGACTCTAGATATATAAAAGCATGCTATGACTTGTGCTGCCTGATTCCAAGATAGCATAGACACTAGCAAGACAACCTTTTAAAAAAAAAAGTACAATAACAACAAACAAAATCTCATCATAAGATTTTGAGTACGTTCATTACCAAGACAAAAACTAAATTCTCAATGATTTCTTGTTGGGGAGTGATTACAATGTATCAGGGGATGGCAACCCAATGAGATACTAGAAAAAGGGGGATATGGAGAAATTGGTCGACGCTACAGACTTGATTGGATTGAGCCTTAGTATGGAAACCTACTAAGTGAGAGCTTTCAAACCTACTAAGTGAGAGCTTTCAAATTCAGAGACTGAGTCTTGAGTTAGATAGTCAAACGGGGAATCAAACAAATTAAATTAGTATTGGTGTAAAGGGCATAAGATACTTTGCATATAGACTCAAGAGTCTCTGAATGCTCAGACATTCACTCGTTATTGGATTGGACCCTCAGCGTCGAGGAGCATGTACTAGGGTGTATGTGCAACTCGTTCAAATCATAAGATAAGCTGGAACAAAAGAAAGAAAACGCCTTTTCCAGTATCATTAACCAACACCAATGAATTGGATGGAATTTTTCCATTCACGATCTAACAAAAGACCTACATTGTGTATGAAATTTAAGGTCACTTGCAAAACGCCAATGACACTATTTTCTTTATGGAATACAAGTTGGATCAAGTAGCAAATCAGCATATCCTCATTTTTACGCAATTCTCATTTTTATGGATCTGTTTAGTTATTTTAAGAGGTGTTATTAGCCAACTTAAGATACAACTCATTTTTATGCAATTCTCATTTTTATGGATCTGTTTAGTTATTTTAAGAGGTGTTATTAGCCAACTTAAGATACAACTTTTAGGGTTTAATTTCCAATTTTCTACTGGATCTCTTGCTTCTGCATTCAATATACGTCAGAGTTCTGGTATAATGGTGTTTAAATCCTGTGGATGGTAACAAACACTGGCAGTATGTAAAGAACCCACATCTAAAATTTGACCATTGCTACATCTTTTTTTTTAATCAATAAACCAAGACTTAATTGAGATAGAAAGATAAATAGATAGTACAAGGGATAGCTAGGAGTTCAAACCAAACAAAGAGCAAAAAACATGCTACATCTTTAGCACCCGCCAAAAGTGTTTGAAGACTCTGTCTCCATTCTTGATAAAAAAAATTCAAAAATTCAAAAAAATAAAGAAAAGAAAGGTGCAATCCATGGTACAATCGCATCAACAATTAGACCCGAATGCTGATCCAGGCCTCAGCAACAATGCAAAATGAGTACCAGCCATCAAGGAACGAGTCAAGGACCAACCACTACCGCCAAGCATATCTGCCAATGCCTCAAAAGCATCCCAACACAAGTCGACATGGTCAACCAGCCCGTACAACTGCAGCTGAATCAAGTAATTATCGTTGAGTGGTTGGTGCTGCACCCATACTCCCAACCATGTCAGCCAGTTGGTTGAAAAACCTCCTCCAACCTGGTTCTTCTCTTTTGGCCCTCTTCTCTACGCGCCTTGGCAAAAGGGAAGTTTTTGGAGAGTTTGTTCCCCTACTCAATCAAACACGTTCATCCCTTTTAGTAAAAAAAAGTCCCATTTCATGGTGTTTTACCTACCCAAACAAAGTTTAACAAGGGTAAAAAAAAATTTCAAAGGGTGAGAAAAAAGGATTAATTACACAAAATAAGGCTCTTGCAACCAACCTTGGGCTACCCAAATTTGTTTGAAGTTGACTTACCCCAAAGGTCAAGGAACCCCTTAAAATCTACTAGGGGCAACACGAAGTAGTGATTTTTTAAAAGGGTAAAGACCATGGTCGCCACACTCAAGGCCGAACCCTTTTTTATAGGGTTCCCAGAAATATTTGCCCCGTTTTCAACAACAACCATGACAACCTATTTTGGTTAACAAACATTCGCCCTCCTAGGTACAATTCTCCTCTCTCTTTTTTCAATCAACAAAACAAGAAAGTATTTCATTAAAAAAAGGCAACTAAATGTTTCACAAAGGCTATGTCAAAAATACATCAAGTAATCTGTTATGCACAAAATCTCTCCAATCATTTAAAATACCCCACATATAACCCCAACCCACAAGGTTACTTTGATGTCCATCCACGAACTATCTACATTCTTGAAGCTATTTTTAAAAAATTTATTGCCTTTGTCCCTCCAATTGATTCAAGCAAAAACATGAAAAGTTCTTGCCCAAACCCATTTCCTTTTCAAAGATAAGTTCAACCTAGCACTGTTGCTCCAAATATCAGTCCAATCTAAGGAGTCAGGAGAAGTATTGATGCAAAATTCTGCAAAGCGTTTCTCCAGGTGGACGCAGCTAAAGAACGATCAATAGATTTTAGAGTTGTTCCACGCAACACAATGAATGAGGATCAATGGATCCTAATCTATGATCCTCATCTAGCTAGGAGTCAATGAATAATTGTAAGGTTGAGACTGGTAATGATGCATTTGATTGACTTAGTCTTATGTTAATGTAGACTTAATGCATCATATGTTTGTTGTTATGGAGCACGATCAATTTGGGAATCCTAAACTAAATATTCCCGAATTTGATGGGTCACTGAATAGGATTGGCAAATTGTGGGTTTGTGGCTTATAAGAATTTTTCAGTTGAGAACTGCATACATTTAGTTGTTGTGAAACTTACTGGTTGGTCAATGGTAATTGCTGTAGGATAATAACATGACCCAGATAAATTTGTGAGCGAGAAACAACCTGATTTGGGGTAAGATGAAACAAATTTTGAATGAAAGGTTTCTTCCTAAATTATAAAGTAAATATTTGCAGTATTTGGGTTTGAGATAGGGTCGATCCTCTGTGGATGAGTATATTGAAGAGCTCCTTCTCCTATGAAACCACTTATACCTCAATGAAGAACACAAGGTGAGTTGGTATTTGTTGAGGTTGCAGAAGAAGATGCAGGCAGACATCATATTCATTGAGCTTCAGACTGGTGTCATTAATCACGCACAACCATTAAATAAACTCAACCTCATCTTACTTCATATCACTTTTGGTGGAGGACAATGTACCAGACCTTTAAGCTTGAGGCTGAGCATTTTAGAGGGAGAGTGTGGAGAGGACGCCATGTAATTTTGTGTGTGGGTGTGTTTAGTTATTCAAGAGGTGTCAACTTAAGTTAGTTTAGACGAGGCTTTTAGGGTTTCCTAGTTGTTTTTGGAGAACTATAGAGCTTTGTCTCTGAAAATATTTAAGACTTTTAGCCTTATTCTATTTGATTATTTCTGATTTTCTATTGAAGCTATTACTTGTGCATTCAATAGGCTTAATGGCTTTGTGTCTCAAAACCTATTGCCAGCTACGCTGTGACTGTGAGCGGTGGCGTTGACAAGGGTGGGGTTGCTACTATGTTTATCTTTCCTTAAAGGCGTGAAAATAAACTCTTCCACAGAAATATTTTTGCTCCTTGGGCTTTTTGCTTCTTGTGTCACATCCATTAAAATCATCATTTTATTTACAATCAGCATCGCCAATACAAGTATTCGAAGCACGTGTCATTCTCCCACTGAACAATGACCCAAGGAGCAAAAGTTCCAAGGAGCGAGAAATTCCTCCTCCCGAGTTACTAAATGGAAGAGTACCATCTTTCTAAAGTGGAACACATTTTGATTGGGTTGGCGAACATCCCAATTTTATTATTCCCTAATTAGATGGTATGGTCATGGCTAACAAGTGACAACTTGGAAAAATTTATCATAAACTTTCTTAAGAATGGGCTCGAGAATAGTAGCTAGAAAAAAGTTAAAAATTATTCAATGTAAAATGCGACCTGTGGGCACCTTAATAAACTTTCAAGAATAAGAATATGGATATTAGGGAAACGATTTGGAGGGCATTGCAAAGAAATGGTTGGTCTTTGAAGAAGGGTGCTGGTGCAACATGTGCAAAAATCTTTAAATCTTCCTATGAAACAGATTTGTGGAGAAACATTTTCAAGCATGATAGATAGTGTGGTACCTATCATGCTTAATTGGAAACTAGATACCAATCTAGTGTGGGACTATTGAATGATGAAGTATCACAATCTTTAGGTGCACATGTGGAAGCATAAAATAATTTTGCTTATTTAACAACAACTAATAACATGAGATAGGTGAGAGGAAGCATAAAATGCATATTTGCTTAACAAATAAGACGGGAGATGCTACAAGAGGCACACTTCTAGAAACTCATGCCCAACTGATTTTTGTATTCATTGAGGAGGCCACACTTATCTATGGGTGATGAAAATTTTTGAGGGGTAGAATCAAAACCTTGGACCTACCATTGACTCTAATGCTATGTTAAAAAGATTTAGGTGTGCATGCAGAAGCATAAATGCATATTTTTCTTATAAATAATATGAGGGAGATGAGATGGCAGATGTATGGGTATTAATGTGGTCAAGTAGTTGTGGTTGAGTCAATGTTTCTACTTTCTAGATAATAAGGAAGTTTGACGAGTAACAAAAAACCAATGAAGTAATGGGAAGACAAAACCTAAAAACCTTCAAGCTAAAGAATTCAGAAGCAAATGCAAAAATAAGTAGAGTACAAGGAAAATATAGTATCAGTGCTCCAATAGAATATTGTTGAAAATTTTCTTTCTCAAATAACTTTGATATTCTTGCTTTTTCCTTAATATATAGACGGCATGCAAGTGAGCCCTTTGAACAGGTTGCATGGACTCCCTAGATACATCTTCATTTACTAACTTTGCTTCCTTGACTCTTCTTAGAACCTCAAGGAAACCTAACACTCAGCACAAGACAATTCTAGATAACTCCATAAACTAACTCACTGACCCTAGAAAATATCAAATTACTTTTCATTTCTAACAGTACCATATCTCACATGGAGAGGTTATTGATGACATTTAGGCATGCTTAATGAATATTTATGATAGAATTGAATAAATAGCGAATTAACATGTTTCTCCTGAAATATTTTAGGTTCAATTCTCGCCCAAGACAATCATTGAGGCCTGTTCCAGTATTTTCCAACATAGATCATTGAATTCATCCCCATTCAAGTATTCTTGGGCACTATTTAGGCTAGTCTACTCACATTGTACCCCCATGGAACTAGGAAATTTTGAGTGAATAGTTGATGAGTTCTTATCACTGAGACAAAAAAAGAAAAAGTCAATTTCATATTAGTCATTGAACAGGTGAGTCGGTGAGTACTTGGGCGAGTCAACCCCTTGGTGAGTTAACCACTTTTTTATTATTATTATTATTATTTCAACTTGCCTCCCCCAATAGTAATAGGCAACTAGAGATGCCTCCCCATTTAGACTTGCCTCCCCAGACTCACAAATTCCATTCACCAATGTTAGGTCATTTTTGCATGAACAAAATACCCTTCTAACTAGAGTCAAGATTTTTAGAATAATTAAAGCTGAAAAAATAGTACATGCCCTTCGACTTAGGCATTTTCTTTCAGACTCATCTCCCCACAATTTAAAAACCTCAACTCCAGTGAGAACGGTATTTTGATCATGTAAAAAAATGAACTAACTATATGGAAACCGTGAAAAAAAAACGTGAATCTGGGAGGCGTCTCAATACAACCAAAAACTTTATGATGAGTATGATGAATATGTGAAGGCGGAGAACATGGTGTTGTAAGCCCAAGTGATAAAGAATGGTGTTAACATTGAGTGATTTGAAGTTATTTAATCATTTTTTTTAATCTGGCAACATCTACTTATGTTTTACGGTTTTACCAGGTGAGATACGTTATTAGTTGTAAGTCTTTCGTTTTTTGTATATTCTTTGATTTTGTTCTATAGTTATGTGGCCTGACGTATGGAATTTTGGGCTGAAGTGCAAATTAGGTTGCCATAAGGGTATTCATGGGATGAGCTTGCTCAAGTCATTTTTCACCACTTTCTAAGAAGCTCATGGTTTAGATGTTCAGGATTTCCGTCATTGATACTTAACATGGTTGAAAGTGTCATGCATACATGCCCAATGAGGATAATAAATAGGTCAGTTGCTACGTGAATCCATATGCCATTTTATGAGGGATTTGGCTGAAAGATGCATTTGCGATTATGAACATAACCAGATGAGTAAAAAGCCTTTCATGGTAGAAATTGTTGGAATCTTATTATGGTGTTGTAGTCATTTAGAAAATCGACTCCTCACTCAAAATGTTTGTGAGTTCCTCTTTTAGTTTTTCTCCTCCATTCTAATCAAATCAAACTTACCTCAAAAAAACATCCTAGTTTGTCGTTGGCACTCTGCAGTTTTGAAGCTAGCTATTCGATACATTATAAAATCCACCATCCAATTCAAAATGGTACGAGTCCACACAATTTTCAAACAAAGAAAAACAATACACTGTCTCAATGTGATTTTTTCTTGGTTTTTTTTTCTTTTTTCTTTTTATTGTCTGAATATTCAGGAGCTAAGACCATTCCAAATAAATAGAAATGAAATGAAATGAAATGAAAGGGCAAGGTAAGTAAATGGTGTACCAAATCCAAGCCAGATGAACTCCTGCTCCTGGTGGACTCATCTATCGACCTTGGAGAAGACAACCCATTTCTCAAACCTGTCTTTGCTTTGCATATGTATCTCTGAATCGTCGTCCCACTGTCCTCACCATTACCATTCAACAATAAATAGCAAGTTTAAAAATAAATAAAATAATAAAGAAAGCCCCCCAAAAAACTTACATGTGCATGGGTATAATGAAGGGTTTTGGAGGGTAGAGATCATGTTCATGTTCATGTTCATGTTCCTGATCAAGAGCTTCGGATTTGATACAGATCATTATGGAATCCCTGCATCAATGGATGGAAACCCTTTCTCCCACTACTCTCTTAGAGACTAGAAATGAAAGATTGGGAAAGGAAGAGGAAGCAAAGGAGGAGGGAGGCAAGTCTCTCTACTTCTTCTTCACTCTCTGGCTCTGCTCAAGTCTCTTCGCCGACAGCACAACAAAACCCCACTCCCGTTCACCACCACACTGTATATATTTTTCCAATAAAATCGAAGTGATTTGACTTGATGTATAACCTTTTTTCTTGCTTTTGTTGTTTCCAAGCAAGTAATTGTTTGTTTCTAGCTACCACCATTATAACTTGTGTAAATTCACGGGTCCTACCCTACGTGTTTCTTGTTATAAATCCCAGTAATCATTTTGAACTTTTTTTTTATTCGGCAATATAATGATGAAACCGCAACATAAAGAGGTTCAAAGCCCGAAAGTATAGTTGGATGCATCTAAATTGACTCATGGCACGTAAAGTGCTCAATTCTAATTTTCTAAGTTATTGTTAATGGTGTTATGGCCTAGTGATTAGGGCTGTGTGGGTTTGTCTCACATTTTCTAATTTCGAATCTCACATGCGGTATGGTTACTTTCTAATGGGTGTTGACCTATAGATCGTCCAGTTGATAGGTTCTCCCACTTCCTAGTATATAGAGATACTAGCGAGCCAAAATTAGGTAGTTCCAAAGCTCTAAAGGGTAGGGATGGCACCGAGACGGGTTTCATGGATACCCTCTTCGTCCTCTCCTGAATGTGGCGATTAAGATTTACTTCAATGAATTTCGAGGCGGATTTAGATTTACTTCAACATTTTTTTTCTGTTCTGCGTGACTTTAGTAAAATAATCATAACATGTTCATTTCAAAACATTTTCAAGTGATTCAAGTTGTGTTTATTAGATAACTGAGAGTACTACAACTTTTGTGTACCAACTTGAGAATCGGTCTCAATCGAGCACATAAGTTAGCCTAAAGTCAAGAACACTATCCCATTTTTAATTTTCGGACAGATTTGCGCGACTTTAGTAAAATGACCATAACTTGCTCATTTCAAAACATTTTCAAGTGATTCAAGTTGTATTTATTAGATAACGCATAGTACTACAATTTTCATGTTTTGATGAGCTTAAAAATCGGTCTCAATTTAGGGTTTAAATTAGTCGAAAGTTACCCTGTTTTCCATTTTTCGTTTTGAGTTTGGATTTGTTTGTTATGCATATTTACCGAGTTTGGGTTTAAGGGTTTCCACTTTGAAGGGATTTTGAGAGTTTTTGAAGTAGAGAGAAGAGATTTGCAAGATATTTGAGTGTATGGAGAGATTTTGAAGAGATTTCGAATGCAGGAATGATGGAGGAACCATTGTAGATTTGAATGGTGAGGGGAAAAAATGGAGGTTTTTGTTTATATAGGTGGTGTGAGAGTAAAAAAAAAAAAAAATCAATAGTGGTGTGAGAGAGAGGAATTGGTGGTGCGAAGTAAGCGTTGCTTTTTTTTTTATTCGACAATATAATGATGAAACCGCAATATAAAGAGGTTCAAAACTCGGAAGTAGAGTTAAATGCATCTAACTGACCCATGGCATGTAAAGTGCTCAATTCTAATTTTATAAGTATGTTTACATAGAGATACTAGCGAGTTAGGATTAAGTAGTTCTAAAGCTCTATAGGGTAAGGATGGTAGTGGAGCAGATTTTCACGGATACCCGCTCTTTCCTGTCCTGAATGTGGCGGATTTGGATTTACTTTAATGAATTTTAAGGTGGATTCGGAGATCCAAATCGTATTCGTCAGTGTTTTGGGATAGATACGAATTTGGTCATATCCGCCCCCACAATCATCCGTTTCATCTCTGAGTGTTATTACGAATGTATCCTTATATAACAAAAACCTAACTCCTATCACTAGCGCCACTCTCCATCGCCCACACAGAGAACCGTTCCACGCCTCCAGACTCACCAGCCAACGCCGCTCCACTCCGTCAGTACTTCATCTTTCCGTTTCTTCTCTCCCTTCGTCTCTCTTCCTGCTTCCCTCTCCCTGCTTCTCTCCTCTTGTCTGACACAACCACCAATATCTATTTTGACGGTAGATCAGATCTCTGCAGCACAACCACTGATCGATCTCTCTGCAGCACAACCACGCAGCAAATCAGATCTATCGACCCTTTATCACAGTCACCATCGTCCCCTTTCTTCAACCACAAGTCGTCGCCCCTTCTTGTCGTCGAACAATCCTTCACGCCAATCCATCGATTGGTTTTTATTGACACACAAGAACTCAGAAGAACATTAACATGTTTCTCAAGTTAAAACGTTTACATGACACCAAGACTATCTGCCTGGTTACCATAGGCCACAAAACCCACCCTAATGGTAATGGCTTCCTTCCTATGAGAAGAAGAAGAAAAAGAGTTATTAGAGAATCTGAGGGGAAAGAAAAAAAAAGAACCCATAATAGTAATGTCAATTCCCCCACTCCCAGAAAAAGCATTTGTGGAGATACTCTCATGGCTTGCTTTCATGGGCCAATATACCCAAGGAACTCGAGCAAATTTGGAGGTGTGACTGGTTGTGTTTGTCATGTGATCAGCTAACGGGCTATTGGGGTGATCAGGTTCTTCTGAGATTTAGATTGAGTGCTTCTACGGTGCCTGGTCCAATGCCTGGTCATGTGTCAGGCACGTGCCAGTTAATGAAGTGGGATCAAAAGGCAAAAATAAAAAAATGAAAATGAAAACGAAAATAGATTCTCACTCAACTGCGCCTCCTCCATCTCGAGCGATTAGGGTTCTCAAACGGCGCCTCCTCCGCCTCTGCCTCTGTCCAAACTGCGCCTCCTCCAAACGACGCGATTAGGGGTCCAATCTGCGCCTTCTCCAAACTGCGCGATTAGGTAACACCCTTATCTATCTATGTCATCTGATTTTTGTTGGAGATTTTATCGTTAAAGGAATTGATTTTCTATAGCTTTCAATTTAGGTTTTCAAATATTTTTTTTTCCTGTATAAGTTTTTTCTGATGAATAAATACTTGTGTGGTTTGATTTGTTGAGTTGTCTGAGAGTCTTAAAGATACTACTGATGTTTTGTACATCTCAGTTGGTCTTTACCATCAATGGAAAAATTATCAATATCAACACACCTCGGTAATCTTAAATTCATATACCGCAGACATATTACTAGAACAAATGCCTAAATTTGTTCATCAACTTGCATAGAAAGAACAAACAAAATACAAATATTATCCTGAAATCAAAATTGAAACTGAAGAAGAACTAATCACACAAAAAAAAGGGTGTCATAAGAAGGTAAAAATTGTATATTCGGATTGGGCAATGAAGCCTGAAAATGAACGGTTTGATGAGATGTGCAGCCTCTTTTATGAAATGACTGACATAGCTTCTGAGGATCAAAAGGAGACAGATAATGTTAAACGTTGGATAAAAATGAAGACAGACGAACTAAAGAGATCAAAAGGTGATGGTGATGGTGATAGTGTTGTTGACGTTCAGTCAGAGGGGGTGTTGGAAGTTGGCGCTAAAAGTACTGGTGAAATTCATAGTCCATTGGCTGTCCGTTGCAAACGACGACGTTCTACTTCGAGGATGCAATCCACCATGGAAAAAGTTTGTAAAAAGAGCCAAAAAAGGAAAGAAACACAGAAAGAGAAGGAGAAAATGAGACGTATTGACAGAGAACATTCCATTCAGAAAAAATTGGTAATTTTACTTGTTTGTTTTACTTTAATGAATATATATATATATATATATATATATATATATATATATATATATATATATATATATATATATATATATATATATATATATATTAGTTTCAATTCAAGAATATTGATTTTTTTTTACATGTCATTTGTAGGGTTCTACCCAAGTTGGATTTGAAGGTTCATAATATATGACACCTCTTTCAAACCATGTTGAGCCATATGGTAATGCTACATTTGAAGGACTTGGTCAGGTTTACTCACTTATAACACAGGTATGTAATTTACTGTCTTAAGATCATTTTAACGACCACATAAAAAATGAAAGCCTTTATGTAATATCATTTATTTTTGCAGCGCCCACCTTCTAGCAACGACACGAACTTGATAGATTATAGCTCATTATTTACGCCCTGGTAAGGATCTCAAACTTTGTTAGTTTTTATTTTAAACTGTTTGAATTAGGAGGATGATGGTATTTTAAACCTTGACATATGAACGCATCCCATGTTTTGTTTACATGTTTGTATAGATGATGGTGTTGCATTTGAACTGTATCTGTCAGAAGCCAACTCTGAAGGAACTTATTCAAACAAGCGACAGAAAGCTATGAGTTGTTGTGTTTGTAATGGGAGTGCTCATATGTGTTTTGATTGGGTGTAGACTTCAGAACTCTATATGTCTGTTGTATGACTTTTGGTTGAATTCAAATTGTAATGGGAGTGCTATATTCCAGCAGTTTTTGTAATTGACAGACTTCATAACTCTTTTATCAGGTTTTTTAATTGTAATGGGACTGCTATATTCCAGCAATTTTTATAATTGAATATGTAATGAGTAATGCTATCAGGTTTTTAATGCAATGAGTAATGCAGTTTTAAGGATGAGTAATGATATCAGTTTTAAGGTTGCATTTTTATCAGTTTTGCAGGTTGTAGTTTTTTTTTTTATCAATTTGCAGTTTTTATCAATTTTCAACAGTTTTTATCAGTTTTAAGGTTGCATTTTTATCAGTTTTGTAAGGTTGCTCACAACATGCAAGCTTTTCCAGCAGTTTTTATCAGTTTTAAGGTTGCATTTTTTTCAGTTTTGTAAGGTTGCTCACAACGTGCTGGAATTTTCAGCAGTTTTTATCAATTTTCAGCAGTTTTTATTAGTTTTAAGGTTGCATTTTTTCCAGTTTTGTAAGGTTGCTCACAACATGCAAGCCTTTCCAGCAGCTTTTCACAAATTTCCAGTAGCTTTTATGGGAACACTATTTCTAAAATTCCAGCACATAATGCTCACATGACATAAGAAACACTCTTTCTCAAATGCTCACATGACATAAAATGCACTCCATCACATAATGCTCACAAGTACTCCATAAAATGCTCACATGACATAAGAAGCACTCCATAAAATGCACTCTTTCTAAAATTCCAGCATATAATGCTCACAAGCACTCCATAAAATGCACTCCATCACATAATGCTCACAAGCACCGTAGAAGCACTCCTTTCTAAAATTCCAGCACCGTAGAAGCACTCCATGACATAATGCTCACAACATGCAAGCTCCACAACATCAAAATATGTGACAAATTTCCAGCAGCTTTTCTCAAATGCTTACAATATGACATAAAATGCTAAAATGCTCACAACATGACATAAATAAAATTCAGTTTCTAAACAAGAGACCCACCCTAATCAGTTCTTTTTAACGCTTACATCTCAAATACCATCCAAAAGCTTAAAAAATATAAGTACAAGAATCAATAAAACTACTACTAATACACTGTTGATTAGGTCCCTTGTAAAAGCCCAAGGATGGGTTTCATCTCTTTGATATTGAGTTTGATATCCACGACCCTCAGGAACATTATTTGGTTGATCCACTACATCTTCAGTGTCGCTTGTTATTGACTGGTGCTCTCTTCTAGCCTCTTTTTCTTTTCTCGCTTCGTGCTCTAATCTGACCTCTTCTGATAGCTTCCACATTTCGTAATCTTCATAGGCTTCTTCAACTGATTTGAAACCCTTGTACATACAACCCTTGTATCCGTTAACTTGTAATGCGCAACCTGGTCAAGTCAAATATACTCCAGTAACACGCCCACGATAAACAACATAAGCTTTGTATGTCATTCCTGCGTTGACAAAAAAATAACATCAGATTGAATAATTTCATGAACACAAAACACAAAAAACAGAGTTATGATCTGAACACAAAAAAATAATTTCAGATTGAATACTTTCATGACAAAAAACAGGCATAACTCAATTAGTTCTGGCATTTGATCTGGATTTGTTGTGTCATGAACACAAAACAGAGTTATGATCACAAAACAGGCATTGAAATTTGAGATTTTAGTAGATCCTCAAGAAGTTATGATCACAAAACAACATATAAATAGAACCATACAAATAAAAAACCAGAGGCGAGAAGATCCTCAATTAGTTTTTTTTTTTTTTTTTCAATGTGATAATTTGAGATCTTAGTTGGTTATACAGGGAATATAGTTCTCAAATACAGGGAATAGAGTTCTCAAACATACAGGGAATATAAACACACGGATCTGTAGAAGAACCATACAAAAAAAAAAAAAAAACAGATCGATACACACACAGATCTGTAGAAGAACCATACAAAAAAAAAAAAAAAACAGATCGATAAACACAGATCTGTAGAAGAACCATACAAAAAAAAAAAAAAAAAAAAACAGATCGATACAAAAAAAAAAAACAGATCGACATACCTGATCGAAATTCCTATTCCCTTTTTTAATTTGAGCCTCCTCTTCCTCTTCCGCTCTTCCTCTTCGGCTCTTCCCCTCTTCCTCTCCCTCAGAATTCGCCTCCTATTCCTCTTCCCCTCTTCCTCGAACTCAGATCCCACCTCCTCTATGAGCCTTTCTTCAACAGTTTTTTTAGGTTTGTATCAGATCGAGCAATAATTTAGGTCTGGTAAGGCACCGTAGAAGCACTCCAGATCGAGAAAATGAGGCGCCTTCTCTGTTTTCTATTTTCAATATTTTAGGTATGGTAAGAGCAAGATCGAGAGTGAGGCGTTTTCTGTTTTCAAGACCACGCACGTGCCTGGTAGGATGCGGTGCACGTGCCAGACACCATCCAGGCACAGGACCAGGTATCCTACCAGGCATCCTAGAATTATTGATTTAGATTTGGTAATGAGTTGTATATTTCATTCATTACTTCATAATTAATAATTGTTTGAAAAGATTTTCTGATATTGGTTTGAGTGCATCAACACCTTTGATACAGTTGATCAATTGGATGAATTTCTAATTTTGGTTATTGATGGAGACTATACAAAATTATTATTTTTAAATTTAAAATGGACTAATGGGTCGGGGCGGATATCTGCCATTTGTAACAGAGTGGATATGGTTTTAACAAAAATAATTAATCGGTTATTAGGGGTAGATTCGAGGATCTGCGATCCCTAGCGGGGCGGGGACAAATTTGTCCAAATCTGCCCCATTGTCATCCCTACTATAGGGTCACAAGGTCGAGTGTGAGTGGCTAGTTTTAAATAAAATTCCACGTCAAGAAAATATAGCAAAAAGTAGGGTTGAACAAAAAATTAAAAAAATCAATTAAACCGACCGAACCGATCAAAACCAAATCGATCGGGTCAGTTTATAATCGGTTTCGGGTCAGCTCGATTTCAAATTTATTTATAGCAAATTATTATTAATTTACTATATTATTTGTACTTCTCTCTCCCCTACTTTACTCTCTCTCCAGATCTAATTTGATTTACTCTCTGGAAATGAAAAGGCAAGCTTTGTAGTTTGTTTGATGTTCTCTCTTGTGTAGTGCAGTGAATAGAGATGAAAAGGCTCAACCCCTTCATTTTCATCAACCTCTCAAGCTCCCTTTCTCTCATATATGTAGAAGAAGCAAATTGCTAAAAGGTTTATTAGCAACAATTTTCTACTTTTCTCTCTAAAGTCTAGTGCAACTAGTGTTATCCCTAAAGCTCTGTTGTTCTCGTTCTCACACACTGCACCACCGAAATTGGCAGCGCGGGAAGGAAGGAAAATGGCTTTAATGGCGTCGTTCCTCAACGAGCGTTGATCCCTACCCACCCATAACTTTTTCAACAGCTCAGTACTCACCAAACCTTTTTTTTCGTATGCCCAATCCCCCATCCCTACTATATCAAATCAATGTTTGTCGATTTAATCGATCTATGCTTACTGTTTTAGTATGTCGTTTCAATTTCTGAATTTTTGTTAGGTATTGCATTATTAATGTTCGACTGCAATGTGAATATCCTCAAAATAAAACATTAGAAACACTCCATCCACCATATATCAACTCAATTTATTTGTAGGATTCGCCAGCCTATTTAGCATATTACATAGCATCAACGTTGGACCAAGTTGGGCGAGCCAATATCTCGGCAAACCATGCGCTAACATGTGGGCGTGAGTCGAACAACTTTTTAGTTGACCCCTGCATCACGTAGTACATATTAGGAAAGTGATGAAGATCAACTAAGCTAAACTCATCCCCACCTAAGTACTTGGAATCTGCTAGCCTAGCCCCGTAAATGTCCAAAACTGCGGCCAGCTTGGCTTCATGCTCTTCAACAAATGTTGCATCAGCAGTCATGCCAAACATTGGCTTGTATAATAGCTTCCAACTCAGCTTGGAAGGTACTAGATCGAAGTGATGGGCCTCGACTTCCATCCATACCCCTACGATCACAATCTTATCTTCATTGTGAACAACTAGTGGGGTTCCTTGGCCAAATTTGGAGTGTGCCATATCAAAATCAACATGTTAATCATCAAACATAGCCAATAGCCAGTTTGAGGCCCTGTTTATTTTCAGATTTAGAAGCACACAAAAATTGTTTGTTGTTTTTAGTCTTATTCCTAAGTTTTTAATTCAAAGTTGTTATTTAAACATCCGCTCCAATTTAAAATATTCTGATTTTAGTGTTGTATGCAGAAAGTAAATGAAATTAATGTACCATTTATTCTTTTCTTTTTTTTTTGCTAGATGGCTTCTACAAACAACCATCCAAATGAAGAAAAAACAAATGATCCTAAGCATGCCACCGAAGCAACTAAAGATGACCTACTCCCACCCATTGAAGGTAAAAAAACGAAAATCTTCACTTGTTTGGGATCATTTTACATTGGTACCTGGTTGTCCAAAAGACGAATCTAGGGCTGCATGTAAGCATTGTGGAAATCAGTATGCATGTGCTTTTAAAGGAAATGGAACTAGTAACATGTTAGGTCACATACAAATAAAGGGAAAGTGTAAGAAATATCTCTTTAGGAAACAAGACCCCAAGCAAAATCTCTTAATGAATTCAAATGTGTTTGTGCCTGTTAGTTTCATCCAGGAAGCTTGTAGAAAAACACTTGCCAGAATGATGATAGTTGATGAGTTGTCTTTTAGGCATATAGAGAGTGAGGGGTTCAAGTGCATGGTGGAATGGGGTGTAGATAGTGTTTTCACACTAACACTTGATAATGCTAGTTCGAATAGTGGTTCCATTGACTATTTGAAATGAAAGAGTAAACATTGGAAATGGACCATTTTAGGACATGAAAACTTATACATGAGATGTTGTGCACATATTTTAAATTTTACTGTTTGTGATGGTTTGAAAGACTTGCATGATTCGATTATTAAAGTGCACAATGAAGTGAGGTGTGTCAGGTCATCTCCCTATAGGTTAGCTTCATTCAAAAAGTGTGTGGAAAATGAAAAGATTGCATGTAAAAGTTTATTATGCCTAGACGTGCCTACCAGATGGAATTCAACTTATATGATGTTAGATGTCGCGAAGAAGTTCCAAAAGGCATTTGAGAGTTTAGAGGATGAAGACATGCATTACACTACTTACTTTGGAGAGGAGGAGGGGGGAGGGAGGATGAGGACACTTGGGACCACCAAAATTGATTGTGATTGGAATGATGCAAGATTGTTTGTGATAATTTTGAAGGTATTTTATAATGTAACATTGAGGCTTTTTGGGATCTTTATATGTGACTTCTAATCTCTTTTTTAATCAAAATTTTCTTATCTAGAACAAATTAGCTCAATTTGCACGTAACGATGATGAATGCCTACAAGATATGACAAAGAAAATGAAAGCAAAACATGACAAATATTGGAATGTTGATAGAATAAATTTTTGTTGTATGTTGCAGTGGTTCTTGATCCTAGGTACAAGATGAATTTTCTTATATTTTACTTTGAAAAGATGTATGATGCTTGTGTGACAAGGAAGTTAAATGACAAAGTCCATAGTGTTTTAACTCGTTTATTTGAGTGGTATGTTAAGCATTACTTGACTTCCACTCTCAATCATAAGATATTATTGGATCAAAAGAAATGAAAATTGATGGTGATGATGGAGAAATGATAGTATAATGTTGGCTTTTCAATATCAAAAACTTATGGAGGAGAAAGATTGGTCAACGAACAAATCAGAGCTTGAAAAGTATTTGATAGAAAGTGTTGAAGCTTATTGTGATAAGTTTGGTGTCTTGAATTGGTGGAAGAACAACTCAACGAGGTATCAAATCATGTCCATGGCAAAAGATGTATTGAAGATTCATTTATCTTTGGTTGCTTTTAAGTTTGCCTTTAGCACGGGGGGTCGTGTACTTGATCCATTCCGTAGTCCTTTGTCTCCTAGCACCATTGAGGTATTTATTTGTGCCCAAGATTGGCTTTGTTCTCCATTAGTCTCAATCAATTTTCGTAAGTCAATGGATGAGTTGAAAGAATATGATAGTATTGATGCGTGTAATATTCACATTAGAATATTTCCTTCATCAATTTTTTTTTATACATATTTGAATTTTTTTTGTCATGTACATTGATATTTTTTTGCTTTGATTGTTTCACAGGTGTTTTGATCTGTTTCACTGTCAAATATTAACAATGTGAAAGAATGATTACATCTACGTTTATTTTGGTTAAGGATTTTTTGTCTTTTTATTTTAATTTTTCACTTTATTATTATCATTTTTTTAACCAAGTGATTGGGCCTCTTATGCAGGTTTTTGGACTTTTTGTTGAAGCTAACAAATTGTGTTCTGGCTTTTGGAAGGGGTGGTTATTATTAGGGACGGAGCCATGATTGCAAACAAAGGGTGGCAAAAAAAATAAATCACAGATAATTTAATTCATAAAATAAATAGATAAATATGATTAAAATCATATTTTATGTCAATGTTGTTGCACATTGGATTTTAGTATAAACTCTCTGTGAGTTTTCATGTTCTAGTAATGTTGTATAACTGCCTCATCATCGATTCCATTAAATATATAATTCTCAACATATGTAATCAAACTATCTGTCTCCATTGATCTCCCATCTGATTACGTAATTGATTCTTGATAATCTTCATAGTAGAAAAAGTTTTCTCGACGCTGGTAGTTGCAACTGGTAATATTAATATTTATTAATAATAATATTATTATTATTTATTTTAAATTAGGTCATTGACACTTTTTTATTTATTTAGTAATCCATGGCCGAATGCTACATAATTGACTTTATAGGGTTTACCAAACCAGGCCTGAAGGCTACAGTATTGTTGCCACTTAATATCCTCATCGCCTCCATCTTGCATGGAGACATGTTTTTGCTCCGTTCCGTTGTCTCAACCTTGCATAAAGACGGCTCATCCACGGCGTAGCACATGTACTCCTAATAATCAGATGAAAACTCACAAAATCCTAACTGGTGGATCTCAAACTCGCGACCTCTCACAAGAGAGTTGATATCCGATCAACTGAGCTACAATAGGTGGACAACTGATAAATTAAGAATGTTACCATCCAATTGCTTAGCTAAAGCAGGCTATTGTGAAGACTGAAGAATGTCGATGAGGAGAAAAAAACAAGAGAGAGAGAGAGAGAAAGTAAGACCACCTCCATAAATCGATCAGTGTCTAATCGAAATCGTATTGTGCGTTTGGAAAAATCAATCTTTGTTGAAATCGTCTTGTGCATTTGGAGGGGATTGGAAAAAATCGATCTTTGTCGAAATTGTTTTAGGCAATTGAGAAGACGGAGAGGTGAACTTGCGAAGGCTTGCGAACTTGCAAAGGGTTTTCAATTTTGTGTATATTTGTATTCCATTATCTATAAGAGGGGGGCAATCTAAAATTTTAAAGGGGGCAAATACGCAAATATTGTTAATTTGGTGGAGTTTCTTAAAAAGCTAAGGGGGCATTTGCCCCCCTTAGCTATAAGATAAATCCGCCTCTGGTTATTATAACAGCCAACAAATAGATGTGTTTTCAATCTCTTTTGGACTTCACGTTTTAATTTGTTAATTTTTCACTATATTTTGAGTATGAAGAATGTTGTGGTGGGATGAGAAATCTTATACCGGTATATTGCTTACAATTGGATCGGGAGTTTGGGATGACATTGAGATGAAAATGGTAAGTTTGGTTGACTTAAAGTATTATGGATTATTAGAAACAACTAAAATTAGTGCTCTGTTTATGATTTGTTGATCACATTATAAACAGTGAAATATTGTACGAGTTTCTAATGTGATTCTTTTTTTCACTAATCTGCAGATTAGTATTATGGGTAAATTTCACATTATAAACAGTGAATCATATTATAATAGTGAAAAACGAGCACATTGAATTTATAATGCAATTCTAATATATTAAGTATTATGGTAAGTTTGTGATCAACCAATGAGTTTAAAAAAAGAGTTTATGATTCTTTGTACAATTGAGTTTATAATGTGAATCTAATATGTTCGATTACTCAATTGTATGAGTTTTATACTTTGTAATTGTATGGTTTATTTTGTATATTGCACTTGAATGAAATTTATTTTCATTGCTATAAATATTATGATTTTTTATGATCACTCGTGGTGGATGTTGATTCTCTGGACAGGTGTGAAATTGGCTTGAACCTTCTTCCGCAACTATGTGCTAATAGAGTATACAAGCTGAAGTAGCCAGCTCATTGTTGGCATAAGTCTTGATCAATAGGTTGAAGTTAGGAAGGATGATATAGCAATTAGCAAGTGAAGTTCAAGACTTTATTTTTGCAAGTGGTAGATTATGGATTCTTGTGATGAATTTGTATACTCTTTAAGTGATTAATGATAAAGTCTATGTTTTTTAAGTCAGCTCAATTTTATGTCGGTTTTATTAACATTTAGGCGGTTCGGTTTACATAAATTAAGAATGGTTCGGTTGTGGTTCAATTTCTTCCATTGTCGGTTCGGTTTCGATTGAAAAAAATTGAAACTGTAATGATCGGTTCGGTTTTCAACCTTAGAAAAAAAACATAAAAGTCTACCTAAAATTTTAAATCGCCCTAATCTTCCTTTCACATCTCTTTCCAATTAAAAATAAAGAAACAAACAAATAATTAAACTTATAAGGATCCGACTTTTTGATACCACCATTTCTGCTTAAGGACACCAACACCCAGTTTTTTTATGTGCTAAATAACACCACCATTATAAACAAAAAAAAAGCACATCACCATGTCTGTTTTATCTCTTTTTCTTTATCTTCTCCATCAAGCACCACCACTACCTCGCCTTCTCCACCGTCTATTTTTTATGAATTAAAGAGGCGACAATGATAACCCAAGCCCAAGATCAATGGAGCAAGTCCAAATGCATCATCACTAGCAGATATCGATGAAATTAATGTTTGAAATTTGGATATCCATATGGCCAACATTATGCACAACCAAAATCATCTCTACAATGCTAAGTCAACTATCAATTTTCTAATCTTTTATTTTTTGTATCCCTTTATGCATTAGTCCACAATAAAAATATTTTCTCTCATTCCACTCCATCTCCCACATGCACATTTTATCATATTCATTCGTAACCATTTTTCATAATTTCCACAAATTCAATTGTGTCCTCAAGTTATAAACTATCTCATTCTCCCTACATATCCTCAATTTATCGATATATTTGCCTAGCACATTTTCAAACATTCGCTTTGAGAAATGGTGTTTTACTAGACACAATGACATAAGAACATTTGATAAATCAATCAGACCATTAACTTTCAGTAGTGCTTGAAAAGGTAAAAGACTTGCCAATATTCAAAGCTTTGACTTGGTGTTAACGAATAAATCGTATTGAAACAATATTGTGCATATCAAATGATTCCACTTGACAGATGATTGTCAAATGCTAACATATTTTTTCCAAAGCCTAGTGGATTCTGGAAAAACAGATAAATATGTCATACGTGAATAACCACAAGATAAAAAATGACAAGACCAATCCAACAACAAAGCGGAAAGAGACTAGTGTCCAAGTTATCCCATATCCAACTGGAATCATCAACATGCAAAATCACAAGAAACACATAAAAACAAGGGGCAAAGGCCAAAAAGTTATGAGCAATCAAGTGTTTGGCGTATCAGTGGAACCAACTCCTATCAAAATGGCCTCAACTCCATAAAATCTTATTTAAAATGCATTATGGTTTTCTTATGAAGATTTAGAAACGATATGAAAGCCCTATTCATATCGTCATACATGGGAGATCATATTGTAAAATGGATTTTGGTTGACAGTGGAAGCATCGCTGAAATTTTATTAGAAAAAACTCATGAAGCAATGGGAAGTTCACTAATGCAAACTTCTAAATCACTGATCTTTGGGTTCAATGGAGCATATTCTCATCTTATAGGGGAGCGATAGATTTATCTGTAGTGACTGGGATGGGGAGCTTCATAACACGATTTTAAGCTGACGATTCAGAGTTACCATTCAATTAGAAAGAGATGGATACGTTGTATGTGGGTAACAATGTCATCATATTATCAAGTAATGAAATCCCTTAACAATCCAGATTGGTATGAAATTGAGGGTGATCAAGGAATTGCAAGATCATGCACCCTGAGTATGCCTCACTTGAAAGGAATCCTATAACAGGGAAAATAATCGAACAAACTACAATAAAAATGAAAATGTCAAAGAACAAAAAAAAAAACAGAAGCAGATAAAGTAACGAAGAGCCGCAGATATCCAAAAAGTTGGTTGGAACAACATTTCCAAGGGATATATGGATTGAAATTGTGAGCTTAGATTGGTTTTAATCACTTAAGGATTTAGAACTTTGCAGATCTAAGATCTTACAAATTATTGGTCTGACGTATCTTTGAATCAATGTTGAATACTAGATCTAAGATATTGAAAGTTAAGATCTCTTTTGATCTTTATTAAAACTTTGCACAATCAAACAATAATAAAATGCAAGAAATATAAACCACACACCATATAACATGGTTTACTTATAGAGTTTTAAACACCATCTCTATAAGCTACATCCATAGAAAAAAGATCCACTATGAACCAATATCATGATACGATTCCACAATGAATGAGTTCACCACCTGGAACCAACTTCTATACACAACAACTTGCGTCAATGATCGACCTCTACGATCTCAGCAACATGCCAAGACCAAGAACACTACTTGCATACACACAAGTACAATGAGGATAAAATGTATGAAGTTTCTAACACATTAAAGTCTTTGCAAAAATCAGAATTGTATTCTTTAAAACAGATGCAAAAAGACTCCAAAAACACTATTTTGATGTTGGAAGTTGAGACTTTTTAACTCCAAAGTTGTGCGTCAACATCCATTGGCTCTCTTATTTATAGAGTTGTGAAATAGCCAAAAGAAATGAGCTTATATAGTAATAAAGTGCTAAAATTTATTGGACTCAACCGGTCTTGAGTGCATGACTTGTCTGTTCATGGGTCAAACTTAAATCAACTTGACTGAGCGAACTAATCTTCCGAGTTGTTTGCTTCATAGGTCAAGCTCTCATCTTGACTTGTTTGCTCAACATATCGAGCTCATCCGTGACTTATTTAAGTGGTCGATTTAGTCGACACTTTTAAAGATTTGACACGCTAATTTTTAAAAAAATTTCAATTGAATGCAAATAAGTTCTATAATTGAAATCCTTCAATCCATTTTCACAAGGGTGTTGCAATCTTTATTTTTGTCTTGACCTTTGATTGATGAACGCCATTCTAACTTGTCACTTATACTCCGTCTTCAACTCATTGTGGAATTCACCTAATCTAAGACCCATTTTGACTAGAAATAATATCAATCTAAAAATTTGGAGGTTTCAGGGATTAGAAAAAAAAACCCCAAAGACGTCTTACATTGGTGAAAGTCTCTTAGAAGATGAGATATGCTATCTCATTTGATTTCTAAAAGAGAACCAAAATGTTTTTGCATGGGAAGTTATAGAAGTAGTTGGACTACTAATGGAGTTAGTAACTAACCAACTCAAAGTAAATCCCACTTTTGGCCAATTTAACAGAAACCAAGAAAACTGACACCTCGACTCAGTGCCCAAGTGGTAGAAGAAATTGCTAAAATGGAGATCCGAGGTAAATCGTAAAGTAATGTACCTAAATGGTTGGCAATGTAAGGATCTGTATTGATTTCACAAATCTAAAAAATATGTCCCTAACGAATAAACTATATGATGCCTTGAATATTGGATAAAACACTAAGATACATGTTACTTTAATTCATGGATGGGTATGTGGATACAAACAATGTTTGCTAGAAGTCATTGACTAAGAAAATATAGCATTCTTTACAAAATTTGGGAAGTTTTGTACAAAAGAATGCATTTCGGATTAAAATAATGCAAGTGTTACATCCCAACAACTCATCGAAAAGATGCTTCCACAATTGATTGGACAAACTGTGGGGATATACATTGATGATATATTAGTAAAAATAATAATAATAATAATAATAATAATAATAATAATAATAATAAATAATAATAATAATAATAATAATAATAATAATAATAATAAATAATAAATAAATAAACAGAATATGGTCATCTACAAGACGAGAGGCAACTTTTGTCATCTTAAGATAATACCGAATGAAACTAAATCCAAGTATACTATGGGTGGATTTTCCTATAACAACAAAACTTTCACATATCCCTCAATCTTTTTCTTCCTCACCCTCTCATCTCCCATTTTCTTCTCTCTTCTCTCTGGCATATTCAAGAAAAAAGCCTTTCTAGTTGTTATTATTCACCTCCTCCTTCTGAACCCCTTAAGTCACTTCCTCCCATTTGTTTGCCACGTGTTAGCATTACCTAATAGCATTCCTCTTCCAGAATTTGACATTGAATCCAATTGGGCTTTTATCTTCCTTCTCTAGGTCCAACAACTTTTAGGTCCCTTAACAGCCCAAGACCCTGACCCACTAATTGCACCATCATTCTTACTCTCTACCACAAATGTGCACTTTTGTGCACCCACATTAGCCCCATTTCGGCAGTTCGAGTTATCGAAGCAAAACGATGTTCTCGAATTGTCGAGAAGCATAATTTCGTCTATGTGTGTTGTCTTTGTAAAACAAATTTGATAAAATTTTTGTTTGTGTATCACCGATCTCAGAGGTGCTCTCCAACCTTTCCACCTATTCCACAATCCTTGAGGCCAATACAAATTTTGGCATACATACATTTGTTTATAACTATGAGTCCACACTTCGAATTCGAGTTTCAGTTTAGGCTTTAATTTGTCGTGTACATATTTTACATGGTCAAATATTTTAGCCAATAGATGTTTGACGCTTAGCCAAGAAATTTTGAATTTTGAATTTTGAATCCAAGAGAAACTCTTAGGAAAACCATTAACCGTGTAGATTTTCATCACTAAACTTTTTGCTGCCCTTTTCTATTCCAAAACCTTAGAATTTCGGATAGACACAAATGCCTTGGCGCGGGTTAGGACTATTATATCATGGTAAACAACACACTCTGCATAATATTTTGGTATGGTACACTGCCCCTTTTGGCTAGAAGTGGGCATACCTTGGGTAGCTAAGAAGTACCAATGTATTTGTATGAAAATATTTTTTGTTTAAAACCCTCAACGAAGTGATGAATTTTTAAAAACTAGCCTCATATCCTTATATGGACAAGGGACAAGACAACCCCCAAATATATATTCAGACGCCTCGGGTGGGCCTATGGTGGTTATCCAATCGGTCCCCAATCCCTAAAGTGTCACAATTTATGTAATTCCAATTTTTCTCTTGTAATTAGGTATGGGGTCATGCCCTGGTGTCCACCGCACTAATTCTTAAAAGCCACTTGCTAGATACTCCATCCTAGTGTGCGGAACGAACTCTCCCAGATTAACACATCCCAGGCAGAAAATAAGGGCAACTGACTGTTGACTCCCACATTCTCAATGTAACATGATGTCGAGAAGAAGTGAGAATAGACCCTTTCTTGGCTTTGGGAACTGACCCATGCACCAACTCCAAAACTGGAGAACTAACCCAACCAAACGCGGAAGCTGACCCCAACACCGTAGCATGAGGCAAGAAAGGAGTGAGATATAACAGACTTTCACCTCCAATCCCCTTAGTGTAGGGAACTTTTCCAGACACTAACTCTAACTATACTGCCACATGATTATCGCAAAAGTTATTGCTAGATAACACCAACTCATATAAATATAGTCATATGAACAAATTTCAATCATCAATCACGATAGTTAAAGTATAAAATACAACCAGAGGCAAAAACAATTATACCTACATATTGTGCACCCTAATCCAAAGTTTATTGAAATGCGTGTGCACATTACACAAGATCCACAAAACAAAACAAACCAAACGAACAAGTATGTATATAACGAGTAGTCATTAGGAAATCAACAATAAGAGGCAAATATGCAAATTGCACATCATACTTGCAACTCCCTATTGCCATAGTTTGAACCAACTATTCAAAAACGACGACTAAATGAAAAGCTTCTTCTAAGTTCCACCACCTATACAACTCCATTTTTAGAATTTGAGAACAACTTGAATTAAAATACTCTCGCACAAGGAACTCCACTCCTTGATGATTAGCTACACAACGGTAACCATTCAATAATGCATAATCCGAAGGGTACAAATAGCTGGTAAGGACCATTAGAATAAAATAAATAAGCATCTAGCATATTGTTCCCTTCCTTAGAAATACCATCACGGGAAATGAAAACTAAGTTCTTTCAAAACACAAGCAACAATCATTGAATAAATTAGCAACTAATATATATTAACATTAACATGGGGTAATTTTGATCAAACTTTGAAATATAGTGTGGTATACAAGTATAGATCCCTATAGAGATATGTGCACGTCGTGTAACGACCTTTGTTTTGTTCATGGAAACTAAAGACTGACTCTTAACCACTTCATATAAAAATAACATAATGAAACTCTATTAGGTAAGAATCATATAAAATCTATAATCGACATAGCAACGATGCATGGAAAATCTAAAGGTAAACGATTACACTTATTTCATACTTGGAGAATACAAACCGGTCATCAACTTGGGTGAACCACTAGAAATGTGTAAAGTCAATATGGTGTTATGTTAAATCAGAGTTGATCGAGCATTCTAAGTATACCGCCTAGAGCAAGTCCATCTTGGCATAGATTTAAACCACACATGGCTAAACATTGGGACCCAATGATGTTAATAACATCACCAATTAACTTCCAACCGAGATATGACATTTGTGCTAAACCCAAAACACGAATTCATAAAACATACCCAAAGTTGAAATCAGAAAATGTGATCCAGGGATAATATACTTGCAATGGTTTTGTCTTTTATAATATGAGATGCCAATTTCTCATCTGCAACAACCAATCTAGCTTCAATATTTCAACTACAATCAATTCATGAAATCCACAGCCACAAGTCCCCATATTTGGATTTTTACTACGAAGTCTTCATTTGAACCAATTTAGGGAAATCAATGCCTCTTCCAAAATTCCATAAAATTACACCCTCCAAATCAGCCACACTTATCGATTCCAATAAACCGATACGCAGACGAGTCAAAGCTAATACGAAAAAATAAAAAGAAGACGAGACAATAAGATTTTTTTTCCAATTCTTCCACTTATTATTAGAACAATGATTACAATCAGTCAAGAACAATTCTCTTGAGGCTCCAACCTTTGTTATAATAACTAACAAAGGTTACAATTCTTTGTCGAGAACAAACTCTAGATATTGCTTAACAAGCTTTCTAACTTTTGAAGAACTAACTCTCTTGAGGCTCCAATTCTTTGCTATCTTATTAACTAGCAAATATTAAAATCTCTCTCAAGAACAAACTCTTCTAGAGGCTCCCCATCAAGAAAAAACTCTTAAGACACTCTTTCAATAACAACTCTCTTGAGAACTCTGTTTCACAAACTATGAATCTACATGTCTTTAGCTTGAATTTCTTGATTTTTTCTATGCCTCGAGTTTATGTACAAGGAAAAACTAATCCTAATAGGAAAGTGTTTCTTGTATCACTTTCCTTTTCCAAGGAAAACTTTTCCTCATTCTAATTTTTCTAGTTGATTTAGGAAACTTTCATTATCTTCATTGAATAAGGAAACATAACTCAAATAGGAAGCTTTCATTGTCCTGATTGGTCAAGAAAACTTTTGTCCAACAAGAAAACTTTCCTTGTCCTGATTAATCAAGGAAACCTTATCCAAATAGAAAATTTTCCTTAATAAACCACTACTCTCCTAAAGGAAAATACTCCTATATCACAAACGACTAGTAAATCAGAAACACACTCATTTTCCAACCACAAATTCCACCCTTCTTAAGCCAATTTGTGTAGCAAAGGACTACTACAGTTAGGGGTGGGCAAACGGGTTGAGGAACCGCAGATCCAAATCGAACCAGACCGTTTTACTCCAAACAGTTCGATTTTTATTTTTAAAATTATGAAACGATTCGGTTCGGTTTCGGAACCGTTCTTAAACGGTTCAGTTCCGGTTCCTAAATTTTTTGTTTAAAACGGTTCGGTTCCGATCCGATAATTAAACAGTTAGATAATAAATGTAAATTTAGAGCCAGTCTCACAACAATGTCTATATGGCTGAGTGGTTAAGGAAACAGATTTGAAATTTGTTGGGCTACGCCTGCGCAGGTTTGAACCCAGTTGACGTTTTTTTTTTTTTTTTTCTTCATTTAACATAAGCCATGCATTTTGGTTTTTTGCGTCTTCCATTGAAACTAAAAGACACCTTCACAAGCAATGGATTAGCCACAGCCCAACGACATCCAACTTGCTCGTCGAATCAGGGGTGAACGTGCTTGATTGCTTGTAAAATGAGCTATGTATTGTTAAGATGTTATTAAGTTTGATTTCACTTTAAGAATTATATGTAACTTTATCCTATTGAGATAAATAGATATCTATTAATGAATTGTTGTTTATCGAATTTGACATTTTCTATCTTTCACATGTTGTGTGAGATGAATGAGTTGTTGTTTATCAAATTTGACACTTCACTACTTGTGCAGTTGTGCTAGGGTGGCCTAATATTGAAACATTCCACATCTAGTGGGGGAATAGAAATAATTTTTAGTTTATCACCAACTCTTACTCGCGATGGGATGCATCTTCAACATTACATAATATTATATAGGAACTAAACCGTTGTAAACGGTTCGAGTTAGCTAATTGTGTCATGTGGACCGGGTCGTTACAAAATGGTATCAGAGCCTGACCCAGCCGAAAGTGTGCCGACGTGGACGTTGGGCATGTGTGGCCAATGAGGACGTTGGGCGCCAAGGGGGGTGGACTATGATACCCTTGTGTGGGCGGACCTGAGGGGGAGGATGGGGTGAGGGTTGGAGCCCAATAGGCCCAACAGGCCTGTGGATCCCAAGAGGGGTTGGACGAGCTACTCAAGGGGGATCATAGTCCCACATCGCCTGGGTGCGGGAGGGTGATGTGCTTTATATGTACGAGCTTGGCTCTACATGATACAACGCGTTTTAAAGTCGTACGGGCTGGTTTGGGCCCAGAGCGGACAATATTGTGTCATGTGGACCGGGTCGTTACAGGTTCCAACGTTCAAAATAGAGTAACCGATCCGAATCGGAACCGTTAAAATTTAAACGGTTCGAGTTAGGTTTCTCAAAATTTGGAACCGATCCGAACCGTGCCCATCCCTAACTACAGTTGGTCTATATCTATGCTTTGAAACGAAACCCCCATTCGTGTTCATCATCATAACATGCAACCAAACTCTCGAAACCATACCCCATTGTTTCCCGTCGCAGTTTAAATCAATCAAAGGTAGGTATATTTAACTCAAAGTTCTCAGAAGTCGATGAGATCAAACAATTTCACCATAAAATCCATAAAAATGAGATTGGTTCAACTCTAAAATTTTCAAACTTAGAGAGAAATCCAACAATCTTTACCGATTCACCACAAATCTAACTACAAATTTGGAGATATCGAGTGAGATTCCAATAGAAGAAGAATTCCACTTCAAATGAAATACCAAACACTGAGATTCACTCGGTCGATTGATGAATCACCATTGAAGGCGATGACATGCAAAGAGACAAACCACTCGCTCTCTTTGCGTTGTTCTGCACTTTGATGTTTAAGTCATATTTTTCTAAAACTTGAATATGTCGCGTTGACTCACATATAATGCTCCCCATATCAGATTGTATTCCTCGAATCTGAACCACATCCAAACCAGAGGGAGGGGAGTTTGTTAGGAGCGATATCTATCCCACAAATGACTCCAATATAGATGGGCTTTTCCTACAACAACAAGACTCTTCTCCCTCATTTTCCTTCGTCCTTACCCTCTCAACTCTCATCTCCCTTCCTCTTCTACTCTATCTATGGCTGTTTAAGAAGAAAACCTCCTCCAACTATTATTGAACTCCTCTTTTGAACCTTTTGGTCACTTCCTCCCCTCTGTTTGCCACATGTCAGAATTGTCAAATGTTATCCTTCTTCCCAAACTAGACTCTGAATCCCTTTGGGGTTTTTTTTTTATCTTCCTTCTCCAGACCCAACCACTTCTAGGCCCCTTAATAGCCCAAGCACCCGACCACTAAGTGCACCATCTTCTACCACCAATGCTACACTTCGTGCACTCACATTCATTTGACGTTTCCACCAGGAAATTCCTAGGATATCTCATCACTAAACGAGGAATAAAGCAAATCCGAACTGGATCAAGAAATTGTTAAAAATGCCCAAGCCTATATCCAAATAAAATGCAATGTCTAAATGGCTGGGGTTGCACTCAATTTATGTCAAGTGTATCGAGCAAATACAAACAATTGTTTCGTTTGCTCAGGAAACAAGTATCATTTGACTGGACTCAAAAATGCGACGAGGCATTTCAGAAGCTAAAGAAAAACCTTGAGGGCAACACCTATGTTATCTAGACTAATGTCATGAATATTTATATTTTTACTTAGACAATTACTCGGTATGTAGTAAGCTCCGTGTTAATCAAAATTGAAAATAATGTCAAATTTTCAACTAATTTTCCCGTTGATTATAAAACTTAGGAAGTATAAAATGTTCCCATAAATTCCAGTCAAACCCCTAGAAACACACATATGACCCAATGCACCGACGACGTGAACCTCAAATAATAAAGCAAAATACGAGATGCTACTAGTTGCAAGTTTCCAAATGGCAAAACAATTAGCCATTTAAGATATTACTATTTTTCACACCCTTACTTATGGTTAATCAAGTCAAGCGTGATTGTATATCATGATGTATTCTAATGCAATACTTGAAACTCATCCAATGAAGTATATTCCATCTTATCGTTTAAATTAACTTATATTCCAAGAGTGGGTAATCAACATGCTGGCGCTTTAGCAAAACTAGATCTAGAAACAACTCAGATTATTCATATCTCTAGTAATGGGAATCCAGTCCCGCGATCCTGACCCCGTCCCATCCCGATTTTCTCGGGTCATATTGGGATTGATCAATTACATCCCAATCCCATCCCTATCTAGAGTGGGATGGGATGGGATGGAGATTTTCAATCCCGCCAATCCCATCATGTCTATATATGTGTATGTTGATTTTATTTTAAGTTCTTGAACTATCAGATGGATATTACTTGCATAACTTTCATATAATATTATTTGCATAACTTTCATATTGCTCTGTACTAAGTGTTTTCTAGCTGTAATATGACCAGAGTGTTGAATCTAGCACAGTTAGGTAGGACCTAAAATTTATAGTGAGACTATATTTAGTTGGAGAGAAACCAATCCCCTTTCCCCTTACCCACCGACAAAAAGAAAGTTAGTTCTACATTTGAGAGATAACATGAGACCTTCCCCTCTCTGTCTTTGTCTCTCTCTTTCTCTCATCTTCTTTCTTTTTTTCCCCTGAAATTGTTTACAGGCTATACAATCAAGGTAATTACAATGTAATATCTTTAACATCTGCTGCTAGTTTTATAATGGGCTTGAGCTAGTATGAGATTTATCAAAATCAAAACTTTGGGATTCCTGGTGTTGGAAACATGTGCAAATCAGAAGAAAGTAAATTTTTGTGTAATTAGCAAGGTATATAATTTGGTATCTTTATGATGTTTATGTATCAAAGACAATGACAATAAACTGGTGCCATGTTTACTGCAAAGAAATTCTGGTAGCAAATGGTGGAAGGAACTGAATGAAACATGTTCAATTGTAGTAAAGGAAGTAAAATTCATATGTTCCAGGTTTTGTTATTAACTGCAGATTATATAATGTTATGTATTTTTTGATAATTTATGTAATTGACTTATTAACTGCAGATTATGTTCGAACAAATGAACTCCTATGCAACGTTGTGGGGAACCAGAAGAGGTGGAACCAGATAATGTATTTTTTATTTTTTTAGTATGTTGTACTTAAATGTTCTTTTGTACTTTTTTTTGTTTAGAATGTTATAGTACTTAAATGTATTGATTGGAAAATCTTGTTTTTTTGTTTGTTTAGTATGTTACTATGTTGTATGAAATGTGAGTTTACAGTACTTGATATTGTATGGAATGTGAGTCTAAAATACTTGTTGTATAGAATGTTGTATGTTGTATGGAATGTTACATTACTATGTTGTATGGAATGATGTATGGAATGTGAGGTTATAGTACTTTATCCCTATTAGATTTTCACAATACTTGATCAGGAGATGGAGCATGTTGATCCCGTCCAGTCCCGAATCCGTTTGGAATGCAACGAGGTTGGGATGAGGTCTATCCCATCCCGATCCCATCAGATCTTGAATGAATGGGATGGGATAGGGATGAGGTCCATCCCGTCCGGTGCCCACCCCTACATATCTGTACCCTAAACATCAATGCAAAATGAACAATATCATACATTTCCTTAGCTCATGAAGCTTAGATTCAAATTGATGGATGAACTTCATCATTTTATTTTTGACAAAACAAAATCTTCCAAGAGATCATCGTGGATCACAGAAAATATGATTAAGTCAAAGCAACAATGCATGCTTGGGGACAACGTTTACAGATGTTTGGCTAATGGATTGTTATTAAAGTGCGTTAGGAAAATGTATCACAACTTTTGTTGGAAGAATTGCATTTTGGGATAGGTGCTAACCACTCAAGTAATCAATCATTAGCATATAAATTTTGGTATCAAGGCTAATATTGACCTTTTATGAAAGAAGACGTGAGAAATTTGTTCAAACATATGTATCATGTTAAAAACACGCAAAGACCATCCACATACCTGCTGAAAAGATTTACTCATTCTCTTGTCTATGACCATTTGCTTTACGGAGATGGATATAGTGAGTTTGTTGCCAAAAGCTCCAATAAGCAAGGAATATCTACTGGTAGTAACATATTATAATTTTACATAGTGGTTCTAATTTGTTGCCCTCAAACAAGAGAACAAGAGTTATCCATTGAATATGACATAACATAGTTACTCACTTCAGACTACCCTTTAAAATCATTAATAAAATAACGGTCTTCAGTTTTCTTGACTGAAAATCAACATGTTCATGAAAAATCGGCATGTGAAGTTCATTCGGCAACTATGTATCCATGATAAATTGAAAGTGTGCTAACAGTAGGCTAATAGTATAGTGTCTTCTTGAAAATTGTTGTGTTCTTTGAAAAACTTTGTGGACAAATGTTCAAAACAAGATGATCTTACGAACACTTCGGAGAATAAATAACTGCATTTTAGTTCAAACACCAATATAACATTACAAATAGAGGTTTGACATAAATGAATTTGAAGCTTATGAAGCTAGGCTAAAAATCCTAGAATAAAGCATAAGAAATTTGAGATCAATTATATGTCTCAAAACTTGGGATCAAAACGAGTTTATTTGAAATAGCTTTGGAAAGAAGATCCAAGATTTGGTTTAAGAAAATTATATTTGTTCAAGGTTGATATTGAAAACCCCTAAATAACATAAAACACGCAAATTCTGATATCTATATGAACAATCAAAAAACACAAATAAAACAACTATCTAGCATGCAATTAAAGTAAATAAAGTCAAGGGGAAAAGAAAACAAACCATACAAAGACACTGATATACGAGATTCACCTAAGTCGGGGTTTGATCGGCCCAACCAATAACTTCCGTAGTGAAAAGGGATCGCAAGCCACAAGCTTTTATTACTTGTTCCATAATAGAATTAATACTCAATCAACATTCATCAACCTCGCAAAGTCAAACGCATGCTCCCACAAGACTTATTGACGGAAACAAGATTCATGCTCTAAGAGTCTCACAAACTAAACAACCACCTTGGTTTACGAACATGTACCCTGAATCCTGGGGATACAACAAACTAGGGCTTTATGATCGTTCTCCACGAGTCTTATCAATTTGTCGAGGATCTGCATTAAGTTAGGACGAAACACAGTCGAGTCTTATCACTTGCTTGGGATTTCCAGTGGTACGTACTTCAATAAGTCATTCACAAACACTTAAACTCACACAGGTGTGTGAGTTTAGCAAACTAATACTCAATGGCCTTAACTAGTTGTGTTTCTCAAATAAATGGATTAAATAAAGGCTTGATCTGAGAATCTCAACTTATTCATAACTTAGAAGTGAGATCTTTCACCCTTACAATGAGGTTTGAGTGAGAATAAATGTCTCACCCTTACAAGCCCTAGATTTCTCTTTTTCTTTGAAGCTCAATCAAATGTGATATGAAGAGATTAGGAGAAAACTTGTTCTTTTTCTAGTTGGATTTTCTATGCTCTTGAATATCTCACAAGTTTCTCATGGCTCCCAAGTTTCAATGCTCAAATGAAGATTAATCAACTATTTATAGACGGGCCCCAAAGGAGAAATCGACTTTCTGCGAACGACACTGTTTAGAACAACTCTCTATATTCAGAATGGTTATCTGCCGATGTTGACACCACAGGGGTGAAGTCAACTTTTCTATGCTCAATACATTTTTTAAACAAAAATATTCTCTTATACCTTAACATTGACATCCTTTAAGTACATAAGCATGTCTAATGAGAATATCTCAATTTTAAATTTGAATTTGGTTATCTAATTATTTTGCTTCAAAATAGATTTTGGTTCTTTATTTGAAATTTTTTCATCCATAAGATATTTTAGATATTCTCATTTGCTTCATATCATGGCCCACCTTTTTGGACCTTTTCAATCTTTTGGACTTGTTCTTTTGGCATCTTGACAATGCTTGACCGATCTTCATTTTCGTGACTTCAGTCTCTTGAGTTAACTTCATCATTGATTACTTTGACTTTGATTGTTGCATTTTTATGTGATATTATTGAATTGACACTTCGATCTCTTGTTGGTTTCTTGGTTACATTTGAATGATCGATCACTCGCAACCCAATATGCACGACTTTATAATTCAGTCACAAAATTTCTATTATTACTCCACTCAACCTATATTGGTTTTACAAGCTTAATCAATAATCGTTTTTACTATAACTTACAAATAACATTACAATCTAAAGAGAAATAGAATAAAAAAGCTTGGAAGAAAGCTTGAAGGTAGCTTTGTATTGGTATATGCCTCAATTAGAGAGTTAATGAGTCTTCAACCACTTCATCTCATCTTGAGTTTGAAGTTTTCATTTTCTATTGAGTGAGTAGTGAAGGTAAAATAGACTATAGTCTCTCTATCTGACAAATGAGAGTCACCAGAAGAGATAAACCATCCGAGTGTTAACTTGCATAAACTCGCCTTTGCCCCGTGTAGGTTCTAGACCTTGTGAAAGGTTGTTTATTCGAGTAAATATCACCCTGGAGATCCCAAGTAGGTAGTAAGACTTGGTTGTGTTGCATCCCAAGTGATAAGTACCCAAACCATTGATTTTTTTACGCCTCGTTTAGCTCTTTATTAGTCTTTAGTTGTGTTTAAATTAATTAAATCCTCTATTTATCTCAAATTTGATCATTGTCATATTTTTGTAGGAAATCAATAAATGCGCAAAATTCGAGGAATTACACTATTAATTTGCATGTCGATGAGCAATTGGATAAATTATGTACAAAAATCACATTTTATGACCTATCCACATCTCATTTTAATTCCCATTTGATACCCAAATGTGCCATTAGCATTTAACATCAATATCATTTCAAAAATTCCTCCAAAACCACTCTTAAAAATTTTCAATTATTTAATTCAAAATTTTTAGAGATTTTCTTTATCTATTCCTATCCCAATCCACTTAAACCCTAACCCTAATAAATTTCAACTATTTACTTTATCAAACAAATGAATCTGGGCTATCAAATATAAGGAGTTAAGTCAATGTCGTCGGATTTTGAAGTTATATCTCAACCGTCCAGGCACATGCTATGAGTCTATAAATAAATGTTATTTTTCATTTAAAGGGATGATAATTCTTATGTTTTATTTTTAGAGACAAAGTGTAGAGAAGTGCAAGTTTTGATTTTATATTTCAACATGTTTTCCATTGAAGTAATTTTCATTTTATTGATTTTTTTTTTGTCTTTATTTTTTGCAATAGTTTCTCTTTCTCAATTATCTCTTTTAATTTTTAATTTACTTTCATTATTCATGGAGAGATATTCTTCTTCTCTCAAGGAAAAGAGATTGAGCCCCATGGAGATATAATAACAGTTAGATTGTATTTCATTTATAAAGTAAAGTAGAACAATGAATTGTAACAAGTGCTTCAAAATAATGCTTCATTTGTTAAGATGAATATTATTGTTGATTCGAAAGAGTAAATTATTTTCATGTCTTTTAGGATTTCTCCAATGAAAAACATAACCAAAATCCAATGATGTTTTAGAAATGAAACGATGGATAATGAAAAGAGTTTTACTTCTTTAATCCCACAACTCAAGTCATATAGGTTGAAAACCATGTGATTTGAGTATTATGGGGAGAACTGAAAGTACATTCTAATACTTCATTATGTTTAAATGGAGTGATTCTCATACCCTTGAGATTTCTCGACATTTCAATCTTACTTCACAAGTTAATTATTTTTTTAAATCACATCATCTATTTATTTTTTTAATTTCATTTCTTCCCTCTATTCTTTAATTTGTGAGTCAAGTATTGTCCTCTAATCCAAGTGAAGTAGTCGATAACCCCTAGTTCATCTATGCATTGTTAAAGTGTAGCGTAGGTTGAAGGAAAAAAAAAATAAAAACAATTATTTCTTTGATTGATGTCGAAAGTCATGCAACGACAATAATGTCAATTTTTTTGCATCAATCACCGAGTTAGTGGAGATCATAGGCAAACCAGTAAGACTTGTGAAGCATGATTATAAGCCTAGTTTGTTGTATTACCGAAATCTCGAAGCTTGGTTGTGGTTGCATCCCATTGTTGATCACCAAATTTGTTCGTAAAACTCAAGGAGCAAAGCACTTGGTTCACATCGGTAAGTCTCATGGGAGTGTGATATTAGACCTGGCAATGTTTTCGTGCGTTGATTGAGTGAGAGTGGGTTCTCTTTTGAACAAGTAATAGAAACTTGTGGCTCGCAAACCCTTTTCACCAAGGATGTAACTGGTCGGAGCCAATCAAACTCCGACATAGGTGAACCTCGTTAAATCAATGTCTTGGTCAAGTTTGCTTTATTCTTCTCTTGACTTTACTTTGCATGCGTTGATAAATTGTATTTACTTTACACTGATTATATCTTCAACTTGTATGTTTAAGAATTTTTATTTGGGGTTTTGGCAAACAAAAAGTTTTCGTTTGATTGTTCTCGTTCAAGTGAATCAACTATGCTTGTGAAGCTTGTGTTGTTAACTCACCTAGAGTTACAATATAAGCCTTAGACTATTTTAGATTAAGAACTTTGAAGTCGAATATTTTCGCTTATTTTTAAAACAAATTTGATTTTAGGAAATTGACTCTTCAACACCCCTTCTCTAGTCGTATTAGCCTAGTGTATCTTGCCATTTCATAGTGGAGATACCTAGGTCTAGGTTCAATGGGACAACTGAATTATGGCCGACTTAATTAAAACACCAGGAGTTCCATACTCCCCCATTCCTATGAAGAAACGTGCAACTTGTAGCAACTTTGGGGTAATTTATGCTTTTTAATGATTCCTATAGCTTAAATTTTTTAAGTAGGGTAT